>CAMTDV010000001.1:82936315-84297565 GCA_947069175.1 Scalesia atractyloides | reverse complement strand
ATATGGATAAACTATAAACATTCTGGATTTTGAGACTTAAATAACAAGGTTAGACCCGTTTCGGTTAATTTTCGTAAACTAGTTACATATGCTTAACCGTACGCATATCAGCGATATCGGGTAACCGGAACGGCGCTTATGTTGTAAAATGACGATTTGTGTGTTGTTTAATGAAAACTGATGTTAAGGTTAGGTTAACATGTTTTAGACATGTTATATAATATAACATATAAGTAGGTAAAAAGATTTAAAAGATAATTATAACCATTTTATAAGTTATAAGGGCTTTATCGTCATTTACAGACATATTAAAAGGACTTGTTCATAATCTCAGTCTATAATCTGATTTAACATCCCAAATAATCCTACTTATATTATTATATCAGTAGGAAACTTATTTTCATGTTCATGTTCTTTTAAACCTCATTTTATACAAAAAGGGCATTTTAGTCAAAATGGCATAATTACGGAACTTGTTGATAAACTTAGATTCTGATTATGATCATGTAATATAACCTCAGAGGGTTATGCTACATTATATTATGATCATAATGCAACTTTAGATTAGTAGGTAACTAATCTAAATCGGGTGAAAGTCAAAGAAGAAGTCAAACTTTGCGACTTTCGGTTGCGAACCGACCCTAGAATTGAAATTGACGAGCCGAACATGTTCTTACATGTTCTAATAATTATTACTAACTTATTTAAGTGTCAAAACAGGTTTCATAACATATATAAGATTAATTTATATTTTTTTCCGAAAAATGGCCTGTTTGACTTTTTAACATCATAACTTTGACCCGTCAATTGGTCTAGTAAATGTGATCTTCAGGAGGTGTCCTTTATAGGGACTAACACCTACATTATTACGATCACTTAGCCATATTCATTACGAATAATGGCTGGACCATAATGGTCTTAACCGAAAGTCAAGGCGTTTTCCGTAAAACGCTTGACTTTTAGCTATAAAGAACTATAAACGAAAATGCAAGAGGAAGGAACACCTAAAGAGGTTTCTAGAATGCAATAGAACTTAGTAGGATGCTCCTTTCAGTTAGGAACTTCCAGAGGATGGAGATAGAGTTGTGAATGAGAAAGGTGCAAGTTCAAATGGTGAACCTTGGCACCTATTTATAGTTAGAGAGCTTAAAGGAGGTGATGCCAGGTGTTAAGGGGTGTAAGAGGAAGCTTACAAGTGTCCTAAAACGTGGCATAGTAGTTTGGAAGACATGGTTTCGAATCAAATGGTTTTTGGCAATTTGTGTGGAGGCCAAGTTAATTTTCTGTAGACATAGGCCTCTCACGCCCCTCGAGAGGCCAGGGCCATGCCTCCCACGCCCCGCGAGCGTCTCATGTCAGATTTCAAAATTTGACACTTTTAGCCCCTCAACTTATAAAACCCTCTTAAACCTTCTAAAACACCTTTTTAACATATTTAGCCCTCCGTAACCAATATTTGGCATACCCGGGAGTATGCCCGGACATTGTCGAGCTCCAAGTTCGTTAAAATGTCACTCAGAGGTATAAATTAATATGTTGACACTTTTAACCCCTCCATTATCCAACTTTCACATTTTTACAGAATTAACCTCTCTTGTCCAACAACGGGCACACATGAGAGTTAGGGCTTCGTAAAGGATCATTCAAACGCTCATTTTATGCATGTTGACATATCAGTCATTCAGAGGCTCGGCATGTTGACATATCAGTCACTCTGAATCCAATGTTTAAGCATGTTGACATATCAGTCACTCAGAGGCTAGGCATGTTGACATATCAGTCACTCAGAGGCCGAATTTGAGCATGTTGACACCTTTAGTCCTTATTGGCCTTTATAGACTTAAAAAAATACAACACGTGTCACTATACTATTGGACACGATTTTACGAGTGTTACACAAACCAAACCGAACCGGCGTTTTGTATACTGGTTAGTACTCTTGATCTTTGAAACTGGTTAAAAAACCGAAACCGGTTTTAAATTCCAATTGAAACTGGTTAAAAACCAGGGTTTTTTACCCAGACCGGTTTTCACCGAATTGAATCAATTAGTACCAATTCGGGTTCCCACTATGTAAAACCAGTTAAAAAACCAAACCGGTTTTCTTAAAAACCCCGGACCTCCTTAAAAGAACGCTTTATACACCTCTACACGGGGTCGTGCCCCCTTTCTAACTAACTTATAATTGAGCTTCAAGGTCTCCTATTGAAGCATCCCTTGAAATCTAGTTTCTCTCGTCTTCCACCATCAACCATCTTTCACCACTATCATCCTCCATATCATTTCCCTTCTATTTTCGTTTATATTTTGGTTTCTCTAGCGAATCCAGGATTGGAAGAACTCTATTTATAACAACTATGTCTAAAATGTATTTTTTTAATTTAAGTTGTATTATCACCTTTATAGCCATACTTGGCTAAGTTTTTGCATCATTTGGGGTAGATAAGCTCTGCATGACTTTTAATCTCTTTGTTTTGAACATTTCATTTGGTTTATGTTAATGAATTTAAGTAAACTATAAAAAATATTGAAAGTGAATTTTAAACTAATCATCACTTTATGTTTATTGATTGGTTTAAGAACAAATTTAAACTCAACTATAAAAAAAAATCTATTTTTATGATATTATGGATCAGATTTAATAAGTTAGCATTTATATATAAATTTATACCATAGAACCTTAATTGATCTCTTATGATTTTAATTGTATGTGGAAATTTTTTTAACAACTACAACAAATATATGAATTCATTAGTCTCTCGCTTGATGTCCAACATTTAAAAATAATAAACTTCATTGTATATATAGAAATTCATTGAGCCGCACCCGATGGCATTGGCAACGCATGTGTTATTTTTAAACGGCTATTCACTTGTTACAATTCACGTGTTCCTATAAACTACACAAATTAGGTATCAATTTGCTTGTTAGAAACAACTCTTGTGGACCTATAAACGACACATTAGAGTTTTCAACATTCATTTAATAACTACAAGAATGGGTTGTCCACTTTCATTCTCATATGGTTAAAGTCATACACTTACAAAGTGGGCACTCATCTAGCATAAGTATTCACACCATCATCCAATAGGAGTGTGTTACTTATTTAAGCCAATGCAACCCAACTCAACTCAAACAGGAAGGAGCATCCACCAAGCTCAACCCTCTACTCACTCCCCATTTCGACGGTCACCCACAACTCTCCACTCCCCTTACTTGCTTCGGGTTGTACACCTCACCGTCCGTACTCAATCCCCCTACTTGGGTTGGTTATGGGGGGAGGGGTGTACTCGCACCAACTTGGGGCTTTCCGAGTAACATACCCCTTCCACCCTAAATGGATTTTCAACTTTTCGTTGAAGTCATAATTTCTAGTAAACTTGAGGTCGACTAGTTTAATTTTAAAAAGTTCGAGCTTAGTTAGTATCTGGGTGCGGCTTTGACGTACTCGTTTACACACTTCTGTACGAGTATAACGTTATATTCATGGATATTGTTAATTTCTAGTTATATTCATTAATTATTTATTATAGTAAACTTTTATATGTATATAACAATAAACTCACGAATCTAATATAACTCGATGCATCAAACTTGTTTATTAATTTCTTTAATTTAAGTTTGCGTTATTTTGATTCAAGCTATTAACAAGTTAACTTTAGTAGCTTAAAAGCATCTTTGGTAGTTTACACCTCTACTCTAACATTTGACTCAGTATAGTTTACAATGTAAATAAGAAAACTTCATTTTTAGTAAAATTTATACCGAAATTTTAAGAAATTTTTTTAACACAACTATGTGTTTAGTTTTTTTTTTTTTTGAATTAAGAAGCGCAAGTTATTAGTGTCTTCAAATCATCTTTGGTAACTTACACCTCTATTTTAACATTTGACTTGGTATATTTACGATACCAAAAATAAGACAACTTCATTTTCAATATATTTATATCAATATTTAAAAAAATTAAACGTAACTGCGTATTTAGTTTTTTCCTTAAAAAAAGAAATGCAAGTTATTAGAGAAAACCAAACCTAAATGATTATGAGAGACTATTATAATATTAAATGAGTTAAAAGTGTATATTGTTTATAGTATAATAGGTGATTTTGATACTTAAAAAAAATGTACAAAACACTTTATTGCTTTATAAATTTGTACGTTGAGACTTATACTTCACTATTTATAAAAGGGGCCTAATAATAATACATGTTAAAAACTTATTTTCACATGGTGTATACGGGCCGTATAACATTAACGGCCCGTATATAATAAAATTAACTAACAAAGACTGCTGGCACAGCCTTTGTCAGTTTGTTTTATTCTATACGTGCGGTATAACGCTATACGGCCCGTATACACGATGTAAAAATAAGTTACTTGGTCGTATACAATGTATACGATACTTTTATACGGGTCGTATAACGTTATACGACCCTTATACTTTGGATTTTTTGTTTTTTTTGAGTTAATATTCACGAATTAGGGTTTTGATTTCGTATTTTTAAGATTCACGTAAATGCATTTATTATCTCATATCATTACAAAAAGTAAGAAATGAAATTTTGTACTTTTAAGATTCGCTGTTCGTTTGTTTCATGTTTTGATAATTTGTAATGATGCGTTAATATAATTGAATCAAATGCATGTATGGACTCAAGATAAAGCAGTTGGTATGTGTTCCGAGCGAATACATGCATTTAATTCACTCACATCATTTACAAATTGTCAGAACATGAAATATATAGTGTTAGACTCAATTTCTTACTTTTTGTAATGATGTGAGTGAATTAAATGCATGTGCGTGAATCTTAAAAAGTACGAAATCAAAACCCTAATTTGTGAATATAACTCCAAAAAATATGGTGACTAAACCCTTAAATATATTACTAAACCCTTAAAACCCACTAGCAAAAGAACCCGACATTTCTTTTTGTTTCTCATTAAGCAAAGCAGATGCTGCCTAAAAAACATGAAGCCCGATGAATAACCAACAATGTTAATCTTTGTTATATATTAATGACTAAACCCTTGAATCCCAAATATATCTGGAGTTTGTTGAGTTGTTTGCAGCTAGGGTTCAGAACGCTTGAAATAAGATCAAACCATGGCGTCTAAATTTGATCGGAGTGTCGCGCCCTGGCCAAAGATATATTTATAATCCCAAATTACCCTTAACAATGTGTTAGTGGTAGTAAGGGGTCGAACCACGAAGAGTTTTTGGTTTGCGATGTATGCGATTGATTATAACGGTTGTCACAATTTATGAAGCTTACTATGTTATTTAATTGAAATGATTATATGATTGAAAGAGATGTCGGAGTTAACCGACAAGTTTGGTTACAATTATTAGACTATAAAAACTTAAACAATTGAGATTTTCACGAAAACTTGATTGAATGGTTGTAAACAATAATTTAGAACAAGGTTCACACCCGGTTCAACAATTTTAGGACCTAGGGTTACTACACGTTTTAACTTGGTTTAACCGAATAAGTTCATTAACGGTTTTAGAATCACAAGGCTTAGGTGCCAATTGCTATCGACATTATAGACAACGGACCGCAATGCACTTCGTTACCTTGGACAAATATATCCTATCAAAAGACAAGGCATCGATACGTATATTCTTTCACGAAGTCAAATTTCAAAACTCACTCAACAATTCAATACAAACGTAAGACAATTATCCAATGATTCAAATGCAATTCAATTAGTCACAAACCAAATACTAAACAAGTAGCAAATCCTAGAAATTCTTACAAAAGTTTACACCGGGGTGAAACCCCGAGAATTAGCCACTCATGACGAACGGAACACGATCAACCATTTATGAACTCTTGAACATGGCCATCTTGAAGCCTTGAGGGTAATGATGATGATGGTTAGGGTTTGGGATGGAGGTGAAGATGAATGGATGATGAATGGGATGATGATGGTATGTTAGGGTTAGGATTGAAGGTTGTGATTCGGATGATGGAATGATTGAGGATGAAGATTGGGGTGTTCTTGGCTCCAAGATAGGTGTTCTAAGTTCAAAATTGCGTTACTCCCTTTGAAAAACCCAAAAAGTGGGTTATAACTCGTTCAAAACACTCAACAAACAAAGTTCAGTGATAGCACTTTCTGGAGGGCGACGGCGACGCCCTCTAGAGTTTCCGTTTTTTGCCGACACCTTAATATGCTGTCTACGAGAGTTTCTGGCCAACGCGAATAACCAAGGGGCGTCGCCGACGGCCCATTAAGCGTCGGCGATGCTAAGCCCAACTCTTGGTTTTCGTTTCTTCATTTCCAATTCTCGGTTGATCCTGTTCGCTCCCCGATGCTTCGTAAAGCTCTCGAATAGCTCCTTAAACTCCATGAGACCTGCAAAACACAATTCTAATCAAAAGTAGGCCATTCGAAACCAAAAGTCATGTAAACACATAAACTTAAATACGATTCATCATCAGTTTTCGACCACGTAAACCCTTGAATCCCAATGCTATGGAAATAATGAGCGTTGGAAGCCCCACAAATAGTGTTGCAATTGGTCAGTAGTCATTACTTCTTAATGAACTCGAATTCCAAATATATATAACCATGGTCTTTGAAGAGACGCTGATTCTAAATTCTAATGTCGTACAACAACAATCCTACATTATTGAAAATGACTGTATCACCAACATTTATCTTCTTCCATACGTCTTCCTCCTTTCAAAATTCAAACCAAACCACAACACCGTTGGTATGCGATCATTAAGTTTACTTTGTTATTAAGTGTCACCAACTTTTTTTTTGTTATTTTGAAGACGATTCTTCGAAAAATAGAATAGGAGAAAATAGGGAACGAGATACTAATTGTCAGTGTGATAGTCCAAATTGCAACTTTCATGATTACTGACCCCTCATGAAAGTAGGTTTCATAATCACGGGAAACGAAGATTTGGGTACAACTTCTAGTCATAAAGATCACTTTGCAAGAGTTGATCATGATAACTGTAATAAGACGTAACATAATCCCAGATAGTCTAAAGAAGCGCTTTTTTCATATGTCATATGTTGGACGGAATATAGTTCAACTAGAGGAGATGGGTAAAGAAAAGTTAACTAGAGGACGGAAGCTATCAACGCGAGGATGGGTACAGAAAGTCGACAAACAGTCTTGCAATTAGTCAGCACTCGTTACTTCTTAAATGAACATTAGTTCAATTGATTGACATCTATCATTACCATTTCACACAGGCGGCACCACATCAATCTAAATCTGAAAATTAACGTTGACATACTAATGTCAGCAATGTTCTTACTTTGAAACAAATCCCATTTTCCTTTTACAGACACATGAAACCTTCAAGCTGCTTCCAAAGTAGTGAAACCACAGGTTAACTGACAATTAGTATTCAGTTACACGGTACCTATGGGTCCCGAGTAACAGGTTATGTAGGTTGACTCGTCGGAGAAGTAATGAATTCTGACTAATTGCAAGATTGTTTGTCAGGCTTCCAACGTTCAGTGTTTTATGTTCGTTAACTGTTTCGTTTCTTTTTAAATTAAGTTATAGTACTATATTTATAGAAGAAAAAGGTAAAACCGAGAGATATGGAAACGGTGGATATGGGAACGGTGGTTACGAAAGCTATGGAAATGGTGGCTATGAGAACGGTGGCTATGGGAACGGTGATTACGGAACCCTATTCTCATAAATTCCAATATCGTACAAGCTCCTTTGTGAGAACTCTTATTCGATTTCAGTTTAACACGGTGTCATTTTGGGGGATTTCGGTTTCACTACTTTAGAAGCAACTTGGAGGTTTCATGTGTCGAAAAGGAAAACAATAGGATTTGTTTCAAAGTAAAAAGATTGCTGATGTCAGTCGTGCAAGAATTCAGGTGCTTGTGATAACAAAGTAAAGTTAGTGATCGCATACCATTGATAGGGTGGTTTGAAAAGTGGTGGTGGTGGTGGTGCTTATAAGTTAATCGGAAAGTGAAGTCCATTGGGTTTAACAATGGTGAAGCAGTTTATGAGAATAGGGTTCTGGTAGTAGGATAATGAGATTAGTGAGTTTGATTTGAATTTTGAAAGAATGAAGACGTATTGCGGAAGATAAATGGTGGTGATACAGTGATTTTCAATAGTTGTACGACATTGGAATTTATGAGAAAAGGTTTCCAGTAGTAGGATAATGTGATCGGTGGGTTTGATTTGAATTTTGAAAGAAGGAAGACGTATTGCAGAAGATAAATGGTGGTGATACAGTGATTTTCAATAATGTAGGATTGTAGTTGTACGACATTGTAATTTATGAGAATAGGGTTCCGGTAGTATGATAATGTGATCGGTGGGTTTGATTTGAATTTTGAAAGAAGGAAGACGTATTGCAAAAGATAAACAGTGGTGATACAGTGATTTTCAATAATGTAGGATTGTTGTTGTACGACAATGTAATTTATGAGAATAGGGTTCCGGTAGTAGGATAATGTGATCAGTGAGTTTGATTTGATTTGTAATGAGAAGCGTTTGGATTATTTCATTATGTTAAGGTTGATCTTATTTCATGTTCTGACAATTTGTAATGATCTGAATGAATTAAATGCATATATGGACATATTAGCTCTAAACATATACAGACTGCAAAGTTGCTAGTTAATCTTAAATTGCTACAACCTTCCTTTTCCTTCAGTTTCTAGAAAATTCTCCCCAACTGAACCAGCTCCTTTGTGAGAACTCTTATTCGATTTAGGTTTAACACGTTTATAATAAAACTTCAAGCATTCTGAACCCTAGCTGCAAACAACCCAACAACTCTGGATACTGAAAAACTATAGCAATCATACTCTCTGAACTCTCAATATATATATATATACACATATACGTATATATACGTATATACGTATATACAGGTTGTATAACCTTATATGGCCCGTATACATGTGCTAAAACCCAAAAACCTGATTAAACTATCAAAATAAATCCATTTGGCCGTATAACGTTATATTACTCGTATACATATGTATTCGGGCAGTATAACGTTATATTACTTGTATATATATGTATATATATATATGTGTGTGTGTGTGTGTGTATATATATATATATATATATATATATACCGGTCGTCTAACCTTATACGGCCTGTATACATGTGTTAAAACCCAAAAACCTTATTAAACCTTCAAAATAAATCCATTTGGCCGTATAACGTTATATTACTCGTATACATATGTATACGGGCCGTATAACATTATACGGCTCGTATACATAAAAAAACATTCCACTGCATACATCTCTATGCAACAACATTCTATACGGGCCGTATAAGGTTATACGAAACGTATACAATAGGGATATGAAGATAAGATATATGGGGTGTGTAAATAGTGGGGGCCTTTTAAAATTGCATTCGGTATAGTTTACGATATCAACATTTGGACAACCATATTTTCTACAAAAATTATGTCCAAATGTTAGGAAAAAACATAAATGCATATTTAGTTTTTTGCTTCTAAATTAACAAATACAAGTTCTTAGAAAAAAAATAGAACGAAATAATAAATGAAAACCTATTAAAATATTGAATGAGTGTTGTAAAACAATGGTCTATTAGCAACTAATATATATGTATATAAACATGAGAGCTAGACTATGAAATCATGTAGAGAATAGAACATAGAGAATTCTTATTCATTGATCTAACATCATATACAAATGCCATTATATATAGGCACTCGCATTAGTACAATAGTAAATAAGAGAAAGGGGTTATACATGTGGGAAGTCACTACATAATGGATGCATTCATAGATAGGGGTTATACATGTGGAAAGTCACTACATAATGAATGCATTCATAACACTCCCCCTTGAGTATCCACATGATGGAATACTACTCTTTAATACATTTAATGATGTTGCCTCATAAAAAACCTTGCTAGGAAAACCCAATGGGACAAAACCTCAACTAAGGGAAAAAGAGTGCAACGCATATTGTCTCACCCTGATACTTCCGGATCAGGTACGTTGTCTCAAAAAAAAGCTTACTAAGAAATCCAATTGGATAAAACTTAGTGAAGGGTAAAGAGTGCAATTTATGTAAAACTCCCCCTCAATATAATATGTATCATTTCAAGTAACAAGTGCCAATCTTCTATGAAAGTTCTTGAAAAACTTTTGTAGTAAGTGATTTGTCGCTTGATGTGCAATCTATTAATGAACTTGATGTATGATCTTCATGTAAAGCTTTAATTACCACCTCTTGTAAGTAGATATCATAACATCCATGTATGTGTTTTGTTATAACCCCTGCATTTACAAAACTAACCAAACTTGTTGATGGGTTAGTAAAATATGAACCCATACCTTTCGTACCTTAAGGTTATAGAAAATAAATGTTTTACTCATTACACTATCTCCTCGTCGTACACGAGTTAAATCTTGCCAATGAAATTGATGGTATATGTTCGTGTATAGCTAGCAAGATATATTAATACAATTTGTATTGAATTATGGTACTTCATGACCAAGGATCTTTGCTTCTTTGATAGAAGATGATAAAAGTCATTTTTATCTATATCAAATATTTGAACATCATTAAATGTACTTACACCAAAAGCTTTGTCCATATGAAAATGTCCAACATTTTCTAGATGTATTATGATTGATGGATTATAATATAAAGGTATGTCCTACGTATCGAGCCATAAATTTGCAATATTGTATTTCATTTGCAAATTCTTGCTTAAATATTTGAGCTCTTTTTGTTTCTCTTCGGGAGATTCAATGACATCATCAACATATTGCAATACTTGTAAACCTCATATCGTTCTTTTAACGAAAACAAATGGACCAACTTCACCATATGTATTTCTTGTTTTCGAGCTCACTGGTGAGTCAATTATATCATATTTGACTCGACTATTTTAGTCCACACATATTTTGTCAACTTCATATAGTATGTTCTTGAGGTTTTGACATCAATGCTTCTAGCATTATCAATCCATGAGGGAATTCGTTCCATCTTATCCATATATGCATGTGTTTTCACTCTTCAGGAGTTTTGCAATATAAATTTGCCGATTTAACACATAGATATCTATATCATGTAAAAGTGTCATGAACACTTGCTTTTATCTCCAAAATCCATATTATACCATGCGTGTACACTATTTATTGAGATATCACAATCACGGGTACAAGTTTTTAATGTATGTTTATTGGTGCACAAGAATTGCATCGTTAAGAGGTTTTGATTCACCTTTAAAGAACTCAATTGCTTTAAGAAACTCATCAGGAGTTCAATCGTATTCAAAAATGAATCTGTATACAACGATCATATTGTTCTCGAGAACTTACTTTACATGAATTACATAATTTAAATCCTTCAAGGACTTGCATGTAAACTTTAGTATCTAAATGATACATAACATTTATAAGACGCATATCAATTATCTCTTTATATTACTAGACTAATTAAATATTGGAAAGCTATTGCATCCACCACTGGAGAATACGTTTCCTCATAATTAATCATAGGTCTTTGCGAAATCCTTGTGCAATCAATTGTTGGTCCACATAAAAAACCTAATTATATTAAATATATTTTACAACTTTTTTATGGACTATTGGCCCGTAAGCTTTCCATTTCAATAGAGAATTCAACTCTGCCTCATTTGCGTCGTTCCATTTTGGCCAATCATTTCTTTGTATTTATTCATAGGCAGATTTTAAATCTTGATCCTCATCATTTCATTTTTTCAAGCGCTATATATACAAAAGTATAACGACATCGATTTTGTTTCGATTCCATACACTTCTAGACATGATATAATTTACTAAGAGCTCTTTATTTTCAGGTACCTGAGGTTCTTCCAGAACCATCATGTCTATGTCTCTTCAAGAAACCCTTTTTTTACTATAACCTCGACTTGACCATCTTCTTCATTACTTGCTCCAATTTTTCGAGGAATTTTTATTTTCTTGGAATCGACTAGTCTACTACACTTCAGGCATGCAATAGACTCATTAATATATGGTTTGCCCTACTAGGACAATTAACTTAATTGGAGCATTAGCAGTTGACTACGTGACTTACTTAGTCACTGTATTTAGGTCAGTTAACATGTCTGGTGATTGATTCTTTAATCTAGGTAACGAATTATCTTTTGAACTTCTTGTTCACACAGTTTAGTTTGAGGATCAATGATAATTCACGCGTACCCATTCCTTTTTCAACTGCCATTAATCTCCCCCTAATGTTGAAAATGTTAATTTACTTAAAGTAAGAGTTAACGAGCCATAAATAAATCTCTCGTTAATTGCTCTAAGTATGTAATCATAAATAGTATTGTCATCCAACATATATTTCCAGCATTATTTGAATTTCAATCTTTATGCGTTGTGGTGGATCAATTCCAATATATACTGCACAATAAAAGATTTGATGGGAAATATTTGGTTCCTGACCAAAACCAACTATAATGGGGAGAAACTATTACAACATGTTGGCTTGATGTGAAATAATGTTACCGCATGTAAAATCACATGTGCTCAAATATGAGCATTTGCTCTCTTGATTATTGATTTTGCAATCAATTTGTAGATGTTTGATCATCGTCTTCAACAAAAGTCATTTGTGTCTTAAGCATTTAGAAAATTCAATACTTATTCCAATAATCATTAGTAACATGGATACTAAATTCAATGTTATAACCACCATAAATATGTTAATATGGAATAATATGCTTGCTATCTCATTGGCTAAGCTACACACAACTTCAAGTTGTAATTTTGATGACCATTTAGACGATGCATTCGATTTAAAAACATTAAACGGTATCATGTTTGAATATATACATCCTTCATTCATTCCATAATATTTTAGGGATTCACACCTTACTTTGGTTGGTAAATAATTAAATTTTGTTGAGAGCAACTATGACATGTTTAATTATCATGAAGAATCTTCTGGTTATTCATTAAGTTTCACATCATTATTGGCTCGGTATGGTCTAACCAGTCACGCCAACATATAATTAAGATCCATATCTTATGGTTTATGATATTGTATATGTATTACTTGCACGTATGTAATACAAAGCATAAGATATGAAATAATGTATTATAACTTCAAAGTTCAAACCATCGTGTTATGTAATCACTAGTTTACCACTTTTGGTGGTCGATCTCATCATGACTATCGTTATAATACTGATATTCGATCTCATTATTAGCTTGGCCATCTTATAATTTCTGATAGTTTGATCGCTTATTAACATGATGATTGTTGACTTCTAATGGTCAATCCCATTATTAATATGATCATCATTACAATATTTTCAATGATGCCCATGAGTCTTTGTATTTGATTTTAAACCCCTACTTTAAAACCCACAATTTGTTTAATTATACACATAAGTTTTTTTTAAAACCCACAACTTGTTTAATTATACACATCAATATTTTTTTTAAAAGGCACAATTTTTTTATTATTTTGTAAGTCAGACCCTTGATTGAACACACAAACATGGTATGAACTAACTCGTCGACTCTTTTTATTATTCAACAATGAGAGCACATCTATTATAATAACCCTAACCATTTATTTATACTAAACTAACCCCAAACCTATTATGATTTAAACACCAATTAAAAAATTATTAAACCCTAACTAGATAAATATACCTAATAAACTAATGATTATCTTCAACCATTTTAATTATCTTGAACCCAATTCAACTCCGATTTAGATTAACCCAACAATTTAAAACTATCTCTTCAAATTATACACGTCAGTATTTAAAAAAAACTGCTTGTTATCCTTTAAACGTTATCCCTTAAACTACTCAAATATTTAGTGATTAGTGATTAAATACACTATTTACATAGGTGATGATTCTATTAATAATTGACGTCCATCATTATCGTATTGGCTTGTATATTTTAAACAAATATAGTAATTTTCATTAATAAAATCAAAATCGAGTTAAAACAATAAAATTTATGATATACTAATATGAAAATATTAAAAAAGAAACAATCATGTTCTAGAAACATCTAATCCCAAAAATGGGGAGCAAAGTATGTAGAGAAATACTCCCGTGTCTTGCGTCGCGTGTACATGTGCTTCGCTCACATTCTCGTATACCCAACAAAATAATTTTTCATGTCCCTTTTCAGAAACATTATAACATATTTCTATTTTTTAGGCATTTGAAGATTTAAAATATTTTTGGCGACTTTCTATTTTTTTTGAACGGCATACGATTAGGATGTAGTTAACTGGGTTAATAGTTAATATGTTAATATCACAACCAAATATTCATGTTCATAATAGAGATTGAGGGAAAGTATTATCAGAAAACTAAATATATATAAAAAACTAAAAAACTAACTAAAAAAAGTCTAAAAAACATACAAAATTTTTTTATACAATTTTTTTATAAAAATTCGCAATTTATTATGTATAAAAAAATTTCAAAAAAAAAAAAACTTATACTGAACATGTGCATTATATACTTAAAGTTAGCATTTGAGTTTAGTTTAGCTTTTAGGGTTAGGTTTTTTGGAGGTTTAGGATTATGATTAGGTTTTTGGGTGGGGGGGTTAGGCTTTTGGTGGGAGGGTGGATTTAGGTTTTTCGGGGGGTTTGGGGGTTTAGGTTTTTGGGGGGTGTCGGTTGGGGGGGGAGTGGGTTAGGTGCTTTAGGCTTTTACGTATTATTGCATATGTGCGATACATTTTCTTTTTGAAAAAAGTTTTTTTATATATTGTTAATAGCAATATTTAATGAAAAAATTCAAAAAAAAAATTAGTATGTTTTTTAGGTTTTTTTAGTTATTTTTTGGTTTTCTCATTAAAAATAATTTTCTCCTGATCCATCCCGTAGATATTAATTCCCTTAAAACTCTTAAAACTACTAGAGCCCTTTTAATCGAACAAATTTAACAATTTCGGTCCCCCCCACCACTAGAAAAAGTCCTAGATCAGTCTTTGTTAATTTATTATCGACTCATTAAGCGGTAAATCTGGTAATATGAATAAGTTATATGGTGAGTAAAATAATAATATATTTTATAAGGGTCCTAATTTTAAAATTCGCTTTTAACCTCCAAAAAGGTTAAGGCGGCCCTGTGTATTCGTAATTACCTACACTTTGTGATTCAGGTGGACAAAGTTTTGACAACGAAGCGCAAGGAGAAAATGAAGAACACAAAAGCTTTTTAAAACTTGATCAAAATCAATAGGCCATAGGGTTGTAAACAAAACGAACGTTCAACAAATAGTTCGTGAACCGTTTGATGGGAAGTTTGTTTATGTTCATTCTTTTAGTTAATGAACGAACACAAACAAGATATTTCGTTCGATTAACTAAATGAACGAACACGAACAAAGGTCTCGTTCGCTCGATTGCGTTTGTGAACGTTTGATAATATGTTTATTTACGTTCGTTCGTGTTCCTTTGTATATGTTAATTTGTTAAAAAAATTAATTGTTTTTAATATTTCACCTTTTCTCTTAAGTTTTACCATCACCTCTAAACATTAGTTAATAACTATATAAAAATATAGTAAAACGTAAACCCTTATCTAAACATGATCATATGAAGAAGTTGGACACTAAAGAAATCTTTTGGGATATGTCTAAGTAACTTTAGATAATTATGTTTATCGTATAGTGCTTCTCACAGACTTCTTGTGTCTTAAATTCTTGATTTATCACACAATGTTTGTATTTGAATACTTGTGTCAGATGTTTAAGGTTAATGGTGTTTTTTTTCATTTCAAGCTTAATATTCGTTTTTGTTTATTTGTGTTCGTTTGCAGTTGCTTGTGTTAATGACCAATGTTCATGAACTTTCGTGAACAACTGAGATTGCTTAACAAACGAACACGAACACAAACTTCTGTTCGACATGTGTTCGTGAACAGTTCACGATCTGCATTTCCTGAACGAACGAACTTGAACATAGCCTCATTCGTGTTCGTTACGTTCGTTTACAACATTGCCCCATTAACAAAACCAAAGTATAGTATTTAAGTGAGTTCAGAAAAGAGATGAACAACTTAAGAGATAAACACAAACGAATACATAGACCCTGTTCGAGCTCGAAAAAATGTGTCGTTCCGTAATGCTTTATTATTATTATCGTTGTTATTATTATTATTATTATTATTATTATTATTATTATTATTATTATTATTATTATTTAAATCAAACGGGGATTAGGCTCCCTAAACCTAATACAGCCCAATACCAGTGGGCTAACTTCTAAACCATAAAAATGAATTTGTAAATGGGCCTATCTTGAAGTTGGTATAGGTATACTTTAAAAAAATAACATATACATATCGGATTTAAAAAAAAACACATGCCCCTCAAAATCACCAATCCTGTGCGATGATCTCCCTTCACACCCTCGTCACCGCCCATGTATTTAACTACATAATTCGAATATATATACAAATTTAAACATCATGGATAAATCTTGATCCCGTTCATTCAAGCTTGATTCCTTCAATTCAAACGCCCCAGGGCCGGTTATAGGTAGAGATGGGCATAATAACCGGTTCCAAACCCGACCCGGTGGAACCGACCTGGAACTGGTTCCGGTTCCTACCCGGCTAATAGTAGAACCGGTTCCGGGTTCAAAAAACCCGGTGGTTCCAACCCGGTTCCACATTTTATAAATAAAATCGGTTCGTACCCGGTTCCTACCCGGACCCGGTGCGTACCCGGAACCCGGTTCCTGGTAGGACAAAAAAACCCGATATGCCCATCTCTACCGTTAACTTACACCTACAAGATATAAACCATCACAACCTCGTCGTTGCACGCCACTTTAATTGTGGAAGTTTGAAAGTGTAAGTTATTGATATTGGGATGCAAGGAGGTAAGAAGGCAAGGAATTTACAATGGGTTTCTAATAGTTTTGCAGCTTTTTTCATTGAATTGACCGAATGAATAGGTTTCTAATAGTCTTTGCAGTCTTTTCCATTTAATTGTAACATTAGGAACCGGTTCTTCTAAGGAACTGGAACCGGTTCCAACCCGACCCGAACCGGGTACACTCGGTTCTAGTTTTAATGGTTAAAACCCGGGTAGGAACCGGACCCGGTTACAACAAGAACCGGTTCCATTGACACACATTCAGGAACCGGGTCCAGTTAGGAACCGGTTCCGGGTATAAAAAGGAACCAATTATGCCCATCTCTAGTTATAGGTCAACAATCTGTTCTGGTTTGGTTCTAGGCCATGCATCGAACTCATGGTCCAACTCGGTATCACTTGATGGTTGATTCTATGGAAATCAATAATTTATTGGGTTGCTATTAGGACTAGGTCTTTAGGAAAAATTGTGAAAGACATTATCTCTATATAAATAATAAGAAGATAAATAATGTTTTTTTTTGTAATTTAGTCATTTGTAACTCGTTTAATTTAATTATTGTATTATTTTTATTTTATCTTAACCAATTACTTTTCTATCACTAAACAGTTTTTTGAATGAACACATTAACGCTGTTTTAGATATTTTTTAACTTTTCTTTTTCTTTGCTATAACAAGTGCGGCGAAGGTTTTTTTTAGTTTAGTTTTTTAACGAACACACTGTTACTATTTTGAACATATTGTTTAACTTTTCTTATTAGTTTGATGTTTAGAGCCGGGTTATGACGCAAATAGTATAACACATTTAGATATCATTTTATTTAATTTTACAAATTTATTTATCGGTTGTTATGGTGTGCTATACGTTCTGAATTCCAACCGCGTCCCTGCGTAAAACACGGGTAACTACGACCATAGTTAATATTTAAACAAACTCTTGGCTGTCTAACGGAAGCGAAAAGATTGATCTCGATTTGGGATGATTGGTTCATGTTTTCTTCTCTTAGTTAAGTTATTTTAAAACTTGGTGTTTTTTATCCTTTGTGTGTTGTTTTGTAATACTTGACCTCAAAGAAAGCAACATCTTAACTTCAATGACTTTTCCATTTGATTTCAACCCTCATCCAGTTACATTTAATCTCTTACTATTTATAAATATCAATCAATAACTATTACAATTTTTTATAAGCGGAATACAAGCTTTTAAAAAAAATAAAACCGAAATATGAATATATTTGTCTTCACACTCTGAAACTTTGCACAACAATAAAATGTAATATCTTGGCGTGTACCATGAAGATAAAATTTAATTCTATTTTATTGTGTGCTTTATTTGGTTTTCCATTTTCATTTTCGTTCATTGTTTATACAACGAAATAATAGTTATTTGAAACATATGATAGAATTGGTTGAACTTACTTGAACATCTTATAAGATTTTATACCTCGTTGTTTCTTTTTTTTTTTCACTAAAATAAGAACTAGCATAAAAGAATGACAAAGATTATGTTAACATCTATATTTTCCTTCTTTTAACTATTTTGATGTGATATAGCTTATAAAAATTCTATTACATACGAGTAATTCCAATAAGATAGTAGTAATTTGAACGCCTATTGAATTAAAATTCATATTCAATCTAAGTTTTAGTGGTTTCAAGTATCGAAAGTTGTTGACATGTGATGGGGAGTTTTATACCATTTGGATACCTTAGGTTGACCCTAAATCAATTCAAAACTCATTTTGGGCCGTCTTTAAGCTCAAAGACTCTAATTCAATTCCTCGACTTGACATATCACGAACGCAACCTTTCTAGTCAAAGGTGTGACTTCTTATTCCAAACTCATTTTGGTTTTCAAGTATCGAAAGTTATTGACGTGTCACGGGGAGTCTTATACCACTTGGACACCCTAGATTGACCCTGAATTAGTTCCAAACTCATTTTGGGTCATCTTTAAGCTCAAAGACTCTAAATCAATTCCGTGACATGACATATCACGAAAGCAATCTGTCGATTCGAAAATTGCCTAATAACTCAATAAGAAAAACGTAGCATAATGAGACAAACAATATAGGATTCATACAATCACTAAGGTGTCCAAGTGGTGTAAGATCTGTAATTTTAGACATTATAATGTTGCTATTGACTTGTAAAGAAAGATATCAAATCAATGCAATAAGAACCAAAAATATAATTAAACACAAAAACGATTGTCTTGAGAATGGGTCAACCTTGGTTTTCATCAAAGACGACCAAAATGAGTTTGGAATTGATTTAGAGTCTTTAGAGGCCTTTGGCCCAAACTGGGACATGACGTATATCAAACACAACCTTTGTAGTCAAAGGTGTGACATCTTATTCCATGAGCATGACTCGTAAATCCACAACTTAGTTGCATGATTCACGTTGTCATGTGGGTACAATGTTTGTATTAAGCCATCATCTCATATAACTTGTACGCACAACGTGATTAGAGCTAGGTACACTAGAGTCTAATCATTAATTAGAAACGAGTATGATTACGCCCCTAATACATCAAAGAACTTAATAAAGAATAAAATTACATAATATGAGTCAAAAAATGAACTCAACATAAAGTTATGCGTGGTGATACAATGTGTGGAGGCATCAAGAGTAGTCTTATTACACAGCTAAGGCGAAACAAAGAACAAAAACAAAGAATTTAAGAATTACAAAAATATTTTAAAAAAGAAATAAAATCTATAGATAGTAATACGCACTCAACTTTAAATAGCTAACACATGATGTCTACTTGTCTAATTTGTACACGCAACATACCAAACATGAGAGGGTCCATGAACATGTGAGGCTAGAGAAGGTAAGAGTACATTAAAACTCAATATCTTAACTTATTTATGAACTAGTTTTATTTAGTTTTGATTTAGACATTAGCTGCTCTTATAAGATTGCTTTTGATCCATAAACAATAGTGAAACAAAATTTTGATTTAGACATTAGTTTACTCTTTGATTAAAGAAAGAGTTAAATGCCTGGTTGGTCTCTGTGGCTTGCAGATATTGCAAAGTTGGGTCCAAAACTTCAATAATTGCAGAGTTGATCCCAGTGGTTGTAATTTTTGCGCTCGGATGATCCTTATCACTAACATATGTTAAAATTCTCAGTTAGGTCTATGTTGAATGCCTATATTACCCATGTGAGAAACGAACGACCACCAAGCTTACAATTTAAATGACTCCGCTGAGTCGTTACTTCTTGATTCGTCATTGAGAAACTTGACATAAGATAGTAATAAGGATCACCCGAGTTTAAAAATTGCAGCCACTTGTAATTATTAAAGTCTTGGGACCAACTATGCAATATCTACAAACCATATATACCAACCTGGCCTTTAACTCTTATTTAATATATACAACTTAACTTTAGTTTTCCATTTTGCGAAGTAACATAAATTTAAAATAATAATCACAACTTTCTATTTTTAATCAAATACAACATTGGAATTTCTACTTACAAGTTTATCTAAAGTTTTAAGTAGCTTTGTATCATACTTTAAATGTTTGGATACGTATTTAGTTCTTTTTTATTGGTATTTTTATCATTTCCATAATAATTTTATTATTACATCTATGTTTCTATATATATTTTGTTAAATATCGCAGAGTAAAAGTCGGCTTGCACCCGCTACGAAGCACAAATGTAGCTCACTAGTTATAAACAATAGCTAGATAATAGATACTCGCTATTAGAGATGGACATAATAACCGGTTTCAAACCCGACCCGGTAGAATCGACCTGGAACCGGTTCCGGTTCCTACCCGGCTAATAGTAGAACCGGTTCCGGGTTCAAAAAACCGGTGGTTCCAACCCGGTTTCACATTTTATAAATAAAATCGGTTCGTACCCGGTTCCTATCCGGACCCGGTGCGTACCCGGAACCCGGTTCCTACCCGGAACCGGTTCCGGTTCCTACCCGGCTAATAGTAGAACCGGTTCCTGGTTCAAAAAACCCGGTGGTTCCAACCCGGTTCCACATTTTATAAATAAAATCGGTTCGTACCCGGTTCCTATCCGGACCCGGTGAGTACCCGGTTCCTATCCGGACCCGGTGCGTACCCGGAACCCGGTTCCTACCCGGAATCGGTTCCGGGTAGGACAAAAAAACCCGATATGCCCATCTCTACCGTTAACTTACACCTACAAGATATAAACCATTACAACATCATCGTTGCACGCCATTTTAATTGTGGAAGTTTGAAAGTGTAAGTTATTGATATTGGGATGCAAGGAGGCAAGAAGACAAGGAATTTACAATCGGTTTCTAATAGTTTTGCAGCTTTTTTCATTGAATTGACCGAATGAATAGGTTTCTAATAGTCTTTGCAGTCTTTTCCATTTAATTGTAACATTAGGAACCGGTTCTTCTAAGGAACTGGAACCGGTTCCAACCCGACCCGAACCGGGTACACTCGGTTCTAGTTTTAATGGTTAAAACCCGGGTAGGAACCGGACCCGGTTACAACAAGAACCCGATTCCATTGACACACATTCAGGAACCGGGTCCGGTTAGGAACCGGTTCCGGGTATAAAAAGGAACCGATTATGCCCATCTTTACTGGCTATTGCATACCCTTAAATTGGGTCTGGCTCAAAGTTTTTGGGGCTCACACATAAAAGGTCCACGAAATCCTTAGCCCATCTATGAAGAGATTCTTCACCTCCATAATATAACGTTCTTACATGCTGTGTGAATCTTTATTTTATTTTTAAAGTGTGACACATGCTATTGTAGAGGCATATACATATTCATATGAATATCAATTGTTTGATGTAATTTTTAGACACGTTCTGTGACACATTATTTTATTTTTATTTTTTTTTATCACATACAATGCATATATCATTCATATATTCCATCATTTTTTTGCAACACTTTAATTAATGGAACGGAGTCTACTTTAGAATACTTTTAATATTTTTGTTGGTGAGGAGCAATCGCAAAGGATCACAATGGAGATTGGAAAGAGTTGGAGTGATTTAGGGTTGCTAAACGGGTCGTGTTCGGGGGTTGGCGGGTTCAACCCGACCCGAACCCGAACCGAACCCGAAAATCGTATCATATATATGAACCCGAACACGACCCGAAGTTTTGTGGGTTGACCCGAACACGACCTGTTTAACTCGAATTTTTTAATTTTTTTTCTAAAACTAATATATTAAAATTAAAAATTACTTAAAAAACACAAATGTATATAATAATATCATATTTAAATTATAAAAGCTATGTTAATTTCTTCTTTTAAGTTATAATCATGGCATAAAGCACACGCCCCATTTAATTTATGAGATAAAATATATTGTAAAAAAATATAATATAGTATAAATGTGTTAAACGGGTCAACCCGCCAACCCGACCAGGTTGACCCGAACCTGACCCGTAAACCTAAACGGGTTCGCTTGTTCAACCCGAAACTGACCCGAGCCCGTTTAGACGAAACCTAAATCCGCGAATTTCGTGTTAGGTTCGTGTCGGGTTTCCGAGTCGTGTCAGAAATTCACACCCCTAGAGTGATTCGTGATGATAAAAGAAGCCTAAGACAGCATGCTGACATGTTAAACCTAATGCCACATTTATGCCATATAACCAGGCCGGCCCTAAGAATTCGTGTACCCTGTTCGAGTTAGAAAAAACGTGCCTTTAAGCCTTAACGAAACTGAGTATTGAGCTTACTAAAGGTCTAAACCTAACGCCAATGAACTAATAACTAATTTAAACCATAAGAATAGTTTTGTAAGTGGACCTATGTTGGTGTTTGTATGGGTACACCCTATTAATTTTTTTACATATACATATCAGGGTTTTTTTAAATAATGCGCGCTTCAATATATCGGACCCTAACCAATGGTCCTCACTGCCCACTCCAAGGAGTTGGGCTAATTTAAGTATAATTTAAGTATTGTGTGCTTATATCAAAATGGGCTGGAAAGTTAGGCTAACGTACCCTTGTGACTGGGCTGCCCCAAGAAGAAAAAAAATCAAAAACTAAAACGAGCTAAACTTAACACCGCATTTATTTATGCCATGTAACTGTCATTGGTTTTATTTTCGAAGACAATTATTTCCTTTTGGTTAAGTAAGTTTATATTTTATGTTTTGTTTCTTGTTTCATTTGATTTATTTAACCACTATGTCAAGCTAGATTAATTTTAATTTATAATACTAAGGTTTATTTATTTATTTACTTTTTATTAATTTAACAACAATATCTGACTAAATCAATTTTATTTTTGACACTAGGGTTTATTTTTTTATTTGATTCAAACACTTATGTGAAACGATTATGAGATCCGGTTTTTGAGTGACTTATTTGTTTGATTTCTTGATTTTAAATCAGAATCTTTTCCTAATATAGATTAGTTTGTTAACAAAACTGACCACCTTTTTAATTGTTTTCAAATAAATTTTTTCAAGTTTTAAAAACCCTAAAACGGTTTTAGTATTTGATAAAAGGAACATAATGTGATGTGGAACGAAAGTACAATCAAACGACAATTAGGAACACATAGACGGTAATCAAAACGATTCCAATCGAAAGCCCCAAAGTCGGATGAATTGATTGATAGTGTTTCAATTTGCAAATAATATTCAAGTCTAAAAAACAACCAAATGTATATTGGTGGATAACAATTCAAAGGGACGAGAAAATAATATATTCAGAAAACAATTAATAACAAACCGAAATAAGGATATATAATAATTCCTTTTTTACTCTAGCTCCATCTTTTTCAGTCTACTATCCGTCGGTATGAGTAACCGCCACCACCACTCCCACAACCCACCGCTGCCACCCACCATCGCTACCTATCACCACCCACCAACTCACCACTGACCACCACCCACCACCGCCACACAACACCGATTTTATTCCTTCGTCTTTTTCTTCCTACCAAACACTAATGATTCATTTCATTCCCACGTGGAAACCAAACAAGACATGGAATAGTAATGATCAATTCCATTACCTTGTCTATTCCATTACTTCGTCCATTCAATTACCTTGTACATTCCATTACCTCGTTCATTCTATTCCTCATCAATACCATACTAGGATGACGATCATGAACCGATTTAACCTGATGCGGGCTTAAGGCTACTGATTCACTTTTTCTTAACATAAGTCTTCCCTTGGCAAAACATAGGTTGAACCTTACTAGTTATAGTTAAAGGTTTTAAAATAAATGATTTCAACAATAATCGAATAAACAAAATTAACGGAATAATGGATAATAAATAAGTGCTCATCCCTAGTGAAAAACTAACCGATAAATCTAAAATCGAATGGTAGACATCCGAGAACCATAAATTTTCCAAGACCACAGAAAAAAAATCATAGGTCCTCCACACATGGTAACTTTTGCGACGAGCCCATATTGTGCTCTCATGATATGGTACCAGTATTAACACTTTTTAGCATCTTTTCTTCTCAAACTAGTGAACGACATGTATAACTAGACATGTGTTTAGCGTCACAAAACAATTTAATATTGTTATTCCAACTTTTAACACACGTTGTATGCCATATGCGACTAGATTTATACGGACACATGTTTTCCAATCGTATTAAGTGAACTGGATCTAATATGTTCTGTATACATGATCATATTCTTCTCTCACTTCTTTCTTTTCTCATTTTCTGTAGTTTTATAATAAGAAAGTTAAAGAAAGGAGAAGTATTTTTGTAATTTAAAAAAAAAGCAGTGAAGAATTTTCAGGAATATAAGTCGGTTTAAATGCAATACATGGAATAAACAACTTTTTGGAAAAGGTACGTCTTGTGGTACGTAATTTGATTAGTCCCCTTTATTAACAAGGCTGTCATGTCAAAATTTGAATAACTTTTCCCACTCTTCTCTGCAGGTTTAAGCTTTAAAACTTTGAAGCCTTTCCCTTTTATCTTGATGGACATTCAAGACACCTCATATTTAAACAAGGAGGTAACTCTATTGTGAAGCAATGTGTAATTTTATTAATAATCAACACACTTAATGTTTTTTTTTCTTTCTACGAGGCATTTGGATTAATATAATAAACTAAAAAGTTTATAGTTTACAAACTATATATATATATATATATATATTATATATAGGGGAGGGTTATCTTGAGAATGCCAAATATTGCGAGAACCGTGAGAACGAATAAGAAAAACAATCAAAACCATTTTTTTAATACAATCATCATTTTAATTAAAATACAACATCAAAAAAAGAAATTACAACATCAAATAATTCTTTTCCTCTCTTAACATCACTCTTATTAGATTTTTACACATGTGTAAATATAAAAAAATTACACATGTGTAAATGGCAAACTTCCGAATTCACGTAAATTTAAATGTGTAAATTAAATTTCTAGAATTGTATCGAATAATAATGACAAATGTAAAAAGAAATTTTGGATTTCACTTGTTTTTTATCAAGTTCTAGTGGTTTTTTCATTCGTTCTCACGATATTTAGCGTTCTCATTTAAACACTCCCCTATATATATACACACACATATATATATATATATACACATATATATACATATAGGATTAGGATCATTTGTGAACAAATTTCTAATAGTGAACTGTGTGAACTGATCTAGATCGTTGAACTATTTATTAGTTGTCAAGGAGAGGATGGTAATTAAACATTATTATTTTAATTTCAATTTTTTTAAACAAAATTTATACTAGGTAGTTACATTGTTTCCTAATATGTCTAGTTGATCAAATCAAAATCATATCTACCATATCTATAACCATCGATCATCAGTTACGTAACGATGTTTTCGAAAAATTGTAGATGATCCAGATCGCATCAATATTGTTCTAACAGTATGTAAATCGAAATTTATATATAATCAAATCAAAACAACTATTTATTGGATCTTTTGTATTTGTTATTCAGTTTCATAAAATTGAATCAATTACGTTTGAGATTTGACATATCTCTTCCAATTTGTTCGAAAAGTTTGTTAAATCCATTATTCTTACACCTTTCGTTCATATGCTTTCTATCTACATATTTCAAAAACTTGTGCTAATTCCCTGATTTTTTGACAAGTAGTTTGAACTGTGTATTTTAAGCCGCATATTGTGAACACCTTTTTGTTCTTATTGTTTTTGTAATATGGACGAGCACATAACAAATACGAACAAGAATATGGTGAACGATGATGAAGTCAACGTTGATAATGTCGCTAATGTTTTGTTACTACATTGGATCGACCAGATGCGTTTGTATTTTTTGGATTTTTCGTCAATTTGGTCCGTTAGACATGTTATATTCTTGTTTAATTGTTGAGTTCTTCGCTCGGTCAGTTTTGTTTGATGTTATACTCGTTCATGTATTTACCTGAAAGTTCATATTTAGGCGATAATTCAGTGTATGTTGATGTTCTACAGGTATGTATGTTTGTTTGTATACGAGTGTTATACGTTTGTTTGTGTTTGTTGTTATGTTGTTGTAGTATGATCGGTACATATTATAACATATGAGTTTATTTGCTGGTTTCGCGATTGGGATTTTTAATTGAATGCTGTAGTTAGAGCATTCAAAACAGGTACACATATGCACTTTGTTGGTGATCTATGCGGTTTGTATATGCCAGACATTAATCATATCATATATGCAGTTTCTTCCGTGTAGTATATATGATTGTGTTCTTTTCTTTAATTGTCAATTATTTTACAGAATAGTACAGATGTGTACTGTTATGACACTTATGTGTTTTTGTATCTGACAGTCACCAATCGTCAAGCTGTTTACAGAATAGTACTCATATGTATTTTGTATTCTGATGTATTCGTTGACATGTCAGAGTTAAGTACACTTGTGCACCCTCTTATATTAATATCACAGTACACATGTGTATAAATAATATACAGCACTGAGGAGGAAAAATACGTGATGAACTTGTTTAAAAATTTTTGAATCCTTACCTAATTTACAATTAACATTATTCAAAGTTGTAATTTTATTTTTTATCATAAACTGTTTTAACTTTTTGTGTCTTAACCATTTGCAGAATCAGTTGCCAGCAATGTATACGAAACCCCTAATGGTAGTAGGTACTTGACACCAACCGTCCCTCCCGGATTCAAACCATTTATTAAAGCTAGATTTAGTACTATTGAAGAAGCTATAGCTAAGTATGAAGAGTATGCTCAATTGGCCGGTTTTGGGACCCGTCTTGGTACATCGCAGAAGGAAAAAATAGGTGATAAAATTGTTACTAATAGGCGATATGTTTTATGTTCAAGAGCTAACAAACCAAAACGTAAAGATGGTACGGCTGATCAGTAAATTCAAGTTCACCAAAAAGACGGTCCAACGTTAAAGTCACAGAATGCAAGGCATGTGTTAAATTCATGCTTGTAAAAATTCATCTGAGTACGAGATATATGACTTTGTAGAGCAACATAACCATGGATTTACTACCCCTAAAAATCTTGATCTATCATTGAAGAGGAGGAAGCTTGACTTTTCTACCTAAGAGTTTATAGCAAAATGCCGAAACGCAAACCTAGGACCCACCAAGTCTCACAAAGTACATGTTTTAAAAGGTGGTCATCATAATGTGCACGGAACCGTTGTCGACTACAAAAATTGTGGGCGCGATATCCGAGACTTTATCGGGGATAGGGACGCCCAGATGATAATTGACAAATTCAAGGAACGTAGTCAAAACAAGGAAAACTACACGTTTAACACCCACATTGTTGATACCGAACTTCAGTTAATTTTTTGGTGTGATGCGGTATCGAAATCAAACTATGAGTCATTTGGCGATGTTATTGCCTTCGATGCGACATATCATAAAAATATGTGAGTAGTACTTGAAATTTTGAACATATTATTTTTCTTTTTAATATACAAATCTAAATGCGTTTTTTGTAAAAACAGGTATGATATGATTTTTGTACCGTTTACTGGGGTCGATCACCACAAAAGGTGTACAATTTTTGGTGTTGGGTTGCTTCATAATGAGACTATCGAGTCTTATACCATATTAAAATACATTTTTTTCTTACAAGCAAATACCTAAATACCAACCTCATTAAACCATTTTTACAACCGACAAATCGTTCTGCTACAGCAAAATTGCTAGCAGAACATATATCACCATCAAAAATTGTGCAAAACAATGGAAACATAAATACACATCATGCACAATAACATAACTACTAACAGATCGTTAAAAATTAACTTCTCATACATTGGGTTTCAGAAATTCTTAATTTTATCGGTTTTAAGGAGCTCAATCACATAATAAAAATCATAATCCACATGTGTACTTCAACATTGAACTACCAACACTCAAAACAAACGATTCCAGAAACAAGTTAACAACGGTCATACTAAAAACACAACAAGTTATGCTTTTTGGTGCTCACCAACCGTTTACAGTTACTCATACAAAAACTACAGAACAGGATATGTCTAAAACCCTAGAATTTTCAAAGCGACTACATATACACAGTTCACGATTACGAAAACCCTAAACATCTACCATTACCTTTTTGATTCGTCTATTTAATGAATCATGATACTAAAATACACACAAAAACCCAAAATCCGTAAACATGTATTGCTTCACAACTCCGATTACCTTGGATTCGGCGCTTGATTCAACCGCAGACTTCAGTCGCCGCTCTTCGCTAAAATTAGGTTTCCTTGTGCACAATGTTTTGTCAAAATAGATGCGCGACGAATGTGTTTTAGTTGATTCGGATTATAGCATGTGTATTCTTGATTTTGATTTCTTCAAATCAAACTCCGTTCGAGATTTTAGGGGAGGTGAGAGACTGAATATGCGGGAACATGATATGGAAATAGTTGAGTTTCCTTTATTCAAATACATTTAGATGTAATGTTAATTTACCAAATATACCCTTATCATTTAATTTTTATTTAAAATACATTTTCTATTATTTACAATCATGCCCCTACTATAGTCTTCAAGATGATAAGAATCCAGGGTCTGGATCAGTTCACACAGTTCACTCTTAGAGAGTTGTTCACTCTTGATCCTTACCCTATACTATATATATATATACATATACATATATATATACATATACATATATATATATATAAATTAGAGTCAGGTTCTTCTGGTATAAATGAACGAAAAATACAAATTGAATGAAACTAAGAATTCTGATGGTGAAAAAACGATAAACATTATCAACTTTGTATAACTAGAGTAAATCTTGTAAAGACTGGTTGATGTTAATTGGTTACTCTAGTTACAAGTAACGTAATTACTCTAGTTATACAAACAATTACGCTACATATAACTAGAGTAATTACTCTACTTATAACTGAATAACTAGCCGTAATGGTGTGGAGTTGGCCCCCACTGCACTTGGTCTTAAAGTGCGTAGACTCACTAAGGCACAGTAAATGAACCTGTTAAAGAGTGGGAATATAAGATTTACTGATCCTACAATCTAGAGGCCCTAACTTCGAAATTTGACTCCCAAATGACAAAAACACCTTTTAAAGGTTTCCTGGTCGTTGCTCCTAGAAAAAAGAGTAGTAATTTTGATTTTTCAGTAGAGAGTAGTACGTACTTTGCTTTATGCAAAAGCAATTGAAGACTAATTATTAGATGCTTGATAAACATCATGAAAAGAAAGCTTGACTGTGATCCAGATATATGTAATGCATTATCAGGGTTAGAGCTTTAGTTTCTCTTACACTTGTTCATCTTTTCTCTAAGTTCATTTCCCATTTATGTAACTTTGTTTCATTCAAACACTCCTTTTGTAGCATTGGACAGAAACACTTTACGTTCAAATTATTTGGTGCTCTCTCTCTATGTATGTATGTCTTTTTAGGCCATCAGCATGTAAAAGATAGAAGCATCCGTCTTTTTGACTATATATACATCGACGAATCATCTACAGTATTAGTAGAAAGTTAGAGGAATATCTGGACCAGAAGCAAGCTATTGTACCTAATTAAAAATTTATGTCAAGGCTTCTTTCTATTGAGATACACTTAGTATAGTTAATCAAACATCAATATAATATGGTAGTTATCCAAGGGGCTGTTTGTTTATCTTTTAATGAGGTTTAAATGGTTCAGACATATTACTGGTCCAACACTTAATTGCTCAGATTATTTGTTTCGCGAGCAGATGTTTAAATGGTTCAGACATTTGCCTCTGAATGGTTAAACATTATATTGAGTCTGAATGGTTAAGACCTCTAATTTGAATTGATCAAACATTTGCCTCTAAACGGTTATGGATTATACTGGATCTTAATGGTTCAGACATTTTACTGGTTTAACACTTAACTATTCAGAAATTGTCAAATAACCCCTAAGCTAGCGATGATATTTATTTTTCACAATAAAGAACATAAAAATATATAGTGTTGGTTAAAAATTAATACTAACTCAAGATCATATACACGTAATTACATGATCAGTCATAAAGTTCATAATTTTTTTTGATTTGTTTGTTCCTGTTTTAAAGTTCATAATGACCAACATACTAGAACAAATTGATTTTATTCATCCTATTATTTTATTAACTTTAAGATTATCAATAAATTGTTGTTTTTTTACGCCTACAATAATTTTCTAATATTTTTTCTAACCTAAGGACTAAGGGATTCTGTTAACAATAGCAAAACCCTAGCTCTATATTCACGCAACCCTAAATAACCCTAAATAATGGGTCCCTAAATTGCCTTTGTAGGTCCATACACAATGTATAATATAGTTTGTTAGTAAGATGTCATGTCTTTCTATTAAATGGTTGATTATGTGGTTTTCTTAATAATGTATGTCGCCAACTCTATACGATATTGATAAGAATTCATGCCTACGATGACAAAGGAATCTTTTGAAGCTTGTTGCTAAAAAGGACTAGTGAAAAAGAGCAAGAAAGTAATTAGCTTAGCTTAATTTCCAGACAAAAGTGAATGTATAAATCAATCAATATATACATCCATTGTAGGAATTTTGGATTGAGGAGTTGTTTCAGAAAATGGAGTGCTTCACTTGTGTTTAGGTGTTTATCATTTAAGTGCATTTAAACTAAATAAGTGTATACATTACATTGCGACATATATGTAATATGATATGCTACGTATATGTAATATGACATAAATAAAGGGTTTTTTTAAGTTTTCTCATGAAAAACAATCGTCTAGGTTTGTATCTTCTTCTACATACTTATAAAAATGCAATCACCTTTTTAATTATGGTTGAACTAAGGTTAGGATGTATAAGTGCCAAGAAAATAACAAGCCAAAAAGATGTTACACATATGGTTTCCAAAATGAATGCTAAATGTGAAGAAAACTAAAATTTTACGTGACTAAACATATGTAGACTAATATATGATATCTAAATTTTATATTTAAAAATAATCAACTCATATATTGTAGTATAATGATTGGTTAATAAATATTTATAAAGTCATAATGTATTTGTTAACGCCAAATTTAACGGTGTTTTAGCTTCAATTTTTTAGGCTATCATACGTTTTGTTTTGTGCAATTGCAGAATCAAGTAAGTCTATGTGTAATGAGCATTACCCCACTGCCACATTACTATTAAGGGGCGACACAAACTATTTCGTGGGTGCCAAGGATGAGGGTGTTGCCATGTTAATGCTCATGAAGAAGGTCATTTGGGGTGATGAATGGTGGTGGTTTCAAGAAAAGGGGTGCACCATTACACACTTTATTGGGTTATGAGACCTCATTATGTACAATAACGTAAAACTTACTTTTTTCACTACACATAGTCTCATTGAGAAAGTCATAAATGACAACACCAATTCCTTGATTAGTTTGCTTATACAAATTGTTATTGGTTAATTTTTGATGTGTTAAACAATCTTCATAATAATCATATGAGATTCAAGGGAACATTAAGACCAAAAAGTGTGTATATAATAAAGTAAAAGGATTACATTAGCTAAGAAAACAAAAGTGGTAGATGATTGGAAAATGAATGTGGGAGATCTCTCGTTTGTTGTGTAAGAGAATATATGGTAATGTGGTTTTTATGGTTCCTTTGCTCTCCTAAAGTATAAATATGATGAGCAATAAAAAGATAGCATGGCAATAGTAAGTGGTGGTGTAATAGCTCTCCTTTCCATGCATTAGCACGCTTAGGATTGAGACAACTAACCCTACCATACTCTTCACACCTAATATTGAGGCTCATATATCTTGCTCACTTTAAAATATTAATATTCTTATCCTGTTTCTATATTTAACAAATGCCCAAATAAAATATTATTCATTTAGTTTGACGTACAGCCTCCTCTGAACCGTTGTAGTTCTCTGTCTCCCAGCATTTGAATCCTTCACAACGGCTTCAAACTAAATATTAGTACAATGAAAACACGAGCTGCTCATATATGTACGTTACAAACAGGTCCAACGTTAAAAGGTATATATTTAAACATAAGCATATAAGCATCCCCATAGTTAGAATATTATGTCCAAAGAACTAATGTATATCATGATTGTTTAGGTAGGGCTATGAATGAAGTGAACGAACACGAATAAAGTGTTGTTTATGTTTGTTTCTTAAGGATTGAGCTTGTTCATGAATTGTTCACAAATGTTTAACAAACGAGATTTCATGTTCGTGTTCGTTCATTAGGGTAATAAACATGTTCATGAACTGTTCACGAACACCTATCAAACACAACTGAGCTCCAACAAATGTTCATTAAATGAACATAAACTACGTTTATAAACACAAATGAATACACCCAAACATATATTTATTTTATAACAAAATTTGTATTTTTATCACAGATTACGAAGAGCTTAACAAAAAATAAATAAGCACATAACATAATTATCTAAATACAATTGACAAAACTTATAAGAAACATGATTAACTAGGGCTGGAAATTTTGACACTAACAAAATGACACGACACGAACCTACACGAAGTTAACATGTTTTATGTTTAACCTTAACTGGTTTCGTGTCTATAACATGTCGACACGCTAAGACCTGTATAATTTCATGTCGTGTTCGTGTTTACCTATTTCGTGTTCGTGTCTTAACATGTCATGTTCGTGTCTTAACAGGTCATGTCAGAAACGTTACGACCTGTTAAGACTTAAGACCATTACATAATACATGTTAAGACTTGTTAATGGCTAAATATTAGATATGTAGTAATAGGTCATGTTCGTGTCTTAACAAGATGTATGATACATTGGTACTTTTTCGTGTCTTAAAGGTCGTTTCGTGTAACCTATTTATTATTAAGTTCGTGTTCGTGTTTGGAAAATCTGACACGATAAGATTTCGTGTCGTGTTTACCTGTTTCGGGTTCGTATCTTATCATGTTCGGGTCTTAACAAGTCGGGTTCACACGATATGCCAGTCCTATGAGTAACACAAAATTAAGAAGTGTGTCAAGGTTTAACACAAACTAAAATTAAAATTGTCAAATGAGATATGTTTAGGGAGACATATAGAGTAACTAGGGTTCCAAATTTTAAAATATTGAAAACTTAAAGAACAAAAAAATACAACATATAATAACCTTTAAATAAACGGACATAAATGAACATAAATGAATCCATTATCGAACGTTCACGAACATAAACGAACGGTCACAACCTTTGTTTATGTTCGTTCGTTTAAGTTAATGAATGGAATTTCTTGTTTTTGTTCGTTTATTTGTTAAACGAACGAACATAAACAAACTTTTCGTCGAACGATTCGTTTACAGCCCTAGTTTTAGGACCCCACATTTATGGGACATTCAATTTTTTATAGTTGTTGTCTACGATAAAGAGTAACAGTTTCACATCATCATGTGTGCATCGATAGAATTCTAGGCATAAAGCAAAAAGACAGATCCACATCTTAAAATGTTTGAGATACTAAGGAATTTTCTATTGTAAGACTAAGGTAGATACGTTCTATAACCATATATTTCTTGCAATTTGGCTTGTTCAATTATATGAAATTAAATGAAGTTGGGTTATTAAATAATTATCTACAGTCGTTATTATTATTTTATTATTATAATAATAATAATAATAATAATAATAATAATAATAATAATAATAATACAACACTAATTTGGGACAAAAGGTAATTTTCACGCGATATATTAAAACGATATAATATATTGGGCTATTAAGTAAAAGCTTAAAATTTAATACGCGTGATATTAAGACACAATCTGTTAAGACAATATTGGTTAAAGTGAACATTTGAATTTAATTCTCTATTATTGTAACCTAAAGACCGATGATCTCCTCCCTTCAATATAGTGGTTGTTTAACATCTTAATAACCGACACTTTCATCTTCTTCATTTCATTTTTTAACCTTATTTAAATTTTATTATTGTAGTGAAATTGACCACTCTGTCACATCGCTCGGTAATAACCGACACTTTCATCTTATTTCTTTCATTTTTTAAACTTATTTAAATTTTATTATTGTAGTGAAATTAACCACTTCGCACATTGCTCGGATTTGTTGGTATCAAAACAACAATCATCCTAGGACCACGACTTAGACGAAGATGGAGCGTGTGGACAATAGTCTCTATACTCTTCGCACATAATACACCAATACATCTTTGAAACTTAAACGATTGAACAATGAACAATGATGATACTAACCGAAATAATTGATTCAGAACATGCAAACTTCGATTATCGTATGGAACCTTATTTAATTAATGTGAAGCGACGCATTCTGGAGACGTGATCTTTTGGTCGTGCCCTTCCAAGATAACCAAATAGGCGGTTATTATCTTTGATCGACGTATCGCTTCACAAACAAACCTAGTTAGACTTTGTACATGTTCGACCCAATACTAACAAGTGGCCTACAACCCAAAACGAAATAAAACAAGTGTTCAAACATTCGATCCTTTAACATAAATAAACTTTAAGACAAAAGCCCAAGACCGTTGAGATTAATTCTTTCATTCTCCCTCCTAAGCGAAACGATCTTCGATCCACAGTTGCTAATCTTCATTGTTGTTGGTGACCTCAACGATGGTCACCAAGTCCGGTTCCTCCTCGCTTTCTTCAACCTTTAAGTGCGCTCCTTCTTTGTGTCTTTCCTTGTTCTCCATATTTCTTGATGTTGCTATGCTTCTCTTGTTGCCATGCTTCTCTTGTTCCTTGCTCTTGTGTCTCATAACTTGAAAATACCATTCTGAGAGACCGATGTAACTTATGTAGGCAATCTTGATATCTAAAGCATCATCACAAAAGAAACCACATTGAACCAGAACTTCCTCCCATGCGTTATCTTCATTAACTTTCTTGAAGCCTCCTTGATCTTTGGTGGCCCGATACAAGGAAATCAAATTCACATATTTCCCATTAAGCAATGTCAGTGACATTTCACTTTCTTTACATGTACCCAAATAACACGGAACGAACCATTTCAAAAGTTCTTCAAACTCTACATTATAGAATAACTAATGACCAATGAGTTCTTCGTGCATCTCAGCCAATTATTTGAAATCCAAACATCCTTTGTGAATCATCCCATTTTCAACAATGTCTTCTTCTTCCTTTGCAAAATTCCATACCCTTTCATGGATAACTTCATGTGATTCAAATGGAACCTCCTCTAAACCTTCCAAATACATCATAAAACCAAATTTTTTCTTTGAATTCACAACTTCATCTTTCTTGACACCCGACGTGCATTCACCAAACTTTTCTTTCTTCTTTTGCCTTTCTTTCTCGAATTCCTTCTCATATAAATCTTCAACATACTCCTGCAATTTTTCTTTCTCACTTTGATAATAATTACTTGCTTCCAAGTTCTCGAGATCCTCTTCCGACTTATCTTCAAATATGTCTATTCTCTTAGACCTATCTCCAAGCATCTTCTTAAATGTGCATGTGTCGCTCGATGTCACGACTTCATTTCCTTGGAATAACAATTGTTCCAAACTCAAAACATTACAATTCATGCTTGGAACGTAACCAACACAAGGAATCGTTTTAGTCTTGCCGTCACCGGTATTCTAACTACTCCAATACCGTGAACAAATGATAATTGTTTCCTTTTCTCATTGGTAAGCACATCAAAGTGACGTTTAAAAACTTTAAACAAATTCCTATTTCCCGTCATGTGCGTTTTTAACTTCGGATCTACAACCCATATTGCATCCTAATTTCCCCCGCAAGTGTTTTCAACAATGTAATCGCTTTCCTCGGGTAAGTGGCTTAAGTTTACGTACTTACTAGGGTAATTGAAGCAATATGACCATATTATATGTAACATTTCCATTTTTTAGTTTAAAATAAAGTATATAAAACTTATATTATTGAACGGGTATATTATGAGTAAGTTCACTGTTAGAAATATGAATTAGCTAGACGAATATATACTTTTATAGGAACCATTTCATAATTAATAATAAAATATATTATTATAATTAACCTTACTCTGCTTTTAATGAAACTTAGGTCAAAATGTAGATAAAAAGATGCTCGTTGTAAATGACATATTCATCGTTTTATAAAACGTTATATTTTAGAAGTTATAAACGATAAATGAGTGAAACAACTGAATTAATTATGTATATAAAATAATAATAAAACTTAACATGAATTGTATGAATTCGTGTGTACGTGTCTCATTTTCTAGAAGATCAAAATGAATAACATGACAAGGCTTCCATGCCTTCGACTATAAATAGGACTGATGGAGCTTTCTAAAATCTGTTCAAACTTTTCTTTCTCTCTTGCTCTCTTAGCTCTATTGCTTTTATACCCGATACCCTAAACTCTGCTACGTAGTAAGTATTTTTAACCCTGATCACGGGTACGATACCCCGTCCGATCGTTCGAAACCCATCAAAGGATGTCAAGGTGTTACCTGAATAAGGCTATACTTTGTTAACTACGTTGGGGTTTTGATCTCGTGATGTATCGTTAAAGTTTGAGTTGGGTTGTTGCACTAACACATGTTGCATTGTATTTTTCTTAGAAACTCTGGATTAGCACCAGGAATCTTTAAGTTAAAAACCCTAAAACTACAAAGTGAGTCATTCGATTTTTTTTATTAAATGCTTTCAAAACCCTAAAATGTTTTTTCAATTATACTTACAGTGATTAAGTTTTTGTACTCTAAAATTACTTCCGGTATATGGCTTTTTTATACACTACGTGATAATCTTCATTATTGGACGAAAGTTAGCCAATGAGTGATATGACCACCGTCACCTCGGAATTGCCACCGAGTGACAATAACTGATTGAGTATTTGATAGATAAAAACAATGTAATCACCCTTGATACTGTAAATTATAACAATGTGTCTTTTTATAAAATTTAATGAAGTCACCAGTATTTCTTGCTGATAAAATGTTTTTAAACGCGTTTCAGGCAACTTACTGTGAATGTAAGAGAAGCCTGCTATGGAGCACTGAAGGCTTAAATAAAGTGGCTATGTTTACCTGAATAAAAGAATAAATTTATGTTTTTGTCAGTCAGGGTTTATCCCTATAAAAACATTTTAATGGAGTATGGGTTTATCCCATTTGTTTAATATTAAACTTTGGTGTTTTACAAACTCTTAAATATTTCCTAACTACGACCATGATGATAAATTCCGCTACCAATTTAATAAACATGATACCACCTGTAACTGGCTCACGACTTCCGTTAAGGGTATGGTCAGGGGTTGTACAGAAGGTGGTGGCAGATCCACTGGTTTAAGCTATTTAGGTGTTCTTTTAATATCTAAACTTAAATATTAATGTTAGGAATTTTATATAAAATGACTTGTTTATTATATATGTGAAAATAAATTTCAATATATATATATAATATGATTTTTATATTATTTTGACAATTTATGAGTTCACAGTATGAGTGACAAAAGTGTGTCCAATGCTTTCCAACATATGTCTGATTCGGAGATGGGTGAAGGACCATCCGGAGCTGTATCAGGATATGAAGCAAATGTGGAAGGATCCTTTATTTTCCAAGCTAAACCAACTGAAACCTTTCCACCCAAGAAAGGGGGTTGGTTTAATAAAGAAAAAAGAGAAAAAAGAAGGAAAAAGAAAAATCAGGAAGCCACTATAACACTAGTTGAAGGACCAGCCTAAATACTCGTTACTAAACCACTTTGGGAGGAATTAGACTGAAGGCTAGCAATCTGTGACCTTTTACAACCCACAGAAAGTAAGATGAACTTGAACCTATTAGCAGACCCTGAACAACAATTGCTACCATTTTACCCAGAGCAACCATTAGGACTAATACCACTTTACCCGGAACCTATCCAAACGAACCCACAACCAATATCAGCATTTAACCCAGAGGAAATTCCTAGGATACCTGCACCAGCACCAAATGCTATGGAGCAATGGTGGACAAACAATTGGGCATTTCAGAAGTTAATAAGTAATCCCTATTACCCATCTATTGAACCAGAACCTGCGGTGTTCTCTCCAATGTACAACGAACCAGTACCTGCGGTATTCCCGCCGTGAACCCTGAAAATGTAGCAGAACTTCGTCACTACGGCGGAGAACTCATAGATGAAGGAAACAGGATCCGTGCTATAGGAGAAAATCTCGTCTAGAAATACGACGAGAGAGTTTTTCATTCTGAAGATAACAAACCTAATATTATATATATATAAATATATATATATACATATATATATATATATATATCAATGGATACTATAAACTAAAATACTGACATGTACAATTATAGTTGTAGTTAGTATTGATGCTATATATATATATATATATATATATATATATATATATATATATATATATATATATATATTAAGAGTAATACGTCGCAATGATCGACGATTTTGATCAAATGTGTTTGAATATTTGTCTATTTTGATTTTTCTGTGATATTAATATCTGATAATGTTTGCAACTCAGATGTCGAATGAAGTAAATCAAGAAGTTCAGACTAATAATGATAACGAAAGCCACATGGATAAAAGTTCTATAGAATATATAGTAGCCCAAGGAATAATTGATGCCATGCATTTATTATTGAAGCTATTAAGAAACTTACGTCTATAAACAACAATCATACTATAGGCAGTAAACGTATTCACACTGACCCTAGTCACAACGTCAATGGAGATAATAGCATTCTTATCAAAGCTCCAATTCCTAAACGAAAGAAAACCATCGCTTATGGTTGTTCTTATCAAGAGTTCTTGTCCTGTAAACCAATCTAATTTTCTGGTAATGAAGGAGCCATTTTAGCCTTACGTTGGTTAGAGAAGACCGAAGCAGTTTTAAATATTAGTAAGTGTGTTGAAGAAGATAAGATAATGTATACTTCTAATATTTTCAAGGATGAAGCGTTAGAGTGGTGGAATATCATTCTTCAATCTAAAGGGAGTAATATGGTTTATAATATGTACTGGAATAATTTTAAGGAAATAATTGAAAGGAAATTCTGTCACCTCACGAAAAGGAGCAGATAGCTAATAAATTCTTAAACCATCAGATGATTGGAGTAGATTGTCGTGAATTTACTACCAAATTCTTTGAATATGCAAGAATAGTACCTGCACTAGTTTCACTAGAACCAGTATTAATCTCTTGTTACATTTGGGGATTAGTCAGTGAAATAAGAGACATGGTTAAAATGGCTAGACCGCAGACAATTGAAGAAGTAGTAGAACTTGCTAACACTCTAACAAATGGGCTGACACGAACACGGGAAGAAAACCAGAAAAAGTATTTAGCCCAAAGGATTACCCAAGAACTATGTTCAAGTAATTCTTACCAAAATAAAGGAGCAGGCTCATCTTCTTCACTTTTCTGTAAGTTCTGTATAAGGAAACATTCAGGAAAATGTACGGTATATTGCAATTTCTGCAAGATATCAGGACATAAGAAAGAAGAGTGTAGAAGGAAAAGCAACGCTAAAATATGCTACAACTGCGGAGAGGCAAGCTATATACGACCAAACTGCCCGAAACTAGCTGCAACACCTAACAACAAGGCAAAGAACACTGAAGGACCCAAGAAGAATGCTAGAGCCTTCGTACTGACAGTCAAAGAAGCTGAGCTGATCCCCGATGTGATTAACGGTAAGTTTCTAGTTCATGATGTCTATGCTAAAGTATTTTTTGACTCTGGGGCAACCTAAGTTTTATAAATATTACTTTTTGTCAATTTCTCAATCAACCTTTAACTAAACTTCACCAAGAATCTACGGTGGAAACGGCAAACGTAAATTCTATCAACATAAACAAAATCCTTCATAAAGGAAAGATAGAATTTATAGGTCATAAGGTCACAGCTAACATATTACCAATGAATCTAGCTGGATTTGATGTTGTATTAGGAATAGATTGGTTGGTAGCCAATCATGCGTGATCAAAATTTTGTTGAGGTTCGTACGCCAATAGGAGAATGTATCACAATCGAGGGAGACAAGCCGACAACATCAACAAAATTCATCTCTGTGATGAAAGCTGCAAGCTACGCACGAAAAGGAGGAATAGTGTTTATGATCTCTGCGATCATTAACACTAAAGGAAAAGAATTAAAAGATATTTCTGTAGTGTCAGATTTTTCAGATGTTTACCCAGAAGAGCTACCTGGACTACCGCCTCATCGCAAGGTTGAATTTAGAATTCATCTAATACCAGGAACAACACCAATTGCCAAGGCACCCTATCGTTTAGCACCAACGGAGATGCTGGAACTGAAGAAACAATTGGACGAATTATTAGAAAAAGGTTTCATACAAGCTAGCTCATTGCCTTGGGGAGCACCTGTGTTATTCGTCAAGAAGAAAGATGGATCGATGCGCATGTGTATTGACTACGGAGAATTGAATAAGGTTATGATTAAAAATCGGTATTTATTCGATCAACTTCAAGGTGCTCGATTCTTTTCAAAGATTGACTTACGCTCAGGATATCATCAATTAAAAATACAGGAAGAAGACATTGCTAAGACTGCTTTCAGAACTAGATATGGTCATGATGAGTTTACAGTCATGCCATTCGGTTTAAAAAATGCTCTAGCTACATTTATTGACATGATGAATAGGATATGTAAACCATACCTTGATAAATTTGTAATTGTCTTCATAGATGAGAGCAAGGAAGAGCATGCCGAACACTTACAGGTATTTCTGACATTGTTGAGAAAGGAAAAGCTTTATGCTAAATTCTCAAAATGTGAATTCTGGTTGCAAGAGGTACAATTTCTCGGACACTTAATTAATCATGAAGGAATTCATGTGGATCCTACAAAAATCGAGGCTATTACCAAATGGAAAGTCCTTGATGCACCAACGGAAGTAAGAAGTTTTCTTGGACTGTGTAACACCCTGTAAAATCGTGTCCAATAATATAGCGACACATGTTATATTTTTTTTATTTTTAGTCTATTAAAGACCAATAAGGACTAAAGGTGTCAACATGTTCAAAACTTGGCCTCTGGGTGACTGATATGTCAACATGCCTAGCCTCTGAGTGACTGATATGTCAACATGCTTAAACTTGGCCTCTGGGTGACTGATATGTCAACATGCCTAGCCTCTGAGTGACTGATATGTCAACATGCTTAAACTTGGTCTTTAAGTGACTGATATGTCAACATGCCTAGCCTCTGAGTGACTGATATGTCAACATGCTTAAACTTGGCCTCTGAGTGTCTGATATGTTAACATGCCTAGCCTCTGAGTGATTGATATGTCAACATGCTTAAAATGAGCCTCTGAATGATCCTTTACAAAATCCTAACTCCCATACGTGCCACTTGTTGGACGAGAGAGGTTAATTCGGTAAATATGTGAAAGTTGGATAATGGAGGGGTTAAAAGTGTCAACATGTTAATTATACATCTGAGTGACCTTTTAACGAACCGAGAGCTCGACAATGTCCGGGCATAATCCTGGGTACGCCAAGTATTGGCTACCGAGGGCTAAATATGCCAAAAAGGTGTTTTAGGAAGGTTTAAGAGGATTTAATAAGTTGAGGGGCTAAATGTGGCAAATTTTGAAAACTGACAAGGGGCGCTCGCGGGGCGCGAGAGGCTAAGGAATGCTTCTTGCGGGGCGCGAGAGGCCTGTGTCTGTAGAAAATTAACTTGGCCACCACACAAAGGTGCCAAAAACCATGTATTCGAAATAAAGGATTTTAAACAGCTATGCCACGTTTTGGGACACTTGTAAGCTTCCTTTTACACCCCTTAATGACATCACCTCCTTCACGCTCTCCAACTATAAATAGGTGCCAAGGTTCACCATTTGAACTTGCACCTTTCTCATTCACAACTCTATCTCCCTCCTCTAGAAGTTTCTAACTGAAAGGAGCATCCAACTTAGTTCTATTGCATTCTAGGAACCTCTTGTAAGTGTTCCTTGCTATTGCATTTTCGTTTATAGGCTCTTATAGCCAAAAGTCAAGCGTTTTACGGAAAACGCCTTGACTTTCGGTTAAGACCATTATGGTCCAGCCATTGTTCGTAATGAACATGGCTAAGTGGTTGTAATAAGGTAAGTGTTAGTCCCTATAAAGGCCACCTCCTGAAGATCACGTTTGCTAGACCAATTGACGGGTCAAAGTTATGAAATTAAAAAGTCAAACAGGCCATCTTTCGAAAAAATCATAAATTGATCTTATATATATGTTATGAAACCTGTTTTGACACTTAAACAAGTTAGTAATAAATTATTATAAAATGTAAGAACATGTTCGGCTCGTCAATTTCAGTTCTAGGGTCGGTTCGCAACCGAAAGTCGCGAAGTTTGACTTCTGCTTTGACTTTCAATTCTGACCCGATATAGGTTAGTTAGTAATGATCTAAAGTTTCATTATGATCGTAATTTAATGTAGCATAACCCTCTGAGGTTAAATTACATGATCATAATCAGAATATGAGTTTATGCGCAAGTTCCATAATTATGTCATTTTGACTAAAATGCCCTTTTTGCATAAAAAGAAGTTTTAATGATAATGAACTTGAAAATGAGTTTCCTACTGATGTAATATTATAAGTAGGATTATTTAGGATGTCAAATCAGATTATAAACTGAGTTTATGAGCAAGTCCTTGTATTATGTCGATAAATGATGATATGGCCCTTATGGCTTATAAAATGGCTTTAATCACATCCTTTCAAAGTAAATCTTTTACCTACTGATATTTTATATAAAATAACATATCTAAGACATGTTAACATGACCTTAACATCAGTTTTCATTAAACGTCACACAATTCGTCATTTTACAACATAAGCATCGTTTCGGCGCATAGTATGGTTTTAAACCATATTTATTAACCAAGTCTTGTTACCTACTGATTTTAAAACTTATTTTAAATATTTTTACAGTAGGTACATGATACAAACTCAGAATCCCAAATAATATATAAACTATGTGTAAAATGACCAAAATGCCCATTCGGTGCATAGTTTGGTCATAAAAGATGAATTACACATATAATTAATATCCTACTGATATCATATCATAAATAATTTATTTTTCCAGAATACTTATATTTATAACATCAAATTATATTCAAGTTTCTTTTATAAGGTATGAAATTACCAAAATGCTCTTATGAGGCATAGTTTCTTTTTAAAACCTTAACGGACATAAAAGTTGATATCTTACTGATATTACAACTTATTTAAAGTGTAATGGCATATAGAACTTGTCCATAACTTATCCAATTACCCGATATCGCTGGTATGCGTACGGTTAAGCATATGTAACTAATTTACAAAAATTAACCAAAACGGGTCTAACCTTGTCATTTAAGTCTCAAAATCCAGAATGTTTATAGTTTATCCATATTACACAAGTCAAAGTACTTGTTGGGATTAAAACTACATTCCATCATCATCGTTTAATCTAGCGTTATACGTTTTGATCAAGTACGCTAGTTGGTCTAAGTCTATGACTTAAATAAGACCGTTAGTATTTAATTGGTTAGCTTATGCCATTATCCAGACTAGAGACTTGCTGGTAAATGCTATCTATACTTAGTTAATAATGTGTACGGCTGAGTTAATAAATCTTGCGTTAAACGAAGAATAGCTCAGGTAAATACTCTCGACTTATTTCCCCTATACGGGCTTGGGTTACGGTAAATTATTACCGCTTGGCAGGAAATGTGATTAATCAAATGCCGGATTGTGGCTAGTAAATCGCATATTCCGTTTTAATCAATTTTGTTTGATAACTTAAACATCGGGGGTTAACTACCGTGTCCTAGATGTCCTCGGCTCATTACATTAGATAATGGCCACGACCTTAGCGCGGGTGTAGGCATACACTCGATAGATGCTCAAAATACATTACCCACAAAGTTAGGGGATTGGCTCCTTCGTGAGTCCAAAGTGTTGAGTACGTTAATCATGTCTCGGTTTTCGCAGTGGGTCCTGTATGTATGGACAAACATGTGAATCTGTTAACAAGGTTGCAACGTCAACTTTCCCAAGTTATAAAAGATTTTGGGCTGATATGCACTTAAAACATATTTTTAAATGTTTTCAAAATGAGTTAGTTGGGTGTATTTACTAGCGAAAGCTGATGTATTTTCAAAAGACTAAGCTTGCAGGTACAATACGAAATAGGCTGGAAGTGCTCGATAGTGATAAGAGGATCTTGCAAATCCTAGATCTGCCTAAAGTCTGTTTTACATTCTTTCTTTGTACGATTTATGATCCGCCTGTGGATCTTCTATTACGATCCTGTATATTATTTTGTATTTTGAACATTTGGTTTGTAATAGTAATTTAAATCCAAGACTTCCACTGTGCTGTGTTTAATTGTCTATGATGTTATCAACTTACGTCACGATATTCTCCACCCGGGCCCACCGGTGTTTGATTGGCTGTGGAAAGCTGGGGTGTGACAGACTGGCAGGATATTATAGACGTTTTATTCAAGGTTTTTCTAGAATAGCCATTCCATTAACCAAGTTAACATGTAAATCAATTAAGTTTGAATGGGGACGAAAACAAGAAGAAGCTTTCAAGATCCTAAAGCAAAGATTAACTAACGCACCAATACTTGCTTTACCAGAAAGAACTGAATATTTCATACTATACTGTGATGCAGCAAAATTAGGATTTGCATGTGTGCTGATGCAACATCAGAAAGTGATTGCTTATACCTCAAAACAACAAAAGAAGCATGAAGAAAACTACACAACACATGATCTGGAGTTAGGAGCGATAATATTTTCCTTTAAGATTTGGAGACATTATCTTTACGGTAGTAAGTTTACTATTTCCACAGGTCATAAAAGTTTAAGATACATTTTCGAGCAAAAAGTATTAAACATGAGACAAAGACGCTGGATGGAAATCCTCAGTGATTATGATTGTGATATCCAATATCACGAAGGGAATTCTTATATAATAGCTGATGCTTTAAGTCGAAAGTATCATGAGAAGCCAAAAAGGGTACGTACTCTCAGATTAAATCTGCAGATAGATTTAATAGAACAACTAAAGAATATCCAGGAAATAACAATCAAGAATCATGCTGAAGGATTAAAAGGAATGATCAAAGAATTAAAAAAGTGAACAGATGGAATTTGGAAATTTCATAAAGAATTTGGGTACCTATCCAAGGAAATTTACGAAACCGAATTTTAGAAGAAGCTCATAAATCCATGTATATGATGCATCCTGAAAGTGACAAGATGTATCAAGATCTAAAGAAAAATTTTGGTGGATAGGAATGAAAAAGGACATAGCAAGTTATGTTTCTAAGTGTTTAACTTGCTCACAAGTTAAAGCTGAACATCAGAAACCTTCAGGTTTACTTCAACAATTAGAGATGCCAGTTTGGAAATAAGAATTGATAACAATGGACTTTGTTACCAAACTACCCAAGACACGAAAAGGTAACGAAACAATCTGGGTGATTATGGATAGATTGACTAAGTCTGCACATTTCTTACCAAAGAAGGAAACTTTCAGTTTGGAACGATTAGCTAAGCTATATGTGGATGAAATAATCTCACTACATGGAACCCCTTTATCTATTGCGTCCGACAGAGACAGTCGTTTTATTTCTCATTTATGGACAAGTTTTCAAAAAGCTATGGGAACTCGATTAAATCTAAGTACAACTAATCACCCTCAAACAGATGGACAAAGTGAAAGGACGATTCAGACTCTGGAGGATGTGCTCAGAGCCTGTGTGATAGACTTTGGAGGAAGTTGGGACGATCATTTACCATTAATATAATTCTCTTACAATAATAGTTATTATACAAGCATTAATGTTGCACCATTTGAAGCACTCTACGGACGAAAATGTCGAACACCTGTGTGTTGGGCAGAGATAGGAACAAAGTAATTATCAAGACCTCAGATCGTACAAAAAACAACTGACAAAATAATTCAAGTCAAGGAAAACTTAAAACGGCCCGAGATCGTCAAAAGAGTTATGCAGATAATCGTTGAAAGCCATTAGAATTTCAAGTCGGAGATAAAGTATTGCTAAAGTTTCACCTTGGAAAGGAGTCATCAGATTTGGTAAAAGAGAAAAGTTAAGCCCAAGGTATGTTGGACCTTTTGAAGTTATCAAACGTGTAGTAGCTTATCAGCTACAGTTACCTGAAGAAATGACAGGAGTACATGATGTATTTCATGTATGGAACCTAAAGAAACGTTTAGCCGATGAATCATTGATAGTATCTCTTCAAGACATAGAGGTAAATGAGAAACTGAAATTTGATGAGAAACCCCTACAAATTGAAGACAGGAGGGTCAAGAACCTCAAGCTTAAAAGATTGATTCTAGTCAATGTGAAATGAGATTCAAAAAGAGGACCGGAATATACATGGGAACTAGAAACGGTGATGAAATAAAAATACCCCCACTTGTTCAACTAAATCTCAAGGACGAGATTTAAATAAAGGTAGGGAGGATGTAACATTTTAATATTTTTTAGATTAAAATAAAGTATATAAAACTTATATTATTGAACGGGTATATTACGAGTAAGTTCACTGTTAGAAATATGAGTTAGCTAGACGAACATATACTTTTATAGGAACCGTCTAATAATTAATAATAAAATATATTATTATAATTAACTTTACTCCGCTTTTAATGAAACTTATGTCAAAATGTAGATAAAAATATGCTCGTTGTAAATGACATATTCATCGTTTTATAGAACGTTATATTTTAGAAGTTATAAACGATAAATGAGTGAAACAACTGAATTAATTATATATATACAATAATAATAAAACTTAACATGAATTGTATGAATTCGTGTGTACGTGTCTCATTTTCTAGAAGATGAGAATGAATAACATGACAAGGCTTCCATGCCTTCGACTATAAATAGGACTGATGGAGCTTTCTAAAATTTGTTCAAACTTTTCTTTCTCTCTTTCTCTCTCAGCTCTATTGCTTTTATACCCGATACCCTAAACTCTGCCATGTAGTAAGTGTTTTTAACCCTGATCACTGGTATGATACCCTGTCCGATCGATCTGAAACCCATCAAAGGATGTCAAGGTGTTACCTGAATAAGGCTATACTTTGTTAACTACGTTGGGGTTTTGATCTCGTGATGTATCGTTAAAGTTTGAATTGGGTTGTTGCACTAACACATGTTGCATTGTATTTTTCTTAGAAACTCTGGATTAGCATCAGGAATCTTTAAGTTAAAAACCCTAAAACTACAAAGTGAGTCATTCAATTTTTTATTAAATGCTTTCAGAACCATAAAATGTTTTTTTTCAATTATACTTACAGTGATTAAGTTTTTATACTCTAAAAGGTATGTGGGGTTTTTTATACACTACCTGATAATCTTCATTATTGGACGAAAGTTAGCCAATGAGTGATATGACCACCGTCACATCGGAATTGCCACCGAATGACAATAACTGATTGAGTATTTGATAGATAAAAACAATGTAATCACCTTGATACTGTAAACTATAACAATGTGTCTTTTTATAAAATTGAATGAAGTCACAAGTATTTTTCGCTGATAAAATATTTTTAACGCGTTTCAGGCAACTTACTGTGAAAGTAATAGAAGCCTGCTTTGGAGTACTGAAGGTTTAAATAAAGTGGCTATGCTTACCTGAATAAAAGAAGAAATTTATGTTTTTCGTAAATTATGGTTCATCCCTATAAAGACATTTTAATGGAATATGGGTTTATCCCATTTGTTTAATATTAAACTTTGGTGTTTTACGAACTCTTAAATATTTCCTAACTACGAACCTGATGATAAATTTTGCTACCAATTTAATAAACACCGATATCACCTGTAACTGGCTCATGGCTCCCGCCTAGGGTATGGTTGGGGTTGTGACATTTTTTACACCTAAAACATCTTACCTCGGGCTTGCACGGTCTTCCTCCTGGCCTGGAGACTCAACTTCTTCAGAAACTTTTTTGGGGTCATCTTCTTGTGAAACTTTTTGATAGGCGACTTCCATTAACGAGAGGATTATGTCCCCATGACAAATATTGAGATGGTGTTATTATGTTTTAGGGGACCAAAGTTTAAATACAAAGAAGAAGAAACAGAGTTGGATATTAATCCGAAAAAAGGAAAAAATTTCTTGCCAGACTAGATTGAAAACAACTGATAGAACTTAATACAAAGACAGAAGAGAGATCGATATTCTTGTACCCCAATAACACCCAAGAAGGCACTTCCGCAAGCATCCAGACTAAAGGGGGAAACCATGAAATCAAGGCTTGCTCAAAAATGAAGGACAATAAGGAGATGAGGGGGAACCAGCGCCAACTCAGAAACAAAACAACGACATGATTTTTATCTGCGACATAGAGGACATCCAACAACCATAGAGAAAGCTCAAACCAGTAAGGCTAAGGCCTATCAGCAAGAAACTAACAAGACAAAAATAAGAAAGATTAGAATGAGATAAAAAATGTTTGGTTATTAATTGATAATACTTTTAGCACCCCTGTGCAACTTTCTTTCCTTTGCCATTGCCCTGGCCACTCTTTCCTCTATTCAAACCCGCACCTTTGTGATCGATACCGCCCGATAATAACCTTCCCTCAAATAATTCGACCGAACTTCATAACTCTCGTCTTCAATCTTAATCGTGTCAGAACCTTTGGCTTTGATACCAATGTTGGTATCAAAACAACAATCAACCGAGGACCATGACTTAGACGAAGACGAAACGTGTGGACAAGAGTCTCGATACTCTTCGCACATAATACACCAATATGTCTTTGAAACTTAAACGAATGAACAATGATACTAACCCAAACAATTGATTCAGATTTTGCTAACTTCGATTATTGTACGGAACAATAGTGTGCTCATGATACAAGTTTCTGAATGACAAACCCTATTTAACAAATGTGGAGCGACGCTTCTTGGAGACATGGTCTTTCAGTCATGCCGTTCCAGGACAACCGAATAGGCGGTTATTATCTTTGATCGACGTATCACTTCACACACAAACCTAACTGGACTTTCTACATGTTTGACCCAATACTAACAAGTGGCCTATGGCCCAAACCGGACATAAAACAAGTGTTTAAACATTCGACCCTAGCCATTAACATAAAACATAAATAAACTTTAACATAAAAGCCCAAAATCGTTGAGATTAATTCTTTCAGGATTCCCTCTAGTTATGGTTAGTTTTCTATTTTTCTGTCATTGAAAGCCTGCATATAGTGGTAGTGAACTAAACAATCACATTTTGAGAATCTTCCTACTGTTACGTCCATATACACCTAAAATAATTAACGTGTTATATATCTACAGATTATTTTAAATTACTTTTTATTTGCTAATCTACATCAAAGTATAAACAAGTAGATATGGAACCATATAGTATAAACAAATATAGCGAAGGTTTTGTTTATTCATCAATTATCAATTCACAAAAGACATATTCTGATTTAGTTTAGAACGGCGAGGTGAATATATATAAACAAAACCCCTGATAGCTACCCACTATCAATAATCAAAATTAATCGGATATGATTATGAAGCAAAAAGAAATATTCTGATATGATTATGAAGCATTAGCTATGTTATTATAATCAACATATATTAGTAATTAATATATGCCTTATTTCACAACTAATTAATATATGTCTTATTTCACAACGACAACAAATTATTAAATATTAAAAGGAACCAATATCAAAATCATAGTTTGAAATACGACTTACCTTTTTTCTCGAACTTACCCAACTCTTTTTTTTACCAGTAACATTCATTTATTCAACTTAATATTAATAAATATTTTCTCTTACTAAAATAGAAATAACCATATGATTTGATCTTTTCAAGCAAGGGATACGATGAATAAGTTTATTCATATCCAAAAATATTCTTGGATAAATATTGTGTCCATTATGATAGAGTAGATTATAAAGACATAAAAGAGTACCCAACTGCAAGAAAATCGTACAAATATAGTTCCTGATTCCTTTCAAAGCTGAGTTGCCTTTGGGACTGGTGAATTCTTCCTGCTTGTCAGCACATGCATTCCACTTTCCACTACAAAATCCACTTTGGCCCTCTAAATCTTACCTCACCCCAAGCAAAGCACACCCCATTCTCATCTCTATCTCTCTTCTTCACCATTTCAGTATTCAAACTTCAAGATTTATCATCTCAAACTCAAGTCCTCTTTATGTTATAGCTACCCATCAACAATCAAGAAATAACTAAACATGAGAGCTGGTGGTTTTACTATCCAACAAGCTTTAAGTGCAGATGCAGCAACCATCATAAGACAAGCGGTCACACTCGCACGCCGCCGTGGTCATGCTCAAGTCACCCCTCTTCATGTTGCGAACAGCATGCTTTCATCCACCACTGGCCTCCTTAGAGCTGCATGTCTTCAATCTCAATCCCACTCACACCCTCTTCAGTGTAAAGCTCTTGAACTTTGTTTTAATGTTGCCTTAAATCGTCTACCAACATCCTCTTCTAGCCCTATGTTAAACCCTAATCACTCTTCACAACATCCTTCCCTCGCAAACGCGCTAATCGCGGCTTTTAAGCGTGCACAAGCTCATCAGCGGCGTGGATCGATTGAAATCCAGCAACAACCGTTGCTTGCTGTGAAGATTGAGCTTGAACAGCTTATAATATCGATTCTAGATGATCCTAGTGTTAGTAGAGTGATGAGAGAAGCTGGTTTTTCGAGTACACAAGTGAAAACTAATGTAGAACAAGTTGTTTCTTTGGAGTTATCCTCTCACACACCTCCTTCTATTGCTTCCAAAGACTGTAGTAAACTTAATAGTACCAATAACCGACATCATAGTCAGGTTACAGTGAGGAATGAGGATGTGATGTGCGTAATCGAAAATCTTGTTGATAAGAAGCGATCAGAAAGTTTTGTGGTTGTCGGTGAGTGTGTTGCTACCATTGAAGGTGTTGTTGGAAAAGTGATGGAAAAGGTTGACAAAGGTGAAGTTCCTGAAGCTATAAGAGATGTTAAGTTTATTAGATTTCCTCTATTCTCTTTTGGACAGCTCTCTAGAGGAGATGTAGAGCAAAAACTTGCAGAATTAAGGAGTCTAGTAAAAGGGTATGTGCAAAGAGGGGTTGTTCTTTATGTAGGGGATCTTAAGTGGATTGCTGAGTATAGGATTAGTTCCTTGGGTCATGGAAGGGGATACTATTGCCCGATTGAACACTTGATTATCGAGTTAGGACGATTAGTTTCGAGTATAAATGATGAGATTAGCGCGAAGCTTTGGGTAATGGCAATATCATCTTTTCAAACGTACATGAAGTGTAGAAATGATAACCCTTCACTAGACATCATTTGGAAGCTTCATCCTCTTACTATACCAGCCAGGAGCTTAAGCTTGAGTCTTGTTCCACAAAGGTATAATTCACTTACATATATGATGTGTTATGGTATATGATCATCTAATGATCATAAATTCATAGTTAAAGTCCTCATGAGTCTTTTTTTGTTCTGAGATTTGAATTAAGTATTCCTAGGAAGTTCATTTTACTATGAAACTTTATTTTCTTCTTCCTACTTTTCTTTTTGATCATAGCATTTATAAAGTAACACTGATCATGATAACTACTTTTTTCTATACAAATTAAAAACAATATTTTTTATCACTAAAGAAATAAGTTAATGGGATTCATATCTAACGATTTAATCTCCTCATATGATAATATTTACAATTACAGTGATAACGAAGATGAGTGTGGAAGCAAGAATGGTGACAATGGGGACACTAGAATGATGCTCGAAAGCGGAGACGAGAAGCAACTTACATGTTGCTTCGATTGCTCCGCGAATTTCAAAATTGAAGCTAAAAGCTCAAGATCCTCAAGCCTCCCCTCATGGTTGGCTGATGAGAAAATGCAAGTCAAAAATCAAGATCAGGCAAGTATAACTTATATTTAACATAATGTTATACATTCTTTAACTTGGATAATAATATAGATTCTAATGTTAGTCTCATTTACTAAATTCAGGAATGTGTTTCAGTAAAAGAGTTGTGCAAGAAATGGAACTCAATCTGCACTTCAGTTCATAGAACCAAACCTTTGTTTCAAAGAAGCTTAAGCTTCTCTTCTGTTTCACCTTCTTCACCAGCTTCTTGCTTTTCCTACAATCAAGAAAACCCTAATTCCAATAGAACCTCAAAACTTTTGGACTTTACTGCCTTGGATAAAAACTTTGAACCATATAATATTCAAGATGAGGGAGAGCCCAGACAAAGGTTTCCATCAAACCCTAATTCCACTCCAAATTCAGCTTCTTCAAGTGATCTAATGGAGGTGGAATATGTGCAAAAGTTCAGGGAGTTCAATGGAGAGAACTTGAAAATTCTATGCAATGCATTGGATGAGAAGGTTCCATGGCAGAAGGATATTGTTCCAGATATCGCGGGAACGATATTAAAATGCAGATCCGGAATGTTCAGAAGAAAAGACCAGCAAAACAACGATGGACCGAAAGAAGAAACTTGGTTTTTCTTCCAACGAATTGATTCACAATTAAAAGAGAAGATTGCTAAGGAATTAGCTAAGATTGTTTTCGGGTCGTGTTCGAATTACATTACAATTGCTCTAAGCAACTTCTCAACGTCCCCAAGAGTGGATTCGACCGATGAACCAAGAAACAAGAGGTCTAGAGATGAACAAAGTTGTAGTTATCTAGAAAGATTTGCTGAAGCAGTGTCTGTGAATCCTCATAGGGTTTTCTTGGTTGAGGATGTAGAGCAAGCAGATTATTGCTCTCGAATAGGTATCAAACGAGCTATCGAAAGAGGGAAACTAACAAACTCGAATGGTGAAGAAATTGGTTTTCGCGATGCAATAATCGTGTTGAGTTGCGAAAGCTTTAGCTCAAGATCAAGAGCATGTTCTCCACCAGTGAAGATGAAAGTGCAAGAAGAAGGAAGCCCTTGTGCATCTTTGGATTTGAATATCTTATTTGATGAATATCATGATGAGGAGCAGTCCATGTGCATGGATGATATAGGGTTACTTGAATCCGTAGACAAATGTATCAATTTCAATACTCAAGATTTGTCACTGTAAATCTTGAATCTTGAACTTAATATCCTATTCAGTTGTCTCTAAACTTATATGCAAAAACTATTTCTGACTTCAAATCCACATATATCTCGTTTCAATTAACATGTGCTTTAGTCCATGATTCATTGGTGGAGATTTAGAAGTAGGCTTAGACTGTGTGTAAGGTATTAGTTATAAGAAAACGTTAATATGACATTCGGCAAGTTCTTGAACAGATTTACAAAAACCTTTTCTTCTATAAAGAATTCAAGAAACCATATCCAAGCAACTGAGATTTTTAGTCTTTCAGTCGTTGACGCACCTTGTTAAAGTGTGATTTGGAACTATTGGTCGTATGCATGGATCTTAACCCCACTCAAATACTAATATCTTGACTGAGTATAGTTTCAAAGGGATAAGTATTTGTCGCTAAATTACGCGTGACACTCAAAATTATATAAAATGGGATGGTTAAACGTATCCCTGAATCATTTAACTTCTATTTTTGATAATTTTCATGCTTTATTTTACTTTTCTTTCAAAATGTTCCATCCTAACGTAATAGATTATGTATCATCTGCTTTTCAAATACGAAATCCGAACTCTAAATTAATCTTTGGGTTTGTGCATATATAAATATGGTGGACACATGTATATAACTCAGGTAGGAGACTGATACCCTAGTATTCTTTTTGATTTAAACATGATAATGATCCTTAATGGAATTCATATTTAGATGAACAATTTGCATTTTCGAAAAAGACTTTAAACTTTAATGAAACTTGTGCACAAAGAGGAGCATTTGGCAATGAATTTGTGCATAGAAGACCAAGTCGGTGGGGCTCCATACAAATTATTTGCTTATAATTTCCCACAAGGAGTTTTAAAGTATCACTTTAAAAAGTAATTAAAAGTGAAAAAAATATTAATAATGAGGCATGCACAAATGATGTCTTTAATTTAACCCTAATAACGTTTACGATCCTTCAAATTTTCTTTCTTGATCTTAGCATAATTTACTACTTAATTCTATCGTTTATTAGACATGCAACATGAGACCAATTTTTTTATGAAATAAGAAACTATTTTTATGAAATAGGAAACTATGTTAGCATTCTAGCAAGCGGGTAGGAGCAAGAACGTAATTTACATGAGATGGGTATAGATGAACTCCGATTACAATCCCAATTTGTCCAATTATATAAACTATTTTTTCACCTACTATAAATCTTAATAAAAATAACCTATTGTATCACTTTTCATTCTTTTTTTCATTATTTTTATTTAAAGTAAACTTGTTTCAATATAATTATTTTTATATAAATAATTTTTTCACCTACTATAAATATTATATTTTGTTTAAATATAATTCTTAGAGCCCGGTTTTTATTATTATATAATTCATAGAGCCCGCTTTCTATTTTTACAAATCAGGTTTCATTATTTGTTTGTTTGGTGTTAAATTAGATATTAAAAATTATAATTTGTCTGTATGAAATATGAACCTGAATACCACTAACTTATCTTTTCTTATCTTGGGTTATGATTAAAGGTGTATTGTATAAGGTTAGTGCAAGAAGAAATACGATTTCTTTTTACCAGTTCACAAATAAAAAGCAAAATCTTCTCTAAGAAATATCAACAGAAAGAAAGAGCACAACTTTTTATGGTGTGTGATGTGTTTCCCAAAAAGAATAACTTTCGACCTCTGGTTCTAGTAAGACCCAACATTCCAGTATTAAGAAAAAGCATTAAAAGGTGGGATTTAATTTAATATAAATACACGATTTATACAGATCAAATAAGAAAAGAAAGAGTATAACCTAAAAAGCAAAAGCAAGAAATTAGTATTATGAAATTCAAAGATAAGCATCTCTTCTTTAAACCTTAAAAAATATCTACTTTAGAATCGATAAAAAAAGATTATTATCTTCTTTGCTTTAAACTTTTTATAACCCCTTACCATAAGGATGGAATTTGTCTTTTAATCTTTATCCTGATCAATACCTAACAAGGGTCTCTTCACCCCACTTAAGTTGCATCCGATCTTATATATCTTATAGTAGCATGAATCATATTTTTCATTTGTAAAAGAACTAATAAAATCATATTTGATTACGCTAGCATGTTTGGCCATACCCAATAGTGAGACCAACATACATAATCTCTAAGCCTAATTATAAGCAAGTTAAGAGTTTTTACATTATTAGTTAGATAGTGTTATTCGATTATTATATACATATACATTAATCCATAAAAGATTTTGGTATCATGTGATATGCTGGTGTTGATCCGAAACACGGTGTCTTAAACTAACCCCAACCGTTCATTTCTTATCTAATCCAACGACTAGGATTATTATCCAATAGCGACGACCAAAATTGAGCAACACTGGTGACATCTGTCGTTACTAAAACCCTAAAATAGACACAACATATAGCTGGATTTCTTCCCTCCGTTCCAAATTTCCCCCAAATCTCTTCATCTTTTTCACAAAAAAATCCCTCAAATCGGCTTCACCTCTTCAAGATCGGTTAGTATTGTTGAATTTCTTCTTCAATTAATAGAATTGTCTTTAATTTCCATTTTAATTTGTGTTTTTGTGAATCGTAGCATCGCACCATCACCGGAGCACTTCACCTCCACCACCAACTACCGCAAACACGATAGCACCACCATTATCGGTTCGTTTTCTTTTATATTTTTTTAATTTGTTTAGTTAGTGTGTATTCTGTATGCGTATATATGTGTATGTATATGTTGGTATATGTATTTGTGTATGTAGATATATGTATGTAGGTGTATGTGTATATGTATATATGTAAATGTGTGTAAGTATGTATGTGTGTATATAGGTGTATGCATGTGTCTATGTACTTGTATATGTAAATATGTGTATGTAAGTATGTAAAAGTATTGTATTTGGCGAAAATGTGTATATGTAAGTATTTATGTCCATATGCAAGTACGTAAATGTGTGTATGTAAGATGTATGTGTTTGCGAGTTGTGACTTTTAACGGCCACATCAGGGACCTTTAGTGGCGAAAAAGTTGCCGCTAAAAACCTTTTTCTTGTAGCGTTTGCAAAATCCCCCTCGATTGCTCCATTCTTATTGACGTCCATGCACATATATAATACCGGATATTCTTACACAAAAACATTATATCCTTTTGGTGAAAAACAAATTAATACTGTTAAAAAAACGTAAGAGCCAGTGAGAAAATATACTGAATGAGCCTTATGTTTTTAAGAAGCGATGGGCTATAATTTTCAACCCACACAAATGTAGACGAAAAAAGTAAGGGATGTAATATACACTTGTTTGATTTTACATAATATTATATTATATTGTTTTGGATAAAGAAAAGTTATAAACATAATATGATATTGAGATATGAAGATAAAGCGATCTGTCAAATATGTGAAGGTGGCGTCCCATGGCCTCCGTTCATGATAAGCAACGGACAAAGACTTTAAAACCATGCGGCAATATGATATACAAATATGCACAACATTTGTTGTGCAAATTTAGTGAAGCGTATTTAGCGGAATCATCCCATGACTAGGGGTGTTCATCGAATTGAATATCAAAATTTTGAATTATTCGAATCGAATTATCTGAATAATTTTTATTTTCCCTTGAATTCGAATTCATTAAAACCTACGCAATTCAAAACCCAATTCGTATTCGATTAAAAATTTGAATACGAATAAATTCGATTCGATTCAGATCCTTTTAGAACATGTAAGAAACTATCAAAGTGAAACATAAATTTTAAAGTAGCCATAAAGCACGATATCACATTAAAAGGTTCCAAATAAAATATCATAGGTCTAAAATTCAAAACCAGAAGTTAGAAATAACCACTACACATTACAAGTTAATATTTTTAGAGTTAGAATCTATTTATAGATTTGTTACCTAGGTTTTAGTTATAGGCCATGTAGTGGGTTTGGTAATATGTCATTTTAATACATGGAATAAATTTTGAAAATAATTTATAAGTATATCCCAATAAAAGTTATATATGTATTATATAAAAATAATAAATAAAAATGTATAATTTTATTCGAATTTTGAATCGAATCGAATTTGAAATTATAAATTTGTATTCGATTCGTATTCGATTTACTTGACTCGAAATGAATCGAATTCGAATTCTTTTAATCAAAACAAATTCATGTTAATCAACTCGAACTTAATCGAATTTCAAATTTTTCGAATTAAACGAATTCTACACACCCATACTCGTGACTTTGACTTGGATTAGTTATGCTTAATTTTTGTATCAATTATAGTTTTGAGTTTTTTTTTAAATTTATACATATTATAGTAATAATTAAATATAAATTAAAAGAACCATGATTAAACAATTATTATAAAGCCCTAACGGAACCCTTCATAACATCATTTAAGGTGAAAAACACACCTATATGACAACATTTTCTTTTTTAATAAAGCCTCAAATTAGCCCCTACATAGCATGCAGTCTAATAGATGCTTTTTTCTTATTTTATATTTAATTATTTGTTTAACACCGCATTACTTTATATCCAAAACAAACTTTGAGCCATAGTATGTTTGTAAGTTTTTCAATTTTTTTACCCCATGTATTATATGTAATAGACGCTTTTAATCTGATTAAAGTTGTACTAATTTGGTTTCATTCACTAGCTTTTTTTTTACCTTACCCAGCCTATCTTAAAATCCTGGTTCAGGCAAAACATAAATGCACATTTGTGTTTGTTTTTTTATCTACATTACGGTATAAAGTTTGTTTGAAAATAGGATTATATTCAAAATAATTTCTTTTGTATTATTGGTTATGTCAAGTGTTGGTGCCATAACGGTATCTTGACGAACGAAATCAATACCGACTAAACAACATCAATACTAGCATCTATATTAATAGTACATGTATCGGTATTCGTTTTTACGATTTCAACCGATGTAAAACACATTATTTTTCTGGTTACACGACTGTATTTTTTGTTATATGGCTTTTTTTCAAATAACTTCTTTTAAGTTGTAACAAATTTATTTGGGTTCATTCGAGTTGTCTTCAGAATAATGAGTTTTTTTTTTGTGTCCTAAACTATACCCATTGTTAGTATCGTACTCTTAATGAAACATATCGGCCCAATCCTAACCGAACAATGTCGATGTCATTATACATTTTTTTAATTTTTTAATCAATTTAAAACATAGCTCTATATCTTTGGCATATAATGACTTTACTTTTCTTGGTTTTTCTTACGATTGGTACAAGAAGTTTTTGTACCGTAACAAATCGATATCGACCGAATTTCTACCGCGTAGCGTGGGAGAATCCACTTTTATTGCGAGAAAACCATAAGAACCAATGTGAACACAACAAAATAAACCCAACCACCACCCAAAACCTAAACACCCCCTCCCACCCCGACACTCCCCCAAAAACCTAAAAAAACTAACCCCCCCCCCCCTTCCCCAAACCCCAAAAACCTAAAAAAAATCTAACCTCCCATCCCCCCTCCCCCCCCCCCCCCCCCTCTCTCCCCTCTCAAAAAAAAACCCTAACCTCCCTCCCCCACCCACTAAAAACCTAACCCCCCACTCACCCACCCCATGCAATCTAAATGTTAAAAACTAAACCATAAAGCTAAACCACACAACTAGATGCTAAAAAAGTTTTTTTATATATTTTTATTAAAATCGTTAAATTTCGTCACTAAAAAAGTACGGATAAAAAGTACTGATGCACATGTGCATTGCATTCGAATGCACATATGCATATGCATACACATGCACATAAGCAATGGTACTTTTTATTCAATTTTAAAAAAAACGCTAAATTTCGTCACTAAAAAAACAACAGTAACGATGCAAGTTTTTTTTGTACGAAATGTAGCGTTTTGTTATAAATTTTTTTTTGTGTTTTTCAATTTGTTTTTAGATATTTTTATTTGTGTTCACATTGGTTCTTGTGGTTCTCGTAATAAAGGTGGTTCCTAACGGATCCTTATCCATATACATATAAAATTGATTAAAATGAGAACTACCTTAAGTTGTAAGAACCGTCAGAACAAGGCTATCCAAAAGGTTTTTTCGTATTTTTTTCTCAAAAGTCATAAAAAAATCACTTGTTTCAAAAAAAAAATTTAAAAATGCCGCATACCCACATTTACATGAGGCATAAAAAATATTTATTTTCATACAAAATTTATACCGGCTCGTAAAAAAACTTGTATCTGTCAAAACTACCAACTCGATAATTCTTTTTTTTTATACTTTTTTACAGATGTTCTATAATATTTTCATCTACGTTTGTGCAAAAAAAAATTGGTTAACTCGCGCGGGAAGAAAAAGTTCTCACGGTTCTCACAACTCGTGATGGTTAACCAAACTATATATATATATATATATATAATATATATATATATATATATATATATATATATATATATATATATATATGTGAAGAACCACCCTTTATTGCGAGAACCAATGTGAACACTACAAAAAAACCTAAAAAAGACTAAAAACACACAATAATTTTTTTTAATATCTATATTTTGTCACTAAAAAAACCAAAAAAAAAAAGCGAATAACAATTATCCATGCACATGTGCGTATGTATCATTTCTTTGACAAATTACGTAATATATTACCAATATTAGACAATTGCACTTTCATTTACACTACCATCTATAATACACTACTTTTTACATTACCAACATTAGAAATGCACATGTGCATCTATATGTATGAACATGATGTACCGTTTTTGGTACACCATTTTGAATGCACTTTCATTTTCGTCTATCATACCATCCATAATACAATACCATGACCTCCTACCATCCATAATACAACACTATTACCAATATGTATCATATTTTCATTTTATGAACATGTACATCAACATCATTCATATGATCCACATAACGTATTACATTTAAAATGACAAATATAACCAAACCATTAACCACTTGATATTACTAACCAAAAACACGTATATGGGCCTACTTTATCATTTAAAATCACAAACTTTTTGTACCAAAACACGTTATAACATGGTTATACATAATGATGTGTATGTGCATTTTTAATATTGATAATATAAAACGTAGTGTATTACGGATGGTAGTATAAATGAAAGTACAATTGTCTAATACTTGTAATATATTAGGGAATTTGTCAAATAAATGATACATATGCAAATGTGCATCGATAATTGTTACTCGAATTTTTTTAGTGACGAAATATAGCGATTTTTTAAAAAAAAATATTTAAAAATTTTTTTGTGTGTTTTTTAGATTTTTTTGTGTTTACATTGCTTCTCGCGGTTCTCACACACACACACACACACATATATATATATACATAATATATACACACACATATATATATATACATATATATATGGATAAGTTCAAATAAGAACCATTTTGAGTTGTGAGAACCATGAGAATTTGACCATCCAAAAGGTTTTCCTAATTTTTTTTTCTTATAAGTAATAAAAAAAATCACTTGTTTCAGCAAAAATAAATAAATAAATAAATAAATGACGCATACCCACATTTACACGAGGCGTAAAAAATTATATTCGTACAAAATTTACACCAATGCGTAAAAAAAACTTGTATCAGTCAAAACTACTGACTCGACAATTTTGTTTACTTTTTTTACAGATGTGTTTATAATATTTTTATCTATGTTTGTGCAAAAAAATTTTGATCCAACTCGTGTGAGAAAAAAAAGTTCTCACAGTTCTCACAACATGTAGTGGTTAACCGAGCCCTATATATATATATATATATATAATTTCTACACCTTAGAAAATTCACTCAAAACTACACCTATAGGTGGATGAAAATATCATGAATCAAAATTTCAGTTGGTCTTCCATGTTGGATATAGATTAACAAGAAATATATTGAAAAGTAAGACCTGCATTATAATTCGTTCATGCATGTTGGGATTCTGCATGTTCTGCTAGTCATGCCCACGCCCAAAAAGGGAATAAATGTCGCATGAAGTGAAACGTTAACATATCATATTGAAATAAATAAAAGAAAGTAAAAAAAAGTTGAAATGCATGATAAAGGTTCATATAAATATATATGGTAAAGAACTACAAATTGTGAGCATAAATAATATTCCGGTTGCTACATAAAATATCATAAATACGTTAACATTTGATTATTCTGTCATTTAATTTTTGGTGTTTAACAAATAATCACCCTTTCATTGTTTTATGCATCAACTTCAATCTTTATTTTCCTTTTTAAAATTGGACATGAGTCATCTTTTTGTAGTAACCTTCTAGAAAAAGTTTCGAAATTAAAATACAAGTAATGTTTTTTCATGTGTTAACTACCATGAGGAAGCCATGCACGAACGACAGATCTAACATAAATTTATTAATTAACATATGGTGCTCAAATTAAAAAAATATAATAAAACACTTTTGCTGGCTTATTCAATGGATCCCCTAATTAAATGACAATATGTCAACTTTGCTGTTTTTCATATCTATTTATAAAAAAAACAAGAATGAAGGCAACCAAATAGTTTAATACGTAAAGATCCTTTCTTGAAAGATGAAATCTTCAAGTTTGAATGCAAATACATAGATGAAATGCAGTAAAAAGAAATTTTGTTATCCTAGAAAATATAAAAAGGTATTTTTATGCATCACTTTAGTGCATTATTTTGAAAATATTTTTTTTTTATTATGGTCCAAGAAGTTGAAAACACTTTGTGCATCATTTTATTAAACTACGATGTATAAACACTTAACATTGATGGCGGTTGACATAACACACGTTCACGTTTCTGATGGAAGTGTGTTCTTGTTGCACAAGTGATCATTAACCATTAACCATTAACCATTATGTGCTAGCTATACCATATGGGGCGTTATTTATATGGTACCTTAGCCAAAAAAGCTAAATAGTGCCCCCTTTAATCATACTACGAGTGCCTATAGGAGTTAGGGGGCGCTATTGAAAGGATGTTATTGCAATAGCGAGATCTATATGTGTGAAAGGGGGCGCCATTGAAAGAGAGCGGCCTTTATTCCATACCCTCCATGTTAGAGGAGGGCGCTATTGATGAGGTGGAGCTGATGTGTCGCAATGGAGCCCGTAGACGCTAGTCGGGCGGTGCAGTACTGATTAGGGATTAATCGGATCAGAATTTTTATATAAAATTTTTAAATTTATGTATATACACATACATTAATATCAACATAATACTTAAAAGTAGTTCAAAATTCAAACAAATAAGTTTAAAACATAGCAAATCAAGTACTTAAACATTCAATACACACATTCGTATCAATATAATACTTAAAAATAGTTTAAAATTTCAAGAACAAAGTTTAAAACATAGCAATTTAAGTATTTAAACATTCAAACATTAACATATTAGTCATGGCCTCATGGAATATGTTTTAATAGGCTAGAAACATGTTTGTTTGGGCCAGAGGCCAAACTTAAACTAAAAAAGAGTGGGCCGATTTGAGCCACCTTGCACTGACTAGGACCGACTACCAACTAATGGTCCGACTAGCTCAAAATTAATCAGCCAACGCTCGAGTAGCCTCTAGGTGGCGGTGCCGATTAATACCGATTTTGACAACACTGACCATACCTCGCAACCTAAGTGTTGTCACACCCCGACCCGCAGCGGAAATAAGAGTCGGGGCATAATTGGGTTATCACCAAAGCACATGACATTTACTATTATGTTCCATTATTAAATGAAGTCAAAGTTACATTTCTCAAACGTTCAAACATGTTCATTCATTACAAAGGAAAATAACCAAACATAATAATCCAAATACTAAATCGTTTTATTTCTTCTAATCCAGATCCTACGTGTTCCTAGCTGCTGCTGGTTCACCTGTATCATGTGTAAAATGGGAGGTTTTTGGGTCAACATAAGTTGGCGAGTGAACCTTATAGATAAACATTTAATAATGACTTTCTGGTTAGTTTATCAATAAAATATTGTGCATAATCATAAAAGAGCATATGTATGAAATCAAGCAATGGCAACATCAGTTACAATTATAACATACATTAACAATCGATAGCATACATGAACATACCAACATCATATGATAATTAACATAAATGAACTGTGAGTTCAAGGCTCAATCAAACGGAACCGATCGTATTGCATGTACTGAAAATGTAAATTGAACTGCACGCTCAAGGCTCAATCAAACGGAGCCGAACGTATTGCATGAACTGGAAATGTAAATTGAACTGTGCACTCAAGGCTCAATCAAACGGAGCCGAGCGTATTGCATGTATTGAAATGTAAATAAAATGACCGATCAAGGCTCAATCAAACGGAGCCGATCGTGCGGGCACGCCCTGATCAACCGCATAATAAAATGGGGATCAAACTCAACCTCGAGGGATGGGGAGCTACGGCCTCAGCAATTGCATGTACTGAAATAATAATTTGCAAACAATAATAACTACTTATCAGCAACAACTAACACACATGCCATGATATGATATATGCACAATAACTTAGTTATAATAAGTAAATGAACAAGACACATGATACACCCCAAAAACGTGATTAAAACGGGAATTTGAAGGGTTCACTCACATTGGGTGCGTTGGATTTGAATTGGTGAGATGCGCACGATTTAGACGAAGCGAGTCAACGAGGAATCACTGACCTAAATTATAATGGGAAAAATATATTAAATGGATGGATTTTATTAAAGATTTTAATGGGATTTTTAGATATATTTTTGTGAGTTTATGGCTATTTTCTATCCTTAAAAATGTTATTTTTGAGTATTTTTAATTGATTTTTAATTTAAATTAAACAAATAAATATTTAAAAAAAATAATATTTTTTTACTGTTTGACCGTTGACCGTTGACCGGTTCGGTCAGCGGTAATACTTGCGCCGAGCGGGATTCGAACCGGTGACCTTCCGTTCACGCGCACGTAGCTCTACCAACTGAGCTACGTGACTAACCCGTTAGAAATCCAGTTTTAATTATATTTATACACTTATTCGAATTTACCGAAAATTCCTTTATTTTACAAAACGTTTTAATCTCATTGAACCGGTGTTTGTGACGGGACTCGATCGCGTGACGTGCAGTTTGTTTTGCACACAGTCCACCGCTGGACTGTGTGTCTAACCCGGTTATATTCTTGAATTATATTATACTTAACAACTACTCGATCTAACCCGGTTAGTTTTATGAATAAAAAGGAATGTTATTACGCAGTGTGTGTGTAGTAAGGATCGAACTCGGGACTCGTATATAAACTTTGCACACAGTCCACCGCTGGACTGTGTGTCTAACCCGTTAACTATCCGAATTTTATTTACTCTTAACCCGTTTTTAGGTTCGTCTTCTTCACTATAATTACCGGTTTTTACTCAGACCACTGGTTCAGGGTTCTACTACTTAAATAACATGATTACTAGTTTGAATGGACAAACCGAACAGTTTGGGAAAAAGAAATACCGGACAGGTCGTCTTCTTCAGAAAGTCCGGCGAGAACATGTAACTCTGTTTTTTGAACCTCCGGCTGAGAGAGTCTAACAACAGAATTAAAGAATTAGATTTGAAATTGAACCAGAGTACATGGATTATTAGCACGATTGAATGTGTTTACCGTTAACTAGCGTGTTTCCGGCGAATTCCAGAGTTTCTCCGGCGAACCCAGAAAATCCAGCAAGTCTTCTGTGACTGGTTTTGAGTGACGGTTTAATGTTAGTAGTGTCCTAACAATAGATTGAAACAGCAAGAGAGGAAAATCTTACTGGTTTGAGTTGAACACGGTTTTTCCGGCGAGATTTGCAGAGAATTCCGGCGACAGTTTTCTTGTGCTCAAAGGACTTGAAAACGCGACGAAAAGGGATTGGAGTGTATTTGAGACGGTTCTGAATCGTATAAATGATTGGAATCTGAATTATTTGGAGCTTGAATGTCTTTCGGTTTCAAAAACCCAAAACTTGAAGTTCATTCAATCTGAACTTTAATTAGAAACCGATATTCATCGGTTATAAGTTAACTAAGCGAACAAAAACTGATTTGGCGATTCGGTTACCGATTTCCGTTATCCAGATATCATTAACCGTTAAGTCGTGTATGCGTATAAAATTCAATTGCTTTCATAATGTTAACAGAAAACAATTGGTGGCGGAGTGGTTTGGAGACGGAGAGATAAGTCGTTGGAGGCAGTTGACCCGGGTTCGAGTCCGGTCAGCTCCAAATATTTTTTATTTATTTTATTTTAACTTTTTATCAAATATAATTTTTATAGTTTAGTTTATATATTAATTACGTAACGTTTAAACTCAAAATACTCATAAATACTTAATGTCATTTCATAATTTGGTATTTGATTACAAAACGGAGCGGGTTTTGGAGACCCGATTTATACAAATGTTACAAGTGTGGATGGGGTACCCATCACAACCATTACTAAATTTTGTTATCACACCCAATCACCATTTGACATTTAATTTTCCACATTCCATCACATTTTAGTAATCACACTTAGAACACCTATTACATTCCAAAATAGATATACACCCAATCGTAATTCAACACCTCATTCCTTTTAATAATATCAAAGTCAAAGCTACACATAACACACTCTTCTACGACCATAATAGGTATCACAAAATCTCCATCACACCGTGAAAAAAACCACCGACAACGGTGTTTCACATCATCACAGCCGTGATGGGAAATCATCATGGGTTCGCCCGTTGTGCCCTAAGAGTGGGAGTTGAAAGCTCAATTCATTTTTCTTTTGATAAATAACAAGCTTTACTCTTCCTTGTTAAGGTTTGGTGTGATTAAGCACTATTAATACAAAATATCCATCTTAAAGTAGGTAATAGAACACTCTTATGCAAACCCCAAAGATAGATTCATGTGATACAATTCAACATAATACAAACCATTCCAGGTGTAAGAATAGTTCAAGCATTGATGTAAGTATGAAAATAACGATCGGTTGTAGATTTCGAAATCCTCATATTTTAGTGGTCAAAAAGCTTTATTTTTCCTGCTAATCTGATTTTTATATTTCATTATGAAGAACCTTAAACATTTTAAATGTTTCAAATTTATGTCTCAGTGAGAAGGCATAATCATAAAATTATAGATGAAGCATCGGTGTCCTTCTTTATCAATATGTATGACCCCTAATAATTTCAGTCTATTCATAATGTTAGGTAAGAAGTCTTTTATGTTGCCATCCAAAGAAATTGATCACATATGACATATAATTTAAAACCAAAAAAATATAAAAGCCCATGTTTGTTGAGGAGATATATGTTTCTCATTTATATGACTAGGGTGACAATTAAATAGATAAAGTTAATTCACACCAAATAAAACTTAAATCCTGTAACGTTATTATAGATCGTATGAGCATCGAGCATTTTAGGTTTAAAATGCATAATCTAGTATGAGAATCAACATTAGTAAAAAAATATTAAATATCACATTAACAAGAAATTTTTGAACTTCAAGATAGTAAAAATTTTATTAATTGATTAATACTTAATAATAACATTCCTAGTCGAACTTGCAAGTAAATTGAAACCTTTCTATAAAAATGATAAGGCTCTTAAGCTAAATAATAATTTCATATATTCCCATAATTAATAGATCAACAATTCCGTTTCTTTATTGATCTACCCTTTTTGAGTTTTCACAAATTTGTAGAAACATGAGTTTTACAACATGTATTGAATAATGAATAGCCGAGGCCCAGAAATCCGAAGGCGTTTTAATTTAAAAAAAAATCTAATATATAGATAAATGATTAGTACTAGGCTCATGACCATTGTAACTTAATTTGAACTATTGGTAACATTTTTTGTTCTAATTAAAAATAAAAAATTCCTATTTGAAATTTTGCTGTAATATAATCCTTTTATGTAGTAAGTAAATCATAATGTTAATAAATGTCCAAATGTCAAATTGAGGTTAAAAATGTAAATATTTTGTTTTGGTGATCAAATTCCAAATGAGCATACTTCGGAGGATTATATGCATTAATTGAAAACTTACAAGCCTTGGACCCGTATCTATCTATTTTCATTCGAATCATCAATCCTATACTGTTTTCTAAAAAGCAAGCATAAAAAAAATCTTTTTTATAATCGAGAAAATGAGAGAAATGCTAGCAACCTTGAAATTGAAGTTGAAATTAGTGTTTAAGTGCCAATAAGTTGATGGTGGAGTGGTAAGGGAGAGACCTGGGTTTCCAAGAGACCCAGGTTTGATTCCTGCTTCCCTCCATTAATTTCAGCAGCACGGATGATAATGGGAGACTAAGCGAGTAGGCGGTGATCGCTAGTTTGATCTTTGAACATAACGGGTTTTACCTCTCTGCACTGTCATGCCTTCGGGCAAGTGTTCACGGGCTTTAGCCTTAGGTGAGGGTTTTCCCTGGTTTAGAAACGAGGGTATCCCGATGTGATGAATTCTTCAGGAGTCCATTTAAAGGATTCATTTACAGTTAAAAAATGATGCTTTTAAGTTTTTTTTCTTTCAAGAAAGTCCAATGGAGCGAGAGGAAACCACTTGGCATTCTCTTTCATGGTTCTTTTTACAGAAGAGAAGCCTGAAGTGTGTTTCAAAACCCATAATTTATAATGTTTACAGCATCCAATAGCTCAAAACTAGAATAATAGACCATGTTGGATAAGACTATTTAAGGTTCTACTAATTTTGACATAAAATAAGATTTTATGTAAAAGTAATGTTACAATCAAAACTACTTAACTAGAACTACCTAAATTCACCATATGAGTTGACTAAAATGATGTTACAAATCTAACCATAAGAAATACAGTTACCCTAAAATTTGATGGTGATTCTAGCTAATCAAAATGGTAACTTGATGAATAGCCAAATGAAATTAATTGAAAATGGTTTTAAATGATCATTTATGGTGTTCTCTTGGATCAAAATTCCTATGCCCGATTCCTTATTAATGTGGTGGAGTTGCTAGAATTCCTTCGTCAGCTTTCGATCTGTAAAGCAAACAAGAAAACCATATATGTAATCATAGCAACAACGTGTTTGATCATTTGGAAAGCCTGCGATGAACTCAATTTCAGAGGCAACCCACTTCTTTCTCGAAAGCCATGGGAGACATCAAAACTACCTCATTCCTTTGGGTATGCTTAAGGGCGAAAGCACTAGAACTTGATTGGGAGAAATGGAGGAGCTTTTAACTTTAGATCATTTTTATGAAACACTATCTGACTCTACTGTTATGCTTGCTAAGGCCTTTATTTTCATTTCTTTACTGTATGTTTTTCTTCAGGCTAAGAACCTTGCTTATTCCTTAATATACACCGACATTAAAAATGATCATTTATACTTATATAGTTTTTTTTAACTCTAAGTTGATATTAAAGATGATCATACGTGAATTTTAAAACAAAGTGGTTGAATTAAATATGAGCTACTATAGCTCAATCCACTATTAGGTGTTTATACATGATTAAAGAATTCACATATAGTTAATTTAAAACATTTAAACTAAATTTGTTTATGTAATTGATAAAGTGTCACATGTTGAGTTACTTGTTAGTTTATTATGTGCTTATTCACACCCCGGATTTCCAACCCTGAAATCCAAACACCGGTGGGCTCGGGTGGGGAGTATCGTGACAACAGTTGATAACATCATAGTCAATTAAACACGGCACGGCGAAGTCTTGGAGTAAAAACTACTATTACAAAACGATTGTTCGAAAATACAAAATAATATACAAGCTTGTAGTAGAAGATCCACAGACGGATCTTAATTGTACAAGGAAAGAATATAAAACAGACTTTGAGCAATTTAGGATTTGCAAGATCCTCTATCACTACCGAGCACTTCCGGCCTATTTTCGTATTGTACGTGTAGATAAGTCTTTTGAAATAACGTCAGCTTTCGCAGATAAATACACCCAACTGACTCATTTTGAAAACATTTTAAAAAAATCTTTTTATAACTGGGGTTAATTGACCGTCCAACCTTGTTAACAGATTTACATGTCTATCATACATACGGGACTCGGCACGAAAACCGAGACACAATTAACGTACACACCACTTTGGACTCACGAAGAAGTCAATTCCTCCCAACCTTGTGGGAATGCATAATTGAGCGTCTATCGGGTGTATGCCTACACCTGCGCTAAGGTCGTGGCCATTTCAATTGTAATGAGCCGAGGATATCTAGGACACGGAAGTTAAGCCCCGATGTTTAAATTATCAAACAAAACTGATTAAAACAGAATATGCGGATTTTTATTCCGAACCGGCGTTCGATTAATCCCATTTCCGACCAAGTGGTAATAATTTACCGTAACCCAAGCCCGTATAGGAGAAATAAGTCGAGAGTTTTTACCTGAGCTAGTCTTCTTTAATTTTTTAATAACTCAGCCGTACACAAAAAGGACTAAGTGCAGATAGCATTTAGCGGCAAGTCTCTAGTCTGGATTATGGCATAAACAAACCAATTAAACATTAACGGTCTTATTTAAGTCATAGACTTAGACCGACTAGCGTACTTGATCAAAACGTATAACGCTAGATTAACGATGATGGATAGAATGTAGTTTAATCCCAAAAATTACCTTGACTTGTTTAATATGGGTAAACTATTAATATTCTGGATTTTGAGACTTAAATGACAAGGTTAAACCCGTTTCGGTTAATTTCCGATAAATAGTTACTTATACGTAACCGTACGCATATTAGCGATATCGGGTAACCGATAAGTGCATGGAAAAGTTCTATATGCCATTATACTTTAAATAAGTTAAGATATCAGTAGGATATCAACTTGTATGCCCGTTAAGGTTTTAAAACGAAATTATGCCTCATAAGGGCATTTTGGTAATTGTATATCGTAATAAAGGAACTTGAATATAATTTTAATGTTATAGCCACAAGTATTCTGGAAAAATACTTTATTTATGATATAATATCAGTATGATGTCAATTATATGTGTAAATTATCCTTTATGACCAAACTATGCATCGAATGTGCATTTTGGTCAGTTTACACATAGTTTATAATTTATTTGGGATTCTAAATTTATAATATGTACCTAATATAAATATGTTTAAATAAGTTTTAAAATCAGTAGGTAACAAGTCTTGGTCAATAATATGGTTTAAAACCATACTATGCACCGAAACGACGCTTATGCCGTAAAATGACGTTTTTAAGTGATGTTTACGAAAACTGACATTAAGGTCAGATTAAAATGTTTAAAACATGTTATATAATGTAACATATCAGTAGGTAAATGATTTACTTTGAAAAGATTTGATTAAAACCATTTTATAAGCCACAAGGGCTAAAACCATCATTTATCGACATAGTTTAAGGACTTGTTTGAAACTCAGTTTATAACTTGGTTTAACATCCCAAATAATCCTACTTATAGTATTACATCAGTAGGAAACTTATTTTCAAGTTTATTATCATTAAAACCTTGATTTATGTAAAAAGGGCATTTTGGTCAAAGATGGCATAATTATGGAACTTGCGCATAAACTTGGATTCTGATTATGATCATGTCAGAGGGTTATGCTACATTATATTACGATCATAATGCAACTTTAGATCAATAAGTAACTAATCTAAATCGGGTCAGAATTGAAAGTCAAAGCAGAAGTCAAACTTCACGACTTTCGGTTGCGAACCGACCCTAGATCTGAAATTGACGAGCCGAACATGTTCTCACATGTTCTAATAATTATTACCATCTTGTTTAAGTGTCAAAACAGGTTTCATAACATATATAAGGTTAATTTATGATTTTTCCGAAAAATGGTCTGTTTGACTTTTTATATTCATAACTTTGACCCGTCAATTGGTCTAGTAAACGTGATCTTCAGGAGGTGCCCTTTATAGAGACTAACACCTACCTTACTACGATCACTTAGCCATGTTCATTTCGAACAATGGCTGGATCATAATGGTCTTAACCGAAAGTCAAAGCGTTTTATGAAAATGCTTGACTTTTGGCTATAAAAGCCTATAAACGAAAATGCAAGAGCAAGGAACACTTACAAGAGGTTCCTACAATGCAAGAGAACTAAGTTAGATGCTCCTTTCAGCTAGGAACTTCCAAAGGAAGGAGAAGAGTGGTTTAATGAGAAATGTGCAAGTTGAAATGGTGAACTTAAGCACCTATTTATAGTTAGAAAGCTCAAAGGAGGTGAAGCCAGGTGTTTAGGGGTGTAAGAGGAAGCTTACAAGTGTCCCAAAACGTGGCATAGCTGATTACAAGTCCACGGTTTCGATTTAATGGTTTTTGGAGTTTGCTTGGCTGCCAAACAAATTTTCTGCAGCAGCGGTCCTTCTCGCGCCCCGTGAGAGACCCAGGCCTAGTCTCTCGCGGCCCGCGACCGCCCCATGGCCAGTTTAAAGTTTGACACTTTAGCCCCTAAACTTTAGAAAGCTTTTAAAAACCTTTTTAAACACCTTTTTGGCACTTTTAGCTCTCCGTAGCCAATACTTGGCATACCCGGGATTATGCCCGGACATTGTCAAGCTCTCGGTTCGTTAAAAGGTCACTCAGAGGTATAAATTAACATGTTGACACTTTTAATCCCTCCATTATCCAACTTTCACATATTTACAAAATTGAACTCTCTCGTCCAACAAATGGCACGTATGAGAGTTTAGGACTTCACAAAGGTTCACTTAGAGGCTTATGATAAGCATGTTGATCCCGATGTCACTCAGAGGCAGGGCATGTTGACATATCAGTCACTCAGAGGCCAAATTTCAAGCATGTTAACATATCAGTCACTCAGAGGCTGTTATTTATGCATGTTGACATCGGATCGTTACTCAGAGGCTCAGATTGAGCATGTTGACGCCTTTAGTCCTTATTGGTCTTTAACAGACTATATTTAAAAATACAACACATGTCACTATACTATTGGACACGATTTTACAGGTTGTTACAGGTTAACTATCATTAAAGTTAAATTTACAATGTGAGTACATTGAGGTTTCTATGTATCTAATTGTGTGTAAATAGCATGTTGTACTAGTGAGAATTTGCTAGATAGAGTATGCTAGTGTTTGGATATCTCAAGTGTAGAGTACTGGAAACTAATTCATTTTCATCTAAGGGACCTAGAGGACTTGATCCTCGCATATTGAATTTGAGATTCATGATCGTCTAGTATTAAGGAGTTGTTTCTTATGATATTGAGTGTATTATTTATGAATATTTAAGTACTAAGGGTTGGTTTCATTTAATATTGAATTTGAGAAACTTGATAAGTATTGAGGATGTGTTTCACAAGAAATTGAATTAATGGAAGACAATGTTATTTATAAAATTAAGGATAATGAACCTCAAACCTATATTTGAGGACTTAAGTATACAAAATGAACTTAGGGGTAATGATCTTCACACAATTAAAGTTGATTAACCTCACATTACCTCACATTATTCATTATTGTAGACCATGATCTTCTCAAATTATGTTTGAAAACCTTGAATTGTAAGATTAACATTGAGGACTATAATACTTAGTTTATCTTGAGAACAATGATTCTCATAATTTGTTTAGATTGTTAGGTGTATGGTGTATATATATAAATCTTGGTAACTACTTAATTATGTTATATTTGGCAAATCTGAAATTTTAGTTAACAAATATGAAATTAAAATTTTATAACAAGTTATATGTTATAATCAGTCGAATGACACAACTGAACATGGCTATTGTATATATGAGTTGAACTATATGAGTTTAGAAACCAATTTGAAAATACTACTTGATAGAAAAACACTTGCATTTGTAAAATTAATTTAGATAGTTATGTGTTTACATGGAAAACATGTGGTTGTGTAAAAACACTTTACATACATATGTGATTATGAAAATACAAGGTTGTGTAAATGGATTTTACATATAATTGTGTCATGTAACCAAAATTTGCATATAAAATCAGGCAATTGTGTTATCACATTTCAGATAATTGTGTCATCTAGTCTACTTTATAATGTGTTTGAGTCTAACTCTCAATTTATCAATTTAGCTTTGCTAATGTGCTTGTGATGAGATGTCTTAAGTGAAAAGCTGCCATGCGAAATGCAACACTATGCATGCGTAATCTATATTATTCATGTGAAATGTTATGTAACGCCCCAAAACTCGAATAATTATATTTGCCCTATGTTTCCATACGATATAACATGAAATAAATTAACTAAGTTCTGAATGATAATTCATGAATATGTTCCCTTCGTTTTATGGCATGGAGTAGTTAACTAGTTATAAACACTTAAATAAGGGGGGGTTAAAAGTGTACAATTGGAAAGATGAATGATTAAAACAGAATTATAAACATAAACACACACACATCAGTGGTGTATGTGTTGACCTAAGCCTGAGAAAGAGAGGGAGAAAACCCTCACAATCTAAAAATCAACAAATTGGAAAGGTGATCAAGGCCAAATCTTATGCATGAACCCTAATACATAATCATCTAGACTTGCTAAACATGTGGACGAAAACCTTGTCAATTGACTCGAGCATGGATGGCTAACGAGTCAAGAGGGAGCAAGGAGGCAAGCACGAACGCGGACGCTTAAGGTTACTCAAACCAAGGTTATTATCTAAGGATAAACGGGTGGTGATCGAGCTAAAGAGCTTGGACTGTACGGAAAGGTTGTCACTTAGGCATAGTTGAATGATTTAATCACTAAATTAATTACGTATAAATGATGTAAATTCTTAAAGAAGTCGTTTTTAATGGTTTCCAATTGTATAATTCATTTGTGAAGAAAGAAATTTTATAGTTCGAAATTTTGTAGCGTCTTATTGGCTTAAACTTCTCGGGGTGTTTCAAGTTGGTATCAGAGCGGAGGTCTGAGGGATTCAAGCATGAGTCGTAGTGCTTGAACTCGAACCGAAAGCTCGTGCAAAAGTGTGTGTTCGCTCCGAGACGTTATTCAAGTAAGTACCTTCTAAGTTCTTGTAATTATGTATAATGGATAACGCTACGGGATGTTACGAGGTATTATGGGATGTTACAGGTTGTTAGGGGTCAGTTCGGGTTGGAACGCGGCTCGGAAACAGATCATACGGGCTGAAATTTGGGAAAACAACGTTTTGTATGACAGAGGAGGCGTCTCCGACGCGGCCTCCTTCTCCGACGCGCTGAATTGTTGTCTACGCGAAATTCCGGCGACGCTGGTTTGCCAGGGGCATCGCCGACGCGGCTTGGGCCGTTGCCGACGCCGCCTGTAGGCCTGGATCATCGTTATTTTTTATTTTTCACACCACGAGTCCTGTATGCCCCTAAAACCTATTCTTTGGCCCCATTAGAACACCGAAAAGTGATAAAAACAGATAAGAAGTCGTGCGACTCGAATTGTGCTATGATAATATGTTTAGGGAACATAACGATTTAAAAAGAAGGATAAGAATGTATGTAATATTAAGTCCTTCGACTTATTGATGGCACGTAAATAATTCAAGACCGTTTTGATCATATTATAGAATGAACGCATAAGTATGAATCATGATAACCTACGGCAGGAGAGCCGTAGTTTACGACGGGAATCTGGATTGAAACAAGGGGTTTGGTTTTTCAAAAGAAAGACAATAATATTGTCTAAGTAAGGATTTAAAGATGTTGTACAAACTGAAACCTACTTCTCCGGGCATAAGTGATTATTACCTGAAGGCACGAAACTAGTATGTGGATTGCGTGCCTGGCTAGTGCACAAGAAGCATCTGACGCTCATGAGACCATGGTAATCATCACAAGTATGTTCAGTAGGATTGGGAAGTAAGTGGTTGTATGGGAAAGGTATGAGTCCGTAAGTAAGAACGGGCCAACCAAGTAGGAATGAAAGGTTTGAATCCATTGACGGATTCAAACATAAACGAATGAAAAGTAAGAATTAATGGGTTGAATCCATTGACGGATTCAAAATTGGTGAAGCATAACAGAGTGGTAGGCTGAAGCATAACAGAACTAGGAGATAGAACTTGAAGTTTATCAAAATTGGTGAAGTCAATGAATTGGAAGCGAAGCATAGAAGGATGACAAATGATGAAAAAAATAGAGCAACATGGAGAGGTAAAATAAGAAAAATATAAAAGCAAAAGATAGTTGATATACAACAAAAAGCGAGGTTCAATTGGACCAAGTTGGGAGATTTCATAAATATGCTTGCATTCGGAAAACTCATAACGGATTGGTGACGGATGGGCAAGTAGTGAAGGATCCAAAAGAAATAAAAAAACATGATAAGATTGAATTTAGCAAAATGTTTGCTGAACCGGTGGGAAAAAGAACAAAAATGACGGAAAGGGGTTTTCGAAAATAGTAAACTCCCGATCTGATGAGTTGATAAGGGCATTTCGGGGAGACAAAGCGCCTGGACCGGGCGGATTTACATTCATGTCCGTCAAAAAGTTTTAGGTTGAATTGAAGTCGTTCTATGTGGATATGATGCACCAGTTTCATGCTTGCCCAAGTATAACATACGATTGCAACTCCTTTTTTATTTCCCTTATACCAAAGGTACGTTACTCAAAGGTATTAATGACTTCCCTCTTCTCCTAAGTAAATATTCTTTACAAGACTATTGCCTATAGCATTAAGGTTAAAATCGGTGATGAATTCTATAATTTCCTAGACACAATCCGGTTTTGGGGAAGGTAGATCAATACTTGGTAGTCCTTTGATTGTAAGCGAGGTCATGTCATGGGCTAAGGTGTATTAAAAAAGAATTTCCCTTTTCAAAATTGATTTTGAAAAAGCTTATGATTCAGTTAGTTCAAATTACTTTTCTCAAACTTGAAGCACATTGGGGAATCCGATGTTACGGAGAAAGTGGGCGGGGCATGTTTGAAGTCGAGTAAAGCATCGGTGTTGGTTAACGGATCACCGACAACGGGATTCCAATTGTCAAGGGGTTTGCACCAAGGTTATCCGTTGTCCCCATTCGTCTTTGTTCTTGCATTAGAGGTTTGGACTTGGTAATGGAAAGGGTATTAAAAAGGGGGCACTCAATGGTATGGAACTAGTAAAAGGAGTGGTTTCAATTTTGCATCTTTGTTATGCGAATGACGTAATATTTTTGAGGGAATCTGATGAAGAAAATATGAGGAATCTCAATCGGATCCTCAGATGTTTTTCCTTTGTTCAAGTTTTAAAGTGAATTTGGAAAAGAGCAACTTATTTGGGGTAGGAGTAAGTGAAGAGAAATAGAAGACCCGGAGAATATTTTAAAATGCAAGGTGGATGCTATCCCTGATACGTAGGTTTGGAGGAGGGACAAAGACGATCGCTTTTCGGTGTCTAGTCTGAGAGAACAGATTATGATGACTACCACCTCTGGAGGCGAAACTGAATGGCAATACCGGAACAAAGGGATGCTACCTAAAGTTGGATATTTTGTTTGGAAAGCAGGTCAAAGCCAAATACCTTCCAAAATAGCACTGAGAAACAGAGGCGTAAATTAGGTGGACATGCATTGCTGCATATGTAGAATGGCGTAGGACACAGCATAACACATTTTGATTTCGTGCTTATGGGCGAGGTCAATTTGGTGCAAATTGGTGTATGGCTAAAATTACTGATGCCGGACTTTAATGTCACGTGCGTATAGCTTTTGGGCTCGGTAGATTCATTGCATGATTAAAAAACATGGAAGAAAATTGTGGTCGCAGTATTTATGTCTACACTTTGGCATATTTGGAGGGCACGGAACAAAAAAACGTTTAGCAACTACTTTGTCCAGACAAACAAAACAGTGGAAGATAGATAATTGAATTCATTTCATAGAGGAGGTGGTGTGGTACAAATTAAAAGTTAGAAGTGTTATCATTTAATTGGTAGTTATGGTTATTTAAATCTAGAGTAAACTGCTAAAATGGTCCTAAGGTTTAGTTACTTTTGCTACTTTAGTTTAAAACTCAAACCTTTTGAATCTGAGTCTCTGTGGTTTCAATTTTGTTATCATTTTCATCTAAAAGTAAAATCTAGTATCTCTGCAATATATGTTGTTCAAAAAAAATTTTCTTATTACTATTATTTATTTATTTATTTATAGAAACTGTTATTTGCTTGTCTAATATGTATCACATGTAAACATAATACTTACATATATCAAACATAAAAAGTAAAGCATGCAAACTAATTTAGTCATAACTAGTGGAATTCTTGTGTTTTGTTGCGTGCTTTCAGTCCGTATCGGTTTGATTTGTTATCATACAAGTACCGGTAACAATATTGTTTGGTCGGCATCAGTTCAACTCGTTACAGTACCGTTACCGTAACAATGTTGTTTGGCACATTAATAAAATCATTAAAAATGCACATGGTACCTGTACAAATGTTATTTGGTTTTGTATCGGTTTAGTTTTCAAAGAAAGAACAAAAATAACAATATCTGGTAAGTTCAACTATTTGTTTGTTAAAATTCTGGATAATAATAAGCACACCGTAACGAATATTCGAAATTTAGAACCGCTTTAAAAATTTTGTGATGGAAATAATATAATACGTCTGATTGAGTTTGTAATCATGTTGCATCTTGATATAAAGTACCTATGTTGGTGTATAGGTATTATTCCTATATGTGATGGATATGATCAGGTGATTCGATTAATGGCAAGATGATACTCTAATGTTCATCAGTAATCTAAATTTGTCGTTAAATCGTTAAAAAAAATTGAAGTGACACAGCCCGGTTGTGATTTCCCTAAAGAATCCTACATAGTAAAAATAATTATACCAAATATGATATGATATAGTAATCACCTCAGCTGAAAAAAAAATATATTACCACTAGTTATGAGATTTTAATTCTCCAATTACTTGTTGGGTTTCGTTAGATTTATTAACTTCTTTTGCAGGTTTTGTTTTTTGCATTGTCGGCAGTTCATCTAGACAAAGTGGTTGGGATATTACGTCAAAACTTAAATCTCAAGATTTGGACTTTGATACGTTCTTTTATTTTTCTCCTTTTAATTTGATTAGATGGAAATTAATTGACTGATTTGGAAATATCGATCTTGACTCGATACCATATACAACTGATCCAGTGATATTGTTTTTGGGAGTTAATATTCGCACACCTCTCCTTTTCTATCTTTCTCTACACATACATATATACTTATAGAAAGAGATAGAGTGAAAAGAGGTGAAAAATAAAATTTAAAGATGTTAGAATAGTAAAAACCATTATTTTTACTTTGTTTTAGATTTAGAGCTACAATACATGTCCAAAAAGAGATATTAAAACTATAAATTAAGAAATAAACTTGTACATCCCTCTACTTTTTTTAGTAAATAAGAATATTTCCTTATATGATGGATCAATTTTTACATGAGTTCACATTACTTTAGACTAATAGTACGATGTGAAATGTGTAAAAACTAGTTAGGTCGGTATCGGTTTGGTTTCTTAAGGTATTGGGTACGATGCCTGCACTCAGTATAACAACCAATGGAAATACATTCAAAGGATATCAGCACGTGTTTAGCTTGTGTTTTACATCGATCGTATATCATAGAAACAAATACCGATATGGATGTTGTTCGGGCGGGGTATCAGTTCGGTCAGTGTCACATGCAATAGCATACGGTACTAAAAATATTCTATTACCGATACAAGTTTATTTTCACTCACTTTTATATCACCACGTCGAGAAAACCATAATAACCAATACGGTACTGGTACCGATATAATTCGAACGATATTGGCTTGGTTTGTCATGCTAAAGAACAAAAAAAATCAACTATATATACTCATTCGATTAACAGTTTTATCAAAGTGTAGATAAAGTTAAGTGTGGTGCAAGAGTGTATTCAAAATTGTATATTATGTTACTCAAATAACAAAAAAAAGGTATATAGTGTAACCGTATATAAAAAAACTCAATGAATATTGTATCACCATATTGAGAAAACCATGAAACCGAATACAACACCGATATCGATGTTCGTTCGAATAAAAATTTTATTGAATCGTATATTATAATAAACACGTCCTAATAATATATTCAAAATTTTATCATACGTCATAGTATATTACTTAAATAATGAAAAAGGTAAACGACTTATAAAACGTCACATTATATTGCTTAAATAACGAAAAGGGCAAACGACATTACTTTATATTATAGTGTATAACTTGGTTTTAGATAAATTTAAGTTTAAACGTAGATAAAAATAAACAAGTCGCAATGACATGCTTGGAATTTTATAAAAAAATTATATTATTCTGCTAAAATATCAAAAAAAGTAAACTCGTCACTTAAAAAAAACTAAATCGCAACATAACGTTGATGACATATACACATGTGCTTTAATCACTTTTAAATTATTATTCACAACTCGGTTTTAATCATATCATAATGACATATTTAGAATTTTATAAAACATTGTATCTTAATAGTTATAAGAAAAAAATATAATATGTTTAAAAGTAATTTTAGTAAAAAATTATTATAAAAAGATTCATTTTAAAATAGTAAAATAAAAACCACAATAAGAAAACATTTCTAAAACCTTTACTTTGACACTTATAAACCTTTAAGGAACTAATATATTTCAATTGTACCTTGTGTTTAATTAATTGTATTTCACTTTTAATGTCTTTTAAACATTGTATTTTTTTAAGTTACAATGAAAAATAAAATCTAATCAAATGAATTATAATAATAATAACATATTATATTAGAAAATTTAAAAAAACCAAAGGAATATTATATTTAAATAATCTCAGCTTTCACCAATTGGCCGATAGCAGTCCGAACTTTTGATTTATATCACAACATACTCAACTTTTGACTTATTTTCCTCTGACACTCCCAAACTAAACTAACTGAACCCTAACCTAGTTAGCTGACGTCAGATGCCACATCACTAAACAAATGCCACATCAGCAAAAAAACCAAGCTAGATGCCATGCCAATAGAAAAGTGCACTTGTTTTAGCTGATTCAGATGCCATGTCACTAACACAAGATGCCACGTGAACAGAAAAATTGCCACATCAGATGCCACATCAGCAAAAAACTAATTGAAACTAACTGGATTAGGGTTTAGTTAATTTCAGAGTGCTAGAAGAAAATACGTTGAAAGTTAGAAGTGACATGATATACTTCATAAGTTGATAGTGTTATTAGCCAAATGGTGAAATTTAGGATTATTTAAATTCAATATCTCAGGATTAAAGCCCCCATTTGTCCCTTCACCTAGTATGTCCATCGAAAATGGTCTAAGCAGGAATCAAAGCTGCATCTTCACTAAGGAGGGCAGACCAATTAACTGCTGAACCAAATTCTCAGAACAATCATTTAACAAACAATTTGATCAATACGTTTTTCACATAAAAAATGTCTCATTCTTAAGAAACACTTTTTGTATTCTTCGGTTTAAGATCTCGTATAACCACAAATTATTTGTACTTAAGTCTGAAAATGAGATTACATGATTCAGATAGTTATAGAAGTTACATAAAAGACAAAACCTACAAGTTTGTTGATAAATAATTATTTTTATACACACGTTACCTATAACTACAAATATATGGGGGAATAGTGTCTAGCACTTCCTCATTGGTCCAACCAATTTACAATTTTATGCTTAATTTTAAATTACGATTTTTCCATCAGTTTAAAATTACGTTTTTACCCCCAGTTCAAAATAAAATTATGTTTTTGCCCTTAGCTAAAAAATTCAATTTTGCCCTCGGTTCAAATTTACGATTTTGCCCTGTTTAAATTTACCGTTTTGCCATTAATTTTGTTTTTTTCTCCCAACCACATTATGATTTTGCCCTCAATTTAAATTTAAATTTTTTCATCGTTTTTGTTTGTTTTCCCAGTCAAATTACGATTTTGCCCCCAGTGTAAAATTATAATCATGTCATCGTTTAAGTTTTTTTACAAAACTGTAGTAGTGTTTTGTTTTAATTAAGTGAATTAGTGTAATTTTTATTCATGTCAGGCACATGCTCACTTGTCTTGAAAATTACAATTTGCCCCAATTTAAAATTACAGTTTTCCATGGTTTTTTTTAAATATGATAATGTTTTATTTTAATTGGTTGACTTAATATAATTTTTTTAAGATTGTGTTATGAGTAGTATGTACAACTACCAAAACACAGACGTACATATTGTAAGAGAGAAATATTCAAATAGTACCCCACAACGCAGACGGGGCAAAATCTAGTACACATACATAAATAAATATACATATTTAAAGTACAAAGACATTCGCACAAATACGTATTTACATATGCAGTCAAAATTATATAACTATATATTATATATTATATAATTTATTGGAGGGTTCAATAGTGCGAAGTTGCTATCTTCTTCTTTTTTGTCACGGTAAACAAAGAAAAAAAAACGAAAGACAAGTTCGAAAAGCGGGTTTGGTGAAACGCTCCAAATCTAGGGGTTTTGTTGGTTAGATTTACTCTTTGATATGTTGTTTAATTTAAAACATTTTATTACACAAACATCACAAGATTTTAAGTTACTTACATATCCAAATAAATTAAAAACATTGTTTTAGGAACATAACAATGAAAACGGATGCTAGCTGCCTTCTTCAATTTGTTAAGAAACTTAATATGCATAATAAAAGTTAGCTATATTAAGTGAGTTCTACCTTAATCAGACATCTAAAACTTTAACAATTAACAATCAATAAGCACATTACGTAATAAAGCATATAAATCTGTACACATAAAATAAACACAATACTATAATATGACTGCAACTATGTATTATCACGATAACATGCACTGTATACCTTACAAGTTGATTAACCACCGCCATGCAACGAATGCATTGCCACTATCATATGGCCACGTAGGTAACCGCTTATCACAATAGCCCAGAAGGTAAACCGTTCATCACAAAGGCCCCAAAGGTAACCGGCCATCACAACGGTCGCGAAGATAATCGCACATCTCGTGCAACATGCATACTATATTACTTTACATTCCATTACCTTAACTCATTTAAAAACTTTAGCTTTGTTTTAACAAAACCATTTCTCATACTATCACGTTACAAGGATAACATCATCACTTTACATTAAAAACATTGTGAGTATGCACACCGCCCCAAAACAGTAAGATAAGAAGGGTTTAAAAACTCACATGTCAGTTGTAAACTACTTTGTGCTAAGATGTATAAGTTAGAACCAACGTCACCCGATCTGTATAAAATTAACAGGCTTCTATTACTATCGCTGAACGTGTCGCAACACAGTGTCGCAGGACAGTGTCCCAACACAATGTCGCAACAAAGTGTCGCATGACAATTTCGCAGCATAATTGCCTAACTTGTGTTAGGACTTGTCAAAACTGTCACGGGAGAACCATAGGGAGTGTCGCTAGTGCCACATGTTACCAATCATTGGAAAACGTTGGTGCCACGTATTACCAATCAAGGCAACCTTTAATCCATCCCTTTCATAAATCCAGGATTTCTTTTTCAAGCCATGATAAAGAGCATGAACTTCCAATTGAGTGAATCAAAGGCCTCTTTAGAATTGATTTTGAAAATTATTGCACTTCTTTTTTCTTTATTCAAATCGTCGATAATTTCATTAACCAGGAATGCTCCTTCTAATATTAATTTGCCCGAGAGAAAAGCCTTTTACAAATTAATGATCATCAAGTCTAGAACCTTCTTCAACCTATTTGCTAATTGGAGATGACCTTATAAATACCAGTTAGGGTAATTGGCTTGTAGTCATTGAGTTCGATTTGGTCAATCGTTTTTGGGATCAAGTTTATAAACCAGACGTTGACTCCATTATTAATATTCGGTGTGTTGAAAATTTCGTTCATAATATTCCAAAATTCTACAGCAAAAAAAATATCCTAATAGTGCTTGATAGATTTGAAAGAAAAACAATCAAGGCTAGGTAATTTTTCAATCCAAGAAGCCCAAACCATTTTCTTTATCTCTTCCATCGAATATCTAGCAAAAAGTGAGTTCGCGTGAGGCTTCGATAGTTTTTAAAACTTTAATTGATATCTAAAACTTATTTATATAGCTTATTTGTAATTGCATGTTTATGGCTACCAATGTATGACAACCATTGACGTATTCGTAGGATACATAGTATTCTAATGTTAAAAGACCCATTTCTGAGGGCAGTTGTAGCAAATGTGATTAAAATATGTATGAATTAATGTTTTGTTGAGATTCGCAGGTTAATACAGAAAAGATGGTGTTTTGGACATATAAGGGTATAATTAGAAAAGAAAGTGAAAAACAGAATACGGATACCAAGAACTTTACGACTCATACCGACCCAGAGTTACGAATCGTATGCGCCGCTAAGTGACTACGTTATAGGATCTGCATTGAAAAGTGGGCCAGAATTAGTTTCGGTTGGTTACGAGCCGTGGGCCTAGTCAATTTTTACGGCTCGTAAACAAGTCAAAACTAGGGTTTGGTTCGTAGTATGAATAGAATGTGATTGGAAACCCTAGGAAGAAGAGAATTCCAAGAACTTCCAAAAAAGGGTTATGAAGAAGAGAATAAGCAAAATCGGAAGAGAATAAGCAAAACCGGAAGATAAAAGAGGACGGGGCTGAAGATTGAAGGCACGGGGAAGTAGTCGACTGAATCCACAAGTTATTATTTAAAGTTTTCTAGTCTTTGAACTTACTGTAATGATGATGAATTTGATTTTGATGTTGAATTTGTTTATTATGTTTGGCTAAACTTAGTTATAATTGTCCAGATGAGATGATACGATCTTTTGTTTATATTTGATGATTGATTTCTTGCTTGTATGATTTTAGTAGTATAGTATTGTTAGATTCTTATGATGCATATGTGTGTGCGTTGAAATTGGCTATGACCATAGTTGTGTGGTGATATTGGTCTTTCTATGAGGTTATGTATGTTTGATTTAGTATTTACTATCTTTAGGGTATATTGACGTCTATTAGCCTAGGGCTTGACACTTTAATTGGTAATAGATAGCTAATCACATAACTGGTTTGACATATGTTTTGCCTACGGGAAGCGTTCGATTAAAAGAATCTAGAAACTAATTAGGATTTTCGAAATGCCTCACGTTGGTGGTATTGATTCGCTCGATCCGTTAACTGCCTTGAGCACTAGACTAGAAACCTTAAATCATAAGAATTTATACTATCACTAGCTTTATTGAAATAGGTCTAAAGGGATCTATAGCCTTAACCCTAGTTTAATAAGATTAACCCTAATCGGCTCCAACTATTTTAGCCCTTCATACGAGATATGCAAGTTAGGTCTATGAGTGGTTTAGCAGGATCGTCCGTCATCAATCTAAGCAGCATCCGTTAATTCGAGTCTAGGATAGTTATACATTCTCAACTCTTGGTAGTAATTATTAGTAATTCAGGTTGTTAGGTCTTAAGTATAGATTTTCTATAATTCATAGATTGCATATTAAGTAGTAGGTTCGGTATTAGTAGATTTTAATGTCCACGGATTGATACTTAGGTACTTACTTAGGCTATACTATATACTGTATGCTTGTTTATAACATGTGTGGTAAGTATTAGTGTTTTTATCCTTAATCGGCTGTGTTATGTGTCAATTTATTTGTTACTATCTAAGCACGCTAACCATCAAGCTATATTTGTTCGCTTATGGCTTCAAATATTAATGTATTCAAATTTTTATTATGTAAATCTATGAAGAAATTCATTTCTAACCTTCATATGTCAACTTATAAATTATCTTAAGTACTCGATGATTTCACGTTTTGTTACTAGTTGGATAAGTAGATATTAAACAACATATAAGATGCCATATATGTAATATTTGAGATTAATTTGAATACTAAAATTTTTATCTCCACTATTCGTATTGCATTATTTGTTGTATGAGCCTTTATCTAACTTTTTTGCAACATATTTGTGACATATCATTAGGCCTGAAAACTATTTTCAATCCCCAACCCCTAAAACATGAGTTATTATATTTCTTATTTTTTAATGTTGAACATACCTGCCTTCGTAAAGTCCACATATTCCTCACTTATTGAGATTTAAACCCGCACCACTTTAATGAACATATTTAAACACCTAGTGCCAGTAGACTAAGAAACAATTGACAAATATTTGTTATTTAACTCTTCAACCAAAACAAATTCCTATCTAAGCTTTACTAAACTTACATCATCGTAAAATTTTGAAGTATGTAGAATATAGAAGTATTTCAATATTCTTATTAGTAATTTGTTGAAACTAACAGAATAATTAAAAGCATCACATAACAACTTCTTCAACTCCATTGATGCATGATGGAAAAGAATAGGAAACAAGAGACACGCTTAATACGACAACTAAATACACACCTTTTTTTTACCTTTATGTGTGAGTGAGAGAACTTTATGTTATCCTATCTTTTCACAAGAGCCATTTATCCACTGTCACATCTTTTTTCTATGCAACTCTTTTCTTTTTTACCCTCCATTATTAACATTTTACCTGATAACATAGCCTTATCTAAGGCTATATGTGTAGTGGTTGTAGTTAAAGTTAGTTTGCTAAAGTGTCATCTCAACATCACGTAGACAAACAACCTTTAACTGAAACACCCTTGTGTTGTAGACAGATAACCTTTAACTAAAACACTCTTTTACACGGATGTGATGGTTTTAAGTAAGGTTTTAGCTTAAAATTAAATAAAAGAAAAAAAATAAGTGATTCGTTGGTTTGCAAGTAGCCTCCACCTGCTTACCTATCACACCCGTTAGTGGGCTAACGAATCTCCTTTTGGGGCCCCTTTAATTCTAGTGTAGTGGTGTACGAGGCGTGAAAGGGATGATGTAGCTTCCCCTTCACGCCTCACTACACATAGTCTAACTAATAACGTATTTTTCTACCATCATTTGCATGTTTTTTTATTTATTTCAAAGTGACTGGTTCTTCAATTCCTTTTGTGTATCTTTGTAACTTCTTGTGATCTATAAAATGATCTATAAAAGGATCACATCACATGTCATTTGGAGATGTGCGATGATCACAGTTTTGTGCATGATGATTTTGATTTCCTAAAAGTTTAATTTCATATGCATACACCATGTTTTTTTCCCAATAATTACAACTATCGAGTCCGCCATGTCCATTTATAATACAAATCTTTCGTTATTATATAAAACTAGAATTGATTCACCGCGTTGCGGGGCCAATTTTTTTAAATGTCATTTGAGCAAACATATTTTTTTCTGACAATTGTCTTTGAAGAGAAAATAATAAGCGATTACATTTCTAACCCTATAAATACTTTCAAAGTTGTTTGAGAAATTAATTGTAGTTAGATCTCATGGTGTGTTAATACAGTTGAACCTTTAATAATCGTAGTTGGATGTCATTGACTGTTTCAAATCAAAGTTTTTTAATTAATTATAGACTTTAAGTAAATATACACACGACACAAATAATACACTCATATGACTTCATAAAAACTAATTCTATTTATTATTCATTTTAATATAAAATGAGAATGTTACTTTAAAAACATCTAATTAGTTAATTAAATAAATATAGAGGTAATGAAAACTATAATAATATTAATTTAGATTTTTATGTAAAATGTGTATTAATTAATCATTAAGATAGTATCTCATTTAACATAATTGGATAAGATTATATTTATAAATCACCTACTTATCAATTTAATTTTACTATAGCTAACAACTTTTTTAATTATATATAATAATTACCTGAAATCTCACAAAGATTGACTCGAGAGATTTCCACTTTTTGAAATTCTAGTGTCTAAAAAGCAAAAAAAGTCCAAGTTTGCATGCATGTCACATGTTGAAAAAAATGTGTAAAGTTTTACAGTTTAGTGATATACGAAGGCAGCATCTTTATTTTGTGATATTGTAAGGTTTTCTTGCTATTACTTGCTTATATTTATGGCTTGTCTTTTAAATAGGAAATTGATAATAAATGAATAAACATGAATATAATTTTCTGTTTATTTAGTTAAATAAACGAACATGAATAAATTTTTATACATTAATGTTCATTTATGTTTGTTAATATCATCCATTTTTATTCGTAATTCATTTATCTTCGTTCATTTAGATTAATTTATGATCATTTATATTTGTTTCTTTGTTTGTGTTCATTTAAATATTCATTCAAATTTATTTTTTACTAATGCATGTTAATTTGAAATCAATTTTTACTTCATATTTTAAAACCCTTTGTCTAGATAAATTTGTTTAGCATTGAAATGTTTGCTGCAGGGACGCGATGGTAGTTTAGACTTTAATTTGGATATTTATGTTTATTTATAATTATTCATGTTGGTGAATATTTGTTTATCTATGTTTGTTTGTGCTTATTTGTATTCGTTTATGTATATGAACCGTTGGTTTAGAATATTAACATCAGGACATGTTCATTATTTTAACGAACGAACACAAACAATAAAATTGTTCATTTAAATGTTTGTTTTCGTTTGTTTATTTTGTGCTCCTCTGTTTGTTTAAAGTTAAACAAACAAATATGAATAAGCTTTGTTCATGTCCGTTTGATTTGTTTGCATGCCACTTTCCTCGTTATTCAAAATAAACGGTTTAGTCCTTATTCCCGCAAACACTCCCAATAAATTTTCTCTTCGTACTTTTTCTTTCTTATGTCTTACTTTTATGATCAACCTTTTGGTGTCACGTAGGGATGGCAAAACTACCTGAGCCCGATGGGTATACCCGAAACCCGACACAAATGGGATAAGTATACCCGATACCTAACGGGTATTAGGCTGGGTATGATATTAGTTTTAAAAACTTTCACGGGTATGGGTCGTGACGGGATTAGGTGATACCGACCCGATTACCTAAAACCACATACCCGTTTACCCGAACTATATACCCGATCATATACTTGAATTTTTTAATCTATATTTTTGTTTTTCATTAACCTTTGTTGATTAGTGATTTATTTTAGTATATTCATAATGTGAAAAAATAAATTTTCTTTTAGTATATGTATTTGATAATAGTATTTATATTTTGTATGTTGTGAAGTATATGCATATAAGTGTATAAGTATTATAAAGTTATTATTAGTTTATGATAAAATTTATATATTTGTAATGTACAATTTTTTTGTTTATAATAGTAAAGAAATGTATTTGGAAATCCCAACGTGTATCTTTTAACAAACTAATGGTATACCATATACCTGCGAGTATACCCGATATCCGACGGGTATTGAGTCGGGTATGGGACACGAATTTACAACCGGATATGGGTATAGGATTACTGTCACACCCCAACCGATGGCGAAAACATCAGAGTGAGACGAAATAGATTGCTTATTGCTCACAACGCTAATAATGACAATATTTAATAAAGTCAAATTTTATTTTAATAGTAATTGTCAAGTACAACATCAAAGCAATTACAATACAACAAAATTGATACAACGAATTTAGCCTAACGTCTAATGGTGTGTATCTAAGTCCTTACTATTTGATTTCATAGCATCCTCTTCATCAACCTGTAACATGTTTTAAAAATACAATTCAATGCAAAAGCAAAGGCAAGTACACAAGTTTAAGCATAGCATACGTATATGATTAGGTTTAAACAAATCCTCATGGCAACTATGATTTTACGAGAGCATATACAAGGCATGCAATACTACTAGCCAAACCCTTAACGCAAACACGCTGTTTTAACATGGCCTCAAATTTATGCAATGGAGGGGGATGCGTAACTTCCTATAGCGCTATACATGTCAAACGAAGGCTTTAAACAAGTTAATGACTAAAGTATCACATAAAGAATATCCAAGATATAAGCATCACGTAAGTGTATCAAGTGTTTATGGGTCGAGTGTACTCACGATTTTGCAAAAGCTTCTCTTGTTACTTCCGTGAAGGGCTTGGAGGAACACTGAGTTATGTTTTGAAACCTTGAATCCTTAGAAGAAGAGAGCCCTTAGAGCTTTTAGAGATAAGATAATAGATGATTGAGGTGTGAAATGAGTGTGGGAGGAGGTGGGTATTTATAGTTGAAGTTTGGGGGTTGAGTTAGGTGAGTATTAAAGGAAAGAAGCACAATCCAACAAACACACTTTTGCCCAATCCATGAGCTAGAAACAAGAATCTGCGGATTATGCTATTTTTAGTCCTTGAACTTGGTTTATCTTTCATTTCATGGTAAAACTTGATATTTTCGCATGTTTTCAAGTGTATAATGTATATGTAAGTATATTTTAGGTATCAAGTATGAATGTATCAGTATTTGCACGTATAACAAGTATTGGTTTGTATGTAAACACGTATTTAACAATTAAATGCATGTAAGACAAGTATGTATCAGGTATGAATTTTATTACGATCAAAGTCTCGGATTATAAGATTGGGAAATGAAATACGAATGCCATACGAATACAAGTTTCCATAAATAGAAATACGATTACACTTTCTAATTAAGGAAAGCACGAAAAAGCGAGGCGTTACAATTACCAATACCCGACTCGAACCCAACCCATTACCATCCCTAATGCCACGAAAACTAGCTTATTAGGAAACCATTATATGCACCTATGCATGTTTTAATACATATATTGTAGCTGTATTTTTCTTTAAGAACTACATATTTTTCATTTAATGTTTTGGGAACGGAGCTCTGCGATCTTTTCGACTACTTTGTTGTTGTTGTGGCTGTTGCCCTTGTTGCTATTGTTGCTGCTATTTTGGGAACGGAGCTCTACAATCTTTTGCCATATAGCCTACTTTCTCGCATCTCTGGCATGTTCTAGTGCATTACCCATGGTGATGGTAGTTGCACTTGTTACACTTCGGTTGTCTGCCAGCGTACGAGCCCTTGTTCTGGTTAGAGCCCTGATTCTGATTGGTAGAGGAAGAATGGTTGAAGTTTCAGTTGGTGTTGTTATCGGCCCTCTTCTATTGCTGGCTAGAGTTAGAGGTTTTGTCTGAGTCGTTCCCCTTGCGTTTGTTGCCGTTTGAGGTGTTAGAAACGGTAGCGTTTCGCTTAGGCAGCTTGCCCTGCTTGATCTGTGAGGCGATGTTCTAAACGGATAACTTGTTGAATCATGGGAAGGTTAGATGAAGTTACCAAGCTTTGGATCTCAGGGGCTAAACCTTTGAGGTAAAGCTCGATGCATTTGTAGGCAGGCTCGGACATGTTAGGACAGAGACCAGCCAAATCATTGGATCTCTTTGTGTAAGCTTCGATCTCGGACCCGATCATCTTTAGGTTGTAATACTCCACTTCCAATTTTTGAATGTCGTCCCTGTGACAGTATTCCTCCCTTATCAGATTCTTGAAATCGTTCCACGGGGTAGCATTGGCAGCCGCCAACCCAAACCTCTGAATCTGTGCATTCCACCACGAGAGCGCGTTGCCTTCCAAAGTACCGGTTGCGTACTTGACCCGATTGTTAACTGTACAATCACACATCTCAAAGACAGACTCTACTTTCTCAATCCAGTGAAGAAGACCCACCGCTCTTTTTGTGTCGTTAAAAGAGTGAGGCTTGCAATCCATGAACATCTTGAAGGTACAAGCTCGAGGTTGAGCAGGTTGATGTTGTTGTGCTGCTAAAGCTTTGGTAACTCGTGCATTGATTAGAGCCTGGATCTGGGCCTGAGTCATATTAGCTCCACCGCGTCCACTCATGATTCTACATCCACAAGATACCAACACGAGAAAAATATGTAACACATATTATTTCCATATTTAGTACGAGTAGACAAGAAAAGATAAGAGTATAGTTTAAGGTTAGGTAGGAGTCCATCATTGCCATGGCTCCCATGGATATCTGAATCCCCGATTATGTCGGATAATGGGTCAAAATACCTTTACACACGCTTGATCTCACTGAGACTCACATGCACTCCCAATTATTATTACGTGTGCACCCGTAATGATAATTCGGTTTGCATGTTAACCCCAATTCATCCTAACTTGTATCAAGAGATCCTCATATGCGAATGTCAAAAGAAAGTGTTGTCAAAACGATGGAGATCATAAAAGATATGAAAGTAAAATCATACTAATGATTCATCATAGTATAAAATAGATAACACATGAATTCATACTATAATACAGTGTGTGTGGCTATATGCAATGCAATGTGTATGTATATGCTAAATGTATGGTGTATGCGATATTTAAAAGATGAACTTGCAATCTGAAGTGAAGTGTCATGGTCGTTTTTGGAACTGATTCGGTTATAGTATGGTTTTACAAAAAAAATTTAAAACCTACTTCACTATAAACAGTGGCTCTGATACCATCTGTAACACCCTCAAAATCCACAGGCAGAGTTTTACCGTGATGCGTGTGACATACAAGGATCTAGCCACTAATCATGTCGAACTAATAGTATATATTCAAAAACAAAGTCGTCATGTCCAACATGAATAGTGAATTCCAATTAAATCATTTCAAACATAGTACGTATTCAGTGGAAGCAAATGTAAATATCTCAAACAATCGAAAATAAAATGGTTTAAAGCGTAAAGTTTTATTGTTTGCAATCTAGTAATACGCCTCATGACACTTCAAGCTCCCCAGACTGTAAGTCCCATGCAATGATTATCTAACGACCTGCAAGCATGCAGAAAAGTGTATCAGCGATTAAGCCGGCGAGTTCAGAGTTTTACTTAACGAAAACGGGTTGGTGTTTAGTTTAAAGACATGTCGTTAATAACTTGATATCGGGTGACGTATGTTTGTTTGCCCCCATCAATGCCTATCAACATTGGTCATGTGTTTAAGGTCTTTAGTTCATGCCGGGCTCCCAGCACGGTGTGAGGTTTGTCAAGCCTAATAGCTCTATCAACTAATACCCCCTTGCCTCCCAGGCAAATAGTTCGGTAGTAAGTATGGACTGCCATGATAGAGTTTGAGTTTATTAACTAACATCAAAATTAAACTACAACAATTATAAAAAGAATACCTCCAAGGAATAGTAGTTTGTCCCCTCGGGATGCATGCCTGTAAAAGAGTAGTGAACTCACCTTTGAATGCTCTGATTAAGGAATGGAAATAAATACGCGAGATGGAATCGATCAATCACGTCCTAACATGATTACCTTTAAGAGTTAGTGTGTGTGCTCATGCGGAAACACGAATCCTACACGTATCTAGCATGTAGCACATTTTATCATACAATACTAATTATCATGCATGCATCTATCACAACATCACTTAGCGACCACACAAGTGTCACGAAAGATTTAAAATACTCTTCAATAAAAATTCAGCAATATAGTGCATTTTTGGATAGTTTTCCGAGTGTTATCCAGAATAGTTCGTGTACAGGAAAATTCTCATAACATTACAAGGCATGTCAATCGGAGCATCGACTATTGTGTAAAAATTTGGTAACCAAAATCCTTAATAATTTTCCGTGAAAAATCAAACACTGAATAGTGGTCAGATTCGTCACTTTCTGACTGCAACTCACGAAAAAATTCATTTAAAAATCCTCGTTAATCCGATCGACATAATTCCAGTTGGAGGTTCGCACAGACATCTAAGGCTATCTACAATATAAAGGTCATGGTATAACAATAAATATTTACCCAGCTATGACTGAAAACATAACACATAAAATCTGAAGAAAAAAGCAGCTTTAATTGCTGAAACGAAATAATTTATTTAAAATAGCAAACGATGCCTAAAAATCATGATTCCAGCGCCATTAGAAGCGTATTTCAAAATAACATGTTATAGACTCAATAAAATCAAATTTTCGTTAAGTTATGACCCGGTTACAGCCAATTAAAGTTGGCTGTAACTGTCGCACAGCTTCCTGTTTCGTTACCCAACTCCCAAAAATGATTACTTAGAAAACAAAACGACCCATCATATACAGCAGGTAATCATTATAAATCAGGTTATACATCAACTAATTTACCAAGAACTAAAAAGGTTTAAACCAAAATAATGCAATAATCGAAACCCAATGACTAACCGAACCCATAAGTGATCAATCACCAATCAGGTATGAATTCTAACAACCCTAGACTACATGAAATCATCATAAACGTTAAGAACATCAAGAAATCAGAAAAACACAGCCAAGATAACATAATATTATCTAGCATGAACATTTATGATTAACATGAAACACAAGATTATGATACCTAGCGATGAAGGAATTCGATTAGCCTTGAAACCTAGATTACTTGAAGTCCTCGGGCTCTTGATCACGTCGACAGTAGGGGAGGGAATGAGGGAACAAATTTTGAGTTAGGGATTTTTTTGTGAGTTGCATGTACTTACATCTAAATTAAGGGGGTGTTGGGGTTTAGCTTGGGCCGCAAGGGTGGGGACTAGAGGGTCGGGTTTGGACTAGCGGATCGGGTTTTAACTACTTATTTGTTTTTTTACACTAATGTATTGTCACACCCCGGATTTCCAACCTGAAATCCATACACCGGTGGGCCCGGGTGGGGAGTATCGTGACGTCAGTTGATAATCAACATAGTCAATTAAACATGGCACAGCGGAAGTCTTGGAGTAAAATTACTATTACAAACCGAATGTTCGAAAATACAAAATAATATACAAGCTTGTAATAGAAGATCCACAGGCGGATCATAAATTGTACAAGGAAAAAATATAAAACAGACTTTGGGCAGATTTAGGATTTGCAAAATCCTCTATCACTACCGAGCACTTCCGGCCTATTTTCGTATTGTACCTGCAGATTAGTCTTTTGAAAATACGTCAGCTTTCGCTGGTAAATACACTCAACTGACTCATTTTGAAAACATTTCAAAAATGTTTTAGGTGGGTATCAGCACAAAATCTTTTTATAACTTGGGTCAATTGTTCATCCAACCTTGTTAACAGATTTACATGTTTGTCATACATACGGGGCTCGACACGAAAACCGAGAAACAACTAACGTACACACCACTTTGGACTCACGAAGGAGTCAGTTCCTTCCAACCTTGTGGGAATGCATAATTGAGCATCTATCGGGTGTATGCCTACACCCCGCGCTAAGGTCGTGGCCATTTCGATTGTAATGAGCCGAGGATATCCAGGACATAGTAGTTAACCCCTGATGTTTAATTTATCAAACAAAACTGATTAAACAGAATATGCGGATTTCTATTCTGAACCGGCGTTCGATTAATCCCATTTCCGACCAAGTGGTAATAATTTACCGTAACCCAAGCCCGTATAGGGGAAATAAGTCGAGAGTATTTACCAGAGCTAGTCTTCTTGAATTTTTAATAACTCAGCCGTACACAAAAAGGACTAAGTGCAGATAGCATTTACCGGCAAGTCTCTAGTCTGGATTACGGCTGAGTTATTAAAAGATGATCGGATAGAATGTAGTTTAATCCCAACAAGTACCTTGACTTGTTTAATATGGGTAAACTATTAACATTCTGGATTTTGAGACTTAAATGACAAGGTTAAACCCGTTTTGGTTCATTTCCGTAAAATAGTTACATATACGTAACCGTGCGCATATTAGCGATATCGGGTAACCGGATAAGTCATGGACAAGTTCTATATGCCATTATACTTTAAACAAGTTAAAAAATCAGTAGGACATTAACTTATATGCCCGTTATGGTTTTAAAACAAAATTGTGCCTCAAAAGGGCATTTTTGGTAATTTCATACCGTATAAAAGAAACTTGAATATATTTTAAGGTTACCATCATAAGTATTCTGGAAAAATATTTTATTTATGATATAATATCAGTAGGATGTCAATTATATGTGTAAATTATCTTTTATGACCAAACTATGCACCAAAGGCGCATTTTGGTCATTTTACACATAGTTTATAAATTATTTGGGATTCTGAGTTTATAACATGTACCTACTGTAAATATGTTTAAACTAAGTTTTAAAATCAGTAGGTAAAATTTCTTGGTCCATTAATATGGTTTAAAACCATACTATACGCTTAAACGACGCTTATGTCGTAAAATGGCGTCTTTATGTGATTTTTACGAAAACTGACGTTAAGGTCAGATTAAAATGTTTTAGATATGTTATTTAGTATAAAATATCAGTAGGTAAATGATTTACCTCCGAAAGATTTGATTAAAACCATTTTATAAGTCACAAGGGCTAAAACCGTCATTTATCGACATAGTTTAAGGACCTGCTTGATAACTCAGTTTATAACTTGGTTTAACATCCCAAATAATCCTACTTATAACATTACATCAGTAGGAAACTCATTTCAAGTTTATTATCATTAAAACCTTGATTTATGCAAAAAGGACATTTTGGTCAAAATGGCATAATTATGGAACTTGTGCATAAACTTGGATTCTGGTTATGATCATGTAATATAACCTCAGAGGTTATACTACATTATATTACGATCATAATGCAACTTTATACTAATAGGTAACTAATCTAAATCGGGTCAGAATCGAAAGTCAAAGAAGAAGTCAAACTTCGCGACTTTCGGTTGCGAACCGACCCTAAACTGAAATTGACGAGCCGTACATGTTCTTACATGTTCTAGTTATTATTACCAACTTGTTTAAGTTTCAAAACAGGTTTCATAACATGTATAAGATTAATTTATAATTTTTTTCCGAAAAATGGCCTGTTTGACTTTTTAATATCATAACTTTGACCCGTCAATTGGTCTAGCAAACGTGATCTTCAGAAGGTGCCCTTTATAGGAATTAACACCTACCTTATTACGATCACTTAGCCATGTTCTTTTCGAACAATGGCTGGACCATAATGGTCTTAACCGAAAGTCAAAGCGTTTTACGAAAACGCTTGATTTTTTGGCTATAAAAGCCGATAAACGAAAATGCAAGAGCAAGGAACACTTACAAGAGGTTCCTAAAATGCAAGAGAACTAAGTTGGATGCTCCTTTCAGCTAGGAACTTCCAGAGGAGGGAGAAGAGTTATGTTTTAGAAAGGTGCAAGTTGGAATGAACACCTGAACACCTATTTATAGTTGGAGAACTCAAAGGAGGTGAAGCCAGGTGTTTAGGGGTGTAAGAAAGAGCTTAGAAGTGTCCCAAAACATGGCATAGGAGCTTAGAGAAGCCATGGTTTCGAGTTAAATGGTTTTGGAGTTTTGCTTGGAGACCAAACAAAACTTTCTGCAACTGACACTCTCACGCGGGCCGTGAGAGGCACAGGCCTTGCCTCTCGCGCCCCGCGAGCGACCCATAGACAGTTTTCAATTTTAACACTTTTAGCCCCTTAACTTTTAAAACCCATTAAACCTCTTTAAAACACCTTTTTGGCACTTTTAGCCCTCCGTAGCCAATATTGGCATACCCGGGATTATGTCCGAACATTGTCGAGCTCTCGGTTCGTTAAAAGGTCACTCAGAGGTATAAATTAACATGTTGACACTTTTAATCCCTCCATTATCCAACTTTCACATATTTACAAAATCGAACTCTATCGTCCAACAATTGGCACGTATGAGAGTTTAGGACTTCACAAAGGATCACTCAAAGGCTTATGATAAGCATGTTGATCCTGATGTCACTCAGAGGTTGGGCATGTTGACATATTAGTCACTCAGAGGCCAAATTTCAAGCATGTTGACATATCAGTTACTCAGAGGCTGTTATTTATGCATGTTGACATTGGATCGTCACTCAGAGGCTCAGATTGAGCATGTTGACGCCTTTAGTCCTTATTGGTCTTTAACAGACTATATTTAAAATACAACACGTGTTACTATACTATTGGACACGATTTTTTTTCTCACATGGTGTTACATCCTCACCCCCTTAAAAGAAATCTCGACCTTGGGATTTTATTTAAAAAGATGGGGGTACTTTTATCGCATAGTGGACTCAACCTCCCATGTATACTCGGGACCTCTAAAAGCGTCCCACTTAACGTTTACTATAGGTATAATTTTTCTTCGAAGCTTCTTAACCTGTCGATCCTCGATCGAAATTGGTTTCTCAACGAACCTCAGGTTTTCATCTATCTGCACATCTTTGTGCGAAATTGCTAGCGACTCATTGGCTAGACATTTCTTAAGATTAGATATGTGGAATACATCATGGATTCCGCTAAGCTCCTCTGGCAACCTGAGCTTATAAGCTACAGTGCCGACACGTTCGATTATCTCGAAAGGTCCTATATATCTAGGGCTTAACTTGCCCTTCTTTCCAAAACGCATCACACCTTTCCAAGGTGATACTTTTAGTATGACTTTGTCCCCTACTTGGAACTGAAGAGGTTTACGCCTCTCGTCAGCATAACTTTTCTGCCTATCTCTGGCAGCTTTGAGACGATCACGGATTTGCATAATCTTTTCCGTGGTCTCCAAGACAATCTCCGGTCCTGATAGTTGGGCTTCCCCTACTTCTGCTCAGCATACTGGCGTTCTACATTTTCTCCCATACAAGGCCTCAAAAGGAGCAGCCTTGATGCTAGTATGATAGGTATTATTGTAGGAGAATTCTATTAGGGGTAAGTGGTCATCCCAACTTCCGCCTAAATCAATCACACATGCCCTGAGCATGTCTTCCAGAGTCTGAATAGTACGCTCACTTTGACCATCAGTCTGCGGATGGTAAGCCGTACTAAAGTTTAATCGTGTGCCTAAAGATTGTTGGAAACTTTTCCAAAAGTGAGATGTGTATCTAGTATCTCTATCCGATACAATAGATACTGGCACACTGTGTAGGGACACTATCTTGTCCACATACAACTTAGCCAATTTATCTGAATTATATGTTTCTTTTATTGGCAAGAAGTGTGCTGACTTGGTCAGCTTATCCACTATGACCCAAATAGTGTCATTACCACTTTTGGTCTTAGGTAACTTGGTAATCAAATCCATAGTTACCATTTCCCATTTCCAAGTGGGAATTTCTAATTGTTGTGGTAGTCCTGACGGTTTCTGATGTTCAGCCTTAACTTGCGAACACATCAGACACTTAGCTACATAAGTGGATATGAATTTATTCAAACCCATCCACCAATAATTCTTCTTCAGGTCTTGATACATCTTGTCACATCCGGGTGAACCGAGTATCTTGAATTGTGCGCTTCTTGGAGGATTAGATCTCTAAGTCCTCCAAAGATTGGAACCCAAATTCTATCATTAAATCTTAGGATTCCATCCTTTCCAGGCGCTAACTGATCCACAGTTCCGCCTAATCATTCATTAGGAATATTGGCCTCTAATAAGGCTTGCTTTTGCGCATCTAGTAGCTTTTCACTTAAGCTATTTCTGAGTTCAATGCTTTTAGCATTAATCCTTATAGGTTTAACCTTTTCCTTGCGACCTAAGGCATCGGCAACTACATTTGCCTTGCCTGGATGGTAGCGAATCTCGCAATCATAATCATTAAGAGTTTCCATCCAACGGCGTTGTCGCATGTTCAATTTTTTCTGATTGAACAAGTGTTGGAGACTCTTATGGTCGGTGTATATAACACACTTTATGCCATACAAGTAATGTCTCCACAGCTTTAGTGCAAATACAAAGGCACCCAATTCCAAATCGTGGGTGGTGTAATTCTTTTCATGCACCTTTAATTGTCGCGATGCATAGGCAATTACCTTGCCATTTTGCATTAGCACACAGCCCATACCGGTGTGTGATGCATCACAATAAACAACAAAATTCTCAATACCCTCAGGTAGAGATAACCACAAGAGCGTTGCTCAACTTGTGTTTAAGAATCTCAAAAGATTCTTGTTGCTTTGGACCCTAATTATACTTAATATTCTTACGGGTCAAGGAAGTTAAAGGAGTGGCTATTCTTGAAAAGTTCTCAATGAACCTCCTATAGTAACCAGCCAATCCCAAGAAATTACGAACCTCCGTTGGGGTCTTGGGCATTTCCCAATTCATTATGGCCTCAATTTTGGCGGGATCCACTTGGATACCACGCTCACTTACCATATGTCCAAGAAATTGGACTTCTCTAAGCCAAAATTCGCATTTAGAGAACTTTGCATAAAGTTTCTCCTGCCTTAATAATTCTAGGATGCACCGAAGATGTTTCTCGTGATCATTTTGATTACGAGAATAGATAAGTATGTCGTCTATGAAGACAATGACAAACTTATCCAAATACGGTTTGCAGACTCTATTCATGAGATCCATGAATGTTGCTGGTGCATTTGTGAGCCAAAAAGACATCACCAAAAACTCAAAATGACCATAGCGGGTTCTGAAGGCTGTCTTAGGAACATCATCACTCCTAACCTTCAGTTGATGATATCCCGATCTCAAATCTATCTTGGAAAAGTAGCTAGTCCCTTGAAGTTGGTTGAATAAATCATCGATCCTGGGCAGAGGATATCTATTCTTAATCGTTAGTTTATTCAGCTCCCCATAGTCGATGTACATTCGCATTGATCCGTCTTTCTTCTTAAGGAAGAGGATTGGGACTCCCCAAGGCGAGGAACTAGGTTGTATAAAGCCTTTCCCTAGAAGTTCATCTAGTTGCGTCCTTAATTCCTTCATTTCAGTACGTGCTAGCTTATATGGAGCTCTAGCTACGGGTGCTGCCCCTGGTTTGATATCTATCTTAAACTCCACTTGCCTGCCTGGAGGTAGGCCTGGTAATTCTTCAGGGAAACATCGAGATACTCTAAGATAACTAGTTGATCTTCAAGGTTCGGCTTTGGTTCGTTTATAGTAACTTGTGCTATATAAATGACACAGCCTCTTCTCAAACACTTGGATGCCTTAAATAATGACACCTTGTCCGGCAATCCATAGTGTGAGTCTCCAGGGATGGTGATCATTTCACCAGATGGGGTTTTGATTTCGATGAGCTTTTTATCACAGGCAATGCGGGCTTGGTTATGAGATAACCAATCCATGCCTAAGACAACATCGAACCCCGCCAATTTCATTGGCAAAAGAGAGACAAGGATGGAATGATCCTTAATGAATATAGAGCATCCATCAAGAATGGAAGAAGCAATTTCTAAGGTTCCATCGGCGAGTTCTATGTCATAAATTTTGTCTAGAGTTTTTATGGGTAAGTTTAATAGTTTACTAAACTTATGGTCAACAAATGATTTATCCGCACCCGAATCAAAAAGAACTCTAGCATAAATATCATTAATGGGGAAAGTACCTGTTATGACGTTGTTGTCATTAACGGCCTCCCTGGCATTCATTTGAAAGGCATGGGCATTTCCCTTCTTGGCCTCTCCAGGCTTTGCCTCATTACTTTTGGGTTTCTTGGGGTAATTGTACCTTCTATGCCCTTTTTCGTTGCAGTTATAACAAACTGCATCCTTGAGATCCTTACAATCTAAGGTCTTATGCCCTTTTCTCTTGCAAATACCACAGGGTTTGGTTTGTGGATTTATACTGCACTGTCCCCAGTGCCTATATTTACAATTCTTGCATAGAGGTTTGTCACTAGACACGTGCTAGTTCTTCTTGAATCCGAAATTTCCTTTCTTCTTAAATCCTTGGGGATTATTATCCTCCCGTTTCCTCTTTCCGTCAGTTTCAGTCCTAATTGACTTTTATCTTACCAGATCTAGGGTGAGGGAAAGAGATAGATCTACAGCAGACTTATAGGTATTAGGCTGTGCAGCCTTTACCATGCCCTTTATATCGAGGGTAACCCATTTATGAAACGCGCAATGCGTTTGGATTCTGGGGGTGATCAAATAGGATACTAACCTAGATAGGGAGTTGAAATCAGAGACGTACTTCCGACAGTCTAGGTTTTTCATTGATAGAGACAAGAAGTCTGTCTCTAGCTTCTCCACCTCATGGGTTGGGCAGTAAGTTTCCTTTACCAAATCAACAAACTTGGACCATCCCAAGTTGTACAGGTGTACCTTACCTGTTGATTGAATCATGGCTTTCCACCATATTAGCGCATCGCCCTTGAAGGATTGTGATACGTATGACCACATCCGTATCAGCACAATTGCTAATATCTACTATCGTTTCCATCTCATCTAGCCACTTTAGGGCTTCTACCGCTCCTTTCTCCACGTTAAAGTCTCGGGGCTTGCATGAGACGAAATACTTATATGTACATACGTCCTTAACAGAATGGGACTTTTCAGTAAGATTTATTTTATTTGGTTCACTCTTCGCATTTGAAGAGTGAATAGAGCCCCCTATGAGCTGAAGATGGTGGAATAGATAGGGGTCTAGAGCGGGTGGCACTTGGCTCTCTTAGCTTTTCTATGGCCTTACTCATGGCCCTTTCCACAGCCGCATCAATGCGAGCTTGAAAATTTTCATCATCTATATTTTTGTTTTCAGCTTTGTTAGATTCAACATTTCTGTGGCTACTTTGTGCTTCGTTTGAGTTAGCCATCTTTAAGTCTTGGTTTCTATATACCAATAAAACTTCATTTAGCCATGGTGTATCAACCATATCGGCTTTCAAGGTTGCATATAATAATCCATTGCCTATACTAGTGTGAATATCATCACAACTCTTAGGCTTAACGTATCTATATTTGGCCTAGGTCTTAATAGGACCATCATAGGCAAATTACAATTTGGACACAGTCCATATATGATTGGACAGTGGATCACAATGTCACAACTGTCATTGTCATCATTGACAATTATATAGCTCATAGTCTTGTCCCTAATGGAAATAATAACTGGGCACCTTGGCTGGTCATATTAGTCTTAATATATATATGGCATATCAGCCTGTCACTTAAGACATAATATATATGGCATGTCAGCCTGTCACATTGGACAATAATTGGGCACCTTGGCCTACATCATATCAGATGTATATGGTATATTAGCCTGTCCCGTTGGACAACTGATTGGGCACATTGGCCTACATCATATCAGATGTACATGGCATATCAGCCTGTCCCGTCGGACAATTAATTGGGCACATTGGCCTACATCATATCAGATGTATATGGCATATCAGCATGTCCCGTTGGACAATTAATTGGACACATTGGCCTACATCATATCAGATGTACATGGCATATCAGCCTATCCCGTTGGACAATTAATTGGGCACATTGGCCTGACGGCTAGTGTGGTTCCTCAGCCACACTACCAAGAGTATGAACATTTCTTAATGTTACATAAGAGTACCTTAATAATTGATTAATGGTCCCGGTCACCTTCGACCTTAACAACCTTGGAGGTTTGGACCTAGTCGTACTTAACTATCATTTCTTGGCCAATGTGTGGTCTACGCCACTTGGCATAATCAATCTATTAAGGTCTTTTGGAATTATATAGCAGAGCATAAATTTCGAGTAAAATCGAGACGCTCGTTTTCAAGAGGATGATTTAAATATATATATATATATATATATATATATATAATTCCAAAAGTACTTCATTAAATTTCTATAAGAAATTACAATACTAGAAAGATGAAATAAACGTGTCCATGCAAGGACTTAAAGAAATAAAAATGTCCACGTAGGAACTAAAGAAATAACAATGTCCTCGCAGGGACTACATATTTTTAGAAGAGACTTCACTCATCCTTCTTTCCCTTGACCAACTTGGAGAGTTTCTTGAAGAACTTGTTTGTTTTCTTCTCCGTTTTCTCCGCATGTTGTTGCATTTCTTTCATCCTTTCTAAGGCCTCATTAATGGCCTCAAGTGATGGCGGAGGTTGTGGCATAACCGGATACTGTTACCCATAAGTTGGATATCCAGTCGGTGGATAAGTAGGTGGGAAAGGAGACGGGTAAAGTGCATTATGCATAACCGCCTGCATGTAGGGGTCCTGCGACCATGCTTGATAGTCTACCGGTGTAGACGGGTTAAAAGGATAATATCAAGACGTGTCTGGATACGTGGGAATTGGGTTAGTATAACCCATTGGTGGTGGTTGAACAGCAGGTGTTGGTGTTGGTTCCACTATAGGTGGAACATTAGAGGGTCCACCCATTTGTGGGTCCTCTTGTATTGTGGGGTAGGAGTTGGGTAAAGGTGGTAGAGATCCCGACTTTTGTCCGGCACGTACCGACATACGTGCTCCACGCTTCCTCCTTGGTGGTTCAGGTTGGTCCACCGGTTCCATGTGGACATCTTCTTGAACAGGAGGTGGTTGAGAGTGGTGAGAAGGAGTGTGAGCGAAAGTAAATTGGTTCCAGTATTGATCCAACTCATTAGGACCTTGGTAGGGCGATCCAGTATATGAGTTTGAATCGCTCGAAATTTCAATGGGATGCATATTTGATCCCGACGGTGGCATCTCTGGGTCGGAGTCTTCGTCCAAAGGATGTGGCTGGTCCAACTGATTTTGATCAGCTGGAGGCATGTTTAAGTAATGGTTAGGGTTAAATTCCTCATGGTATAAGTGGTGAGAATGGGAATGGTGAGAATGGTAGGAGTGGTGTGAGTGGTAAGAATTTTGGGAATGTGAGGGCGAGTGTCTATTAGAGACGGACCGTCTCGCTGGTTTCCATGAAAACGAATCTCCTGATTCTTGATATGCATATGAATTATGAGGTTGAGGAGGAATACGCCCCGATGGTCCTCCCCTCATTGTACCTTTTCCTCGTCCACTTTGTCCTCTCACACGTGTCGGCATTTTCCCGTTAAAATCAATTCAAAAACATACTAATAACTTAATAATGAAATGAGTAATCCTAGGTCAATGCCTAGACTCAGAAGTCTAAGGAATGTGCTCGTGTAAGTTTGAGACTAAACACAAAAGGCTAGTGTTTAATTCTCTCAAACGTTGGCTTTGATACCAACCCTGTCACACCCAGGATTTCCAACCTGGAATCCATACACCGGTGGGCCTGGGTGGGGAGTATCGTGACGTCAGTTGATAATCATCATAGTCAATTAAACACGACACAGCGGAAGTCTTGCAGTAAAATTACTATTACCAACCGAATGTTTGAAAATACAAAATAATATACAAGCTTGTAATAGAAGATCCATAGGCGGATCATAAATTGTACAAGGAAAGAATATAAAACATACTTTGGGCAGATTTAGGATTTGCAAGATCCTCTATCACTACCAAGCACTTCCGGCCTATTTTCGTATTGTACCTGCAGATTAGTCTTTTGAAAATACGTCAGCTTTCGCTGGTAAATACACTCAACTGACTCATTTTGAAAACATTTCAAAAATGTTTTAGGCGCGTATCAGCACAAAATCTTTTTATAACTTGGGTCAATTGTTCATCCAACCTTGTTAACAGATTTACATGTTTGTCATACATACGGGGCTCGGCACGAAAACCGAGAAACAACTAACGTACACACCACTTTGGACTCACGAAGGAGTCAGTTCCTTCCAACCTTGTGGGAATGCATAATTGAGCATCTATCGGGTGTATGCCTACACCCGCGCTAAGGTCGTGGCCATTTCGATTGTAATGAGCCGAGGATATCCAGGACACGGTAGTTAACCCCCGATGTTTAATTTATCAAACAAAACTGATTAAAACAGAATATGCGGATTTCTATTCCGAACCGGCGTTCGATTAATCCCATTTCTGACCAAGTGGTAATAATTTACCGTAACCCAAGCCCGTATAGGGGAAATAAGTCGAGAGTATTTACCTGAGCTAGTCTTCTTAAATTTTTAATAACTCAGCCGTACACAAAAAGGACTAAGTGTAGATAGCATTTACCGCCAAGTCTCTAGTCTGGATTATGGCATAAACTAACCAATTAAATACTAACGGTCTTATTTAAGTCATAGACTTAGACCGACTAGCGTGCTTGATCAAAACGTATGACACTAGATTAAAAGATGATCGGATAGAATGTAGTTTAATCCCAACAAGTACCTTGACTTGTTTAATATGGGTAAACTATTAAATTCTGGATTTTGAGACTTAAATGACAAGGTTAAACCCGTTTTGGTTCATTTCCGTAAAATAGTTACATATACGTAACCGTGCGCATATTAGCGATATCGGGTAACCGGATAAGTCATGGACAAGTTCTATATGCCATTACACTTTAAACAAGTTAAAATATCAGTAGGACATTAACTTATATGCCCGTTATGGTTTTAAAACAAAATTGTGCCTCATAAGGGCATTTTTGGTAATTTCATACCGTATAAAAGAAACTTGAATATATTTTAAGTTTACCATCATAAGTATTCTGGAAAAATATTTTATTTATGACATAATATCAATAGGATGTCAATTATATGTGTAAATTATCTTTTATGAACAAACTATACACCAAAGGCGCATTTTGGTCATTTTACACATAGTTTATAAATTATTTGGAATTCTGAGTTTATAACATGTACCTACTGTAAATATTTTTAAACTAAGTTTTAAAATTAGTAGGTAACATGTCTTGGTCCATTAATATGGTTTAAAACCATACTATACGCTTAAACGGCGCTTATGTCGTAAAATGGCGTCTTTATGTGATTTTTAGGAAATGTCAGATTAAAATGTTTTAGATATGTTATTTAGTATAAAATATCAGTAGGTAAATGATTTACCTCCGAAAGATTTGATTAAAACCATTTTATAAGTCACAAGGGCTAAAACCGTCATTTATCGACATAGTTTAAGGACCTGCTTGATAACTCAGTTTATAACTTGGTTTAACATCCCAAATAATCCTACTTATAATATTACATTAGTAGGAAACTCATTTCAAGTTTATTATCATTAAAACCTTGATTTATGCAAAAAGGGCATTTTGGTCAAAGTGGCATAATTATGGAACTTGCGCATAAACTTGGATTCTGATTATGATCATGTAATATAACCTCAGAGGGTTATACTACATTATATTACGATCATAATGAAACTTTATATTAATAGGTAACTAATCTAAATCGGGTCAGAATCGAAAGTCAAAGAAGAAGTCAAACTTCGCGATTTTCGGTTGCGAACCGACCCTAGAACTGAAATTGACGAGCCGTACATGTTCTTACATGTTCTAGTTATTATTACCAACTTGTTTAAGTGTCAAAACAGGTTTCATAACATGTGTAAGATTAATTTATAATTTTTTTTCCGAAAAATGGCCCGTTTGACTTTTTAATATCATAACTTTGACCCGCCAATTGGTCTAGCAAACGTGATCTTCAGAAGGTGCCCTTTATAGGGATTAACACCTACCTTATTACGATCACTTAGCCATGTTCTTTTCGAACAATGGCTGGACCATAATGGTCTTAACCGAAAGTCAAAGCGTTTTACGAAAACGCTTGATTTTTTGCTATAAAAGCCTATAAACGAAAATGCAAGAGCAAGGAACACTTACAAGAGGTTCCTACAATGCAAGAGAACTAAGTTGGATACTCCTTTCAGCTAGGAACTTCCAGAGGAGGGAGAAGAGTTATGTTTTAGAAAGGTGCAAGTTGGAATGAACACCTGAACACCTATTTATAGTTGGAGAACTCAAAGGAGGTGAAGCCAGGTGTTTAGGGGTGTAAGAAGGAGCTTAGAAGTGTCCCAAAACATGGCATAGGAGTTTAGAGAAGCCATGGTTTCGAGTTAAATGGTTTTGGAGTTTTGCTTGGAGACCAAACAAAACTTTCTGCAGCAGACACTCTCAGGCGGGCCGTGAGAGGCACAGGCCTTGCCTCTCGCGCCCCGCGAGCTACCCATAGACAGTTTTCAATTTTAACACTTTTAGCCCCTTAACTTTTAAAACCCATTAAACCTCTTTAAAACACCTTTTTGGCACTTTTAGCCCTCCGTAGCCAATATTGCCATACCCGGGATTATGCCCGGACATTGTCGAGCTCTCGGTTCGTTAAAAGGTCACTCAAAGGTATAAATTAACATGTTGACACTTTTAATCCCTCCATTATCCAACTTTCACATATTTACAAATCGAACTCTATTGTCTAACAATTGGCACGTATGAGAGTTTAGGACTTCACAAAGGATCACTCAAAGGCTTATGATAAGCATGTTGATCCTGATGTCACTCAGAGGCTGGGCATGTTGACATATCAGTCACTCAGAGGCCAAATTTAAGCATGTTGACATATTAGTCACTCAGAGGCTGTTATTTATGCATGTTGACATTGGATCGTCACTCAGAGGCTCAGATTGAGCATGTTAACGCCTTTAGTCCTTATTGGTCTTTAACAGACTATAAACTCTCTTACAAAGCGGAAATGCAAAACAACCTAGACGAGGAGTAAACACTTAAACAAGACGGCTAATTATAAACTCAAGCTTAGTATTGTATTGCATTTTTTCGTAATTTTCAAAATTAATAAAATGTATAAATAACAAGATGTGTTATATTTTCAAATTTTGTATTTTTGCATTATGTTTTATCTATACATATTAGAATGTATTTATAAAAGTAACATTTACTACACCACCCAACTACAAAACTTCAAACGACAACCCTCCATTTAAATCCCCATTTAAGCGATATATGAAATACTCCACAGACACCATCTATTATCTCAAACAACATCAGGTTCCCTTCCAAACAATAACTAGGTGTAGTTTGTCAACTAGACCAATCAACATCTTATCCCATCCAAAACGGTTGAAAGGTGTAACATAATCACTTTCTCTCTCCAGACAAATAGTGTTAAGTGTCAAAATCTTTAAAAAGTATAACACGTGACAAGATTAGGTTTACCCATTGAGATTCTTGAGTTTTTTAAATTCACATGGTTTTTTTTTAACTCATATAGGTTTTTTCCTCTGTAATTGCCTTATATAAGGAAAATCCACCTACAAATAGAGTTTCAAGCTACACTTAAGGATTTTCATCCTACACGTATGAAGTCTCAACCTATGCATATGGAGTTTTAACCAACACACATGTAGTTTCAACCTACACATGTAATTGGAGTTCCATGTGTAGGACACTTGTTGTATGACATGTATCGGCACGTGTAAGACAATTTATGATATGTGTATGATAAGTTTCAACATATATAGTAACTTTCAGCAGCATCTGTAGGACACGTTTCAATATATGTAGGACAAGTTGTGATATGTGTAGGATCATATTTATTTCCCTTAAATATTGGACTATTTTTTAAACTATATCTGAAGTAATGATATCCATATCTTTGTCGAGATATAAAAATATATACACATATATTCATATAATAATTACTACTAAAACATAAAATCTTTCATAGTTTTCATATATCTTTTTTCATGATCCATCACTATCTTCAATGGTACGTGCTTATTTAGTATTTGACTTACTTTCAGTGAATGCGTATGCATGCTGCATGATGATATCTGAAGATGATCTTACTAGCTCTTCTTGGGATTTAGAAACATTATTCTGTTGCTTTTACCATGTAGCCCCACAAGCCACAAGAGAAGTTAACATTTACTTTTCATGCAGTTAAAATGCATGTACTTATCTAACAGTCTTAGTAAAATGTGTATACATATATAGGATAGGGATCATGAGAGAAGTCCATTTTCTTTGAGAAACATTTTGGGCCATGCATTTCCCTAAGCTTTTCGTAATATACACATATGTATAGTTTAAAATTGACAATATACATATATATATTGTCAAATCTTGAATTATACACATATGTATATAGTTAGTTTTATACTATACAAATGTGTATATTACGAAAAGCTTAGAGAAAATGTGTAGTTAAGAATGCTTCTTAAGTTTCTCAATTAGCCTAATGCTTATCATATGATCTAACCCTATATATAAATTATTTATGAAGGTTACATACTTACATTAGAAATGAATTTGGTGTGTGTTAAACCCTCAAATATATAAAGTTTATTTATGAAGACAAACAAAAGATGTTATACGTATAAGTATAAACTAATATAACAAAATCTATATATCATATATCTATAAGCTTTTAAGATCAAATTTCACATTATAAATCTATCTTCAGGGCCAATAAATCATACAAAGATTGATAACATTAGTTTACAAGTAAAAAAGATATCTAAGGAAGCACTTTAAGTATATATTTTGTCGTTGTGTTTCTTTTGTTACAGCCTGAAAATTCTCAAGGCCTTATGATACTGTGAATGTGGTTGTGGAAACTTTGTCTCCATTTGCCATCTTTCCCAGATGCCAACAATTCTTCTTTTATCTTCACTGGGTCCGCATTTTCTTTATTAAAAAAATATTTCTGATCATTTTGAAGTTAATCCGATAGTACATTGATTGGAATGAATAATCATGAAGTTGATAAGAATGAAACTATACTAAATGTGAACAATTGCAAGATAGATATTTGCTTAAATGTTGATATAGTTAAGACATGCTAAATCAGATTTTGAAGAGCTTGATTAACGATTTGTAGATCGTGTAACTTTAGTCTTAATTACACTATGATTAAGCTTTAATTATGCTCACTTCCTTGGAAGCAAGTTACCTATAAAGTGGTTAAGTTAGAGCATTTTGTGGTCCAAATTATTAATAGGAAAATAGAAAAAATTCCATGGGGCCATTGACATTATCAAGACCCAAACCAAAGTGGTCAAGAGAATGATTTAATCAGGAAAACAGAAATAGCAATAATATTGTTTTGTAATATTATACTAGTGATTTCTCCCTCGCGAATGGGAAGAAAATAATATACTAATAAAATATTAAATAGTTTATAATTTTGTACATTAATTATTTTTTTAATTAGTTTTATCTTATATATATCTAATACGTTATTGAATTTCACATTATATATGTCGAAATTTATTCTATATAGCTCATGATTTATTCTATTCTCTAAGTTGTTATTTTTTTAAGTATATATTGAAAATAAGTTATATTTAGTTTAGTTATTTATCAAAAAGAAAGACTACACATCAATAATCTATGTAAGTTGACTAATATACATGTAAAATAACATTAAATACAAATATTAACTAAATAAAAAATAAAACATTCTTAGTGGTTGAATTTTTTTTTCTTTTTTCTTCTTACAAATAATTTTTTCTCATTTAAACCTTCCACTATAATATATGGGATGGATTATTAAAAAAAATCATTGTATTGAGAAAACTAAAAACTCCATCCAAAGTTGTATTACACATATGCGATACATGTATCCAAAATTAAAATTACATGTCGAGGACAGCAAGGACAAGTCCATGTGTAATAGTGCATTTTTTTTCCAAAAGTTTTTTTTTCATATAATGTATATATGCATCATATCCAAAAAAATTGGAAAAAACGCATTATCACATGGGTAATATATCATATATTACTATGGGTGTTCACAGTTTAATTTGGTTCGGTTTTTGGGTAAAACTGAAAACCGAACCGAAAACATAACCGACAGTTCAGTTTTCGGTTTTTAAAACCATTTGGTTTCGGTTTTTGAAAACCGTTCATTTTTCGGTTTTTGAACATCGTTTGGTTTCGGTTATTTCAGTTTTAGCAACGACTCGATTCGTTTTTTCGCTCTTTGAAACAATTTACGTATGATTTAAAAATTAAAAGTATAATTCAAAGTTTAAGAATCTTTCTTAAATGTTTACATAAACCTAACATTTTGATATATTTTAATGTTTCTCCAAAGTTAATATATTTAGTCTTTTTAATTAATATTGTTCACATAAACCTAATCTTCTAATCTATTTTAATGTTTCTCTAATATTTTTATTAAGAAGTTTTTTTATAATACTTCAAAAATAACTTATTTTTTGTTAAATTTTATTATTTCTTGTAAACAATGAACAAATCCTTTTAATGATAAATAAACATGTTTATGTCCTTCTTATAAATATTTAACATTTAAGAATAAAAATAATAATTTTAGTAGCATTGGTTAAGCACTTAAACAACTTAAACTTAAACATAAAAGATATGGATTTGTCCTACTATTATAACTTATCGGTTCGGTTTGGTTTGGTTTTTTTCGGTTTCTGAAAATGCTTATCCAAAAACCGAATCGAAATTTTCGGTTATTGAAAATCCGAAAACCGAACACTTGGTTTTTGTTTCGCTTCTGCTTTTTTTTGTCCGGTTTGGTTATTTCGGTTTTCTCCTCACCCCTATATATTACACATGTGTAATAAAGAAACGCTCATGCGGACTGCATGGACTTTTCCTTGCGGTTCTCGTCGTGTTTTTTCAATGTATAACACACACACACACACATATATCGGGGATGGATCGTAGAATAATCATCTTAATGAGAAAACTAAAAAAACTCCATCCGAAGTTGTATTATACATATGCAATACATGTATCCAAGATTTAAAAAAACACGCTAAGGACCACAAAGAAAAGTCTATGCGGTCCTCATGGGCGTGTATTATATTACATATGTGTAATAGTACATTTTTTTTTCAAATATTTTTATTTTATTAGATATAATTGTGGACAGTAGAAGGTGTTCTATAGCACTTAGAGATGAACTTATTTACTTCTGATACCCATTAATTTAGGTATATACTTAAGTCTACACTTTGTACAATGAATGAGTGACCATTTTAATTTAAATATGCTTAATTTCTTTGTTATTTTGAATAAAGGAAAGTTTTCTATTGGGTCATAATTCTTTGGACAATGTATAGTGATTTATTGTTCAATAAAATTTGATATATAAAATTTTTAAAAACTATTTGTGTAAACACGGGTTTTACATCTAGTACGCATTATATGAAGAATATCTTTTTTGGAAAAAAGAACTCACTATCACACATGTGTAATATATCTATCATATATTACACATGTTTAATATGAAAAAAGTTCATGCGAACTGCATAGACTTTTCCTAGCGGTCTCGACGTGTTTTTTACAATGTATTACACATATGTAGCACAACGTTAAAATGGATTTTTTTTATTTTCTCATTAAAAAATGAGTTTTCTCATAATCTCTCCCTTAGTTTATCTATTTATGATCTTGCATTTCTTTTTTAATGTATTCACTTTTCAATATAATAGAATCCTAGACTCTTTTCTTCTAGACATGGTTATCAATTATCAAAATCCACTTAAAATCGTGTCATTTTTAGGTTAACCTGTTAACATTTTAAATGCGAATATGAGTAATACATAGTGGATTTAGTGACCATTAAAACACACGATTACTCCAACTCAAATGAAACCTCTTTTTTTATTAGTCTTATTTTAATCATTTTTTCTCTTAATTTTAATTAACAAACTTTTTTAATCATTTTATATATTTAGCTTGTGTTTATGCATGGTTTAAAACTAATAATTATAGTTTTGGGCTATCAAGAGGTGATAAAATCTCTAACTGAAAATTAATTTTACATGAAAAGTTAATAGTTATAGGGAAAACCAAAAATTAAAAAGCTAAACTTAAAGTTTGAACGCTTTTAAATAATCCCTTTCAAAATTTCTATGTGAAATATATTTTTGAACCCTTAAACGGGTTAAAATATTAGGGTTAAGTTATTGTACACGCAAAATATCTATAACTTTAGAAGTGAAGAAGAGATTTTTTTTTCTCATTTTATTAATCACATATTTAGTCCTAAAATCTAAAAAAATATGATTTTACTAGTAGAATAATTATTTAATTGTGTAATGTAATTATAATTACTCTACTACTATTACTGTAAAATCATGATCTTTTATCTTTTACATTTTATAATTATACATCATTTTTAAGTAGATGGGAAAAATTCAAAAAGAAAAAGTTTCCTTCACTTCTCACGTTAAGACCAATTTGTATGTTATCATGTGTATTTGATCTTTACACTAAAATATTAACGAATTTATTAAGCAGGGTCGTGTTCATATTAACCCATTTATCAAACGTGGCAGTGTTTGGGTTGATTTGTTAATGGTTCGTGTTCATCGACTTAAAGCCTGTTTTTTTATGTCTCGCATTTTGGGTCGTTTACTGCTTCTAAACTTTGTTTTAGGTGGAAGCAATTCATTGAGTTGATTATAAAAACCGGTTTAGTCTACTCCACAGATTCTCGTGACCGTCTTTTGTCTATATGGACTACCTAGGGTGGGCCAAGCTCACTATTGGTAGGCCTTTTGTGGACTAACTAGGCCCAGCTCAAAATCACAACTAGCTACTTGATGTTGGGCTCTCTACTGTTTCACATGTAGAGATTGCTTGCCACTAATCTACACTTTGGGTTAACATTCGGGCTACCTATCTCATGCACAATTATAAGTTATAGTCCCTGCATTTGTTTCAAAATACATATTCATAACTCATCAGTTAGTCCATTTTTAATGGTTGCTTAATTTGGGCTACCTATCTGATGCATTATAAAACTAACAACCCTAATTTTTATAGTTACAATACGAAGAGAGATTATCAGTGTCATGCTGATGCATGGCAGCTGGGTCATGGTCTACCTTTTAAGTTTATTTTATTTTTATTGTCTTCTAGTAAGGTTTTTTTAATTTTAGTTTTTACCCTTTAACATTTTGTATTGTCACTTAAAACCCTTTAACTTTTTAAAATTTTTATAATTTCTTTTGTCTTTTAGTAAGTTTTTATTTATTTTAGTCTTTACCCTTCAACATTTAATATTGGTACTTACAACTCTTCAACTTTCTAAAACCTTTGTAATCATTTTTACGTGCTTATATTTATGTACGTATCGGTATAAATTCAAGCTGATTACGTTTCTTTGAAAATGGTACGCTCAGATATAATATGTTTTTTTTTGCTTTTTTATACGTTTTGATCTATGTTTTGGCATAAATTTTGTTTTACAACAAGTCGGGTCAAATATAATATGTTTTCATTAGACTTCATAAATTCGACTTACTTTACGTTTCGGCGCCACCGTGATGCGCGGTACCATTTTTAACAAAAAAAACGTAAATTTTTACTTAATTTTATGTACATGTCGGCATAAGTTCAGGCTGGTGTTCGACTTAAATTTCTTTCGCAAATAAGTTGGCCATATATAATACGTTAACGTGCTTATTTTTATGTATATCTTTAGTTTGTCTACATATTAACGTAACTTTTGTTACTTGACATTTGGACCCCGTGTTGCTTGATGAAATTTAGTAGTTAAAAACAGAATCAAGTTAGTCCATCTTTAATGGTTGCTTAATAATCAACAACAACACATTAAACATACCACGAAACAACATTGGCCCAATGGTGGCTGAGCTGTTCACACCTTAAAAGATTCCTAATTTCATTGTCTTCTTCAACCCCTCCAACTTGACAGACCACTTCGTGATTCACTATCATCTATCAAAGTTGAACTTTTATGACAGTTGTTCATAAATCTTGCTTTCAAAACCCCAATTTCATCAATTAAAACTTATAACTTTCAAGATCTAATTGATCCAACATAAACCCTTTTGACCCACTTCAAAACTTTTAGTAAGTTCTTCAAATTTCAGATAACCCATTTTAAGAATCTGTATCTTTATCAACCCTTTTCATCCCCTTCAATCTAATAATAATAATAATAATAAAAAAATAATAATAATAATAATATATTGTTCGCAAAAAGCCTAAATACTAAACAAAAATGGACCTCTAGGCTCAAGTTCGGCTCGTTTTGAGCTTTTTCTCAAGCAGCTTATGAGCCGCTTGGCTCGTTTGCACCTCTAGAGTTGACCCAAAATATTTTTTTGTTGTATATATATAATTAATGTGTTGAATGTTCACAAAAACCTTATCGTCACAATTACAATTAGAGTCCAAACCTTTAAACAGAAACGACTTAAGAGGTTATATATATTAAAAAACAGTCCAAACATTTGAATATAAACGATTTAAGAGGTTATATGTATTAAAACGGCTTCCAACATGTTCAACCCGTTAACTACTTATAAGTTTCTTTGAAAACAGTTGTTTATAAGTAAACGAATCAAAATTTCAACCGCTAATGACCCTTTTCATTTTGTTTTCATTTTTTATATTAATATGATTACTAGCTTAGAAACCCGTGTATTACACGGGTTGAATGATAGAAAAATGTTAATTATAAACTGGTACATAATCTTTATTAATGAAATGACTTATTAGATAAAATAGTAAAACAAAAGAACAGTTATATTATCAGTTATTCAAAATAATTTTCGAAGTTTTAACTTCTCTTTTGAGATACGATAATCCATCTTATTATATGACTCAAAAGAAGTAACACTAAAAAAATAAAAAATAATGATCATAAAATTGTAAGTATTTTAAAAATAATTATAAGTTATGAGGTTATGATAAATCAGTTGTAATTAAATTCTACTATATATATGAATGATATAATAAATACTTTGATACAAATACTATTTTTGGATATATGGATTATGAGACGAGATATGAATATCATAATAGTACAGAATATATTACATATTAAAATAAAATCAAACTATAAATAAAGTATACGTTTAAAAAAATAGGACTAAAGTTTTTTAAACTATAATTTTGAGCGTCTACAACAAACTCTTTAATTAGTAGTTGACATTTAAATATTCAAATTAAAAGTCACATGAAAAGTCGGAGTTCTCTAAGTTCTTACAACTCAATCGGGTAATAAGGTATACGTTTAAAAAAATAGGACTAAAGTTTTTTAAACTATAATAATGAATGTTTACAATAACCTCTTTAATTAGTGGTCAACATTAAAATATTCAAATTAAACTCGCATAAAAAGTCAGAGTTCACTAAGTTCTCACAACTCAAGGGGGTTGTCTCTTCATCCAAATATATATGTCCAAGCATTGTGTTAAATATAGACTTTATTCAAAATTGTGCATATCAAACATGTCGTTATCAAGTTTTACAACTATATCATACATAAGTAACATAACGATATCCAATTGATGTAAAATATAAAAAGAAAAACCCATGTAAAATGCGTTTAACCATATATGGAATATCAAAAGTTATTTGATACATGTATATTAGTTATAGATAATTATTAATTAAATTTGAAATTAAATGTTTGATCTCTAACTATTATTTATTGATATAAATTTGAAATTATATGTTTCATATCCGGAATACGAAAAGTTATTTGATACATTTACACTAGTTATAAATAACTATTAATTAAATTTGAAATTATATGTTTGATCTCTAACTATATTAATTAAAATTATACTATATTAGATTACTAGATAAAAACTCCGTTTATTACACAGGTTGCATAAATATATTTTTATATAATAAATAATAAAAAACATATATTTTTAAATAAACTCATATATTACACGTGTTGAATAAAATATAATGTAATATGTTAATACAAACAATCATCAAGATTTGTCCTTTAAAAATTAACATTGATGTACTATTTACATATTATAGATTTATCTTTTACAAATGAACTTTAATATACTATTTACTTATAATAATATTTTACTTTGTTAAATAACTAATTTTTTGTTTAGAATTATTATTATTATTATTATTATTATTATTATTATTATTATTATTATTATTATTATTATTATCATAATAAAAATCAACGTTTATATTCTTATTTATTTTTTTGTTTAAAATTATTATTATTTAATACGAGAGATAAATAGGAAAATAAGGTAAAAGGCACCGGGAAGTGACAAGTGTACAAAAAAGATTTTCATTTATTAGTATAGGAATACTTGATATATTTATATTAGTTATAGATAATTATTAGTTAAATTTGAATTTATATGTTTATCACTAACTATATTAGTTAATATTATACTATATTAGTTATAGATAATTATTAATTAAATTTGAATTTATATGTTTATCTCTAACTATATTAATTAATATTATATTATATTTTGTGTATAAAAAATAATATGTAATATTATTATTAAAAGTGATGATATCAGAGAGTGACACGTGTATAAAAAGATTTTCATTTATTAGTACTAGTAGTGAAACCCGTGTGAAAACACGTGTGGTTTTTAAAAAATTCACATACTACATTTTATTAAACGACGAATGACTATATATTTTTAAGCTTTAATTAAAGATAGATTATAAAAAACGAAACATTTTTTAAATAACAAACATGTTTAATCATTTTAAAACTATAAACCAAAACCTATATTGGTTTTTCAAGTTTGACTTTCTGAAGTCAAAGACCAAATTTCATATTTGAATAAAAAAAAGGGGATTCTATTGGCACACCGGCCCTACCATCTACACACTTTGACATTTCAATACGGATCGTATAGGCCTATACAATCCGTATTGCATGAAGTTAAGACATGGCAGACTGACAGTTTTAGGGGATGTCTGGCGGCTGGCTTATAGAGATCGTATAGGCCTATACGATCCGTATTGTGGCCCTGATTTTTTGAGATTTGAATTTTGGTGTGTTGTGTTTGGTTTTTGGTATTTTGGGTTTGGTTATTGGTGTTTATTGTTTTAATGAGTTTTAAAATCTTTATTATTTTTTATTGTTACGTATCGTGGCATATCGTATCACATTTTTAACTTTTTAATATTTTATAGTGATGTGTCGTATGATATCGTATCATCTTTGTATCGTATCGTTACGTGTCGTATCATCCTTGTATCGTATCGTGGCGTACCATATCACATTTTTAACTTATTATGTTGATGTATTTCACGACGTTTTATGTTATAACATTATACATTAAACGTAACCAAGCAATACAATGTAAACAGTCAAAATAAACAATCATAAATATAAATAAACTAAAACTGCAAATTTAACTAAATAATAAGTTTGTATATATACATGGCATTGTTCAAAATACATAACCGGTCAAAATACAAAAAAAAAATACAACAATCTAAATCGCTGGATCCGCATCCTAAGTCCTGCTTGAGGGCCTCGCCCCTTGAGTCGCACCTGACGACCCCAAATCCTCTCCAGGGCGAGGCGGCAACTATCACATCCCAACCGATGGCGGAAACATCAGATTGAGACGAAATAGATTGCTCATCACACATAACACTATTTGCGACAATAATTAGATAAATCAAATTTCATTTCATAATAAATGTCAAGTATAACAGGAAATCAAATACAACAACAAAATTCTTAGTATTCTAGATGTGTTGCTAAGCCATCCCTACTAAGTTCTATCATGATCAACATCTCTAACCTGCAACATGTTAAAAGTATAGTTCAATACAACAAGTATTGGCGAGTACACAAGTTTGTAATATATAACATAGGTATAAATGAATTTACTCAATCCATATGGCAATTGTATACAAGGTAAGCTAGCATGCAATACTAATTGTCAAACCCAAGTGTCCACAAGAATGAATCTGTCCCTCGTTACACGAAGTAACGAGACTAAAGTATGAATGTAACAAGAAGGCATCAGCTTTGAGACTTAACAATACCTCGACGGGCGGTGTGCTACTCCTATAGCGCTTTATATGTTAAGTTGGGGCTAGCTACGTTAATAACAATAAGCATATATGAATTTAGCATGTACCAAAGCATAACAATAAGCATGTATGAAAGATTGAGTGTATAAAGCATGTAGTGTGTGTATTGTGTGTTTTAGTATGCTAACATGTTGCAACCTAAATTGCGTAAAAGGAAAATGGGTTAAGCGTACTCACGGTTTTGCAAGCTTCCACTTGTTAGTCCCGTGAAGAGTTTGGATGATTGAAGGGGGCACCAAGTTATCCTACAAGAGGAAAAATGGGTTGGTAAGTATTCGAACGATAACGGAGGATTAGGAATAAAATACAATAAAGTAGTTTATACGAAAAAGTAATCATCTAGACTTAATACTCGTTTTTGACACTATAATACCCATTCGGGTTGATGTGTTTTCATGGGTTAGGATACCCATTAGAATCGTAACGAGAGATTAAGTACGTAGGCGATGTAACCTAGTACCATGACGGACAATCATTTGATTACCATCAAGAGTTCGGTTAGCGAATATTTACATATATTATATAGCATACGTAATAAGTAAATCATAAACATCATGTAATTTCATAGAAGTCATGCATGGAGGTAGGAGGATAAACTTCCTTTTAAAACCTCTAGTGTATAGTTTACTAATGCACATGTCGTCACAAGGACGACAAGGATGGTCATGAGCAAGTTAATACATAAAAGTAAAAGACAAAAGTAAATGAAAACATCAAGTGAGGTGGTGGATCGAAGGTAGGATAGCCAAGACTTCCAAGTGATCTCACTCTACCAACTCAAGTCTTGTTTCGAGAACAAACTAGGAAGGATACAACACTGGGTAAAACCCTATTAAAACAAGAAAGTTCATTGGGATCTTAAATGTCACACCCCGACCCGCAGCGGAAATACAAGTCGGGGCATAATTGGGTTATCACCAAAGCTCATGACATTTACTAATAAGTTTCATATTTATTAAATTGAAATTAAAACTTCAAATATTCAAACACAACGAGTTATACAAGCACATATAAAAATCGAAACATTGTTCAGAACATAATAGTTTTATTTAATCTTCTAAGGCCATTCCTATGTGTTTCTTTCTTCAGCTTGTTCACCTGTATCATGCGTAAAACAAAATATTTGGATCAACAAAAGTTGGTGAGTGAATCTAAGTAAAACATGTAAACAATTGTTATATTAGTTGTTTAAATAAAAATTTGTACATGAATCATAAGTGAGCATAAGTATATATCCAAACCATCACAAACCAATTAATATCCACAATGAACACATAACATGATAATTGATGAACTTGAGATCAAGGCTCAATCAAACGGAGCTGATCTAATGAGGCACCTGATGCTCATCTCGTATCCCATGAGGAACTGATGGGCCTAATGAATGATTGCACTGAAATGATAAAATGTAACCACACAAACAAATATACACCTTTGATCACGACATGATGTTAGCACAAGTGTTTAAATAAATAAAACATGTACGACACATGATACACCCCAAAACATGATTTTAAAAAAAGGAAAATTTGTAAGGATTCACTCACAGTGGATGCGTTCCTTGATGATAATGAATGCGCACAAATTGAGAGTTTGGTCGATATACGGTTACTAACCTAAAATAATACAATAATCCGATAAATATAAACAATTTAATATTTTTATTTAATCGCTTTTGATAGGTTTTAGGGTTATTCTTAGGTGGTTTTTACATCCTTATAAATTCTATTACTTAGTGCTTTTAATTAATTTTAACAAGGAAAATATATAACAGTAATATAAATACGTATATTAAAAGAAGAGGAAAGAAAGAAAAGAAAGAAGGAAAAATAAAGAAAATATATATTAAAAAAATATGCTGTCAGACCTGACAGCAGAGGGGTGTCTGACCGGTTTAATAGGGAGATTATGCGCGCGTGTTGGGACTCGAACTCTAGACCTCCCGCTTACGTGCACGCAGCTCTTCCAACTGAACTACGTGTCTAACCCGTTAGGAAAATGATTTTTTTGTTCTTATACTCTTGTTAGGCTGAATCAGGTTTTACTTTAACTAAAAAGAGTTTTAATTATCGGACCGGTGTGCCAGACAGGATTCGAACCTGGCATCGCGGTGATACCCTGCACCCAGCCTAGCCAACTGGGCTGGGTGTCTAACCCATTGGAAACTGAATTTACATTATACTTAAGTACTTCTTGATAACTGATTTAATTAAGTTTTAAAAAAGAACATTTTATTCAGAAAACTGGTGTGACCTAGAGACTCGAACTCGGGATGTGCAAATTAACCGTGCACACAGCCCACCACTAGACTGTGTGTCTAACCCGGGTATAACCCGTTTTTAAATAACTTAATACACATCTCAAGCTTCGTCTTCTTCATCCTGATAATACCAGAACCGATTCCATCTAGTAATTCCCTTACGTTGAAATTGAAACACAAGCACAATAATTACAGGAAGTTAAAGAGTTTGAATTGCTATACTGCCGGTGCACAATGCCTCCTATCCTAAACTCCGGTGATTGACGAGGAAATTCCGACGATCGACACATATTGAAACTTCAGAGAATATGGGTTTCTTTTGAGTGAGCCGGTGAAATGAAGAAAAGTTTTCGAGGTATTTATAGAGTGGTTTTTAAGAGCAATCATCTGTGATTCGGTTTCGAATTTGGGTTTCAATACCAATGATTGCTTTTCAGTTACATTCGAGAATTAATTTCTTCCGGTGTCAAAACGGAAAATACAGTTTCATGCGATTGATTCTATTTGAGCGCAATGACCTGCTTTGAACTCTTCCGGCAGTTACAGATGCGAAGTTCAACCTTGCAGGTTTTAGTCGCTGGTCTTAAATAAGAGTTATTGGTTTCGGATTTAAAGCACATGTGTGTGTATGCGCGATTGGTGAGGGAACCCGGGTTCGACTCCGGTTACCCTTCTTTTATTTTTAATTCTTTTTCTTTAATGAATTACTTTTATTCTTATTTTTTAATTTTATTGCTTATTAATCATAAACCATTAAATAAAAAAAATATACAAAGATTTATAAAACAAATACTTGTTTATTAAATGGTGCGGGTTGTGAAAATCCGTTTTATACGAATGTTACAGTATCCCCTACTTTTAGAAATTTCGTCCCGAAATTTAAGTAGTAGTTGCAACTGGAAAAAGATGCGGGTGTTTCTTTTGCATTGAGTCCTCGCGTTCCCAAGTAAACTCATGTCGTCGTTTTGACTCCCATCGCACCCTGACTATTGGAATACGACTTCGTCTTAAACGCTTTTAACCGTAATCCATGATTTCTACTGGCCTTTCATGAAGTGCATTGATTCATCGATTTGAATATCTTCTAAAGGTATATGGAAATTTTTGTCGGCGCGACACTTTTTCAAGTTTGATACGTGAAACGTGGGATGAATTCTGTTGATTCTTCTGGTAGGTCAAGCTTGTATGCTGCAGGACCTACTCTTTTAAGTATCCTGAATGGTCCCACATAGCATGGTGCTAGCTTGCCCTTTTGACCAAAAGGAACTACTCCCTTCCACGGTGATACTTTCAAAAGTACTTGATCACCAACACAGAACTCCAATGGTTTTCGTCTTTTATTAGCGTAACTCTTCTGACGACTTTGGGCGGCTAGAAGGTTATTTCGGATTTGAAGGATTTTGTCGGTCGTTTCTTGATCAATTCAGGACTAGTGATTTGTGCTTCATCGATTTCGTGCCAACATACAGGAGATCGGCATTTACGATCATATAAGGCCTCAAAAGGAGCCATACCGATGCTTGAATGATAACTATTATTGTATGAAAATTCCATTAATGGTAGGTGAGTGTCCCAATTACCCTTGAAGTCTATGACACATGCTCGAAACATGTCCTCAAGGGTTTGTATGGTGCGCTCAGATTGACCATCAGTTTGAGGGTGAAAGGCAGTGTTGAGATCTAGACGTGTACCCATAGCGAATTGTACGGCCTGCCATGTTCGTGAAGTGAATCGGCCATCCCGATCTGAAATGATACTTAAAGGTACACCATGACGGCTTACAATTTCATTGATATAGATACGAGCCAACTTCTCGTTCTTGAAATCCTCACAGATAGGGATGAAATAAGCGGATTTGGTGAGACGATCAATGATAACCCATATGGTGTCGTACCCACTTGAAGTGCGACGTAACCTGGTAATGAAATCCATGGTTATATTCTCCCACTTCCATACAGGTATTTCAGGTTGAACCAGGAGTCCTGGAGGTCTCTGATGTTCAGCTTTTACTTTGGAACATGTGAGGCACTTGGAAACAAATATAGTGATATCTTTCTTCATGCCAGGCCACCAGTAGGAGTATCGTAGATCCTGATACATTTTACCGGCTCCTGGATGTATAGAGTATCGAGTTTTGTGTGCTTCTGTCATGAGAAAAACACGAAGATCATCATGATCAGGTATCCAAACACGATTTAAGTAATAGAGAATACCGTCCGATTTGGATTCTAGCTTGGTTTCCGCTCCACAAGATAGTTCCTCTTGTACATCATTTTCCATGACGGAAATATGTTGAGCTGCTCTTATTCGGTTTTGAAGATCGGTCACAATTTGAGAACACAAAAGACGGATTGAGTTTGCATACTCCTTTCGACTGAGGTCGTCAGCCACAACATTAGCCTTGCCAGGATGATATCGAATTTCACAATCATAATCATTTAGGAGTTCGACCCATCAACATTGCCTCATGTTCAACTCCTTTTATTGAAGATATGCTGGAGACTCTTGTGGTCAGTGTAGATTTCACACTTGGTACCATAGAGTTAATGTCTCCATATCTTAAAAGCGAACACAACAGCTCCAAGTTCTAGGTCGTGAGTGGTATAGTTCTTTTCATGAATTTTGAGTTACCTTGAGGCATAGGTTATTAACTTTCCTCTTTGCATTAGAACGCAACCTAAGCCTTGCCCTGACGCGTCGCAATATACCGCAAAGTCTTCGCAACCATCAGGAAGTGTAAGTATAGGTGCATCACAAAGTTTTTGCTTCAAAGATTGAAAAGCCTCTTCTTGCTTGGGTCCCCAAATAAAAGGGTCTTCCCTTGTGAGTCAAGGCTGTAAGTGGAATGGCTATACGAGAAAAATTTGCGATAAAACGACGATAATAACCAGCGAGACCAAGAAATGACCTAACTTCAGTAGGTGTTTGGGGCGCTTGCCACTCTTGTACCGCTTTGATTTTTGCAGGGTCAACATGAATCCCTTTGTCGTTAACAACATGACCAAGAAATTGCACTTCTTCTAACCAAAACTCACATTTCGAGAACTTAGCATAAAGCTTTTCCGTTCTCAAGAGTGTTAGAATAAGCCGAAGATGACGCTCATGATCAGATTTGGTCTTGGAATAGATAAGAATATCATCAATAAAAACTATGACAAAACGATCGAGTTAAGGTTTGCACACCCTATTCATCAAATCCATGAAGACAGCAGGAGCATTGGTCAACCCAAAAGGCATGACCATGAATTCATAGTGGCCATAACGAGTTCGAAAAGCAGTCTTAGGAATATCTTCTTCTAGCACTCTGACTTGATGATAACCAGAATGAAGGTCGATCTTTGAAAAACAAGTGTCACCTTGAAGTTGATCTAAAAGATCATCAATACGGGGTAGGGGGTAGCGATTCTTGATGGTCAGCTTGTTAAGCTCTCTATAGTCGATGCACATACGAAAAGTTCCATCTTTCTTTTTTACAAAGAGAACGGGCGCACCCCAAGGTGACGAGCTAGGACGTATAAATCCCTTGTCAATTCAACTCTTGCAGCTGACTAGCTAACTCTTGCATCTCATATGGGGCTAACCTATAGGGGGATTTTGCGATTGGTGTAGCACCAGGTACAAGATCAATTCAAAACTCGACTTCTCGCATAGGAGGAAGTCCTGAAACGTCGTCGGGAAAAACTTGAGGAAATTCATTAACGATGGGAATATCTTTGAGCTTCCTTTCCTTGCCTTCCTTCTTGACGATGTGAGCTAGAAACGCTATATAATATTTGCGAAGACATCTACGAGCTTGGAGGCATGACATCAATTTAAGTCCTTTAGAAGGAGTTTCACCAAAAATGCGTAAGGTTTGACCGTCAATGAGAGGAATTCGAATAAATTTTTCATAGCACACAACTTCTGCACTGACTAAGCCAGTCCATACCGATGATAATCTCGAAACTACCCAACTTCAGAGGAATAAGATCAATTGAAAAGTCGTGGTCATTAAGTGTAAAAGTACAACCACGAATGATCGAGTTTAACGCAATTGGTTCACCATCAGCAACTTCCATCGTGAAAGGTTCGACGAGACTAACGCGGGATAAATCAAGAATAGATTCGAATTCTAAAGACACAAAACTTTTACCCGCACCAGTATCAAATAGTATGGATGCATAATTACCATTAATAAGGAACGTACCATTGACCACATTGTTATCAGCCCTTGCTTGGTTGGCGTTGATGTTGAAAGCCCTTCCTCTAGCAGGTGGATTAGCTTGATTGGGTTAGTTCACCGGATTGGCTTGGGCTTAGGCATTTATGATGTTCACCAGGCGTGAGCAGGTGTTACGAAAATGAGTTGGATCGCCATAGTTGAAGCATGCTCTGACAGGTTACATCATTGGGTAGTTGGGTTGATAGTAGGGTTGAGCCATAGGTTGAGCAGATGGTAAAAGTTAGGGTTGTTGATTTTGGGCTTGGCCCACCACTTGATTATTGGTTTGGGCTTGTGGTGGGTTGCGGTTTGGTTTTTGGAGGATACGGCAAGTTTGAATCGTGTGGCCCGTACGGCCACAACTTGTGCAGTATTGACAGGGGTTCTCTGATAGATGATGGTATTGGCATCGATTGCATTTTGGGTACGGACCAGTGTATGGCTTCTTGAACGGAACAGCTTGAGGGGCGACTTGTGTGATTGGAGCAGCAGTGATAGGGGAATTTGTTTGAGTAACGGTGAAATTTTTCCCGTTACGCTTCCTTTTTCCAGCAAATTTGGAAGACGACCCTGCTGGAGTTGGGTTTGAAGTTTCAGCAGGTGCCTTATCTTTTTTCTTTTCATCCTTAAAATCGCCATTTCGAATGCGATTCTCCGTCAGTTCGGTAGCCAGCTCCATGGCATCTTCGAGTGTCGCAGGTGAAGTACTTAACATCGAATCTTGAATTTTCGAGGGAAGACCTCGAATGTAATGCCCGATTAGATGATAGAGAGGAGTGAACAGGTTGGGGACCATCTGATTCAACTCAAGAAACCTCTTGTTGTAAGTGGTGTGGTCCCCCTCCTTTTGCTTTAAAGAGTAAAACTCATCTTCCAGCTTCTTGATCTCGCTCCTTGGACAGAAGCGTCTCGTCATGACTTCCCTTAACTCATCCCAAGTCAAGGCCATAGCAGCTTCAGCACCTCGCTTACCCTTTTATGTGTTCCACCAAGTAAGTGCTACTCCAAACAGCCGACCAGTAGCATTGCGCACCTTGCGATCATCGGGACAATCACAATTGAGGAAACTGCTTTCCATCTCCTCAAACAAGCGGAGGAAAGCAATAACACCTTCAGTCCCTTCATATTTTGAGGGATCGCAGGATTTGAAATGCTTGTAAGTACATTTGTTGGTGTTAGGAGAAGGGTTGGCGATATTTTGCCCGTCTTGGTTGGTGGGGTTAGTTGGATTGGTGGCAAATTCTTGTGGAACTTGCACAACAATATCAGGAAGTACAGTAGCCATCTGTTGAGCGATGTGAGTGGCTATACGCTTGCTGGATCTTCCTGATCTTCTACCGCCTCGAGAGTGTCTAGCAGACATCTACAGGAAATACGAAGCGAGATTATGAATTGAACATTCTTAGGTGTCATGTGTCGTGAAAAAAATGAAAACATCATAAAATGAAATATGAATTTAACTACATCCATAGGATGTCTTGGGCTTGCTTAAGATTGGGCCTCCAATTGTCTCCCGTACTTCAGCCTTGGTAGTCACGTGGGCCCCCATGACTACTGGGCTTGGTAGGATTCACATTGGTGTTGGCCTGCTAATGCTGGCATCACCCGAATGAAAATCATAAAACATAATTGTAAAATATAAGGTCAGAATGTGTCCAGGTATAGACACAATGACAACTCAAAGTGGGGTTAGCTCATACGACGTTTGGTGTGGCATGCTTTGGCCTAATAGGTCCTTCGTACTCTCATCATTAATCCCCAGGTAGGCAAACTGGTCCATTATTTTGATTTATACGAATGCCAAGCCTATACAGGACATTCCGACTACCGGTACTCGTACCCTTCCAGTTACTACATACCCGTCGTAGAACTCACTTTGATGTGATTGAAAAGAAAACATGAAAACATTGCAAAATATTTGAGAAGAATCATAAAAATTGGAAAGTCATGATGTGTGTGCTTGCGTAGGCATGATATGTTAACCACAAATAAACTATAATGAACATCACATATTATCATAGTAATGATAGTGCTTACATGTATTTATGTGTGAAGAATGAACATGAAATATATAAATATCATGAGTTTTGCATATAACACAAAGCAATTAAAATATATTCAACTATAGTAGAGTCTCTAAGGGTCTAATAACCTATCCTATATCCCTATAGTCACTCGCTCTGATACCAATCTGTCACACCCCGACCCGCAGCGGAAATAAAAGTCAGGGCATAATTGGGTTATTACCAAAGCTCATGACATTTACTAATAAGTTTCATATTTATTAAATTGAAATTAAAACTTCAAATATTCAAACACAACGAGTTATACAAGCACATATAAAAATCAAAACATTGTTCAGAACATAACAGTTTTATTTAATCTTCTAAGGCCATTCCTATGTGTTTCTTTCTTCAGCTTGTTAACCTGTATCATGCGTAAAACAAAATATTTGGGTCAACAAAAGTTGGTGAGTGAATCTAAGTAAAACATTAAACAATTGTTATATTAGTTGTTTAAATAAAAATTTGTGCATGAATCATAAGTGAGCATAAGTATATATCCAAACCATCACAAACCAATTAATATCCACAATGAACACATAACATGATAAATGATGAACTTGAGATCAAGGCTCAATCAAACGGAGCTGATCTAATGAGGCACCTGATGCTCATCTCGTATCCCATGAGGAACTGATGGCCTAATGAATGATTGCACTGAAATGATAAAATGTAACCACACAAACAAATATACACCTTTGATCACGACATGATGTTAGCACAAGTGTTTAAATAAATAAAACATGTACGACACATGATACACCCTAAAACATGATTTTAAAAAAAGGGAAATTTGTAAGGATTCACTCATAGTGGATGTGTTCCTTGATGATAATGAATGCGCACGAATTGAGAGTTTGGTCGATATACGGTTACTAACCTAAAATAATACAATAATCCGATAAATATAAACAATTTAATATTTTTATTTAATCGCTTTTGATAGGTTTTAAGGTTATTCTTAGGTGGTTTTTACATCCTTCTAAATTGTATTACTTAGTGCTTTTAATTAATTTTAACAAGGAAAATATATAACAGTAATATAAATGCGTATATTAAAAGAAGAGGAAAGAAAGAAAAGAAAGAAGGAAAAATAAAGAAAATATATATTAAAAAAATAATGTTGTCAGACCTGATAGCAGAGGGGTGTCTGACCGGTTTAATAGGGAGATTATGCGCGCGTGTTGGGACTCGAACTCTAGACCTCCCGCTTACGTGCACGCAGCTCTTCCAACTGAACTACGTGTCTAACCCGTTAGGAAAAGGATTTTTTTGTTCTTATACTCTTATTAGGCTGAATCAGGTTTTACTTTAACTAAAAAGAGTTTTAATTATCGGACCGGTGTGCCAGACAGGATTCGAACCTGGCATCGCGGTGATACCCTGCACCCAGCCTAGCCAACTTGGCTGGGTGTCTAACCCATTGGAAACTGAATTTACATTATACTTAAGTACTTCTTGATAACTGATTTAATTAAGTTTTTAAAAAGAACATTTTATTCAGAAAACTGGTGTGACCTAGAGACTCGAACTCGGGATGTGCAAGTTAACCGTGCACACAGCCCACCACTAGACTATGTGTCTAACCCGGGTATAACCCGTTTTTAAATAACTTAATACACATCTCAAGCTTCGTCTTCTTCATCCTGATAATACCAGAACTGATTCCATCTAGTAATTCCCTTACGTTGAATTGAAACACAAGCACAATAATTACAGGAAGATAAAGAGTTTGAATTGCTATACCATCGGTGCACAATGCCTCCGATCCTAAACTCCGGTGATTGACGAGGAAATTCCGACGATCGACACAGATTGAAACTTCAGAGAATATGGGTTTCTTTTGAGTGAGCCGGTGAAATGAAGAAAAGGTTTTCGAGGTATTTATAGAGTGGTTTTTAAGAGCAATCATCTATGATTCGGTTTCGAATTTGGGTTTCAATACCAATGATTGCTATCAGTTACATTCGAGAATTAATTTCTTCTGGTATCAAAACGGAAAATACAGTTTCATGCGATTGATTCTAATTTGAGCGCAATGACCTGCTTTGAACTCTTCCGGCGGTTACAGATGCGAAGTTCAACCTTGCAGGTTTTAGTCGCTGGTCTTAAATAAGAGTTATTGGTTTTGGATTTAAAGCACATGTGTGTGTATAGAGCAGTGGTGTGTTTGTGTGCGCGATTGGTGAGGGAACTCGGGTTCGACTCCAGTTACCCTTCTTTTATTTTTAATTCTTTTTCTTTTAATGAATTTCTTTTATTCTTATTTTTTAATTGTATTGCTTATTAATCATAATACAAAGATTTATAAAACAAATACTTGTTTATTAAATTGTGCGGGTTGCGGAAACCCATTTTATACGAATGTTACATTAAAGTAGGGTGATATTCTTAGTTGGTTTTCCATGGAAAACCTATGAAAGTATCCCCAAAGGTGTTTCAAGTGTGAAGAAGAAGGAAAGATCAAAAGGAGAGAGGTGAGTTAGAACTCACTTTTTGGAGCCTTGATCTTTTAGAGAAGAAGAGCTCTTAGAGCTTTTGAGATAGAAGAGAAGAGATGATTTGAGGTGTGAAATGAGAGGATATGGAGTGGGGTATTTATAGGTAAAACTGGGAGAGTGTTAGTTGGGGTAATTAATGCATAAAACACAATCTTGACCAATCCATGAGCTTGAAACCAACATTTCCGGATTATGCCCCTCTCGCGGGCCGCGAGAGGGTGAAGGGATTTCGGTCGCGGGCCGCAAGAGGCTTCCAAGAGGTCGGTCGCTGGCCGCGAGGCAAGGTATTCCAGAAGATTCTTTGGTTTTTATCACTTTTAGTCCTTGTACTTTGTATAGGTTGTTATTTTTTGTATGTTTTAAGCATATAACGTGTATAAGTGTCAAATGCATATAGCAAGTAATTTGCATGAATTTAACGATTGAATGTATGTAAGACAAGCGTGTATCAAGTATAAATTTTATTACGATTCAAGTCTCAGATTACAAAATTGGGAAAAGAAATACAAATAAAAGTTCCCAAAAATAGAAATACAACAATCCTTTCTAATTAAGGAAGGTATGAAAAACGAGGCGTTACAGTCTCCCCTCCTTTAAGAAATTTCATCCCGAAATTTATTCAAAGGAAGGTGTAACGAATAGGTGTGGGTACTTAGTCTTCATATCACTTTCGAGTTCCCAAGTAAATTCGACGCCACGTTTAACTTCCTATCGAACCTTGACTATGGGAATTCGACTGCGCCTCAATTGCTTGATTCCTTGGTCCATGATTTCAACCGGTTTTTCCACGAAGTGTAGAGTCTCGTTGATTTGAAGATCTTCAAGTGGAACCTGAAGCCCTTCTTCAGCTAGACATTTCTTCAAGTTTGAGACATGGAATGTAGGATGAATATTGTTGAGTTCTTGAGGTAGATCCAGTCTATACGCTACCTTGCCAATCCTTTCGAGAATTTTGAAAGGACCTACATAGCAGGGAACGAGTTTGCCTTTCTTACTAAATGATCCAGTCTATACGCTACCTTGCCAATCATGTCGATACACACCCGAAATAATCCATCTTTCTTCTTGACTAACAGAACGGGGGTGCCCCAAGGAGAAGTACTAGGGCATATAAAGCGCTAGACGATAGTTGGCTAGATAGTTCTTGCATCTCCGAAAGTGCTAGACGATAAGGGACTTCGCAACAGGAGTTGCGCCAGGTATGAGATCGATTTGGAAGTTAACAGAACGAGGAGGAGGCAGACCAGGAAGATATTTTGGAAAAAACATCAGGAAATTCGCAGATGATAGAAACGTCACTTATGCTTGGACCCTTGTCCTTCTTTTCCACAATGTGGGCGAGGAAGGCAAAGTAGTCTTTACGCAAGTATTTGTTCGCTTGGATACACGACATATGTAACGCCTCGCTTTTTCGCATCCTTATTTTAGAAAATAAATATTTGTATCATAATTCGGGGCGTTAAAACATAATAAAAATATATATATGCATATATCTCTTATTACATATTCATTAATCACACGACCGATCATTTAAATACGTATTGCAAACCGACACAATTATACGTATAAATACTTATACGCACATCCTCAATACTTGAATTATACTTTTATACTTTTTATATATACTCAATTACATAATATATACTCAAGAAATACCAAGAAATATACCAATCATCTTTCCACCTCATCAATCCTCTTTCACCTTCTTTAACCAATCATATTTCACCCTTTTCCATCTCCTTTCTCCACCAGTCATCTTTTCAATCCTCTTCCACCTTTTTTAACCAATCATATTTCAACCTTTTCCACCTCCTTTCTCCACCAATCATCTTTTCAATCCTCTTCCACATTTTTTAACCAATCATATTTCACCATTTTCCACCTCCTTTCTCCACCAATCATCTTTTCAATCCTCTTCCACCTTTTTTAACCAATCATATTTCACCCTTTTCCACTTTCTCTACCTATAAATACCAACCTCCTTCTACCATTTTATTCACACCATTCTTCTCTCCATCTCTCTAATTCTCTCAACTAAATCAAGAATTCTAAGAATTCTAAAAGGATACTAAGTGTTCCAACCATTCTTCTCTCAACCTCTCTACTTCTCTCAAATATTCCAAGCAAGGAAGAGAACTCTAAGAGTTCTAAAATAAAACACTAAGTGTTTTAAAGGAAGCTTTGAAGCTCCAACCTCCAACTCTTCACCGAATCACCAAAGGAAACTTTGCAAAACTGTGAGCATACTCGACCCCCTTTTTACACTTTAATGCATTTTGGGGTGCAACATGTATAAATTACAAAATTTTATTTAAACAAAATTAAATGTGTTCACAATACCAAATATGCCATCAGTTACGCTTATGTGAGTTATATGTGTTAGTTTAAACTCGTCTATACATGCTACTTGTTATGCTTGAGTTTGTTTATGCTTATTAGTTTTGACTTGTATTCTCATGATATCGTTATGCTTAGAATACTATGCATGCTAGTTAAGGAATTCGATTATATGCTATTGTTATGTGAAAGTGGTCTACATATTCGTGCGATTCGACTTGAAAGTCACAATCAAAACCAACTTTTATACTTATAATTAGTTTCAAACTTGTATGCTCGACAATACTTTTGTATTGATCTATGCTTTTAATACATGTTGCAGGAATTTTGATGACACATGGAATCTAGTAGGATTGCCTAGAAACGCATTTAAACTTTAAATACTTATTGTATTGTATTTGTTTCAAACATGTATTTCGTTTCAATATCTTGTATTAAATGTTATCAATGAAATTAAATTATATTTGTTACGTGTCGGGATCTAAATTTTGTATTATTTGATTTGAACTACGTAAAAAGGTAATTATTAAACACTTGACACAATTAGCGTTATGAAGCCTCTTGCAATCTAGTTTTCGTCTCATCCTGATGTTTCCGTCATCGGTTGGGGTGTGACAGATTGTTATCAGAGCCATAACTATAGGGAATTAGGTAGAATTGTCATGTTCGACCTAGTCTATAGTTTAAGTACCATACCATTGACCATTTGTGATGCTTGTCTAAAAAGTTATTCTTTCTATCATGCTTCTCCCCCCTTTTGATCCTAAAACTTACAATATATCTTTCCTAAGACATGAAACACAACACATGCTTTTGAGTATATTCTTGTTCCACAATCGAAATAACTCATCAATACAGGGGTGATTCCCGCCATTGGTGATGAGTTTCAATCCGCTCTACATTTTATTTTGTGCGAAATTCACCATCAAGTCAGGAGTGACATCCGTATCTTGATGGGAGTTTCATTTCATAATCTAGTGGATCTTTATTGATGATTCGAGATTATATCTTGATACGTTCAATAAACCACAATTTGGGGACGAAATTGTCAAGCCAGGATTGACATCCACACCTTGATGACTGGTTCCGCTCCTCAATTTTCAATCTCGCCAAAGTTTCGTATTTTTCGATCAAATTAGGGACATGTATTAACTGGAAGGGTAAAGTACCGTTAATCGCTAGGCGAAGATTGTATTATACCTATTAGGTCAAATCATGTCTCCCTAATTCGAAAGGACTTACGAGTCACTTTGGAATAGTCGAAGTTTCTAAAACCGAAACACTCCAACATTTTAACAAGCCTCTCTTTTATGCTATCTTACATTTTATGCTATATAATTCTTATTCCTTCATTTTTTTAATGTTACACTATACTAAAATCAAATTTATGCATGACAAACTTTGCATTTATACTAAATCTATTACGTAACGATTCTATAGGTGCATACTAAACATCATACTTGATTTGGGATTACTGGACATTATATGTGATAAACTCGTTATAAAGCCACACCTTAACATGTATAGCACTATGCGTAGTGCTATAGGAGTAGCGCACCGCCCTTGAGACTTGGGGTCATGTAAGTAAACTATTTCATACCAAGTAAACTATTTTACACTATGATTCAACAATATTGACTAGTCAACATTGCGTACACGATGGTTTGACTTGTTTATTCACATGTTTATGTGGTAGACTCATCATTAACTTTGATCAAGCCACACCTTAACATGTATAGCGCTTGTGTAGCGCTATAGGAGTGACGCCCGCCCGTATTCTTGAGGTCATGTTAAGTAAACTATTTTACACCCTCTTGGTTTTAACGATGATGGGTAGTCTACATTGCGGTACACGATGGTTTGACCTGTTTATTCACATGCCAGTAATCCGTTAATCTGGTTAAACTAAAATATACCATCTGTATTGTACACGAATGTGCGAATACGCACACTTACATTTATACTCATACTTATACAGTATACTCTCTCATACTTAAATACAATTATACTTATATACTTGAGACTCTATATATGCTATCATTCTCACTTGTAATACATTAATAAACCCTAATCGTGACACGGAACGTAACATGACACGGATTAGCGAAACAGAAGTAATATAGTATAAACATGGTGGATACGCCGCGGGTACTTCCTATATATAAGTGTTACTACCATATTACCAAACTTTCGTAAAACGTGCCATGAGAAATTCGGTATTTCACTACTATGTTTAATACAAACTTTAATCACTCACAACCTATTTCGCGATTATACCCATACATGCTTCAAAATGCCCTATTATTCTAAAGTCTCCCCCTTAAATAAATTTCGGGACGAAATTTCCTAAAGTAGGGGAGACTGTAATGCCTCGCCTTTTCGCATCCTTATTTTAGAAAATAAATATTTGTATCATAATTCGGGGCGTTTAAACATAATAAAAATATATATATGCATATATCTCTTATTACATATTCATTAATCACACGACCGATCATTTAAATACGTATTTATACGCAAACCGACATAATTATACGTATAAATACTTATACGCACATCCTCAATACTTGAATTATACTTTTATACTTTTTTATATATACTCAATTACATAATATATACTCAAAAAATACCAAGAAATATACCAATCATCTTTCCACCTCATCAATCCTCTTTCACCTTCTTTAAACCTTTATCCAACAATCATCTTTTCAATCCTCTTCCACCTTTTTTAACCAATCATATTTCAACCTTTTCCACCTCCTTTTTCCACCAATCATCTTTTCAATCCTCTTCCACATTTTTTAACCAATCATATTTCACCCTTTTCCACCTCCTTTCTCCACCAATCATCTTTTCAATCCTCTTCCACCTTTTTTAACCAATCATATGTCACCCTTTTCCACTTTCTCTACCTATAAATACAAACCTTCTTCTACCATTTTATTCACACCATTCTTCTCTCCATCTCTCTAATTCTCTCAACTAAATCAAGAATTCTAAGAATTCTAAAAGGATACTAAGTGTTCCAACCATTCTTCTCTCAACCTCTCTACTTCTCTCAAATATTCCAAGCAAGGAAGAGAACTCTAAGAGTTCTAAAATAAAACACTAAGTGTTTTAAAGGAAGCTTTGAAGCTCCAACCTCCAACTCTTCACCGAATCACCAAAGGAAACTTTGCAAAACTGTGAGCATACTCGACCCCCTTTTTACACTTTAATGCATTTTGGGTGCAACATGTATAAATTACAAAATTTATTTTAAACAAAATTAAATGTGTTCACAATACCAAATATGCCATCAGTTAAGCTTATGTGAGTTATATGTGTTAGTTTAAACTCGTCTATACATGCTACTTGTTATGCTTGAGTTTGTTTATGCTTATTAGTTTTGACTTGTATTCTCATGATATCGTTATGCTTAGAATACTATGCATGCTAGTTAAGGAATTCGATTATATGCTATTGTTATGTGAAAGTGGTCTACATATTCGTGCGATTCGACTTGAAAGTCACAATCAAAACCAACTTTTATACTTATAATTAGTTTCAAACTTGTATGCTCGACAATACTTTTGTATTGATCTATGCTTTTAATACATGTTGCAGGAATTTTGATGACACATGGAATCTAGTAGGATTGCCTAGAAACGCATTTAAACTTTAAATACTTATTGTATTGTATTTGTTTCAAACATGTATTTCGTTTCAATATCTTGTATTAAATCGTTATCAATGAAATGAAATTATATTTGTTACGTGTCGGGATCTAAATTTTGTATTATTTGATTTGAACTATGTAAAAAGATAATTATTAAACACTTGACACAATTAGCGTTATGAAGCCTCTTGCAATCTAGTTTTCGTCTCATCCCGATGTTTCCGCCATCGGTTGGGGTGTGACAACATAAGCTTGAGACCTTTAGAAGGTTTCTCACCATAGACATGTAAAGAATCTTCGTTCGGAAGAGGAAGACGGATGAATTTCTCTGAACAAATGACTTTAGCACGAACTCGCCTAAGCCAATCCATGCCTACTATGATATTGAAACTTCCCATTTGCATGGGTATGAGGTCAATAGAAAAAGTATGATCGTTAAGATTCAAAGAACAGTTGGAAAGGACGGAATCGATGGTGATGGATTTTCCGTTAGCAACTTCGACTTCGAATGATTTTGGCAGTTTAGAGCGTTTACACTTAAGCATGGGTTCGAATTCAATGGATACAAAACACTTATCCGCGCCAGTATCAAAAAGACAAGAAGCATAGACATTATTAACGAGAAGCGTACCGGTTATGACGTCATTAGCGTTTTGCGCTTTGGCGGCGGTGATCACGAAGGCTCTGCCTCGAACTTGTTGAGGTGACGTGGTTGCTGTTGTTGCTGATTGTGGGGTTGAGGGCAGGCGTTGGCAAAGTGGTTAGGATCACCACATTTGAAGCATGCGCGATTGATAGCTGCTGGAGGTTGTGGTTGGTTTAGGGTAGGGTTCGCAACGATAGGTTGATCTTGGGTAGGCCTTAGGTTTTGGCGACATCGATCGTCAAAATGCCCAAACCTGTTACAGGTATCGCATTTGCGACACGGGGTATTAGCGGGATGGTGGTAGGAGCATTAGTTACACTTGGGCCATGAGCCGGTATAGTTCCTCCTTGGTGGTTCTAGGGTTGAGGCGGTGGGAACGGATTGCAAGGGTTTTGGGTTTTGCGGAGTAATGTTCGTATAATTTTGGCTAGAAGCCTGCCGCTTCTTACCCTTGTTGTTGTTCCTAGGTGGCTTGGATGGGGTAGGTTCTTCGGTGGGATCGGTGGTGGCTTGGTGTACATTCTTTAGTGGGGATTTATTGGGGGTTTCACGGATGATGTAGTTGTTGTTGAATTTGGCGGCGAGGCGATAGGTATCTTTGAGGGTTTTGGGCATGGTGGCTTCAACTAGGTCGGCAATGGAGGGAGGTAGGCATTCGATGTACTTCGCGATAGCCTTGTCAAGTGTGTCAACTTGACTAGGGAAAAGTGCACTTAGCTGTTTGAAGCGTGCGGTGAGGCCGGCGTTGTCGTTCCCCACTTGTTTTAGATTCCAGAACTCGTTCTCTAGTTTTCGAAGTTCGTGTGGAGGACAAAACTCATCCCTCATCAGCTTTTGAAGGTCGGCCTAAGGGAGGGCGTGCACGGCGTTGTTTCCACGAACTTTGCGTTCGGAAGTCCACCAATCGAGGGCTCTCGATCGGAAAACACCCGTCGCGTTGAGCGTACGTAGGTGGTCAGGACATCCACTTTGTAGGAGTGTTACCTCTATGGCATCAAACCATTAAAGCAACTGAGTGGCGTCCCCTTCGTCAGTGAAGGGTAAAGGGTTGCAAGAGCAAAATTGCTTATGGGTAAAGGTCGTCTTAGGTGACTCCACCTTTGAATCGACGGAGGCATGAGGCGAGTCGGCGTTTTGTGCGGGTTGAACTTTGCTAACGATGTCGGGTATGATCTTAGCCATTTGCTTTGCCATAAACCTCATACAATCTTTCTTAGACATCGAGTTGGAGTTGGTTCTTGACTTCAACCTTGCGCCAGAGTTTTGCGAAGACATCTATGCGATAGAGGAAAGGATACGACTTGATCGTAGGGTAATGTAAAAATCACATTGGTTATGCATGTAACACGTATAATATCATTTAAGTAAAATAAGCATCTCAAAAGTTTAAACACATATGATTGCGTAAAGGGTATAAATTTAGTTGGTTCGTGAGGATTATTATTATTACTATTATTTATTTATTTATTTTTTATTGCGATAAATGTGCGAATCGTGCAACGGTTCGAAATGAATGAGGTAATCAAGTACTAAAACACATAAGAATTGAATCACATAAAAGAATAGGCTCATAAATCGTAGGAATATTTTGGGTAGAGAAACGTCGACAATTCCAAAGTGAATCGAGGATCCTTTCAAATTAGAGGGACGTGTTTTGGCCTATAGGTGAAATGCTCTCGTCGAGAAGCGATTAACGGCATTTCAACCTTCCAGTTACTACACGTATCTAATTGATCGAATAATCGAAACTTTGGCGAGATTGAAAAACGAGGAGTGGGACTAGTTGACAAGGTGCTGGTTTCACCCCTATCTTGACAACATCGTACCCTAAGCGTGGTTGGTACTTACCAAACGAGTAGCGAATTCCGACTCGTTGGCAAGGGTCCACTAGAGTATGAAATGGAAATTTTCCATCAAGGTGGGGATATCACTGCTAACTTGATGGTGTGACACATGGCAAAAATCTGGTAAATACATACGACTTAAATAATTATTTGTTAATAAGTTTTTGCCTATTAAATTTAAATTTTGTATAGACTAAATCTACATGTTAGTTTATAACCATGTATAAGACTATGTCTTAAACTAGCGGCGAAAAGACGAACACAAGTGTTGTACTGGAACCGATCGCAGTATAACCTGATAACACAAAAATGTGATGTAAAAATATATCTCGACTAATATTTATTAAAAATATTAAGTTGTAACATAGTTACAATTAATATTATACAAAACTTTGAAACTATTTAAAATTGTCAACCGCGGATAATTTTTATATAAAACTGCGAAAGCGTAACCGCGCTCCGCGGAATAACGTCCATAACCGTCCGAAGTTCAAAGATACATGATATTAACTAAAATCTTATATAAAAAGTTAATATCAAAATTAAAAAGTTATATTTAAAACAAACGGGTAGAGTTATAAAAGTAACTCGAATAACTACCCGGTACCTTAACCAGCACAAAAATAAAGATCAAAAATAAGAAAACCGTCAACCTAGCGAACTAATTAACGATATTTTGGGGTCAAAAATCTCATCTCGAATCATTGTATAAATAAACCCGTTAAGTTATATAATTTTCCGGTAAACTAGTTTTTATCAAAATAACTATCGACCACGACACCCGATCAACCAAACGGTCAAATCAACAAACTAATTAGGCCTATTTTTGGTATTGAGCATTATGGGTTATATTATTAACATTAGTTTTTATATAAAAATTATAAACAAATTAACTAAAAATCTATAAACTTTATAAAGTTTATAAAATATTTGAAGTAAAATATATATATATATATATATATATATATATATATATATATATATATAATATACATATATAAACCCCCCCCCCCAATCGATTGGGCCCCCACATGGTGACTAACCCAAAATATGGCAAGATCTTGAAATAGTTAAGTGTCCATAGTGATGACTAACCTAATCCAATTAGCCTATATAAATCCATTCCACACCACACTATATTTTTTTAAACACTTAACCAAGAAATCCAAGATCAAAACCCAATTTTTTTTTCCTTCAAACCCGCAATCCCCCCCCCCCCCCCCCCCTAACCATTCCAAATCATTTTTTTTATAAACCAACCACTAATCTTTGAGATTAAGGTTAACCCAACATGTAACCCAAGGAGGCTTAAGGAAATCAAGTGAAATTAAGGCTTAAAAACCAAGATTTGAGCAAGTTTGTAAGTGTTATTTTATATACTTTTACTAGTTAAAAGTTTATAAAAATTAACCAAACTTTTATATAAAAGTTCATCTCAAAAACAAAGTGTTGGAAGTTTATATATTAGGGATGTAGTTAATAAGTATGTTATGAATCTTAAACTTGATTATGGATCTACAAAGATCATTTATGAAAGTTATGATTTAAACATACAAATGTTTAGATCTAACTAGTTTACTAAATAAAAATGGAGTATGAACATGTCTCAGATTTTTATATAAACTTTTATAAAAAAAATAAAAGATTATTTGTATAAAGATTTGAAAATTAAAAAGTATTTTTGTTATCAAAGTCATTTAAAAAGTTTATATAAAATGAAAGTCAAAAATATATAACATGTTCATAAGACATTTTTATAAAAAGATCCATAAAATTCAATCTAGTTTATAATATGATTTTGATTTGTGTTTTGATAAAAATTGATTTGAATCATGTTTATAAAACATGGAAAACAACCAATTTCTGCGGAGGTTATGTCAAATTTTTTATAAAAATTAGAGTATTAATGAAATTTTTATAAAATAATTATGAGATAAAAGTTACTTAAAAACTCTAAACAAACAAATAGAGTAAAAAAAATAATATAAAAACTAATAAAGTTTTTATAAAATAAACTAGACTATATATTTATATTTAGGACAAATATAAATATATTAGAAATTTTATAAGTTTTCATTTATAAGTGTGTTATATAAGTTATATAAGATTAAGAACTACAAATTATACAAATAACAAGTATAAATGAAAAACATAATATAAACGAAATGGATGAAACGGATTTAACGGACGAAATGACAAAAACGAAACAAACGGCACGGACTAAAAATATGACACAAATTATATAACGACACGAACTAATATAATTCATTGGGCCTTTCGATACAATCAAATAGAAAGCCCCAAGGGCGCCATATTCTAGGAGCCCAAACTATGTGATTGAATAAATCCTCCTCTATACGGCGCGATACGAACTAACGGTACCAACTATTATTTCTAAATAAATAAATAAATAATTAAAGTTTATTTATCTTTATAAATTATAAAAAGTTATTAAATAATTATAATTTATAAAAACTGTTAAATAAACTTTATAAAAATAAAAGCCCACTTATTTTAAAAAGGCCCAAAACTAATTTATAAAGTAATGGGCTTAAAGCCCAAATTTTATAAAATGTTTGGTTAGCCCAAAATTGCTTTATAAAAACTAATTGTTTAAAAGCCCAATATGGTTAAACTTTTTATAAAATAAAAGTAAACACTTTTACTAAAATAGGTTAAAAACCCATGTCTAGTTAACTAGTAAATTAAAAGTTTATAAATCTAACCTAAAGATTAAACGAGTGAGACCCGAACATGTTAACTAACTAGATCAAACCTATAAGTTAAACTAATTGATTAGACCCAATTAAACTCAAAGTATATTAAAATATATTTTATATATTTTCAATACCAAAAACTATATATATATATATATATATATATATATATATATATATATATATATTAAAACAAAGATATACATTTTAATAAAAGGTTCAAAATATATAAAAGTTATATATTAAACGAACCTAAATTATCTAAAAAACTTAAATATAAATATATAAAATATATATGTATTTAGTGGTTGAAAAAGAAATATAAAATTTAAATATTCAAAATAACTATTTTTCTTTTTAACAAAAATAAACTATAAACCTAAAGGGTCTAACTAATATTAAAACACTTATAGGTTACCACCCAACATCACATCAGGTTATATTGGCGAGCAGGTTGCTAGAGACGCAAAACTGTGAGTTCATGTCTTCCCCTTTTTTCTTTAACGTCTTATCGTTTTTAAATTTTGAGGAAATGTATTCATGTTAAAGTTTGGTATAAGGGTAGATGAAAATATTTGGATCACATGCGGATAGAATGACTGGGGGCCATCAATGAATAACAAGTACCGAGGAACAAATTGATAGATCTATTGGGTGTTGACGAGCCCCACTCTAACGACAACAATGACAGATCTTTATGAGTGTTTTTGTGTCTAAAACTAGTGTCATTGAACACAACTAAATCGTCCCGGTTTGGTTGCCTCCTATTGCGGCATACAGATTAATGTCCTTGCAAAACATTAATGATCTTACAGGTTTCATTTATACCAAATGGGTTTTTATTAAACATTTTTGACGAAATCTGTTTAATACAAAACTTTTTACATGAATTCACCAACATTGTTGACGTTTTCAAAACTAACATGATACAGGAAAGTAGTGGACGGTATCAAGGATGACAAGACCGGGATGTTCAAAAATGCAGTTGTTATGTTGTTTAAGTCAGAATTACGTTTGTAAACTTTAGTTTATGTTATGTAGTTGACAGACTGGTTTCGTTTTCAAACGTCATGTAGTTGTAAAACGGTTATGATGTATTGTCAATAAATAAATGTTATTATGTTTACAAATTGTGGTTTGACTTGATTAATGTAACGATTACCACTTTGACCACACCTCGCAATACACGCTTCCGCAACAAACGAAAAATGGGGTGTGACAGACCTGGTATCAGAACATCAATTGTAGTGAATCAAGATTCTTTTGAGTCTAGTCTACAATTTCAAAATGCTCTTTTATAAATTTTTGTGAGTCGTTTACAAAAATTGAAATAAGTATTTTTGGTTTATCATCCCGTGGAGAACTGTCCACTAGTATCAAATGTTTAAAACAAAAACAATAGTGCAAGGTCATTATATAAAACTAGTCTATGAGAGATAGACACAATAACAGTAAGTTGAGTTGAACTTACGATTAGAAAAACTTACATTGAAACTTAGTGATTGCCCGATTATTTATCTTTAAACAAAAATTATTTATTAACAAAAATAAGTTGTACGGATTATGTTTGCCAGGACCATGTCTTCCGATAGTAGCCTTTCAGACAGCGAGTCTATGAGTTCTGATCCTGAGATAGATTATATACCACTAGACGATCTACTTCCACCAGTCATTATCATTTCTGACGACGAGTCAGATCACGATGATTCTGACGATGACTGGATGGACGATGATTTCCAGCCTTTTGCCTTACACGACCCTGTACCCAATCCCATTCCCAAGGATATTCCCGATGATGATGTTTTAGCTTTACCACTCTTTGACCACCAGATAGTTATCATTGGCCACCCCGAAGGTGAGCACATTGTGGAGCACCATGTTATACCACTTAACGTGGTAGATCCTTTTGCTGTCGACATCGATGGTGATAACGATGTCATTCCTATTGTTCACGTAGATCACCTTGAGGATGATCTAGGTATCGGATATGATTTTGATCACGCACTACTAGAGGTAGCTCCACATGAGCCTGATGTCATTGATATTACCTCATCTGCTCCATCATCTCCGAGATCACCCCCACCCGAGCCCTCACCTGATACTGCTCTACCACCACTTCCAGATACTTTTCCCACTGTTGATGATTCTATTACACCCACTTTTGTTGATCCCATACCATCTGATGCTATCACTACGGGTCACATCTACCCATCTGGACCATCTCAGTATTTACCTGGAGACGTTTCATTTGCTACTGGTCGTTTCACTCCTCATCCTTTGTTTGGACCTTCACATTACTCTTAGGGAGGTACATCCTACTCATCTGAGCAGCCACCGTTTCACCATGTTGATGGATCATTACATATACCGCGTATACCCATTCCAGATCCTTTTATCACATATGATCCTTATGCATCTCCTTACAATGCAGGACCCTTCCAAGTTATGTTCCCTAAGTCTAGTCAGTTTGCGAGTAGACACCATCCCTATTCACGACCACCCACTGTTGGAGGACCATCATACCCATCATCTCACCATGGTATTCACATTCGATCACCTCCACCTGGTATGAGCCTATCTGATCCCTATCATCCCAGTCAATTGCCACCAACCACCACCGAGTTTCGAGTCACGTCTTCTGAGATACAGATTAGTATCTTATTTGACGTATCCGTGAGCTGGAGGCTCAGGTTTCCACTTTGCGAGCATCTCAGAGTACTCCATCTTTGTCATCTCAGTTACCACCATTACCCACTTCGACACCTCCCGTGACACCATCTCTACCGACGACATCATCACCACCTTCGCCTGTTATACCACTTCCACACTCTCTAGTGCAGAGTGTATTTCTATCCCACGAGGAGCGTATCCGTTCGCTCGAGGAGGAGGTTGCATACCTCCGGAGGATCATCCGTTCATCTCCACCTCCACCGTCTGTCTAGTTGGTATATGGTCATATCTCTAGGGTAGGTACTCATACCCAGTTTTGCTGAAGATAGAAGTTTTGGAAGTTATATATGTCGTCAACTTGAAGATTATGAAGAACGATGTGAAGGAAAATATCTAATTTATAATGTATTGTGTATGACTTGTCTATCGGAGTGTTATAGCTCCGAGTTATTTTTGTATCTTCACAAAAATGATGTATCAAGTTGACAATATATATGGTTGACGTTTATCTTTTATTTATGCATTGTTGATTGTTCATTTTTATGTATCTATTATGGTGCTTATAATATGGATATTGTACATAAAAATTGAATTATATCAATACTATATACACTTATACTATATAATACTAATCCATGAAAGACCATATTTGTTTCAAATATACGTCTAATCACTTCTATATGTTTCATATATGAAGATCATGGCATCTAGAGGAAGAGGTAGACCCCGAGTTAGACCATCGCCATTACCTACAACCCAAGCCGAGCTCGATGCTCTATTGAATCAACGAATAACTGAAGCACTTGCGCATCATGAGCGCAATGCTGAGCCAAGGGTTCAAGAACCACCAAGAGTTCAGATGCCTGTAAATGGTTTGTTATTTATAATATTACCAAAGTATGATCATTAATATTTATTTCTAACAATATATATTATTGATGATTCTTGAAATCTATCTATTTCTGGATGTACATACAAACAATTTTTAGATTGCAAACCCTTGAATTTTGATGGCACAGGCGGTGCAGTAGCCTTTGTGCGTTGGATAGAAAAGACGGATTTCGTGATTCGTATGAGTAACTGTTCTACCAACCAGATTGTGTCATATGTATCAGGCTTATTTATGGATGAAGCATTGTCATGGTGGAATTTGCAAGTACAGGTGCTTGGAGAAGCAGCTGCTTATGCTATTCTTGCGATAGACTGAAGGATATGATGAGAGAGAAATACTGTTCTAGAGCCGAGTTACAGAAATTGGAAACCGAATTTTGGAACTTATCCATGATAGGACCCAATGTGTATGGTTATACACAGCGTTTCCATGATCTTTCTAGAGTCATTCCTTATATGGTAACCCCTGAATTCAAGCGTATCGAACGTTATATATGGGGAACCGCTCCAGAGATCCGAAGTATGATTACTTCATCTCACCCGACCACTATCACTAAGACCATTACTCTTGCTGTAAGTTTGACTGAAGAGGCGATTAGAATGAATAAATTTCAGAAAAGAGGTGTTGAGAAAACCAAGGAAACACATGTAGAGTCTTCTTCTCAAGGCAATAAACGGAAGTTCACCCATTTTAAGAAAGGGTCAAGGCTAAGTAACAAGAAGAAGGAGAATCCCGCACCAAAGAAAGGCAAAGCATTTGTGTCCACAACAGAAACAGGGCCGAAAGGTTACGCTGGTAACGCACCTAAGTGCAACAAGTGCAACTATCATCACCATGGTGTTTGCCGATTCATCAAATGTAATAAGTGTGGAAAGATAGGACACCACACCGAGAATTGTTGGAATTAACAAAGGAGGAAGAAACACGGATAAGAAAGAAGGCGGTAATGCAGCTGGAGATTGAAAAGTTAAGAATCAAGGTTGTTTTAACTGTGGAGATTTAGGACACTTTAAGAAAGATTGTCCTAAAGAGAATCAAAGTCGTGGACGAGCTTTTGTTATAGGAGCTCGTGAGGCATGCCAGGACCCCAATGTGATCACAGGTGCGTTTCTTGTTAATAATCACTATGCATCTATTTTATTTGATACTGGCGCAGATTGTAGCTTTAGATCTTTAGAATTTAAAGATATGCTTAGTTTACAATCAAATAAATTAGATGTATATGTTGCTATCGAACTAGCAAATGGTAAAGTAGTTGAGTCCGAAGAAATCGTTAGAAATTGTTCCTTAGAGTTAGGTGAACGAAAGTTCAGTATCGATCTTATACCTATTCAATTAGGAAGTTTTGACATAGTGATCGGTATGGATTGGTTATCCCCTAACAAAGCTGAAGTAGTATGCTACCACAAAACTATTCGTATCCACCTTCCTGATAACGAGACACTTCTTATCCATGGCGAGAAGAATGAGACGCCACTCCGAATCATTTCTTGGATGAAGGCACAAAAAAGCCTAAGGAAAGGTTGTGTAGCTTTCTTAGCACATGTGATTGATAAGAAATTTAAGGAGCCGAAAATGGAAGAGATTCCCGTTGTACGTGAGTTCCCTGAAGTTTTTCCAGATGACTTGTCAGGACTACCACCACAACGACAAGTCGAGTTTCACATTGACTTAGTCCCAGGAGCTGCGCCTGTGGCAAAAGCCCCTTATCGACTCGCTCCTTCCAAAATGCAAGAGTTATCTACACAGCTTCAAGAATTATTGGATAAAGGTTTCATAAGACCGAGTTTCTCACCTTGGGGAGCTCCGGTTTTATTCGTTAAGAAGAAAGATGGCACGTTTAGAATGTGTATTGATTACCATGAGTTGAACAAACTTACAATCAAGAATCGATCTCCACTACCCAGGATCGATGACCTATTCGACCAACTCCAAGGATTGAGTTACTACTCGGAGATCGACCTTAGGTCATGTTATCACTAACTTAGGGTACAAGAATAAAGTATTCCTAAAACAGCATTCCGAACTCGTTATGGACACTATGAGTTCCTTGTTATGCCCTTTGGCCTAACAAATGCACTAGCCGTGTTCATGGACTTAATGAACCGTGTGTGCAAGTCGTACCTTGATAATCGTGATAGTGTTCATCGATGACATATTGATATATTCACGAAACAAGGTTGATCACGAATAACATCTTAGGACCATTCTTGAACTATTAAAGAAAGGGCAACTTTACGCAAAGTTCTCTAAATGCGAATTCTGGATTCGTGAAGTTCAATTTTTAAAACGTGTTGTCAACGAAAAAGGCATACATGTAGATCCTTCTAAGATTGAGGCTATCAGAAATTGGAAAACACTAGAGACCCCAACCGAAATACGTCAATTTTTAGGTTTAGCAGGTTATTACCGTAGGTTCATTGAGAATTTTTCTAAAATTGCTCAACCTCTAACCTTCCTTACTCAAAAAGATAAGAAGTTTGATTGGGGAGGAAAACAAGAAGCAGCATTTCAACTGCTTAAGGATAAACTTTGCGATGCACCGATTCTATCACTTCCTGATGGCATAGACGACTTTGTAGTTACTGTGAAGCCTCACGCCAAGGGTTAGGATGCGTACTAAAGCAAAGAGAGAAAGTTATTGCATACGCATCGCGTCAATTAAAAGTTCACGAAAAGAACTATACCACGCACGACCTAGAGTTAGGCGCGATGGTATTTTCATTAAAATTTTGGCGTCAGAGACGTTGGGTTGAGTTGTTGAATGACTATGACTGTGAAATTAAATATCATCCAGGCAAGGCGAATGTTGTTGCGGATGCTTTGAGTCGTAAAGAACGAGTAAAACCTTTACGTGTACGATCATTAGGACTCACTATTCACAACAATTTTTCCTCTCGAATTCATGATGCTCAGCTAGAAGCATTGAAGGAATCGAACATCAAAACCGAAATGCTTAGAGGTATGGAAAATCACTTAGAATCAAAGTCAGACAGAACTTTATATTTCATGAATAGAATTTGGGTTCCTCTTTTCGGTAATCTTCGAGACTTAGTTCTTGATGAGGCACATAAATCCAAATACTCGATACATCCTGGTGCCGATAAAATGTATCATGATTTAAAAGAGTATTATTGGTGGCCTAACATTAAAAGTGACATTGCAACTTATGTCGCAAAATGTTTAACTTGTGCAAAAGTGAAGGCTGAGTGCCAAAAACCTTCAGGATTGTTACAACAACCCGAGATTCCCACCTGGAAATGGGAACAAATCTCTATGGACTTCGTAACCAAACTACCCAGGACTTCTCATGGTCATGATATGATTTGGGTAATTATCGACCGATTAACCAAATCAGCTCACTTCTTACCCATACGTGAGAAGGACAAAACTGAAAAGTTAGCTGAAATATATCTTTGAGAGATTGTAGCAAGACACGGCGCACGTGTGTCAATAATCTCAGACCGAGACGGTCGCTTTGTGTCAAGAATTTGGCAATCTTTTCAAAAAGCCTTTGGATCTCGCTTAATCTAAGTACGGCTTTTCATCCTCAAACTGACGGCTAAAGTGAACGCACTATCCAAACCTTAGAGGATATGTTGCGTGCTTGTGTGATAGACTTAGGCGGAAATTGGGATACTCACTTGCCCTTAGTGTAATTTTCATACAATAATAGTTATCACACGAGTATACAAGCTACACCATTCGAAGCTTTATATGGTCGTAAATGTCGATCTCCGTTGTGTTGGATGGAAGTTGGCGACAAACAACTAATTGGACCCGAGCTTGTTCAAGAAACAACTGATAAGATCTTTAAAATCCGAGACCGTATCAAGGCGGCTTGTGATAGACAAAAGAGTTATGCGGATAGGCGCCGCAAACCTCCATCCTTCGAAATAGGAGATAAGGTCTTATTGAAGGTTGCGCCTTGGAAAGGCGTAGCCAGATTTGGAAAGCAAGGAAAGCTTAGTCTGAGATACATTGGATCATATGAGATACTAGCAAAAGTTGGGAATGTCGCCTACAAGTTGAAATTGCCAGAAACTCTTAATAACGTCCATGATACTTTTCATGTTTCGAACCTCAAGAAGTGCCTTTCGGATGGAACTCTTATTGTCCCTGAGGACGAAATCCAAATCGATGACAAACTCCATTTTGTCGAAGAACCTGTCGAGGTTATGGATTGGAAAATCCAAAAGACAAGGAGAAGTCGCATACGTTTAGCAAGGTCCACTGGAAGTCAAAATACGGTCCCGAATTCACTTAGGAACACGAGGATAAAGTAAAAAAGAAGTACCCTCACTTGTTCAAGAAAATCCCAATTGATGATAGCGCAAGCTAAATTTCAGGACGAAATTTCTTTAACAAGGGAAGAATGTGACACATGGCAAAAATCTGGTAAATACATACGACTTAAATAATTATATGTTAATAAATTTTCGCCTATTAAATTTAAATTTTGTATAGACTAAATCTACATGTTAGTTTATAACCATGTATAAGACTATGTCTTAAACTAGCGGCGAAAAGACGAACACAAGTGTTGTACTGGAACCGATCGCAGTATAACCTGAGAACACAAAAATGTGATGTAAAAATTTATCTGGACTAATATTTATTATAAATATTAAGTTGTAACATAGTTACAATTAATATTATACAAAACTTTGAAACTATCTAAAATTGTCAACCACGGATAATTTTTATATAAAACTGCGAAAGCGTAACCGCGCTCCGTGGAATAACGTCCATAACCGTCCGAAGTCCAAAGATACATGATATTAACTAAAATCTTATATAAAAAATTAATATCAAAATCAAAAAGTTATATTTAAAACAAACGGGTAAAGTTATAAAAGTAACTCGAATAACTACCCGGTACCGTAACCAGCACAAAAATAAAGATCAAAAATAAGAAAACCGTCAACCTAGCGAACTAATTAACGATTTTTTGGTGTCAAGAATCTCATCTCGAATCATTATATAAATAAACCCGTTAAGTTATATAACTTTCCGGTAAACTATTTTTATCAAAATAACTATCGACCACGACACCCGATCAACCAAACGGTCAAATCAACAAACTAATTAGGCCTATTTTTGGTACCGAGCATTATGGGTTATATTATTAACATTAGTTTTTATATAAAACTTATAAACAAATTAACTAAAAATCTATAAACTTTATAAAGTTTATAAAAGATTTGAAGTATATACCCCCCCCCCCCCAAATCGGTTGGGTCCCCACATGGTGACTAACCCAAAATGTGGCAAGATCTTGAAATAGTTAAGTGTCCATAATGATGACTAACCAAATCCAATTAACCTATATAAATCCATTCCACACCACACTATATTTTTTTAAACACTTAACCAAGAAATCCAAGATCAAAACCCAGTTTTTTTTCCTTCAAACCCCCAATCCCCCCCCCCCCCCCTAACCATTCCAAATCATTTTTTTTTTATAAACCAACCACTAATCTTTGAGATTAAGGTTAACCCAACATGTAACCCAAGGAGGCTTAAGGAAATCAAGTGAAATCAAGGCTTAAAAACCAAGATTTGAGCAAGTTTGTAAGTGTTATTTTTATATACTTTTACTAGTTAAAAGTTTATAAAAATTAACCAAACTTTTATAAAAAGTTCATCTCAAAAACAAAGTGTTGGAAGTTTATATATTTGTGATGTCGTTGATAAGTATGTTATGAATCTTAAACTTGATTATGGATCTACAAAGATCATTTATGAAAGTTATGATTTAAACATACAAATGTTTTGATCTAACTAGTTTACTAAATAAAAATGGAGTATGAACATGTCTAAGATTTTTATATAAACTTTTATAAAAAAAATAAAAGATTATTTGTATAAAGATTTGAAACTAAAAAGTATTTTTGTTATAAAAGTAATTTAAAAGTTTATATAAAATGAAAGTCAAAAATATATAACATGTTCATAAGACCTTTTATAAAAAGATCCATAAATTCAATCTAGTTTATAATATTATTTTGATTTGTGTTTTGAGAAAAAATGATTTGAATCATGTTTATAAAACATGGGAAAACAACCAATTTATGGGGAGGTTATGTCAAAATTTTTATAAAAATTAGAGTATTAGAGAAATTTTTATAAAATAATTATGAGATAAAAGTTACTTAAAAACTCTAAACAAACAAATAGAGTAAAAGAAACTAATATAAAAACTAATAAAGTTTTTATAAAATAAACTAGACTATATATTTATATTTAGTACAAATATAAGTATATTAGAAACTTTATAAGTTTTCATTTATAAGTGTGTTATATAAGTTATATAAGATTAAGAACTACAAATTATACAAATAACAAGTATAAATGAAAAACATAATATAAACGAAATGGATGAAACGGATTTAACGGATGAAACGACAAAAACAAAATAAACGGCACAGACTAAAAATATGACACAAATTATATAACGACACGAACTAATAAACGGCGCGAAACGAACTAACGGTACCAACTATTATTTCTAAATAAATAAAGAAATAATTAAAGTTTATTTATCTTTATAAATTATAAAAAGTTATTAAATAATTATAATTTATAAAAACTGTTAAATAAACTTTATAAAAATAAAAGCCCACTTATTTTAAAAGGGCCCAAAACTAATTTATAAAGTAATGGGCTTAAAGCCCAAATTTTATAAAATGTTTGGTTAGCCCAAAATTGCTTTATAAAAACTAATGGTTTAAAAGCCCAATATGTTTAAACTTTTTATAAAATAAAAGTAAACACTTTTACTAAATAGGTTAAAAAACCCATGTCTAGTTAACTAGTAAATTAAAAGTTTATAAATCTAACCTAAAAATTAAACGAGTGAGACCCGAACATGTTAACTAACTAGATCAAACCTATAAGTTAAACTAATTGATTAGACCCAGTTAAACTCAAAGTATATTAAAATATATTTTATATATTTTCAATACCAAAAACTATATATATATATTAAAACAAAGATATACATTTTAATAAAAAGTTCAAAATATATAAAAGTTATATATTAAACGAACCTAAATTATCTAAAAAACTTAAATATAAATATATAAAATATATATGTATTTAGTGGTTGAAAAAGAAATGTAAAATTTAAATATTCAAAATGAACTATTTTTCTTTTTAACAAAAATAAACTATAAACCTAAAGTGTCTAACTAAAATTAAAACACTTATAGGTTACGACCCAACATCACATCAGGTTATATTGGCGAGCAGGTTGCTAGAGACGCAAAACTGTGACTTCATGTCTTCCCCTTTTTCTTTAACGTCTTATCGTTTTTAAATTTCAGGGAAATGTATTCATGTTAAAGTTTGGTATAAGGGTAGGTGAAAATATTTGGATCACATGCGGATAGAATGACTGAGGGGCCATTAATGAATAACAAGTACCGAGAAACAATTGATAGATCTATTGGGTGTTGACGAGCCCCACTCTAACGACAACAATGACATATCGTTATGAGTGTTGTTGTGTCTAAAGCTAGTGTCATTGAACACTACTAAATCGTCCAGGTTTGGTTGCCTCCTATTGCGGCATACAGATTAATGTCCTTGCAAAACATTAGTGATCTTACAAGTTTCATTTATACCAAATGGGTTTTTATTAAACAATTTTGACGAAATCTGTTTAGTACAAAACTTTTTACATGAATTCACCAACATTGTTGACGTTTTCAAAACTAACATGATACAGGAAAGTAGTGGACGGTATCAGGGATGAGAAGACCGGGATGTTCAAAAATGTAGTTGTTATGTTGTTTAAGTCAGAATTAAATTTGTAAACTTTAGTTTATGTTATGTAGTTGACAGACTGGTTTTCGTTTTCAAACGTCATGTAGTTGTAAAACGGTTATGATGTATTGTAAATAAATAAATGTTGTTATGTTTACAAATTGTGGTTTGTCTTGATTAATGTAACGATTGCCGCTCTGACCACACCTCGCAATACACGCTTCCGCAACAAACGAAAAACGGGGTGTGACAGATGGCGTAATTTCGTGGAAAATCGAATACGCGGATTGAGAGTGATCACCAAAGTGCAGGTTTCACCCCTATTTTGGTGAGATCGTCTCGCTTGTATGAGTGTCTTCAAGTCTTCAAGTGTGTATATTGTGTAAATGTCTTAGGAAAGACATTTTGCATGTATTAAGACCAAAAGAAAATATAGAAGCAACATAGGGAGAATTTACATTTTAAGCATAAGTCAAGAATGGTCATAATTGGACACTTAAACTATAGACTAGGTCGAACATGGCAATTCTACCTAATTCCCTATAGTTATGGCTCTGATACCAATCTGTCACACCCCAACCGATGGCAGAAACATCAGAGTGAGATGAAAGAGATTGCTTATCACACATAACACTATTTGCGACAATAATTAGATAAATCAAATTTCATTTCATAATAAATGTCAAATACAACAGGAATCAAATACAACAACAAAATTCTTAGTATTCTAGATGTGTTTCTAAGCCATCCCTACTAAGTTCCATCATGATCAACATCTCTAACCTGCAACATGTTAAAAGTATAGTTCAATACAACAAGTATTGGCGATTACACAAGTTTGTAATATATAGCATAGGTATAAATGAATTTACTCAATCCACATGGCAATTGTATACAAGCTAAGATAGCATGCAATACTAATTGTCAAACCCAAGTGTCCACAAGAATGAATGTGTCCCTCGTCACACGAAGTAACGAGACTAAAGTACGAATGTAATAAGAAGGCATCAGCTCTAAGACTTAAAATACCCCGACGGGCGGTGTGCTACTCCTATAGCGTTATATATGTTTAGTTGGGGCTAGCTAAGTTAATGACAATAAGCATGTATGAATTTAGCATGTACCAAAGCATAACAATAAGCATGTATGAAAGATTGAGTGTATAAAGCATGTACTATGTGTATTTGTGTGTTTTAGTATGCTAACATGTTGCAATCCAAATTGCGTAAAAGGAAAATGTGTTAAGCGTACTCACGGTTTTGCAAGCTTCCACTTGTTAGTCCCGTGAAGAGTTTGGATGATTGAAGGGGGCACCAAGTTATCCTACAGAGGAAAAATGGGTTGGTAAGTATTCGAACGATAACGGAGGATTAGGAATAAAATACAATAAAGTAGTTTATACGAAAAAGTAATCATCTAGACTTAATACTCGTTTTTGACACTATAATACCCATTCGGGTTGATGTGTTTTCATGGGTTAGGATACCCATTAGAATCGTAACGAGAGATTAAGTACGTAGGCGATGTAACCTAGTACCATGACGGACAATCGTTTGATTACCATCAAGAGTTCGGTTAGCGAATATTTACATATATTATATAGCATACGTAATAAGTAAATCATAAACATCATGTAATTTCATAGAAGTCATGCATGGAGGTAGGAGGATAAACTTCCTTTTAAAACCTCTCGTGTATAGTTTACCAATGCACATGTCGTCACAAGGACGACAAGGATGGTCATGAGCAAGTTAATACATAAAAGTAAAAGACAAAAGTAAATGAAAACATCAAGTGAGGTGGTGGATCGAAGGTAGGATAGCCAAGGCTTCCAAGTGATCTCACTCTACCAACTCAAGTCTTGTTTCGAGAACAAGCTTGGAAGGATACAACACTTGTGGGTAAAACCCTATTAAAACAAGAAAGTTCTTACACATGGGACCTTAAAGTAGGGTGATATTCTTAGTTAGTTTTCCATGGAAAACCTATGGAAGTATCCCCTAAGGTGTTTCAAGTGTGAAGAAGAAGGAAAGATCAAAAGGAGAGAGGTGAGTTAGAACTCATTTTTTGGAGCCTTGATCTTTTAGAGAAGAAGAGCTCTTAGAGCTTTTGAGAGAGAAGAGAAGAGATGATCTGAGGTGTGAAATGAGAGGAGATGGAGTGGGGTATTTATAGGTAAATCTGAGAGGGTGTTAGTTGGGGGTAATAAATGCAGAAAACACAATCTTGACCAATCCATGAGCTTGAAACCAACATTTCCGGATTATGCCCCTCTCGCGGGCCACGAGAGGGTGAAGGGATTTCGGTCGCGGGCTGCTAGAGGTATGGCGGGCCGCGAGAGGTTTCCAAGGGTCGGTCGTAGGCCGCGAGGCAAGGTATTCCATAAGATTCTTTGGTTTTTATCACTTTTAGTCCTTGTACTTTGTTTAGGTTGTTATTTTTTGTATGTTTTAAGCATATAACGTGTATAAGTGTCGAATGCATATAACAAGTAATTTGCTTGAATTTAACGATTGAATGTATGTAACACATGCATGTATAAGTATAAATTTTATTACGATTCAAGTCTCGGATTAAAAAAATTGGGAAAAGAAATACAAATACAAGTTCCCAAAAATAGAAATACAACAATCCTTTCTAATTAAGGAAGGTATGAAAAGCGAGGCGTTACAGTCTCCCCCCCTTTAGGAAATTTCGTCCCGAAATTTATTCAAAGGAAGTGTAACGAATAGGTGTGGGTACTTAGTCTTCATATCACTTTCGAGTTCCCAAGTAAATTCGGCGCCACGTTTACCTTCCCATCGAACCTTGACTATGGGAATTCGACTGCGCCTCAATTGCTTGATTCCTCGGCCCATGATTTCAACCGGTTTTTCCACGAAGTGTACAGTCTCGTTGATTTGAAGATCTTCAAGTGGAACCTGAAGCCCTTCGTCAGCTAGACATTTCTTCAAGTTTGAGACATGGAATGTAGGATGAATGTTGTTGAGTTCTTGAGGTAGATCCAGTCTATACGCTACCTTGCCAATCCTTTCGAGAATTTTGAAAGGACCTACATAGCGAGGAGCGAGTTTGCCTTTCTTACCAATTCGAACTACACCCTTCCAAGGGGATACCTTGAGGAGTATAAAGTCACCCACGTTGAATTCCAACGGTTTGCGACGTCTATCCGCGTAACTCTTTTGTCGGCTTCTGGCTTTGAGCAGGTTGTCTCGAATTTGTAAGATCTTGTCCATCATCTCTTGTATGAGCTCGGAACCGGTGATTTGAGCTTCCCCGATCTCGTGCCAACAAATAGGCGATCGACACTTACGACCATACGATGCCTCGAAAGGTGCCATTTGAGTATTCGCGTGGTAACTGTTATTGTACGAGAATTCGATCAAAGGCAAGTGCATATCCCAGTTGCCACTAAAATCAATTACGCAAGAACGAAGCATATCCTCTACAGTTTGGATGGTACGCTCGGTTTGTCCATCAGATTGAGGATGGAAGGCGGTACTAAGATTGAGATGAGTACCAAGAGCTCTTTGAAACGTTTGGCAAAGGCGAGAAGGGAAACGACCATCTTGGTCTGAGATGATGTCGATGGGCTACCATGACGACAAATGATTTCATCCGTGTAGATACGAGCTAATTTCTCGACTTTGAAATCTACACGTATAGGAAGGAAGTAAACGAATTTGGTCAAACGGTCAATGATGACCCAAATACTATCATGACCAGATGATGTACGAGGAAGTTTGGTAATGAAATCCATGGCAATGCTCTCCCATTTCCAAATAGGAATCTCGGGTTGTTCAAGCAGGCCAGAGGGACGTTGATGTTCGGCTTTCACCTTAGAACAAGTAAGGCATATCTTTCTTCATTCCAGGCCACCAGTAAGATGCACGAAGGTCATGGTACATCTTATCAGCGCCTGGGTGAATGGAATATCGGGATTTATGAGCTTCACTCATCAAAAGGTTGTGAAGGTTGCTACGGTTCGGAATCCAAATACGGTCAAGGTAGTACATGATGCCATCGGGTTTGGTTACGAGTTGGGTTTTGACACCACACTTCAATTCATTATCGAGGTTACCCTCATCAATGGTTGAGTATTGTGCCTCACGAATTAGCTCTTGAAGTTTTCCCAAGGTTTGGTAGCAACGAATGCTCTTAACATGAGTTTTTCGACTTAGTGCATCAGCTACAACATTCGCTTTACCGGGGTGGTAGCGAATATCGCAGTCATAGTCGTTTAATAACTCCTCTTGGAGGGCCTGGGGACAAACACATGGCCGCCATCCCCTATAAACTGAAGCCCGAGCCCAGGGACGTCACGCGTAATGTGCATATCAGCGCATGTCGTGTCAACCTGGTCGGCTCAACCGTGCCCCCTCGCCAAACAGTGGGAATAAGCATGTGCATGTAACGTAATGTGCATAGATCCCCCTAATTGCACCACTCGCGACTCTGGTCGCGTGATGCAATAGATGTGACAATAAGCCTGTGCAGGTAACGGAATAGGGGTTCTATCATATATGAAACCCTTGACTTCGAGCGGCCAGAGCGAACCCTACCGATCACTTGCCAGAACCTAGCAAGTGTCGTATGGGGTAACTCATGGACGCCCTCGGTGTAGAGGGGGTGCCTGTCTCCTACATCGTATACAAGCCGATATGCACGACAAACTCTCTCAGCGACATATCATGCCACTCACCCGCTAAACGAAAACTAACCTCGATCCACGGGTCCTGGGGATCCTCATCTCCTCTACGTAGTCAGCAGGCTTGCGAGCGAACTCGAAGGATGCCAAGAAATCGTACACCATCACCCGATAGAACGACAAGTGTGCCAGCTCGAACAACCTCTCACATAGTGTGGTGGTTAGTATCCATTTCATATACAAAACAAATAAAACAGAGTAACAAAATAGTATACTTAGACCACGAAGTATCATGTCCAATGTAATCTCGGGCTCTCGCTGCCTCATCCACCTCCTCCAAGGCCGTCCAATTGACGGCTACATAGCCGCCGATCTCCATCCAGCGAAACATTTTCACATCTGTGAAAAGCCTCGGACCAATGCTCGAACGCTAGACAAGAATTATCTAGCAACAGGTCAACATTTGGGCCACTGTACCCCCGTCCCCATCCCCTACCACGTCCTCCACCCTTGCCCCCGCATGTCCTCCACCACCCCGCCTGACACCATCACCTCTACCACTTCCTCCACCAACACGTCCGCCACCTCCACCACCCCGGCCCCGCCCTCTCTCAACTACATCAGCCATATCAAACTAAAAAATATAACGATTTTTAATATTAAATAAAACCTTTTTATTATATTTTAAAAAAAATATAAAAATTTTAATATTAAATAAAACCTTTTTATTATATTTAAAAAAATATAACAATTTTTAATATTAAATAAAACCTTTTTATTATATTTTTAAAAAATATAACAATTTTTAATATTTCTTTTTAAAAATGTGACAATTTTTAACATTTTTTAATTTATTTTATTATACTTTAAAAATATATAACAATTTTTAACATTCTTTAATTTATTTTTCAAAAATATAGCATCAATTACTATTTAAAAGTATTACATTTTTACAAAGAAAAAAGAAGATTTAAACAGATTTTTGTATTTTAAAAAGCATAAAAGAAAAAAATAATCGTTTTCGGGCCTATACGCATCATATGGGCCCATACGTATCGTATAACCCCATACATTTCAAACCAAAACTTGAATTTATGAAGTAATACGATGCGTATAGGCCCTTATACATCGTATTACTTCATCGGTCAACGAAAAACCCCCTAAACTATCAGCCTTTAATCCCAAAATAGAAACAATTATATGGTCAAAATAAAAAATTGAATACGTATAAATGATGAGGGATCGGAGATACATACCTTACTTGTCTTTCAACTCGAATCCAAACCGTATCTCAACCGTATGTTCTTCACCATATGTGTGTGTATTGGTTCGTATAAGATAATAAAGGGGTTTATATCGTTTTGCCCAATAATATACATCGTATAGGCCTATACGATGCGTATAACCCCCTTGTTTTTTTGTGAAATTTCAGAGGGGTAATACGCATCGTAAAGCCTTATACGATGCGTATTACCCCCTGAAATTTCAAATCACCCATAGATTTTTGAGAAATCAGGGGGTAATACGTATCGTATAGGCCGATACAATGCGTATAAGCCTGAAATACGAGACAACTTAGGCCTATACGGTCGTATTGGACATATCACCAAATTCCAAGTTTATCGTTTTTCCTTGGTTCAACACATATACGTGTTGTATTTTGACGAATATTGGCATATTGTGTCATTTTATGAAGTATACCTTCAACACGCATCGTTAGGGGTAAGTCTCCTGGCATATGCGTAACCCTCCAGATGTTCAACAAGGTCGTGGTTATGCTTTTCGTTAATATTTTTGTGCAGATAATCAATCCGCCAAGCTTGACGACTTTGCTCGAGATGACCTATCACCGTAAAAGGGCATGCGCATTTTTTGCTGTCGGTTTTCCTAACTGCGGCCTTACTCTCATGCTCGCCACTACGACAACATTGTAATCATGTCCGGTGATTCTTGGACCGTCTAGTAACAACAAGGTATCCGTTGGCTAATGTCACACCCCAGATTTCCAACCCAAATCCATACACCAGTGGGCCCGGGTGGGGAGTATCGTGACGTCAGTTGGTAACATCATTGTAAATTAAACACGACACATCGGAAGTCTTGGAGTAAAATACTATTACAAATCGAATGTTTGAAAATACAAAATAATATACAAGCTTGTAATAAAAGATCCACAGGCGGATCATAAAATGTACAAGAAAGAATATAAAACAGACTTTAGGGTAGATCTAAGGATTTGCAAGATCCTCTTATTCACTACCGAGCAGCTTCCGACCTATTTCGTATTGTACCTGCAGTTTAGTCTTTGGACGATACGTCAGCTTTCGCTGGTAAATACACCCATCGGACTCATTTTGAAAACATTTAAAAATGATTTTTAAGTGCAAAACGGCACAAAATCTTTTATTAACTTGGGAAAGTTGACCTTGCAACCTTGTATCAGATTCACATGTTTGTCAATACATACAGGGCCCAGTACAGAAACCGAGACATGATTAAATACACACCACTTAGAACTCATGAAGGAGTTATCCCCAACGTCTTAGGTAATTTGCACATTAGCGTCTGTCAGGTGTATGCCTACACCCCGTGCTAAGGTCGTGGCCAATAACTAATGTATTAAGCCGAGGATATCCAGGACACGGTAATTTAACCCCCGATGTTTAAGTTATCAAACAAAACCATTAAAACGGAATATGCGGATTTACTAGCCACAAATGGGCATTCGATTGACCACATTTCGAACCAAGCGATAATAATTTACCGTATCCCAAGCCCATATAGGGAAAATAGGTCGAGAGTATTTACCTGAGCTAGTCTTCTTCTTTTATTTTTAAATAACTCAGTCGTATACAAAAGTACCAAGTGCAGATAGCATTTACCTGTAAGGCTCTAGTCTGGATTATGGCATAAGCTAGCCAATTAAATACTAAGGGTCTTATAAACCGAATAGTGTACATGATCATTACGTATAACGCTTGATTAAACGATGATCGGATAGAATGTAATTTAATCCCAACAAGTACCTTGACTTTTATAACATGGGTAAACTATAAACATTCTGGATTTTGAGACTTAAATGACAAGGTTAAACCCGTTTCGGTTAATTTTTGTAAAATAGTTACATATATTTAACCGTACGCATAAAAGCGATATCGGTAACTGGATAATTCATGGACAAGTTCTATATCCCATTATATTTTAAATAAGTTAAAATATCAGTAGGATATCAACTTATATGCCTATTAAAGTATTAAAACGAAATTATGCCTTATAAGGGCATTTTGGTAATTACATACCGTATAAAAGGAACTTGCATATATTTTAAGTTTATAATCATAAGTATTCTGGAAAAATAATTTATTTATGATATAATATCAGTAGGATGTCAATCATATGTGTAATTTATCTTTTATGACAAAACTTATGCACCGAAAGGGCATTTTAGTCATTTTACACATAGTTTATAAATTATTTGGGATTCTGAGTTTATAACATGTACCTACTATAAATATGTTTAAAATAAGTTTTAAAATCAGTAGGTATCAAGTCTTGGTCAATAATATGGTTTAAAACCATACTATGCGCCGAAACGGCGCTTATGTCGTAAAATGACGTCTTATGCGATGTTTTATGAAAACTAATATGTTATTTAATATAACATATCAGTAGGTAAAAGATTTACCTTAAAAAGATTTGATTAAAACTATTTTATGAGCCACAAGGGCTAAAATCGTCATTTATCGACATAGTTTAAGGACCTGCTTGAAAACTCAGTTTATAACTTGGTTTAATGTCCCAAATAATCCTACTTATGATATTACAACAGTAGAAAACTCATTTTCAAGTTCATTATCATTTAGAACCTTGTTTTATGCAAAAAAAGCATTTTGGTCAAAGATGGCATAATTATGAAACTTGCGCATAAACTTGGATTCTGATTATGATCATGTAATATAACCTCAGAGGGTTATGCTACATTATATTGCGATCATAATACAACTTTAGATCAGTAGGTAACTAATCTAAATAGAGTCAGAATCGAAAATCAAAGCAGAATTCAAACTTTGCGACTTCCGGTTGCGAACCGACCCTAGAACTGAAATTGACGAGCCGAACATGTTCTTACATGTTCTAATAATTATTACCAACTTGTTTAAGTGTCAGTTTTCATAACATATATAAGATCAATTTATGATTTTTCTGAAAAATGGCCTGTTTGACTTTTTAATAACTTAACTTTGATCCGTCAATTGGTTTACCAAATGTGATCTTCAGGAGGTGCCCTTTATAGGGATTAACACCTACCTTATTACGATCACTTAGCCATGTTCATTTCGAACAATGGCTGGACCATAATGGTCCTAACCGAAAGTCAAAGCGTTTTCCGTAAAACGCTTGACTTTTGGCTATAAAAGCCTATAAACGAAAATGCACAAAGAAGGAACACTTACCAGTGATTCCTAAGGTGCAAAAGAACTATGTTAGATGCTCCTTTTAGCTAGGAACTTCCAGAGGAAGGAGAAGAGTGAATAAATGAGAAAGGTGCAAGTTGGAATGGTGAACTTAAGCACCTATTTGTAGTTGGAGAGCTCAAATGAGGTGAAGCCAGGTGTTTAGGGGTGTAAGAGGGAGCTTACAAGTGTCCCAAAACATGGCATAGCTGATTACAAGTCCATAGTTTCGATCAAATGGCTTTGTAGAGTTTTGCTTGGCTGCCAAACAAACTTTCTGCAGCAGAGGCTTTCTCGCGGCCCGCGAGAGACACAGGCCATGTCTCTCGCGGCCAGCGACCACCCCATGGCTACTTTCAAATTTTGACACTTTTAACCCCTTAACTTATTAAAGCTTCTAAAAACCTTTTAAAACACCATTTTGGCACTTTTAGCCCTCCGTAGCCAATACTTGGCATACCCCGGATTATGTCCGGTCATTGTCGAGCTCTCGGTTCGTTAAAAGGTCACTCAGAGGTATAAATTAACATGTTGACACTTTTAATCCCTCCATTATCCAACTTTTACATATAATAATGGATTTAATCACTCTCGTCCAATAAACGGGACATATGAGAGTTAGGACTACGTAAAGGATCACTCAGAGGCTCAGTACAAGCATGTTGACTCCGATGTCACTCAGAGGCTAGGCATGTTAACACAACAGTCACTCAGAGGCCAAGTTTATGCATGACGACGCTAATGGTCGTTCAGAGGCTACGTTTTATGCATAACGACACTAATGGTCGTTCAGAGGCTAGGTTTTATGCATGTTGACATCAGAAAGTCATTCAGAGGCTCAGTTTGAGCATGTTGTCACTTTTTGTCCATGTTAGTCTTTAATTGACTATATTAAAAATACAATACGTGTCACTATATTATTGGACACGATTTTACAGGGTGTTACATTCTCACCCTCTTAAAAGAAATCTCGACCTCGAGATTTTATTCAAAAAGATGGGGGTACTTTTGTCGCATAGGGGACTCAACCTCCCATGTATACTCGGTACCTCTAAAAGCGTCCAACTTAACCTTTACTATAGGTATCGTTTTTTTGGAGCTTCTTAACCTGTCGATCCCCAATCGAAATTAGGTTCTCAACGAACCTCAAGTTTTCATCAATTTGCACATCTTCGTGCGACATTGCTAGCGACTCATCGGCTAAACATTTATTAAGGTTAGATATGTGGAATACACCATGGATTCCACTACGCTCCTCAGGCAACCTGAGCTTATAAGCTACAGTTCCGACACATTCGACTATCTCGAATGGTCCGATATATCTTGGGCTCAACTTGCCCTTCTTTCCAAAACGAATCACACCTTTCCAAGGTGATACCTTTAGCATGACCTTGTCCCCTACTTGGAACTTAAGAGGTTTACGCCTCTTGTCAGCATAACTCTTCTGCCTATCCCTGGCAGCTTTGAGATGATCACGGATTTGCACAATCTTTTCCGTGGTCTCCAGGACAATCTCTGGTCCTGATAGTTGGGCTTCCCCAACTTACGCCCAACACACGGGCATTCTACATTTTCTCTCATACAAGGCCTCAAAAGGAGCAGCCTTGATGCTAGTATGATAGCTATTATTGTAGGAGAATTCTATTAGGGGCAAGTGGTCATCCCAGCTTCTACCTAAATCAATCACACATGCTCGAAGCATGTCTTCCAAAGTATGAATAGTACGCTCACTTTGACCATCAGTCTGCGGATGGTAAGTCGTACTGAAATTTAATCGTGTGCCTAACGATTGTTGGCAAATTTTCCAAAAGTGAGACGTGTATCTAGTATCTCTGTCAGATACAATAGATGCCGGCACACCGTGTAGGGACACAATCTTGTCCACATACAACTTAGCCAATTATCTGAATTGTACGTTTCTTTGATTAGCAAGAAATGAGTTGACTTAGTCAGTCTGTCTACAATGATCCAAATAGTGTCATTACCACATTTGGTCTTAGGTAACTTGGTAATCAAATCCATAGTTACCATTTCCCATTTCCAAGTAGGAATCTCAAGTTGTTGAAGAAGTCCTGACGGTTTCTGATGTTCGGCTTTAACTTGCGAACACGTCAGACACTTAGCTACATAAGTGGCTATGGATTTCTTTAAACCCATCCACCAATAATTCTTCTTTAGATCTTGATATATCTTGTCACCTCCCGGGTGAACTGAGTATCTCAAACTATGCGCTTCTTGGAGGATTAGATCTCTAAGTCCTCCAAAGACTGGAACCCAAATTCTATCATTAAATCTTAGGATTTCATCCTTTCCAGGCGCTAACTGATCAACAGTTCCGCCTAATCCCTCATTAGGAATATTAGCCTCTAATAAGGCTTGTTTTTGCTCATCTAATAGCTTTTCATTCAAGCTATTTCGGAGCTCAATGCTCTTGGCGTTAATCCTAATAGGTTTAATTCCTTCTTTGCGACTTAAGGCATCGGCAACTACATTTGCCTTGCCCGGATGGTAGCGAATTTCATAATTATAGTCATTAAGTGTTTCCATCCAACGACGTTGTCGCATGTTCAATTCTTTATGATTGAACAGATGTTGGAAACTCTTATGGTCAGTGTATATAATACACTTCATACCATACAAGTAATGTCTCCACAGTTTTAGTGCAAATATAACAGCACCCAATTCCAAATCGTGGCTGGTGTAATTTCTTTCATGCACCTTTAACTGTCGTGATGCATAGGCACTCACTTTGCCTTTTTTGCATTAGCACACAACCCATGCCAGTGTGCGATGCATCACAGTAAACAATAAAGTCTTCAATACCCTCAGGTAGAGATAACACAGGAGCATTGCTCAACTTGTGTTTAAGAACCTCAAAAGATTCTTGTTGCTTTGGACCCCAATTATACTTAACATTCTTACGGATTAAACTAGTTAAAGTAGTGGCTATTCTTGAAAAGTTCTCAATAAACCTTCTATGGTAACCAGCCAATCCTAAGAAACTACGAACCTCCGTTGGGTCTTGCGCACTTCCCAATTTATTATGGCCTCAATTTTAGCGGGATCCACTTGGATACCAGGCTTACTTACCATGTGTCCGAGAAATTGGACCTCTCTGAGCCAAAACTCACACGTAGAGAATTTAGCATAAAGCTTCTCTTGCCTTAGCAGTTCTAGGATGCACCGAAGATGTTTCTCGTCATCAGCTTGATTACGAGAATAAATAAGTATGTCATCTATAAAGACAATGACAAACTTATCTAGATATGGCTTTCAAACTCTATTCATGAGATCCATGAACGCTGCTGGTGCATTTGTGAGCCCAAAAGGCATCACCAAAAATTCAAAATGACCATAGCGGGTCCTAAAGGCGGTTTTGGGAACATCTTCGTTTCTAACCTTCAATTGATGATATCCGGATCTTAAATCGATCTTGGAGAAGTAGCTAGCCCCTTGAAGTTGGTCAAATAAATCATCGATCCTGGGCAGGGGATATCTATTCTTAATTGTTAACTTGTTCATCTCTCGGTAGTCGATGCACATTCGCATCAGACCGTCTTTCTTCTTCACAAACATAATAGGAGCTCCCCAAGGCAAGGAACTAGGCTGAATAAAGCCTTTCTCCAAGAGTTCGTCTAGCTGCGTCCTCAATTCCTTCATTTCCGTAGGTGCTAGCCTATATGGAGCTCTAGCTACGGGTGCTGCCCCTGGTATGATATCAATCTTAAATTCCACTTGCCTGTCTGGAGGTAGGCCTGGTAATTCTTCTGGGAATACATTGGGATACTCCAAGATAACTGGTTGATCTTCAAGGTTCGGCTTAGGTTCATTTATGGTGACTTGTGCCATGTAGATGACACAACCTTTTCTCAAACACTTGGATGCCTTAAATAATGACACCTTGTCTGGCAGTCCATAGCGTGAGTCTCTAGGAATGGTGATCACTTCACCAGATGGGTTCTTAATTTCGATGAGCTTCGTATCGCAGGCAATGTGGGCTTGGTTATGAGATAACCAATCCATGCTTAGACAACATCGAACCCCGCCAATATCATTGGCAAAAGAGAGATAGGGATGGAAAGATTCTTAATGGATATAGAGCATCCATCAAGAATGGAAGATGTGGATTCTATCGTTCCATCAGCAAGTTCTATCTCATAGGTTTTATCGAGAGTTCTTATAGGCAGTTTAATAGTTTACCAAACTTATGATCAACAAAAGATCTATCTGCATCTGAATCAAAAAGAACTCTAGCATAAATATCATTAATGGGGAAATTACCTGTTATGACGTTATTGTCATTAACAACTTCCTTAGCAGTCAGTCGGAAAGCGCGTGCATTCCCTTTCTTGGCCTCTCCAGGCTTCGGATTATTATTCTTTGATTTCTTAGGGTAGTTAGTTGCAATGTGCCCTTTTTCATTGCAGATATAACATACAACATCCTTAAGATTGTTGATGCATATTTATGACAACAGCTTAGATTTGGTCTTTGGATATCTTGTAATTAGTAAATTGATAAACGGTTAGCGGGTATAGTTTTGTAATAGTGAATTAGAAGTAATTGGGCTGAACTAGATACTAAATAGTGCATGGTAGGCGAATTTGGCCTTAAACCCATTAGCAGTCCATGTAGGAAACCCTAGCCCATGTTGCATAACCTATCTCTATATATAGGGAGGTTGTGATTAGGGTTAAGGTTGCTGGTTCTATTGTTCAGTTGTTGAGAGAATTGCTTCAGAGAGTTTTAGAGAGAGAGAGAGAGAGAGTCTTGAATTGGTTGTAAACACTTTGTGTTCGATAATCAATAGAAGACAGTTTGAAAGAATTCTTTGTGTTTGTGTTCGTGTTGTTTCTGTGAAATCTGGTCTAGGGGATTCCGCACTCTAGATTGGATAGACGATTCTGTTAAGATCTATAAAGACTAGGGGACCTACAAAGATCTTTACAATCTAGAGTCTTATGCCCTCTCCTTTTACAAGTACCACAAGGTCTAGCTTGTGAATCAGAATTACACTGTCCCTAGTGTCTGCGGTTGCAAGTTTTGCAAAATGGCATCACATCCGACTTGCCTTGGTTCCCTTTGAACCCGAATCTCCCTTTATTTTTCTTATTAAATATTTAGGAGTTGTCTTCATCTCTCTTCCTTTTCCCATCAGTTTCTGGCTTAACTGACTTTTGCTCTACAAGATCAAGGGTGAGAGAGAGAGATAGGTCTACAGCAGACCTATAGGTATTAGGCTGAGCAGCCTTTACCATGCCCTTTATCTCGGGTGCTAACCCATCAATAAAACGCGCAATGCGTTTGGGCTCCGGGCAATTAAATAGGAAACTAACCTAGATAGGGAATTGAAATCGGAAACATATTTCCGACAATCTAGGTTCTTCATAGAAAGAGACAAGAAGTCGGTTTCTAATTTCTCCACCTCATGAGGTGGGCAGTAAGTTTCCTTAATAAGGTCCACAAACTTGGACCACCCTAAATTATACAGGTGTACCTTACTTGTTGACTGGATCATGGCTTTCCACCAGATTAGGGCATTGCCCTTAAAGGACTTTGATACATACTTGACCACATTCTTATCAGCACAGTTGCTGATGTCCATAATTGTTTCCATCTCATCTAGCCACTTTAGGGCTTCTACCGCTCCTTTTTCCACGCTAAAGTCTCGGGGCTTGCAGGAGACGAAATACTTATAGGTACATCCATCTTTAACAGAACGGGACCTTTCAGCGAAATCTATTTTCTTTAGTTCACTCTTCGCATTTGAAGAGTGAACGAAGCTATCCTTATGAGCTGAAGATGGTGGAATAGATAAGGGTCTAGAGCGAGTATCACTCGACTCTCTAAGCCTTTCGGTGGCCTTTCCCATGGCCTTTTCTACAGTTGCATCAATGCGAGCTTGAAAGTCGTCATTATTAATGGCTCTGTTTTCAGCATTATTAAATTCCGCATTCCGGTGCCTACTTTGTGCCTCGTTCGAGTTAGCCATCTTTAAGCCTTGGTTTCTATACACCAATAAAGCTTCACTTAGCCATGGTATGTCAACCATATTGGTCTTAAAATATTGGATATAAGAATCCAGTGCCTATTCTAGTGTGAATAACATCACAACTCTTAGGCTTAACATATCTATATTTGGCCTAGGTCACAAAAGGACCATTAAAGGCAAATTACAATTTGGACTTAGTCCATGTATTATTGGACAGTGGATCGCATTGTCACAACTGTCTGTCATACTTTGACAAATTTTATTTAGCTTTTAAGCTTGTCACGAAGGACATAAAATATGGCACATAGGCCTGTCACTAATGGACATAAGATATGGCACATAGGCCTATCACTGATGGACATTAGATATGGCACATAGGCCTGTCACTAATGGACATAAAATATGGCCCGTAGGCACTACATCACTAATGGATGTTTGAATCATAGCCCCAAGGGCAATACATTATTAATGGATGTTTAATCACCGCATTTGTGATATTAGCCAGGATCAAAATAGATCACATAGGCTATAAAAATTTCAATTATAGCCGGAAAGGGCAATACATTACTAATGGATGTTTAATCACTGCACTGGTGATAGTAGCCGGGATCAGAATAGATCACATAGGCTATATAAAATTAATCATAGCCCGAAAGGGTAATACATCACTAATGGATGTTTAATCACCACGCTGGTGATATTAGCCAGGATTAGAATAGATTACATAGGCTATATAAAATTAATCATAGCCCGAAAGGGCAATACATCACTAATGGATGTTTAATCACCACACTGGTGATATTAGCCGGGATCAGAATAGATCACATAGGCTATATAAAATTTATCATAGCCCGAAAGGGCAATACAACACTAATGGATGTTTAATCATCGTACTAATGATATTAGTCGGGATCAAATTTGATCACATGGGCTATATAAGGTCAGGACATAGTCCCTTACCTTGAAGGCTAGTGTGATTCCTCAAGTCACACTACCAAGAGTATGAACATTTTTAAATGTTAACATAAGAGGACCTTAATGGTTGATTAATAGTCCTGGTCGTATTGACCTTAATGACTTGGAGGCTTGAACTTAGTCCACCACCTCTAGATAGAATGATAACTTCCCTTAACTATCATGATAGAAGACCCTTTCGTTCTTAACTATCATTGTATATTTTTGCCAAATATGTGGTCTGTGCCACTTGGCTAAATCAAAACCATTAAGATCTTTTTGGAATTATATCGCAGAGCATAAATTTCGAGTAAAACCGAGACGCTCGTTTTGAAGAGGATGAAGACATGTATATAATTCCAAAATACTTCATGAAATTTTAAATTAGAAATTACAATACTAGAAAATGAAATAAATTGTCCATGCAAGGACTTTAAAGAAATAAACATGTCCACACAAGGACTAAAGAAATAACAATATCCTCGCAGGGACTACATATAATTAGAAGAGACTTCACTCGTCCTTCTTTCCTTTGACCAACTTGGAGAGTTTCTTGAAGAACTTGTTTGTCTTCTTCTCCATTTTCTCCGCTTGCTGCTGCATCTCTTTCATCCGATCCAAGGCCTCATTAATGGCCTCAAGTGGTGGCGGAGGTTGTGGTTGTGGTTGTGGCATAACCGGATACTAGTACCCATAGGTTGGATATCCAGTCGGTGGATAAGTAGGTGGGAAAGGATACGGGTAAAGTGCGTTGTGCATAAGTGCCTGCATGTAGGGGTCTTGCGACCATGCTTGATAGTCTACCAGTGTAGACGGATTAAAAGGATCATATCCAGACGTGTCTGGATATGTGGGGATTGGGTTAGTATAACCCGATGGTGGTGGTTGAACAACAGGTGTTGGTGTTGGTTCCACCACAGGTGAGGTGTTAGAAGGACCACCCATTTGTGGGTCCTCTTGAATTGTGGGGTAGGAGTTGGGCAAAGGTGGCAACGATCCCGACCTTTGTCCTACACATACCACATACGTGCTCCACGCTTCCTCCTTGGTGGTTCAGGTGGTGGTTGAGGTTGGTCCACCGGTTCCATGTGGACAACTTCTTGAACAAGAGGTAGTTGAGAGTGATGAGAAGGAGTGTGGGCGAAAGTGAATTGATTCCAATATTGGTCCCACTCGTTAGGACCTTGGTAGGGCGACCCGGTATATGAGTTTGAATCGCTTGAAATTTCTATGGGATGCGCGTTCAATCCCGACGGCGGCATCTCCGGGTCGGAGTCCTCGTCCATAGGGTTTGGCTGGTCCAACTGATTTTGAATCGGCTTGAGGCGTGCTAAAGTAGTGGTTGGGGTTAAATTCTTCATGGTAAGAGTGTGAATGAGAATGGTGGGAATGGTGAGTATGGTCCGAATGATCGGAGTGGTGAGAGTGGTAAGAATTTTGGGAATCTGGGGGCGAGTGTTTATGAGAGACATAGCGTCTTGTTGGTTGCCAAGGAGATGAATCTCCTGATTCTTGGTAAGCATCTGAGTTGTGAGGTTGAGGGGGTATGCACCCCGATGGTCCTCCCCTCATTGGACCTTTTCCTCTCCCACTTTGTCCTCGTACACGTGATGGTATATCCTGTCAAATATCAATTAGAAAACAATACTAATAACTTAATAATGAAATGAGTAATCCTAGGTCAATGCCTAGACCCGAAAGTCTAAGGAATGTGCACATGTAATTTTGAGATTAAACACAAGAAGGATAGTGTTTTAATTCTCTCAAACGTTGGCTCTAATACCAACCTGTCACACCCCGGATTTCTAACCCAAATCCATACAACGGTGGGCCCGGGTGGGGAGTATCGTGACGTCAGTTGGTAACATCATTGTCAATTAAACACTGCACATCAGAAGTCTTGGAGTAAAATACTATTACAAACCGAATGTTCGAAAATACAAAATAATATGCAAGCTTGTAATAGAAGATCCACAGGCGGATCATAAAATGGAAAAGAAAGAATATAAAACAGACTTTAGGGTAGATCTAAGGATTTGCAAGATCCTCTTATTCACTACCGAGCAGCTTCCGGCCTATTTTGTATTGTACCTGCAGTTTAGTCTTTAGACGATACGTCAGCTTTCGCTGATAAATACACCCAACGGACTCATTTTGAAAACATTTAAAAATGATTTTTAAGTGCAAAACGGCACAAAATCTTTTATTAACTTGGGAAAGTTGACCTTGTAACCTTGTATCAGATTCACATGTTTGTCAATACATACAGGGCCCACAGAAACCAAGACATGATTAAATACACACCACTTAGAATTCACGAAGGAGTTATCCCCAACCTCTTAGGTAATTTGCACATTAGCGTCTGTCAGGTGTATGCCTACACCCCGTGCTAAGGTCATGGCCAATAACTAATGTATTGAGCCGAGGATATCCAGGACACGGTAATTTAACCCCCGATGTTTAAGTTATCAAACAAAACCAATTAAAACAGAATATGCGGGTTTACTAGCCACAAATGGGCATTCGATTGACCCTATTTCGGACCAAGCGGTAATAATTTACCGTATCCCAAGCCCATATAGGGAAAATAAGTCGAGAGTATTTACCTAAGCTAGTCTTCTTCTTTTATTTTTAAATAACTCAGCCGTATACAAAAGTACCAAGTGCAGATAGCATTTACCGGCAAGGCTCTAGTCTGGATTATGGCATAAGCTAGCCAATTAAATACTAAGGGTCTTATAAACCGAATAGTGTACATGATCATTACGTATAACGTTTGATTAAACGATGATCGGATAGAATGTAGTTTAATCCCAACATGTACCTTGACTTGTATAATATGGGTAAACTATAAACAGTCTGGATTTTGAGACTTAAATGACAAGGTTAAACCCGTTTCGGTTAATTTTTGTAAAATAGTTATATATATTTAACCGTACGCATAAAAGCGATATCGGGTAACCGGATAAGTCATGGACAATTTCTATATGCCATTATATTTTAAATAAGTTAAAATATCAGTAGGATATCAACTTATATGCCCGTTAAAGTTTTAAAACGAAATTATGCCTTATAAGGGCATTTTGGTAATTATATACCGTATAAAAGGAACTTGCATATATTTTAAGTTTATAATCATAAGTATTCTGGAAAAATAATTTATTTATGATATAATGCAGTAGGATGTCAATTATATGTGTAATTTATCTTTTATGACCAAACTTATGCACCGAAAGGGCATTTTGGTCATTTTACACATAGTTTATAAATTATTTGGGATTCTGAGTTTATAACATGTACTTACTGTAAATATGTTTAAAATAAGTTTTAAAATCAGTAGGTATCAAGTCTTGGTCAATAATATGGTTTAAAACCATACTATGCGCCGAAACGATGACGTCTTATGCGATGTTTCATGAAAACTGATGTTAAGGTCAGATTGAAATGTCTTAAATATGTTATTTAATATAACATATCAGTAGGTAAAGATTTACCTTGAAAAGATTTGATTAAAACTATTTTATGAGCCACAAGGGCTAAAATCGTCATTTATCGACATAGTTTAAGGACCTGCTTGAAAACTCAATTTATAACTTGGTTTAATGTCCCAAATAATCCTATTATGATATTACATCAGTAGAAAACTCATTTTCAAGTTCATTACCATTTAAAACCTTGTTTTATGCAAAAATTGCATTTTGATCAAAGATGGCATAATTATGGACCTTGCGCATAAACTTGGATTCTGATTATGATCATGTACTATAACTTCAGAGGGTTATGCTACATTATATTACGATCATAGTACAACTTTAGATCAGTAGGTAACTAATCAAAATCGAGTCAGAATCGAAAGTCAAAGCAGAATTCATACTTTGCGACTTCCGGTTGCGAACCGACCCTAGAACTGAAATTGACAAGCCGAACATGTTCTTACATGTTCTAATAATTATTACCAACTTGTTTAAGTGTCAAAACAGGTTTCATAACATATAAAAGATCAATTTATGATTTTTCTGAAAAATTGTCTGTTTGACTTTTTATTAACTTAACTTTGATCCGTCAATTGGTATACCAAATGTGATCTTCAGGAGGTGCCCTTTATAGGGATTAACACCTACCTTATTACGATCACTTAGCCATGTTCATTTCGAACAATGGCTGGACCATAATGGTCCTAACCGAAAGTCAAAGCGTTTTCCGTAAAACGCTTGACTTTTGGCTATAAAAGCCTATAAACGAAAATGCACAAAGAAGGAACACTTACCAGTGATTCCTAAGGTGCAAAAGAACTATGTTGGATGCTCCTTTTAGCTAGGAACTTCCAGAGGAGGGAGAAAGTGAATAAATGAGAAAGGTGCAAGTTGGAATGGTGAACTTAAGCACCTATTTACAGTTGGAGAGCTCAAATGAGGTGAAGCCAGGTGTTTAGGGGTGTAAGAGGGAGCTTACAAGTGTCCCAAAATATGGCATAGCTAATTACAAGTCCATAGTTTCGATCAAATGGTTTTGTGGAGTTTTGCTTGGCTGGCAAACAAACTTTCTGCAGCAGAGGCTTTCTCGCGCCCCGCGAGAGGCACATGCCATGTCTCTCGCTGCCCGCGACCACCCCATGGCTACTTTCAAATTTTGACACTTTTAACCCCTTAACTTATTAAAGCTTCTAAAAACCTTTTAAAACACCTTTTTGGCACTTTTAGCCCTCCATAGCCAATACTTGGCATACCCGGGATTATACCCGGTCATTGTCGAGCTCTCGATTCGTTAAAAGGTCACTCAGAGGTATAAATTAACATGTTGACACTTTTAATCCCTCCATTATCCAACTTTTACATATAATAATGGATTTAATCACTTTCGTCCAATAAACGGGACATGTGAGAGTTAAGACTACGTAAAGGATCACTCAGAGGCTCAGTACAAGAATGTTGACTCCGATGTCACTCAGAGGCTAGGCATGTTAACACAACGGTCACTCAGAGGCCAAGTTTATGCATGACGACGCTAATGGTCGTTCAGAGGCTACGTTTTATGCATAACGACACTAATGGTCGTTCAGAGTCTAGGTTTTATGCATGTTGACATCAGAAAGTCATTCAGAGGCTCAGTTTGAACATGTTGTCACTTTTAGTCCATATTAGTCTTTAATTGACTATATTAAAAATACAATACGTGTCACTATATTGGACACGATTTTACAGGGTGTTACAGCTAAACCCTTTCTTTTTACCCAACCTTCCAAATCATTGCGGGATATAAAGTCTTAAGTGAAAAAATATATATAACATTTATAATAATTATGTAACAAAACAAATATAAGATTTATCATACATTTAAAAAAAATATATGACATTTATAATAATTTATAACATAAAAAAATTAGCATTTATAATACATTTAAAAAAAATATATAACATTTATAGTAATTTTTTTAACATAAATCTATATCATTAGTACCTGATCAGTTCCGTACGAAAACTTCAGGGTAAGCGAGTTGCTTGTCACCCAATAACTCTTGCGCGTAAGAAAACTCACCAATGTCTTGTTGTACGCCCGAGGCACCACTAACGAAAAAGTTATTGCCATCGTCTTCTTGTCCGTAAGAGGCACCGTAACTCGCACATCTGAAAACCTTCTTAATAATAAGTAAATATATTTTTACGTCATTCAAATCTAGCAACAACGGTTGGCGGGGCACAACAAACTAAAAAAAACAACGGGTAAAAGGTAATGGTAAATTTAACGCCGAATATAAAAAAGTAAATAAATACTTACCTCGTTGAGGTCTGGCAACAACGATTGATTATCACGGGGACAAAAGCCGGTCACGACCTCCTACGCGTGATCATCATTTCCTCTCACATCGTAAGAATCAGGTACAACAGACCCCTCCTAATACAAACGGTGTGCTAAGTATTTCATAAACAAAACAAACCAAACAAGTTAAAAAATTCTATACACGGAATAAACATGCTTGTGTTTGTGTCGGACGATTCGCCAAAAATATAATTAAGGTTGAACCAAGACATCGTGAATCTCGAATATAAAGAAAAGAACGAAGAGAAGGAATATTTTTTGCGTCTTCGTCTTCCTTGTTTAAAAAGGCCAACCAGAAAGCAAATTTACAAACCAGTACCCACATAGAGCTGAGGTAATGTTCATATCAATCACTTTATGTCATTGTTGAGTGACAAAAAATTACCTCGTACCCAATACGGATCATATAGTCCTATACGATACGTATAGGGTTGGCATGTGAACCCTATCTGTCAGAGTTGATAGACAACCTTGTACCAATATGCATCGTATAGCCCTGTAGGATGCGTAGCCTATAAGCATGTGAAGACAGGTCAGCCTCTCACTGACCTTGGAAATTGAATTAACTCAATACGGGTTCTATAGCCATAACGAGATTGGATGTGTCGATTTAATTTTGCAAAGTGTGTGAGTAATTCGACCCATAAAAAAAACTGGAAATGTGTTTTTGTAATTATGTTTGTTTGTTGCAGAGGGTCTGAATAAGAGAATGAGGAAGTTGCAGAGTCTTTGAGAGAAGAAAAGAAACGTAAAGAGAGAGAGAAGGGGGCTGTTTAAGATAAGGGTATGTATGTATGCAACCCACAACTTCACAGCCACACTCCTCCTAGGGATTCTCCAATCGCTTCATTCTAGTGAGATCAGGTTCATGGTTTCATCTTGATTTGATTTTGTTCAATTCAGAGGTTACTTTTCTTCTATTCTATTTCCTTTCAAATCTTTATCCTCTATTCTAGGTTTTTAAATTAGTTATTATAGTTTAAATAAAGGCATTGTTTATTTATGTGATTTCTGATAATCTACTTATTATTATTATTATGTGAGTTTTTTTTTTGTAGGATTGTGTATATCAAATGACACCCCTGTATGTTTTATATTTATTTGGTTCTGTTCATGTTTACTGGGTTTGTCCCTTTTTTCATGTCTTATTCACCACAGTCGGACAATGAGGCGATCAAAAGTGGCCTGTTTTCATCTAGGAAGGATTAAAGATGCCAAATTTGTTTATAGGGTAGCTCTATTAGTGTCAAGTCAGTGTTGTTTTGTTGTTTTTATTATTAGATTGAAGTGGGTCAAAAGGGTTGATCAAGTAACAGATTCTTAAGATGGGTTATCTGAAATTTGAAGAATTTATGAAAAATTTTGAAGTGGGTCAAAAGGGTTTGTGTTTTATCAATTAGATCTTGAAACTTGTAAGTTTTAATTGATGAAGCTGGGGTTTTGAAAGCAATTAAGGAAGTTAACTAATCCAATATCCCCATAACAGGAGACCACTCTTAGATGGTTGCCTGAGGGTCGGTAAAGTGCACGTATCATTTACCCGAACAATGTGTCTTTTCTTGATCTCAGTACATTAGATTCTTCCACACGATAATTACCAAAGTGTATTATCATACTATACTTTTCTTTATAACATTTGGCAACGTATGTAATATATTGGGTTTCGGGGGTTGATATAGAAAACCGAAAGTAAAGAAACTAAACCAAAAGCCTAGATACATTTTTTTAGAATTAAGGCCAGTGTTGTTAACAGCGAGAACAAACTTTGCAATACGCGATGGACTAACTTTGTGATTCTGGTTTTCAGTTGGATCAACCAGATAATCTGTCCTTAACAAACAAACCAAGTATGACCCCTGTTTCATCAAAGCAGTATGCAGGTAAATTCGTTCATATATATGTATATACGCACTCTAAATTATTTATTATTATTATTAGTAGTATCTTCATTCATCAGTTGATTTGTTTTTTAATTTTAATTCTAACTTTTTTCAACTTAATCACAGATGATGTAAGCCTGCTAATGGTATTAATCGACACAAATCCATTGTTCTGGAGCTCAACTGCCGCCCCTTTATCGTTCTCCAAGTTCCTATCTCAAGTATAGTTTACTTCATATGCTTTCTCATTTTCTATATCAAATATTTAAAATGTTTTTGAATATTATGGTGGTTTACTGTAGGTCCTTTCGTTCGTAAATTCAGTTCTTCTACTAAATCAACTGAATCAAGTTATGGTGATCGCGACTGGCTTAAACTCATGCGGTTACATTTATGATTCTTCATTGGGGCCCACAACCCCGAGATTGGATACCCTGTTGCAGAAATTGGAGGATTTTGTGGTTAAAGATGAAGAGCTTAATAAAGATGACTCGCTTGACGGGATCGGGTCATCCTTGCTTTCCGGATCTCTTTCAATGGCACTCTGTTGTATCCTTTCGATTATTTACTCCATTTTGTGTTTTTATATTTTGTGTATGGTTTAGTATGTGAGTAGATTGTTTAACATAACAATAATATGATATCAGACATACAACGAGTATTTCGTTCTGGGTCGCTTCATCCACAACCTCGGGTAATCGTTTTGTGTTCATCAAAACTAAATTTTTAATCTTGTTGTGATGGGGATAAATCGCTTACGTCATAAATGATGGCAGATTTTGTGTATGCATGGATCACAAGATGGATCTGGACAGTATGCCTCTTTCCCGTATTCTATTATCTATATAGGATCCAGTTCAATTAAGAACCACTTTGAGTTGTGAGAACTATGAGAACTCCTACTTCCCGTGCGAGTTTTGCCACCTTTTTTTGCACAAACGTGGATGAAAATGTTACAAACACATTTGTAACTTTGTTTTTTGCCAAGCCGGTATATATTCTTCATTTACACTGATGTAAATTTAGAAAACGATGACGTCACCTGTAACTCTCATGGTTCTCACAACTCAAGGTAGTTCTCATTTTACCTTTCCCTATATATTCTTTAATTCCTTGCTCAAAATATTATTTATTTTACAGATATGTTGCCATCATGAATTCAATATTCTCAGCTCAGAGATCAATGGTATTGCTTTTATATATTTTGTTAGTGCTATATTTTAATTAATTGACACTTTTGAACGGGCATATATGATATTTCATCAGGTGCCTATAGATTCTTGTGTTATCGGGTCACAACATTCAGCATTTCTGCAACAGGTAACACATACATTAACATTTCAACCTTGACCGTAACTGTTTTGACCTTTGAGTGTAAATTATTTTTAATAATCCGCGTATTTGCCAGGCTTCTTATATAACCGGAGGTGTATATCTAAAGCCACAACAGCCCGATGGATTGTTTCAGTATCTAACGGTGTGTAACCCTATTGATCACATCACATCACAATTTTGACAGGCTTATTAATTTTTTTAATTTTTTTATGCAGACGGTTTTTGCAACAGATCTACATTCCCGCAGCTACTCATATCTACCTAAACCCGTGGGTGTGGATTTCCGTGCTTCGTAAGTTGCTTCACATATATTATTTAACAACATGAATATTTTGAACTTGTGTTTGAACATTGAATTATGTGACAGGTGTTTTTGTCACAAAAACACAATCGACATGGGATACATTTGCTCTGTTTGCCTGTCGATTTTCTGTAAGCATCACAAGAAATGTTCAACTTGTGGGTGAGTTGTTGTATCTTCGTTCTCTTTCATATTAGTTTGCGGTTGCTGTATGTTATATTGATGGTGCATATATATTGTAACGCAGGTCGGCTTTTGGTCAGCCCCAAACAAACGTCTCGATGTTGGATCAGAAGAAAAAAGCTCCCTGAAGAGTATGTTATGAGTTGAATCTTTAGTTTGATAATGCAGAGATGTAAGCAAACTTTGTGATTTCTTGTTCTGAAATTTTGCAATCTATAAACATTAATTATGGGAGAAAAAAAATATTTCTTCAACATATCTACCAAGTTGTGGGAAGTGTTTTATTTACAAACCATTGTACAAAAGTTGATGCTTTAAGATTCCTAATACAATCCAAAAATATTGTGCAAGTTGAAACCAAAACATGATTTTAAAGCTCGATAAGGCTATGTGCATCAGATTCTGGGGCAGCAGACATTTTCAGAAGTTAGTGACTCTTGGAGATGGAAAACGATTAATGAGAAGGAAGATTTCACGGTCCGAACAATCAGAAAAGACGTTGCTGAGAAGATGTATGTTAATGAGCCAAACAACCGATTCGTATGGGAAAGAATAGCAACCTTGAAGGCCAACTGTTTTGTTTGGAGAGCGATAGCTGGCAGGATCCCGACGTCTATGGCTTTAGTGGCCAGAAGTGTTTCATTTGGCATGTTGTATTTTATTAGCTTTTGGGGTCTCTTGTTTCCTTAGCTGCTGGCTAAGGGACTTCTTTTGGTTTATTAATAAAGAGTTTTGCTTGGCTAGCGAAAAAAAAAGTTGATCCGTGTAAATTGTAAGGCTATGCCTTGTGATTCAACCAAAAAGTGTAATAACGCCTTCAGGTCGCTGCCACGTAGGCGATGAGTTTTAGGTAGCTCATTCTTTAACTATCACATTGTAGTTTAACTCAAAGTAAAATCAGGAAAAAGAAAAGCAAAGAAAATTGGTGTTTGGTTGATGTGAAAAGGCCCCATTCTTTTCTCCCACAATCCCACTAAGGAGTTAGCAGCCCCTCCATTGACGCTCTGTTTCGGTGTTACAAGGCGTTGAAGGCTCATGTGGAGGACGCTACTCCACAGCGCCTTGCACATGTATGATAGTAGATCCTGTTGTGTTGACGAATTCTTGAGTCTAGTGGTTGCATCAAGACTGTCACATGGATTTTAGTTGAAAGGAAGTATAGACCTTAAACAATATAATGTTAACTAGATTTTACCGATGTCGCGTGTTGCGACGGCAACGTCGCGTAACAAAGTCAAAAACGTGTCAAGTCATATGCAGGCACCACATGTTAATGTCATCATCGAACGTTTATGACATTAATGTGGTTAGTCAAAGACAAAAAAAGTAGAATGTCTTACACATTATGGTGTAAATTCGTAAAAGTTAATTTAAATAAAAGAATTGAAATGTTGGAGAAGACGAAGTTTGAAGTTTTTAAGTAGAAAAAATAGGGTTTAAAGTTGCCAATTACCAAAATTTAGAGGTCAATGTGTCACTTACTAAAGGACGAATGTTGAATGTATTAAATCTCTAAAGTTGGATGTCTTGCACGCTGTGGTGTAAATTTGTTTTTTGTTTTTTTATTTTATTATTTCTTATTATATAACTATTGTTTTTTTTAAATTTTACATCGAAATAATTTAAGATAGAGAATGGAAACAACTCATGTTATTATAATATAGCTGGATGTAAGAATGTTGTATCCATGTGTTGATCACTACCAATTATTGTTTGCCAAGTGTTCTAGTTAACCATTTTGAGGTGTAGAACTAATTCAAAAGTCACGTGAGAAAGGCATGGTCGGAACCCACCGACCATGCATTTTAAGACATAGTAATGTGAATGTTAATCTAATAATGTGAACTAATTATTATACCTTTGGCTAATAATTTAAATACTACCTAAGGTTTTGTTTGAACCTCTGTGATTCTTGATGGCATAACAACAAAACTTACTCTTCTAGGAAATTAAGTATGAAGTATCAATGCATAGAGCAAATTTGTAACAAAACACTTTGAAGGAATATATCAAAAAAATAAAAATGAAAAAAGACCCTTTCATTTCAACAATGAAAAAGAACAAAAAAAATTATCATCCACCATTTTCTTCATCTCATCTTGTAACTAAAAAGAATGTTAAAAAAAACTTCCCTTTCAACAATAACAAAACGCTCATCAAATCAACCGCTTTTGCTCTTGCGCTTGTTTCCCCTCGAAAAATTCTGCCAGCATTCTCTCAAGATCCTCTGGCTGGAATCTGATGTATTTTGACGGGTTTTTACCGCCTTCAATCATAGGTCTGCATAATTACAACACGCGATCATGTTACCACAAGAACGGTCAAAACGGGTCAGGTTGACGCTAAAACCATTTTTTCACCTTTTACTAAAAGCATTGATTATATATGTACATGATTTCACTATCAACCTAACTTTACTTCATAAAATGACTTTAAAGGTTGCATACATTAAAAATACACTTTCGATGTGTATATTTAAAGAATCACCTGTCCAAAAGACATGATTCTTTACTCTTTAGAAAATAAAATAGAACGATGAAATCATACCCAAAGCGTGTTTTGAATGATCTATAGGCAGGTAAAAGGACTTCGGCTACAGCCAGCCTCAGTGACTCGCGGAACTCACTATCGGGAACTGTCCATGTAGATTGTCGTTGATGTAGTTCTTCAAACTGAGTATTGAACGTCTTGAACTTTTCTTTAACCGTACCTCGAGAGACCCCAGCAGTGCTGATCCCATCACCACCAGCAACCGTGAGGCATTGTAATATCTGATGAAAACAAAACTAACAACAATTAGCATGTTTTGGTTAGTATTAGAGGTGGGAAGATTAGTAGGTTCGGCATGTTGGGTAGCGGGTTAAAACGGGCCTTTTTAAAGTTTCCAAATTCTGATTTTCATATATGACTTATATTAAAAAAAAAATAATAATAAAGAGTAAAACGCCATTTTCGTCCCTGAGGTTTGGCTAGTTTTGTGACTTCCGTCCAAATGTTTGTTTTTCCGCATCTGGATCCAAAAGGTTTAAAATCTTGCCATTTTCATCCATTTCGTTAACTCCATCCATTTTTCTTCGTTAAGTCAGGTGTATTTCCGTCTCTTTTGTTAACTTAAAGGGCAATTCGGCCTTTTTCACTTAAAGTAAAAAAGACTGAATACCCCTGAAATAACCGAATTTCCCTTTAAGTTAACAAAAAAGACGGAAATACCCATGACTTAACAGAGAAAAATTGATAGTTAATGAGCTGGATGAAAATGGCAAAATTTCAAACCTTTTGGATCCAGATGCGGAAAAAAAACCTTTAGACGAAAGTCGCAAAACTAGCCAAATCTCAAGGATGAAAATGACATTTTACTAAAAAAAAGTTACGTATAAAGAACCTTAGACCAACAAATTCTTTTATACTGATTTGCATGCTGCTGCACGACCCTTCGGTGGATTTGGACCCAGTCATCTCCTAACATATCCTTCGCGTCGGACCTATAAAAGCAAATTACTTTATCTACCTAAGAAAATAAACTAAGATTCCAAGAAAACATGGATACCTTCGCACAGATCTAACAATGTAATGAATGTTGTTCATCATAAATAACTGAGTCAACGCTTGATCTTTATAATTTTTAGACTTTCCGTCTAAATTATTTTGCAACGCCTGCATTATCCGTGTTGTTATTTTCGCCAGTTGGGCATCTGGATCAATTGCTTCAAACTCTAGAAAAAGTTGTTTCAATGTTGACTGGTAACTGCCGGACAAACAAAGCGTAAAAATCAAATGTTAACGTAAACTTTGGTTATTTATATATCAAGAATGATGAATGAGAACTTACTCGAATAAGAACTTGACGTAATTGATAACATAACTTGTTAATGGATGGACAGTTCCATCAAGAACAGCGGTTTTTGTAGCGTCCTTTTCAATGGCTTCTTCAAAGTCAACAAACGTCTCTTGTGCCGTCTCTGCTAACCGTTTTGTCAAGGCGGAAACAGATTCCCTCAGTTTAGCAGCAGAAATACTTGCATATAACGTATTGAACTGTCAATTACAAACATAAGTTACAAGAAAACTCAGAATAAGGAAAAGTGTGAAATATATATATATATAGAAATAAGTTAAGATGAGAACTCCTACGAGTTGTCAGAACCGCGAGAACTCTTACTTCCCGTGTGAGTTTTTCAACCAAATTTTGCACAAGCGTAGATTAACATCTAACTAAGACATCTGTGAAAAAAAAATTGAAAAAAAATTGGCGAGCCGGCATTTATTCGACATGCAAGTTTGATTTACACTGGTTTAATGGCTGCTTACATCATCAGCTCCAGAACGTTACGGTGGTGTAAATTTGTTTTACACCGACGTAAGAAGTCGTATATGATTTTATTTGAAAAAGTTTCATAAAAAAATATTTCGTCAATTTTTTTTTTCAAAAAACCTTTAAATCAAAAGGTTCTCAAGTTCTCACAACTCCAGCTAGTTCTCATTTTAACCATTCCCTATATATATATATATGATTAGTACCTCTGGTTGAACTTCTTTCATAATCTCATACATGTCAAGAAGAACAAATAGCTTTTCAGGCGACCGCTTGCTTTTGGCAATAGCGACACAGCGCTTGCAGTTCCTTCTGCAAAACATTGGTCCATAAACGATTCCATCCCTTCGAAAATTTGATCCGAAACTTTTCTTTCTGCAGCAAATAGCAACTTTACAGCGATCCGCACAAAATGAATCCAATTTCCGATTTTAGCCTCCAACGCCTCCCATTGCATCTTCTGGACATCGTCTTTACTAAGTTTTTCTACTCCAAGTTTTTTAAGACTGCCTTCCATACACGCCTAACGAGCTTCCCTATAAACAATTGATGCAGGATCATACGGTTAAGCTACTGTAACATAAAAAGAAGAGTATTTGCACCCCTGTGGTATGGGGCAAAAGGGGCGCTAACGGGTCGTGTTTATGGGTTGGTGGGTTCAACCCGACCCGAACCCGAAAATTTTAGACGAACCCGTACCCGAAAAGCGTGTCATACATATGAACCCGAACACGACCCGATATTCGCGAGTTGACCCAAACACGACCTGTTCAACTCGAAATATTTTTTTAAATTTTTTTCCGCCAATTAATATATTAAAATTCACTAAAAAACCACAAATGTATATAATAAAATTACATTTAAACTAAGAAATCTTATTTTAATTTCTCTTTTTAAGTTATAATTATGACATATAATACACACCCAGTTTAATTTATGATATAAAACATATTGTAAAAAATATAATATAATATAAATGGATTAAACGGGTCAACCCGCTAACCCGATCAAGTTGACCCGTACCTCACCCGTTTAGCTAAACGGGTTCGCAGGTTCAACCGGAAACCGACCCGAACCCCTTTAGACTAAACCCAAACTAGCGAATTTCGTGTTAGCCCCATTGACGTTTGCATTTCTCATCACTTTTGACCCTTCTGTCAGTTGACCGATTGTTTGACCGGTATGTTGTTAACACCCATGAGGGTATTATTGGACGGAAGCGTGTAAAGTGACGAAAAATGCAAACGTCAATGGGGCAGGTGCAAATTGACGTTTATTCAAAAAAGAAACTTCAAAATATAAAGTGTCACCTGAAATAATAAACACTTGTTGTTGCTGGCCCGTTTGAAGCATTTGTTGAGCGAGATCATGCAACAACGGTACAACTTTAGCCGGTACCAGAGTTGGTGGACGGTAAACAACATCTTCTAAATCTTTATTATGATCCGCATGAGTTTTCTTCCCACCATCACCATTAGCAGTGGACGGTCTAAGGGAAGCAGGCAGGCAGTCCAAAAGGCGATCGGGTTCCACCGGTTAATAAAACATAAGAAAACACACAACTTATTAACCAAAACAATACGAATGTTTAACCGAAAGATATTGGAATCAGACCTGCAAGCGTGTAATAGCTGCCTGAACTCTTCCTCAAGCATTAACGAAGCCTTTTGAAGCAAAGTTGTAGAATGAGTAATCACTCCAATGCTGCTCTTAAGGTTTTTATTAGTGCTGAAAAACCGAACAATTTTTTTCAGTTGATTCACTGCTTCTAAATAACTCTCCAAATCTTCATGAGGACCTCTCATAATTTCAGCCTCAGCCTACACATATTTACAATTACATTACATTTTATTATTATGATTATTTGGTTTTCATTCTAAACCTCTATACTATATATAATATCTGCTTTTAATCATTTAAATTCGAATAATTTGGTTCTTCTTAAGGACTGCTTGGCTTGTCAGCAAGAAAGTGCATAAAAGAATGCCACTTAAATCTGCGTCGCAAGTTTTTCTTCTAAACGAAATACGCAGTTAAGTTTAATTTTTTCCAGCATTCCTGTATAGATTTTGTTGAAAACGGAGTTGTATTTAAAATAAAGTAACATCCGTACCAGTATTAGTTATATATGTCTTCAACCAATTTTTTCTCTAATAACTTGCGTTCGTTAACGTTTTTTTTTCTTTGAGATTCAAATATAAATTTATACTCAAAATAAAGCATATTTTTGGTACTGTAAACTATACGATGACAAACCAAACCAAACCAATTCGGACCAAAAACACAGGTACCACCTTCCAGTATTGATGTTATCTAAACCCGTGTCAACATTTGTTTTCACGATTTGTTTTCACGGTTTGCGATCCATGTAAAACACACGTTTACATACTTTTTGTCATATGACAACTTTATTATTTTTTTTATTTTTCAGTTACTATAACGAGTAACCCTGTAAACGAACCGAATGAACACGAACATAGGCATGTTCATGTTCGTTCATTTAACTTTAACCGAACATGAACACAAACACGAACATATAATCAAACACATTTTTTTTGTTCATGTTCGTTCATTAAGAAATCGGGCATGTTCATGTTCGTTCGTTTAAAGCTTAAACGAACAGTTCACTAACATAAATGAACATAAACAAAAAAGACTTAACTGAACATGTTTGTATAATCATAAACAAACATAAATTAACATGATTGAACAAGCATAAACGAACCCAAATGAACGTGACTGAACAAATATAAACAAACACAATTTAACATTAGTGAACACGAAAGAACAAGTCTAATATATTACAATTCATGCGAAAACACATCTTAATTAGGGTTCATAGATATTAAAATTAAGTAGTTTTTCATACAAATATTAAGTAAGTGATCAGCTACGATCTAAGAAAAAAATTAAAATTACATTTTTTTATTACTATAAAACTCAATTACTAATTAGTTATATTTATATAAGTAGTTGAAAACCTAATATTCATATAAATATAACTACTTATGTATCTGCTAAAATTTAAACCAACATAAACGAACATAAATAGACGAACATTGACGAACGTAAACGAACGTTCACGAACATAAATGAACGAACACAAAGTGTATTCATGTTAACAAAAATTTTTATTCGTGTTAGTTCGTTTATTAAATAAACGAAAATAAACGAACTTCCCGCCGCACAAATTCACTAACAGTCCATGAACGTTCGGTTCGTTTACCGACCTAATAACGAGTGTCAGTATCTTAACGAACCTAACCGATACCGACCAAATTCCCAAACCCCACTAGTTCAATCCATTTATCACAAACTTCACCCTACCAACATACATCTAGGGTTTCACAAAATTCTCATACCAATGATTACAACAATCACAAATACAATTCAAGATCCGAAACCAAACCCGAAACATAGAAAAACCAACCTGTTTAACAAGCTCGAATTGGACCAAAACCGCATCTGCAAACTTCAAAGTCTTATCAATATTCCCATGCGCTTGCCTCATAGAATGTGTCTTAATCTAAACACAACACACACACACACACAACAAAACATCATGAACATGAACATGAATATATCAGAATAAGAGGAGTTTAGAAAGCGTAAACCTGCGTGGGACGCATGGCGGTTTCGAGGGCGGAGAGGCGGAGATCGAAGGAGCCCAGGATGTTGGTCATGCTGTCGGTTATGATCTGGCTTCTAGCAAGACAATCCTTCAGGGTTTCGGCTCGATCACGAAGAGTTTCCATTGTTAGATCGTTAAACCCCATTTTTGGTTTGTTGTTGTTTTCCATTTTGGAATTGCAGAGAGGAAGTTAGGGATGAAGTTGAGGAGGCTTTTATACGTTCCCGGTGATGATGATGATGATGCCTTTGGTTTGGCTACACACGTGGCAAAGTTTTTAATTTTTATATATATTTTTTTAATATACTTAAATTAAATAGTTTTTAAACAAGTTAAATGGCTATTTGTTAGTCCTTAGTTGGCCTCTTACTGATTTAGCATATTATTTAATGATTCAGACTGTTTGTTTCGTGAGCAAATGTCTGTCTGAATAGTTTAGACATTTGCCTCTAAATGGTTAAATATTACAGTGAGTCTGAATAGTTAAAACCTTTAATCTGAATTGGTCAGACATTTACCACTGAACAGTTAACTATTATTATGGCTCTCATTGGTTTAGACCTATTATTAGTTCAGACCTCTTACTAGGTCAGTAATTAAATATTTAGAAGTTGCCAAACAACCCTAATTTTTTTTATTAAAGAAGTTATATAGAAACATAAGCTTATGTTGTTATATGAGAATGATATTGTAAGGAGATTTTACGGTTAATTAAATACGGGTATCTTACCGTATTGTTTTGATTGAACATTGACTATATCGGTACCAGTATTTTGGTTTCAACAAATTTGGTATTGGCCCCTTTCGGTTTTGCTAATTTTCGGTAATTAGCATGATGCTCGGACCGATTTGCCATCATCGTAGGGTATTCTTTTTAGGTGTGGTCTAATCTGGTTTTCGTTGTATATGGTATAGTACCGATTTGATCATCTTGATACTGATTTGTGATTTTTTTTTAATATGTTTTAGCAAGATTTATTTGTTAATACACTGTAATGCACAAGTTTGATGCATATGACCGGGTCATGGTACATTGCATAGACACGAAGTATGAATATTATGATGCAACTTGAATTAAAGATGAAGGTTTAATGCTGAACGATAAACATGTTTGATGCACACAATTAAAAGGCCAAACACGTGTTTAGCTCACATTTATAACTTATACGTAGTTTCCATATATACTAGTGGGTTTATCCACGCATTTTCGTAGGTTTATCCATGCATTTTCACGGGTTTAATAGTACAACCAAGTACCCAACATTATGTTTCGAATAAGCCCTTCTAAAATAAATCCTTAGATAGTTAGATATTCGTGAAGTATCAGGTGACTAATTTGAATAACATCACCGTTTGTTTCATATTTGACTAACTTGACGTGCTAACGCTCCCATCCAGCAAAAGTATATATTGGATCCACTAAACACCTATTTCTTGAGGAATTTGCTGACATGCTTCTATCTACCCTTTCATCACATTTCCAAATCGATTATATATTGTTAACAAACAACCATTAATAGTAATTTTATTAAAATTATTATATTTACTTTTAATAACATATAATTTTTTCTTTTCTTTACATCATATATATTCTTTATTAATTAATTTGATACTTTTTTATTAAATTACGTTTATAACTTTTTTCTAAATCTTAAGTACGTAGTTGTGCGTGATTTTTTCCCTTTTCATTTTTGTTAAAAATGAAGTTGTACTCAAAATAAAGTTTTTTATTTGGTATCATAAAACGGTACGATGATAAACTAAACCGTTCTAGTGGTTTGGCTTTCTAAGCAACATGTTTTATATTCAAATCACGCTTGTTTTACATTATCATTTGCTCTGATTCGCCGCAATTACGTAGAAAAAAACTAGTTAATAGTTAAATTACAAATTAAACCCCCTTGATTTGATTTTTTTTACTTATACCTTTACACTAATAGGTAAAATACAAAATACATCCTCTTGTATGTTTGAATATAAACTAGAAGATTGACCCGCGTGTGTTGCGTTGCGGCCAATGAAATTGACATGTTGTTGATCAGATTCACATTTACAATGTGTTAAAGATGTTTTTGTCGGTTAAGTTTATATAACTATCTTATACAAATAAGTAATTCACCAAACAAGCTCAATATAATTAATGGTATCATAATTACTACGTTACATGAATTATATCCATATAAATAACCTATCGTATTGAGCCCCCACGTTGCGGTGGGGGCGTAAAACCGTGACAAATAGCACCAACGCCACACTATAGCCAACGACCACCAACATTGAAGTTGTGGCGTTTTAACGTGGAGAAATTAGACCGGCATATAACACATAGAAAATAATAACTAACTCAATTTAGGATTCGTGCGTTGTGATGAACTTATTAAACGGGAAAAAATAGACGACGTAAATCACTGAACCACACACGTACGTTGCGCCATGTTAACTTGTAAAATTTAGGACGAAGCGTATAACAAAACTTAAAATCGTTGAACCACACACACATTGTGCTGTGTTAACTCGCAAAATTTAGAAGCAAACGTAAAACAAATTTTTTGGAAAATATGAAGAATATAGGAGATCAAAGTTGAAATAAAAAAGTTGTGAGGTTAAATTGGAAAAGCTAAAAACTTTTGGGTTAAACCTATAAAATCAAGTAGTTTTGGGTTTAAAGTGAAATATCAAACAATTTTTTGAAAACCCCCCAAACATGGGTACAACACCTCAATGTCTCAACTTGACCTCAATGTCTCAACTTGCCGCTAATATATATGGTGTAAATTTCACCATAAAGTTATAAAATCAAACTTAATTCATATACCCAAAAAGATATCGATAAGTATTTTACACCAATCGAAAACAATAATGAATATTGGTATAGTTCGTTTAAATTGAAAGTCTCAGTACCAGCTACTGTCGTTCTAATTGAAAGTCTCAATCCCCAGTACCAGCGAATGAAGCTCTACTCGAATCAAGCACATATCTTAACTTCTAGCCTCATGGTCATGTGTGTGCGTTTAAGTTTCTGATTACTTTCCAAATTTTAAGTAATATTATTATAAATTATAAAAAGAGTAATAACAACAAATACTTGATATAAATTAATAAACTTATACTAATATATAACATTAATAACAACGAATATATAAAAGCTCACATTTATCAGAAACAATTGTTCTTAATGAAGTCACTTCTAATTTGAGCTACAGAGCTATATCAGCAGAAATGATATATAATAGTAGTTGATAATGCAACAGTGGTTTTTTAGATTTCATCATTAAGTAGTTGTTGTAACAACTGATCAGCATCCATCAGCTGTTATAATCAGTTGTTGTTGGAAATGGCTTCATCAGCAGTTATCTCTCTTTGAGAACCTTCAAGCATCAGTCGCGCTTATTGCATCAACAGTTAATAACAGACATGAAGCAACAATGGCTCATGACTCACAGTTCCTTTAAAAAATGTTTTCATAACCGGACCAGAGATCGAACCGCTCGGCTTATCGGTTCACTGGTCGAACCGGTCTGACATTCATTTCTAGCCTCCTTCAGTACTAAAAAATAATCCTTTCATACGTAAATTACTTGCTAAAGCATACTATGTGTCACCAATAACAATATATGAATATGATTAAAAATCTTTCATAACTTACTTTTCAACAATCAAAACTAATTCAATTCTCTCATATAGTCCAGCATCAACCAAGAACTTCAGGAACACAACAAAAAAGTCGAATAAAGAAACCCTAATATCTTGTATAAATATAGTTAACCACAAAACTACACAAATTAAATAACAAAATCCACCTTATTTAGCTTGTTGGTGTTGGATATTTTAGTGTAATTTGAGATTGCGTGTAACGACCAAATAAAAGTGCACGCTTATTTGAAGGTCATCGCGACTAACGGGGGATCCAAGGGGGCAGCGCCCCCTTTGGGGGGGTTCGGGGGCAGCGGCCCCAAGAGAAGCAGGGTCCAAGGGGCGGCAGCCCCAGGCTGGGGTCAAGCTATGACGAACAAATTTGCGAAATTGGACAAGCTTGAAGGGCAAGACTTTCGTCGCTGGCAAACGAAAATGCATTTTCTGTTGACGACTTTGAAAGTGGTGTACGTTCTGAGTACCCCGATGCCCGAGGAAGTGGTGGATGAACCGCTGGAACAAACTAGGAAGCGTGGAAAGTGGTTGAATGCTGGAAATTTTTTATTTTGGACAAAAGTCCTTTATCAAAAATGCATCAGAAATTGAATTTCGGACTAAATACGCACTTTTGGAAACTTAAGGTACTAAAGGTTATTTGTGCAAAATAAAAACTGCCTGCAGTTTGTGAAAACTACATATACGCTCCAAATGAAAACTGCCAAAATAATCAAAATTTGATCATTGACTCTCAATCAAAAATTGCCATACAAAAATCTAGAATTTTTCTGATTTTATCCGATCAAAGATTGGTAGCCACTCCAATTGTTTGATCTGATAGTGATTACACGACTTCAGATTCATCCAAGCAATTTCGAATTTCTCCCAACAAAGATCAAACAATTTCAGTGAAGATTACAAGCGGTGGTGAATCTTCGAAGGCTATAACGAACAAATTTGCGAAATTGGACAAGCTTGAAGGGCAAGACTTTCGTCGCTGGCAAAAGAAGATACATTTTCTGTTGACGACTTTGAAAGTGGTGCACGTTCTAAGTAACCCGATGCCCGAGGAAGTGGTGGATGAACCGCTGGAACAAACTAGAAAACGTGGAAAGTGGTTGAATGCTGGAAATTTTTTATTTTGGACAAAAGTCCTTTATCAAAAATGCATCAGAAATTGAATTTCGGGCTAAATATGCACTTTTGGAAACTTAAGTGACTAAAAGGTGATTTGTGCATAATAAAAACTGCCTACAGTTTTTGAAAACTGCATATACGCTTCCAATGAAAACTGCCAAAATAATCAAAATTTGATCATTGACTCTTAATAAAAAATTGCCATACAAAAATCTAGAATTTTTCAGATTTTATCCGATCAAAGATTGGTAGCCACTTCAACTGTTTGATCTGATAGTGATTACACGACTTCAGATTCATCCAAGCAATTTCGAATTTTTCCCAACAAAGATCAAACAATTTCAATGAAGATGATAAGCGGTGGTGAATCTTCGAAGGCTACGGCGAACAAATTTGCGAAATTGGACAAGCTTGAAGGGCAAGACTTTCGTCGCTGGCAAAAGAAGATGCATTTTCTGTTGACGACTTTGAAAGTGGTGTACGTTCTGAGTACCCCGATCCCGAGGAAGTGGTGGATGAACCGCTGGAACAAACTAGGAAGCGTGGAAAGTGGTTGAATGCTGGAAAATTTTTATTTTGGACAAAAGTCCTTTATCAAAAATGCATCAGAAATTGAATTTTGTGCTAAATATGCACTTTTGGAAACTTAAGGGAGTAAAAGGTGGTTTGTGCAAAATAAAAACTGCCTGCAGTTTGTGAAAACTGCATATACGCTCCCAATGAAAACTGCCAAAATAATCAAAATTTGATCATTGACTCTCAATCAAAAATTGCCATACAAAAATCTAGAATTTTTCTGATTTTATCCGATCAAAGATTGGTAGCCACTCCAATTGTTTGATCTAATAGTGATTACACGACTTCAGATTCATCCAACCAATTTCGAATTTTTCCCAACAAAGATCAAACAATTTCACTGAAGATGACCAGCGGTGATGAATCTTCGAAGGCTATGACGAACAAATTTGCGAAATTGGACAAGTTTGAAGGGCAAGACTTTCGTCGCTGGCAAAAGAAGATGTATTTTCTGTTAACGACTTTAAAAGTGGTGTACGTTCTGAGTACCCCGATGCCCGAGGAAGTGGTGGATGAACCGCTGGAACAAACTAGGAAGCGTGGAAAGTGGTTGAATGCTGGAAATTTTTTATTTTGGACAAAAGTCCTTTATAAAAAATGCATCAGAAATTGAATTTCGGGCTAAACATGCACTTTTGGAAACTTAAGGGACTAAAGGTGGTTTGTGCAAAATAAAAACTGTCTGCAGTTTGTGAAAACTGCATATACGCTCCCAATGAAAACTGACAAAATAATCAAAATTTGATCATTGACTCTCAATCAAAAATTGCCATACAAAAATCTAGAAATTTTCAGATTTTATCCGATAAAAGATTGGTAGCCACTCCAATTGTTTGATCTGATAGCGATTACACGACTTCAGATTTATCCAAGCAATTTCGAATTTTTCCCAACAAAGATCAAACAATTTTAGTGAAGATGACAAGCGATGGTGAATCTTCGAAGGCTATGACGAACAAATTTGCGAAATTGGACAAGTTTGAAGGGCAAGACTTTCGTCGCTGGCAAAGAAGATGCATTTTTTGTTGACGACTTTGAAAGTGGTGTACGTTCTGAGTACCCCGATGCCCGAGGAAGTGGTGGATGAACCGCTGTAAAAAACTAGGAAGCGTGGAAAGTGGTTGAATGCTGGAAATTTTTTATTTTGAACAAAAGTCCTTTATAAAAAATGCATCAGAAATTGAATTTCGGGCTAAATATGCACTTTTGGAAACTTAAGGGACTAAAGGTGGTTTGTGCAAAATAAAAACTGTCTGCAAGTTGTGAAAACTGCATATACGCTCCCAATGAAAACTGCCAAAATAATCAAAATTTGATCGTTGACTCTCAATCAAAAATTGCCATACAAAAATCTAGAATTTTTCAGATTATATACGATCTGATATTTTTATTCGATCAAAGATTGGTAGCCACTCCAATTGTTTGATCTGATAGTGATTACACGACTTCAGATTCATCCAAGCAATTTCGAATTTTCCCAACAAAGATCAAACAATTTGAGTGAAGATGACAAGCGGTGGTCAATCTTCGAAGGCTATGACGAACAAATTTCCAAAATTGGACAAGTTTGAAGGGCAAGACTTTCGCCGCTGCAAAAGAAGATGCATTTTCTGTTGACGACTTTGAAAGTGGTGTACGTTCTGAGTACCCCGATGCCCGAGGAAGTGTGGATGAACCGCTGGAACAAACTAGGAAGCGTGGAAAGTGGTTGAATGCAGGAAATTAGTTATTTTGACAAAAGTCCTTTATCAAAAATGTATCAGAAATTGAATTTCGGGTAAATATGGAAACTTAAGGGACTAAAGGTGGTTTGTGCAAAATAAAAACTGCTTGCAGTTTGTGAAAACTGCATATACGCTCCCAATGAAAACTGCCAAAATAATCAAAATTGATCATTGACTCTCAATCAAAAATTGCCATACAAAAATCTAGAATTTTTCTGATTTGATCCGATCAAAGATTGGTAGCCACTCCAATTGTTCGATCTGATAGTGATTACACGACTTCAGATTCATCCAAGCAATTTCGAATTTTTCCAACAAAATCAACAATTCGAAGATGCAACGTGGGAATCTCAAGCTAGACGAATCGATGGACATTTGAAGGCAACTTCGTCGCTTGAAGAAGATGCATTTTTGAAATTGGACAAGTTTGAAGGGCAAGACTTTCATCGCTGGCAAAAGAAGATGCATTTTCTGTTGACGACTTTGAAAGTGGTGTACGTTCTGAGTACCCCGATGCCCAGGAAGTGGTGGATGAACCGCTGGAACAAACTAGAAGCGTGGAAAGTGGTTGAATGCTGGAAATTTTTTATTTTGGACAAAAGTCCTTTATCAAAAATGCATCAGAAATTGAATTTCGGCTAAATATGCATTTTGGAAACTTAAGGGACTAAAGGTGGTTTGTGCAAAATAAAAACTGCCTGCAGTTTGTGAAAACTGCATATACGCTCCCAATGAAAACTGCCAAAATAATCAAAATTTGATCATTGACTCTCAATAAAAATTGCCATACAAAAATCTAGAATTTTTCTGATTTTATCCGATCAAAGATTGGTAGCCACTCCAATTGTTTGATCTGATAGTGATTACACGACTTCAGATTCATCCAAGCAATTTCGAATTTTTCCCAACAAAGATCAAACAATTTCAGTGAAGATGACAAGCGGTGGTGATCTTCGAAGGCTATGACGAACAAATTTGCGAAATTGGACAAGTTTGAAGGGCAAGACTTTCGTCGCTGGCAAAAGAAGATGCATTTTCTGTTGACGACTTTGAAAGTGGTGCACGTTCTGAGTACCCGATGCCCGAGGAAGTGGTGGATGAACCGCTGGAAAAACTAGGAAGCGTGGAAAGTGGTTGAATGCTGGAAATTTTTTATTTTGGACAAAAGTCCTTTATCAAAAATGCATCAGAAATTGAATTTCGGGCTAAATATGCACTTTGGAAACTTAAGGGACTAAAGGTGGTTTGTGCAAAATAAAAACTGCCTGCAGTTTGTGAAAACTGCATATACGCTCCCAATGAAAACTGTCCAAAATAATCAAAATTTGATCATTGACTCTCAATCAAAAATTGCCATACAAAAATCTAGAATTTTTCTGATTTTATCCGATCAAAGATTGGTAGCCACTCCAATTGTTTGATCTGATAGTGATTACACGACTTCAGATTCATCCAAGCAATTTCGAATTTTCCCAACAAAGATCAAACAATTTCAGTGAAGATGACAAGCGGTGGTGAATCTTCGAAGGCTATGACGAACAAATTTGCGAAATTGGACAAGTTTGAAGGGCAAGACTTTCGTCGCTGGCAAAAGAAGATGCATTTTCTGTTGACGACTTTGAAAGTGGTGTACGTTCTAGTACCCCGATGCCGAGGAAGTGGTGGATGAACCGCTGGAACAAACTAGAAGCGTGGAAAGTGGTTGAATGCTGGAAATTTTTTATTTTGGACAAAAGTCCTTGATCAAAAATGCATCAGAAATTGAATTTCGGGCTAAATAGCACTTTTGGAAACTTAAGGGACTAAAGGTGGTTTGTGCAAAATAAAAACTGCCTGCAGTTTGTGAAAACTGCATATACGCTCCCAATGAAAACTGCCAAAATAATCAAAATTTGATCATTGACTCTAATAAAAAATTGCCATACAAAATCTAGAATTTTTCTGATTTTATCCGATCAAAGATTGGTAGCCACTCCAATTGTTTGATCTGATAGTGATTACACGACTTCAGATTCATCAAGCAATTTCGAATTTTTCCCAACAAAGATCAAACAATTTCAGTGAAGATGACAAGCGGTGGTGAATCTTCGAAGGCTATGACGAACAAATTTGCGAAATTGGACAAGTTTGAAGGGCAAGACTTTCGTCGCTGGCAAAAGAAGATGCATTTTCTGTTGACGACTTTGAAAGTGTGTACGTTCTGAGTACCCCGATGCCCGAGGAAGTGGTGGATGAACCCTGGAACAAACTAGGAAGCGTGGAAAGTGGTTGAATGCTGGAAATTTTTTATTTTGGACAAAGTCCTTTATCAAAAATGCATCAGAAATTGATTTCGGGCTAAATATGCACTTTTGGAAACTTAAGGGACTAAAGGTGGTTTGTGCAAAATAAAAACTGCCTGCAGTTGTGAAAACTGCATATACCTCCCAATGAAAACTGCCAAAATAATCAAAATTTGATCATTGACTCTCAATCAAAAATTTGCATACAAAAATCTAGAATTTTTCTGATTTTATCCGATCAAAGATTGGTAGCCACTCCAATTGTTTGATCTGATAGTGATTACACGACTTCAGATTCATCCAAGCAATTTCGAAATTTTTCCCAACAAAGATCAAACAATTTCAGTGAAGATGACAAGCGGTGGTGAATCTTCGAAGGCTATGACGAACAAATTTGCGAAATGGACAAGTTTGAAGGGCAAGACTTTCGTCGCTGGCAAAAGAAGATGCATTTTCTGTTGACGACTTTGAAAGTGGTGCACGTTCTGAGTACCCCGATGCCCGAGGAAGTGGTGGATGAACCGCTGGAACAAACTAGAAGCGTGGAAAGTGGTTGAATGCTGGAAATTTTTTATTTTGGACAAAAGTACTTTATCAAAAATGCATCAAAATTGAATTTCGGGCTAAATAGCACTTTTGGAAACTTAAGGGACTAAAGGTGGTTTGTGCAAAATAAAAACTGCCTGCAGTTTGTGAAAACTGCATATACCTCCCAATGAAAACTGCCAAAATAATCAAAATTTGATCATTGACTCTCAATCAAAAATTGCCATAAAAAATCTAGAATTTTTCTGATTTTATCCGATCAAAGATTGGTAGCCACTCCAATTGTTTGATCTGATAGTGATTACACGACTTCAGATTCATCCAAGCAATTTCGAATTTTTCCCAACAAAGATCAAACAATTTCAGTGAAGATGACAAGCAGTGGTGAATCTTCGAAGGCTATGACGAACAAATTTGCGAAATTGGACAAGTTTGAAGGGCAAGACTTCGTCGACTGGCAAAAGAAGATGCATTTTCTTTGACGACTTTGAAAGTGGTGCGTCTGAGTACCCCGATGCCCGAGGAAGTGGTGGATGAACCGCTGGAACAAACTAGGAAGCGTGGAAAGTGGTTGAATGCTGGAAAATTTTTTATTTTGGACAAAAGTCCTTTATCAAAAAATGCATCAGAAATTGAATTTCGGGCTAAATATGCACTTTTGGAAACTTAAGGGACTAAAGGTGGTTTGTGCAAAATAAAAACTGCCTGCAGTTTGTGAAAACTGCATATACGCTCCCAATGAAAACTGCCAAAATAATCAAAATTTGATCATTGACTCTCAATCAAAAATTGCCATACAAAAATCTAGAATTTTTCTGATTTTATCCGATCAAAGATTGGTAGCCACTCCAATTGTTTGATCTGATAGTGATTACACGACTTCAGATTCATCCAAGCAATTTCGAAATTTTCCCAACAAAGACCAAACAATTTCAGTGAAGATGACAAGCGGTGGTGAATCTTCGAAGGATATGACGAACAAATTTGCGAAATTGGACAAGTTTGAAGGGAAAGACTTTCGTCGCTGACAAAAGAAGATGCATTTTCTGTTGACAACTTTGAAAGTGGTGCACGTTCTGAGTACCCCGATGCCGAGAAAGTGGTGGATGAACCGCTGGAACAAACTAGGAAGCTTGGAAAGTGGTTGAATGCTGGAAATTTTTTATTTGGACAAAAGTCCTTTATCAAAAATGCATCAGAAATTGAATTTCGGGCTAAATATGCACTTTTGGAAACTTAAGGGACTAAAGGTGGTTTGTGCAAAATAAAAACTGCCTGCAGTTTGTTAAAATTTCATATACGCTCCCAATGAAAACTGCAAAATAATCAAAATTTGATCATTGACTCTCAATCAAAAATTGCCATACAAAAATCTAGAATTTTTCAGATTTTATCCGATCAAAGATTGGTAGCCACTCCAATTGTTTGATCTGATAGTGATTACACGACTTCAGATTCATCCAAGCACTTTCGAATTTTTCCCAACAAAGATCAAACAATTTCAGTGAAGATGACAAGCGGTGGTGAATCTTCGAAGGCTATGACGACAAATTTGCGAAATTGGACAAGTTTGAAGGGTAAGACTTTCGTCGCTGGCAAAAGAAGATGCATTTTCTGTTGACGACTTTGAAAGTGGTGTACGTTCTGAGTACCCGGATGCCCGAGGAAGTGGTGGATGAACCGCTGGAACAAACTAGGAAGCGTGGAAAGTGGTTGAATGCTGGAAATTTTTTATTTTGGGCTAAAGTCCTTTATCAAAAAATGCATCAGAAATTGAATTTCGGGCTAAATATGCACTTTTGGAAACTTAAGAGACTAAAGGTGGTTTGTGCAAAATAAAAACTGCCTGCAGTTTGTGAAAACTGCATATACGCTCCCAATGAAAACTGTCAAAATAATCAAAATTTGATCATTGACTCTCAATCAAAAATTGCCATACAAAAAATCTAGAATTTTTCAGATTTTATCCGATCAAAGATTGGTAGCCACTCCAATTGTTTGATCTGATAGTGATTACACGACTTCAGATTCGTCCAAGCAATTTCGAATTTTTCCCAACAAAGATCAAACAATCTCAGTGAAGATGGCAAGCGGTGGTGAATCTTCGAAGGCTATGACGAACAAATTTGCGAAATTGGACAAGTTTGAAGGGAAAGACTTTCGTCGCTGACAAAAGAAGATGCATTTTCTGTTGACAACTTTGAAAGTGGTGCACGTTCTGAGTACCCCGATGCCGGAGAAAGTGGTGGATGAACCGCTGGAACAAACTAGGAAGCTTGGAAAGTGGTTGAATGCTGGAAATTTTTTATTTTGGACAAAAGTCCTTTATCAAAAATGCATCAGAAATTGAATTTCGGGCTAATTATGCAATTTTGGAAACTTAAGTGACTAAAGATGGTTTGTGCAAAATAAAAACTGCCTGCAGTTTGTGAAAACTGCATATACGCTCACAATGAAAACTGCCAAAATAATCAAAATTTGATCATGGACTCTCAATCAAAAATTGACATACAAAAATCTAGAATTTTTCTTATTTTATCCGATCAAAGATTGGTAGCTACTCCAATTGTTTGATCTGATAGTGATTACACGACTTCAAATTCATCCAAACAATTTCGAATTTTTCCAAACAAAGATCAAACAATTATAGTGAAGATGACAAGCGGTGGTGAATCTTCGAAGGCTATGACGAACAAATTTGCGATATTGGACAAGTTTGAAGGGCAATACTTTCGTCGCTGGCAAAAGAAGATGCATTTTCTGTTGACGACTTTGAAAGTGGTGTATGTTCTGAGTACCCCGATGCCCGAGGAAGTGATGGATGAACCGCTGGAACAAACTAGGAAGTGTGGAAAGTGGTTGAATGCTGGAAATTTTTTATTTTGGAGAAAATTCCTTTATCAAAAATGCATCAGAAATTGAATTTCGGGCTTTATATGCACTTCTGGAAACTTAAGACACTAAAGGTGGTTTGTGCAAAGTAAAAACTGCCTGCAGTTTGTGAAAACTGTATATACGCTCCCAATAAAAACTGCCAAAATAATAAAAATTTGATCATTGACTCTCAATCAAAAATTGCCATACAAAAATCTAGAATTTTTCTGATTTTATCCGATCAAAGATTGGTAGCCACTCCAATTGTTTGATCTGATAGTGATTACACGACTTCAGATTCATACAAGCAATTTCGAATTTTTCCCAACAAAGATCAAACAGTTTCAGTGAAGATGACAAGCGGTGGGGAATCTTCGAAGGCTATGACGAACAAATTTGCGATATTGGACAAGTTTGAAGGGCAAGACTTTCGTCGCTGGCAAAAGAAGATGCATTTTCTGTTGACGACTTTGAAAGTGGTGTACGTTCTGAGTACCCGGATGCCTGAGGAAGTGGTGGATGAACCGCTGGAACAAACTAGGAAGCGTGGAAAGTGGTTGAATGCTGGAAATTTTTTATTTTGGACAAAAGTCCTTTATCAAAAATGCATCAGAAATTGAATTTCGGACTAAATATGCACTTTTGGAAACTTAAGCGACTAAAGGTGGTTTGCGCAAAATAAAACTGCCTGCAGTTTGTGAAAACTGCATATACGCTCCCAATGAAAACTTCCAAAATAATCAAAATTTGATCATTGACTCTCAATCAAAAATTGCCATACAAAAATCTTGAATTTTTTTAATTTAACCCATCAAAGATTGGTAGCCACTCCAATTGTTTTATCTGATAGTGATTACACCACTTCAGATTCATCCAAGCAATTTCCAATTTTTCCCAACAAAGATCAAACAATTATAGTGAAGATGACAAGCGGTGGTGAATCTTCGAAGGCTATGACGAACAAATTTGCGATATTGGACAAGTTTGAAGGGCAAGACTTTCGTCGCTTGCAAACGAAGATGCATTTTCTGTTGACGACTTTGAAAGTGGTGTACGTTCTGAGTACCCCGATGCCCGAGGAAGTGGTGGATGAACCGCTGGAACAAACTAGGAAGCGTTGAAAGTGGTTGAATGCTGGAAAGTTTTTATTTTGGACAAAAGTCCTTTATCAAAAATGCATCAGAAATTGAATTTCGGGCTAAATATGCACTTTTGGAAACATAAGGGACTGAAGGTGGTTTGTGCAAAATAAAAACTGCCATGCAGTTTGTGAAAACTGCATATACGCTCCCAATGAAAACTGCCTAAATAATCAAAATTTGATCATTGACTCTCAATCAAAAATTGCCATACAAAAATCTAGAATTTTTGTGATTTTATCCGATCAAAGATTGGTAGCCACTCCAATTGTTTGATCCGATAGTGATTACACGACTTCAGATTCATCCAAGCAATTTCGAATTTTTCCCAACAAAGATCAAACAATTTCAGTGAAGATGACAAGCGGTGGTGAATCTTCGAAGGCTATGACGAATAAATTTGCGAAATTGGACAAGTTTGAAGGGCAAGACTTTCGTCGCTGGCAAAAGAAGATGCATTTTCTGTTGACGACTTTGAAAGTGGTGTACGTTCTGAGTACCCCGATGCCCGAGGAAGTGGCGGATGAACCTCTGGAACAAACTAGGAAGCGTGGAAAGTGGTTGAATAATGGAAATTTTTTATTTTAGACAAAAGTCCTTTATCAAAAATGCATCAGAAATTGAATTTCGAGCTAAATATGCACTTCTGGAAACTTAAGGGACTAAAGGTGGTTTGTGCAAAATAAAAACTAACTGCAGTTTGTGAAAACTGCATATACGCTCCCAGTGAAAACTGCCAAAATAATCAAAATTTGATCATTGACTCTCAATCAAAAATTGCCATACAAAAATCTAGAATTTTTCTGATTTTATCCGATCAAATATTGGTAGCCACTCCAATTGTTTGATCTGATAGTGATTACACGACTTCATTTTCATCCAAGCAATTTCGAATTTTTCCCAACAAAGATCAAACAATTTCAGTGAAGATGACAAGCGGTGGTGAATCTTCGAAGGCTATGACGAACAAATTTGCGAAATTGGACAAGTTTGAAGGGCAAGACTTTCGTCGCTGGCAAAAGAAGATGCATTGTCTGTCGACGACTTTGAAAGTGGTGTACGTTCTGAGTACCCCGATGCCCGAGAAAGTGGCGGATGAACCTCTGGAACAAACTAGGAAGCGTGGAAAGTGGTTGAATAATGGAAATTTTTTATTTTAGACAAAAGTCCTTTATCAAAAATGCATCAGAAATTGAATTTCGAGCTAAATATGCACTTCTGGAAACTTAAGGGACTAAAGGTGGTTTGTGCAAAATAAAAACTAACTGCAGTTTGTGAAAACTGCATATACGCTCCCAGTGAAAACTGCCAAAATAATCAAAATTTGATCATTGACTCTCAATCAAAAATTGCCATACAAAAATCTAGAATTTTTCTGATTTTATCCGATCAATATTGGTAGCCACTCCAATTGTTTGATCTGATAGTGATTACACGACTTCATTTTCATCCAAGCAATTTCGAATTTTTCCCAACAAAGATCAAACAATTTCAGTGAAGATGACAAGCGGTGGTGAATCTTCGAAGGCTATGACGAACAAATTTGCGAAATTGGACAAGTTTGAAGGGCAAGACTTTCGTCGCTGGCAAAAGAAGATGCATTGTCTGTCGACGACTTTGAAAGTGGTGTACGTTCTGAGTACCCCGATGCCCGAGAAAGTGGCGGATGAACCTCTGGAACAAACTAGGAAGCGTGGAAAGTGGTTGAATAATGGAAATTTTTTATTTTAGACAAAAGTCCTTTATCAAAAATGCATCAGAAATTGAATTTCGAGCTAAATATACACTTTTGGAAACTTAAGGGACTAAAGGTGGTTTGTGCAAAATAAAAACTGACTGCAGTTTGTGAAAACTGCATATACGCTCCCAGTGAAAACTGCCAAAATAATCAAAATTTGATCATTGACTCTCAATCAAAAATTGCCATACAAAAATCTAGAATTTTTCAGATTTTATCCGATCAAAGATTGGTAGCCACTCCAATTGTTTGATCTGATAGTGATTACACGACTTCATTTTCATCCAAGCAATTTCGAATTTTTCCCAACAAAGATCAAACAATTTCAGTGAAGATGACAAGCGGTGGTGAATCTTCGAAGGCTATGACGAACAAATTTGCGAAATTGGACAAGTTTGAAGGGCAAGACTTTCGTCGCTGGCAAAAGAAGATGCATTTTCTGTTGACGACTTTGAAAGTGGTGTACGTTCTGAGTACCCGGATGCCTGAGGAAGTGGTGGATGAACCGCTGGAACAAACTAGGAAGCGTGGAAAGTGGTTGAATGCTGGAAATTTTTTATTTTGAATAAAAGTCCTTTATCAAAAATGCATCAGAAATTGAATTTCGGGCTAAATATGCACTTTGGAAACTTAAGGGACTAAAGGTGGTTTGTGCAAAATAAAAATTGCCTGCAGTTTGTGAAAACTGCATATACGCTCCCAATGAAAACTGCAAAATAATCAAAATTTGATCATTGACTCTCAATCAAAAATTGCCATACAAAAATCTAAAATTTTTCTGATTTTATCCTATCAAAGATTGATTGCCACTCCATTGTTTGATCTGATAGTAATTACACGACTTCAGATTCATCCAAGCAATTTCGAATTTTTCTCAGCAAAGATCAAACAATTTCAGTGAAGATGACAAGCGGTGGTGAATCTTCAAAGGCTATGACGAACAAATTTGCGAAATTGGACAAGTTTGAAGGGCAAGACTTTCGTCGCTGACAAAAGAAGATGCATTTTCTGTTGACGACTTTGAAAGTGGTGTACGCTTTGAGTACCCCGATGCCCGAGGAAGTGTTGGATGAAGCTCTGGAACAAACTAGGAAGCGTGGAAAGGGTTGAATGCTGGAAATTTTTTATTTTGGACAAAAGTCCTTTATAAAAAATGCATCAGAAATTGAATTTCGGGCTAAATATGCACTTTTGGAAACTTAAGGGACTAAAGGTGGTTTGTGCAAAATAAAAACTGCCTGCAGTTTGTGAAAACTGCAGTTACGTTCCCAATGAAAACTGCCAAAATAATCAAAATTTGATCATTGACTCTCAATCAAAAATTGCCATGCACAAATCTAGAATTTTTCTGATTTTATCCGATCAAAGATTGGTAGCCACTCCAATTGTTTGATCTGTTAGTGATTACACGACTTCATATTCATCCAAGCAATTTCGAATTTTTACCAACAAAGATCAAACAATTTCAGTGAAGATGACAAGCAGTGGTGAATCTTCGAAGGCTATGACGAACAAATTTGCGAAATTGGACAAGTTTGAAGGGCAAGACTTTCGTCGCTGGCAAAAGAAGATGCATTTTCTGTTGACGACTTTGAAAGTGGTGTACGTTCTGAGTACCCCGATGCCCGAGGAAGTGGTGGATGAACCGCTGGAACAAACTAGGAAGCGTGGAAAGGGTTGAATGCTGGAAATTTTTTATTTATTGTAACATCCGTCAAAAACGGATTTACCAAACCCGCTCCGTTTATCAACCGAATAGTCAGTCAAAAATTTCGTTGCGAATTAAATGCCCAAAATAATTTTAAACGATACATAATCAAATATTATACAAGAATATATAATTAGTTTTTGAAAAACTGTTAAAAAATCTAAAAATAAAAATAAAATACCTCTGCCGGGTTTCGAACCCGGGTCAGTGAGCGGTCCGGAAACAAACTTAACACATAACACTGAACCACTGCGCCACGGATGTTGTTTGTTAAATATTAGAATTATTTAATTGATATCATGACGTTACGAATTCAAAACCGGCGCCCAAAAGTTCAGTCGTCGGAATCCCGGTAATCTCGCGAGCTTTTAACGATGTTTTCAGTTATAACGTAAACTATTATTAGGACATCGGTTATAACCGACGTTTGAGTCCGCGACACTTTCTATAACCGCCGGAGTTTTTATAACCGACGAATCCAGTCGGAAATCAGACCAAATACATCTCGATTTTCCCTATAAATTCACCCACAACCCATTGCAAACCTTTTCGCTCAAAACCACACCTTTTCTCGGCGTAATTCCACTCGCCGGAATCTTTCTGTTTGTCGCCGGAAAACCGGTTTCTCCATTTCCGAGCCCTATTGAACCTTCTAAGTTTATACCGAAGTCACCCACACCCTTTGTAAGCTTTCTGAAGTTTCTCCGCTGCAAGACACTCGTCGCCGGAGCCTATTGCTGTCGCCGGAGTTCTGCCGGAAAACAGAGGGTCCAGTCGGTATACCTCTTCGCCTAATATCTTTATCCTTTCACTCATATATCATCTATAATTACCTAAAAAAGCTAAAGAAACCGATTAAGACTTTGAACCAGTCGGATTTTCCGATTCTGGTCAAAATCGGACGGAGAAGACGATGACCGCTATAACATATAAGTATAATATAAATCAAGAAATTACTCGGGTTAGACACACAGTCCAGCGGTGGACTGTGTGCACGTTAAACATACAAACGTCTCGAGTTCGAATCCTGCTTCACACACGTCGCCTTAATAAAAATGATTTTTTTGATTAACCAAACCGAAGTCATACTGGTATATGTTAAGTATATTAATAACCGAAATAATAACCAAGTTAGACACACAGTCCAGCGGTGGACTGTGTGTATGTTTATATCACAGGTCACGCGTTCGAGTCCGGGCTACTGCACCGACTCGGACAATTATCTATTCTTTTTAAATAAGGCAGAAAAGGAAATAACTAATTTGTATTTAAGTATAATAAAAATCGGATTAAATAACATGTTAAACACACAGTCCAGCGGTGGACTGTGTGTTAGTTTAAGCCACAGGTCCCGGGTTCGAGACCTGTGGAGCGCACCGTCCGAATTGATTTAAACTGTTTTTAAAATAAAATGATTTTCGGTTTAAACTAATTAATATATATATATAATTAAAATCAGATTTATAACGGGTTAGACACGTAGCTCAGTTGTAGAGCTGCGTGCACGCGTACGGGAGGTCTCGGTTCGAGCCTCACTCAGCGCACTTGTATACACAACTCGAACCGGTCAACGTCAGGTCAACGGTCAACGGTCAGGTCAACGGTCAGAAAAAAATCAAAATTTTTTATTATTTTATTTAATTATTTTAATTAAAAATCAATTAAAAATACTTAAAAATAACATTTTTAAGGTTAGAAAATAGCCTCAAACTCACAAAAATACACCCAACAATCCTATTAAAATAGATTAATAAAATCCGTTTACTTACCAAACCATAATGCGATTTATCTAGGTTAATCTCACTCGTGGTTAAAACCACTTCGCGTACATTCAACATCATCAACCGAACGCACCCACTGTGAGTGAATCTTACAACTCCCCCTTTTAAATTACACGTTTTGGGGTGTGTCATGTGTTATGAAAATAAATAACTTATTTATTTAAACTTGTGCCATACCACATCATGACCTAAACTTAGATTGTTTATATTGTTGTGATTACTTATTTCCTTTTGTCAAATTATATGAAACTCAATCATTAAGCCCATCAGTTCCTCGTGGGAGACGAGTTGAACAACGCGTGCCTCAAATTAAATTCATTATTGTTCATGTGTGTATCATTGAGTTTATATTGTTTGTAGTTGTGTCATTTATATTATCATGTTCATGCAATTCATTCCTTAGGCCCCTCAGTTCCTCGTGAGAGACGAGTTGAGCATCGCGTGCCTCTAAATGTTCCATTATTGTTCATGTGTGTTTCATTTAATATCTTATGATTGTTGTTTAAGTTTACATCTATTTTTACTCATGTTTGGTTGTGCACATATTTCATAATCAATTTAAATAAATTTGTTCAAATGTTTTCCATAGGATTCACTCGCCAACATTATGTTGATCCAAAAACCCTTTTACACATGATACAGGTGAACAGGTTGAAGCAAGGAAAACATAGGATATGCCTTAGAAGAGAACAAAGAAGTTTAGATTGTTAGATAGAACATGTTGTAACATTTATTGTAAATTTCAATTTAATTTGTATTAAAGAATATGACACGCATAATAAATGTCATGAGCTTTGATGATAACCCAATCATGCCCCGATCACCTTTTCCGCTGCGGGTCGGGGTGTGACAGATTGGTATCAGAGCCATGACTATAGGGATATAGGATAGGTTATTAGACCCTTAGAGCCTATACAATAGTCTGCCTAAATTTTAATTGATTAGGTGGTTACATACAAACTTGTGATATTTATTTGTTTCATATTTGTTTACATTTACAGTCAAACATACATGCTTATATACATATTCATTATACATATATACATATTCATTATACATATATCGATGTTCATGTATTCAATTTATTTTCATACTCTCATTATCCAAAGATTTTGTGCAATTTTCAAATCTCATCAAAGTAAGTTCTGCGACGGGCATGTAGTAACTGGAAGGGTACAAGTACCGGTAGTCGGAACGTCCTGTCTAGGCTGGCATTCGTATAAATCCAATATAACGGACCAGTTTGCCTACCTGGGACCAACGATGAGAGTACGAAGGACCTATTAGGCCAAAGCATGCCACACCAAACGTCGTTCGAACTAACCCTACTTTGAGTTGTCACCGTGTCTACACCTGGACACATTCCGAATATCACACGTTGTATACATATTTCTCGATTTTCTCCGGGTTTTTGTGTACCCAACCTGGCAAACCCGTGCGAACCATATGAAAAACCGGTATTCATGGGCGCCCACATGATTACACAGGTAAAGTATGGCGGCATGTAGGGCCTAACAGCGAGCAAAACCCAAGACATCCAATGGATGTAGTAATTTATTTATCTATAATTATTTTATGAATGTTCATTCTTGAATGCGACCCATGATCTCAAAAGCATCCAACTCATACTCTTGTCATGTATTCCTTATAGATGTCTTCTAACCTCGCCCGTAGGAAGACGAGAGCAAGAAAAGCCCGCGAGCGCATGGCTGCCTTAATCGCTCAACAAATGGCTGCCGTAATACCCAACATTGTAATCCAAGTTCAACAAGCACTTACTGTTAATCCTGTCAATCAAGCAAACCAAAACATTTTCAACTCTCCCCCAAATACCACTAAATGCACCTACAAGCACTTCAAATCATGCGACCCTCCGAAATACAAAGGAACTGAAGGCGTCACCGCACTCCTCCATTGGTTTGAAGAGATGGAGAACACATTTCTAAATTGCGATTGCCCTGACGATCGCAAAGTGCGATATGCTACCGGTCGATTATATGGGATAGCACTTACTTGGTGGAACACAGAGAAGGCCAAACGAGGTGTGGAAGATGCTATGACCTTAACTTGGAACGAATTGAAGGAAATCATGACCAGACGTTTTTGTCCAAGGAGCGAAATCAAGAAGTTAGAAGATGAATTTTACTCATTGAAGCAAGTGGAAGGAGACCACATCACATACAACAAAAGGTTCCTCGAATTACATCAAATGGTTCCCAACATGTTTACTCCCCTCTACCGTTTGATCGAGCACTACATTCGTGGTCTTCCGTCGAAGATTCAAGACCCTGTAATAAGTACCAAGCCTGCAACTTTGGAAGCAGCAATGGAGCTAGCAACAGAGCTCACCGAGAACCGAATCCGAAATAAAGACTTCAAGGAGGAGACGAGTTGAACAACGCGTGCCTCAAATTAAATTCATTATTGTTCATGTGTGTATCATTGAGTTTATACTGTTTGTAGTTGTGTCATTTATATTATCATGTTCATGCAATTCATTCCTTAGGCCCCTAAGTTCCTCGTGAGAGACGAGTTGAGCATCGCGTGCCTCCAAATGTTCCATTATTGTTCATGTGTGTTTCATTTAATATCTTATGATTGTTGTTTAAGTTTACATCTATTTTTACTCATGTTTGGTTGTGCACATATTTCATAATCAATTTAAATAAATTTGTTCAAATGTTTTCCATAGGATTCACTCGCCAACATTATGTTGATCCAAAAACCCTTTTACACATGATACAGGTGAACAGGTTGAAGCAAGGAAAACATAGGATATGCCTTAGAAGAGAACAAAGAAGTTTAGATTGTTAGATAGAACATGTTGTAACATTTATTGTAAATTTCAATTTAATTTGTATTAAAGAATATGAAACGCATAATAAATGTCATGAGCTTTGATGATAACCCAATCATGCCCGGATCACCTTTTCCGCTGCGGGTCGGGGTGTGACATTTATGACAAAAGTCCTTTATCAAAAATGCATGAGAAATTGAATTTCGGGCTAAATATGCACTTTTGGAAACTTAAGGGACTAAAGGTGGTTTGTGCAAAATAAAAACTGCCTGCAGTTTGTGAAAACTGCATATACGCTCCCAATGAAAACTTCCAAAATAATCAAAATTTGATCATTGACTCTCAATCAAAAATTGTCATACAAAAATCTAGAAGTTTTCTGATTTTATCCGATCAAAGATTGGTAGCCACTCCAATTGTTTGATCTGATAGTGATTACACGACTTCAGATTCATCCAAGCAATTTCGAATTTTTCCCAACAAATATCAACCAATTTCAGTGAAGATGACAAGCGGTGGTGAATCTTCGAAGGCTATGACGAACAAATTTGCGAAATTGGACAAGTTTGAAGGGCAAGACTTTCGTCGCTGGCAAACGAAGATGCATTTTCTGTTGACGACTTTGAAAGTGGTGTACGTTCTGAGTACCCCGATGCCCGAGGAAGTGGTGGATGAACCGCTGGAACAAACTAGGAAGCTTGGAAAGTGGTTGAATGCTGGAAATTTTTTATTTTGGACAAAAGTCCTTTATCAAAAATGCATCAGAAATTGAATTTCGGGCTAAATATGCACTTTTGGAAACTTAAGGGACTAAAGGTGGTTTGTGCAAAATAAAAACTGCCTGCAGTTTGTGAAAATTGCATATACACTCCCAATGAATACTTCCAAAATAATCAAAATTTGATCATTGACTCTCAATCAAAAATTACAATACAAAAATCTAGAATTTTTCTGATTTTATCCGATCAAAGATTGGTAGCCACTCCAATTGTTTGATCTGATAGTGATTACACGACTTCAGATTCATCCAAGCAATTTCGAATTTTTCCCAATAAAGATCAAACAATTTCAGTGAAGTTGACAAGCGGTGGTAAATCTTCGAAGGCTATGACGAACAAATTTGCGAAATTGGACAAGTTTGAAGGGCAAGACTTTCATCGCTGGCAAAAGAAGATGCATTTTCTGTTGACGGCTTTGAAAGTGGTGTACGTTCTGAGTACCCTGATGCCCGAGGAAATGGTGGATGAACCGCTGGAACAAATTAGGAAGCGTGGAAAGTGGTTGAATGCTGGAATTTTTTTATTTTGAACAAAAGTCATTTATCAAAAATGCATCAGAAATTGAATTTCGGGCTAAATATGCACTTTTGGAAACTTAAGGGACTAAAGGTGGTTTGTGCAAAATAAAAATTGCCTGCAGTTTGTGAAAACTGCATATACGCTCCCAATAAAAACTGCCAAAATAATCAAAATTTGATCATTGACTCTCAATCAAAAATTGCCCCATACAAAAATCTAAAATTTTTCTGATTTTATCCGATTAAAGATTGGTAGCCACTCCAATTGTTTGATCTGATAGTGATTACACGACTTCAGATTCATCCAAGCAATTTCGAATTTTTCCCAACAAAGATCAAACAATTTCAGTGAAGATGAGAAGCGGTGGTGAATCTTCGAAGGCTATGACTAACAAATTTGCGAAATTGGACAAGTTTGAAGCGCAAGACTTTCGTCGCTGGCAAAAGAAGATGCATTTTCTGTTGACGACTTTGAAAGTGGTGTACGTTCTGAGTACCCCGATGCCCGAGGAAGTGGTGGATGAACCGCTGGAACAAACTAGGAAGCGTGGAAAGTGGTTGAATGCTGGAAATTTTTTATTTTGCACAAAAGTCCTTTATCAAAAATGCATCATAAATTGAATTTCGGGCTAAATATGCACTTTTGGAAACTTAAGGGACTCAAGGTGGTTTGTGCAAAATAAAAAATGTCTGCAGTTTGTGAAAACTGCATATACGCTCCCAATGAAAACTTCCAAAATAATCAAAATTTGATCATTGACTCTCAATCAAAAATTGCCATACAAAAATCTTGAATTTTTTTAATTTAACCCATCAAAGATTGGTAGCCACTCCAATTGTTTGATCTGATAGTGATTACACCACTTCAGATTCATCCAAGCAATTTCGAATTTTTCCCAACAAAGATCAAACAATTTCAGTGAAGATGACAAGCGGTGGTGAATCTTCGAAGGCTATGACGAACAAATTTGCGAAATTGGACAAGTTTGAAGGGCAAGACTTTCGTCGCTGGCAAAAGAAGATGCATTTTCTGTTGACGACTTTGAAAGTGGTGTACGTTCTGAGTACCCCGATGCCCGAGGAAGTGGTGGATGAACCGCTGGAACAAACTAGGAAGCGTTGAAAGTGGTTGAATGCTGATTACATCTGTCGTGGGCATATTCTGAATGGTATGTGTGACTCTCTTTTCGATATTTATCAAAATGTTGAATCTGCAAAAGAACTTTGGGAATTACTAGAGGCCAAATACATGGCTGAAGACAAATCTAGTAAGAAATTCTTGGTCAGTGATTTTATGAATTATAAAATGGTTGATGGTAGACCCATCATGGAACACTACAATGAATGTCTAAGAATTCTGGGTCAATTCGAACAACATGGTTTAAAGATGGATGAAGCTATTTCTGTTCCATCTATCATTGATAAACTTCCTCCTTCATGGAAAGATTTTAAACATACTTTATAACATAAGAAGAAGGAAATGAATTTGGTTGAACTTGGAAGTTGTTTTCGAATTGAGGAGTCTTGTCGGGCCATGGAAAATGTTAACAAAGACAAACACGTTGGTGGGTCTTCTGTTAACATGGTGGAATAAAGTGGTCCTAGTTTCAAAAATCCTAACAAGGGAAACAACAAAAGAAAGTATCAAAGTGTGTTTAACAAGAAGAACAAGGCTGTGAAGTATGCAAAACAGACCAATGATCAAGGCTGTTGGAAGTGTGGTAAACCAGTACACTTCAAGAGAGATTGTCGTGTTAGTAAAGCCAAGAATGAAGCTGGCACTGGTGGATCCTCTAAGGATCCAAAGCAACAAGGTCAGAAATTAAACTTTAGTTATAATTCGGATGTGAATTATGTTTCACTAATTTCTGAAGCATTTTATGTGCAGGATGATTCTGTTGCTTGGTGGTATGACTCGGGAGCAACAAGTCACGTATGTAAGGATCGAAGATGGTTCAAGGACCTTACATTAATTGAATATGGATCTGTTTTAAAGATGGGAATGTTGTAACCGAGCCAATCCACGGAATTGGAAGTGTAGTACTAGTATTTACTTCTGGTATCGTATTAAATAGTTGCGGGTACAAACAAGTGTTAGAATGTGATAAGTATATCTTGTCAAGACATGGTTCTTTTATCGGATTTGGTTATTTATGTAATGGTATGATTATGTTAAATCTAGAAGTGCCGTTTAGTGATAATTCTGTTTGTATGATTGATTCATCATCTAGTGTAAATTCGTCAAATCTGAATTATGGCATGCTAGATTAGGACATGTACATTATAAACGACTTATGGAAATGTCTAAGATGAGCTTAATTCCGGCAGTTAATTTAACAAATGAAAAGTGCCATATCTGCAAGTTGAATAAAATAACTAGAAAACCATTCTTGCAACATGTTACTAGAGAAAGTAAATTGTTAAATTTGATACATGGTGATCTATGTGATTTTCATGGTACACCATCATTAGGCAACAAGAAGTATGTTGTAACCTTTATAGATGATACTACTAGGTTCATGCAAAAGATGAAGCTTTGGAAAAGTTTAAAATCTATAAACAAGAAGTAGAGCTTCATCAAAGTGAATTGATCAAAACCCTACATACGGATAGAGGTGGTGAGTATTTTGATCCGGAATATTTCCAATCAACTGGAATAATACACCTTACCACAGCTCCTTACACACCGGAACAAAATGGTGTGGCGGAAAGGAAGAATAGGACGCTAAAAGAGATGGTTAATACCATGCTGTCCCATTCGAGTTTAAATAATGGGTTTTGGGGAGAGGCTATGTTGACACCCTGTTATTTGTTAAACCGGGTAAAGGAACAAAACAACCCCTTTTGAGCTTTGGTATAAAAAGCCACCCGAGTTACAAAAACTAAGAGTTTGGGGTTGTAGAGCCGTGGTTAGGCTCAATGATCCTAAGATAAGAAACTTAGGGGAAAGAGGTATAGAATGCATTTTCATTGGATATGCTGAACACTCATTTGCTCACAAGTTCTATGTAATAGAACCAAATGATCACGTTTCAGTACATACAGTTATTGAGGCAAGAAGTGGAAATGTAGAATATGATGAAGAAAGATTCACATCTATACCTAGGCCAAAGGATATGAATCCTTCTCTTAAGATTCTAGTTAAAAAGAAATAATGCCTTCAACTAGCACTGAACCAAGGAGTTCAAGAGAAAGAAAGGCCAAGTCTTATGGTGACGATTTTCAACTCTACTTAGTTGAGGGATCTAGGATTGATATTGATTTTCAATATCAATATTGCTTCCATGTTGATGAGGATCCAAAGACATATAGTGAAGCAATGGCTTCACGGGATGTTTCATTTTGGAAAGAAGCCATCCAAGATGAAATGGATTCTATTTTGCAAAATAACACTTGGAAATTGGTGGATTTACCTCCTGGTTGTAAACCATTGGGAAGTAAATGGATCTTCAAGAGGAAGATGAAGGTGGATGGTACTATTGATAAGTTCAAAGCCAGATTAGTAATCCAAGGGTTTAGACAAAAGGAGGGTATTGACTTCTTTGATACATATGCTCCTTAGCAAGGATATCCACCATTAGATTATTATTAGCACTTGCTGCTATACATAATCTTGTAATTCATCAAATGGATGTGAAAACTTCATTTCTAAATTGTGAATTAGATGAGGAGATTTTCAATATCAATATTGCTTCCATGTTGATGAGGATCCAAAGACATATAGTGAAGCAATGGCTTCACGGGATGTTTCATTTTGGAAAGAAGCCATCCAAGATGAAATGGATTCTATTTTGCAAAATAACACTTGGAAATTGGTGGATTTACCTCCTGGTTGTAAACCATTGGGAAGTAAATGGATCTTCAAGAGGAAGATGAAGGTGGATGGTACTATTGATAAGTTCAAAGCCAGATTAGTAATCCAAGGGTTTAGACAAAAGGAGGGTATTGACTTCTTTGATACATATGCTCCTTAGCAAGGATATCCACCATTAGATTATTATTAGCACTTGCTGCTATACATAATCTTGTAATTCATCAAATGGATGTGAAAACTTCATTTCTAAATTGTGAATTAGATGAGGAGATTTACATGAAACAGCCAGAAGGGTTTGTTATGCCTGGAAGTGAAAACAAGGTGTGTAAACTAATTAAATCTCTTTATGGTTTGAAGCAAGCACCCAAACAGTGGCATCAAAAGTTTGATGAGATTGTATTGTCTAATGGTTTTGCTTTAAACCAAGCAGATAAATGTGTTTATAGCAAGTTTGATGCTTCTGGAAACAGAGTCTTGATCTATTTGTATGTAGATGATATGTTGATTTTTGGCACTAACCAAGATCAAGTTAATAGAACAAAAGAATTTTTATCATCTATGTTTGCTATGAAAGATATGGGGGAGGCTGAGGTGATTTTAGGTATTAAAATCAAACGTGAGAACATGGGCATTTCAATCTCTCAATCACACTATATTGAGAAGATCTTGAACAAGTTCAATTTCAAGGATTGTTTTCCCGTAAGTACTCCTGTTGATCCTAGTCTGAAGCTATTACCTATAAAGGCATTGCAGTATCTCTACTTGAGTACTCAAGAGCGATTGGATCACTTATGTATGCTATGATCTGCACCAGACCAGATATACGTATGTTGTTGGAAAACTTAGTAGGTTTACTAGCAATCCTAGTACTCATCACTGGTAAGCACTAGGTCGAGTATTCAAATACTTGAAAGGAACCATGGATTATGGTCTAACTTACATTGGATTTCCTTCAGTGATTGAAGGATATTCAGATGCAAGTTGGATAAATAATAAGGAAGATCATTCTTCCACAAGTGGTTGGGTATTCCTACTTGGGGGAGGTGCCATTTCTTGGGCTTCAAAGAAACAGACTTGCATAACTGATTCAACAATGGAGTCTGAGTTTGTAGCATTAGCCGCAGCTGGCAAAGAAGCTGAGTGGCTAAGAAACTTGATTTATGAGATTCCATTGTGGCCAAAACCAGTGGCTCCCATTTCTATAAGGTGTGATAGTGAAGCTACACTGGCTAAGGCGTATAGTCAAGTGTATAATGGCAAGTCAAGACACTTAGGTGTGAGACATAGCATGGTTCGTGAGCTCATCATGCATGGTGCGATTTCGGTTGAGTATGTGAGATCTCAACATAACTTAGCTGATCACTTAACCAAAGGGTTAATTAGAGATCTCGTGAAAGGATCAGCTGTGGGATTAGGTTTAAAGTCCATCTGAAAACTCTCATGTTAAGATACCCAATTCCCACCTAATATGACGTTAGGTGCAGAATTCAATGTGGAAAGCTTAACATCTAGAGTTTGGAACACAACATTAAAATTATCCCAAAGGTATGTGTTTAAATCTGCAAGTTAAGTAAGGTTGACGTATATCTTCTTAATAGCTCTTTTGAAAAATTGCATTTGCAGTTGCAAGAGTAAAAGAGCTACCTATATGAGCATGAAGTTTAGCTGCTTCAAGAAGCTTGGACTTGGCTTTGATATGCTTATGAAGGATAGGGACATAGGCTAGTAAAAGATAGTGTCAAGTTAGATCTATGTATGTAAACTAATGTGTATATTATCTTCATGTATTCAGTATGGATATTAAGGGTTCAATCCTTAGAGACACCCTTAAATTCGAATATTTAGAATGTGTAATATACTAATATGAAATTCAATCGTCACGACATTTCATTTATGCATTAGTTTGTTTGATTGCTGTGAACAAGTTAGGTAATCCTTAATTACACTAAAATGGGGGAGGTATGTTGGATATTTTAGTGTAATTTGAGATTGCGTGTGACGTCCAAATAAGAGTGCACGTTTATTTGAAGATCAACGGGACTAACGGGGGTCCAAGGGGGCAGCGCCCCCTTTGCGGGGGTTCGGGGGCAGCGGCCCCGAGAGAAGCAGGGTCCAAGGGGCGGCAGCCCCTGGCGGGGTCTAGGGGCAGACCCCCTGGCTGGATATAACTGCATGCAGTTTGTGAAAACTGCATATACGCTCCCAATGAAAACTGCCAAAATAATCAAAATTTAATCATTGACTCTCAATCAAAAATTGTCATACAAAAATCTAGAATTTTTCTGATTTTATCCGATCAAAATTGGTAGCCACTCCAATTGTTTGATTTGATAGTGATTACACGACTTCAGATTCATCCAAGCAATTTCGAATTTTTCCCAACAGTTGGTTCATAATATATCAGCACTCAAATGGTCCTGCTAAAGACAACAGTTTCTTCCATGAAATCACAAAACCTGATAAAATAAACAGGTATTTTTTTTACCGAAATTTTCGCAGACATATTAGTAACACCAAGACATATGTAAATATTCAAGAAGGGGAATTGAAAAAATCTAGCACTTCAAACTCTATAAGATCTACGATCACCAAATTCAAATCAAATGGTAAATCCGCATATACAACACATAGCACATCAAAAGTAAAGCATTACTTGTGAGGGAAAAGGGAAGCACCAACTGTGAAACCTTCAATAGAGAAACAGAAAAAGGGAACGATAGAAAAGGAGCTCTGCTGTGTGGAAAACGCCATGAGTGGAGAAAGAAGATGTAGTGCCTCCCACTCTTTCAGTTTAGGGGAAACAAAGAGATTGTTTCATTAACTTCGATTGATGACTGGTAGTTAATTGCTTTCAACTGCGGTCGTGAATGTCTGGTTTCGAATGACAGATGTGAAGGAGGGATCTGGTTGTTTATACATTCATGTGTTGAATTCATTAGGGTTAGAATATGAATGTTCCATTATGCATTACTAGTTGTGCCGGATACCAAGGAAGGGTATAGATGGAAATAATGACATAAAATTAGGCATCTTTAACATGAACTTTAATATGCCATTTTAAAAAAATTTATGGAAATTACTAATGAGGCCATCCTTCATCCATAATAGTATTATATATATATATATATATATATATATATATATATATATGAAAAGAATAAAACGAAAACCCATTTAAGTTAAAAAAAACTTAAAAACTCTTTGTAAAACATATTGTAACATTTTTATTTTTTTTAAATAGGAAATGTAACATACACATATTTGAGCACTTTTATAAAAGAAACACAAAAAATGTCGAGTAGTTTATTTTGTAAAAAATGTTAAAAATTTCATGTTACATAATATATATGTCCAAACAAATGCAACATACAAATTTTGAACATTTAAAAAAAACAAGTAGCCGCTTTTTATATTTTTTACAAAAATGTTCAACTACATTAGCGTTACATTCCCCTATTTTTTATAAAAAAAAATAAAAATATTAAATAGGGTTTTCTTGAGTTTTCTCAACTCAAGTGGGTTTTTGTTTTATCTTTCACCTATATATATATATATATATATATATATATATATATATATATATATGATGAGGATCATTACATGACACTAATTGTTGCGAGAGCAACTCTAAATCACTAAATTTTGGGATTTAAGGTTTAATTTTTAAAATTTATGTTTTTACATTCATATGTGTATTATATATACACAAAAAAACCATATATTTTGCCTACACATAGCCTATATACATGTAGCCAATTTATCCTACACATAACCTAAATATGTGTAGATTATATAAAAACTAAAAGTTTTCCATATTTTGTTTTAAATTTTTGTGTGAGAAACAATACATCTTACATTTATAATATTTTCATTTAGATTTTAGGTTTTTAGAATTGAAAAAACGGGTGATTAATTGTGTTATGCGTGTTCTCGTAATATTTAGTGTTATGCATAGAACCTTGCCCTATATATATATATATATATATATATATATATATATATAGGGTGAGGTTCCAGAGTGAACAATAGTGTACTTGCGAACTGAGTGAACAAATCCTGACCATTGATTCACGTGTATGGCTAGGATTTCATCATCAAATCGTAAGTATACTAGTGTATGTTATCATCAAATCCTGGCTATTGATTTACACACGTATATTAATAATTAAGGGCTAGAAGTAGTTCACACAGTTCACTATCAAGGGGTTTTTTCATAAATGATCCTAATCATATATATATATATATATATATATATATATAGTGTGTGTGTGTGTGTGAGAGAGAGAGTTTCATTGAGGAACACCAAAAAAGTGAGGAACCAGGGAACCATGCATTTAACATCTTTAAAATTCAACTTAACATGTTAAAAATGAAAATTTTTAAATGTGTTTTTGGCGTTTTTCCTTATAAAAATGTGTGAAAGCTATTTCAATAAAAAGAACAAATGATACAATTGTAAAACAATAAATAATTTTTCTCTCATCTCATTTATTATTATCTTTACCTAATTGATTAGTCATAAAGATTATCATTCTCCACACTAAAATTGTTGCCTACACACATCAAAATTTATTCTACACGTTTTGAAATTTATCCTACACATATTGACATTTATCCTACACAGCTCGCAATTAAACCTACATACCTCATAATTTATCCTACACTTTAAATTATTTTTTCTTACTTTGGAAAAATATATTTTTGAAAATAAGTTAATAGTTTGATTTAGTTAGCTATTAAAAAGGAAGACTACCAATTAATAATCTATTTAAGTTTACCAAAATACCTTTACACTAATATTTAATACAAAAATTAACTGAAATAAAATGAAGGATCTCTATTAGTTGAAATTTCTTCTTTTTTATTCTTACAAAAAATTTCTTCTCATTTGAACTCTCCACTATATTTTTATATATATATATATATATATATATATATATATATATATATATATCCCTCATCTTTCTCTCTCAACTAAACCTTCCCACCATCACACCACCACCGCATTGCCACCGCACCTCCACCACCATCATCACCACTGCACTTCACCACCTCACACCACTACACTTCCACCATGGCACACCACTACACATCCATCGTCGTACCTCCACCACAACCCACCTCTATATCCACCGCAAACCTATCCATCATCGTCGTCCCAATCTCCAACCACCACCATCACTACACTACCTCACCTCCTCAACCCCACCACACCACCATCATCTTCAAGTTATTGTACAAATCTGTTCCAAAAACACTCATAGGAAGGTTGCCACTGTCAACCCTAACACCTTTTATTCTCTGTCAACAAAGTCGTCAACTTCAAAACTACCCCCAACACCTATGATTTTCAGTTTAGGAATTTTGAGATGGAATCGGGATGGAGGCGGCTAGAGTTTTTGGTGGTTGGGGATTTTTGGTTCAGTAAGGTTTAGGGTTTCACGGTTCCGCAGTGTCCAACAGATCTGGGTAGAGGGATGTCTGACGGCGAAAAGTGGTTCTTGGCAACAAAATCGCCACCGATCTTGCAGATTCAGCGGTGTTGTATGGTGGTTATGGTGGCAGGAAAACAAAAAGAGATAGATCGAGAGGGAAAAGGGTTGTAGGGACTGGTGGTTGCAGGAAGTCAAAGGCAGCGGTGGTGGTGGTGGTGATGGTGGTGTTGTGTTGTGGTGGTTGTAGCTGTTTCTAGTAATAGGTAAAGAAAGAGACGAGATGGGATGGGGTTTTTGTAGTGTCTAAGAGAGAGTAGGTTTTATTTTTGTTTTTTTTAATTACAAGGGTATTTTTGTCTTTTAACAATAGATTAAAAGGTTTACTGGATGGTGTTAAGAATTTGGACTCAAAGAGTCACAAAATGAAAATATGGGTATTTAGGTAATTAATTTTGTTTTATATTGGACTCACGTGATTAAAACCACTAAAACATAGAAACTCAAAAAGGAATTTACTCATAAATTTAAATCATGTAGATTTTTTTAGGATTATTTTATTTCGTTTAATATCACACAATATATATAATTCTTTCATAGTTTTACCATTTATAGAAAATTAGGGCTTTTATAACTTATGGTGGTAATAGGCTATGTGTTGTTTGTTCTTATTTCACTAAATATTGAATTTACATGGTGGATTATGTAGTTTATAAAAATAAACATTTTTATAAGTCTAGAAAACTATACAATAACCGAATAATGCTTGTTATTGATAAATCCACTGGATTTATCAAATTAGGGTTTTATTATATTGATTATCGAATATCATCATTGTTCGTTGTTTAAGATCGTTTATTAGTCGTGTTAACTTGAAATAACACTTATGTGCTTGTTGACGACAATATTCACTGATTAACACTTATGTACATGCTACACGTTGTATGACTTAGTTTATGCCAAACTAAGTCTAAATGGTATACATATAATGATGCATGTAATTCAATTGTACAGATTGGTGACCTGGTTGTACGGGGTTGTCACAGTTTGGCCTAAACCGGTTTAGGCCCTTGCCTAACCCTCAAGTTTGTTCCAGTTTGATATCTCGCGTGAATCGGTTCAAAAACTTTAAAAAAAAACCGGTTTTAACATTTGAGAAAAAAACCCAGTTCACTTAAGCCCAAAAAGACTGGTTTAAAAACTGGTTCTGGCTGTTGTAGCGTGCCTAACGGCTATATAGTCGGTTTTTTACCTACTTTTTTCATTTTAGCCTCCCCCATCCCACATATATTAGTATAAATATCTATTGTATGTTTTGTTTGAAATACAACATTCAACATCGCTTTCTACACTATTAAGCATCCAAAAACGCTTATTAATTTTGTTTACGCTGCGAAAGAACTCTAAAATGGCTTCATCTAGTGCACAATCTTCCGTTGATTGTGGCCCATCTTCCGAACTTCCATTGGTTGATGCAACTTTGATCTATGTGAAATAGCGAGTGGTTTGAACAAGGCTTGCTGCGTATGTTGTTGCAAACATTTTTGCAAAAGACGCAAACTCAATTTTTAAAAACCATATCGCCTTGAAATATTGCTAGGCTTTGAAAGAAGAACCAAATCAAGATCAAAGTTCAATGACAAATGAAGGACATTTGTGGGCTTATAGCGTTAAAGGGTACACAAGGGAATTGTAATAAGAACGTGAGATATTAGAGGACGAGGTAGAAGGTTGAATGACAGACTCAATGACCAACAATGAACTCACATATGATGACTACCTACACATTAGCTCGGGTTCGGATGACGAAGATTAAATACATCACAAGAGCGAAGAATAAAAAATAAAACGTCAAAAAACTATTACTAATTGTATTTTGTTTTCTAAATTGTATTTCAGTTAGTGTTTTTCTAAGTTTTTTAATCTTAAATAAAAAATATAATTTTACTTATATTTCATGTTTAGTTTGTATTTTATACATAAAATTTTAAAAAAAATAACGAATTTTGGAGCCCGACCCTAATAATTGCATGGGTTAGGGTTTTCAATAGGAGAACTGTACATAACTAAAAAATGTATGAAGTTCGATATATTTTAACATACGCGTGTGTAATAAAGTTTATCTATTGTTATTATTTTTAAACATTATTTTACATAACTAATTGTTATTATTTTTATTTCTATTATTTTGTTTGTTTTCCTTTATGTTAGAAATTACATATTTTTTGCTGTCTAGAATCTAGATACACTATTATGTAACTTATTTATCAAAAGATTCCAGTTTGACGTCGATCTTTTGACTATTCATCGCAATATTGAAATACATGAGCGTGGAAAAGCACTAGACTTTGCGAAAAAACCTTAAAAAAAGGATAATCCAGAAAGATCGAATGATAAAAGCCAAGAGGCATCGTCAGCCATTCAATTTCTACTTAACGTCATGAATATGCCACAACCACAAAATTTAAAAAACAAACAAACAGAAAAAAAAAGATAAAAAAAAGATAAAATGGATCTGAGTTATGGTATATTCTCTGATAACAATAATACCGTATATTTATATGGTTAATTACATAAAGCCCAAAAGATAGAGGAATAACATGATTTTGAAGTTGTTTTAGGTTTTTATTATTATAAAAGAATTCAACTACTTAAAATATGTAAACATTGTAATAATATAAATTCCAAAAGATCATTAATATTAAAAAATATAAATGATATTATCAAATACATATTGAAAGAGAAAAAATCACCTTTCACATAATAAAACTACTAGAACAAATCGTTACTGGAGTAGGGTTAATGGGAAAAATAAAAAAAAAATTTGGGTATATATATTTCAGGTACGGTTGGCTAAACAAGTATATGTTTTTGGTAACTGAGTCAGGTATCACCTAATTTTATACCTACGAAAACTTATAAAACCAATCTCATACGCAGTTCTATACCCGAATATCCGTGAAGAGTGTTTCGGATTTACTAATCGAGTTCAAGTTCGATTTTCATTTTACTGCCTCTATTGTTGACCATCCATCAACAAAGAGAAAGAAAAGCCAGAAAAACAAAAGGATGCAATATATAAAGATCAAAAGAATGCAAGGGAGGCAATTGTAAATGCAGCTTACAAAGAAGCGTGGTCTCCTATTTGGCCTTAACTAGTGATCATACCCTATCCAAAATCTCATCTCTTTCTATTCAACAAATAAAAACAACATATTATTTAAAATAACAAAACACACAACATTTTTGAAGGGTACACTGAAGAAGCATTAATAGAAAATGGCTCAAACGATGTTGTTAACATCTAACACCATCATTTCAGGCCAACCGTTGCTTCGATCACTTAGACCGAAACCTTTCTCATATCTCGTACTCCCTCCGAGTCTTCTACCTAAATCGTCGCCATCGTCTACAACATTTTCGAGCCCGGTTGCCCTTTTTAAACCCAAGACAAAAGCTGCCCCTAAGAAGGTTTGTATTAGCTTCATATTTTATATCTGTTTCTAAGCATTGTACTAGCTCAATGGAGTCACTTCCTAGTGTTTAGGTTTGCTAGAGTCATGTCAAGGTTGAAAAATAAGACTTAACAATTAAATAAACGGTATGAATTAATATTTTAGTTTATAAATAGTAGATAAATCATATATAGAAAACTATTAGAAGCACATAACATTTGAACTTATTATTTTAACCATAATACATAAGCTAGTATTACAATATGCATATGTTTATCTCTTTTACTATGCAGGACAATTATTGTGTACATGCGTCTACGTTGTTGTAAAACATATATACAACAACATTATGTACATATAAGTGTGTGATGGTAAAAAATACATGCAACAACTATTATGTAGACGCGTCTATGTTGTTGTATGTATGTTTTATCGTCACACACTTATGTTTAATTACATTACCGAGTTGTGTTCATTTATCGATTTAAATTACAACCATCTAAAAGTTTATAATGGGCTTTAAGAAGTATGACACTTAAGGTGTCATGTATTACGTCAGTTTATTCCAAATAAATTAGGGATCTTTTACTATGATCTAAACATACTTATAATTTTTCATGAGATTGATAACAAAACGCCCTTTTCATCGCGTACAAATCATTCAGGCTGCTCCCGCTCCGAAGCCAAAGGTTGAAGATGGCATTTTTGGCACATCGGGAGGTATTGGATTCACGAAGCAAAACGAGCTCTTCGTTGGCCGTGTAGCTATGCTTGGCTTTGCTGTGAGTATTGGCTCAATATATACCATTTTGTTTAAACATATTGATAGTTTAACAAAAAATGAACAAATATATGCTAGTGTCACATATACTATATTTGGTGTGTGACTTATGCAGGCATCATTGTTGGGAGAAGCAATAACCGGAAAGGGAATTCTATCCCAACTCAATTTGGAAACCGGGATTCCGATTTATGAAGCCGAGCCTCTTCTTTTGTTCTTCATCCTCTTCACACTCCTTGGAGCCATTGGAGCTTTGGGTGATCGCGGTCGGTTTGTTGATGAGCCCACCGGACTTGACAAGGCTGTCATTCCTCCTGGGAAGGGGTTCCGATCTGCTTTGGGTCTTAGCGAAGGAGGTATGCGTATTTTATGTTATTGTCGTTATGGTTAAATAGCTGACGGATGATCAAAACCATGTTGGCGCGTTTTTAACAATATAATCGACATCTGAATTACAAACAATCATTTTGAAACAAAAAGACGAAATGGAGAACAACTCGTGATAGCTAAAGGCATTCACGATTCTGTTTTAATGGTTTTTAGGTCAAATATGAGCACACCGTTAGAAACAGTCTTTTAGCATTGTAAAGTAAAACCGAATCAAACCGTTTCAAATGGTTTGACTCCCTTTTGATTTCATGATTTGCACTTATTGGGCTTTTATAATAAAAATATATAAAATATGATTAAAATAAAAAAAAGCGTTATTGTATCGGTACATAAAACTTAAAAGCATCGTTAAGCAAAGCCTAATCATTAAAGCATTCACATGTCTTTATCTTTATCCATATAATTATACTAAAAATCACTATGTTTTCTCTTTTTTTTTCAATTAAATAATATTATTTTATACATTTACCATTATATTTTCTTTCTCTCCATCACTCACAACCATTTTAAAATTATTAAACAATTTATAGAGGTGAATAGTGTATCCTGTATATTTATAGATTAATAATAATATTTATCATCTCCTCCACTATCAACCATTTCTTATAATATAACTAACACACTCACAAATATATAAGGGATTAATTATGAATGCTCTTAGCATGATCTAACTTAAAATAATTAAGGACGAAACTAAAATATAAAAAGTTACAAACCCCCAAAGTTTTATGGAATTTTGGTTTTTCCAGCTAGTTTTAAGTATAAACTGCAAACCAAACGTTTGGTACAAGCTGAAAACTGTTAAGCCAAGTAACCAACTGATCGAATTGTATTTAAAAAACCAACGGTGAAACCAAACTGACGGCTGCATTTAGATGGTTTCACAGTCTCATAACCGAAATGTGAGTCCTAACAACTATAATCCAATAAGTAGTTGTAACGTATTGTATGATATAGAAGTCATGATAATCAGACACTTTGGGTTGTGTTATTTATAGGTCCATTGTTCGGGTTCACCAAGGCAAACGAGCTCTTTGTCGGAAGGTTGGCCCAACTAGGTATCGCTTTCTCGTTGATCGGGGAAATCATCACCGGAAAAGGAGCTCTAGCACAGCTAAACATCGAGACCGGACTCCCGATAAGCGAGATCGAGCCACTTGTGTTGTTTAATGTTGCTTTCTTCTTTGTTGCTGCCTTGAATCCTGGTACTGGAAAATTTGTCACAGACGAGGAGGAAGACTAAATCAGTATCAAGTTTGGGTTTTGTAGATTTTGATCATTTTATATGTATTTGTGTTATAACAATGGACGTATGAAGTGTGATAAAGTACCCCATTTAATTAATGAAAGGTGAAAAAATAGAGAATCTTGTCAAATTTATAATTTCTGTAAATATTTTAATCAAATCCTTAATTCTAAATATTTTTATTTTAGTCTAATATAAGAAATTTAAGGTTAACTATAATCAAACAACTGCATCTACGATTAAGTCACTGAAGTAGTAGTCGAGTTCTATTATGATCATTTATCTCTTTTAGACGTCAAACATAATATTTAAGAGCACAATAAATGTTAAATTAAAAAAAAAGAGTCTTAAAATCATAAAGTTTAAGAATGATCGTAAAGTGTAATCAATAGTTCATTGGATAATGTGAAATCTCATGTGTTTTGACTTAGAATCAGGTGAAGGTGATTGAAGGTTGAATAACTATCTCCAGTAATTGGATTCTGGCTTAAAATGTGAGATCCATAAATAAAAAGAACAGTTGTCTATCGAGGTTTGTTTGATTAATTGATATGTATTTTTATGCAGAAATCTAATTTTACATTTTGTTTTTTCCCCTATAAAAGTGAGTAGTATCAACCATTTATGCGTTTGTTCTATTAAATAGTTACTGACATATGTTTATTTATTTTGCATAATATTTTGTTCGGTTTTTAAGTTTTTTTTAATCAGATTAATGTGTTTTTTTGGTTTCCAGTTCTTGCCACTTTAGTTTGCGAGTCTTCAATTTTACAACAACGTTCCCAAGCACGGAATTACTTCTGCTGCAAGTCAATTTTTAGAGTGGAAGGTAATTGTTAGGAAAACTGCAAATGGTTTCTTTTTCAAAGATGGATGGGCGAAAGTAGCTAAAGATATGTTTTGAGTTTTGGTTTTTTTCTTTTATTTCAGGTGGGCAATCTGTAACATTGGTTGGTTCAAAACTTATAACGTCTGGGGGAGAGGACAAGCATGGAATACTTTTGAATGACGTTAATGCCCTTGATCTAGAGACAATGATTTGGAATGTTGCCGAGACTACGCAAGTAGATTTGTACAACATTTTGGCACCCTCTGGTATATTTATGGGCATTGCCATTGTGCTATAGACTATGTATGTGTGGTTATGTGCTCAATAACATAATATTCTATCGTTATATATGTTTTCTTTTATATTATTACATGTATGGTATTTGCTTAGATTTGGTTATAAACATTAATATTCTGAAATTATATAAAATATTTATTGCTATAATAATTCTTGACCTCTTGCTTGAAGAAGAAAATGAAGCCAACAAAATACGTTTTCCAAGTTAGGACTGCCCATAAGTTTTATAATCATACTATGCATATATCACCTGTTGAGATGAATAAAAGTTGAGTGGCTCCATTCTAAGAAATATTCTTTTACCATTATGCAAATACATTTTCCTTTTTCGAACTTTTTGTCACTATGCAAAAGAAAATATTTATAGCAATCGAATTTGAGTTCGTGTATTATAATTGCAGGTTGGTATGTCTCAAAAGAAGATCGTGATTAATGGTTGTGTGCTACATCAGATGGTTCTATTGGTCTTGGTGTGAGATCATCTCCGGAGTTTAAAAGGGAATATTTAGAGATTTTTAATTATTTTAAATGTATACCTATTATAATTTTAATTTCACTTTTGTCATTAGTTTATGTAATATGTAACTTCTTGTGTATTTCTTTTATAGATACATTTGTGTTTCATGTAAATACAATGCCTTAAAATACATATTCGGTTTAATATAATTATTATTTAAAAGGTATGTCACACGTTTTGTATGATTTTAAGTATGTGTTAATCATAAAAAATAATTAATATAAATAATTTGCTCGAGTACAAAAAGCAATCCCGGTTGATAACCTAGTTATATATATAGGGGGAGGTTCATTTGAGAATAAAATTAATGTGAGAAGAAAAAGAAGAAAGGATATAATAGTAAAACATTAAATAATTTATAACTTCTCTCATTAATTATGTTATCTCTCATTAATAAAACAAAAACATTATATCCTACATATTTCAAAATTTATCCTACATATATCTTATATTTATCGGAATTTACCCTACACACATGTAAAAATACCCTACACATTTTAAAATTTATCCTACACATACTAAAATTTATCCTACACATGTCGAAAATTGTCCTTCACCATAAATTATTTTATCTTGAAAATATATTAAAAAATGAGTTACAAATTTAAATAATTAGCTAATTAATGACAATTATAGATTTACCTATATGCCTTTTTTTATAATATTAAATACACACATTAAATGAAGTAAATTGAAAATTTTCTATTGGTTCAAAAGTTATTCTTTTTATTCTTATAAAATTTTTCTTCTCATTTGAACTCTCTAATATATATATATATATATATATATATATAATATATATTGTTATGGTCAATAAATACTAATTTTATTTTTATAATAATATATAGCTTTTTCTTATTCTTTTATTTAATATATTATAATAGTTTATCATTATATTTACTTTTAGTAATATATTTTTAATTTTTTTCCTTTTCAAAATCATTTATTTCCTTTACATTTTTTTAATAATTCTTCTTTTTTTCTTTTTTAAACATATATTAATTTATCGATTAATTTGATTCTTCTTTAATAATTTACGTTATAATTTAAAAAAAAAGACTTAAGTACGTAATTGTGCTTGATTTTTTCCTTGATATTCCGTTATAAGTTTTGTTAAAAACGAAGTTGTACTCAGAAAAAGTATTATCTAGTATCATAAAATAGTACAATGATAAACTAAATCGTTCTAATAGTTTGACTTTCTAAACAACATACTTTATTTTCAAATCACATTTGTTACATTATCATTTACTCGGTTTCGCCGCAAAGCGCGACGTTAGAAAAAACTAGTTCACCATTAAGGTGGGGTTGGTATAGGGCACCAATCCTCAGCAAAAGTTTTATCACTAGCGCCCCTCCTCCTCCATACAATGAGTGCTATTGGGGGGGGGGGTGTTAAATTAGTAGTAGTTGGTTGAATCAGATAAAAAGTTAATTTTATTTAAGTAGACTAAGAGTGTATCTTAATCTTTCATTTTTAAATTAATGACTAAGATAAAAGTGTAAGAAAAAAATGTGTAATGGTACTTTTGGAATGACCACAATCGTTGATTTTTTTTCAAATTCCCTCTATTTAAAAAGTGTTAATAATTTTGTATCCAACATTATTTTTAAGAAAAATTTGCATCAAAAAATTAAATATTTGTTTATCTTTAATTTGATTACCATGTTGCCATATAAAGAATTATAACAAAAAACTCAAAAATTGTGTTGTATTTATTTTTATGCTAAATGATTTATACTGGAATTATTTTTTATGGAAGACCTTTTTGTACTTGATTTTTGTTTTGTATTTTGATAAAACATAGTTTATGTTTTAGGACCAACATGTCCTCTAATCCTAGTTACAAGAAGTGTGACAAGTTATCTTTGAAATTTGTTTGCACAAAACCCATTTTTAGGGTGGTCAGAAAAACGTTGTTTGAGAAGAGATGTGAGTGTGGGGTGGGGGGGGGGGGGGGGATTGGTAATTTTTTTACTTTAACTAAACGGTAAAATGGTATTTTTTAAATGTAAAAGAAACTTTCAAAGTCATCAATTTAAAAAGTGTGATGGTTGAATAAACAACATTGGTCATAATCGTAATCTTTTCAAACTCAAGGATGAAATAGGGATGATTCGCTTAATTTACTCTAAATGAAGTGTTCTATTTAATTCAACATGAACCTCAAAACATATTCATTAAACTAAATAAAACTTTCTGATAAATTATATGATATGATTATAATATTTACATAATTTCTAAATAAACCAGTTCTATTACATGGTGTGCATAGTCACACTTCACACGTCAATACTATAATCACACAAATACATATAACATGATCAAAATCTACAAAACCCCAACTTGATGGTGATCTAGTCTTCCTCTTCATCCGTGACAAATTTCCCAGTACCAGGATTCAAGGCGGCAACGAAGAAAAAAGCAACATTAAACAACACAAGCGGCTCAATCTCGCTTACTGGGAGTCCTGTCTCGATGTTTAACTGTGCTAGAGCTCCTTTTCCGGTGATAATTTCTCCGATCAATGAGAAAGCGATACCTAATTGAGCCAACCTGCCGACAAAGAGCTCATTTGCCTTGGTGAACCCGAACAATGGACCTATAAACAACACAACCCAAATTTACATCATACAAAATACTTTGTTGCAACTATTTATCTGATCATATTATTTAAAAAAGACACAAGTTCGAGCGATAAACATATTAAATATAAATATGGATTTATTGCAATTATACTTATATATATAGACAGAATATACAGTTAGGTTTTATTGTACTTAAAATTATAATTATAATAAATCCTAACTAATATATTATATCTAACATATGAATTGCTAACACCAAGATCGTTATAACCGTTGCTCGACTATTTAATAGTAACGAGGTGTACCTCCTTCGCTAAGACCCAAGGCGGATCGGAACCCCTTCCCAGGAGGAATAACAGCCTTGTCAAGTCCGGTTGGCTCATCAACAAACCGACCGCGATCACCCAAAGCTCCAATGGCTCCAAGGAGTGTGAAGAGGATGAAGAACAGAAGAAGTGGCTCGGCTTCATAGATCGGAATCCCGGTTTCCAAATTGAGTTGGGATAGAATTCCCTTTCCGGTTATTGCTTCTCCCAACAATGATGCCTACATAAGTCACACACCAAATATCGTATATATGACACTAGCATATATTTGTTCATTTTTTGTTAAATTATCAATATGTTTAAACAAAATGGTATATATTGAGCCTATACTCACAGCAAAGCCAAGCATAGCTACACGGCCAACAAAGAGCTCGTTTTGCTTCGTAAATCCGATCCCTCCCGATGTGCCGAAAATGCCATCTTCGACTTTTAGCTTCGGAGGGGGTGTCACGGCCTGCATATATATGTGTTTTTATTCGATGAAATGATTCGAACTCGAGAAGTTAATTGTGTAAGAATAAAACATACAAACATAACTCGTGTTGGAAATATATACAACTGTAGAGAAACGCCTAAACACATGTTTTTAGTTTTTGTCGGGATATAGTGCAAGAGAGAACGTATACGAATCGTATAATTGTATTATGTGTTACGGTTAAAGTAATAAAGTATATATTAACTAGTAAATTTCTCTCGCGTGCCGCGGCAACATCGAAACGTAAAGTAGCGTGAATTATTAGCGTCTAATAAAAACGTATTATATTTGACCCGACTCATGTCAAACGTAAACTAACTTAGATTTATACCCACATGTACATATATAAAAATAAGCAATTAAAACTCAAGCGAGTCAGAATAACGTTCCATAAAATTTTTAAATGTAAAAAGGGCGTAACCATAAAAACTGAAAGTTAAAGGGCTAAAATGCAAAAATAAATTAAAAGTACTCCTGTTGCATGATTTGACAAACGCAACATAACTCCTAACTTATATATAATCTAAATATCTAATTTTAAAGTTGATTATATACACTATTTAATTAGAAACTAGAATATTAATTTATTTTCTTCTATTTGATTGTTAGGTCTTATTATTCAACGTCCTTGACCCCTATTGTCTTATTTTATAATAGTTAAATTGATTCAAAATCTAAAACAAATATTAAACATTAATAAAACAAATAGGGTGAAACATTAATAAAAAAAATAGGGTGAAACTATTTATGCCAACCTTCTTGGGGGCAGCTTTTGTCCTGGGTTTAAAAAGAGCAACCGGGCTCGAAAATGTAGTAGACGTCGGAGACGAGTTTGGGAGAAGACCCGGAGCGAGTACACGATGTGAAAAAGGTTTGGATCCAAGTGATCGAAGCAATGGCTGGCCCGAAATGATGGTGTTAGATGTCAACAACATCGTTTGAGCCATCTTCTATTAATGCTTCTTCTCCCTAGCTTCAACAATGTTGTGTGTTTCTTATTTTGAAATATTACGAAGTTGTTTTTTATGGTTATTTGGTTGAATAGCAAGAGATGAGATTTTGGATAGGGTGGTCACTTGTTAGGGGCAGATACAAGACCACGTTTCTTTGTAATCTACATTTACACTTGCCTCCCTTGCATTTTTCTCAATCTTTACACATCACACCCTTTATTTTCCGGGTTTTTATTTTACGTGTCGACCCTTGACCTAGGGTTTTTTCTTGGTCGAATGATGGTCTACTACACTTGTGGACCAGAATACTTCTTAACTGGCCCCACGATATTTCGGGTCTGAGGAGTTTTTTCTGATCGACCACTAAAAATAACTCAAATTTCAGTTATAACATACACTTTTCAAAAAATATACATATGAAGATAACCACATAAATTAAACCAACTTCAAATTTAAAAATATACAATGTCATTCAGCTTAAGTGAATTGTTTGTTACGTTTTCGATTTTCATTTTTGTTTACTTTTTCTATTTTTGTGTTGGTTTTTTTTTTGACGTTTTTCTCATTCGATCTTTCTGAATTATCGTAATTTAAGATATTTCGCCAAAGTCTTGTACTTTTACACGTTCGTATATTTCAATTGCGATGAATGGTCAAAAGATAAACGTCAAACTGGAATCTTATGAAATATAAATTACATATAGTTTATCTAGATTCTAGACAACAGTGTATAATGGATTCTTTTATTAAAACATAAAATTATATTAATATATACAAGCCCCATACATTTATACTAGAGATTTAACAAACCCTGATGATAACAGATAACTATACTACCCTCAGTTAACTATTTTCTTTGAAATATACTATGTCTTATTATATATATATATATATATATATATATATATGAGTTCAAATGAGAAGAAAAATTTTATAAGAATAAAAGAATAACTTTTAAACCAATAGATATTCTTCAGTTACTTCATTTAATGTATGTATTTAATATTATGAAAAATGAAATATAGGTAAATCTATAATTGTCATTAATTATCTAATTAATTAAACTTGTAACTCATTTTTTAATATACTTTTTCAAGATAGAATAATTTATGGTGAAGGACAATTTTCGACATGTGTATGATAAATTTTAGTATGTGTAGGATAAATTTTGAAATGTGTAGGGTAAATTTACATGTGTGTAGGGTAAATTCCGATAAGTATAAGATATATGTAGGATAAATTTTGAAATGTGTAGGATATAATGTTTTTGTTTTATTAATGAGAGATAACATAATTAATGAGAGGAGTTATAAACTATTTAATATTTTATTATTATGCCATTTTTTCTTTTTCTTCTCACATAAAATTTCTTCTTAAATGAACATTTCCATATATATATATATATACCCTGTGTTTACTATAAATTAAACGTGTGCTTAGCCTTTTAAATATTATGCCTAAAAAATGTGGTATTGCATCACCAAACCTTCATTTTTATTTCATTTAGTTGTGTAAAAAAATGTTTTTGTTGTTGATCAAAGCCATTCTTGAAATACTTTTGGACCCGGGTTGAGTAAAAAAAGTAGGTTGTTATAGTATAAATTCAATAATCATGAATAAAAAATTATAACATGACAAAACAAGTTGTTAAAAATTTATAATGGGTTTTAGTTGTTAGATTTTTTTATTTAATTATTTAACAATTTAAATAGTTGAACCGGCTTTTAATTCGGCTTAAAATCCAATATATGTTTAATTGTTTAAACTAGTTATATCTTATATTATTTATATTATTTGAGATTAATATAGTATATATATATATATTATAAAATTTTAAAAAAAATACGGGTCGGGGTAATCACCCACCCGGCCCTCCATAAAGTCGGCCAACGTTAGTGGTGTCGTTTTTTGTTGGTGGTGGTGCCACCAGTGTTGGTGTTGTATTGTTTTATGGCTTTATCCTTGTTGGGCTTTATATTAGAAGGCGATAATGAATGTTAGATAACTATCGCGAGTTAAATTTATGATAAGTTGATTCATTAGGCCGGATGTAACAAAAAATGTCCATGCCATGTGTCATGGGTTTAGAGACTTGACTGGCATGAACAATGCCCTTATGGGGCGTGAAAGGGGCATGGATGGACTTGGGTGTAACTTATGGATGGACTTGGGTGTAACTTGCTTCGTTGGCGTTGAAAGGAGAAAAACATCCCTGCAGAGATATTAGTATTTAACTAAATATAAAAAGTATTAAGGTAATGATTAGGTTCAAGTGAAATCATTATACACAAAAGTAAAAATAAGTTAGTGAGAGCCTTCTACCTACATGCCAGTCAATTTTTAGTGAAAAAAAATGGTTACACATGGACATATAGTCTCAAAGTGGGATAGTTGTTTGAGACCGTGATTAAACGTCCAATGCACACAAAATGACAAGAGTTTGAGTCATCTACTACGAACTCTGAATATCTTGGACACGACCATAGATGATTTGTTGCTTCATGTTAGAGCTCACAAACTACGATTTAAATCCCCGTGAGTTTTGCCTCATTACAAGATTGTGATTCGGTTCTCAATAGTCTTTGATTAGTGCCTTGATGAGATATCAGGTAATACTATTGAAGAAACACAGATTCACCTGAAGAGGGATTTGTATCGCTTTCTCTAAGATACTGATAATCCTCTTGAATCTAGATCTGTAATGGTGAAGAGAGAAAAGTGGGGATGTAGAGACGGCCGGTAGGGGAACAATCCCCTATTTTCAGCTACAAAAACTGTGACGGCTCCATCTCTTGTGTCCTAATAATGAAGTGCACATCTCTTTATATAGGAGACATGAGCCTCCCCTAATCTCAAAGGGTTATTTATCACTACAAGCTCTTGCCCAGTTGTGTAAACTATATCGCGCTGGGCCTCGCAGTTAAGATAGTAAGAAATAATAATAAATATTATAATAAAATGCAACAAGTGATGTCCGATCACTTAAGCCGGATCAAATACCGTACCTCATCAGGAATCTTAAAAAGTCTTTGATTAGTGCCTTGATGAGATATCACGTTATGCCACAACCTAATTTTGATTACCAACAATGTTTCTAGAGATCAAATTCATGGGTTGCAGTCCCTAGCTAGTTTGTAAATCATGAAATATTTCTCATCTGGTTCATATATGTATGGGAATGTGATGGATACGGTCCCAAATTTTGCGTCGACCACATGAGTTAACCTCAGGCTGCAAGCGTGGCCATAACGAAAACATATCAATTCTAACACTTAGTTCCTTCTATAAAAGATTTAGCTTTCCGACCTTGCGCCGACTATAGGAGTTCATCTCAGGTCGTGCGCGAGGCCATATCCAGAATAGACCTGATCCAACACTTAGTTCATTTTGCAAATGAACTGGCGCAAGGCCAGAAAGCGCAAGACAATGTTGGACGGTACAGAAGGTACGATTGGAAGAGTAGTAGACCAATGAGCGTACGACAGGCTGTACTCTATTTTGTTGAACCACGAAGACAAGAAGTACACAAGGACACGTACGTGGCACCAATCAGTGTGCACCGATCACTGCTCCATGATCTCCACTTAACTGCTGATGATAGACTAGACAATAAGGACAATCGCTAGGAGATGTGGATCCATTCAACATGCGCTAATTAGGGCATCGCCTGTAAACACTAACGGTCGTGACAGGGGGCAAAACGGATATTCTTGTTGTCGACCTTGGCCCAAGGCCCATCAGCCCATCTCCCCACAGCCTTCTTCGGCTATAAATAGATCTCCAGGTTTAGGCATCACCCTCTTGTTCTCTCACCTAATACACACACTTTTATCCTCAAAGCAAGTTCTTATTCTCACGTCGGAGGTTGGTTAGAAAGAGAACCCCCATATTCTCCTCTTGTAACGAGCTTCGCGGTGTATTGATTGTTTTTAGGACCGTTGTAGCTATTTATTGGAACGGAAAAAGATGAACCCTTATTTGGACGAGACACGAAGTACAAGCTAATTCTCAAATTAACTTTTTGTTTCTTTAATACATGTGTTCGACACACCACCGATTAGCCATTCATCCTATAGATTTATATGGGCTATCAATATTCAAGGTTATGGACTTATGGTATTTTTATTTAGATTTTTATAATGTTTCTTTTAAATTAGTTCAGTTTGGTGACAATTGAATATAAAGGAATCCATGAAGTTATATAATATAATGGAATCTATGAAGTTGATGCTGAAATATCATACAATAATAGTTCTATATGCCAAAAGATTCAAGTGTGACTTGTATATACCCTATTTATTAAACTCCCATGGGATATGAACTCAAATTTTGAAGTATATGAGTTTTGTTTAAAATACAAGATGAATTCAACATTTTAAATTAGGGATGTGTACAATTTAACTCGGTTTTCACTCATAACCATAAATTATAGTTACGGAAAATGTAACCAACTAGTTCAATTAATTTTTGGCGGTCATTCTGTTAATTGTTGAAACATTTTGGTTATGGCATGGTAAACCAACTACTGGGCCTTGCATTTGAGCAATTGGGAAATTTGACTATTCGTTTTAACAATTTAATTACTTTTCATATTTTTCTCATCTTACTTGTTTATCCGATTATATTGTTTTAACCCCATTATTTAAAAAACTATAAAGTATAAAAATATAGAAAAATCATATACCGTTGCAATAAAACTAATACTTTTAAAAAAACATTAATGTGTAAAATCGAGTACCTAAAATGAACTGATTAGTATGTTATGTGACCTATAAATACACTACTTAGTAGTAAACATAATTATTTTATCAGCAGAAATGCATTTACTGAAAAATCCGTCATTAACATATGTATATTAAGCTATATCATGGCCCGTCAGGAATTATCATAACTCTTATAACCTACTAAGACTTGTATCCATTATAACTCATTACGACCTTACATGACTAGGTTTAATTTATTTTATTAAGGAATGAATCACTTTTTTTATTGGATTTAACATTTATAAGAATAAGAAATTAAGCGAATTGCATTGTTTGTCTTTTGTGTATTGTTTTAACAAATATAACATGCAGTTTTCTTGCTTTAGTTATCATTAATACTAGGTTATAACACTGTGTAATACACGGGTTAAGTAAATAAAATATTAAATAGTTAATAACGAATAGTTAATAATTATAAAATCATACTTTAATACGCTTTTCTGATATCAGAACAAAATTTTGTGTCATGTACGATCAAAACATGTGATGTTTGTTAAGTTTATAAATACAAAAGCATTTGAACCATCGATTAGAAACAAACTGTAACATGGGCTTTCTCACAAGTTTTAACAATCATGTGAATATACCTTTTATAAGGGGTAACTTTGTAGAATAGTAACCAAGTTTTAAACGTGTTTCAATTAGGTCACTCAAGTTTCAAAAGTGTTCTAATCAGGTCACTCAACATTCATTTTTTTATTAAAATTAAGGGTTTTTTTATCCATTTCATAGGTAACCGTGGTGATGTGAATTTTTGTTTCTTTTTTCCCTTTCATTTGATGCTAACGTCCAGTGATGACGTGGATTTTAACTTGTTTTTTTCAATTTTTAATGTAATTAAAGTGTTTTTATTTTTAATAAATAAAATTTCATATATTTTTCTCTTGACACATGGAAAAAAAGACATGACTCGATTTGAATGTTAAGTTATCTAATTGGGACAAAAACGATACGAGTAACCTAATTAGAACACTTTTGAAACTTGGTTACTATTCTGTGACATTTTCCCTTTGATAACCCAAGTTTTATTTAAATAACAGTGTTCTTAATTTATTAGTTCTAAAAAATTGTTGAAATGTTCAGATTATGCATATAGCGATTAGCCAATTAGATAAGCTACAAAATAATATTTTAATAAATTAGATAAGTATAAATTTTCGGTAATTATTAAATTATATAACTTTAAATTTAAATATCTGAACGTAAGTTGCATCTTAAAAGGACGTTTGTTTTTGGATAAATTTATTAGTATGATAAATGTAGTTATTATTCTACTTACATTTTAAATATATAAATTAAATAAATAATTTGTTAAGTAAAAAAATCGTTCCCTCCACCCTCATTATGAAAATGCTCGATGTTTGTTTTATATATTAAGATAGAATTGTTAACCTAGTAATTAATATAAATAAATAATAAGATAGTTTATGGAAATTTATCCGTAATTTTTTAAATGTTTGAAACATATACTAAATTTAATAATTTAAATAAAATAATTATCTAGTAGATGGTTGGTGCATAAAGATGTTGTACCCCATGCTTAGGGGCTTTTCAAAAAAAAAGTTAACATTACAATTTTAATTTAAAACTACTTAAATTTTTTACTTTTAGCCTAAAAGTTTCAAATTAACCTCACAACTTTTTACTTTCAACGTTGGTCTCTATACTTTTCATATTTGACAAATTTTTCATTTTACATTTGTTCTAGATTTTGCAAGTTAACATGTCGCAATGTGCGTGTGTGGTTCAACGTTTTGACGTTTCATTTTACGTTTCGTTCTAGATTTTGCGAGTTAACATGGCGCAACGTGCGTGTGTGGTTCAACATTTTTACGTCATCTATTTTTTTCCGTTTTGACAGGTTCGCCGCAACATGCAGATTCTAAATGGACTTAGTTATTATTTTCTATGTTTTAGTTTCAATCTAATATCTTTGCATTAACAAACCACAACTTTAATGTTGATGGTTGCTCGCAGTGGTGTGGCATTAGTGCTATTTGTCACGGTTTTACGCCCCCGACGTTGGGGGGGCTTAATACTGGTTATATATAATATAATTACCAACTTTATGATCGTTTTTTTATTTTGTATACTTTAGCCCTCAACTTTTAGCATTGACAATTACAACCTCTTAGCATTCTAAAGAATTTGTAATCAAGTTTTACGTGTTTATTTTTATGTACGCGTGGGTTTAAATTTCAGTTTGATTTACATTTCGGTGTAATTTTTTCCTGGAAATGAGCCGGATCAGATATAATATGTTCTTATGCTTATTATTATTATGTACGTTTGCGGTTGGTCTACATTTTGACGTAAATTCTATTTTTTCCGGAAATTTGTGGAGTTAAATATAATACGTTTTTGTGATTATTTTTTTACGTCTTCAGTTGGTCTACGTTTTAACGTAAATTTTTATACAACATCGCGAGAACGCACAGGGAATTCACTAGTTTTAACTAATACATATTTTGGCTTTAAATTCTTTTAACCGAGAATTCAGATGCTCACCACCAGTGTTACTAATCTTTAAAAACATATACAATAAGCGCTTTTCGGATAAGTCATGCTATGGTTGTTAAACATCGAATGGCTTGGTTATGCATCGATTACTCAGGTTTTCATAATCTTATGTCATTTGTGTTTGATATTTTTGGTTCCTTAGTTACTTCTTCATCTAATCAGTTCTTATGCTCATCCCTACTAAGAATAGTTCATTTTCACACACAAACAAATGGCAAGCCTTAATCATCAAAAAACACCATTAACTACCTCACACATCCCTTCATTACAAAGAATTATGATAACATGCTCATTTAATTTTCAATTTGGAATAAGTAAGAACTAAAAGAGAGATATATATAAGCAATGAAAAGATTGCAACATATTCACTCATGATAAAGAAGATGTTAGGAAAATCTTGTGATCTTGACAACTAGTACATGATCTTGACACATGCGTCACGATGATGATTAGTACGATTTTGTACAATTTTATAATCAAGTAAGACAAATGAGAAATATTGACATACTTGGAGCGATTCAGGTAGCCAATTATACGTGGTTCCGAAAAAGATGGCCCCAACAAGTGGCGGATCTAGAAAATCCGTATCGGGGTAACGTTTCAATGAAAAGCGGTAACGAAATCGAAAAAACGTTAAATTTTTACAAATTTACACTACCGTCGGAGTGTCAAGGGGCAACGTAGGTTACCCCTTTTATCACTCTAGGTCCGCCCTTGGCCCAACGGTATAACACTTGGTGATAGTTGTTATTTTTGTGAGTTGTCTTTCATTATGTACAAACACAAAATAGTTCTCCTATAAAACTTACATGCTAGTTAGACGTTTAGCATATATTGAAGTGTCCTTGGTATCTTATTCTGAAGTATTTAGAATCCTATGGGTCGAATTTGTGGTTATAACAGTTCTAATTAACAGACCATAAACCCGCAAGAAAGTAAGCCAACGAGTCCAGTGAAAAAAGAAGCCCACGAGGTATCTTAAAGGAGCTAATAAGCCGAAGGGGAAAAGTCCAAAGTCAAAAAACATAGCTAAATGTCCTACCTCTAAAAAACATGCCAAATGTAGGGGCGTAAACAAGTCGGGCAGAGTCCGAGCCGGCTCGTTATATTTTTATAGACCTAGAGCTCGGCTCAGTTCAATCCTACTTATTTAAGCTCGAGCTCGGCTAGTGAATAAAACCAAAATCTCGAGCTAGGCTCGAGCTATTTTGAGAACAATCTCAAACTAGCTAAAAGCTCGGCTCAAACTCGCTTCAATATAGCTTAAACAAGCCAAAGCTCAGCTCGAGCTCAACTCGCACATGCTATCATCATTATATATATATATATATATATATATATAGGAGTTCAAATGAGAAGAAAAATTTTGTAAGAATAAAAAGAATAACTTTTAAACCAATAGAAATTCTTCAGTTACTTCATTTAATGTGTGTATTTAATATTATGAAAAATGACATATAGGTAAATCTATAATTGTCATTAATTATCTAATTAATTAAACTTGTAACTCATTTTTAATATATTTTTTCAAGATAAAATAATTTATGGTGAAGGGCAATTTTTGACATGTGTATGATAAATTTTAGTATGTGTAGGATAAATTTTGAAATGTGTAGGGTAAATTTACATGTGTGTAGGGTAAATTCCGATAAGTATAAGATATATGTAGGATAAATTTTGAAATGTGTAGGATATAATGTTTTTGTTTTATTAATGAGAGATAACATAATTAATGAGAGAAGTTATAAACTATTTAATGTTTTATCATTATGTCCTTTCTTCTTTTTCTTCTCACATAAAATTTCTTCTTAAATGAACATTCCCTTATATATATATATATATATATATATTTATAAACTATTTAATGTATTACCATTATGTCCTTTCTTTTTTTTCTTCTTACATAAACTTTCTTATTAAATGAACACTCCCATATATATATATATATATATATATATAGAGAGAGAGAGAGAGAGAGAGGCTCGAGCCTAAACTAGCTTTGTATTTCAAGCTCGAGCTCAGACTCGTTAAAACTTGGCTCGTTCGAACTTTTAAAACTCGGCTCGTAAAATGAAAAAAAAAGGTATATCCTTAATTCTACTCAAGATAATCAAACTCTAGATGGATTTTTAAAACATATTTAAGTTTATTTCAAGAGTTTATGACTTTTCAACTTTGAATGTAACAATATCTTTAAATCTAGCAGATTTTTTATATAAAAATATACATCGATAAGACGAATTGTTACTTTAGTTACTTTTAAATCTAAATACTAATAAAAGACTAACTAATGTCACATGTCAATCTCTCCTTTTATTTTATAATTTTATTTTTAATTTATTTAAAAATAATCTTATTATCATTATTGTTGTTGTTGTTATTGTTTACTTTAAGTTATCTCAATTTTAATTTTTATGATCTCTCCGTCTAACTTTTATTGATATTATATATTAAAACATCTTCCTAATATTATAAAATGATATTAGGAAATTATATTTTATTTAACCTCTTATAAATAAAACTAACAAAGCGTTTCACTAATTTATTGAAAGTCCATTTGATAAATGGTGAATTTTGATTATGTATGCTTACTCATGGTCAAGTATGGTTATGTTTGACGAATTTCAATCGTGTCTAATTATTTGACACTGTTACTGATCATATCATTATGTGACTAATTATAACTAATCAATAATATATAAAGATTAAGAAACAAGAAGTCTTTATAAACGTGTTACGTGAAATATACATAATATATAGAGATTAAAAAACAAGATCTTTTAAAACTAAAATCATAAATTAATTTTAACTTTAAAATATTATTACATTTAGAGTTTAGATATATTAACGATATTACATATTTTTTATAATAATATAATTTATATTTCCTTAACATGTGTGATAAAAATCATGATGAATCATGAATGTATAAGATTATAATATTATTATATTGTTTAACCATGTGATAATGATTATGTAAAAGTTTAGGATTTGTATTTTTTTAACCCATGTAATACACAGTTTATAACACCTGTATATTAAATACAATATATAGTCAATCAAGATTTTTTTTAATATTTAACCCATGTAAAAACGAGCTTATACCATGGTACTTGTATAGGTCTTTCATTATTAATTATTATTATTATTAATATAATATAACAACATAAAGGATAATTTCTACTAATTCTAATATTATTATTAATTAGTATATAACATAAGGATATCGATTTAAGTCGCATGGGTCTAATCTAATTCTACTATTTTTGTTTAAATTTCAAATAAATTGACATTTTTCTGATTATGAATGGTCTTAAGTAATTTTTTATGGTATTTGTCATTTTTATTTACGTGAGATACTTTCTTTATTTAATCCATGTAACACAAGAGATCCACAAACTAGTTATTTTAATATTCGTGTTAACTTAATAGAAATTTTCGAATGCTTGAGTGACTAAAATACACATCAATCCACCTTCCTTTATTTAAATTTGATTTTGAATCTTGAAATTTTAGTTTACGTGTGAAATAAAATCACCCATATCAAGACATTCTTTATATCTTAATTTCAGAGTCATCCAACGTCATAACGTTTTTTAAGCATGTTTATACATTGTGTTCGGTATTTCGATAGGCCTATAGGTGTGCCATTTGTCAACAAAATAAACAAAAGCGTGTGTCGTAATTTAGATTGGATAATGGGAAATATTGTGCAACAAAGTAATACGTTGTGTTCGATATTTCCAACCACAAACATCCATTGTGGATGGTCTAAACGATTATATCTTTCTGAGTCCTTCACACGTTGTACGAGAATGCTATTACTTTTTTTATATTCATCTTTAAATCTTGAAACTTTGTATTTTAGATTGGATAATGGGAAATATTGTGCAACAAAGTAGTACGTTGTCTTCGATATTTCCAACCACAAACATTGATTGTGGATGGTCTAAACAATTATGTCTTTCTGAGTCCTTCACACGTACGAGAATGCTATTACTTATTTTAGATTCATCTTTAAATCTTGAAACTTTAGGTTACATGTTAAAATAAAACCACCCATATTAAGACATCCTTTGTACCTTTTTAGAGTTATCCAATATGATAACTTTATTGAAGTATGTTTACACATTGTGTCCGATATTTCGTTAAGCCTTGTAGGTGTGACATTCGTCAACAAAATGAACAAATGCGTGCAAGTTGTATTTTAGATTGGATAATGGAAGATATGTGAAACGAAAGTGGCAAGTACGCTAGACAAAGATTTTTCAACCACAAACATCGATTGCAGATGGTCTAAAAACTCTAAGCATGTCTTAGTCCTAGACATGTTGCACGAGAATGTCGGAGATATTAATTGTCTGGTTAGTAGAATCATCTCTTGTTGCACTCACAAAAGATATGGCAAGTTGTACACATATTGAGTGGGAAACAACTCAAACTGATCACTTGATACATCATACATGAATCTTGCTACCTAAATGATACAGTATTACACTATAGAGTATCAATTTATGTACGTGCTTCTTAGACACAAGTTGCATATATGGTGGTCCTTGATCAACCTCAGCCTCAAATGCGACTGAATCTTTTTTAAAGGCGAACCGCGTGCACGCATGCAAACAACCATGAATAAAGACTGTAAAAAAGTACACAATGTTGCCCTAGACTATGATTTATACATAATATGATAATAACAATACATGCTAATCTTTTAGGGTTTCACAAGTGTCAATAAAGGTCTGGTCTTGGTACACAGCTTGCATATACTGGATATGTTACTAAAGGTTGAAATGTGATGGATTTTGGGTGCTAATCTTTGGTCTTTATTAGCAAAGAATTATTCCGTCTCTGTGGTTTGTCAAAAATCACTATTTCAGTCCATTAGTTTAAAAATTGTGATTTCAGTCCCTGTGGTTTCACTTTCGTAACCATTTCAGTCCCTATGGTTTCACTTTCGTAACCACTTCAATCCATTTATTCTGTAAGTACATGGACTAAAATGGTTGCGAGGTGGACTGAAATGGTTACGAAAGTGAAACCACAAGGACTGAAATCGCAAATTTTAAACTAATGGACTGAAATAGTGATTTTTGACAAACCATAGGGACGAAAACAGTAATTAACTCATTAGCAAATAAAGAAGGGTTTCCAATAAAACCAAATGTATATATAGGAATGCCACTCATATGTTTTGCTGTTTCCCTCATGTCAAGTTGCATCCTAACATTCTTGATTTGTTTGGTGCTTTGCTTCATATATTGGAGTTACCCACTCAATTCTTGATTTGTTTGGTGCTTTGCTTTATATATTGGAGTTACCCACTCAAGTAAAACTTTGCCTTCTGCATGAAACTTCAAGAATAAATAGATATAAAGCAATTAGCATTTGATAGATGATTATCATGACTTTATACCAACTGATCTTTTCAACTTATGTTGAAATATTGCCGTTTCAAATACTTACTTTTTTATTTATAGAAAAACTAAAAGCCAAAGCTCGATCGAAAACATGAAAATTGTTTTTACCGTGAACTCTTCGAATATATATATATATATATATATATATATATATATATATATATAGGTAGAGTTCATGTGAGAAAATTTAAAAGTGTGAGAAGGATGAAAGATTATGGAGGTGACATGTGTCCCTTTTTATTTTGGTAGTTTAAGGGTATAAGTGTAATTTAACTAATAAAATCTAATTATGGAATGAATATATGCAACCGATTTTTGGCTGTTATTGTAGGGATATTCAAATTTGAAATAACACCCTAACTTATAAAAACACCACAGCATGTATATTGAAAGCATACATCTTATAAAGAACATAAATATAACTCATAAAAACACCCTAACTAATAAAAACACCATTACTCATAAAAACACCACAGCATGTATATTGTAGGCATACATCTTATAAAGAACAGAAATATAACAAAAATAACACCATAACTCATAAAAACACCACAACAGTTAAATTGAAGGCAAACATCTTATAAAGAACACCCTAACATTGAATATAACAGAAATAACACCCTAATATAACACAAGTCAACACTTTAATCAGAATCAAAATAGAAATAACACCCTAAATATATAAAAACAGAAATAGCTCTACATAAGTATATCAATATGGTACTCATATTAAAGATAAAAAAATACTCGTTATTATGGTGTAATTTTATTTAAAAAAGAGTTACGTATAAAAAGTTATTGATGTTTAAAAAAGAAGGGGAGAACTTTGCATGTGTATTAATGTTAGTTTCTTAATTTAAAAATATTAAATTTACCTTTATACCCTTAATCTATAAAATTAGTTAGTTTAATAGTCAGCATTATTTACAGAAGTGCCACTATGATCTCAACCATTAGATTAAGTATCTAATGGTTTAGATTCTTTCTTATTCTTCTCACACTTTTAAATTTTCTCACAATAACCTCACCCATATATATATATGTATGTATGTATGTATATGTAGTTTTAAATACAATGGTCTTTAACGTGCGATGCGTACGATATTAAATCAAGCATGAACAAAATATAACATGCATGATTAGGGATTACACATGCCTGATTTTCTGATTTTGTTCATACTATGTGATTTCTTCATGCGTGATTATGTTTAAAAATGAAGGGGAGAACTTTGCATGTGTATTAATGTTAGTTTCTTAATTTAAAAATATTAATTTACCTTTATACCCTTAATCTATAAAATTAGTTAGTTTAATAGTCAACATTATTTACAGAATTGCCACTATGATCTCAACCATTAGATTAAGTATCTAATGATTTAGATTCTTTCTTATTCTTCTCACACTTTTAAATTTTCTCACAATAACCTCACCCTATATATATATATATGTGTGTGTGTGTGTGTATGTATATGTAGTTTTAAATACAATGGTCTTTAACGTGCGATGCGTACAGTATTAAATCAAGCATGAACAAAATATAACATGCATGATTAGGGATTACACATGCCTGATTTTCTGATTTTGTTTATACTATGTGATTTCTTCATGCGTGATTATGTGGTTTGTTCATACATTATTAGAGTTTGGATTTTATAACATGTGTGATTTACTATCGTATGCATCACACAATAAGGAATATTGTATGTTAACGTTTCCATATATAAATATACATATATATATATATATATATATATATATATATATATATATATATGTAGGATAAGGATCTAGAGTGAACAACATTATAAGAGTGAACCGTGTGAACTGATCTAGACCATTGATTTTCATCATCCTAAAGTTTTGATTAGTGGCATGACTGTAATTATTGAGATTTGTTTTTCCTTTAAATTTAATTAAAAAGGGTAATTTTGTAATTACATAATGGGTCAGTTTTTTAAAACTGGAAACATGAAAAGTTGCCATATATTTCGACAGTTACTTGCTCCTCCAAAGTTGCCATATATTTCGCCAGTTACTTGCTCCTCCAAATTCGCATATATTATTTAATACACATGTGTACTGTATATTATAAACTAGAATTATACAGCAAAGCTGCAACCTCGATTTATAATAATGCAGTAGCTTTATCATGTTACACATGTGTACTGTATAGTATCAACTGGAGGTTTGCATCAAAGTTGAATACTCGCATGTAATAATGCAGAAACTTCAAATTATACACATGTGTACTGTATGGTATCAACTAGAGGTTTACAGCAACGCTGCATCCACTTATATAATGTCATGCATCATCTTAACAGTATACACATGTGTATTAAATAATGCATATACTACGAAACTGTATCCTGATATGTAATAATGCATATACTACGCGACTATACATATGTGTACTGAATTGCAACAACTGGATGTTTACAACAAAACTGCATAATCACAAATAAAAACCGCAAACTGCAATATGTGGATAATGAACGGGAATTGATGTGTACCATTAAAACAGTAAGGGCACCTATGGAATTGGAAGCAAATTTCGTTGTACAAATATGTATAAACAGCCATTACAAAAAGTCTGTAAGATTTAGAAAGAAAAAACATGAGTTGTACATATGTGTATAACATGAAGATAATATAAAATCACGAAAGTTATGAGTCTTGTTATCAATATACGTCTGTGTATATAAGCGTACAACATCATCCTTCAGATAAAACATAATACAAACATCCCAACCATCTGTAATCATGATGACAAAAACTGCAAACCTAGAATACATATACAGAGCGATGAAATCAGCATGAAGCAAAACCGAATACGAAGACATGATTGTTAATTGGACTACTGTGGTTGTTATATTGGCCGTCGCTAGTTTGGTTGTTACCACTTGAGTCGACCATGAAAGATCATGAAGATGAACTATATGGCGTTCAAAGAAAAAATACAGAATGATAAAGAACTGCTCGATTGAAAAAAATAATCTGATGTGTTTTGACCGGTGATTATGATATAAATCTTATTTAGATTTAAAAGATATTTTCAATAATCACAAAAATAGGAAAGTGTAACTACAATGGATTAACTAAAATAGTAATTAATAATAATTTAATGTATAATTACAATCCTATCCTTTATAACTAAAAAAATAATCAAGGGTCAAGATTAGTTCACTCAGTTAATTTTCAAGAAGTTGTTCACAAATGATCCTAATCATATATATATATATATATATATATATATATATATATATATATATATATATATATATATATATATATATATATATATATATATATATCATGTTCATTCTACGTATATAACATATATAAAACCGAGTATCGGACACTTAGATAACCCACTAAGAAAATGACTAGCTAGTATGTTTAGAGAACATGCTTAAATATATCAATAACACCCAAACAAGTAAAACTAGCACAATGAGATGCTCAAGTCATTGTCGTACGATCCATGTGAAAGTCAAGAAAGCAGCTTATTGAGGGCTGACTCGGCATTAAATGTAACGAAAATATAAAAGTGCATAGTTGTAGGTAAATACGCACCAAAAGCCCAAAAGGTGTCATACAATCAAATATGGGTATACATGATATAATTAGTTGATGGATTTTAGTAGGAGATAGTAAGTTTTATATATTGGTTTTATAAAATGTTAATAACATAAAAATGTTAGTATACAAAATAAAATAAAAAGATTCATAAATAGTTATCCATTACATAATCATTTCTATGAAAGGGTATTTATTTATGAAATTTTTGGTTTAAATGGCCAATTTTAATTTTCAACCACTAGTCTATCATTTTCTATAAAGTTTTCCCTCAAATAAAAAAGTTTAAGGTTTTAAAAACTCTCAAATGACGTGTGAAAATATACACATATATTAGCCACTAGCTTATAAACCCATGTATTATATGGATTACATATAAAAAAAGATTAAAAAATATTTTATTTATAAGTGTTACAAACCCATGTATTACACACGTAAAATATAAAAAAATATAAATCATACTTTTATATAATTCTGATCACATAGTTAAATTAGTGTAATAATAGTATAATCTAACTATTGCGTTTTTTCGATTAGTATTAATATAAGGATGGTTAGTAAAAAAGATATAATTATTATATTTTTTATTTTACGATAATATTTATAAAATACATCTTATCTAATAATGTTAATTAAATAGTGCACCTTAATCTGATTATTAACATATTATATTAAATTATAATTTTAGTTAGGATAAGGATTAAAAAATATTTTAAAACAAAATGTAAGTCTAAATTATAAGATTGAAGTAGAAAGTGACATGTGACAATTTTTGGAATCTTATATTAAAAGTTAAATTAAATTTTATGTTTTATTTGTAACTTTACCATCTTTATCAATAATTACTAGTATAAATCATCTGGTTTTATAAATATACATGGTTAATCTTAGTGAGGTATTATATTAATAAATAAAGTTATTATAATAATGCTTAATTAATTAAACCAGAGATATTAATAACAATAATAATAGATTTGTTATAAATAAAAATAAAATAATAATTACAAGGCTTTTGATTTTTAAAGGATCTTCATATTATATACAAACATATTAAAAAAAAATTATAATGACCCTTTACTGTATAACATAGAGTCGAAAATAATCTTGATTTCTAATATGTAAAATCGGTGTGTTTAAGAGATAAAGTAATTATTATAATTAATCACTATATCATATAGTACAAAATATTAACCCATGGTATATCAATTTCTTTTTCTTTAAAAGAGATGAGGTTTATTTAGAATCTTATATTAAAATAGATGATGGTATTTATATTAATTTACTTATTAATTATTATTGTGGTTGAGATAGAATAAAAATTACCATATGTCATTTTGGTCGAATATAAGTTAGATTAAATATCATGCGATAATAAGTTTAACAAGAAGAAAAAACTTTCCTATGCTATTTAGACGTGGTCTTAAATGTAGCATGAAACAAAGAAGTTAAAAGGGAAGATATATTTTCTTCTAACAATAACAAATATTAAATACATAAAGCGCCATTTTCTATGTTAGCTTCGTTTTATACAACGATAGCTTCTGATGCAATAACACAATAAATGTTACAAACTATATGAATTTGGACGATCAATAATGGTGAGGACATAAATTTGGACTTAATGGAACTACTAATGAATAATGAGGTAGAAGATTTAGAATGCTATCCATACATAACATGAAGTTGACCAAAAGTTTGTGGGTAAGAAAGAACTAACTGTCAGTTGCTATTAACTGCCATTTACCTTGTCGTTGGGAGGTACCTATAGAGCCTCCAGAAGGAACAGTATCATAATGTGACGGTTGGACGATGATCGATATAATGACCACATACGGGTAGTTTGTGCTCAATGTTTAGATTACGTGGCTAAAGGTGTTGATTATATGTGGAGTTGAACTTAATGTTTAGAACAATTTATAGATACTCAAGAAAATATGTTAGATTATTATTGTGTTTAAAATACAATTTAAACAACTGTTGATCAATATATAAATATATTATATTTATTTATCTATGTGTCCATTACTATATTTATATGAATATTAATTATTTACATGGATAAGATACTACAACAAAAGTAACATCGGCCTACGTTTATTTCTCTCTCTTTTTTACAAATGTATAAAAACTAGTGGGATTTATTTGTGCCAGGTAACGGGAATTCGATCGCTATCAGTTCGGTGAGTTACAGTATTAGCAATTTGCTAGAGCAATCAAAAGAGAAAACCTTGAAAATAAAGGTTGTGATATGGCTAAAAGGATATAACATGGGTTTTACATGATCAAAAGCTATAAAAATGAATACCAGTACCAATTCCGATAATACCAGTACCAATGTTGTTCAGTTGTAATTGATTCGGTTCTAGGGATGGCAATGGGTCAGGCTCGGGTCATGTATTGGTAATAGCATACCCATACCCGGTTGTAAAATCTTGTCCCATACCCAGCCCAATACCCGTCGGGTAATTACCCATTGGGTATCGGGTATACCCATTAGTTTGTTAGAAGATATACGTTAGGATTTCCAAATACATTTCTTTATTATTATAATTATTATATAATTTTATTTATACAACAACTATTATCAACAAAAAATTTACATTACATACGTATAAGTTATATCATAAATTAATAATAACTTTATAATACTTATACACTATATGTATATACTTTACAACATAAAAAATATAAACATTGTTATCAAATACATATACTAAAAGAAAATTTATTTTTTCACATTATGAACATATTAAAACAAATCACTAATAGACAAAGGTTAATTAAAAATAAAAATATAACTTAGAAAATTCGGGTATATAATTCGGGTAAACGGGTATGTGGTTTTGGGTAATCAGGTCGGGTATCACCTAATCTCATACCCGACTCATACACCTAAACGTTTTTAAAGCTAATCCCATACCCAGCCCAATACCCGTCGGGCATCGGGTATACCCGTCTCATTTGTGTCGGGTTTCGGGTATACCCGTCGGGCTCGGGTATCTTTTCAATCCTATTCGGTTCGTTATGATAACGACATCGGCACAGCTAATGATACCAAAAATATACTCTATATTTAATACAAATCTATACCGAAATGTCAAAGGAAAAAAAGTTAAATACAACTACTATTCATCTTCTTTTTTAATTAATGAACGCATGTTATTTGAGAAAAATCAAGTTATATAAAAACCAAAAAGGTTAAAGGCGTATATAATGGTTATAGGTACCCGCATCAGTGTTGATTAATCAAGATCAGTTTGATTTGTCACGAGAACGATAGTTGTATGGTTTACAATACCAAGAAATAGTTTATAGTAATATGTTGAAGTTTGATGTAGAATGCATCTACTTGGTGTATACAGTCAGTTACTTATGCCCAAGTGCTTGTGTCCTTAATGCTTGCTAAAGCTTATAGTTACCCGATTTAATTAGAATATAATCACTTAACTAACTTTAAGTATGCATATTAGGCGATTGTTAGGATTGGAGCTGGCATGCACTGAAGGCTCCCTAAGCGAGTAGCATCCCTATTTAATTATTATATGCTTTATAGGATTGAAAATTTTATGTTATTGAAATATACAGGCGATTTAATTTGGGTTGTATTTTTTAATAGAATTTTTGTTTGAACTATATGCTGCAGAGTACATACAATAGATGAGACCCCCGATTTTGTGTAATTTCAGTATCTTCATCACTCGAGCTTATTATGGTTTTAATAGAACGTGAACTTGATATTTGAGAGTGTTTTGAGAGATAGGTTGTGATATATGTATGCAGAAGTGTCTATACATAATGTGTAGGTTGAGTTGAGAGTGTGTAAATTTGAATATTTCTTTTACTTTGTTCATGTATAACCGTGAAGATTATTTATTTATTTTTAATATGCAATAGTCCAAAAGAACATATCTCACTCACCGGATTTGGTTTAACCGACACAAATATAGCAAGTAAACTAAAACCTGGTTTTTCTCAAAACCTAATCCTAGCAATTCGCCTATTTAAATCAGTTAATAAACTATTATTTCTCAATGAGTAGGTTTAGTATAATGTTGAGATTTAATTATATTTCTCACTTAATTATTCCTAGGGTTTATTGCCAATTTACCACAAGATTACCCGAACATACTAAGACTCGATAATCATCATAAACCTACTACTTGAAAGACATTCAACTAGATCTATGTGAAACAATTAAATAATCGATAATCAATCCAAAACATGAAAATACACCAAATCAATTGACAAAGTTTACTATTTTATTGAAAATCCCATAAACACATCATTAATTCAATAAAAATCCAAACTTTATTAATAATTCATCAAAACCTAGGTAGTATAAAAGATCTAACCAAGAAACATTATCTTAAACACAAATAAATAAGGTTTTAAAACTAAATTCATTGATCAAGAACAAGAAAAGTAAAGAAAAGAAAATCGGTAAACAAAACCCGGAATTTCTTGATCTCTACGCTTCCAGTTTCAACTCCAACGATTCCCAAGCAATCTTCACTTCAGAAACGTGCAAGAAATCTTCAGAATTCGCCTCTAATCATCCAAAATCGTCCAAATTGTTGTTATATGAATTAAAAATTAATATATAGACTCTTCTTCAACAAAGACTGCTTAGTTCACGTTTCTTTCTGATAAAATAACCCTTTCGCGCCCCGCGAGAGGTATGATGTAACCGGTCGCGCCCCGTGACCGTGTGCATATAATTCTGGTATTCCTCCTTCCTCTCACCACTCGCGAGAGGATTAAGCTGGTGCTGTCGTGGGCCGCGAGAAAGTAATTCTTGCCATTTTTTGATTCGTTTCTTCTCTCGACTTCCAATTATGATCCGGATGGGTTTCTTTAACATTTTACCTCGTTTTCTTCTCTTTTTGACTACTTCCACGAACCAAGACCTGCGAAACGTAATTGGATTAAAAGTAGATAAATTTTATGAAACTGAAATGAAAATTAACAAAACTTATACAAACTATACACGATAAATAGATGTATTATTCAATACATCAAGCTAGAACTAAACTGCCTCGTCCCTAAATCTCGTTCAACAGAACTCATTGTCAAAACGGGAGCTAAAACGAGCTAAAATTACCAGAAACGGTCCTTTCGCACGAAGTGAATGATCACTTCGCACGAAGTGGTCACTACGTACGAAGTGGCATCTGTTTCCCGTTTACCTTTCGTACATTCTGTCTTCGAATCTGCAATCTCCGCCAAATCAGAATACCCACATAACTCTGTCCCCTATATTGAATAATCAAAGTGTCCTACTCCCCAACCTAACGACTCGCGGATTGTTAGGAAAGCTTTGCAAAACCGTGAGTATACATGACCCTTTTTTCCGTTTTATCACTTTTTGGTGCTATATATGACATATTAAAACTCACACAAACACTTATACGCAAATAATTTAATCAAACAAGCGAATCCGACATACATGATTTATTCGTTCATCCTCTAGAAATACATACATGTTAGAAATTCGTTCTTGCACAATACTTTGTCATTAACTTTATACAAGCCTCCCTTAACATGTATAACGCTATAGGAGTAACGCACTGCCCGTATTCTTGAGGTCATGTTAAGTTATACACATACGGTCTTATCGTTGCTACGATAAGATTACGCTAGCGGGAATCTTTGGGTTGACAAGTATTTTTTGCATGCTAGATATGTATATTATGCCTTAGTATACGTTATTGCCATGTGGATTTCGTTAAACTCTTTTATACTTATGATAGTACACTTAAACTTGTATGCTCACCAATACTTTATGTGTTGACATGTTACTTTACTATATATTGCAGGATGGTGTTCGTGACGCATTGAAAAGAATCTATTAGGAAGGACTAGAAATGCCCCAAACTTTAATTCTTGTTTAGAGATTAGTCATACGATACTAATTGTACTTATATTGTTTCAGATTTGGTGTAATTCTATTTCAAACGATGTACTCGATGTTAGCAATGAAATGAGATTCGTTTATTAATACTTGTCACTTTTAGTGTTATGAACTCTCAAGCAATCTATTTACGTCCGCCCCGATGATTCCGCCATCGGTTGGGATGTGACATAAGTAATTTTAACCCTTAAACTATTTTCTTAACTAATACTAAATCATAATGAGATATACTTTCCTTACTGATTGGACAACACTGTTATGGTTTGATCCGACACTGAGTGGTGTTTCCCTGTTGATTCAAGCGATAGGGTCGAGTGTGTTAGGGTCCCTAGCAAAGAACAACACAACTTTATACATTAATACACATAGTTCCTCGTTTGAAAATCAACCCCTTGGTACCCCATTATAAGGTTTATTAACAAAACATCAAGAGGTAAATATATCCCAAAGACCCCCTTTTCTTATCATTGATTACTACCTTTTTATTTATATCTTTATTTTATTTTGAGCCATTTTTAACCCTTTACCTTTGGTTTGATTAGACGTTGACGATGACTCATACTAAAATTCATTGTATCCTTGGACAACCTCGGTATCTTACGATCACTATATTACGTTATCGATAGGTGCACTTGCCTAACATGAAGTGTAGTATGATGATACTCTATCATGTTTTTATCAATATTAAAACTTAAAGAAGTGTATAAAATGGCTAAAATTATAACATTTTTTACATACACTCACTCAAAATCATGTAATAACCTTGAGGATGATTATTTGTGTTGACCATCCATGTGTTGCAAAACTCATGGTAATTAGGTGTGAATTAACATCTCATATCTTCACCATGGTAAGTATCTCAATAGAATAAGCATCACAAATATATATATATATTATATATATATATATATATATATATATATATATATATATATATATATATATATATATTGACAGGCATGAGCTATGATAGAATACGTCTTCTTTATCTAGATGAAATCGGTGGGGTAGCTATCCGCATGCCAAAAATCTTTACAATGTTCAGTAGGTTTTCCATGGCTTCCCTTGCATTACCGGGTATGGGTGGTAATATATATATATAAGGATCTGTTAGAAACCACCATTTATTGCGAGAACCAACGTGAACACAACTAAAAATACCTAAAAAATCTAAATACACATTTTTTAAATATTTAAAAAAATCGTTATATTTCATCACTAAAAAAATTCGAGTAACAATTATCGATACACATGTGCATATGTACCATTTATAGCTAGAGCTAGCGTGAACACAACAAAACTAATTAAAAAAAAGCTTAAAAAGCGGACAATATTTTTTTTAATAAAAATTCGTGGTTTAACTTTAAAAAATTAAAAGAAAAAAAAAACAGTTTAGCATTTAGTTTTTGGGTTTAGCTTTAAGATTTAGTTTTTAACATTTAGCTTGGTTGGGGTTAAGGTTTTTGGGGTGGGGTGGGGGATTTATGTTTTTTTTATTAAGGTTTTTTGGGGTTTTAGGTTTTTTTGGAGGGGGGGTGGGGGTTTAGGTTTTTGCGTGGTCCCTCCAATGTATACACAAACATATATTTATATAGGATAAGGATCCGTCAGGAACCACCCTTTATTGCGAGAACCACGAGAATAAGTGTGAACACAACAAAAAAATACATAAAAAATTAAGAACACACAAAATAATTTCCTCTTTTAAAAAAAATCACTAAATTTCATCAATAAAAAAATTGAACAACAATACCGCTGCATATGTGCATAAGCATACACATGTGAAGCGGTACTGTGTTTACCTTTCTTTCTTTTTTAGTGACTAAATTTTGCGTTTTTTTAAATGAACAACAGTAATGCTGCATATATGCATGCACATGCATATGCATATGCACATGTTTTTTTTTTGGGGGTGGCGGTTTAGGTTTTTGGTTGAGTATAGTTTCTTTTGTGGGGGAGGGGGGTTTAGGTTTTTGAGTGGTGGTGTGGTGGGGGTTTCATTGTTTGTTTTGGGTTTATTTTCGTTGCGTTCACAAGTGGTTTTCATTGTTCTCATGATAAATGGTGGTTTTCGCATAAACCCTATCCTATATATATTAGAAGTCAAGAGGGAAAGTGTGATCACTAGTAGCAAACTTAAGCTCACTAACTCAACAACTCTAAAAAAGTTCAACTACTCATGCTTACGTACACTAATATTTCCCTTAAGCTGAATGGGGCATAAATGCTTGTGAAGCTTGTATCGAAGAGTGTCAAATTGAAATGATGACAACCCTTGGTCAACAGATCAGCAAGCTGAACAGTCATAGGCACATTATGATCATCTAAAGTCTGAGCTAAAAACCATGTCCCATATATAGTGTAAGTAATTCTCTAGGTGTTTTGTACGCTGATGAAACACTGGATTGATTCCAAGGAAAGTGGCACCAATGTTGTCATACCAAAGAGTGAGTGGACAAGAGGAAGAAATATGAAGTTTATTCAATAATGACATAATCTAGTAAATCTTAGCAGTATTGTGAGCTAAAGCACGATGCTTATTCTTAGTGCTAGAACAAGCAACTATATGTTGTTTCTTGTAGCTCCAACCGGTGAGGTTGGGCCCAAGAAAAAACACAACATCTAGTACTCGACCACGAACATTGGGCTAGCCCAATCAACTTCAGAATAAGCATGAAGATCCATACAATTAGATTGACGAATTTACAATTCATGAAAAACCATGCCTTGGAGATGCCTTAAAGTGCGCTTCACTACGACCCAGTTATGATCAATAGGTGCTTGTAAAAATGGGACACCTTGCGACTGCATGAGCAATCTCAGGTCGACTCAAGACTAAATATTGTAAAGCACTAACAATACCCTGATATAATGTAGGATCATCCAATAGATTACCGGTATGTCGATAAGGCACGACACTTAGCAAGATTCATACACTACGATAAATCAAGTAAATACCACTATTATTAAAGATTTAATACATCATCAGAAAACATAGCCTTCACTCCCAAGAAATAAGACAACATGTCCAAATCCTTGCATTTAAATTGTGAGTGTATACGCTCAATCAAATCCATTACAAATGTAGACGAGCTCCCTATAATAATAATAATATCATCCACGTAAATCAAGAGATAACACATAATGTAATCTCAGCTATAGACAAATAATGAGGCATTAGACAAACACTAAGATGATTCACCAGTAATAAGAGTAGAAGACAGTTTGGAAAACCGAGTTTTAAGTGCTTGCTTCAGACCATAGAGGGCCTTTTGCTAAAAGAACAAACATGATGAGGTCGAGTGCAATCAACAAAGCCTAGAGGTTGTGACATTTAGACAATCCCAAATAATTCACCATGAATAATGGATTGTTGGCATTAACCTATCGTATAGCCCATGCACGAGAAAAACAAGAGATAAGACAAGACAGATAGTAGTGAGTTTAACCACAGGCCTAAATGTCTTATCATAATCAACACCCTTTGTCTAATGAAGTTCCTTGAAAACAAGTTGGGCTTTATAACGACTCACAGAACCATCAGCATCATGCTTAATCATGTAAATTCACTTGCAACAAACAATGTTAGCATCAGTAGAAGTCGAAACCAGATGCCAAGTCTGGTTGGCATGTAAAACATCAATCTCTAAGCGTATTGCATCCCACCAAATAGACCACTTCTGAGCTTGATATAAAGTGGATGGCTTAGTTCTGTGGATGGTAGTAGCATGGAAAACATGATCTAGAAAACTACAGAGGTTGGAAAGTACGATCATGAGAATGTGTGATCATGGGATGAGTTAGAGCATTAGCCGGAGGAGAAGAAGGTGGTGAGGGAGGAGGAATATAAGAATATGAGTGAAGAAGGAGGATATGAGGAAATAGGGCTGGAGTAAAAGAATAAGAAGATGAAGAGGAAGAAGGAATAAAAAAGATAAAGGAATAAGTAAAGATGAAGTAGGAACATAAGAGTATTAGAGAGATATGAAACGATAGAGAACTTAGGTATATAAAAATGACACATGAAAAAGGATATGCCAAAAAGTGAAAGTACGACATGTGTGACGATCGTAACAAAGATAGCCACAATAACTAGGAGCACAACCAACAAAGATGGAAGGAGTAGTTATGTGTGAGAGTTTATCCGCTCTAGTGTCTACAAGAAATGGATAACACAAACACCTAAAGGTACAAAATGTAGTAGCCTCGTCGAGAACCGAATAAAACCTCATAGGGAGAAGAACCAGTGAAGGTAACCAGTTTATGAGATAAGCTGAAGTAGAAAAAACACTATACCAAAATTTCTATGGTAGATGAGCATGGAATAATAGTGCTTAAGCAACCTCAGACATATGGCGGTTTTTTCGCTTAGGAACTCCATTTTGTTTAGGTGTATAAGGACATGAAATGCGATAAACAATGCGAGAATCAAAAAGATATCAAGCCAATTGATTATAAATAAGCTAAAGAGCACCATCACACTAAAAATGTTTGATGGCGCATGAGAAAAACATCTCAACAAGCGGTTTTAAATTACAAAAGGAAACAACCGCCTGAGAACGACGTGTCAATGGATGGCCTATCTTGGAGTGCCAAGTCTCCCGTAAAATAGAAAAGATCGCAGACAAAGAGTATAACTGATATGGACTAGCACACATGTGGTAGATTGGTTGTCCAGCTAGAGTCTAATGGACAAAGAAAAACGTGAAAAAGTAACAGTAATGGGATGGTCAATAACCAATTGAGTGATGGATAAAAGGTTCTTGGCTAAGCTATAAACAAGTACATGTTTTAGAACGAGAGTGTGACTAGATAATTGAAGTAAAGTAGTATCAATATGAGAATGGCAAGTGATGTATCATTGCCGACAATCAGTCTCTCTGAACCTGTATATGGTATAGCATCAAAAATCATAAAACATCGGTAGTCATATGAGTGGTGGCATCCGAGTTGGGAATCCACGAATGAAGCTTCTTGCAAATGCGAGAAAAAAACAACTATCTACCCAAAATGAGGTGAATCATGATGTGGACCAAATCCATATGTACCACGCCTAAAAACAGAAATTCCAGACCTAATACTAATAGATCCAACATGTAGAGCCAAGTGATGACTAGTTAGCCCGTCATGTGAAGACTTGGCCAAGATAAGGAAGCCCATTGACTTGATTTTGATCCAAAGTGTGGGCTACTGACTTGATCTTGATATGGATTAGGTAAGGAACCGAATTGAACGATACCTTCCTAGAGGTTGACTATGCCCTAGATCCCAAATCCTCAATGACAGAAGCAGAATAATCACAAGTATTCCACCGTAAGACCAACGAACATCCCCGTCGTGCATGCATTGTTGATAGTTGGAATCACCAAAAGCATAACTTGGAACCCTAATTCCCAAGTCGGCGACATAAGTACCATCGGGATTACCACGACAACCACCGCCTTGGTTGTTAGACCACCGCTGACCTAAAACCCGCATAATCACCGTTCAAAGTTATGTATTCACGAGATTGATTTGTCCTTTTGTGATTTATTTTCTATTACAACCCCTAATCCTCAATATATATTTCATAAGGCACCTCCAGTTTAATGAATTTATTTTTTCCCCCACACTTAAGTTCAATTTTGTATACACCCCCTTTGTAGTTTAGTTGTTGATTTTATCCTTTTCTATAACAAGTTTACACTACTACAACCCATGAACTTAAAAAAGTTATCATTTTGAGTTTTCAACGAATTAAAAGTTACGTGATTTTTATGGGTTTCGTTGTTTATATCAACGTTCCACCAAGTTGATTTTTATCTACATTTCGGCGTGAGTTTTTGTAATGTTGTTATAATACTGACCGGTTATGTTAACGTTCTTTTAATCTGTCTAACGCTCATCTCAGAATACACCATTGCGATGTCTACATATAAACCGACCCGTTGTAATGCATGGCCGTCTTGTTTATCTTTATATATATTTATTTGTAAATTTTGTTTGAAGAATTTCGCTTTCGTATACGACGACGTAACTTTTTCATGACTTTTATATATACAGTTATGACGTGGTTTTTTATCGTTAGATTCACGATTTTACTTATTTTTATATTTATTTAGAACGAATGAAGAAATAATGGATCATAACCCACTATGTTATAAACTATTGTCGTTCTCTTTTTGAGTTTGGATATGAAAAGTTAATAAAATAATAAAAGGGACAGGGAGGTTGGCGGTGGTAGCGGTAATAAGCACAATCGCACCATCAGGGGTAGACAATGAAAGGTACGACATACGTACCATCCCACTTAATTATTATATTATATTAAGATATAAGAAACAATAAAACCTTTTTTTATTATATTGTGAACAAAAAGATCATACTTTTTCAAATAAATGATTTCTTTTATAAAAAAATAGTATAAATTTCTTAATTTTTTATTATAGTTAACCTTATCAAATGTATAAAACTTGGTATTGCATAAAAAAATCATTATTTTTTGGGTGTGTTTAATTAATATTTTTACTACTTTATATAACAGACCACTTGAACAAATGTCGATTGGTCATCCTTTGTTATAATTTCTTTTTTTTTTTAAATAAAAGTTAACTAAAAATAAAATTGCTATAATTAATGTTAATGAAAAATTGTATTCATGTAATTTTTTTTATAAAATATCGACACACAATAAAAAGAGGTGTTAGGTAAGTATGTTTCGGTTCAAGTAGCTGGTGTCACATAAAAAGTTTTCTGGCTTGTTACTTATCATTAACTTGTATATATTATATATGGTGTAACACCTCGTAAAATTGTGTCTAATAGTATAGTTATACGTGTTGTATTTTAATTTAGTGTACTAAAGACTAATAGAGACTAAAGGTGTCAACATGCTTAAACTGAGCCTCTGAGTGACTGTCTGATGTCAACATGCATAAACGTAAGCCTCTGAGTGACTGATATGTCAACATGCTTAAACAACAGCCTCTGAGTGACTAATATGTCAACATGCTTAATCATTAGCCTCTGAGTGACTGATATGTCAACATGCCTAACATCTGAGTGACATCGGAGTCAACTTGCTTATAGTGGGCCTCTGAGTGATCCTTTACGAAGTCCTAACTCTCATATGTCCCATTTGTTGGACGAAAAGGATTAAATCCGTAAGTATGTGAAAGTAGGATAATGGAGGGGTTAAAAGTGTCAACATGTTAATTTATACCTCTGAGTGACATTTTAAACGAACCAGAACTCGACAATGTCCGGGCATACTCCCGGGTACGCCAAATATTGGTCACGGAGGGCTAAATATGCTAAAAAGGTGTTTTAGAAGGTTTTATAAGTTAAGGGGCTAAAAGTGTCAAACTTTGAAAGTGTCCTAGGGCCGCTCGCGGGGCGCGAGAGGCCAGGCCTGTGCCTCTTGCGGCCCGCGAGAGACCTGTATCTGCAGAAAATTTGCTTGGCCTCCACACAAATTGCCAAAAACCAATGTATTCGAAATTATGGATTCCCAAACAGCTATGCCACGTTTAGGACACTTGTAAGCTTCCTCTTATACCCCTTAGCACCTGGCATCACCTTCTTCAAGTTCTCCAACTATAAATAGGTGCAAAGGTTCATCCTTTGAACTTGCACTTTTCTCATTCACAACTATATCTTCCTCCTCTGGAAGTTTCTAACTGAGTTAGAGATAAATAAATATGAAAATAAAATCTTAGCCATTATTAACTAGACACCAAACTTGAGAACTGAAGATAGATATATGGTAAAGTTGAATTGAAATTAGATAAATAAAGAAAATAAACACATACATCTTACTGATGTATGTGTGTATCGACCAAGCCAGAGAAGAAAAGAGCAAACCCTAAAATCCCCAAAATCTGCCAAATCGAAAGAGAATTGAAGCTAGAATTTATGCATGTGTTAAGAATTTTTCTCACATAAGTGTTCCTAACATCAAGTAAGTTGAATTTCATGATTTAATGGTTTTTTATAAAGTGGGTTATGTATGATTTGTGAAGATAGTATGAAATTGAACATGAATGTTAGTTCATAACAATGTGTAGGAGTTGTAATGTGCTTGAATTTGACTATATTGATGATTTAGAATAAAACCCATATGTAATTGAAGAATGATGAAGTTTAGTTATGTTCATGTATAAATTAGAGTAATGTTGAAGTTGTAGTAGTGTTATGGAAAGCATTTTGATAGATAATTTGATATGAAACATAATATATATGGCTATGATAATGATATATGAGGAATGGGTAATTATGTTAATCCATAAATAAACTAGGAAGAATGTGTTTAAGTTACTAGTAAGTCATGCTTAATTGATGATATGCACACCACATGTTTGATGAAATGCCTTGAATTGAAGGAGTTGGGTTTTAATACTAGAACTTGTTAATTTTATGAATTAGTATACGGTCAATTAATAATATAATCGAAAGTCGAAGTATGTTTATGTGATGAATGTTGTAGAAACTAAAAATGCGATGTTGCACCTTATAGGTGTGAAGAAAGAAGGAGATACAAGCCAACCGAAAGCACTCGAAGCACAAGATCGCGGTAAGTTCATATGAACTTCGTTTACTTTAATACGGGTATGATAATAACATTCATTATGTTGATTCCACTTATAAACATAACAAATTAAAGAGTTAGATTTGAAGTGCTAATTAAAAATGAGTAAGAAAGAGATATGTATAGACCCGTTATTAACGGGTAAGAATGGATAGGAATAATTGGTTATTGTTCTTGGAAATAACATAATTTATTGTCAAATGAGATAAGGTGAAAGAATTATACATGAATGAAATAGTCATTATGTTGACTTAGTTCAAACGGGTCAAACAATCAAAGATACTAATGAACATAGTTTAAGTGATTATTGTTACTAACTTACTATATTGTGTTTTCATATTGTGAATGATAGGAAAATCGCAAGTTTAAGTTGGCGAGCTTGGGACGAACACACCTTAATGCCCTTAATGCGCTTCCGGTCATGTTTCAAATGTCAAACGGGTTAAAACATCTTTTTGGTTGTAAATTATGAATTTCGTACTCGTGACTTTTGTAAAAACACTAAGTTGAAATCTATGGTAGTTGTAGTTTGTTTGAATGGTATTAAGAAGTCTTTATGATAACGTTTTGCTGAATCTCGTCATGAGGGCATTTTGGTCAAAACTTTATGTTACAAGAATAATGTTTTTAATTCTTCTGACGTTGTGACTTTCATAGAATATGAGCATTACAAGTTAGTATCAGAGCCAAGGTTTGAGGGATTCAAGTGCCAAAGCTAGTGTACTTGAACTCAAACCGAGAGCTCATGCAAAAGTGTGTTCGTTCCGAGGCATGATATTAGTAGGTATTTTTTTTAAGAAATTTAAATGTTCTTGTTTATAGACGTTAAAACGGGAAGGAGTTATGGGGATTTAACATAATGTTGTGACTAGTGAAGTCATGAGGTGTTATGAAATGGTTTCGGCTGGGAAAAAGGTTAGATATCGGACAAAATGGCTGAAACAAAATCTGCAGCGTCAGAGAAATTGGGCAAGGCGTCGGCGACGGGCTCCTTATGCGTCGCCGACGGTCCTTCCTTGTTCCGACGCACTAATACACTGTCTACGCAAGAATTAAGGCGACGCAACTTTCTAGAGTGCGTCGGCGACGCGGTGATGAGCCGTCGCCGACTCCTACCACTGAAGCATGTCGTTGATTCATTATTTATTTATGTTAAAAATTTTAAACGAGTCCCAAACCCTTGTTAAATTCTAGAAAGGGCCCCAGAATGTAAAAGAAACTATGATGACAAACTAGTTAACCTATATTTATAACGAATGTGCGAATGAATAAGAAAGTTGAATGCACGAACGGAAGTATATTGTAATTGGTACGCCAAGAATGTTGCGATAAGAATTATTTGAATCCGTAACCTACAAAAATGAGATTTTGAGATTTTGCAACGTATAGAATGATATATGTATATAGATGTATACATATATATATATATATGAATGAATAGTATGATAGCTAACACAAGTATGTGATTGTAGATGACGGATGAAGGAGGTTCGAACGTTACAGAACAAATAAGTCAGAATGAATTAAATAAGCTGATTGCGGATGAAGTAGTAAAGACACTTGATGCAAACATCCCTCATATAGCACAAGAAGTAGAAAGTCAAGTGTTAAGCATAGTGGAAACTATGATGACCAGCAAGATAGACGAATTGAAGGAAATGATAAGCGGAATTCAAGGCAAGAAAGAAACACGTCTGTGTACATATAAAGAATTCATGGCGTGTAAACCTGCATCTTATAATGGGGAAATAGACCCCATAGAATGTCAAAGATGGATCTTCAACATAGAAGGAGTGTTCATTCGAAGCCATTGTGAGAAGGAAGATCAAGTGATGTTCGCCACAGGGCAACTTCAACGACAAGCGAAAGATTGGTGGGATGCGTATAGTAAGGAGATAGGTGAGGATAAACTACAGACTCTTACATGGCAAGAATTCAAGGAACCCTTCATGAAGTATCATTGTCCACAATCGGCCGTAGTTAGAATTCAAGAAGACTTCCTCCGTCTTCGATAGAAGAATGAAACAATCGATGAAATCACGAACATTTTGCTCGATAAGATGAAGTTTTGTAAGGAATTCACAAGAACGGAGAGAATGAAGATCAACCGCTACCATGATATGCTAAAAGCCGAATACAGAGAGTTCATAACTCCTTCTAAATGTGAAACTTTGAATGAACTCATTAATTGGGCGAGAGATAGAGAGATAGAATTGAAAAGACAAGAAGAGCGAGGGGAGAAGAGGCAAGCTGAAAAGGGAACAACTCAAAGTACTCCCAAGAAACCCAAACATTACGATCATAGTAAGAAAGAGACTCCTAGGGGAGGATTTTCTAAATGCAAGACATGTGGGAAACTTCACACAGGAGAATGTTTAATGGGAAGAAAGGGGTGCTACAATTATGGTCAAGAGGGACACCCGTATTACAACTGTCCTAATCCAAAAAGGGTATGTGACAATTGCAACGAATCAGGCCATGTGAAAGCAGAATGCCCAAAACTCAAGCAAGGAACAAAGAAGGAAGGAAAGAAGGAAGAAATCCCAAGGGCTAGAGGGAGAATGTTTCAAATCCCGTCAGAAGAAGCAAGGGCTCACCCGATGTTGTATCAGGTATATTTGTGTTTAACTCTATACCCACATATGTATTGTTTGATACTGGAGCTAGTAGGTTATTTGTTTCGAACGAATTTATTCATTCCCCTTCGTTTGTGATAGAACGAATGCCATACCTTTAGAAGTAGAAATAGCTGATTGCAAGAGTTATTTATTACACGAGATATGTAGGAATTGTAAACTCACCATAGAAGACGAAGAATTTGATATTGATCTTATTCCCATGGTTTGGAAGACTTTAAAGTAGTGGTGGGCATGGATTGGCTATCCCGACACCACGCGAAAATCTTATGTGAAAGTAAAGTTATTCGTGTCATATCTCCTAAAGGGAAGAAAGTAAGTATTTTTGGGGAGCGGGTGATAGAAAATAGATTATGCACCATTGTATAAGCGGTTAAACATGTAAGAAACGGAAGAAAGGCCTTCTTAGCCTATGTGGTTGATACTAAACAAGATACCCCAAGAATAGATGATACAAAAATCGTGAATGAATATCTAGATGTGCTTCCGGATGAATTACCGGGATTACCTCCTGAACGAGAAGTAGAATTTCGAATCGAATTGGAGCCAAATGCTAAACCGGTAGCCAAAGCTCCTTACCGGTTAGCACCCGCTGAAGTACGGGAATTAATGGTTCAATTACAAGAGCTCCTAGACAAGGGTTTTATACGTCCCAGTGTATCCCCTTGGGGAGCACCAGTCCTTTTTGTAAAGAAGAAGGATGGCTCGGTGCGCATGTGCATCAACTATCGTGAGCTCAATAAACTCACAGTGGAAAACCGATATCCCTTGCCGGGAATAGATGATCTTTTTTATCAATTACAAGGAGCAAGTTGGTTTTCGAAGATTGACCTACGTTCGGGATATCACCAGTTACAGGTAAGGGAAGAAGATGTAGCTAAGACTGCGTTTAGAACTCGATATGGACATTATGAGTTCTTAGTAATGTCTTTTGGGTTGACTAACGCCCGGACGCATTTATGGATTTAATGAATAGAGTATGCCGAAACATGCTAGACAAATTTGTCATAGTATTCATAGATGACATTTTAGTATACTTTCGAAGCAAACTGGAACATGCTCAACACTTGCGAGTGGTACTCGAGACACTCCGAAAGGAAAGATTATACGCTAAGTTTTCCAAATGTGCATTTTGGCTCAGAGAGGTACAATTTTTAGGCCATGTGATTAATGAGAAATAAATTTCAGTCTGTCTAAGGTAGAAGCCGTTATTAATTGGTTGCCTCTGAAAAATGTTAATGAAGTAAGAAGTTTCCTCGGTTTAGCTGGTTATTACAGGAGATTTATCCAAAATTTCTCTAAAATAGCCCTACCTATAACCAGATTAACTAAGAAGGAAGAAAAATTTTTGTGGGGTGTTGAACAAGAGAAACCCTTTCTTATATTAAAGGAAAGACTGTCAATTTCTCCGGTCATAACCTTACCAGAAGGAACAGAAGATTTAGTGGTATACACGGATGCTTCGCATCAAGGGCTGGGGTGTGTCTTGATGCAATGAGGCAAGGTCATTGCCTATGCTTCAAGACAACTTAAACAGCATGCAGGAAATTATCCGACTCATGATTTAGAGCTAGCAGTTGTAGTTTTTGCTTTGAAGATTTGGAGACACTACTTGTACGGAACAAAATGTACCATCTACTCAGAGCACAAGAGTCTCAAATATTTCTTTGAGCAAAAAGATTTTAACATGAGACAACGAAGGTGGCTAGAATTGATCAAATATTATGATTGCGACATCCTTTATCATCCGGGTAAAGCCAACGTCGTAGCAGATGCTCTAAGCCAAAAAGGATATTCGCCACCCATCCGAGTGAAATCTATGAGAATGATAGTTACCCCAAACCTTCTTGAAACAATACGTGAAGCCCAAATTAAGTCATTGAATGCAAATAATCCAAAGAATGAAAGAACGAAAGGGTTTGTTGATAAACTTGAAACAAACGCAAGTGGGATTAAGACAAGGTATGACCGGATTTGGATACCGCGCTTTTGCGATATGAAGACTTTGTTACTAGAAGAAGCGCATAAGTCGCGCTACTCTGTTCATCCGGGAGCTACCAAAATGTACCAGGATTTAAAAAGGAATTATTGGTGGCCGGGAATGAAACGTGATATTGTCAAGTATGTATCCAAATGTTTAACGTGCTTACAAGTAAAGGTGGAACATCAAAAGCCATATGGGAAAATGCAACCGTTAGAAATTCCAGTATGGAAGTGGGAAGATGTAACCATGGATTTGATAACTAAACTTCCAAAAAAAAAGGGGGTCACGATGCTATTTGGGTTATTGTCGATCGCCTCACAAAGAGTGCCCATTTCTTACCGATACGAGAGTCTTACTCTTCAGAAAGAATGGCAGGAATATTTGTGAATGAAATAGTCTCTCGTCACAGGGTGCCAGTATCTATAGTCTCAGATCGAGATGCCAGATTTACTTCTCGATATTGGAGAAGATTTCACGAAGATATGGGCACCAAGCTGCATTTGAGTACCGCTTATCACCCTCAAACAGATGGTCAATCAGAAAGAACTATATAGACATTGGTTGATATGTTAAGAGCACGTGTCTTAGATTTTGGGGGAAATTGGGATGACCACTTGCCACTAGTAGAATTTTCATACAACAACAGCTACCAAAGCAGTATTAAAATGGCACCATATGAAATGTTGCATGGGAGAAAATGTAGGACCCCTGTATGTTGGGGAGAAGTAGTACAAAGGGAGCTCGCTCCCTAGGATATAGTAACAAGAACCAATGAAAATATTGACCTTGTACGAGCTCGGCTAAAGGCAGCACAAGACCGACAAAAGTCCTATGCGAACAAAAGAAGGCGACCTATTGAATTCCAAGTGGGGGACCGAGTATTAATGAAGGTCTCCATGTGGAAGGGTGTGATTCGATTTTGTAAACGAGGGAAGTTGGGCCCTCGTTATATTGGGCCATATAAGATTTTAGCTCGTATTGGGAAGGTAGCGTATCGATTAGAATTGCCCCCAGCACTGGATGGTATTCACAACACCGTTAATGTGTCCCAATTACGAAAGTGCCTCACTGATGAGACGACTCACATACCACTTGAAGACATTGTGGTGGACGAAAGAATGAATTATATCGAAAGACCAATAGCCATAAAGATTCCAAGATAAAAACCCTTCGTAATAAAGAGATTAAGCAAGTATTAGTTCAATGGCAACACAGGAAAGGATCGGATTTCACTTGGAAACCAGATGAAGAAATGCGAAAGTATTACCCGGCTTTATTTGGTACGTATTCAGGTTTCGGGACGAAACCTTCTCTAAGGAGGGTAGATTTGTAACACCCCAAATTCTAATACTACTTAATTAAGTTAGAGATAAATAAATATGAAAATAAAATCTTAGCCATTATTAACTAGACACCAAACTTGAGAACTGAAGATAGATATATGGTAAAGTTGAATTGAAATTAGATAAATAAAGAAAATAAACACATACATCTTACTGATGTATGTGTGTATCGACTAAGCCAGAGAAGAAAAGAGCAAACCCTAAAATCCCCAAAATCTGCCAAATCGAAAGAAAATTGAAGCTAGAATTTATGCATGTGTTAAGAATTTTTCTCACATAAGTGTTCCTAACATCAAGTAAGTTGAATTTCATGATTTAATGGTTTTTTATAAAGTGGGTTATGTATGATTTGTGAAGATAGTATGAAACTGAACATGAATGTTAGTTCATAACAATGTGTAGGAGTTGTAATGTGCTTGAATTTGACTATATTGATGATTTAGAATAAAACCCATATGTAATTGAAGAATGATGAAGTTTAGTTATGTTCATGTATAAATTAGAGTAATGTTGAAGTTGTAGTAGTGTTATGGAAAGCATTTTGATAGATAATTTGATATGAAACATAATATATATGGCTATGATAATGATATATGAGGAATGGGTAATTATGTTAATCCATAAATAAACTAGGAAGAATGTGTTTAAGTTACTAGTAAGTCATGCTTAATTGATGATATGCACCACACATGTTTGATGAAATGCCTTGAATTGAAGGAGTTGGGTTTTAATACTAGAACTTGTTAATTTTATGAATTAGTATGAAAACGGGATTATATACGGTCAATTAATAATATAATCGAAAGTCGAATTATGTTTATGTGATGAATGTTGTAGAAACTAAAAATGCGATGTTGCACCTTATGGGTGTGAAGAAAGAAGGAGATACAAGCCAACGAAAGCACTCGAAGCACAAGATCGCGGTAAGTTCATATGAACTTCGTTTACTTTAATACGGGTATGATAATAACATTCATTATGTTGATTCCACTTAAAAAGGATAGTATAAACATAACAAATTAAAGAGTTAGATTTGAAGTGCTCATTAAAAATGAGTAAGAAAGAGATATGTATAGACCCGTTATTAACGGGTAAGAATGGATAGAAATAATTGGTTATTGTTCTTGGAAATAACATAATTTATTGTCAAATGAGATAAGGTGAAAGAATTATACATGGCCGGAATAGTCATTATGTTGACTTAGTTCAAACGGGTCAAACAATCCAAGATACTAATGAACATAGTTTAAGTGATTATTGTTACTAACTTACTATATTGTGTTTTCATATTGTGAATGATAGGAAAATCGCAAGTTTAAGTTGGGGAGCTTGGGACGAACACACCTTAATGCGCTTAATGCGCTTCCGGTCATGTTTCAAATGTCAAACGGGTCAAAACATCTTTTTGGTTGTAAATTATGAATTTCGTACTCGTGACTTTTGTAAAAACACTAAGTTGAAATCTATGGTAGTTGTAGTTTGTTTGAATGGTATTAAGAAGTCTTTATGATAACGTTTTGCTGAATCTCGTCATGAGGGCATTTTGGTCAAAACTTTATGTTACAAGAATAATGTTTTTAATTCTTCTGACGTTGTGACTTTCATAGAATATGGGCATTACAAGTTAGTATCAGAGCCAAGGTTTGAGGGATTCAAGTGCCAAAGCTAGTGTACTTGAACTCAAACCGAGAGCTCATGCAAAAGTGTGTTCGTTCCGAGGCATGATATTAGTAGGTATTTTTTTTAAGAAATTTAAATGTTCTTGTTTATAGACGTTAAAACGGGAAGGAGTTATGGGGATTTAACATAATGTTGTGACTAGTGAAGTCATGAGGTGTTATTCAACGGGGCTTTCTTTTTCTCCTCTTTAAATTTACCGTTGCGAATTCGATTCTCGGTCAGTTCAGTAGCTAGTTCGATAGCAGCTTCAAGTGTTGATGGTGAAGTGCTGAGAACTGAATCTTGAATTTTCGAGGGAAGACCTCGAATATAATGCTCGATTAAGCGGTAAACTGGGGTGAACAAGTTAGGCACCATTTGGTTCAACTCTAAGAACCTCTTGTTGTAGGAAGTATGATCTCCCTCCTTTTGCTTCAAAGAATGAAATTCGTCCTCTAACTTTTTAATTTCACTTCTAGGACAGAATCGTCTCGTCATGATTTCCCTTAACTCCTCCCACGTTAAGGCCATTGCATCATCAATTCCCCTCTTACCCTTTTCAGTATTCCACCAGGTAAGAGCTACCCCAAATAGTCTCCCGGTTGCGTATCGCACCTTACGATCCTCGGGACAATCGCAGTTGAGGAAGGTGTTTTCCATTTCCTCAAACCAGTGGAGGAGAGCAGTGACACCTTCGGTCCCTTCAAATTTAGGAGGATCGCAAGACTTGAAATGTTTATATGAGCACTTGCTGGTAGGAGGGTTGCCGATGTTCTGGTCATCTTGCTGGAGAGGATTAGTTGGATTTGTGGCGAGAGCTTGTTGTACTTGAACCACAATGTCAGGAAGCACCGCGTCCATTTGTTTTGCGATTTGAGTGGCCAAGCGTTCGTGAGACCTTCCTGATCTTTTACCCCCTCGTTGTTGTCTAGCCGACATCTACAGGAACATACATAAGAAGATTGTGAGTTTATGGAGTCTTTTTAGGTGTCATGTGTCTTAAAGAAAATGAAAATAACATAAATATCAATAATGCAACTACATCCATAGGATGTCTTGGGTTTGCTCATGTTGGGCCTCAAATGTCCCCCATACCTTCACCCGTATAGTCATGTGGGCCCCCATGACTATTGACTTGGTAGGATTCACATTAGTATTGGCGATTTAACACTCGCATCGCCCGAATGAAAACCACAAAATATGTTTACGAGATGTATGGTCGGAATGTGTCCAGGTGTAGACACAATGACAACTCAAAGTGGGGTTAGCTCACACGACGTTTGGTATAGCATGCTTTGGACTAATAGGTACTTCGTACTCTCATCGTTAGTCCCCAGGTAGGCAAACTGGTCCTTTATTTTGGATTTATACAAATGCCAGCCTAGACAGGACGTTCCGACTACCGGTACTTGTACCCTTCCAGTTACTACATGCCCGTCATGAGAACTCACTTTGATGTGATTTGAAAATACAAAAATCATTGTAAAAACAATCATGAAAATGATGTGATGTGTGCTTTCATTGATATGATATGTTATGAGAATATGATTCATGATAGGCATTATATACTAATATGTACTTATGAACATAAGCATAATATTGAATGTGACATTAAACATAAAACATATAAACATCATGAATTTTGCATGTAACACACAAAAATCCTAAAAATTTCTAATCAACTATAGTATAGGCTCTAAGGGTCTAATAACCTATCCTATATCCCTATAGTCATGGCTCTGATACCAATCTGTCACACCCCGACCCGCAGCAGAATAAGAGTCGTGGCATAATTGGGTTATCACCAAAGCTCATGATATTTACTAATATGTTTCATATTTATTAAAGTCAAAATTAAATTCTCAATAATCCAAACATGTCCATACAATACAAAGAAAATTAACCAACTAAAAAATCCAACCTCTAAACCAGTTTATTCTTCTAAGCCAATCCTATGTGTTTCTTGCTGCAGCTGGTTCACCTGTATCATGTGTAAAAATGGGGGTTTTTGGGTCAACATAAGTTGGCGAGTGAACCTTATTAGATAAACATTTATTATTAATTTCTTGTTATTTTTATCAAGGAAAAGTTGTGCAATAGTCATAAGTGAGCAAATGTAAATAAATCAAACAGTAGCAAAAACAACCACAAACTATAACATACAATAACATACAATCACATACAATAACATATGAACTTGCATGAATGTATAACATGAATGAAACTGTATATGTTGGCAACGTCACATTCACGCTCATAATGTAATGGGGAACGGACGGCCTATGATGAATGTCTGTGCGATCAAGGCTCAATCAAACGGAGCCGATCGTATGTTGGCACGCCAGGTTCACGCTCATAATGTAATGGGGAACTGCTCAACGCTCATAATGTAATGGGGAGCGGCGGCCTATGAAATTGCATGTACTGAAAATAATAAATAAAATCTAAACAATAACCACACAACAGTTGATACAAGCTGAATACACATTTGTTCATAATATGATGTATGCACAATGATTTAAATATAATAAATGGTAAGACACATGATACACCCCAAAAACGTGACTAAAACGGGGAATTTGTAGAGATTCACTCACATTGGGTGCGTTCGGTTGGAGATGATAAGATGCGCACGAGTTGGAAGAATTGAACAACGAGGATTGACTAACCTAAATAATAATGGAAGATATAGTAAATTAGTGGATTTTATTAATAATTTTAATAGGATTTTTAGATATATTTTTGTGAGTTTAAGGCTGTTTCCTATCTTTAAAAACATTATTTTTAAGTGTTTTTAATTGATTTTTAAATTAAATTAAATAAATAAAAATATAAAAATATGTTGACTTTTGTGTTCGTTGACCATAAGCGTTGACTGTTTGACCGGTTTTATTGTGTGTATGTATGCGCCGGGCAGGACTCGAACCCGAGACCTCCCGTTCGCGTGCACGCAGCTCTACCAACTGAGCTACGTGTCTAACCCGAAATAATCTTGTTTTTAATTATATTTATATACTAACTCAGTTTATTCAGAATTCTTTTATTTTCAAAAAATGTTTTAAATCATCGAACCGGTGCCGTCAACAGGTCTCGAACCCGGGACCTGTGATTTATCGTTACACACAGTCCACCGCTGGACTGTGTGTCTAACTTGGTTAATATACGGATTTTTAATTATACTTAACATCTACCGTGAGTTAATCCGGTTTAGTTAGAAAAATAAAACATTTTTATTACAGAGCATACGTGTGTCAAGGATCGAACTCGCGGATATGTATATGCACACAGTCCACCGCTGGACTGTGTGTCTAACCCGAGATAATATCAAGATTTTATTAAACTTATAATCAACCTATCTTCGTCTTCTTCGTTACAGAATTACAGCCCACGATTACCCTATTGTTTCTTGTTTAATTCGATTGACAAACATTCAACAGACTAATATGAACTGGCAGAGACGATTTTTAGAAGTAAACATACCGGAGAACGATTTATCTCAGAATTCCGGCAAGTCGTCGGCTCTGTTTTTACGGATTTCAACTGAGCGAATAAATTAACAGTTTTGATTAGCTAATTGAGGAATTGAAGTACTAAACAAGAGTTATCAGAAGGTTTGAATGTCTTTACCGTTTTACAGCGGAAGATAAGAATTTTCAGAAATTTTCCGGCGAGAGGGAATTATCCGATATCGACGTCTGAAATTGATTCCGATTGAAGGGTTTGAGTTAGCAATAGCTTAACAACTGATAGATAAAGAAAGAATTGAGAGACTTACTGATTTGATGGAAAACACGGTTTTCGGGCGAAAGTCCGGGGAGTTCAAATAGCTTCTCCGGCGAACTGAAAGTTGTGCGAAATTGCAATTGAAGGTTTGCAGAATGTGTTTGAGTCGCGAGAAGGGACAATGATTGAAGTAATTCAGGAATTGCAGACTTTTCAGTTAATAAAACCGATCCCACATGAATTCAAGTCCATTCAAAGCAAAATTGATTGGAGATGTCGGTGTAGCGGTTATAATCGGTAAACCGCGAGTAATCAAACGTCTTTGGACGTTTAGTGACCAATTTCGGTTACAGTTGGCGTAACCAGCTTGATTTACGATTGACTATAAAATTTATTTGTTTCCTAGAGTTGACAGAAAATAACAAGTGGCGGAGTGCTTATGTGTGTGTGTGATAAGTCTTTGGAGTTCTTTCCGGCTGACCCGGGTTCGAGTCCCGGCAGCCTAATTTTCTTTTTAATTATTTTATTTTTACTTTTTATCAAATATAACTTTTATATTCTAGTTTGTTTATTAATTATGCATCATTAAAAATTAAAATGGACATAAATACGCAACGAAACATTTATAACTTGATATTCGATTACAAACGGAGCGGGTTTGGAAAACCCGTTTTTGACAAATGTTACAGTATCCCCTACTTTTAGGAATTTCGTCCCGAAATTTAAGTAGTAGTAGGAAAAAGATGCGAGTATTTTTCGCGCATTGAGTCTTCACGTTCCCAAGTAAACTCAGGTCCCCGTTTCGACTCCCAGCGTACCCTAACAATTGGAATGCAACTTCGTCGTAGACGTTTTTCTCCGAAGTCCATGATCTCAACTGGTCTTTCAATAAAATGCATAGATTCATCAATCTGAATATCTTCCAGAGGAATATGGAGGTTCTCATCAGCGAGGCATTTCTTCAAGTTTGATACGTGGAATGTGGGATGAATCCTGTTGAGTTCTTATGGTAGATCAAGCTTGTATGCTACAGGTTCTACTCTTTTGAGTATCTTGAAAGGTCCTACGTAGCGTGGTGCTAGCTTGCCTTTTTGACCAAAACGAACTACTCCCTTCCACGGTGATACTTTTAAAAGTACATGATCACCAATGTTAAACTCCAAAGGCTTCCGTCGTTTATCTGCATAACTCTTTGACGACTTTGAGCCGCAAGAAGATTGTTTCGAATTTGATGGATCTTGTCTGTGGTTTCTTGAATCAATTCTGGACCAGTGATTTGAGCTTCCCCAATTTCGTGCCAACATACAGGAGATCGGCACTTACGACCATATAAAGCTTCAAAGGTGCCATGCCGATGCTTGAATGATAGTTGTTGATGTACGAAAATTCAACTAATGGTAGATGAGCGTCCCAATTTCCCTTGAAGTCTATGACACATGCTCGAAGCATATCTTCAAAAGTTTGAATGGTGCGTTCAGATTGTCCATCAGTTTGAGGATGATAAGCGGTACTGAGATCTAATCGTGTACCCAAAGCGGTTTGTACAGCTTGCCATGTTCGTGAAGTGAAACGACCATCACGATCTGAAATAATGCTTAACGGTACACCATGTCGGCTTACGATTTCGCTGATATAAATACGAGCTAGCTTTTCGTTCTTGAAATCTTCGCGGATAGGAATAAAGTGAGCTGATTTTGTAAGACGATCAATGATTACCCATATAGTGTCATACCCACCAGAAGTGCGAGGTAACCCGGTAATGAAGTCCATGGTTATGTTTTCCCACTTCCATACAGGTATTTCAGGTTGGACCAGAAGTCCTGAGGGTCTTTGGTGTTGAGCTTTCACCTTGGAACATGTAAGGCACTTGGAAACAAAAACAACAATATCCTTCTTCATTCCAGGCCACCAATAGGTGTATCGAAGGTCTTGATACATCTTATCGGCTCCTGGGTGTATAGAGTATCGTGTTTTGTGAGCCTCATTCATAAGAAATTCACGAAGGTTGTTGTGGTCAGGAATCCATATGCGATCTAGATAGTACAGAATACCATCAGATTTAGTTTCAATTTTAAGTTCAGCTCCACAGGACAGCTCCTTTCGTACATCATCCTCCGTTACAGAAACATGCTGGGCTTCTCGAATTTGATCTTTAATGTCAGTTATGATTTGCGAACATAGAAGATGAATGGAGTTCGCATAACCCTTTCGACTGAGTGCATCAGCCACCACATTTGCCTTGCCAGGGTGGTACCGAATTTCACAGTTGTAGTCATTTAGAAGTTCGACCCATCTTCGTTGCCTCATGTTTAACTCCTTTTGATTGAAGATATGTTGAAGACTCTTGTGGTCAGTGTATATTTCACACTTAGTACCGTAGAGATAATGTCTCCATATCTTAAGAGCGAACACAACGGCTCCAAGTTCTAGGTCATGGGTGGTGTAGTTCTTCTCATGAGTCTTGAGTTGTCTCGAAGCATAAGCTATAACCTTTCCTCTTTGCATTAGAACACAGCCTAGTCCTTGCCCTGACGCGTCGCAATAAACCACGAAGTCATCACAACCTTCAGGCAGAGTGAGGATGGGTGCATCACAAAGTTTTTGTTTAAGGGTTTGGAAGGCTTCTTCTTGTTTGGGTCCCCATATAAAAGGTTTTCCCTTATGAGTTAAAGCCGTGAGTGGCACGGCAATGCGAGAGAAGTTTGAAATGAAACGGCGATAATAACCAGCCAAACCAAGGAATGATCTTACTTCAGTTGGTGTACGTGGCGCTTGCCATTCTTGTACCGCTTTGATCTTTGAAGGGTCGACATGTATTCCCTTGTCATTGACTACATGTCCAAGGAATTGTACCTCTTTTAACCAGAATTCGCATTTGGAGAATTTGGCATAAAGCTTTTCATTCCCTAGGAGTGTAAGGATGAGTCGAAGATGCCGTTCATGATCAGACTTAGACTTTGAATAAACGAGGATGTCGTCGATGAAGACTATAACAAAACGATCGAGATAAGGTTTGCAGACTCTGTTCATTAGATCCATGAAGACAGCTGGAGCGTTGGTTAAACCAAATGGCATGACCATGAATTCATAATGACCATAACGAGTTCGGAAAGCGGTCTTTGGGACGTCTTCTTCATGTACTCTAAGTTGATGATAACCAGATCGAAGGTCGATTTTAGAAAAACAGCTGGCGCCTTGAAGTTGGTCAAGAAGATCATCAATGCGAGGTAATGGATAGCGATTCTTGATTGTTAACTTGTTGAGTTCTCTGTAGTCGATGCACATGCGAAACGATCCATCTTTCTTCTTCACAAAAAGGACAGGTGCACCCCAAGGCGAGGAGCTAGGACGTATGAATCCTTTGTCAGTCAACTCTTGCAATTGACTGGCTAGCTCTTGCATTTCAGAGGGGGCTAACCTATAAGGAGACTTTGCAACTGGTGTAGCACCAGGTATAATGCGAAATTCGACTTCTCTCATGGGAGGAAGTCCTGAAATGTCGTCAGGAAAAACTTGCGGGAAATCTTTTACTGGGATGTCTTCAAGTTTCTTCTCCATAGTTCCCTTTTTGACGACATGGGTTAAGAATGCGACATAATTCTTGCGAATATATTTTCGAGCTTGAAGACAGGACATTAATCTGAGCCTTTTCGATGAGGTTTCTCCAAAGATTCGTAGAGTCTGACTGTTTGTAAGAGGAATGCGTATAAACTTTTCGCGGCATACAACTTCAGCCTGATGTTGGCTGAGCCAGTCCATACCAATTATAATGTCAAAGCTTCCCAACTTCATAGGAATAAGGTCAACTGGAAAATCGTGGTCGTTTAAGGTGAGAGTACAGTTGCGTATAATAGAGTTTAATGAGACCGGTTTCCCGTCAGCAACTTCTACTGTTATGGATTCCATGAGCTTATCACGATTTTGGTTTAGGATGGGTTCAAACTCTAAAGACACAAAACTTTTATCCGCGCCAGTATCAAACAACATGGACGCATAACTACCGTTGATAAGAAACGTACCGTTAACCACATTGTTGTCAGCTCTAGCCTGATTAGCGTTGATGTTGAAAGCTCTTCCTCTTGCAGGTGGAGGAGCTTGGTTAGCTTGATTCACCGGATTGGCTTGGGCTTGAGCATGAATAATGTTCACCAACCGTGGACAAGTGTTTCTAAAGTGGCTTGGGTCTCCACAGTTGTAGCAAGCCCGCATAGGTTGTACCATGGGATAGTTGGGTTGATAGTATGATTGGGCTAAATGTTGGGTAGGTGGTAGTAGTAGGGGTTGTTGGGCTGGACCCATTATTTGTTGGTGGCGGTTCGTTCGCTGAGGTATGCGACAAGTTTGAACAGTATGACCTGCGCGACCACAGCCGATGCAATGTTGGCAGGGATGATTAGGAAAGTGGTGGTATTGGCAACGGTTGCATTTTGGTAATTGGCCAGAGTATGGCCTTTTGTATGGTGCAGGTGAAGGGGCAACTTGGGTAATGGGTGCAGCAGGGATAGGGAAATTTGTTTGTGTGACAGCGAAGTTTCTGGTGTTACGTTTCCTCTTGTTAGCAAACTTGGAGGAGGAGGTGGAATGGTTTGATGTTTGGCCCTCAACGGGGGCTTTCTTTTTCTCCTCTTTAAACTTATCGTTGCGAATTCGATTCTCGGTCAGTTCAGTAGCTAGTTCCATAGCAGCTTCAAGTGTTGCGGGTGAAGTGCTCAGAACTGAATCTTGAATTTTCGAGGGAAGACCTCGAATATAATGCTCGATTAAGCGGTAAACCGGGGTGAACAAGTTAGGGACCATTTGGTTCAACTCTAAGAACCTCTTGTTGTAGGAAGTATGATCTCCCTCCTTTTGCTTCAAAGAATGAAATTCGTCCTTTAACTTTTTAATTTCACTTCTAGGACAGAATCGTCTCGTCATGATTTCCCTTAACTCCTCCCACGTTAAGGCCATTGCATCACCAATTCCCCTCTTACCCTTTTCAGTATTCCACCAGGTAAGAGCTACCCAAATAGTCTCCCGGTTGCGTATCGCACCTTACAATCCTCGGGACAATCGCAGTTGAGGAAGGTGTTTTCCATTTCCTCAAACCAGTGGAGGAGAGCAGTGACACCTTCGGTCCCTTCAAATTTAGGAGGATCGCAAGACTTGAAATGTTTATATGAGCACTTGCTGGTATGAGGATTGCCGATGTTCTGGTCATCTTGCTGGAGAGGATTAGTGGGATTTGTGGCGAGAGCTTGTTGTACTTGAACCACAATGTCAGGAAGCACCGCGGCCATTTGTTTTGCGATTTGAGTGGCCAAGCGTTCGTGAGACCTTCCTGATCTTTTACCCCCTCGTTGTTGTCTAGCCGACATCTACAGGAACAATAATAAGAAGATTGTGAGTTTATGGAGTCTTTTTAGGTGTCATGTGTCTTAAAGAAAATGAAAATAACATAAATATCAATAATGCAACTACATCCATAGGATGTCTTGGTTTGCTCATGTTGGGCCTCAAATGTCCCCCATACCTTCACCCGTATAGTCATGTGGGCCCCATGACTATTGGCTTGGTAGGATTCACATTAGTATTGGCGATTTAACACTCGCATCGCCCGAATGAAAACCACAAAATATGTTTACGAGATGTATGGTCGGAATGTGTCCAGGTGTAGACACAATGACAACTCAAAGTGGGGTTAGCTCACACGACGTTTGGTATAGCATGCTTTGGCCTAATAGGTACTTCGTACTCTCATCGTTAGTCCCCAGGTAGGCAAACTGGTCCTTTATTTTGTATTTATACGAATGCCAGCCTAGACAGGACGTTCCGACTACCGGTAATTGTACCCTTCCAGTTACTACATGCCCTTCATGAGAACTCACTTTGATGTGATTTGATAATACAAAAATCATTGTAAAAACACTCAACCACTGCGCCACTCAGCCAGCATTTCACCAAAGTCTTATCGCGCACACACTCAACCACTGCGCCACTCATGCTTCTTGTTAAATATTGGAAACAAATAATACATATTATAATTCTCGAATTCAAATAACGACGCGCCCAATTTCAGTTGTCGGAAATCCCGGCGATCTCGCGAGATTGGACGGTTTATTCAAGTCTTAACGTAAACATTAAACCTGCATCGGTTATAACCGACGCATGAACCCGCGACACAAGTTATAACCGCCGGAGAGTTTCTAACCGACGAATCAAGTCAGAAATCGGACCAAATTCATCGATGACCTGCCCTATAAATACTTCCTCGAACCTCTGCAAGCTTTTTCGCTCAAAACCGCACCTTTACCCGACGTAATTCCACTCGCCGGAAAAGTTCTGCACATCTCCGGAAAACCGAACCCTTCACTTCTGAGCCTTACTGAACACCTAGAACTTATACCGAAGCCACTCACATCCATCTCAAGCTCTCTGAAGACTCTCTGCCGCAAGACACACGTCGCCGGAAGTTTCTGCTGTCACCGGAGTATCGCCGGAGAAACAGAGGAGTCCAGTTAGGTATACCTTACGCTTAATTTTTCATTCTCTTTATTTATCTCACCTGTAATTAACCTCAAAACACTAAAAGAACATGATTAAATCGACGAACCAGTCGGACTTCGTTTCTGGTTAAATTCAACGAAGAAGACGAAGTTTCTGTAGTATATAAGTTTAATTTAAATCAAGAAATAACTCGGGTTAGACACACAGTCCAGTGGTGGACTGTGTGCACATTAAAAACGCTTACGTCTCGAGTTCTAATCACGCTCCCTCGCTTTAATAAAAATGTTCCTTTTTATTACTGAACCGGATTCAATTCATATAGTTGTTAAGTATAATAAAAACCAGAATAATAACCAAGATAGACACACAGTCCAGCGGTGGACTGTGTGAATGTTTAAACACACGTCACGAGTTCGAATCCGGACTACAGCACCGGTCCGGACAATTATCCAACTTTTTAAATAAGGCAGAAATGAAATTATTTAATTGTATATAAGTATAATAAAAATCAGATTATATAACAAGTTAAACACACAGTCCAGCGGTGGACTGTGTGCTAACACAACCCACAGGTCCCGGGTTCGAGACCTGTGGAGCGCACCGGTCCGACGCATTAAATCTTTTTAAAAATAAATGATTTTCAGTTTAATCTAATTAGTATATAAATATAATTAAAAACAGAAATATTTCGGGTTAGACACGTAGCTCAGTTGGTAGAGCTGCGTGCACGCGTACGGGAGGTCTCGGGTTCGAGCCTCACCCAACGCACACAATTACGCATACGAACCGGTCAACAGTCAAGGTCAAAGTCAATGGTCAACGGTCAACAGTCAAAAAGTCAACTTTTTTTTATTATTTTTATTTATTTATTTTATTTAAAAATAACATTTTTAGGGTTAGAAAATAGCCTTAAACTCACAAAAATACACCCAATAATCCTACTAAAATGGATTAATAAAATCCGTTTACTTACCGAACCATTGTGCCATTATCTAGGTTAATTTCACTCGTGGTTAAAACCACTTCGTGTGCATTCAACATCATCAACCGAACGCACCCAATGTGAGTGAATCTTACAACTCCCCTTTTTTATTACACGTTTTGGGGTGTGTCATGTGTCACCAAAAAAATTAACTCGTTTATTTAAACTTGTGCCATACCATATTGTGATCTAAATTTAGATTGTCTATATTGTTTGTGGTTATGTATTTCATTTTGTCAACTTATATGAAATTCATTCATTAAGCCCATCAGTTCCTCGTGGGAGACGAGTTGAGCAACGCGTGCCTCAAAATAAATCCATTATTGTTCGTGTGTGAATTATTTAGTTTATGTTGTTTGTAGTTATATACTTTATATTGTGAAGTTTATACAAATCATTCATTAGGCCCATCAGTTCCTCGTGAGAGACGAGTTGAGCAACGCGTGCCTCAAAACGATCCATTATTTTTCATGTGTGCATTATTTAATATTAAATGATTGGTGTATAAGTTTACATCTATTTTTACTCATGTGTGGTTGTGCACTTTATTTTATTATCAATTAAATAAACTTGTTCAAATGTTTTCCATAGGATTCACTCGCCAACTTTTTGTTGATCCAAAAACCATTTTTACACATGATACAGGTGAACAGGATGAAACAAGGAAAATATAGGAAATGCCTTAGAAGAAAACAAAGAAGTCTAGAATGATGTTTAGGACATGATGTAATTATGATTGTAAATTTCCCATTAAATTGTATTAATGAATATGAAACGTTATAATAAATGTCATGAGCTTTGATGATAACCCAATCATGCCTCGATCACCTTTTCCGCTGCGAGAATGTGACATTAAACATAAAACATATAAAGATCATGAATTTTGCATGTAACACACAAAAATCCTAAAAATTTCTAATCAACTATAGTATAGGCTCTAAGGGTCTAATAACCTATCCTATATCCCTATAGTCATGGCTCTGATACCAATCTGTCACACCCCGACCCGCAGCGGAATAAGAGTAGGGGCATAATTGGGTTATGACCAAAGCTCATGATATTTACTAATATGTTTCATATTTATTAAAGTCAAAATTAAATTCTCAATAATCCAAACATGTCCATACAATACAAAGAAAATTAACCGACTAAAAAATCCAACCTCTAAACCAGTTTATTCTTCTAAGCCAATCCTATGTGTTTCTTGCTGCAGCTGGTTCACCTGTATCATGTGTAAAAATGGGGGTTTTTAGGTCAACATAAGTTGGCGAGTGAACCTTATTAGATAAACATTTATTATTGATTTCTTGTTATTTTTATCAAGGAAAAGTTGTGTAATAGTTATAAGTGAGCAAATGTAAATAAATCAAACAGTAGCAAAAACAACCACAAACTATAACATACAATAACATACAATCACATACAATAACATATGAACTTGCATGAATGTATAACATGAATGAAACTGTATATGTTGGCAACGTCACATTCACGCTCATAATGTAATGGGGAACGGACGGCCTATGATGAATGTCTGTGCGATCAAGGCTCAATCAAATGGAGCCGATCGTATGTTGGCATGCCAGGTTCACGCTCATAATGTAATGGGGAACTGCTCAACGCTCATAATGTAATGGGGAGTGGCGGCCTATGAAATTGCATGTACTGAAAATAATAAATAAAATCTAAACAATAACCACACAACAGTTGATACAAGCTGAATACACATTTGTTCATAATATGATGTATGCACAATGATTTAAATATAATAAATGGTAAGACACATGATACACCCCAAAAACGTGACTAAACCGGGGAATTTGTAGAGATTCACTCACATTGGGTGCGTTCGGTTGGAGATGATGAGATGCGCACGAGTTGGAAGAATTGAACAACGAGGATTGACTAACCTAAATAATAACGGAAGATATAGTAAATGAGTGGATTTTATTAATAATTTTAATAGGATTTTTAGATATATTTTTGTGAGTTTAAGGCTGTTTCCTATCTTTAAAAACATTATTTTTAAGTGTTTTTATTTGATTTTTAAATTAAATTAAATAAATAAAATATAAAAATATGTTGACTTTTGCGTTGACCGTTGACCATAAGCGTTGACTGTTTGACCGGTTTTATTGTGTGTATGTATGCGCCGGGCAGGACTGGAACCCGAGACCTCCCGTTCGCGTGCACGCAGCTCTACCAACTGAGCGACGTGTCTAACCCGAAATAATCTTGTTTTTAATTATATTTATATACTAACTCAGTTTATTCAGAATTCTTTTATTTTCAAAAAATGTTTTAAATCATCGAACCGGTGCCGTCAACAGGTCTCGAACCCGGGACCTGTGATTTATCGTTACACACAGTCCACCGCTGGACTGTGTGTCTAACTTGGTTAATATACGGATTTTTAATTATACTTAACATCTACCGTGAGTTAATCCGATTTAGTTAGAAAAATAAAACATTTTTATTACAGAGCATACGTGTGTCAAGGATCGAACTCGCGGCGTGTGATACGTATATGCACACAGTCCACCGCTGGACTGTGTGTCTAACCCGAGATAATATCAAGATTTTATTAAACTTATAATCAACCTATCTTTGTCTTCTTCGTTACAGAATTACAGCCCACGATTACCCTATTGTTTCTTGTTTAATTCGATTGACAAACATTCAACAGACTAATATGAACTGGCAGAGACGATTTTTAGAAGTAAACATACCGGAGAACGATTTATCTCAGAATTCCGGCAAGTCGTCGGCTCTGTTTTTACGGATTTCAACTGAGCGAATAAATTAACAGTTTTGATTAGCTAATTGAGGAATTGAAGTACTAAACAAGAGTTATCAGAAGGTTTGAATGACTATACCGTTTTACAGCGGAAGATAAGAATTTTCAGAAGTTTTCCGGCGAGAGGGAATTATCCGATATCGACGTCTGAAATTGATTCCGATTGAAGGGTTTGAGTTAGCAATAGCTTAACAACTGATAGATAAAGAAAGAATTGAGAGACTTACTGATTTGATGGAAAACACGGTTTTCCGGCGAAAGTCCGGCGAGTTCAAATAGCTTCTCCGGCGAACTGAAAGTTGTGCGAAATTGCAATTGAAGGTTTGCAGAATGTGTTTGAGTCGCGAGAAGGGACAATGATTGAAGTAATTCAGGAATTGCAGACTTTTCAGTTAATAAAACCGATCCCACATGAATTCAAGTCCATTCAAAGCAAAATTGATTGGAGATGTCGGTGTAGCGGTTATAATCGGTAAACCGCGAGTAATCAAATGTCTTTGGACGTTTAGTGACCGATTTCGGTTACAGTTGGCGTAACCAGCTTGATTTACGATTGACTATAAAATTTATTTGTTTCCTAGAGTTGACAGAAAACAACAAGTGGCGGAGTGGTTATGTGTGTGTGTGATAAGTCTTTGGAGTTCTTTCCGGCTGACCCGGGTTCGAGTCCCGGCAGCCTAATTTTCTTTTTAATTATTTTATTTTTACTTTTTATCAAATATAACTTTTATATTCTAGTTTTTTTATTAATTATGCATCATTAAAAATTAAAATGGACATAAATACGCAACGAAACATTTATAACTTGATATTCGATTACAAACGGAGCGGGTTTGGAAAACCCGTTTTTGACAAATGTTACAGTTCATGTCTGTAGCTGCTGAAACTGTAACTCCAATAAATCTGGCTCAATCATCGAATTGTTAATCAAACGAGCATAACTGATGTTTGAATATTAGTTATAACCGCAGTGAACCAATTAATTCAATAAAACAACCCGTTTAAAAACAATGATTAAATTGATTTCTGAAACCGAAATTTCTGGTCATCCTTTGCTATAAATAATGACCTTTAACCCATTCTACTCGCTCATACGAATTCACAAACTCACCAACATTTCACATACTCTGTCCTTCACCTCAAGTCGCAGGAGTTAAGCTGTGTTCGCCAGAAACCGCCGCCGAAAAACCGGAGTTCACCTCCTAGTCGGTATAACACTTTTAATTTTGTTAATATTACTTTTATCATGTGTTGGGGAACTTAAAACAGTAAATAGAACTGTTATTATTGATTAACGGTTAAATCGGGTTCTGGGTAATCATGTGAAGAAGATGAAGTCCGAGTATTGTATAAATATAATTAAATCCATAAGTTAAACAGGGTTAGACACACAGTCTAGTGATGGACTATGTGCAATGCTATCATGGATACCCGGGTTCGAGTCTTGTGAGCGGCCGTTTTACTGAGATAAAAAAAATTGTTTCTTTTTAAATAGTCAGAACATCTTTCAATAAGTTAATAAGTATATTAGAATGTCTAATACAAATGGGTTAGACACCCAGCCCAGTTGGTAGGGCTGGGTGCAAACCATGAGCAAGGTCACGGGTTCGACTTCAGGGGTGAGCACCGGTTTGAAGATTTTAAAATCTTTTTAAATTAAATAAATTCTGAAATATCCTAACTAGTATATAAGAATAATTAAAATAGAGATTATTTCAGGTTAGACACGTAGATCAATTGGTAGAGCTGCGTACACGTATACGGGAGGTCACGAGTTCGAACCTCACACACGCTGCCAATTCCATGCATAAAAACCGGTCAGACCCTGTCAGGTCTGACAAGATCCATTTTTTTTATATATTTTATATTATTATTTTCTTTAATATGTTAATTAAAAACACTTAAAAATATGACTTTTTAGGTTTAAAAACTCCAATAAATACCACAAAAAATAATCTATAAATCCTAAAAATCTAATAAAAAGTATTAATTAAAATATTAACTTTTACTTATTTATTTAATTACTATGTTATTATTTAGGCTAGTTTTCTCTCGTGGTTAAATTCCAAAATCGTGCGCGTTCGTTATCAAATCAAGGAAACGCACCCACTGTAAGTGAATTCTTACAAATTCAGCTTTTTATTCATGTCTTGGGGTGTATCATGTGTTGTTTACCTATTTTATTTATTCAAACATTTGTGCTAACACCATTATGTGATCTAATGTGTATATTTTGTCTTTGTTGTTATATGTGGTTACATTATGTCAATTCAGTGCAAATCATTCATACAAGGCTCATCAGTTCCTTGTTGGATACGAGTTGAGCATCGCGTGCCTCATTAGATCGGCTCTGTTTGATTGAGCCTTGATCTCACAATTCATCATTTATCATGCATTGTGTACATTGTTGCTATTATGTGGTTTGTTTATATATATATATATATATATATATATACACACACATATGTTCATATATGGTCTTTGCACAATCTTTTAAATTAATCAATGTAATTGAATTGTTTAAATGTTTATATTAGATTCACTCGCCAACTTTTGTTGACCCAAACTTTTATTTTACACATGATACAGGTGGATAGGCTGAGGAGAGGAACACATAGGATTGGCCTTAGAAGACGAATAAAATATGTTTTGTCTAGAACAATATTTCTTGTGTTTATATGTTTTTTTGTGTTTGGATATTTTCTCTAAAATTTCAAATAATAAATATGAAATTTAATTATATTAAATGTCATGAGCTTTGATGATAACCCAATTATGCCATGATTTCTATTTCCGTTGCGGGTCTGGGTGTTACAGATTGGTATCAGAGCTCTGACTATAGGGATATAGGGTAGGTTATTAGGCCCTTAGAGCCTATACTATAGTTGATTAGATTTTAAATGCTTACGTGTTACATGCAAACTCATGATATTTATTTGTTTCATATTTATTTCACACACAAATGAATGCAAGCACTTTCATTATTACATGTTACTGTGTGATATTTATTGTGGCTTATATATTTTTAACATATCCTGTCTATGCAAACACACACAACACAAATTCACAAATTTTCATGATTTCTTCTCAAGGATTTTGTAATGTTTACATGCTTTCAATCTCATCAAAGTGAGTTCTACGACGGGCGTGTAATAACAACAAGGGTACGAGTACCGGTAGTCGGGACGTCCTGTCTAGGATTGGCATTTGTATAAATCCAATATAATGCACCAGTTTGCCTACCTGGGGAGTAACAATGAGAGTACGAAGGACCTATTAGGCCAAAGCATGCCACATCAAACGTCGTGTGAACTAACCCCACTTTGAGTTGTCATTGTGTCTACACCTGGACACCCTCCGACCATTTATCTCGCAATCATGTTTTACGATTTTCATTCGGGTGATGCGAAGCGTTAACAGGACAACACCAATGTGAACCCTACAAAGCTTAGTAGTCATGGGGGCCCACATGACTACCTAGGCCGAAGTATGGGAGACATTTGGGGCCCAAACATGAGCAAAGCCCAAGACATCCAACAGATGTAGTAAATTTATTTTCTCAATTATTTTGTGAATATTGTTTTCTCTTTTTACGACACATGATACCTAAAAACGACCAAGTCATAATCTCGCTACGTATTTCCTATAGATGTCTGCTAGACACTCTCGAGGTGGTAGAAGGTCAGGAAGATCTGGTGAGCGCATGGCCTCTCAAATAGCCCAACAGATGGTTGCCGTACTTCCCGACATCGTCGTACAAGTCCAACAAGCTCTTACCGCCAATCCCATCAACCCTATCAATCAAGAAGGTCAAAATGTCGCCAATCCTCACCCCAACACCACCAAATGCACCTACAAGCATTTCAAATCATGCGATCCTCCAAAATACGAGGGGACTGAAGGTGTCACCGCCCCTCCTTCGTTGGTTTGAGGAAATGGAAAGCACTTTTCTCAATTGCGATTGTCCTAATGATCGCAAGGTGCGATATGCTACCGGTCGTTTGTACGGGGTAGCACTTACATGGTGGAACATAGAGAAAGGAAAGCGAGGTGCAAAAGCTGCTATGGCCTTAACTTGGGAAGAGTTTAGGGAGCTCATGACAAGACGCTTCTGTCCAAGAAGCGAAATCAAGAAATTGGAGGATGAGTTCTACTCTTTGAAACAAAAGGAGGGAGACCACACGACATACAATAAGAGATTTCTCGAGTTGAATCAGACGATCCCCAACTTGTTCACTCCACTCTATCGTTTAATTGAGCACTACACTCGAGGTCTTCCCTCGAAAATTCAAGATTCTGTGTTGAGTACTACACCTGCAACTCTCGAAGCTGCAATGGAGCTGGCTACTGAGCTCAGGAAAATCGCATCCGAAATGGCGATTTTAAAGATGAGAAGAAGAAAGATAAGACACCTGCTGAAACCCCAACCCCAACCTAAATAGGTTCATCTTCTAAGTTTGCTGGTAAAAGGAAACGCAATGGGAAGAATCTTGTTGTTACCCAAACCAATCCCCCTATCGCTGTTGCCCCAATCACACAAGTCGCTCCTCCTGCTGCCCCATTCAAGAAACCCTACACAGGCTCACACCTAAAATGCAACCGATGCCAATATCACCACCCTCCTGAGAACCCATGTCAATATTGCACAAGCTGTGGCCGTGCAGGTCACACAATTCAAACTTGTCGCATCCTCCAAAAGCCAAACCGCAATCAACCTCAAGCCCAACCCAAAAATTAAGTGGTAGGCCAAGCCCAATACCAACAACCTCTACTCTTACCGCCTGCTCAACCCATGACTCAACCCTACTACCAACCCAATTACCCTATGATGCAACTAGTCAGAGCATGTTTCAACAGTGGTGATCCAACCCATTTTCGAAACACTTGCCCACGTTTAGTGAACATCATAAATGCCCAAGCTCAAGCCAATCCAGTGAATCAAGCCAACCAAGCTAATCCATCCGCACGAGGAAGAGCTTTCAACATCAATGCCTATCAAGCTAGAGCTGATAATAATGTGGTCAACGGTACGTTTCTTATTAATGATAGTTATGCATATATTCTCTTTGACACTGGCGCGGATAAGAGTTTCATGTCCTTAGAGTTAGAATCTATTCTTGATTTACCTTGCGTTAGTCTGGCTGAATCATTCACGGTGGAAGTTGCTGATGGTGAACCTATTACGTTAGATTCGATTATTCGTGATTGTATACTTACACTCAATGACCATGACTTTCCAATTGATCTCATCCCTATGAAGTTGGGTAGTTTCGATGTCATCATTGGTATGGACTGGCTTAGCCAGCATCACGCGAAAGTTGTTTGTTACAAGAAGTTTATTCAAATTCCTCTCGCGGACAGTCAAACTTTACGTATTTTTGGTGAAACCTCCTCCAAAGGGCTCAAACTGATGTCATGCCTTCAAGCTCGAAGATATCTTCACAAAGAATATATCGCATTTTTAGCTCACATCGTCAAAAAGGAAGGCAAGGAAAAGAAGCTCGAAGACATTCCAATCGTAAAAGAATTTCCTCAAGTTTTTCCCAACAACGTTTCAGGACTTCCACCGGTGCGAGAAGTCGAATTCCGAATCGATCTTGTACCTGGCTACACCAGTCGCAAAATCTCCATATCGGTTAGCCCCATCTAAGATGAAAGAGTTAGCTAGTCAGCTGCAAGAGTTGACTATACGTCCTAGCTCATCACCTTGGGGAGCGCCAGTTTTTTTGTAAAGAAGAAAGATGGAACCTTTCAAATGTGTATCGACTATAGAGAGCTCAACAAGCTGACTATCAATAACCGCTATCCTTTACCTCGTATCGATGATCTTCCAGATCAATTTCAAGGTGCCACCTCTCAATTTCAAGGTGCCACCTGTTTTTCAAAAATCGATCTTCGTTTTGGTTATCATTAACTTAGAGTACGTGAAGAAGATATTCCAAAGATTGCTTTTCAAACTCGTTATGGTCACTATGAATTCATGGTTACGCCTTTTGGTTTGACCAATGCTCCTGCTATTATCATGGATTTGATGAATAGGGTGTGTAAACCCTACTTCGATCGTTTTGTCATAGTCTTCATTGATGATATTCTTATCTATTCTAAGACCAAATCCGATCATGAGGGACATCTTCGACTTATCCTAACACTTTTGAGGACCGAAAGGCTTTATGCTAAATTCTCGAAGTGTGAGTTTTGGTTAAAAGAGGTACAATTTCTTGGTCATGTCGTTAACGATAAAGGGATTCATGTCGACCCTGCAAAGATCAAAGCGGTACAAGAATGGCAAGCGCCATGCACTCCTACCGAAGTTAGGTCATTTCTTGGTCTAGCTGGTTATTATCAACGTTTCATCTCAAATTTCTCTCGTGTCACCGTTACACTCACAGCCTTGACTCACAAAGGTAAACCCTTCATTTGGGGGCCCAAGCAAGAAGAGGCTTTCCAAACTTTGAAGCAGAAACTTTGTGATGCACCCATTCTTACTCTTCCTGATGTTGCGAAGACTTTGTGTTTTATTGTGACGCATCAGGACAAGGTTTAGTTTGCGTTCTAATGCAAAGAGAAAAGGTGATAGCCTATGCCTCAAGGCAACTCAAAGTGCATGAAAAGAACTACACCACTCACGACCTAGTACTTGGAGCAGTCGTGTTCGCTCTAAAGATATGGAGACACTATCTCTATGATACCAAGTGTGAAATTTACACTGACCACAAGAGCCTTCAACATATCTTCAATCAAAAAGAGTTGAATATGAGGCAACGACGATGGGTCGAGCTCTTAAATGATTACGATTGTGAAATTTGATATCATTTTGGCAAAGCCAATGTTGTAGCTGATGCTCTTAGTCGAAAAGAGTATGCGAACCCCATCCATATTTTGTGTTCTCAAATTGTAACCAATCTCCAAAATCGAATTCGAGCAGCTCAACATACTTCCGTCACGGAAATGATGTGCGAGATGAATTGTCTTGTGGAGCTGAACTCAATATAGAAACCAAGTCTGATGGTATCCTTTACTATCTAAACCGTATTTTGATACCTGGTCGTGACAATCTTCGTACTTTTCTTATGAATGAGGCTCACAAAACACGATACTCTATACATCCAGGTGCTGATAAGATGTATCAAGATCTGTAATACTCATACTAGTAGCCTGGCATGAAGAAAGATATCGCTATATTTGTCTCCAAGTGCCTTACATGTTCAAAGGTAAAAGCTAAACATCAAAGACCTTCAGGACTACTTGTCCAACCCGAAATACCTGTTTGGAAGTGGGAAAATATAACCATGGATTTCATTACCGGGTTACCTCGCACCTCCAGTGGGTATGACACAATCTGGGTTATCATTCATCGTCTCACTAAATCAGCTCATTTCATCCCAATTCGTGAAGACTACATGAACGAGAAGTTAGCTCGTATCTACATTGATGAAATTGTAAGCCGCCATGGTGTACCCTTAAGTATCATCTTAAATCGAGACGGCCGTTTTACTTCACGAACATGGCAAGTCGTACAATCAGCTTTGGGTACTCGATTAGATCTTAGCACTGCCTTTCACCCTCAAACTGATGGTCAATCTGAGCGCACCATACAAACCCTAGAAGACATGTTGCGAGCATGTGTCATAGACTTTAAGGGTAATTGGGATACTCACCTACCATTAGTTGAATTTTCATACAACAACAGCTATCATTCAAGCATCGGCGTGGCTCCTTTTGAGGCCTTATATGGTCATAAGTGCCGATCTCCTGTGTGTGGGCACGAAATCGGTTAAGCGCAAATCACTGGACCTGGATTGATTCAAGAAACGACTGACAAAATTCTTCAGATCCGCAATAATCTTCTAGCAGCACGAAGTCGTCAAAAGAGTTACGCTGATAAACGACGAAAGCCACTGGAATTTTGCGTTGATGATCAAGTACTTTTGAAGGTATCACCGTGGAAGGGAGTGGTTCATTTTGGTCAAAAAGGCAAGCTAGCACCACACTATATGGAACAATTTAAAATACTCAAAAGAGTTGGTCCTGTAGGATACAAGCTTGACCTACCAGAAGAACTCAACAGAATCTATCCCACATTCCATGTATCAAACCTAAAGAAGTGTCTCGTCGATGAAAACCTCCATATACCATTAGAAAATATTCAAATCGATGAATGAATGCACTTCATTGAAAGACCTGTAGAAATCATGGACTTCGGTGAAAAGCGTTTAAGACAAAGTCATATTCCAATAGTCAGGGTGCGTTGGGAGTCAAAACGAGGACCTGAGTTTACTTGGGAACGCGAAGAATCCATGCGCGAAAAATACCCACATCTTTTCCCATTTACTACTTCTACCTAAATTTCTGGACGAAATTTCTAAAAGTAGGGGATACAGTAACATTCATGTAAAACGGGTTCCAAAACCCGCTCCGTTTGAGAATCAAATATTATTAAAAATTCTTTATGCATTTATTAATGTTAGTAATTCAATTTATTATTTATGGATAATAAATAAACTGCATAATTAAAATTAATAATCAGTAAAAAGAACAAATAAATTAATTAAAACCTTAAAATAATAAAATAAAAATAAAATGGGTAACCGGGATTCGAACCCGGGTTCCCTCACAACTCTCACACACAACTTTCACCACTGCACTACACATACTTTTGTTTGATTTTGGAAAACAAATAAAATTTATATACAAAAAACCTGCAAGTTCATGTCTGTAACTGCTGAAACTGTAACTTCAATAAATCTGACTCAATCATCGAATTGTTAATCAAACGAGCATAACTGATGTTTGAATATTAGTTATAACCGCAGTGGACCAATCAATTCAATAAAACAACCCGTTTAAAAACAATGATTAAAATTGATTTCTGAAACCGAAATTTCCGGTCAACCTTTGCTATAAATAATGAGCTTTAACCAGTTCTAACTCGCGCATACGAATTCACAAACTCACCAACATTTCATACACTATGACCTTCACCTCAGATCGCCGGAGTTAAGCTGTGTTCGCCGGAAATCGCCGCCAGAAAACCGGAGTTCATCTCCTATTTGGTATAACACTTTTAATTTTGTTAATATTACTTTTAACATGTGTTGCGAAACTTAAAACAGTAATTAGAACTGTTATCATTGATCAACGGTTAAATTGGGTTCTGGGTAATTCATGTGAAGAAGATGAAGTCCGAGCATTGTATAAATATAATTAAATCCATAAGTTAAACCGGTTTAGACGCACAGTCTAGTGGTGGACTATGTGCAATGCTATCATGGATACCCGGGTTTGAGTCTTGTGAGCGGCCGTTTTGCTGAAATAAAAAAGATTGTTTCTTTTTAAACAGTTAGAACATCTTTCAATAAGTTAATATGTATATTATAATGTCTATTATAAATGGGTTAGACACCCAGCCCAGTTGGTAGGGCTGGGTGCAAACCATGAGCAAGGTCACGGGTTCGACTTCAGGGGTGAGCACCGGTTTGAAGGTTTTAATATCTTTTTAAATTAAGTAAATTCTGAAATATCCTAACTAGTATATAAGAATAATTAAAATAGGAATTATTCCGGGTTAGACACGTAGCTCAGTTGGTAGAGCTGCGTGCACGTATACGGGAGGTCACGAGTTCGAACCTCACACACGCTGCCAATTCCATGCATAAAAACCGGTCAGACCTTTTCAGGTCTGACAAGATCCAATTTTTTTTATATATTTTATATTGTTTTCTTTGATATGTTAATTAAAAATTAATTAAAAACAAAACTTTTTAGGTATAAAAAACTCCATTAAATACCACAAAAAATAACCTAAAAATCTAATAAAAAGCATTAATTAAAATATTAACTTTTACTTATTTATTTAATTACTACGTTATTATTTAGACTAGTTTTCTCTCGTGGTTAAATCCCAAACTCGTGCGCATTCGTCATCAAATCAAGGAAACGCACCCACTGTGAGTGAATCCTTACAAATTCCCCTTTTTATTCACGTTTTGGGTGTATCATGTATTGTTTACCTATTTTATTTATTCAAACATTTGTGCTAACACCATTATGTGATCTAATGTGTATATTTTGTCGTTGTTGTTATATGTGGTTACATTATGTCAATTCAGTGCAAATCATTCATACAAGGCCCATCAGTTCCACGTTTGATACGAGTTGAGCATCGCGCCCCTCATTAGATTGGCTCCGTTTGATTGAGCCTTGATCTCACATTGTGTATATTGTTGCTATTATGTGGTTTGTGGTTTGTATATATATATATATATATATATATACATATGCTCATATATGGTCTTTGCACAATCTTTTAAATTAATCATTGTAATTGAATTGTTTAAATGTTTAATTTAGATTCACTCGCCAACTTTTGTTGACCCAAACTTTTATTTTACGTATGATACAGGTGGACAGGCTGAGGAGAGGAACACATAGGATTGGCCTTAGAAGATGAATAAAATATGTTTTGTCTAGAACAATATTTCTTATGTTTGTATGTTTCTTTGTGTTTGGATATTTTCTCTAAAATTTCAAATAATAAATATGAAACTTAATTATATTAAATGTCTTGAGCTTTGATGATAACCAAATTATGCCTTGACTTCTAGTTCTGTTGCGGGTCAGGGTTCGACAATTTTTATGTCTATCTCAAGCCGCTTTGATACGGTCTCGAATTTGAAAAATTTTATTTGTAGTTTCATGAACTAATTCTAGACCAATTAGTTGTTTGTCACCGACCTCTGCCTAACACAACGGGGATCGACACTTTCGTCCGTACAAAGTCTCAAAAGAGGCGACTTTTATGCTAGTATGACTACTATTATTATGAGAACTCTACCAATAGAAAATGAGTATCAAAATTCCCGCCAAAATCCATCACACAAGCACGGAGCATGTCCTCCAGAGTTTGGATGGTCTTCTCACCTTGGCCACCCGTTTAATGATGACAGGCCATAGTTAGATCCAAACTAGATCCAAAACGACCATCTCTATCAGAGATTATAGGAACTGGCACTCCATGACGTGCCACTACTTCATTGATATACTGTTCCGCTAACTAATCTGTGATATCTTTTCTCATATCGGCATAAAAATGAGCGGACTTTGTTAAACGATCCATGATCACCCATGTCATGTTGTTTCCCATAAACGTCCTAGGTAATTTGGTGATGTAATCCACAGAAATTTTCCCATTCCCAAACTAGGATTTTCCAGGTTGTTGTAACAAGCCAAACGGCTTTTGATATTCGGCCTTTACCTTAGCACAAATCAAACACTCTCCAACGTAGGTCATAATATCCGCTTTAAGGTTAGGCCTCCAAGAAAATTCCTTCAAGTCATGATGCATCTTATCTGCTCCTGGATGGATTGAATACTTAGACTTATTGGCTTCGTCTAATACGGAATACTATAAACCGTCAAATAATGGAACCAAAACATGACCCATGAAATACAACGTTTCATCTTCCATGGTTCCAATCGTCGTTCTATGTCGTGTAAAGATTCCTCTTAAATAAATTCTGGTTTGAGAGCTTCACGTTGTGCATCACGAATTCAGGTTGTAAGGCTCGTTCGTACTTTTAATTCTAACGTACGAACACGTAAGGTCTTGACCTGTTCCTTCTGAATCAAGGCGTTCGAAAGGATGTTCGCCTTGCCCGAATGGTACTTTATTCACAATAATAGCCATTCAACAATTCTACCCAACGTCGTTGGCACATATTTAATTCCTTTTGGTTAAATATATAATGAAGACTCTTGTGTTCTGTGAATATGATACACCACGTAACATAAAGATAATGTCGCCAAATCTTTAGAGCAAACACCACTGCGCCCAATTCTAAATCATAGGTGATGTAATTCTTTTTGTGAACCTTTAGTTGGGAAGACGCGTACGCGATAAATTTTTCTCGTTGCATCAACACGCAACCTAATCCTTGATGCGACACATCATAACAAATTAAAAAGTTATCTGTACCGTCAGGAACTGACAATATCGGATCACCACACAGTTTGTCTTGAGTAGCTGAAATGCTAATTCTAGTTTGTTTCCCAGTCGAACTTTTTATCTTTTTGGGTTAGAGAGGCTAGGGGTTGGACTATCTTTGAAATTTTTTCAATAAATCTTCTATAATACCGTGCCAAACCTAAAAATTATCGCACTTCGATCGAGGATTTTGGCGCTTCCTGGTTCTTAATCACCTCATCTTGGACGGATCGATATGAATACCTTTCTCGTTCACCACAAGAAACTCGTAATACATATAATGAGTTCGAAATGTCGTCTTGGGAATGCTTTTTTCTTGAATCCATAGTTGATGTTAACCTGTAACATTTGTAAAAATCGGGTTTTCAAAACCCGCTCCGTTTTGTAATCGGATATCAAGTTATAAAAGTCACGTTGAACATTTATGATTATTTTGATTTAAAATGATACATAATTAATAAATAAACTAAACTATAAAAATTATATTTGATAAAATGTTAAAAAAAATAAATAAAAAAAATATGTTGCTGCCGGGACTCGAACCCGGGTCAGCCAAGAACAACTCCAACGACTTAACATACACTCACATCACCACTCCGCCACTTTGTGTTTTCTGTTATCTCTAGGAAACAAATGAGATTTATATACAGACTAGGTTAAACTGGTTTCGCCAACTGAGAAACGGAAATCAGCAAATCAATCGTCAAATCGTTTGATTTCTCGCGTATTCACGTTCATAACCAATGAACCGATGTCTTTAATCAATTCAGAATTGATTGAGCATCAAGTCTCATCATTATCGGTCTTCATAACCGAAAAGTAATCAAATCCAGAATACTTCAACTCAAGACCACTCTCGCGACTCAGAAATATCATACCAGCATCCCATTTCACTTTGGTCACATTTTCAGACCATCAGAACGCTTAAAACAGCTCGCCGAAATTTCCTGCAAAAGTCGCCGGAAAACCGTATTCATCCTCAAACGGTAAATCTTTCAATATTCATTGTAGTTCAACAATTATTAGACTATTTCTAACTTAAACCTCTCAATTGAAATCGAATTCAGGCGCTGTATTCAACTAATTCCAGTTCGCCGGAACTCCCCTGAAAGTCTTTATTTCCGTCTGTGAAACGGTAAGGACCTTCAAACACATCGTTAACGTTTGTTTATCACTTCAATTCCACAATCGACTAATCAAAACAGTTAATTATCTTGTTCAGTTGAAGAGCATAAAAACAGGGACCGACACATTGCCGGAAATCTGAAATAAACCGTTCATCGGTATGTTCACCTCTAATTACCGTCTCTGCCATTTCATTTAAGCTTTAATAATGTTTGTAAATCGTAAAAACAAGGAACGGATTAGTAAATCAGTTGACTGTAATTTGAATGAAGAAGACGAAGCTGATTAACTTATAAGTATATTTAAAACTAGTAAAATGAACGGGTTAGACACACAGTCCAGCGGTGGACTGTGTACAAAACATATACGCATGTCCCGAGTTCGATCCCTGATACACGCACTCCTTATATAATAAAATGCCTTTTTGTTTAAAAACTAAACCGGGTTAACTCAGTTAGTTGTTAAGTATAATAACAACCGGGATAATAACCAGGTTAGACACACAGTCCAGCGGTGGACTGTGTGCAACATTAAGCCATACGTCGCGCGTTCGAAACCCGTCACTAGCACCGGTCCGTTGAATTAAAATGTTTTTGCAATTAAAAAGAATTTCGGTTAAACTGAATAAGTGTATAAATATAATTAAAAACAAGATTATTTCGGGTTAGACACGTAGCTCAGTTGGTAGAGCTGTGTGCACGCGTACGGGAGGTCTCGGATTCGAGCCTCACCCAGTGCAAACCATGTCCCTGACCGAATCGGTCAACAAGTCAACAGGTCAACGGTCAACGGTCAACGGTCAACGGTCAACACAAAATAAACAATTTTTTTTATATTTTTATTTATTTAATTTAATTTAAAAATCAATTAAAAATACTTAAAAATAACATTTTTAAAGATAGAAAATAGCCTTAAACTCACAAAAATATATCAAAAAAATTTCATTAAAATCCTTAATAAAATCCACTCATTTAATATATTTTTCCGTTATTATTTAGGTTAGTATTTCTCGTTGTTCCGCTCATCTAATTCGTGCGCATCTCACCATCTCCAATCCAACGCACCCAATGTGAGTGAATCTTTACAAATTCCCCGTTTTAATCACATTTTGGGGTGTATCATGTGTCTTGTTATATATATTATAATTAAACCATTGTGCATACATCATATCATGAACATGTGTATTCAGTTTGTTGCTGTTGTGTAGTTATTGTTGGATGCAATTTATTGTTTTCAGTACATGCAATTTCATAGGCCGCCGCTCCCCATTACCTTATGAGCGTTGAGCATGTTCCCCATTTCATTATGAGGTTGAACCTGGCGTGCCCACATACGATCGGCTCCGTTTGATTGAGCCTTGATTGCACAGACATTTTCATTTTCAGTACATGCAATACGATCGGCTCCGTTTGATTGAGTCTTGATCGCACAGTTTCATTTATGTTATTTATCGTATGATGTTGGTATGTTCATGTATGCTGTCATATGTTATTGTATGTTATAGTTGTGACTGCTATTTGCCACTGCTTGATTATTTACATTTGCTCATCTGTGATTATGCACAATTTTTATTGATAATCTAACAAGTAATTCATTACTAAATGTTTATCTAATAAGGTTCACTCGCCAACTTATGTTGACCCAAAACCCCCATTTTACACATGATACAGGTGAACCAGCAGCAGCTAGGAACACATAGGACTTGGACTAGAAGAATAAAACGATCTAGAGTTGGGATTGTTATGTTTGGTTTATTTTCTCTGTATTGAATGAACATGTTTGGATATTTGGAAATGTAACTTTGACTTTATTAGATATGAAACATATTAGTAATGTCATGAGCTTTGGTGATAACCCAATTATGCCCCGACTCTTATTCCGCTGCGGGTCGGGGTGTGACAGATTGGTATCAGAGCCATGACTATAGGGATATAGGATAGGTTATTAGACCCTTAGAGCCTATACTATAGTCGATTAGAAACTTATAAGATTTTTGTGTGTTACATGCCAAATTTCATGATGCTTATATGTTTTATGTTAAATGTTACATTTAATATTGTGCAAGCATGTTCATAAGTATGTATTATCATATAATGCCTATCATGAATCGTATACTCATAACATATTACATCCATGAAAGCACACACCACATCATGATTGCTTTTACAATGATTTTCGTGTTTTCAAATCTCATCAAAGTGAGTTCTCATGACGGGCATGTAGTAACTGGAAGGGTACCAGTACCGGTAGTCGGAACGTCCTGTCTAGGCTGGCATTCGTATAAATCCAAAATAAAGGACCAGTTTGCCTACCTGGGGACTAACGATGAGAGTACGAAGTACCTATTAGGCCAAAGCATGCTATACCAAACGTCGTGTGAGCTAACCCCACTTTGAGTTGTCATTGTGTCTACACCTGGACACGTTCCGACCAAACATCTCATGAACATATTTTGTGGTTTGCATTCGGGGGATGCGAGTGTTAAATTGCCAATACTAATGTGAATCCTACCAAGCCAATAGCCATGGGGGCCCACATGACTATGTAGGTGAAGGTATGGGGGACATTTGAGGCCCAACATGAGCGAACCCAAGACATCCTATGGATGTAGTTGCATTATTGATATTTATGTTATTTTCATTTTCTTAAAGACACATGACACCTAAAAAGACATCATAAACTCACAATCTTCTCATTGTATAATCCTGTAGATGTCGTCTAGACAGCAACGAAGGGGTAAAAGATCAGGAAGGTCTCAGGAACGTTTGGCCACTCAGATCGCGAAACAAATGGCCACGATACTGCCTGATATTATGGTCCAAGTACAACAAGCCCTTGCTACAAATCCTACTAACCCTCCCCAACAACAAGACCAGAACATCGACAACCCTCCTACCAGCAAGTGCTCTTACAAACATTTTAAGTCTTCTGATCCTCCTAAATTTGAAGGGACCGAGGGTGTCAATGCTCTCCTACATTGGTTCGAGGAGATGGAAAACACTTTTCTAAACTGCGATTGTCCTGAGGATCGCAAGGTTCGATACGCCACCGGGAGACTATTTGGAGTAGCTCTCACTTGGTGGAATACTGAGAAAGGGAAGAGGGGAACTGAAGATGCGATGGCCTTAACTTGGGAGGAGTTAAGGGAAATCATGACTAGGCGTTTCTGTCCTAGAAGTGAAATTAAAAAGCTGGAGGACGAATTTCATTCTCTAAAGCAAAAGGAGGGTGATCACACTACCTATAATAAGAGGTTCTTGGAGTTGAACCAAATGGTTCCAAATTTGTTCACCCCAACCTATCGTCTGATCGAGCACTATATTCGAGGACTTCCCTCGAAAATCCAAGATTCAGTTCTTAGCGTTTCACCAGTAACACTTGAAGCTGCTATGGAGTTAGCAACTGAACTGACCGAAAACCGAGTTCGCAACGGGAAGTTCAAAGAAGAGAAGAAGAAAGCCCCTGTTGAGGGACAAACTTCAAACCACCCCATTCCTTCCTCTAAGTTTGCTAACAAGAGGAAGCGCAACACCAGAAATTTTGCAGTTACTCAAACCAACTCCCCTATTCCTACTGCACCCATTACTCAAGTCACTCCTTCACCCGCACCATACAGAAGACCCTACACTGGCCCGTTACCAAAATATAACTGTTGCCAATATCACCATTCCCCTGATCATCCTTGCCAATATTGCACCGCACTGTTCAAACTTGCCGCATGCCTCAACGAACAAACCGCCACCAACCTTTAACCCAAACCCACCAACAAATAATGGGCCAAGCCCAACAACCCCTACTACTACCACCCACCCAACATTTAGCCCAAACATATTACCAGCCCAATTATCCTATGGGTCAACCAATGCGGGCTTGCTACAATTGCGGCGACCCAAGCCATTTCAGAAACACTTGTCCAAGGTTGGTTAATATTATTCATGCTCAGGCCCAAGCCAACCCGGTGAATCAAGCAAACCAAGCTCCTCCACCTGCAAGAGGGAGAGCTTTCAATATCAACGCTAACCAGGCCAGAGCTGACGGCAATGTGGTTAACGGTACGTTCCTTATAAATGGTAGATATGCATCTATGTTATTTGATACTGGTGCGGATAGAAGTTTTGTGTCTTTAGAATTTGAACCTATCTTAAACAAAAATCGGGATAAGCTCACGGAATCCATAACGGTAGAAGTTGCGGACGGGAAACCAGTTTCATTAGACTCTATTTTACGCAACTGTACACTCACCTTAAACGACCACGATTTCTCAGTCGACCTTATTCCTATGAAGCTGGGAAGTTTTGACATCATAATCGGTATGGATTGGCTCAGTCAACATCAGGCGGAAGTTGTATGTCGTGAAAAATTTATTCGTATTCCTCTTTCAAACGGTCAGACTCTTCGAATCATTGGAGAAACCTCGTCGAAAGGGCTCAGCTTAATGTCTTGTCTTCAAGCTCAAAAATATCTTCGCAAGAATTATGTCGCGTTTTTAGCTCATATCATCAAAAAGGGAACCATGGAGAAGAAACTTGAAGACATTCCTGTAGTAAAAGACTTTCCACAAGTTTTTCCTGACGAGATTTCAGGACTTCCTCCAGTTAGAGACGTCGAATTCCGTATTGATCTTATACCTGGTGCTACACCAGTTGCAAAGTCTCCTTATAGGTTAGCCCCCTCTGAAATGCAAGAGCTAGCCAGTCAATTACAAGAGTTGACTGACAAGGGATTCATACGTCCTAGCTCGTCGCCTTGGGGTGCACCTGTTCTTTTTGTAAAGAAGAAAGATGGATCGTTTCGTATGTGCATCGACTACAGAGAGCTCAACAAGTTAACAATCAAGAATCGTTATCCTTTACCTCGCATTGATGATCTTCTTGACCAACTACAAGGTGCCAGCTGCTTTTCAAAAATCGATCTTCGATCTGGCTATCATCAACTTAGAGTGCATGAAGAAGACGTCCCTAAGACTGCTTTTCGAACTCGTTATGGCCACTATGAATTCATGGTTATGCCATTTGGATTAACCAACGCACCAGCTGTCTTCATGGACCTAATGAACAGAGTCTGCAAACCTTAGCTTGATCGATTTGTTATAGTCTTCATCGACGATATTCTAATTTATTCAAAATCTAAATCTGATCATGAGCGTCATCTTCGACTCGTTCTTGCACTTCTAGAAAAGGAAAAGCTTTATGCCAAATTCTCCAAATGTGAATTCTGGTTAAAAGAGGTGCAATTCCTCGGGCATGTAGTCAATGACAAGGGAATACATGTTGACCCTTCAAAGATCAAAGCGGTTCAAGAATGGCAAGCTCCACGCACACCAACTGAAGTAAGATCTTTTCTTGGTTTGGCTGGTTATTATCGTCGGTTCTTTCAAACTTCTCTCGCATTGCTGTACCACTCACGGCTTTAACTCATAAGGGAAAACCTTTCATATGGGGACCCAAGCAAGAAGAAGCCTTTCAAAATCTTAAACAAAAACTTTGTGATGCACCAATCCTCACTCTTCCTGAAGGTTGTGATGATTTTATAGTCTATTGCGACGCGTCAGGGCAAGGATTAGGCTGCGTTCTAATGCAAAGAGGAAAAGTCATAGCTTATGCTTCGAGACAACTCAAGACACATGAAAAGAACTACACCACTCATGACCTAGAACTTGGAGCCGTTGTGTTCGCTCTTAAGATATGGAGACATTATTTCTATGGTACTAAGTGTGAAATATACACTGACCACAAGAGTCTTCAACTATCTTCAATCAAAAGGAGCTAAACATGAGACAACGAAGATGGGTCGAACTTCTAAATGATTACGACTGTGAAATTAGATACCACCCTGGTAAAGCAAATGTGGTGGCTGATGCACTTAGTCGAAAGGGTTATGCGAACTCCATTCACCTTCTATGTTCGCAAATTATAACCGACATTAAAGATCAAATTCGAGAAGCCCAACACGTTTCAATAACAGAAGAAGATGTACGAAAGGAGATGTCCTGTGGAGCCGAGCTAAAAATTGAAACTAAATCAGACGGTATTCTGTATTACCTAGATCGTATCTGGATTCCTAACCACAACAATCTTCGTGAAACTCTTATGAATGAAGCTCACAAAACGCGATATTCTATACACCCAGGAGCCGATAAGATGTATCAAGACCTACGATACACCTATTGGTGGCCTGGAATGAAGAAGGATATTGCCGTTTTTGTTTCCAAGTGCCTTGCATGTTCCAAGGTGAAGGCTGAACACCAAAGACCCTCAGGACTTGTAGTCCAACCGGAAATACCTGTATGGAAGTGGGAAAATATAACCATGGATTTCATTACCGGGTTACCTCGCATTTCTGGGGGGTATGACACTATATGGGTAATTATAGACCGACTTACAAAATTAGCTCACTTTATTCCTATCCGCGAAGATTTCAAGAACGAAAAGCTTGCTCGTATTTATATCAACGAAATCGTAAGCCGACATGGGGTACCGTTAAGCATTATTTCTGATCGTGATGGTCGTTTCACTTCACGAACATGGCAAGCAGTACAATCCGCTATGGGCACGCGATTAGATCTCAGTACCGCCTATCATCCTCAAACTGTTGGACAGTCTGAGCGCACCATTCAAACTCTTGAAGATATGCTTAGAGCATCTGTCATAGACTTCAAGGGAAATTGGGACGCCCACCTACCATTAGTTGAATTTTCGTACAACAACAGCTATCATTCGAGCATCGGCATGGCACCTTATGAAGCCTTATATGGTCGTAAGTGCCGATCTCCTGTATGTTGGCACGAAATTGGGGAAGCACAAATTACTGGTCCAGAATTGATCCAAGAAACCACAGACAAGATCCATCAAATTCGAAACAATCTTCTAGCGGCTCAAAGTCGTCAAAAGAGTTATGCAGATAAACGACGGAAGCCCTTAGAGTTTAACATTGGTGATCATGTACTTTTAAAAGTATCACCGTGGAAGGGAGTAGTTCGTTTTGGTCAAAAGGGCAAGCTAGCACCACGTTACGTAGGACCATTCAAAATACTCGAAAGAGTAGGCCCTGTAGCATACAAGCTTGATCTACCAGAAGAACTCAACAGGATTCATCCCACATTCCACGTGTCGAACTTGAAGAAGTGCCTCGCTGATGAGAACCTTCACATTCCGCTGGAATATATTCATATTGATGAATCTATGCATTTTATTGAAAGACCAGTGGAGATCATGGACTTTGGAGAGAAACGTCTACGACGGAGTCGCATTCCAATTGTTAGGGTACGCTGGGAGTCGAAACGGGGACCTGAGTTTACTTGGGAACGTGAAGACTCAATGCGTGAAAAATACCCGCATCTTTTTCCTACTACTTCAACTACTTAAATTTCGGGACGAAATTTCTAAAAGTAGGGGATACTGTAACATTTGTAAAAATCGGGTTTTCAAAACCCGCTCCGTTTTGTAATCGGATATCAAGTTATAAAAGTCACGTTTAACATTTATGATTATTTTGATTTAAAATGATACATAATTAATAAATAAACTAAACTATAAAAATTATATTTGATAAAATGTTAAAACAAAATAAATAAAAAAAATATGTTGCTGCCGGGACTCGAACCCGGGTCAGCCAAGAACAACTCCAACGACTTAACATACACTCACATCACCACTCCGCCACTTTGTGTTTTCTGTTATCTCTAGGAAACAAATGAGATTTATATACAGACTAGGTTAAACTGGTTTCGCCAACTGAGAAACGGAAATCGGCAAATCAATCGTCAAATCGTTTGATTTCTCGCGTATTCACGTTCATAACCAATGAACCGATGTCTTTAATCAATTCAGAATTGATTGAGCATCAAGTCTCATCATTATCGGTCTTCATAACCGAAAAGTAATCAAATCCATAATACTTCAACTCAAGACCACTCTCGCGACTCAGAAATATCATATCAGCATCCCATTTCACTTTCATCACATTTTCAGACCATCAGAACGCTTAAAACAGCTCGCCGGAATTTCCTGCAAAAGTCGCCGGAAAACCGTATTCATCCTCAAACGGTAAATCTTTCAATATTCATTGTAGTTCAACAATTATTAGACTATTTCTAACTTAAACCTCTCAATTGAAATCGAATTCAGGCGCTGTATTCAACTAATTCCAGTTCGCCGGAAACTCCCCTGAAAGTCTTTATTTCCGTCTGTGAAACGGTAAGGACCTTCAAACACATCGTTAACGTTTGTTTATCACTTCAATTCCACAATCGACTAATCAAGACAGTTAATTATCTTGTTCAGTTGAAGAGCATAAAAACAGGGACCGACACATTGCCGGAAATCTGAAATAAACCGTTCATCGGTATGTTCACCTCTATTACCGTCTCTGCCATTTCATTTAAGCTTTAATAATGTTTGTAAATCGTAAAAACAAGGAACGGATTAGTAAATCAGTTGACTGTAATTTGAATGAAGAAGACGAAGCTGATTAAGTTATAAGTATATTTAAAACTAGTAAAATGAACGGGTTAGACACACAGTCCAGCGATGGACTGTGTGCAAAAAATATACGCATGTCCCGAGTTCGATCCCTGATACACGCACTCCTTATATAATAAAATGCCTTTTTGTTTAAAAACTAAACCGGGTTAACTCAGTTAGTTGTTAAGTATAATAAAAACCGGGATAATAACCAGGTTAGACACACAGTCCAGCGGTGGACTGTGTGCAACATTAAGCCATACGTCGCGCGTTCGAAACCCGTCACTAGCACCGGTCCGTTGAATTAAAATGTTTTTGCAATTAAAAAGAATTTCGGTTAAACTGAATAAGTGTATAAATATAATTAAAAACAAGATTATTTCGGGTTAGACACGTAGCTCAGTTGGTAGAGCTGTGTGCACGCGTACGGGAGGTCTCGGATTCGAGCCTCACCCAGCGCAAACCATGTCCCTGACCGAACCGGTCAACAAGTCAACAGGTCAACGGTCAACGCAAAATAAACAATTTTTTTATATTTTTATTTATTTAATTTAATTTAAAAATCAATTAAAAATACTTAAAAATAACATTTTTAAAGATAGAAAATAGCCTTAAACTCACAAAAATATATCTAAAAAATTTCATTAAAATCCTTAATAAAATCCACTCATTTAATATATTTTTCCGTTATTATTTAGGTTAGTATTTCTCGTTGTTCCGCTCATCTAATTCGTGCGCATCTCACCATCTCCAATCCAACGCACCCAATGTGAGTGAATCTTTACAAATTCCCCGTTTTAATCACGTTTTGGGGTGTATCATGTGTCTTGTTATATATATTATAATTAAACCATTGTGCATACATCATATCATGAACATGTGTATTCAGTTTGTTGCTGTTGTGTAGTTATTGTTTGATGCAATTTATTATTTTCAGTACATGCAATTTCATAGGCCGCCGCTCCCCATTACATTATGAGCGTTGAGCATGTTCCCCATTTCATTATGAGGTTGAACCTGGCGTGCCCACATACGATCGGCTCCATTTGATTGAGCCTTGATCGCACAGTTTCATTTATGTTATTTATCGTATGATGTTGGTATGTTCATGTATGCTGTCATATGTTATTGTATGTTATAGTTGTGACTGCTATTTGCCACTGCTTGATTATTTACATTTGCTCATCTATGATTATGCACAATTTTTCATTGATAAACTAACAAGTAATTCATTACTAAATGTTTATCTAATAAGGTTCACTCGCCAACTTATGTTGACCAAAAAACCCCCATTTTACACATGATACAGGTGAACCAGCAGCAGCTAGGAACACATAGGACTTGGACTAGAAGAATAAAACGATCTAGAGTTGGGATTGTTATGTTTGGTTTATTTTCTCTGTATTGAATGAACATGTTTGGATATTTGGAAATGTAACTTTGACTTTATTAAATATGAAACATATTAGTAAATGTCATGAGCTTTGGTGATAACCCAATTATGCCCCGACTCTTATTCCGCTGCGGGTCGGGGTGTGACATAACCTGGCCTCAAGTCGGTCTTAGAATAAAAACTAGGAACCTTGAAGTTTGCCAAACAAGTCAATCGATTCTTGGTAAGGGATACCAATTCTTAATAGTGAGCTTGTTAAACTCTCGATAGTCAATACACACTTGGAAAGTTCCATCTTTCTTTTTCACAAACAGGACAAGAGTTCCCTATGGCGAGAAACACATCGACTAAAACCTTTGTCTAACAACTCTTCAAGTTGAGTAGACAATTCTTGCATTTCTGAATGATCTAAATTATACGGAGTTTTAGCCACCGGTGCAACTCCCAGAACCAAGTCGATGTGAAACTCCACTTGTCGGAGTGGGGATAATCCTAGCAAGTCTTCGGGAAAGACTTCGGGGAATTCCCTCACAATAGAAATCTCTTCAAGTTTGTGCTCCTCGGTCTTCCTATCCATCACATGCTCTAGAAATGCGACGCAGCCCTTCCGTAAGCACTTACAGGCTTTCATGCAAGTAATAACTCGTAACAGGGCTTCACATTTCTCTCCATAGACCAAAAGTGTTTCTCCGCTGGGCAAGGGAATGCAGACTATCTTCTCGTGACAAATGACCTCGGCACGTTTGTTTGAGGACCAAACCATGCCAACTATGATACTGAAACTCTACCCAACTAAGCTGGTAGAAGATCAATACTAACTTTCCTGGTCATACAAACAAAATGTGCAACCCACAATAACTGCACATGACTTAGCCAATTCCCCATTAGTTAACTCGATAGGATAAGGTATGTCTAACTTACTAGACTCTAAACCAACACACGCTCAAAATCTGTAGACACGAAGCGACGGTCGACACGGATATCAGAAGAACTGATAACTAATGATTATTGAGTAAAAACGTACGTTTGACAACATTCAGATCACGTAAAAAATCATTAGCTCTAATCACTGTGCTCGTCCTCTAGCTTGATCCAACTCAAAGCATTCATGCTTAAAGTGGCCTTTTGTGCCACATTCAAAACATCCTTGTTCTTTCTTGGACTCAAACTACTCGTATTAATGGTAGCATAGAAAACCTTACATCCATAGCCATTTCGGGCTGGTTCACAGATTGTTACCCTTTTTGAACTTAGACCATCTCCTCTTTCTAATCCTTTGGATTCATCAATCGAATCCTTACCTTTCTTAGACAATGTCCCCATACGTACAACGTCTTTAGTCAGACTAACTGCAAGACTCGCTGCACTGCGAATGGTAGTGGGGTGAGAGGAGGTAATTATACTACGATTTTTTAGCATCAAACCCCAAATGTGTTGTGCAATCCCTTTTAAACCTGGCGTAATCAAGTAATGAACAAGTTTTGATAGATCATGAAATCGTTGCATATAACCCGCACATCTGCAGTAACCATGAGTAAATTCCAAAACTCTATTTCCAACCTTTGAATTTCAGCTCGTGAGCAATGCTCCTCTCGCATAAGCTCTTTGAGTTCTTCCCATGACAACTCGTACGTAGTACCACTGCCTAAAGCTTGCACTTGGAGATTCTACCAACTTAATGACTCATCCAACAGGAGACACATTGCATACATAATAGTTTGCTCGAGAGTACACTTGCTAATATGACTCACCGACTCCATCTTTTCATTTCAGACAAAACCCACTGCACCTTTCGTACTAGAGAAGTTTCGTGGCTTATAGTCCAGGAAAGCCTTATAATTACAACCTTGTGTGACCGCACCACTAGATGTGGCACTGCCACCCGTTCCTGATCCATCGAGACCTGAACCACTAGAACCACCAGTACCACTGGTACTGCCACTAGAGTCGACCTGATTAGCCTCATGTTGGGAAATTTTCGCATTGATACGTTGTTCCAGAAGAAACTCTAGTTCGGCTCTAGTAGTAGGAAGTTGATTAACTCATCCTTTACGCGTAGACATTCTTTTCGGCGCCACGTTCTTTTTAATACACAATATCAAAAGAATCTAGACATATATTTGGACAAATATAATCTACCATGCAAATAAGAATTAAGAATACCACTGGTCGTAGAAACCCCAAAATCACATTGTCTATACATGACTAAAACAACCATAAAGCATAATACCTCTTGCGTGTACCGTCCATATGCCTAAGAAACAACAATCCGGTGAGGAGGAGAAACCATGCGGTCACCACTGCTCTCCCAACATGTATCCCATACCTCGTGGACCACGACTGTCCAATATAAGGAAAAATCCTTAGTTGTACTAACTCATGCGACGAATACATTAATAACGCCTGAGCTCCACAATCTCCGTGAGTTCCAACAAGATCACTAGGATCCCTTTAGATGTCGGATAAAATGAGATAAGGGGGTTACAGCATGGCTCGTGCCATTCTACCCCTTGAGACAAATCAAATGTCAAACAACCTAGTTTATCGTAACAACTCCAATTACTAAGATAAGTGCTACAGACACCGAGGAACTAACCCAAGCACTAGAATCCTAGAATGTTGAGGAAAACTCCTCTCTGGGTGGTTAACGTATTTTGTTTTCTTAGATATAGAGTCTCAACTGACCCAGGCTATAGATAGAAACGTTGGGAACAAAATGAACAAAGTCAGATTTCCTGCATTGAAGGGCGTTATAGTAACCACCCTAGTTAGCGCTCTACCAAATGGAAAATTTTAATCTTAAGTAACGACTTAAAATTTTCGAATAGATAGTGATCATTAGGTTGACCCGAAGCGTCCATCAAGATATCCATGTAATGTAAATTATGATTACGTGTGCACCTGTAATAAAAAAATGCATTGCATGGTCATCTAAGCACTCTCTAGTTCGAAACAAAAAGATCAACAAGAGAGGGGACACAATGACCCGCCTACATTTAACATAGAAGGGAGCTATATGGTGGTACACGCGCTAACATCCGTTGCCCTCACTCGTGGGATGTCATGGTGTCAGCTGGAATATAAGTGGAGAAAATCCATAATAAGAACAACTGAAGGGGCATCTTCAAGAGGAGTACATCATCTTCAATTTCCTTAACAAGGGTGTCACAAATCACGATTAACGTGAATCACAGGGGCCTCGTCCTCACTAATGGAAATGTCGTCAATGGCGACCACCTCAACCGCATTGTCACTATCGAAGTCAGACATCTCCGCATCTGAGAGGAAATCAACCATCTCATACGGAGTTAAGCTCAGGGTCCCTCTTCGTATTTTCTTGAATCTTACTTTAGGTGAAGTAAATTTGTGATTACTAACACACATCAGTTAAGATCAATTTATGAAATTATTAACTTTTTTTTTGCATTTTAAGATGAAATTATTATCAATCTGTCTATTTTTTTCATTTTAAAAAGTGAGACATGGTTTTGATTTTTTGCTGGAACCAATTTTTATTTTATTATTTAAACAAATTGTTAACTTCCGAAAAAACAAATTCGTTTTGACAACCTTTTTTAAGACGGTGGAAATATGTCGTCATGTGGAATGCGTACAGAATGGTACAGATGCGTATATATATGACGTCATCTTGTTATAAGTAATAACTCATATTTATTATAAAATTATTTAGGGGTTAACACGTAAGAAAGAAATTTGCACTTGTGACTTGTCTAAAAGAGTCATCTTCAAGGATACAAGGATGTATGGCTAGCATAGACGGTTTTACGAATTTCAGTAATATAATTATAAGTTTTTTTCTTAAATTTGAAATACCAAATAACCAATTATATTTGAAACAATTATATAATTGTTATTACTCTAAGTTTATAACATTTTCAAAATATTATTGTGTAATATTTTTTTTACATTTATATAAGACTAAATTGCATAAATGAATCTTTATGTTATACCCAAACTGCACTTTATACCTTTCACTATAGAATCGGTAAAATCCAACCTTTATGTTCATGTTTTGTTACATCATATAACCTTTACCACTAATTTCGTCCAAAAACTCAGTTACATGCCCTCACATGCGATGCACATGAGGGCGTTTCAGTCATTTTCCTTCTTCTTTTAATATTCACTTAAATTATTTCAGTTATCATTTAATGTTTTTTTTATATAAACCACAAACGAATTAGAGTGTTCTCGTCACCATCATTGGTTAATACCCCTCATTTTTCGGTAGCCACCATGATAGCATCGTTGTGGTTCACGGACTTCAAGGCTATGTCACTTAGTTATCTTCATTCTTGTGTAACATCGAGCAGATGACGTCACTATCATTTCCTCCTCAAATTACAGATCGTAACCGTCAAAGTGTTGTGGAACAATCCGAACAATATCCAACATATATCCTTAGGCTTATACTTAGAGACGTTGTGTTACGTCTACGTAACAACAGATTCAGCATACTTGGAGGGTTAGAAACTATTGATGAAGCAAAGATCAAACCTGTCTAAAAAAAGTATATGCATTTTATCACTATTGTAGGTGAAAGATCAAACCTAATTCTAGTTGGAAAAATCATATCCATTAAACCTAGTTCTTGATATAAAATTAGTTCTACCAGAAAAGAAACAAAGTTCAATAGCAAATAGTTCTGTTTGACTTTATAGAAGTCAAAATAATTATGTTTCTTAAATGACTCTAATAATCATCATTCACCGTTTATGGCTCTAATAATCACCGTTCACTGTTCTTGATCACAACTTATTTCTCTAAGATTGCTTAACACAATCAGCCTTCACAACCCTAAATCGTTTCCCATAATCTGATCTGATTCATCGGGAACCTTCATCATTCCACCATCTCCCACAATACACCACCCTCACAACCGATTCACCACCGAAATCCCAAAATATGTCAACTGAATTAGCCAATCAGTGAGTCGCATAAGTCCAATGGTAGGATTTGGAGTTCAGATTGAAGACAAGAAAGAATGGGGGTTGGTGGGGAGGAGTGGTCGTGGATCTGGCCGGTGGTAGTTATGTAGGGGTGGTTGCCGGTGGTGTGTGGCGTTGTGACGGTGACCGGAAGCCATGGTGGTGGCGGCAATGGTTGAAGAGTCTATAGAGAGATGAGAGTGAGGTGGTGGGGTGGCGTGGGTAGGTAATGTGGATTATATAAGCATAACAATTAATATAAAAATACATATGAAAAATGAGAAATGACAGTAATGCCCTCACATGCAACTCATGTGAGGGCAGTTAACCAAGAAAATAAACGACGTTAGTGGTAAAGGATATATGATGTAACAAAACATGAACGTAAAGGTTGGGTTTTGCCGATTTTATAGTGAAAGGTATGAAGTGCAGTATGGGTATAACATAAGGGTTGATTTATGCAATTTAGTCGTTATATATCATGTTCATATGTTTAGTTTTGATGCGTTAAATGGGTATGAGATATGAAGAAAACTATAGATCTAACTATGAACACAACGATGTAGTGATAAAACGATGTCCAAAACCTTTATTAATGATTTACTCAAACCAAATAACAACGACCAAACCCTAGAACTCACTAAATGAGTTGTCAATACACATACAGATGATCATCATCAACTAATCAACACAATCAGTTGATTGATCTATAGAATACAGCATAGAATAACAAGAAATCGTGCAAGAGAGAAACGAGAGAAAACCCTAACGACCTGGATCTGAGTATGATTCAGAAAACCCTAATCACATCCCCTTTTATACCAGCTGGGATGCACAATTACTTTCCAGCCCTCCATATCTTCTAGACTTCCAGTTTGGCCCTTCAACTTATAAAACATGTACACTTGTAATAAAAGTTAGAGATAACTGAATTTAACTAAGTTTACCACATGAATTAAAGATAATATTTTTCCTTTTAACATGCCCCATAATTCATATGACAAACATGTCAATCAACCCTAACCTTTTACAAAAATTTTCATGTTGAGCACTATTTAAACCTTTTGTACTAGATCTACTATTTGATTTTCTGAGGTAACTTTTTCAGGTTGAACTATACCATTTGCAATTTTTCTCTAAGAAAATAAAGATCTATTTCAAAGTGTTTTATTCTCTCATGAAACATTGGGTTAAAAGCTATTGATATAACAACTTTCCACAATACAATTTAACAGATAAACTACAACTAACTTTTAACACTTTCAACACATTTATAATCCACATTAACTTACAAGTAGCAGAACACATTGCCTTATATTCTCCTCAGCAATTGATCTATACAATATGTTTTGTTTTTTACTTTTCCAAGAGACCAATGAATCTCCTAAAAATATGCCAAATCGTTACAGATTTTCTAGTGGTTAAACATTTAGTCTAGTCTAAATCTACATAGCCTACTAAATCAAACACTTACCCTTTTTAAACAATACTTCATTTACCAGAAGACTGCTTTATGTATCTAAGCAGCCTTAAACCCACCCGCAAATGTGATGTTGATGGACTTTGCATAAGCTGGCTTAGATATTGAACAACTAATCAGGTTTGGTTTGAAACATATATATTGGTTTTCCTATTAATTTTTGAAAACCAATAATATCATTCAATACATGTTGATTTTTATCACTTTTACTCAAAAAACTAAGTACCCAAATTCACTAAGTAGTTCAAGATAATACTTGTTTTGAGTTAAACATTATTTTCATAATATAGAACTTCTATACCTAAGAAATATTTTAAAATCCCTAGATCTTTTATTTGAATATTTTCACTAAGAACCTTTTTATTACTTTATTAATTTCAGATTCTATATTTCCTGTGATGATAATATCATTATTATACACAAATAGAACAACACACAGATTCATTTGACAAAATAAACATGGAAATATCACAAACACTTTGAACAAAAGCCATCCTAATTAACACATTTGTTAATTCCTCATTCCATTTTCTAGGAGCCTGTTTTAGGCTATATAATGATTTTACAAGTTTACAAACCTTAGTTTCATTGAATAATATCCTTGTGGTAAAGGCATGCAACATCTTCATATATTTACCCATATAGAAAAAGCATTACTAATGTCCAATTGAAATAACCGTCAATTATTCTCAGTTGCTAGACTAATGGCACAACTAACTGTTACCATTTTTACAACCAGTGAGAATGTCTCACCAAAATCAGTACCTTCTCTTTAATTATATCCTTAACTACAGTCTAACTTTAAATCTTTCAATTTTCCCATTTGATTTATACTTAACTTTGTAACCTGACTTACACCCAATAGGTTTTCTAGCCGAAAAGCAAATCAACTAAACTTAAAGTATTATTCCTATGCAAGGCTTCCATTTTAGAATTAATAGCCTCTACCCACCTAACATCTTTAATAATAATATCATTATAACAAGTATGTTTAACAGTTTTATTTAGACTAGTAATAAAACGTTTATTATCAATACACAAATGGGAATAACTGAAAACCCTTTCAATACCATATTTAACTTTTTCATTTATCAAAAAATCATCAATTTTTTTCTTAAAGAAATAGTTCTATAAGATTTTCTAACTTTAACCTTATTTCCCTTAGATAGGTTGGTCTTAGTAACTGGGAATTTTGTGTCATATGCCCTGCCAAAACTCTCACTTACCCCTACTACTTAGTTGTTGACTATTGTTAATCTAATCGGCAGTGACAACTGTGGAAGAGTTACTTGGCTGTTGATTATCACTAGAACTCCTATGAGATCCTAAATCCCCCTCTTCATCATTGGGAGTTGACATGCCCTCATATTCATCAACATTGGGTATTGGTGAATCGAAACAATCAAAAATTTAAATGATTAATATTTGTATCTACGTTAACATCTTTTTTATTCTACAAGTTAAACTTAAAAGGGTACACACTTTCATAAAATTTTACATGTCTTGAAAAAAACTCCATTTTTCATGTAAACTTCATAACTTGTAACATTTTTTAACATTAGTTGAGCTAATCAAAACACATTTCTTCGCATGATCAAAATAAACTTATCCGGTTCATTTAAATTATACTAAAACACAAACACCTAATATTCATTAAATGAGTAAGAGAGGGCTTCAAACCAAACATTAACTCATAAGAAGTTTTCTTAACAACGTAGAAGAGAGAATCTAGTTTATCAAATACACACCCAGTTAGCACACAATCAAACCAAAACCTTAGTGGTAGGTCACCCTGAAATAACAAAGCTCTAGCCATAGTTAATAGGTGCTTATGATTTCTTTCAACTACACCATTTTGTTGTGTTGTATAACAACAAGAAGTTTGATGAATAATACCCTTTGATTTTCAAAAAAAACCATTCATTTAATTATTCACAAATTATGTTCCATTGTCATTTCTAAATATTTTTAATCAAACTATGTTTGTAACAACTCATAGAAACTAATCAAATTCTCAATAACTTTGTATTTCCTTTTAACGTATATCACCAAACAGTTCTACAATAATCATCGACTACAGTTACAAAATATTTATAACCTTCACGACTAACCATCCTACATGGACTCCAAAGATCTAAATGAATTAGATCTGCTAGAGATTTAGTCTTATGAACACTTAGTGGAAAAGGAACTCTAACTTGTTTAGCCATGTAACATACTTCACTAGGATGATTTTCAACAGAATCAAGATTTAGACTATCTTTTAAAATAGAAAGAACTTGGTTAGAAGGATGGCCTAGCCTTTTGTGCCACACATTAGTTTTATTTAACACAAAACAACATCATTTGCAAGTTTAATATCTCATATCTTAAAAACTTTGACACAAGTACAATTTGGGTGACAAACTTCTAAATCAAATTTAGAAACATCCACGTAATTAAAAATATCTCTTTAAGACCTAACCATATGTTGATTAGCTCTTAAATCTATAACCCAATTATAGTCAAACCCAAAGTTAACATACTTCAACAACTTACAAAAGTTTCATACACGCCAAACATACTTGTTTTATTTAACACATTTAAAGACTCACCTCCTAAATTAGAGTTGTATTTTTCCATTCCATATTTTTCACCCACAAGACTTAAAAATTTTGGCATCTGCTCATATGTAAAAAGGCAAGTAAAAGAAATAGAAGAGATGTTTGATTTGTTTGCAGATAGACTATTAGCAACTTTACCCTTTTCCCATTTGATTACCAATCATCTTTTTAAAACATGGTGGATATCCAACTAATTCAAGACATCTATCTATAATATGTCCTAACATATTACAATGAGTACACTTTAGATTTGGATTAGGACTTCTAAACACCTTCTTCTTAACATCAAAAGAGTTGTTTGGCTTAGACACAAAAGAAATATTTTGACCCTTAGATGACCCACTAGAACCTCTATGAGATTCCTCCATCAAAATTATTGAGAAAACAATTTTAATAGTAGTTTAAAGGATCCCTAGTTAACAGACTGGTTCCAACAGGTTAACACACATAATCAAGCCCCATAGAAATTCCATCAACTTAATCAAATGAGTAAAATCATTGAATTCTTTAAGGCTTAACAAGAACCAAATTCCAGTTAAATAGTTGCATCAAACGGCTTCCATATAGTATTTAGTCGCTGAGAGTACTCTGAAACTGAACTTCCATTTTGTATTAATGAACTTATCCTTTTATGAAGATCAAAAACCATAAACCCACAGCCTAATCATATTTTTTTTTAAATCCACCAATACTTCGAAGCAAGTTTATAAAAAATACTTGACCCAAATATAATTCTTCAGATACTGAATTTAAAAGCCTTGATAGAATAACTGAGTTGCATCTACTCCATTTATTTTTACTAAAGTTTTGTTATCTTCAGATTTAATACATTTACCATCAATAAAAACCATTTTTTTTGCTTCCAAAGCCAGTTTTATAGCACTAGACCACACAACATAATTTTTAGCACATTTTAACTTTATACTCACTATAGTGAAACTCTTGAATCACTAGCATGCAAATACATAGGATCACCAATATCCAAATTTCTAATAAGAGTCTCAGAATCACCCATGTTAAACACCAACCAATTAAGAACCTATAAACCAAAGGAAACAAGCACACATGGGGGAAGATACGTTAGGGAGAAGACTCTTCTGATTCGGTGGCAGAACAACTATAACGTGGGAATCACCACCCTAAAATTCTACAAACTCAAAAAGATCATTAGCACAAGATAATACAAGTGACTAGAACAAGCTCACAAAAAAAAAAAAAAAGAATCAGACAATAATAACACAAAAAATTCAACAAATAATATGCAACACACAAGATTACAGGGTGGCTCACTCCAATATACAATCTTGGTCCTTCTAGCCCAGTCGCAAATGCCTAACAATGAAATCCGTGTGACTTCAAATGAAAGAGTAAGGCCAAATTTACTTACAGGGTACTCAAAGCTGCTAAGAGAGTTTAATAACAACTTACAGTGATGTAACGCCCCAAAATCCTTGTTTTTACTATTATGGGTATTTTAAATATTATAGTATGATGTGGTCTAACTAGAGAATGCTTAACTTAGTTCAATATTGTTGCCTTTTTGTAGTAAGATGTGGTGACTAACTATGATACCAATGAAACATAAGGGGCTAGAATTGATCAAATAGGATAGTTTATTAAATAAAGAAAGGGACAAAGAAAATGCAAATGGAATGTGTGTATGTGTGTATCGAGATTGAGAGAGATATAAGGGAATACCCTCTATAACCTTAATCATAAAAATTCAGCAATTGGAAGGAAATTTGATGAGAAATCTCATGCATGAACACTTAATCTAGGTTATCTAGGCTTGCTAATTGTAAGGTAAGTTGCAATTCTTTTATTGGTGAAAGTCTAGTATGAAAAGAAAGTTGAAAGCATAAATTAAGTTAAGAATCTTGTTTAGAATCATTGTATGAATTAAGTATGTGTAGAAATTATGTATGAATTTATTATATGTGAAAACCCTCATGTAAGATGAAGTGGGTGTTCGACATAATCATGAAATATGGGGCTTTTGGTTTAAATCGTGATGTTAGTTAAATAACATGAAGCTAGGATACTTGAATGTTGTTGAAAGACTATTGTGATGAATTAGTATACTTGGAATTTGATGTATGTGAAAGATGGTATATAGTGTCATGAAAAGTTGTAGTTTTCTAAGTATCTAGAAATGTTGCACACCAAGTGCTCAATGAAATGCCTTGAATGTAAATAATGTGATTTTGTGATGAATACTTCATGATAATCATGCTTAGAATGTAAGAATCTATGTATATGGTGATTTTGACATCTACTTGTTGTATAAGTATGTAGTAAATTGAAGTCATGAAAACTAATAATGAATTTATCAAGTGCAGGAGTAAAAGAAGAAGGTTCAAGAAACACCAAGCAACAAAGAACTTAAGATCGAGGTAAGTTCTTATAACTTAAAAGATGGTTTAATAGTAGTCGGTAGTGTCTAATAAGTCAAGGTTGTATGTGGGACATTGACTTTTAAGTGGCAGTCTAGTGGTATAGACCTGTTAAAATAGGTCAATTTGGGTAAAGAATGATAAATGAATGAAAACCAAGATGTAGATCTTGAATATTGTTGGGTGTAATAAACTAACACTATGTGTGTCTAGGATGATTCATACAATGAAAAGAATGAAGTGGGATTGGGTAGATACTAAGCTATGGTAATAACTTAGTATGTTAAAGAATGAAACTTTAAAAGGTTGATCAATGGTTATCAAAATAGAAATGGGTTAGAATATATAATAGTGCTAAGTTTTATTGAAATGTTATAGATAAATTATTTGCATAGGGTCGGGACGAGGTTGGGACGAACACACACGCTTATGCCTTCCGTGGTGCTATTATGTTTATGAAGATATTATGGTCAAGGTCTTATTTGATGTTGGAAATATATTTTAAACTTGTCCTTATGAGTAAATTGTGGCATGAACAGCATATATGTAACTAACTTGTCTTGGATATGTTTTACTCGAATCCTTTTGATGATCTTGTTAACGTTGTTGAAAAAGTTTAAAATTTGGACTATTTTCTTAACAAGGTTTGATTTGATCTTAAAAAGTTTGTATTACAAGTGATTATCGGATGCACATAAGACATATGAATCAAAGCAAACCTTCACTTAGGGATTACTTTGATCAAGAACACCAACTCTGGCAGTCCTTACGCCAGATCTACTTTGTCAGCACCCGAACACTTTCATCACAAAGTTTCTGAGTATAGAAACTTTAACAAATAAGGATTAAACAACAATGCACCCGAAATAGCATGAATCACGAGATTCTACTCTCTTATACCATGAAGAAAACCACACATCTAACTATGAATCATTGTAGTGACAAAACAATGAACAAAACCTTTATTAATAATTCACCCAAACTAGAAAACAACCAACAAATCCTAGAACTCACTAAAATTAGTGCACAATACACATACAAATGATCATCATCAACTAATCAACACAATCAGTTGATTGATCAACAAAATACAACAGAAAATAACAATAAATTGTTTAAGGGAGAAACTGAGAGAAAATTCTAATGATCTGGATTTGAGAATGATCTAGCAACCTAATCGCATCCATTTTATATATATTTATCTTCTAACCCTTCTTATCTTCCAGACTTGTAGTTTGGCCTTTCAACTTATAAACCTACACACTTGTAACAAAAGTTAGAATACATGAATTTGACTAAGTTTGCCACATGAATTAAATATAATATTTTCACTTTTAACAAGATAGTTTCTAGTAATCAAACGAGTAATACTTAATAGCCGTCCAAAACTATTGTATTTTTTTGTATCATAAAGCATATACCCAAATCAATTTTGAATAGTCGTCCCAAACTTTTAGTATTAATCGGGTTTTAGTTTCTCAACAACCCATATACATGATTGTTGAAATTGATACTTAATATAAGAAATGGGAAATACGTTTGACATAAGTTCATTAATTAGATATTTTTTTCTTTATAGCTGTACAATACATTAAATTAATTTTAATGGTATTTTAGTTTTAGATTTATTTGAGTTAGTTCTGAAATAAAACTGTGAGAAAAAGTTGCTTGTTACAGTAGAAATGATAATCCCAATTCGATTCTAGAAACAGTTTATATTTAAATAAAGTTAGGCACGTTAACAACATACAATATATTTATATAATATATTTTAAATTTCAAAAGAGAAAAACAATAAGTATTTCAAAGTTATAAAAAATAAACTAAAGGAAAAAAGAAATATATTTAAAAGGTTGACTTTGTTAAGTACGTAAAGAAGCGTCTGAGCTTTCAGAAGGGTATATTCGAAAATAACAAAAACTTTCGTGGTTATAAAAATTAGCGTTAAAAACACGAAATCGAATTTAAAATTTTATTTTGCCAAAATATACAACTTTATACAAATTTTGCATTTTAAAATCTAGTTATAATTAAGTAAAATATTAAATTTATCATCTAGAAATGTTAAAATTTATACAAATATGAAAATTATCTCTATAGAAGTTCTATGGTAACAAAATATATTTTACTATTATATACTTTTATTTACCTTAATACTATCTTATCTTTATTTTCCTTAATTAGATTTTTCTTTAAAATATAATTATTATAAATAATTTTATTTGTTATTTTGTTAACTTAATATTTTATTTTTATAATTATTTTGTTTTCCGTTTGTAATTTTATTCAAACAATGTTAAATTATTTAACTTTTTTCTTGATCGGAATGATTGAAACATATAACTTTTGAACGTCGGTAACGGTACCGTATTCTTTTTTATGTTTTCTTAACAAGGGGGCAAACCGTTCGTTGAAAATTAAGTTGTATTCGCAATATGGCATTTTTGACACACGATATAATAACTTTTTCTTTATTGTGAGGAACAAAACCAATACCCTTTGAACATCGGTAGGGGTAGGGTATTCGTTTTTATATTTTCATAACATGGAGGTTAAGTTCTTTGAAAATTAAATTGTATTTGCAATATAGTATTTTTTATACCCGGTACTGTAACGGAACTATGTCGCCGCATCGCGCGGAAGTTGTTGTCCGCCGCATCGGCCAGGCTTATTCTTAACTCTAGTTAAGATTAAAGAGCCGGTCAGAGGTGCAGGGGTTAAGCAGACTCGAACTCAGGTGTATTGTGTGGAAGAGAAGCGTATATAGGGCAGGGGCCTTCTTTGTTCTTTATTATAATTTAAAATAAAAATAAATGTGTGAAAAAATATTAATTAATCAAATAAGTGTTACTTAGCAGGTGCTACTGTTTATATCGACCTTGCTTCACATGAAGGACGTGAAATTTACTTGATTACAATAGGTTTTCGAATAAATGAAACTTCATAATACAAAATCTTTAAAAGTTTAGTTTGGTCAGCTCTAAATTTTATATATATATATATATATGTGTGTGTGTGTTATAGTAATCTAAGGTTTAAGACCGGTAATAATCCATAAAAATGCACACTCCAAACTTTCTTTTTCGTCGTGAATAACAACTATGCAATGACTAAAAAGTTACCTCTTCTGTTCAAGACTTTCATTTAAATCATTTCAAAACAGTTTATACACATTTTGATCCGGATAAAATTAAATATGTTAATTGTTCATTAGACTATAGATAATAGTTAGTGCTTACTAAGAGGCATTTTTTCGCCACATCACCATTATTACGTCCATTCAAAAAGTGTGTAATGGTTAATGTCTCTCTTAATGCTCATTTCATTCATTACTTTCTATTGTTTTTCTTCTCTTTGGGCATTTTATAGAAATGCCCCACACTCTTTATGCCCCTATAATGCCCAAGAGGACGATATTGAGAGCATTATCAAATATTTTAACGCCCCTATAATTCCTATTGCCTATGGAATTTGAGACACGTATAGTTACTTTTTAACCAAAAGTCAGATTGCCTTAAAAGAGAAATAATGCTCGAGGACTTCAGATTTTGATTTCTAAAAACTAATGGCGCCTGTTTGAAAATAACTTCAAAAGACATTTGTTTCTTTAACAAGTTTTAATCCCTTAAAAAAACTCCGCGAATCAAACACATTTGCTATACGAATAATTAGACTTAAATGGTTAGTTAGAAAAAGTGCATTTACAAGTCTTCTAAATGTAAATACTGCAGTTATGATTTTATTTATTCGTACAGGTATGGAAGCCTAATCAATGTGATTTTAATTCTTAGGTCCTCCACATAACAGGATGATGGCTCACATTACATGTACAGGGAATCCCACAAAAATAAAGTTATATTTATCTTAACGTTTTGTTAATATTGCTTTTAGTACATATTTTTTTAAAACGACTGATCAACGATTGAATAGAACTAATGGAACAGTTTGCTTCAAAATCACGTGAAAAAGGTGAAAAATTGGGTGAAACAGGATTTGTTCTGAAAAGATGAAGAACAAGTTGATTTGAGTGTTTAGATCACGGATTGATGCAGAAAATCTCACTCCAATGTAGTGATTCTAGAGAGAGAACGTAGAGAGAGAAAGTGAGAAGTTCAAAAGTTTTTATTTTTTAGGTATTTTAAAATGTCTCACCTTTATTCATAATGCTATAGTATAGATTAGAAGAGATATTACACTTGATCTTAGCCAAAAGGCTAAGAAAGGTATGAATTTCGCTGGTTTGGATGCGAGTGTATCCTGGTATGATTAATTTCATCAGTAGCTCATTTGAAGGATTCATTGGCTGATAAAAAAAATTACATATTTTCTTTTATTAAAATCGTATAATTATCTAACTTGTTACTATACATATATTTATATTAACATATTATACATCCAGACTAAGTTATGTAAGCAACAAGATCAAGGGAGTTCTTATCGACTTATTTCTAACATCTTGTCACCATAAATTTTTTTCTATTACCTCAAATCATTTTACCCCTCATATTAGCAAAATCAACATTTTTTTTTCACTCATGTCAAACCGAGTTAGCATATTATTTTCTTAAGATTAAAATCAAACAAATAATGATAATTTTCACCCATAAGTAAATTGTAGTTACATTGCTTATCTGAAAACAATGACGTGCCTTATTTATGAAAGACTCTTACTCGTTCAAAAATCCACTTATTAAAGTGTTAAACAAGAGTGTTTCGTAAATTTTTTGCATGCAATATTTAAATGTAATAAATGAATATACATAAAAAATATAAAATATTAAATGTAAACTGATTAATGACCTTGTAAAGTTAAAAATAAATAAATAATGCATTACTTATAATCTTATATATAATAATCATTTGAACATGAATGTAATTATGGATGAGAGTAGTAGAAAACGATAACTGTATTTGTTTTGTCAAGATATTTCATTATATAAAAAAACATTGATGTCAAGCAGTTTCTAAAGTTAGGTTAATTTAGTAAGTAATAAATAAACCTTTTTTAAATATGTATTCCTTTAAGAACATACTACAGTTTGTTATTTATTTAAAAACATTAAAATATACAAAATAGAAAATATAAAAACGACGTAATTGCATTTGAAATGCCTTAATTTTAAAAAATTACTACTACTGCTACTAATAAATAATATATTTTTATTTAGTAATAGTATAAAACTTTACAGAATAAAAATTAAAAAAATAAATTAAGTAAGGAATATCAAATAAACTTTATAGAAAGTTAAGTAATACAAGAGTTTGTGATAATTAATTCAGTATAATGTTAAAGACTTATTGTAATAACTAATTAATTAAATATATAAACAATAACTCAACAAACACTAAAAAGAAATAAAGTTTATTTGCAAATCTGATCACTGGAAATAAAAAATGGGAAAACCGAAAATAAATAAAGTGGGATAAAAAGGGTTTCAACTAAAGTGTGATGGCCAAGTAAAACTTATAAGTTTACTAGTGAGTTTCTTAAATGGTATCTAACTGAACTATATCATAATTTAACTGGTATAGTAATATAATGTTTACTTTCATAAAAATGACGTAAATTCAAATATTTGCAAATTTAAGATTAAATGATGCATACATACAAAAGAATGTTGTTAAAAAACTAAGCTAATCTAAAAGCGTTCAATGAATTTTTCTAATAAGTCAAACTCAACATAAATAATAGTGATGATTAAACCCTGATCACTTCTCTCTCGATTTTTTAAGCAGCTCATCTATGTTTTATATGTGAAAAATATAAAAAGGAAACCTACTATTAAAGCGGAGGTGTTGTCTAACTGTAAGTAACGTGGTCATGGAGCATAGTGAAAATTGATAAAAGGATTGTTATCACTCGTGGTTGATAAAAAAAGGATGGTTGTTACTCGTGGTTAATGAAAACCATGAGTGGCGAACCAAATGGGTCGTTTGTGGTCTATAGGGCCATAAACTAAGTAGCGGACATGTAAAACCGAGGTATAAGCGATCCGTGGGGTCATAGAAGCCAAGGTATTGTATCAAATTAATAACCATGAGTACAATTTTAGTTGGGAAATAATGGGGAAACTTGATAAGGAATGTAGGAGATTTTAGCTAAATTACTTAAAGTCTCATAACAGGTCGATTTGGGTAAAACTCAAATTAGAAGATGATATTGTGATTAGGGAGAGCAAATGGTACGCGGTACCGGTACCGAATTTACCACACCGGGTTCTTTTTTTGTACCGATTAAGTACCGACTTTTGACATTTTTGGTACCGTTACGGTACCGGCCCGGTACCGGTAATTACCGGTTTTTACACTCAAACACACTGGTACCAAACCGAATATATTTGGTACCGGTACCCACTTTTGGGGATTTCGGTACCGAACTCACCCCTAATTGTGATGCTATGAGTATGTCTAAGAAAAACCAATCATAATTTCAGTTGTGGTTGGGAGAAAATGAGGAAAAACTCGACAAGGATTTATGAGGCATGAACTAGTACGAATGATGCCTCCTAACGGGTCGGTTTGGGTGATAAAGACCAAACGAATGATAGAAGTGAAAACTTTAATAATCTGGGTCCGAGTAGTGGATTATGGATTAAAAGTATTGAGGAAAAATCCTAAGCAACATAATTTTGGTTTGGACTGACTTGGTGAAAGTTGGGCGAAAATGGCCAAAATTTGGCTAAGTGTGAAAAGTGCCCAACTCTGAAAAGTTTCTGGTAAACTGCCTCTTCCACGCCACGTGAAGGGACAAGGTTGCTCTGTCGCAACACGCGGGGAACCCTGTTTCAGAAAGATTGTTTTTCTTTCTTGGTTTTAACAATTTCGTTCAAATAACTTAATTACTAATCGTTTGAATGAAATCTTATGATAGGTAACTTCTAAATTAAAACCCCGGATGAAGATCATGCCACGTGAAGAACCAGTCACTTCCCGAATGCTCGTTAGCTTCCGCTTTTTTAAAGGTATTTTGAAATGACAAACATGTGGTCTTGTAGTTTAAATCAACTTATTGCTACCTTGCGTTAGCTTATGTTTTAAAACATGTAATCTTTTGTTAAAATCGTTCGTATAAAATGTGAAATTTTATATGTATATAAGACGAGTCTTACAAATCTTCCTATCGTTTTGTACAAATGATCCTAAATAATTGAATCTAGTTCCCTATGCAATCACTTGATCTTCAATGGTGATTGGCGCATTAACGTCGATGCTTATATCACTAAAAACATAAGGAATATATTTAGTTTAGAGTGACAAATCCTTAAACCCTTGTCTTCCAAAGATGCTCGCCACTCCTCTACCATCACATTCAAGCTTTGTTTAGTCTTAGCAACTAACACAATACCATCAGCAAACAGCATGCACCACAGGACCGTATCGACTTGGACAACTCATCCAAAACAACCGCAAAAAGAAACGGGCTCAATGCAGACCCTTGATGAAGTCCCATCTTTACTAGAAAGGAATCAGTATCCCCTACAGAAGCTCGAACACTAGTTTCTATCCTACCATATATATCCATAAATATATCTATATACTTCATCAGAACCCTTTACCTTCTAAACTATCCCAAATCAGTCTATCAGGCACACTGTCGTTTGATTTTTCCAGATCATAAACATTGTATGCCTTTTCCATAACAATAAACACCATCTCAAACAAAAAAAAGTTTTTTTTTATTCTGACTTAGAGGTAAATTGCAAGTTACATCATAAATGTATATACAGTGTATCAATTTATAAATTGTACATGTTACATGCAAATCATAAAGGTAAGTTCTATAAAAAAATTTCATGGAAAATGTATTATACTGTAAAGCTTCAAACCCAGCCAAGAAAGATGCTAGAGTAAACTGCCATTTTGGTCTCTAAGATTTGATCACTTTTGCCACTTGAGTCCAAAACTCAAACCTTTGGTATATGGGTCCATGTGGTTTCAGTATTATTACCATTTTGGTCCAAAAGTGAATCAGCTCATGTTTGTCTAATAAAATCCTGTTATTTTGTCCTTTCCTCAGGGGCAAAACTGTCACAACCACACCTCCTTTTCCTCAGTGAAATCAGATTATCCCTTTAACCCTTCTTTGTTCCTCTTCCCCAAAACATCATCACACTCTCAACCACACCTCCTTCGCTCCATTCCTTACCTACCTCACTAACACATCATCCCACACTCAGCGTTGTGTTTATTGGCGGCGATTGAAGCCCGATAAATTGAAGAAGCTGTTGCCCAGGGTTTCGAAGCTGGTGAAAACAGATGGATTTAAGGCGAAACCGGTTTTGTTATATGTTATTGGGAGTATTGCTAGTGCTGGTGGTACCAGTTTGAATCGGAATTCGTTGAGTTTGTTGGTGAATTGTTTGGTTGAGATTTTGAGTAGTGGTGATTGGGCGGCGAGGAAGGCGGCTGTTGAGGCGGTTGGCGGTGACGGAGGGTCACCACCGGTGGATTCGGTCCGTTTTGGCGGTGGGGATTTTAAACCCTGCGATGATGTTGGCTTGCTACTAGTATGGCAACTCCGGTTGCAACCGTCATGCCACTGAGTAGGTTCAACGACGAGGATGATCTTTTCAGATCTGAGTCGATTTGTGTTGTATTTTCGTTATGCTTCCTGAGATTGATTAAATGATTGCGTTATATTGTTAATAGTGTTGACGGATGGTCACCACCGGCGAATTCAATCCGTTTTGGCGGTGGCGATTTTAAACCCTACGATGATGTTAGCTTGCTACTGGTATGGCAACTCCGGTTGCAACCATCGTGCCACTGAGCAGGTTCAACGACGATGATGATCGTTTTAGATTTGTGTTGGTATTTTCAATTTGCTTCCTGAGATTGATTTGATGACTGCGTTAGATTGTTAGTAGTGTTGGTGGTTGTTGTGTTAACAGTAGCTGTGAAAGACAAGCTTTTTTACGTTTGGTTGTTGTGACCATTTTGCCCTTGATGAGAAGGACAAAATTGCAGGATTTTATTAGACAAATATGAGCTGATTTCACTTTTGGACCAAAATGGCAATAAAACTAAAACCACATGGGCGCAGATACAAAAGGGTTGAGTTTTGGACTAAAGTGACAAAAGTGACCCAACCTTAGGGACCAAAATGGCAGCTTACTCAAGATGCTAAAAGTGGAATGATAAAACCAGTACAAATATTACAATTTTATATTTAGTTAAAGAGACTAAATCTTGCCTTGTTTTTTATCCGAAAAAACAAGTTCATCTTGATATCATCCATAATTTTCTTTGTATCCTTGTGAATGTCGTTGAAGATTCAATCATCATTCCTTGTCTTCCATAAGTACCATTAGGTGAGGGGGGGGGGGGGGATAACCCAAATATGGATAATGAAAATTTAACAATCGGCAAAGCTCTTGTCACCAATTGAAAAAAAAAGTCCATTTTTCACCCTAGAAAGAAATATTTAGAGCGAGGCTTCCTTTACCGAAAGAAATATTTTTAAAAATTGTTGGGGATATAGATCCCAATTTTGAATGGTTTCAAGGTTATAGTGGGAGGGGTAAAAAGAGTTCACGTTGTTACAGAATTACACATCAATGAATCGTCAACTCGAATCAGTAATGTTCCTCATAAATATGCTATGTTTACTAGGAACTCATGTAAATGTGTAGAATACTTTTGTAATTCGATTATATTTTATAAGGTAAAGGATTCATATGCAGACCAACTAGCGACACCTACACTTTCTTACAATGCACATGAAGCTATAAGGGCCCTTCTAGGGATAGTGCTAGCATCAAATATACACGTATCATTAGAAGGATATATCTCACGAGTTTGCTACACCAATGTAAGAGAGGTGATCACCAATCCTCAACGATGATGCTAGCTGCAGTTGTGTCATATTATTTATGGAATTGGCTTGCGTACTATGGTGCTTCCAGATTAAATATCGACATCAATCCATCAATCTCCGTTATTCAATAATGAAATGCATGGGGTCATTCCGAGGTATCGATTTCAGATTAACAAGCAGCAAAGAAACGTGGCTACTATCTTGCTAATGTGATTTACACAACTTGGTATGTTTTTGTGAAATCTTTTGCATGGCCAATCAAAGACAAAGGAAAAAAGTTCAAGAAGATGCAAGAGTTGGCAAGAAAAAATGTGAACGTGGATTTGATGTTTTAAAATCTGGATGGGGTATACTTGATCGACTAACACAGGTAATGAAGCGTGAAAAGATAAGGAATGTGATGAACTTGTGCCTCATATTGCACTATATGATTGTAAAGGCTTACGGGACTGCAATATCACTGAAGTACGTGATGGACCCTTTGACCGACTGAATTGTTGTTGATGATATCATTTCGGACTAGCGGAAATAAGATACACACTTTAGACTTCTATATGATCTTGTGAAACATAGTGCTCAACCACCAAACTTGAACATGCCTAATTCGAAAGACGTTTAGTTTAATTTACTATTTAGTTTTTTTTTCTTTAGTTTCAGGTATATTTTTGTATTTTGTTTTTTCTTTATAAATGTCATTTTAGTCCCTATGGTTTGGGCCATTAGTTTATTTCAAAGGTTTCATTTTTTTCCGTATGTCCAAAAAGGTTTCAACGTTGTCATTTTAGTCCACTGGGTCAACTTCATCCATTTTTTCTATTAACGAGAAGGACAATTCGGTTATTTTATTTGTAATTCTGTTAACTAGAATGACAATTCGGCCAGAAATGGCTGAGTTGTCCTTCTCGTTAACATAAATAATGGATAAAGTTAACCCAGTGGACTAGAATGGCAACACTGAAACCTTTTTGGACCCACATGTGAAAAATGAAACTTTTGAACTAAACTGCCAAAATAACCCAAACTATAAGAACTAAAATGGCATTTAACTCTTTTTAAAATGTGTTTTAATTTATTTGATTAGTTTATCTAATTTTTAATAAAAAAATGCTAAAATAACGGGTTGAGCTAGGAAAATGCACACGCTCATTTTTTTAGGATTAAGGATGAGTTAAAATGTAACGCAAGAACATTATTTGATGCTTGTGTATATACTTGACGTAAGAGTCCCCTAAAATAATGGTTAGCCCCATTTTCTAAACGTCTTGCTGCATTAGACTTGCTTATTGCAAGTTTTATAATCAATAGACATGTGTCGCTCAAAGAAATAATTAATAGACATGTAGGTATTTAGTTTTCTTGTAGTATCGGTTTTTGTGTCCGTCGAGTGTGCCCCCTAGATTTGTAGGCTATAAATTCTCGTTGATTTTGAGAACTGAAGTGAAGCCTGTCTTGTTTGCAAAAAAACAAAATGTATCACTTTCTTAATAAGCCTCCATGTGTAAAAGTCACTGACAGATGATCAAATGCTCTCGCCACGTACTCTTCAAAAGGTTTTGAAGAAACAATATATGTGTGTATTATTTCTATAAATTTTAAAAATGTTTGTACTTAGTGAATTGTGATGTTATTAACAAATATAGCAAGATTATTGGTCTAGCTCTTGTATAGATTCATAGTTAAAAAAATATGCAGATTTGTTTAGACAATGATTGCTATACTCCTGTCATATGTTAGTTTGCAATTAAACCTAGTGGACTTGTTAAATATGTAAAGGCAATCGTAGTTGATCAGCTTAAGAGATTTCACTAACCGTAGTTGATCAGTTTGCAATTTACACTCACCAGGATGTTAGTAAGTTTATATATTTTTTTCTGGAATAATAATTTTTTTACTCTAAAATACCATCTAATTAACATGTCCTTATATAAATTTAAACTTACAACATATTTATGAGGTAATCACCAATGCAATTAGACCATAATTCTTTTAAAAATTAGAAAGTATACAAGTGGTTTGATTCTATGCAAATAACACAACCACCTTATAGAAAGTTCAACATTAGTAAGTGTGTAAGTGGTTTGATTCAGTGCAAATATCACAACCACCTTATAGAAAGTTCAACAAAGGATTTTAAAGTGTAACACTCTAATCCTATAAGCTATCCAAATCAAGCTTCAGTCATGGTACACCAACACTTCAGTCAGCCAAATTATTTTAATCTATGACACATTGAACATGTGTCTATCAATCCAACGTAATACATATTTTTTTTGGTTAACTCCTAAATATTAAACATTACATGTTTCTTTTACGTCGCACGTTGTGACGAAACTGAGCAAGTAATTATGTAAAAAACATGATTTGAAAATAAAACATGTTGTTTAGAAAGATAAACCATTAGAACGGTTTAGTTTATCATCGTACTGTTTTATGATACTAAATTAATATTTTTATTTTGAGTACAACTTCGTTTTTAACAAAACTATACCGAGGGAAAATTAATCTCAACTACGTACTTAAGCTTTTAGAAAAAAGTTATAAACGTAAATTGTTAAAAAAAGTATCAAATTAATTGATAAATTACTATATGTTCTAAAAAAAGAAAAAAAATTATTAAGAAATGGTAAAGGAAATATTATACGATTTTAAAAAAGGAAAAAAAAGATAAAATTATGTTACTAAAAGTAAATATAATAATAAACTATTACAATATATTAAATAAAAAATAATAGAAAGATATATATTATTATAAAAATAAAGTTACTATTTATCTTCCTTCGTAAGAAGTATCAAATTAATCGATACATTAATATGTTTTAAAAAATAAAAAAGAATTATTAGAAAAATGGTAAAGGAAATATATGGTTTGAAAATAGAAAAAAAATTAAAATTATGTTATTAAAATCAAATATAACAATAAACCATTTTATAATATATTAAATTAAAAATAGTAAAAAGTTATATATTATTATAAAAACAAAGTTACTATTCATCGTCCTTTATCAATAATATATATATATATAGTTTTTTACGTCGCGCGTTGCGGCGAAACCGAGCAAATGATAATGTAAAACATAAGTGATTTAAAAATAATGCATGTTGTTTAGAAACCCAAACCATTAGAACGGTTTAATTTATCATCGTCCCGTCAATGATACCAAATAAATACTTTATTATGGGGACAACTTGTTTTTAACAAAAATTATAAGGGAATGTCAGGGAAAAATTGTAACATTTGTCAAAAACGGGTTTTCCAAACCCGCTCCGTTTGTAATCAAATATCAAGTTATAAATGTTTCGTTGCGTAATTATGTCTATTTTGATTCCTAATGATACATAATTAATAAACAAACTAAACTATAAAAGTTATAATTGATAAAAAATAAAAATAAAATAATTAAAAATAAAATGAGGCTGCCGGGACTCGAACCCGGGTCAGCCGGGTTGAAACCCAAAGACTTAACACACACACACACATAACCACTCCGCCACTTGTTGTTTTCTGTCAACTCTAGGAAACAAATGAATCTTATAGTCAATCATAGATCAACCGGTTGCGCCAAACAAAAACCGTAATCGGCTATTCAACCGTCCAAAACGTTTGAGTAATCACGAATTCTGGTTTATAACCGATGCACCGACGATTCTAATCAATTCAGACTTGAATTAACTTAAATTTTGATGATGATCGGTTTTTATAACCGAAGTTATTCAATTTCTGAGCTACGCCAATAATTGGTTCTTCTCTCGACTTAAAATCATCCGCATAACCTTCGATTTCACTTTCGCTACTCATTCAGTTCGTCAGAAAAACTTTTTGAACTCGCCGGAAATCTCTGCAAGTCGCCGGAAAACCGAGACCTTCATTAATACGGTAAATACTTCGATTATTTCTATTTCAAACCGTTGTTAGACTGTTACTAACCTCAAACCAACAATCAGAATCAATCCCAGACGTCAGAGCCGGAATATTCAGCTCTCGCCGGAAAACTTCTGGAATTTCCAATCTCACGCGGTGAATCGCTATGAACATTCAAAACTTCTGTTAATCCTTGTTTAGTACCCCACTTTCATATCTAATCAATCAAAACTGGTAATTGACCCGAACAGAGGAAACTCATAAAACAGAGCCGACGCCTTGCCGGAATTCTGTGATAAATCATTCCTCCGGTATGTTTACTTCCAACACCGTCTCTGCCATTTCATTTTAGTCTTATGAATGATTGTTAATCGTTTAAAAGCAAGAAACAGATGAGTAAACAGTTGACTGTAAATTCAGCGAAGAAGATGAAGTGTGATAACAATATAAGATTAATTAAAATCGGTATTATGAACGGGTTAGACACACAGTCCAGCGGTGGACTGTGTGCACATACAAACCACACGCCGCGAGTTCAATCCTTGACACACGTATGCCTCGTAATTAAAATGTTCTTTTTCTAAAATGAACCGGATCCTTTTCGCAATTAGATGTTAAGTATAATAAAAATCTGTATATTAAACAAGTTAGACACACAGTCCAGCGGTGGACTGTGTGTAACGATAAAGCACAGGTCCCGGGTTCGAGACCTATTGGTGACACCGGTTCGATGATTTAAAATATTTTTTAAAATAAAAGAATTTTGAATAAACTGAGTTAGTATATAAGTATAATTAAAAACAGAATTATTTCAGGTTAGACACGTAGCTCAGTTGGTAGAGCTGCGTGCACGCGAACGGGAGGTCTCGGGTTCGAGCCTCACCCGGCGCATACAGTTACACAATAAAAACCGGTCAACAAGTCAAAGTCAATAGTCAACGGTCAACGAAATAGTCAACATATTTTTATATTTTTATTTATTTAATTTAATTTAAAATCAATTAAAAATACTTAAAAATAATGTTTTTAAAGATAGGAAATAACCTTAAACTCACAAAAATATATCTGAAAATCTTATTAAAATCATTAATAAAATCCACTCATTTACTATATTTTTCCGTTATTATTTAGGTTAGTTAAATCTCGTTGTTCAATCCTTCCAACTCGTGCGCATCTCATCATCTCCAACCAAACGCACCCAATGTGAGTGAATCTTTACAAATTCCCCATTTTAATCACGTTTTTGGGGTGTATCATGTGTCTTGCCATTTATTATATTTAAATCATTGTGCATACATCATATCATGAACAAATGTGTATTCAGCTTGTTTCAACTGTTCGTGTGGTTATTGTTAGATTTAATTTATTATTTTCAGTACATGCAAATTCATAGGCCGCCGCTCCCCATTACATTATGAGCGTTGAGCATGTTCCCCATTACATTATGAGCGTGAACCTGGCGTGCCCACATACGATCGGCTCTGTTTGATTGAGCCTTGATCGCACAGACATTTATCATTTTCAGTACATGCAATATGATCGGCTCCGTTTGATTGAGCCTTGATTGCACAGTTTCATTCATGTTATATATTCATGCAAGTTGATATGTTATTGTATGCTGTTGGTATGTTATTGTATGTTATAGTTTGTGGTTGTTATTGCTACTGTTTGATTATTTACATTTGCTCACTTATGATTATGGCACAATTTTTCCTTGATAAAATAACAAGAAAAATCAATAATAAATGTTTATCTAACAAGGTTCACTCGCCAACTTATGTTGACCCCAAAACCCCCATTTTTACACATGATACAGGTGAACCAGCTGCAGCAAGAAACACATAAGATTGGCCTAGAAGAATAAACTGATTTAGAGCTTGGAATTGTTTAGTTGGTTATTTTTCTTTGTATTTGTATGGACATGTTTGGATTATTGAGAATGTAATTTTGACTTTAATAAATATGAAACATATTAGTAAATATCATGAGTTTTGGTGATAACCCAATTATGCCCCGACTCTTATTCCGCTGCGGGTCGGGGTGTGACAAAAATTAAACACAACTATGTACTTAAGTTTTAAAAAATAAGTTGTAAACGTAAATTATTAAAGAAGTATCAAATTAATCTGTACACTAATATATGTTTCAAAAAAAGAAAAAAGAATTACTAAAAGAATGGTAAAGGAAATATATGGTTTTGAAAGGGAAAAAGATTAAAAATATGTTATTAAAAGTAAATATAACAATAAACTATTTTATAATATATTAAAAAAATAGTAAAAAACTATATATTATTGTAAAAATAAAGTTACTATTCATCGTTTTTTATTAACAATATATATAAATATAATAATAGTTTTTTTTACGTCACGCATTGCGACGAAATCGAGCAATGATAATGTAAAACAAACGTGATTTAAAAATAAAGCATGTTGTTTAGAAAGCCAAACCATTAGAACGGTTTAGTTTATCATCGTCCCGTTAATGATACCAAATAAATACTTTATTATGAGTACAACTTCGTTTTTAACAAAACTTATAAGGGAATATTAGGTAAACAATTAAGCACAACTATGTACTTAAGTTTTAAGAAAAAAAGTTATAAACGTTAATTATTAAAGAAGTATCAAATTAATCTAATCGATACATTAATATATGTTTAAAAAAAGAAAAAGGAATTATTAAAAATGATAAAGGAAATATATGGTTTTGAATAGGGTAAAAATAAAAAAAATATGTTATTAAAAGTAAATGTAATAATAAACTATTTATAATATATAAAATAAAAAAATAGTAAAAAAACTATATATTATTATAAAAATAAAGTTACTATTTATCCTACTTTATCAACAATATATAATAATAATAATAATAATAATAATAATAATAATAACAATAATGAAAGTCAAAGATCAAATTGAACGAGTCAACGCAATAAGTTCAATTTGAATGCGTATCTCATAATGTCGTAGAAATCTTGAAGGTAAAACTAATGATCTTATGTGAAGTATAGAATGTATGTAATTAGTAATGTGTGATTGATTGTTATGAGTTACGATGATATTATGCGTAGTAAAGGTACGTGATGAGCCGTAGTTGCTAAATGAAAAGTTTTATATAGTATAATATGTTATGATATAGACTGCTATAATTGATTATGTATACTGAGGATGGATTACTTTTAAATATTTAATGTATATAATACATATTAAAGTTTATAGTTACCTGATTTAAACTATAACCCAGTTAGTGTAACTGACTTGTATTCTGTATATCAATTTATTGGCATGATGAGATTTGGCATGGTGAAGGTTCCACGGGCAACGAAATCCCTAGTTAACGCTATATATATAAAGACATTGAAACTTTGATGATTTAAATTTATTTGGATTGTAATGACTATATATTGTCTTCTACTTCATTCACTTTAAAGATTTATCTAAACTATGTGTCAAAGAGTAAATTTAATAGCTGAGACCCCCAAGTTTGAGGCATTTCATGGGAGCCTTTGCAGATGCCATCCTTTTAAGCAATCCAATCTTTAACCTAAAGTACATATACTAAAAAAGTTATGTTGAGAGAGTGCTAGTATAATTAAAGCAACCGTAGACTTTAGCAAACATTAACATGTTAAGCAATTAAGGAACATCTGTACATCATGTATCTATACACTATGTAATAAGACATCATTTAATCATTTAACACTTTACTGTAAGCAATACGTAGTTGATTAACCACTGGCAAGCCACAAAGGTACCATCCCTTTACCATTTAGTCACGGTCTTAACTTTCGATACCTTGTGTGACCACAATATCAACTTTAAACGTTCTTTGAGACTTCGGTGTTGATTTTAGACACGAATGTTAACTTTAAACGTATTAAGTCTCCTTTAGCTTTATCATGCAATATGCATACTTACAAATACGAAATTATCAATTGATATTTATATTAACATGATAGTATTGTATTTGGGATGTATCGAAGATGATACGGTAATAAGTATATGCATATTGTGTATTATATTTTTATTTATTTTAGAGTTTAAAAAGATGGAATTATAAAGAAAGAAAAATATATACTTGCAAATCTCAAATCGTATTTTGTAAAACACTAATGAGTATACCCGATACCTAACGGGTCATCACCTGATAAATACCAATGGGTTTTGGGCCGAGTATGTAACATGATTTTACAATCGAGTATGGGTATGAGAGTAGCCATACTCATCCCATATCCGACCCATTGCCATTCCTAGTTACGATCGTTTTGCTACTTGCAAATTTTGTGCCCATTAGTAAATTTCAATGCAGATTTATTTTTCTAAATGTTATTGTGTTACTTCTGATTTTTGGGTCACAAATCTTGGACTATTCTACAATAGGTATGTGCGTCATCCAAAATATTGTGATCGTGGCGCGTTTATTAAGTCAATAAAAAGTCAGTGATCCATTTTTCCAATTGTTAATACCGATAGCTAATTACAAGATTCATGCATTCGTGGAACTAATTATCAATTACTAAAACTATAGCCAAGGGCCATCGGCTCCAATGGCATTTGAGTGATAGGTTAAATTTTTGGATCTTTAAAGGTCTCAAGAGTTTGAAACCTAATTTAAGAGGGGTTAATCAAGAGCGGTGGATTTTCTCCTCGATGGTGTTTATTGTGAGTCAGATCTAGAGCGTCAAAATCAATATGGATAGTTGACATCCTGTCTCATCTCAGGAAGGCTCACTTAGATATTGGTGTTAGTTTCAAATGTTGTTAAAAAAGGGATATTTGATTTACATTACCCCAACTTTCACCAATTGAGCGATAACACTCCAAACTTTCGATTTGTACCACTAACTTTTGATTTGTACCACACTACTCCCAACTTTCAGCTTATTGGCCAATAGTACTCCCAAACTAACTGAAACCTATATTTTTTGCTTATGTGGCACTTATGTGTTGACGTGGAATTTTTTGATGACGTGACAATTGAGGTGACAGTTGACATGGCATCTAACTTGGCTTTTCAATTATGTGGCAGCTGACATGGCATTTGACTTAGCTTTTGATGACGTGCCAGCTGATGTGCACTAGTTTGGTGACATGTCAGCCGATATCAGCAAACTTGGTTAGTTTAAAAGTGTTATCGGTCAATAAGTTGAACGTTGGGAGTTGTGTTATACAAATAAAAAATTGTGACTTATGAGTACTATTGGTCAATTGATCCAATTAACTAAAGTTGAGATTATGTAAATCAAATATACACTAAAAAATTACTAAAATTGTTGGCATGGTCGGCGGCAGTCACATACTACTCTACATCTAACAATAACCTTTTTTATTAATTTTTATAAGGATTACATTAAGCATATTTTATTACTATTTGATAACTTTTAAATATGATATTTTATGAATTTTGATTATGATGTTGCGACATACTCATTTTTTTGTACGTCTAGATATAAATTTTACTTAGACCCGCGTTGGCATGTATTAATGTATAGTAATAGAAGCAAAAACGTATGTGTTATCATAACTCTTTTATGCTATAGCATTTTAAAGTGACGTCGTTTATTTTTCTTTATTATAATCATATAATATTATGCTTTATATAACTTCTTATTTTGTTTATTACATTAACAAATCGAATACCGTCCGAACAACATCGATACCAGTACCAGTATTCTTTTTTATGGTTTTCTCGACGTTCAAGTATAGATTCCGTTGATGAAGAAGTTGTATTTGGAATAAAGTATTTTTTTTGGTATCGTAAGCTATAGTGAGTGTAGGTACCATAGCAACTAGCGTAATGGACCATACCGATACTGTCACAACAACGGCACTGATACCCCTATTATTTTTTATGGTTTTTAGTCGATGTAAACATGTGTCGATATCCTCTTTGGGCATATGTCTTTCTGTTGTATCAAATGACGGTATCGTATCGAACTGTAATGAACTGAATCAATACCGACGAAAAGGTTCTTACGTATAGTAGGGGAATTCCACTAGCATATATTACTTTACCATGTCGATATGAACAATAGTTAGGTTTCTTTTTTAGTTTCACGTTCATCACTTATAATGTAAATTATATATGCCATTGACCCATATAATTATCAATTAAATTTTTTTTTTAATAACCTGAGTTCATCAACATTTTTAAAAAGCAGAAGATGCAATTATATTTAATTTTTCTCTCTCGAAATTTATAAATTGTGTTGAAAATGAAATCATTTTCAAAATAAGGGTTTTTTTTATCGTAAGCTATATAGAGTGGTTATCTTATATCGTTGGTTATATTGAGTGCCAGTATCGTATCGATGCCATAATGAACTAAACTGATTCCGATTTAAAAACCCGTATTCATTTTTTATGGTTTATAATTGATGTAAAATATGCGTCGATATTCTTTTAAGCATATCACGATTTTATTTTGTTCGTGCTATACCGACTGACGGTATCGTTTTAAACTTAACTAATACAAATCAAATTCGCGATACGTACCTCAGGGAATCCCATAAGTATCATAACAAAAGACATGAATTTCGCTTCTTTTTTGAAACCTCACATTAATTCATTTCAAAAATGTATTTAACTAGTGTAATAATAATGAAGGTAACTAATTATCAAACTATCTTATATATAAAGAAAAAAAGGTTTACGATATTAACTTTTTGAGTTATATGGATTGTTTATTTACTAGATTATCAACTCATTTTTTTAAAATCCTCAATTAAGATTTATTTATAGATATAAATCACTAACTTAGATACATGATTATTCCTTTACGTTCACTTAATATATTTAACTAAATGTTATTTTCATATTATATTATATATAATCTTAAATACAAAGATCGGTGACCACCTTTTTGATTTGACCCTAACTTCTCTTAATTGACAAAATTCACCTATCAAATTTCTAACTTAACAAAAACTTTCTAACTTGACAAAAATGAGCATTCTACTTTCCAACTTAACAAAAATGGCCTCATACTGTCTAACTTCTTTTAAAACTTTAAACTTTTGACATGTAACCTAGAGGGGTATGGTCTCAAAAACCTTGCGTCTACGCAATGGTCCATACCCTCAACAACAAAATAACAAGGATAACCTTGCATGCAACATGCAATGGTGCGTTTTTCCTTAGAACCAACAGGTCACACAAGAACCTTACGCACTCAGTGCAACGGTAAATTGAACCAACACCAATAGGTCACACAATGAACCTTGTGCACTCAGCGCAACGGTAAATTGGACCAACACCAATAGGTCACACAATGAAACTTGCGCACTCAGTGCAACGCTAAATTAGACCAACACCAACAGGTCACACAATGAACCTTGCGCACTCAGCGCAACGGTAAATTAGACAAACAACAATAAGTCACACAACGAGCCTTGTGTACTTGGCGCAACGGCAAGTTAGACTTACACGCGCAGGTTACTAGACCCGAATACAACCCTCTAGTCAATCCTAAAACCTTGCAAGGACAAGACAAACATGAGAGCACCTCATAGTCTTGTAGACAAAGGGATTTATCCCTGCTACTCTGCGCTGGCGGGAAAATACTGACAACCTCGCAGAAGGGATGAGCACTAAGAGGTGTTGACCATACTCAAGGGTACAGAGATGCAGAGCTGTGACGAATGGCTGCTCGGCAGGTTGCGTCTGACAGTGTCAAATGAACAGTGACACGAACACCAGACTGTACACCAACCATATCTAGGCTAGTGAATGTTCCACCTTCTCCACTTTCATCCGGTAGCAGGTCTGACGCCAAAGATGTCCGTCCTTACTGTCTGTACACATGGCACCATTCAGTGCCCGACAGACCACATCTCCTAACAGAAAACATTAATTCCCCTGCAGGGGATATTTAATGTCTGACCCAGAGGGACAAAAGGGATGTCTCTGGTCGCTTGGGCTGGGGCCAAGGCCCATCAGCCCATCTCCCCAGCCCACTAACCTTCGGCTATAAAATAAGTATCAGACCACCAGGTAAAACCATGAGTTATCATATACAATCTCTTGCAATCACATTTACAAGCATTCTCGCTTATTATTTGCAACGATCCCATACTTATTCTCACGCTGGAGTGTGGTCACGGAGAAAACCACCATTTTCCCTGTGACAAGGCTAACGACGCTATTCGTTTTGCAGATCAGCCTGAGTGAGATCACCCCGAGAGACGAGCGAAGTGCTAAACCTTGTATGCAGAAACAAACTGGTTGTAACATATATATCCCCAGATATCCCTAGGTTTAACCGGTGCTTCTTCATTGGCGTCATCTGTTATTTCCTTCCTTTTTCTCATCAGCTTTTTTGCTTAAGTCTTTTCGTATACCTCACGTCCTAATGGCTGACTTCCCATCCGGCACTCCACGAGGTCCTCGAGCAGAAGACAAGAACTTGGTTCATGCCTCCCGAATCGACGGACTAGTGGAAGAAGATTCTTCTGAAAACATCAGAGTTCGTCACGACTCCGGGCGAGTACACGTTCCGATCACCCAAAAGCTCAACTAGAGACTCCTTTTGTACCACCCACGTCGATCTTACCTCCGAGTGAGACCCCGGCATCTTGGTACATTAAGTCTTAGACGGCCCTAAACGTCGTCTACGCACAGCTCTACGCACAAGCAAGCACTCCTGCTGCCCCAGTGCAGCCCGCTGCTCAGGTGCACTCTGAGCTCGTAATATCTGAGCTACGTACCCATGAGACGGAGCTATGTCTTGAGTTGTCTCGAAGCATAAGCTATAACTTTTCCTCTTTGCATTAGAACGCAGCCCAATCCTTGCCCTGACGCGTCGCAATAGACCATAATATCATCACAACCTTCAAGAAGAGTGAGGATTGGTGCATCACAAAGTTTTTGTTTAAGGGTTTGGAAGGCTTCTTCTTACTTGGGTCCCCATATGAAAGGTTTTCCCTTTTGAGTTAAAGCCGTGAGTGGTACAGCAATGCGAGAGAAGTTTGAAATGAACCGACGATAATAACCAGCCAAACCAAGAAAAGTTCTTACTTCAGTTGGTGTACGTGGAGCTTGCCATTCTTGAACCGCTTTGATCTTTGAAGGGTCGACATGTATTCCCTTGTCATTGACTACATGCCCGAGGAATTGCACCTCTTTTAACCAGAATTCACATATGGAGAATTTGGCATAAAGCTTTTCCTTTTCTAGAAGTGCAAGGATGAGTCGAAGATGACGCTCATGATCAGATTTAGATTTTGAATAAATAAGAATATCGTCGATGAAAACTATGACAAATCGATCAAGATAAGGTTTGCAGACTCTGTTCATTAGATCCATGAAGACAGCTGGTGCGTTGGTTAAACCAAATGGCATGACCATGAATTCATAATGTCCATAACGAGTTCGAAAAGCAGTCTTAGGGACGTCTTCTTCATGCACTCTAAGTTGATGATAGCCAGATCGAAGGTCGATTTTTGAAAAGCAATTGGCACCTTGAAGTTGGTCAAGAAGATCATCAATGAGAGGTAAAGGGTAGCGATTCTTGATTGTTAATTTGTTGAGCTCCCTGTAGTCGATGCACATACGAAACGATCCATCCTTCTTCTTTACAAAAAGGACAGGTGCACCCCAAGGCGACGAGCTAGGACGTATGAATCCCTTGTCAGTCAACTCTTGTAATTGACTGGCTAACTCTTGCATTTCAGAGGGGGCTAACCTATAAGGAGACTTTGCAACTGGTGTAGCACCAGGTATAAGATCAATACGGAATTCGACGTCTCTAACTGGAGGAAGTCCTGAAATGTCGTCAGGAAAAACTTGCGGGAAGTCTTTTACTACAGGAATGTCTTCAATTTTCTTCTCCATGGTTCCCTTTTTGATGATATGAGCTAAAAACGCGACATAATTCTTGCGAAGATATTTTTGAGCTTGAAGACAAGACATTAAGCTGAGCCCTTTCGACGAGGTTTCTCCAATGATTCGAAGAGTCTGACCGTTTGAAAGAGGAACACGAATAAATTTTTCGCGACATACAACTTCTGCCTGATGTTGACTGAGCCAATCCATACCGATTATGATATCAAAACTTCCCAGCTTCATAGGAATAAGGTCGACTGAGAAATCATGGCCGTTTAAGGTGAGTGTACAGTTGCGTATAATAGAGTTTAATGAAATTGGTTTCCCGTCCGCAACTTCTACCGTTATGGATTCCGTGAGCTTATCCCGATTTTTGCTTAAGATAGGTTCAAATTCTAAAGACACAAAACTTCTATCAGCACCAGTATCAAATAACATAGATGCATATCTACCATTTATAAGGAACGTACCGTTAACCACATTGCCGTCAGCTCTAGCCTGATTCGCGTTAATATTGAAAGCTCTTCCTCTTGCAGGTGGAGGAGCTTGGTTCGCTTGATTCACCGGGTTGGCTTGGGCCTGAGCATGAATAATGTTTACCAACCTTGGACAAGTGTTTCTGAAATGGCTTGGGTCTCCGCAATTGTAGCAAGCCCGCATAGGTTGGCCCATAGGATAATTGGGTTGGCAGTATGTTTGGGCTAAATGTTGGGTGGGTGGTAATGGTAGGGGTTGTTGGGCTTGACCCATTAACTGTTGGTGGGTTTGGGTTAAAGGTTGGTGGCGGTTCGTTCGTTGAGGCATGCGGCAGGTTTGAACAGTATGACCTGCGCGACCGCAGCCGGTGCAATATTGGCAGGGATGATCAGGGGAATGGTGATATTGGCAACGGGTGCATTTTGGTAACGGGCCAGTGTAAGGTCTTCTATATGGTGCAGGTGAAGGAGTGACTTGAGTAATGGGTGCAGCAGGAATTGGGAGGTTGGTTTGAGTAACAGCGAAATTTCTGGTGTTGCGCTTCCTCTTGTTGGCAAACTTAGAGGAAGAAATGGGATGGTTTGAAGTTTGACCCTCAACAGGGGCTTTCTTTTTCTCTTCTTTGAACTTCCCGTTGCGAATTCGGTTCTCGGTCAGTTCAGTTGCTAGCTCCATAGCAGCTTCAAGTGTTACTGGTGAAACACTGAGAACTGAATCTTGGATTTTCGAGGGAAGTCCTCGAATATAATGCTCGATCAGACGATAAGTTGGGGTGAACAAATTTGGAACCATTTGGTTCAACTCCAAGAACCTCTTGTTATAGGTGGTGTGATCACCCTCCTTTTGCTTTAGAGAATGAAATTCGTCCTCCAGCTTTTTAATTTCACTCCTAGGACAGAAACGCCTAGTCATGATTTCCCTTAACTCCTCCCAAGTTAAGGCCATTGCATCTTCAGTTCCCCTCTTCCCTTTCTCAGTATTCCACCAAGTGAGAGCTACCCCAAATAGTCTCCCGATAGCGTATCGAACCTTGCGATCCTCAGGACAATCGCAGTTGAGGAAGGTGTTTTCCATCTCCTCGAACCAATGTAGGAGAGCAGTGACACCCTCGGTCCCTTCAAATTTAGGAGGATCACAAGACTTGAAATGTTTGTATGAACACTTGCTGGTAGGAGGGTTGTCGATGTTCTGGTCATGTTGTTGGGGAGGGTTAGTAGGATTTGTAGCGAGGGCTTGTTGCACTTGGACCACAATGTCAGGCAGTATCGTGGCCATTTGTTTCGCAATTTGGGTGGCCAAGCGTTCCTGAGACCTTCCTGATCTTTTACCCCTTCGTTGTTGTCTGGACGACATCTACAGGAACATACATGAGAAGATTGTGAGTTTATGGTGTCTTTTTAGGTGTCATGTGTCTTTAAGAAAATGAAAATAACATAAATATCAATAATGCAACTACATCCATAGGATGTCTTGGGTTTGCTCATGTTGGGCCTCAAATGTCCCCCATACCTTCACCTATATAGTCATGTGGGCCCCCATGGCTATTGGCTTGGTAGGATTCACATTAGTATTGGCAATTTAACACTCGCATCACCCGAATGCAAACCACAAAATATGTTCATGAGATGTTTGGTCGGAACGTGTCCAGGTGTAGACACAATGACAACTCAAAGTGGGGTTAGCTCACACGACGTTTGGTATACCATGCTTTGGCCTAATAGGTACTTCGTACTCTCATCGTTAGTCCCCAGGTAGGCAAACTGGTCCTTTATTTTGGATTTATATGAATGCCAGCCTAGACAGGACGTTCCGACTACCGGTACTGGTACCCTTCCAGTTACTACATGCTCGTCATGCGAACTCACTTTGATGAGATTTGAAAACACAAAAATCATTGTAAAAGCAATCATGATGTGGTGTGTGCTTTCATGGATGTGATATGTTATGAGTATATGATTCATAATAGGCATTATATGATAATATATACTTATGAACATGCTTGCATAACATTGAATGTAACATTTAACATAAAACATATAAACATCATGAAATTTGGCATGTAACACACAAAAATCTTATAAGTTTCTAATCAACTATAGTATAGGCTCTAAGGGTCTAATAACCTATCCTATATCCCTATAGTCATGGCTCTGATACTAATCTGTCACACCCCGACCCGCAGCGGAATAAGAGTCGGGGCATAATTGGGTTATCACCAAAGCTCATGACATTTACTAATATGTTTCATATTTATTAAAGTCAAAGTTACATTTCCAAATATCCAAACATGTTCATACAATACAAAGAAAATAAACCAAACATAACAATCCCAAACTCTAAATCATTTTATTCTTCTAGTCCAATCCTATGTGTTTCTGGCTGCTGCTGGTTCACCTGTATCATGTGTAAAAATGGGGGTTTTTGGGTCAACATAAGTTGGCGAGTGAACCTTATTAGATAAACATTTATTAAAGATTTACTTGTTAGTTTATCAATGAAAAATTGTGCATAATCATAAATGAGCAAATGTAAATAATCAAGCAGTGGCAAATAGCAATCACAACTATAACATACAATAACATATGATAGCATACATGAACATACCAACATCATACGATAAGTAACATAAATGAAACTGTGCGATCAAGGCTCAATCAAACGGAGCCGATCGTATTGCATGTACTGAAAATGAAAAATGTCTGTGCGATCAAGGCTCAATCAAACGGAGCCGATCGTATGTGGGCACGCCAGGTTCAACCTCATAATGAAATGGGGAACATGCTCAACGCTCATAATGTAATGGGGAGCGGTGGCCTATGAAATTGCATGTACTGAAAATAATAAATTGCATCCAACAATAACTACACAACAGTTGAAACAAACTGAATACACATGTTCATGATATGATGTATGCACAATGGTTTAATTATAATATTTATAACAAGACACATGATACACCCCAAAACGTGATTAAAACGGGGAATTTGTAAAGATTCACTCACATTGGGTGCGTTTGAATGGAGATAATAAGATGCGCACGAATCGGAAGAATTGAACAACGAGAATTCTTAACCTAAATAATAACGGAAAAATATAGTAAATGAGTGGATTTTATTAAGGATTTTAATGGAATTTTTAGATATATTTTTGTGAGTTTAAGGCTATTTTCTATCTTTAAAAATGTTATTTTTAAGTATTTTTAATTGATTTTTAATTTAAATTAAATAAATAAAAATATAAAAAAAATTGTTTATTTTGCGTTGACCGTTGACCGTTGACCGTTGACTGTTGACTTGTTGACCGGTTCGGTCAGCGAAATTGTTTGCGCCGGGTGAGGCTCGAACCCGAGACCTCCCGTACGCGTGCACGCAGCTCTACCAACTGAGCTACGTGTCTAACCCGAAATAATCTTGTTTTTAATTATATTTATATACTAATTCGGTTTAACCAAAATTCTTTTAATTTCAAAAACATTTTAATTCAACGAACCGGTGCTAGTATCAGGTTTCGAACTCGCGACGTGTGACTTAGTGTTGCACACAGTCCACCGCTGGACTGTGTGTCTAACCTGGTTATTATCTCGGTTTTTATTATACTTAACAACTAACGGAGTTAACCCGGTTCAGTTTTAAACAAAAAGGCATTTTATTACATAAGGAGTGTGTGTATCAGGAATCGAACTTGTGACATGCGACTATGTTTTGCACACAGTCCACCGCTGGACTGTGTGTCTAACCCGTTCATACTGATTTTAAATAAACTTATAACTTAACTAACTTCGTCTTCTACATTCAGATTACAGTCAACTGATTCACTAATCCGTTTCTTGTTTTTACGATTAACAAACATTCGTAATGCTAAAATGAAATGGCAGAGACGGTAATTAGGGGTGAACATACCGATGAACGGTTTATTTCAGAATTCCGGCAATGTGTCGGTCCCTATTTTTATGCTCTTCAACTGAACAAGACAATTAACCGTTTTTATTAGCTAATCGTGAAATTGAAGTGATCAGCAAATGTTAACAGAGGGTTTGAATGCCCTTACCGATTCTCAGATGAATATAGAGATTTTCAGAATCTTTCCGGCAAACTGAAATTAGCTGAATACAGTGCCAGAATTCGATTTCAATTGAGAGGTTTAAGTTAGAAATAGCCTAACAATTGTTGAACTACAATGATATTGAAAGATTTACCGTTTGAGGATGAATACGGTTTTCCGGCGAATTTTGCAGCAAATTCCGGCGAATTTTGCAGCAAATTCCGGTGAACTGATTTAAGCGTTCTGATGAACTGAAAGTGTGACGAAAGTGAAATGGAATATTGGTATGATGTTTCTGAGTCGCGAGAGGGGTCTGGAGTTGAAGTAATTGGGACTTTGATTCTTTTCGGTTATAAAAACCGATAGTAATGAAAATTGATGTTCAATCACTTCTGAATTGATTAAAATCATCGTTTCATCGGTTATAGACGTGAATGTGCGAGTAATCAAACGATTTGACGATTGAATTGCCGATTTCCGTTTCTCAGTTGGCGCAACCGGTTTAACCGAGTTTGTGTATAAATGATATTTGTTTCCTAGAGATAACAGAAAACAACAAGTGGCGGAGTGGTGATGTGAGTGTGTGCTAAGTCTTTGGATTCAGTTCTGGCTGACCCGGGTTCGAGTCCCAGCAGCAACATATCCTTTTTATTTATTTTGTTTTAACTTTTTATCAAATATAATTTTTATAGTTTAGTTTATTTATTAATTATGTATCATTTTAAATCAAAATAATCATAAATATTCAACGTGACAGTTATAACTTGATATTCGATTACAAAACGGAGCGGGTTTTGAAAACCCGTTTTTGACAAATGTTACACTCATGGCAGCAGCAAAGGTGTACGCACAGACAGGGCGTAACCTCAATAATAGTAGACCTCCCCTACCTCATCACCGCCCCCAAAACATGAGCAGAAGTTTTGGGAAGAAGAATAAAGGGTGAGAGATCACAGCCAGAACCCACCCCACACACTGGTCGACGCATGCATGACCATCAATAAACTCGCTACCCAGCGAGCAATAAAGCAAGATAATCGCGATCGTCAGTGGACCCCACTGGCGAAGACGCCGGCATAGGTCCTCAATACTGAAGACCATCAGTTCAAACAGCTGGCGCCGATGCACAATAAGAAAGGTCAAGACCCCTACCTTTATACTTTGCTATAATGTCATAGGTAACCCTTTAACTTTGTAAATATCACTTTGAACCCCTCAAGTTTTTAAAGTTTCGAGCTTACCCTAAAACTAATTTCTTACGCTTTTATTTTTATGGACGTGTCTATATAAATTCGAGTTGTTCTACGCTTTAACGTAATTTTTGTTTGAAAACGAGTTAGAACAATTTTATGTACGTCTTGACGTAAACTTTGTTTGAAAACAAATCGAGTCAAATGTAATACGTTTTGATTCGACGGTATAAATTTGAGCTATCATACGTTTTGACGTAAATTTAATTCGACAACTGGTCTAATTGATTGTAGTCTATATGTTATCATTTCACATATGACGTTACCGCAACACACGACAGGTAAAAAAACTTGTTTCAGATGAATTTGCTACAGTAATATTTTTGCAAGAAATGTAAGAGAATTTTTCTAGCATTAAAAATATTGAAAAGGTAAAATCTGGACTTCCACTCATCACAAGCAAAGACAAAAACAATCGGTTCAAGATGGACACTCGATCATTATATTGGTAAAATAACTAAAAATTTATAATTTGTGTTATACATATTCTATTCTATATAGTAACAAAAAAGAATTTGAACAGTAGTAAATATTTGTGGTCCACTTTTACTTTATTTTGTTAAAAAATATTTCATGTACACACATTTTCATTGATAAATATTAGTCGGTTTTTTTTCGATCTTGTTGATTATACTAACTAATCGTAGTTTTGTTAATTTGTTTTTACTAAAATAATTCCAAAAGACGTGAAAAAGAAAATTTATAAAATAAAAACTAGCAATAAGGTAAATAGAGAACGATAATCAACAAATCCAAATTACTATGTAACTATTTAAAAAACAACAATAGTAATAATATTCCTTTTTTTAGACATTGAACACATACACTTATTTAACTTTTTTTTCAGGACATTTCCCTAATTTACATTTTGATCACTTACAATTTGTTTATTTAACTTAAATTTTTAATTAACTTTCTACTATCCCTATACTTTTATAAAATTACCATACAAACCATGAAGTATATTAAAATTATTTTCCTCTTTTTTTTAATATAGTCAGTTGTTTGTGTTTTTAAAGAAAATTTACCACATCTTTTATAATTTTAAGTTTGGCAACAAAGGTTTTTCACATAAACTCACTATATTTTGTTTTATTTGATTTACACATTTGAATACATCGTCACACTTGATTTTTATCTACGTTTCGATTCACAAAATTGCGCCACCGCAAAAACAACGAATTGTGTATCATTGCTAGTTGTTTAAATTAACTATGTTTTAAACCAGCTGGGGTGATAGAAAAAGAAAAGATTACTTTTGCCTTCTTTGTTTATTTCTTTAACTTCATACTATACATAATATACAACTTTATCTCATTACTTTTTTCAATATTCTATCCTTTATCACTTAGTTTTATTTTTCTTTAATAACTTGTGTTTGTTACTTAAAAAAAGCTAATATGCAGCTATGTTTATTTTTTTTCTCTTAACATTCTGACATAAATTTATAGAAAATGGAGTGGTATTTAATATAAAACATTTTGTTATAGCATAAACTATACCAAGTACGGAAATCATAACGAACTAAACCAATACCAACCACACAACATTAGTAAGGCTAAAGGGTGTGGGGTCATGGTTGGAACATAATTCGCTACGTAGGAACATAAATGAAAGGCTACATCACCCCCTCCTTGATTGATGGTAGTTGGCGTGGATTGAACCACGATTACCATAGCCCTCACATTTGAAATTTTTTAGACAAAAATATATTAAGATAATAAAGGTGATAGTGGTTTGGGTCATGACCACACCCTTAATATAGTGGTTTTGGATGGTGGATTAGAGGTGAGTGAAATGACGCCTATATGAAGGGTCATGGTGGTCATGACCACACCCTTTAGCCTAATAGTATTGGTATTATCAAAATCAGTATCGATATTTGTTTTTCATGATTTTAATCAATGTAAAACATGTATCCTTATTCTTCTGGGTGTATCAACTTTTTTTTGGATTACATGAGAACCGTTTTGGAAATCAACCCATTGTAGATAAACTTTTTCTATTTTATAATAAGAATAATTATTTATCAAATCAAACTAGACCAAACTAATACCTACTGAAAACATCGGTATCTATATTTGATTTTTAGTTTCAATACGCGTCGATTTCATGGTATCGTACTACGACACTGCTTTGTATTTCATGGTATCGTACTACAACACTGCTTTGTATTTGTAACTCGCACATTTATATTTATAACTCTTATTTGATTATTTTTCACACTATTGTAAATATTATTTTATAATTTCTGTGTATACCGAATCTTGCCGAATCATGTATACAATTCCACTGGTTAAATAAAAAATCTCAGCATTTCCATTTCAAAGCTGTATTTAAAAATGCTGTAGTAACTCATATATTAAGTTTATGATGACTATTATATAACTTAAAAAAACATAATACTTATACACTTTTCTTTTTAAGATTTAAACCTAGTTGGTACTTGGTAGGTCACCTTGTTACCACTATCTCGAAGACTTTTTATTCATTTTATATCACTTTAGTGAAAATGATTATTATTATATTCAAATTCAGCAATAAATACTATGTTATACTAACCACACCCTTTTTTGTTGGCAGAATTCAGCCTACTTATATATCCAGGCCAACCTGATCATGTTAATAAGCTATCTCTCATCTCCTCTTTAGAGCTTGCTACACATCCCTCATAGCTATTGCCATGGAGAACACTTCTTCATTATCACCATCATCACCACCACCACCACCATCATCATCACCTACAAAAATAGCCTCACCTTCAAAGATCAAACAAGCGATAGTCGATTTAGCTATCAACATCAAAAAAATCGGAGTTGATGATCCAAGAAGGATTGCCCACTCTTTCAAAGTGGCATTAGCCATCACATTGGTCTCCATGGTTTATTATCTACAACCATTCTATGATGGCATAGGTGATGCAGGGATATGGGCTGTCTTGACCGTCGTTGTAGTTTTTGAGTATACCGTCGGTGAGCAAATTATACATATAAATAGATTAATTTATTTCCAAATATATAAATATAAATACATATTGTTTGATATGTTACTCATGAGTAAGTGAGCATATACATGCATAACCACTAAAACTTATGATAAACTTTTGTTTGATAAAATAATAAAAAAATAAAAAGACACCTTTAAATTGGTGCTTTTGGATCTCAAATAGGAAAGAGTAAATACCAATGAAGAAAAACGTACCTTTTTCAAAAAGATCTTGACAAACTAGTGAACTACATTGAGATTATAAACTTTTGACGTTTGCCGGTTAATGCACCGGACATGAGAAAAAAAAAGTCCTCATTTATGCGTGCACTCAATGATATCATTGATGAATTAATATACTACATTTAATCACATGCGCGCACACACTGGATGTTATTACACATATATAAGAAGGAAAAAAAAAAGATAACTTTGATTTCATTAGCAAATTATAAGTTTTATAAAAGTTAATATTTAAAGTAAAGTTTACGTTGTATGTCTATAGAAAAGGACGATGACTTATATATAAGCATGTAGATGATACAACGAATTATTTTCCAAAATAGTATAAAAAAATTATAAAGGCTTAGATGTAACTATTTATCCAAGTATATATGCTTATTTCATCAATCAAGATAATATAAAAGATTTATAAAGGCAGAGATGTAACTATTTATTCAAGTATATGCTTTGTTTCATCAATTGTGAGTTGTAAACTGAATTTGTCAATCAGTAGCGGATTTAAAAAATTTTCATGAGGGTAACGTTTCAAAAAAAATGGGTAACGGAATCGATAAAACGTCAAAATTTTCCAAAATTTACACTAACGTCGGAACGCCAAGGGGTAGCGGAGGCTACCCCTAATTATATGGTACATCCGCCCCTGTTATCAATATTTGGAGATTAAGATGAATAAATTTTTTAAACAGTTTGGTTAAATTTAATTGAATTAAACAGTTTAAAAGTCATTTAGGTTCTACTCTATTTTGCAAAACTTTTTACATGGTCCAATTTTATACACATCTATCCATAATCCCTCCATTAATTGAAGTGACTAGTTGATTTGTGTCCCAAAGTTACTTATTGTTGATCAGTTATATTGCCCTAAATTAATGCTTTTTATTTCATGTGTTACTAGGTGCAACTTTAAGTAAAGGCATGAACAGAGGCTTGGCGACTCTACTAGCGGGTGCATTAGGCGTAGGGGCCGAAGCATTTGGTAGCCTATACGGGCCAACCGTTAAACCGGTTGTTGTTGGCTTCCTTGTTTTCTTCTTAGGTAAAATCTAATTTCTTTATCTATACACACGCCTCAAACCATACTTTAAAATTAGAGAAAATTCCTAAAATAGACAAGCTGATTACGATAATGATACTTTACTGATTTTTACGCAGTTGCTACCGCCACATTTTCAAGATTCATTCCCCGCATTAAGAAAAAGTACGACTATGGGGTTCTGATATTTATACTAACTTTTAGTCTGATATCAGTATCGGGTTACCGAGTTGATACAATCATAAAGTTAGCTCACCAACGGTTTTCGACAATCATTTTTGGTGGCTTAACTTGTATAGTCATCTCCATGTTTGTATTCCCGGTGTGGGCTGGTGAAGATCTTCATAAACTCATTGTTACTAACTTGGAAAAGCTTGCAAGCTTCTTAGAAGGTTTGTTTATTAGATATATTCATGAAAAAAACCTTTGATTTTTTAGGTTATTATAAATTAACTCATCTATATGATTTAACAAATGGTTTATAGGATTTGGAGATGAATATTATAGAGTTTCTAAAGGTGACAAGTCATTTCTTGGTGCTTATAAAAGTGTTCTTAATTCCAAAGCCACAGAAGAATCACTGGTTAGGATACTTCATATACACTTTTTATTATTTTTTTAATTCATGTATATCTATGTATATAAGTATGTATGTATGTACGTACGCAATAATCTAAAACATTTGTTTATTAACTATTTGTCGATTCTAATGAACAGGCAAATCTTGCATGGTGGGAAATAGGACATGGAAAATTTCGGTTTTGTCATCCATGGAAACAATACTTGACGATTGGTGTTTATACACGACAATGCGCTTATCATATTGAAGCTCTAAGCGGATATCTCGATGAACAATATCAAGTATGAAATATTATACTTAATAGATTTGACATTAGTCATATGTGTATATATGTAATATGTATATAAATATCACTAAAATTTATTTATTATTTTGCTAAAGGTACCCTCAGAGTTTCAAATGGCAGTTCAAGAACCATGCATGAAAATGAGCTCAGAAGTAGGAAAAGCTTTAAAAGAATTAGGAAATTCGATGAAGCTAATGGTGTATCCTTCTACTTCAGATGTTCATATGGAAAATTGCAAAAAGGCAGTAGATGATCTCAATATCAGGTTAAAAATGTCAATGGTAGTGGAACGCGAAGACATCTTAGAAAGCATACCCGTTATCGCAGCCACTTCGATACTAGTTGACATCATAAAATGTGTTGAGAAAATATCCGAGGCCATCGAAGAACTTTCTAAACAAGCCCGCTTCAAGAAACCGAAAGACATAACATCAGATGAAACTGGAAAGCCACACTTTCGTCATCGTGGTGCAGCTGTAAAGCCCGTTGATGGCGGAACTGACCGAGAATTGATCACTATTACGGTCAAATCAGATGATGAAATCCCACAAGAACATCTTGATAAAAACAAGCGAGAAAGTAACCGGTTATAAGTATGCCTATATGGCTATATTATATATATGTGTGTATATGCATGCATGCATTATGTATGTGTGTACTTATAATAATAGTTAGTAATTAGTAATAAGGCGTGATATAGTTTTTTGCTCAGTAATAGGAAATGATTCCCAACTATTTCATGTCATGATGGGATTTGGGATGATGATTACTGATTTGTTTAACATGAAGTTTCGAATAAAAAGTAATTTGTTCATGGTAATTTCCTATATAGTTTTATGATGCTTTTTAGATTAAATATGGAAAATAGTAGAAAAAAAATTAGTGAGCTGAATATAATTTCTCTAAACTTGGTTGAGATATATAATTACAACTTCTTGACATTGGACAAAAGTAGAATCAAAAGACACAAATGAACCAGAAACACACAACATACATGAGTGAAAAACACCTAAAACACACTAAGATGGCTAATTCAACTGCTTCTTAGATGGACCTCTTTATGGCTAGCTAGTGACTTTTAATCATGAGTGGTTAAAGTCAAAACATAAAGACAAAACAGAAGGGGATGTTGTTGACTATGGAATTACCACCTTATAGATGTCTACATCACTTGAATGTGGTCAACATACTGGACACTATTTCAAAGAGTTCGACTTCAAGAAGGGTTGTCACTTGTTAGGATGAAAGTGTGGGCTTTTGGAAGCTTTGAACTAAACAAATTGGCCGGGAGACTTATTAATGGGTTCGAATGAACTGGTTGAACAATGTTTTGAGGTCAACAAATGTTCACTTTTTTAGAGCTTATTAAAAGTGGTTGTCACCCATGAATATCAATGAAGGTGACCGATAATCGGCATTTCGTTAGATGAGGTGCCAAAACCAACACTGACTTACTTGCATGTTGATAGGTAAGAATGTGCAACAAAGACTTTTTGGTAATTTTAGTGTCTTAAATTCATTTGAAGTAAATGGGATTTACAATTAACACAAAATGGAAATCTGAAGAAGCTTTATACGGTTAAAAGATGAGGAGTGCACACTCGTTCAAGTCTAATAGGATTTTTGGCTTTAAGCTAACAAAGATCAAGGCGGCAACGCTCTCTTGGTGGGGATTTAAAAGGGCAGCGCGAGCGGAATTACCACCAAACCAACGACACACCAGTTCACACCAATCGATGTAACCACCAAACTGATAGATCTCTTCATGGAAAGTTGTGGCATTTCATCAAAACAAAACGATATGACGGTTTATGGTTTATGAAAACTAAGTCTTTGTATATTTTGGGATAGACACTTGACATAAAAACACATACTCTCATTCTCGATTTTCCAATTTACTTGATTGAGGTTTCTAATAACCCATTAAAACAATTCAATTTAAAAGTTTATGTGATTCATAAATATCGTCTAGAGAACTATAACCAACAAAGATTTAGTTAACTATTTTGTAAACAATAGCGAATGTGGAATCCTTCGTGACAGGACTTCAAAATTTTAAAATTAGAGAAATCAGAAAAGATAGAGAAACTTAAGGGTAGGACTGTAGGATGTAGCAAAAAATGATGCACTTTCATCTCATATCTTTGAATGGTGTGTATATTATGGCTACATACGCCGGTGTCACATTCTAAATGGTATGTCTGACTCTATTTGATGTTAATCAAAATGCAGAATTCGCAAAGGAACTGTGATGTTTATATGAACTAGAAAACACGGTTGATGATGTCACATGCAAGAGATATCTCGACGGTCATTTTAATAATGATAAGATGGTTGTTTCATGACTTGTGTTGGAGCTCGACTACGTATCTAAAGGAAATTTTCTCAACATAACATTAAGATGGGTCAATCTCCCTCGATCTCAAATGTGATTGACCAACGACCTCCTACCTATAAAGATTTCAAGCATATGTTGGAAAAAAAAAAGATGAAACATGACTTTGGTTCAACTTGGAAGTCATATGAACCAGGATGCCATCTCTAGATTGAGTAATCCTTAAGATTGAAGTACATGGCAAGCCGATAAAGATATGGTTTGAACTTATTCAATGAATGTCATAGAAGAAGTGGACATACCAAAGGGCATAACAATTCATTGGCAACAAAAGGAAATTTAAGAACTCACACACAAAAAAAAACCAACAAGAAAAGCAAAATAGCTTGTTGAAAATGTGGTATACCTTGTATTTCAAGAAGCATTATCGAGTTGATATAAAGAGAAATGAAGCCAACATATGTGGTTCGGGACCAAGGTCTAGGAACCATGATTTGCAACAAGCCAAGAATAAAAAAAAAAACAATTAATAATTCTGTTCAAAGAGAAATGTACACACATTTTAATCAACCCTCTCTAAAATATAAATAGAAAATTTTGAGAAAATCCTTCAAGTAAATGGTGTTATAGCATTCACATCACATTCCGTATCTCTAAAATATAAATAGAAAATTTGAGATAATCCTTCAACTCAATCGTGTTATAGCATTCACGTCAGATTCCCTATATCAACTAACCCTAGAATTTAAAGAGAAATTATGGTTTTCAAGTAATATAACATTCTAACTCATTCCTTAAAATAGGAATGATTTAAAGACTCATCTCTTGTTCCCTATATATAAAGATGCAATATTCGATCCCTATATTTTCTAAGAGTGCCAAAAACAGATAATATAAAAAGGATGAACTATGTTCTATAATTTAACAATGATAAAAATGAGGTATATTGAGATGTGAAGGGTGAAACGCCTAAACCTAGGGGTCTGATACGTTTAATTTACTAATTAACAGATAGTTCTTAAACTATAGATTTCATTTCACATGTAATAGAAATTGCTCAAAACTTATTCTAATGTCAAATACAAAACATAATCAAAGGTCTCTAAACAAAAAATAAGATAGATAATCGGGATGCCAGTCTCTCGTAGGTTAGCCTCAACCTCTATCCACTTTTATGATTGTTAGCTCTTGAGCAACCTAAACATTAACCTAACGTGATCTTAAAAGTCAGCTACGGGTGAGTGAATTCTAGTTTATTAAGGCATTATAAAACATCTTATGCATCAATACATACTTTAAAATTATAAAATTTATCTTTAGCATTAAGGTGGCATTCACTAGAGCAATCAACATTACTTATTTCAAAGTCTATACAATTATGGCAGTCCCATAGGTCACTACCTATGATTGCGGCCCTAGAGGTAACTAACTATAGTTGGTCCTCATGCGTTAGATTCACAACCATGGACCATGTTACAAGACTTGAAGCATTGGAGGTACTAACCTATATTGTGCTCCCCATGTGCCAGGTTCACAACTATGAACCGCATGATAAGTTTCTTTTAGCTCAGAGGTAACTACTCTATATTGTGCACCACATGTGTAGGTTCACGATCGTGGACCACGTGATAAATCTTGGAGCCCCCAAAGGTAACTTCCCTATAGGTGCTCCCTAGGTGTTAGGTTCGTGATCAAGGACCACATGACAAATCTTGCATCCCCGGAGGTAACTGTCATATAGCATGCTCCCTAGGTGTCGAGTTCGTGACCGTAGACCACGTGACAAGTCTTGCAGCCTTGGAGGTAACTGTCGTGTAATATAAATCATTCCTTTAACTGTACCTTTTATTATCTTTATCTTTCATTACATATCCAGTTGATTTTCAGTTAACCTATTCTTTCATAAATAATACATTAGATTGAAAACGTTTCCAAATAATAATAAGAATAAAAGCCAAAGTATTCATTAACTTGTTCATTTCTTTGTTATTTACACTTTACTTACCGAGTATTCACATCTCCTAAAACCGTTTAAAAAGGGTCTATAGACTCACGTGTGGTACTATGATATACTTAACTGAATTATGAAAGATCCCAACACTCGGACACTAAGTCAATTTGGTAAAAAGAAACATAGCAATATCAACTTTTCGTTAACATATTCAAGTGAAATGTTAAGACGTTTCGCTTGTACGTACTTTAGGCAAAACACTTTCTTTTGGCGTGGGCAACATTTCGTTTTAAAAGGAACATTTCACTACATTACACATTTCACTTAATCCTATTTTTTGTTGGGCAAACCTTTTGCTAATCATTACATTTCGCAGGTTATACTTTTTGTTACACATTACGGGTGAAATGCTACTTTTTCAGGTAAGGGTTCAGCAAAATGTTTACGTTGTTCCTCAAAAACACCAGATCGACCTCTAATAGCGGCTATAAAAATGTAGACCTGCAAACTTATCAAGATCTTGGCTTTATGAATCCAAATGCTCCAAACTACACATGTTCAACATGTTTCCATGCATAACTGAATGTAAGAATGCAAGCATTAGTCTAGAATCTATACCTTTACACCTTTTGAACGAGATCTGATCGAAACAGTTATGAACCACCCTTTTTAGCTTAAAAACACCTTGTGATCACTTGTGGATTATACGTCCACGTTCAACCAAGATCCTTGTGCGAAAACCGTGACTTTCTCTCTCTTGCTTTCTCTGTCTAAAAGACTTCTCAAAATGGTAAGGATGAGGAGTAAGCATGTAGGTGGCAATGGGTATTTTCCATAATAGGGTTGATGCCAAAATTAAAATTATTATTATGCCCCTCATTGTCTCTTGCAAGCCACGACCAAAAATGGGCTTCTTAATTCCATAAGTATGAAGGATAGAAAGCCTAAATCTTTTTTTATAAATCAAAATTCGAGATGTTACAAAGGTTATTTTAAAAAAAATATTAGAGACTAAGGTGATTTTTAGTTAAGTTATTCGGATAAAGATGAGGAATCCAAGGTGCATACCTTTAAACAAATATACTTGTTTTAGTTAATGATTTGTCGCTAATTAAACAAGTAGTATTTGGGTTAGGCTTTATAACAAACAGGGCATGATAGTCAAGCCAAAACCGTATTATTTGTTAGTCATATTCAGGCTGTGTAAGAAATTATTAAAAAGGTAATGAAGTTATATAACCTCCTTCCATCAAAACTATATAATCTATAGGTTGTATAATTTATTTATATAATGTCATCTAATTTATTGAAATACTAGAAAAAAATCAGGCTATTAAAGATGTACCTTTTTAATAGTTTAAATTACAGCAAATTCGTCTTGTTATTAATATGTTTTTTCATGGCAATTGTGGATTTGGAGCTTGTACCCTTAACCTCAAAGGGAACAACACTTTGATTCCAATGATTGTGTCAATTAGACTTAACCCCCTCCCATTAAACATTTAATTGTTATTTTCTTTCCCTTTTGTGTTACCATTTCAAAATAACTATTCTTAAAAGCCTAAGTAAAAGTTTCTTACATGGCACAAAGGTTGGGACATTATCTCAAGCAAATCCTCCAAAGGAACCTAACTATAAAAGTTGGCTATAAAAGTATACAATTTTATATAGACAACATTAACACATCGAAGAGAGGCAAATGCAAGCCATTTACAATTTTTGAAACATGACCTAACTAAAAACAAAAAAATAATCCGCTTTCACATTGAAGATATGGCTCCTTGGTTAACCAACATGATCTTACAGCATCCACAATGTTGCAACATATTATAATTTCGTAAATAGGCATCTTAACGACTCATTAGGTTTTATGTTTCTTTAAAAAATCTTAATTTGTCTTATGATGTACAAACTTTCATAAACTCTACATCACACTTAACATCATCGTCTACTTGTACATTTATTTTTATATCTATCAACTTACTTTTATATTGTTTATTTCTATGTTTTGTGTATATTTAAATAATAATTCATTTTAAATGTAAAATAAATATCAGCAATAAAAATTAAACATTAAATAATACTCAACTTAAAATTTTTCAAACAAGTATTCTTACGGCTATATTACATCGATTATAATCTAACAATTGTGTTCCATGGCTATAATCTAACGGCTATATTCCAATAACTATTATATCAACTGTGAATTCAAAACATATTTTAACCCTTATTGTCACTCCAAATTCAGTTTTCTCTCAAATATGCATATGTTGTTGAACCCTTGTTTTCACGTTTGAAGAACAACGCGACCCAAATTCAGAGGTTGGGTATGTAACTGACACTAGATAGGAATACTTCCCACATCCAGAAGACATAAACATCAATCAGTCTGATAACGAGCATTTGAGGAACCATGACCTGGAAGAGGAGCGCTTAATGGATTCAGTTTGCTCGTTTGATTTAATCGAACATATTTAGTTATGTTTAATATTATGTAGTATTCTATTTTATGTGTTTCTTATGTTTAATTATGTAGGTGTTCTTAGGTTTATATAAGCTTTTAAATTAAAAATATGTAGGCTTTTTTAAGTTCATGTAGGTCTTTTAAATTATGTTAAATTATGTTTAACGTAATTTTATTTTAATGACCGGTGTAACTTTAAATCATTTAGCGGTGTGATTTTTTTAATCAAAAACCTAACATTTGGAGCCCTCTACACGTTGGGACTCATGTCCGAAATTTTGGACCTTGGTTCGAAATGTTGTCACCCTACCTCATAATGTGTGTGGACGTGGTGAGGGTGTCCGCTTCCCCTCCATATATTCTGAACATACGAATTTACCCATATTGTGGGTGCTCTTAGTCCAACCATCACAAGGCATGAAATAGAATATGCATCTTATAATATTTCTATGTTTGAGTGTAATAAATGAGTTCATGTTAAACTTACAGTTTTGTTTTAGTCAACCCATTCTTAGCTTGCCCTGTTTGTTCTTACATATTTTTTTAAGATATGTGTTATGTTATAATCTGAATTTATTAGGTTTTTTAAGCCAAGAATTAAAAATAAATAGAGATTATAGACTTGACATGTAATTATTTTATGTGCGTATTACTTTTTCTTTGTAATCTAAAACATTAATATACAAAAAGATAAATAAAATAGAATTTTCTGGCTAAATAAGTAGTCTAAGCGAAATTTAACACGCCATGCTAAGATTCATGTGTTTTACACGACTTTCAGGTTAATGTCATATCGAATTTTTGAGTTTGATTTGCAACTCACATAGTTCAAATCTAATAACTAGGGATATAGGTGTAGTTCTCAAACCAAGGTTTCTTTTTTAAAAGGTTTTCATCTACTTCTAATTCTATTACAATATATCTATTTAAAAAAATGGGTCTTGATCTTTAATTTTTTTTTATTGTTTCCTGTTTTCGTTCGTTTACTCTTTATCTGTAGTTGACTGGGTTCAAATTTATCTAATAATATTTCTGATTTTCCTTATCTTATTATATAATTTCAATCACTAGCCTTTTCTGTAGAAGTTCATGCACCTACTCTTATTGTTACTCTTGGATGACTACATGTCTATAGTAATCTTATTAAATATTCACAATTCAGTCAAAATATATAAATCATCTTTTTTCAAACAAATTGTTAAATGAAGTCATGGTTCTACGTACGAATTAGAAGAAAAAAATTATCTTATGAAACGATTCTAAAAGTAGTTATATCCAAAGGAGCTTGTATGGAAATAGTTAATTTTTCTAGTTTTTAAACAAACAATTTTCTATGAAGTTATCATTCTATGTGCCGAATTACAGGCAAAAAAACCTTGACTGTTTTTCAAAATGATTCTGAAAATAGTTTTATCCTAAGGAGATTGAGTAGAAATAATTAATTTTGCAAGTTTTTAATCAGAATTGAGTATGGAAGGTTAGCTAGTTTAGGCACTTGATGTCACAATTGCATTAAGAACTTACATTATTATCACCATGTTGATCAGTTTTGTATGTATATAATAGAAAACATGTAAATTATGTACTTATTACAACATTCAGGTCAGTTGATAATCCAGAAACTGATGCAACCATCGAGGTAGACAAGATAGCTTGGTCTGGTTCCCGTTTTGCATATAAGTGATGGAATTAAGGAGCTCGTATGAATGATGAACTCGTGAATAATGGAGAGAGAGAACGATTGTGATGCTATGATAAGAGTCTTAACATTTTCCCTCTCTAATAATCTCCTATACACTTAAGGAGAAACCTTTATTAGTTAGTAAAGGTAAATCTGGTCCATCAACAATTACCAACTAATATATTATAAGGTATAATTTATTATTTTAATCTAATATAATATAAATAATTATGCTACTTGATTAAATACATTTAATATATTTAATCGAACACATCAAACAGTTAAACATTAGAAAAAGTTCTATATTTTCACTGTATTGTACCTTGTTTGCTTTATAATAGAATATGCTCCCTGTTAAGTTGAAGGAAGACTGTTAATCAACCATTGAATGCAGTATATGCTTGGAAGTATTCATATTTCTTATGAACAAAATATGTGTGTACTTGATGGATTTTTGCATAACTTTTATTACAAATTAATTGTTAAAAAACTATTGAAGTTATTGGACCGCAGAATAAACATCAAGACCAAAAAGATTACAATCGTTAGGTTCTGTAAAAACTATAAACTCAAATACTGTGAGAAGCAAGTTCAAGAACTCTAATCCATATTACACATCATTCATTTGGACATGACATTTAATGTGGCGTTTCAGGCGTTTCTTATAAGAAAAATATTGCTTACCTTTATTTAACGGCAAAATTCCCCATTTTGAGCCACCCCAAGACTCGAAATCTCACCACTCATCGGGACAAATATAAAAATATTGCTTACTAGTTTGATAAATTTCAACAAGTACTTTATATAAAACAAAAGAATATAATTATCACTATTAGAAAACAGCCAAATTTATGACAAGCATATTTGTAGCAAATCTGTGGGAAATTGGCCTCAGCTACAAATTTGCAGGAAAATTGTAGCAAATAGGCTCACTTTACTATAAATTTCCGACAAATTTAAAATTTTATTTTTTAAAATTGTTTTTTTACTAAAATTTAAGACATAACAAATAAAATCAATTTTATTTGTAGGAAAATTGTAGCAAATAGGCTCACTTTGCTATAAATTTCTGACAAATTTAACATTTTATTCTTTTAAATTATTTTTTTACTAAAATTATGACATAACAAATAAAATAAGTTTTATCTGAGGACATTTGTAGCAAATGAGGTCAATTTGCTACAAAATTGCTACAATTTCTTTTTCGTGGCAATTGTATCGAAAACTTGTGGAAAAATTTTGGGTTTTTTTTTTGTTTTTCTTTTTTGTCAGAAAATTGTAGGAAAGTTGTAGTAGTAATTGGGTTGTAAAAAAATTTGTAGGAAACTTTTGTAGGAAAAAATGTATTTTTCTAGTAGTGTATGTGATATCTTGTTGTTCATCTTCGTATTTAGGAGAAATTGTTGATCATATCCATCCCTAAAATTTGAAACCATCGACCTCGTGACAACCAAATGATACCAGATAACTTGTTCAACGTACCACTAATCTAGCTGATTACACACTTCAAGATATTAGGGGCATTCATTGATTCCTTCAACTATCAAACATTGTACCTTTATCCCGTTTGAATGAATTCTTAGCTTAAATCTTCAAAAGAACCGGTTATAAAAGAAAATAAAATTTAAAAGGGTGTTTAGTAAGATTTGCTTAAGTTTTTAGTATGGTTAGTAAATTGATATGTTTTTATTTAGTTTGATTTAGTTTTCTTAAGTTGGTTTAGGGTTTGTTGGTGTGCAAGGTGGTCAATATATTAGTTTTAGATAGTAGGGTTTGGTTTGTGTTTTATACATCGAACTTCAATGGCAGAATGAACGTATTTTCTGCTTCTTATTACGTATCATCGTAGCCTACTCTTCTTCTTTTTTGGATCAACGGTTGATTTATTGGAGGGGTTAGGCCCATAATTAGTATTAGGGCCTCTAGGCTCACACTGAGAGTTCGTGATAGCAGAAGCAAGGTCGAGCAACAATAACAAACTGATGTTCTGATTAGTATTGATCGAAGCAGCAACAAAAATTCGAAGGAAGCAGCAGATGACTTGATTGATTACATGCGAACGAAGCAATAAGCAAGTAGGCTGCAACTTGAAGGTTGATAGCAAGAGAAAAGCAAGTTTTTAGCAAGAAGGAATGTAATGCGACAAAGTTTTCAGCAAGATTAAACATGTAAGTGTTCCGCATCATTTTTTGCAAGAGTAGCGTAAGAAGAACACAACAAGAGAAGTGAGAAAGAACGCAAAAAATCAGCAAGACAGCAAGATTAAACAAGTAAAGCAAGAAAGCCAACAAAAAATAGCAAGATCAGCAAGAATAAAAAAACAATTAGTTTCAAAGTATGAAAAAAACAATGGCAAATAACAATGCATTGGTACCAACTCGTGAGCGAGGGGAAGGTGTCTTTGTATAGCCCAAAGTTAACCAAAGGGAATTGAACCACTAGGGCTATCTTGATAGAGACTATTTTGAAAGCATATGGGCTTTGGGAGACAACTCTTTCAGGAAATACAGTAGATGAGAAGAAAGGGCATACCATAAAGGCATTGATCTTCTAACAGTTTTTCTGCTTAGGTTGTACATCACACGAATGGAAAGCAAGTATGGGATTCGATCAAGTTCCAATACCTCAGAGCTGGTGGGTTCAAAAAGCACGTTTACTAACCCTGAGAAGTGAATCTGAAGCGTTAGAAATGAAAGAAAATAAAACCGTGAGTGAATTTGCAGGCAAGTTGAATGGTATGTCATTCAAGTTCAAAACTCTTGGATCTAATCTTAAAGATAATGTGATTGCAAGAAAGTTGCTTAACTCAGTTCCAAAGAAAATTCTACCTATTGTTAAAAGAATTAAGGCTTAAGAAGAACGTTTGAAAGTCATGATAAATCAAGGGAGAATAATCAAAGCAAACATCTTTTGGCAAGTTCAAACAACTCAAATGTCAATGATTATGAGTGAGAGTTTGCCTTGTGGAAAGGGATGAGGTGATCAAATTTGTGGTCAAGGAAGCCGAGGACGTGGACGTAAAAGGGGCTCTTATCGAGGAACCTGAGACAAAAGCGAGTTTAGATATTATGAATGTGGTAAAACCGGTCACTCTTCATTTGAGTGCACCAAGTGGAAAGACGAGGAAGAGGCCAATCTGGTTCAATTTGATGATGAGCTTGTTGTGAAGGGACGAGTCAGTTTCAGGATTAACAGGGAGACGTTAGTTTAAATCCTGAAACAAGTTGCTTAACAAATTTGCCTATTAATTTGACTGTAATGGAGAAGCGGTAATGACGGATACCTATCATTTAAATAAGACGTTTGCAACATCACGAATTTTCCAACATTTTGTAATAGGATTATTTATATTAATCTTATTTGTATTTACTTGGTATAGTTCCAATTTAATTATCTAAAACAAATGACCAAAATATCATAAATTTCTAAACTTTAGTTAGAAGTGTAGTAAATATTCAGTTTATTATTACTTAAAAGAGTTAAAATAACAATATAACATCAGTGGCGGGCTCAATAATTATTTCCTAGGGATGTGGATAAGGTGTTTATCTATATTTTCAAAAGGTGTCGTCTGATTTTTTCCTTAAAATATAAACTAAATTTTTTCAAAGGGTGAGGCCACCCACCTTGGCCAAAGGGTGGGTCCGCCCCTGTATAACATTATGGCCAAATTCAAGCCTGGTGATATTTGTTCGTCCCATATGAGTCTTCAAACACAAGCAAAGAAAACATAGTTCTAATATGTGTTAGTGTGTGTGTTGCGAGACCAAAAGGGGTAACCTTCATAGTTTATAAACTATTTGTAAAACAAAGTCTTTACTTTAATGATTCTTAAACTTCCTTTACCAAATTAAGAGTTTGACAAAATCCACTCAAATCTTAAAAAACAATGTTAATTGTTGCCGTACATCGTTTTACTTGTGGTTTAAATATCCTTCTGGACCGAAAAGAAAGCAACAAAAGCAAAAATGGATTGACGAAGTTAAAAAGGTTGGATACACCAAGGAAAAAGACGGTGCAAGTGGGTTGGTATCATTTTGTGTTTTCGGTCAGTTGTAAATAAAGTACTAGTGGCTCAATCTCCATTTTAAATATAAAGGGTGCAAAAGGACACTTATTATTTAAGTGTTACATGTATAGCGCATTTGTAAACAAAAAAACCTTTGTATATTGCGTTTATAAGTTTGTTGTAATTATTTGTTTAGGCATAATGGATTTTAATAATTCAAATTATTAGTCGTTGATTAGCAGCGGTTTTAATTTTAAAAATAACCAATTGTGGTCTCATCTTTCCATATATTATAAATTAATCGACATTTACTAACAGAACCTTAATTTCTTTTTGTCCTCTTATCTTTTTTGATTTAGTAGAAGTCCATTAATTTACAATATATGAAAATGTATGACCACCACTGGTTATTTTTGAATTTGAGACCGATGCTGACCAACAACTAATGGTTAGGATTATTAAAATTCATTATTTTATTTGTTTAAAATTAATTTTGTATTAAATGTTTTCTATAAAAACGTCATTTAGGTAATTTGTTTGTATTAACTTGTGTGTTTAGTCTTTATGCTTAAAAATCACTATAAAAATCCTTTATGTTTCATTTTTGTTGCATGTTTCACCTTTATCATAGGAATAATGGAGTTTAATAATCTCAATTATTAGTCGTCGGCCGACAATGATCTCAACTTCAAAAATAATTAATGATGGTTTCATCTTTTCACATATTATAAACCAATGGAACTTTCATAATAGAACCTTAATTTTTTGTCTCTTTTTTTCCCTTTTCTGTTAGTAAAGGTCCATTGTTTTACAATATATGAAAGGTGGGACCACAATTGGTTATTTTTTAAGTTGAAAATATTGCCGGCCAATAGCTAATAGTTGAGATTATTAAAATTCATTATTCGTTATACATATAAGTTTTCTACATGTGAAGCTAAGGGATTCCTCATATTCTCATTTCTAACCTTTTCATATATATAATATGTTGTGTAATTATATATTGTACTATTGGTTATAACAGTGTGTAATTATCAGACATTAGTATAGTGTGTAATAATGTGGACGCATATACCCTAGCCTAAATACACGTGCCATGTTCTTGGTGAATCGCTTGATTTGTTCAAAAAATGACTTCGCGCATGAAACGACCTTGTATGTGTGTACAGCAACAACAGCCGTACCAATATAATAATCCCACCTATATACAAGTTATTGATGGGATTCGAGAAGGATGGGATGTAGTCAAATTTTACATCTATCCCAATAGATAGAAAAGCTACTTACATCGACGCCTCCAGCACTCCGGCTCTAGAAATAGAAGTGTATTTGTAGGTTTGTTGATTTCGTTTATTTTCTTAGGCAACTTCAATAACCTTTAAAGTGTGAAACAACGGATAGCAACATGATTATGATTGCATGATAGTATATAATGTAGTGTATAACTCATAATAAGCTACTTAATACAAGAAATGTCAAACTGAAAAAATTACATAAAAGCATTCTTTAAAAAAAACTTCTAGTTAACCATTACTCAAACTTCATTCAAACATTTGGTAAAACTCAATCAAACATTTGGTAAAAAACTATTTTCATACATTAGAACATTACAAAAACTTCATTCAAACATTTGGTAAAAACTATTTCCATACATTAGAAAACATAAACTACTAAATAATTAGATTTATATAAACAAACATAAAGGACGGTACACACGTAACTCCATCAAATAAAATTTAAAAAAAAAGAAGGTAAAACTCTTCGATTATAAACTGTAGGCAAGTTGTGGATTGGAAGGTAACTAAATATCTCAATATATCTTTGTATCATAGCATCAAGTTTACGTAATTTTATAACTAGTAAATCAAGCACTAGCAATAAACATCAACGAACTCAAAACAGTGATAATATGTGTATAGCAAAAACAATGATAAATTAATAGGGTTTTATATAAATATTTAAAGTTTCAACTTAACCCGGTTGTAGCGGTTCTTTTAAAACGCACCCTAAATACAAGAATACAGTTCGGATGTAATGGTTCCGTTTCGATTCCTCGATTCTGACGGTTTAAAACAGTAATTACTCAGCCCTAGCTAGAAAAATTAACACCATCATAGCTATTACCTACAAAACATATATATATCATGCACTAACTTTTGCCCACTTATAATTCAATGCATTTTGTGAACTTCCACTCGTGTATCTTTAGAAACGGTGTGTTGAATAAACCTGAGAAGTCGTTACTGTGAACCTTGAGATCACACTGAATCCACCATAGAGTCTACCTCGCTTCAGAATATTAACCACATGGGCCTCCATATATCAAAGGGCCAAAAAAATTATACACATCTATAGCTCAGCAGCCGAATCCATTACATCATATAGTTAATAGTTCTACATATCGTCTACTAGTTACATATACTAAATTTGACGGGTAGGAACTCAGTTGGTTTTGATGAAATCGAAAAAATAAAATTTTCTATTAAACAGTTTAAGTCTAATGATATTAGAAAAATAAAGTTTATCTAAACATATATATACAGATGCAAAAAATACAATTTTCTTCAAACGCCGTCAACTATAAACTTTTTAGTTCATTTAAATGATGATTTATAATGATAACGTTTGAAAAGAGCCCTGCGTTTTTTACCTTGTCTCGGGCGCCAAGATGGTTAAGTTGCCTCTGATCCACTACAAGATTAATGCAAGTATGGATAAGATAAATTGATATGGTAGGGATAATGTGTGACTAAATTGTATGGTTAGCAAAATGTGATATGAATCAAACACAATCTTTAGTAATGATTTTAATTTTTACTCTTTATCAAACCTAAAACCGAAATCATCAGGAAGAGTGTAGTATATGTATCTACTAGGTTAGAACCTTGTGTGTTACATGGTTTGATGAAATGTATTTTTATGTACTAAGTAATAAAAATTTATATCTTTAAAAAACCATGTATTGCACGCGTTGAATAAACACGACTTGAATAAATAGGTAGAACCCCGTGTGTTACACGGATTGGCCGTGGTTTTGGTGGAAGATGGAGAGGAACTCGAGGTCGTGGTGGTCGTCATGGTGGTTATGGTCGTGGTTCCGGCAGTAGCTCTAGCGGCCATCGGAGCTCGTCTTTCTCAGCTAATTTCACATATTAAGGAAACAGGGCACAACAAATGACGTTCTATTCTCTAGGGATTAGTCAAAGTCAACAAGTAAATGGCGGTATTTAAGCAAGTGGGCCTAGGTCAAAATTTGACCCACGCATCTTTGGTGATGAGCAATCTAGCTCAATTTGGGGCCCACTACCCTCTGTTCAGCCTATTTCACTTAATGGGCCTATTTCTCAGCACATATTATCTGCTAGGCCTGGCCAGCAGCATCCTTTATAATATAGCTTTTGGGCCTGGTCCATCTAGGCCTGGTTCGAGCAGTTTTGGGCCGAGTACTTCTCAAGGATTTGGGTTGTCTCATTTTTCTCAATGGGCCAAGCAACACACTTCCCCACATTATGGTTTGATAGCTGATTTGTTGGGGATTTGTCAACGGGTGGACTCTTAGGTTCCTGACTTGGGCGCTACCGCTCACATGATTGCAGACTTTTGGACATTATCTACACCAGTGTCTTTTGGACAACAGGTTATCTCGTCATACGGGTACTCCTTTGGCTAATACAAAATTGTATGCACTGTCGGTGCTCTTCAGTATCTAGTCTTGACTCGACCCAAGATTGCTTATGCAGTCAGTCGGGTGTCTCATCTTTTACATACACCTATTTTGTCACTGGGTTGCTGTCAAGCGTCTTTTGCGATATCTTCGAGGTACCGAGTCTTATGGATTGACTATTCGGAAGTGTGATAGTCTTACTATACATGCTTATTCAGATGCAGATTGAGCTGGTTGTCTTGATGATTGGTGATCTACTACCAGTAATTGTTTTTTCTTGGACCCAACCGTATTAGTTGGAGTTCCAATAAATAGCAAAATGTTGCTCATTCTAGCACTTAGGCTGAGTATCATGTATTAGCTCATACAGCTGCTGTGATTCGGTGAATTATGTCTATGTTACATGAGCTACATCCTGATTTGACTTGTCCACCCACATTATGGTGTGACATGGTGTTAGCTCAAACATTGAGCATTTGTTATGTGTCTACTACTTTCCAAATTGCTGATATCTTGACCAAAGGGTTGCCATCTACTCGTTTTGATACTCTCCGGTCCAAACTTCACATATAAACATTTTTACATATTTTTTTTAGAGTTTTTTCATATAAGCATATATAGAAGTTGTTCAAATAAAAAATATTATTTAATTGATTTTTATTTTTTTATTAAAACATCTACATGTGTTTATATGTAAAAACTTTGAAAAAAATATTCGGTAATAATTAATTTTTTACATGTAAAATATATTATTTATAGGTTTTTATATGGTTCTCAACTTTTTTGTTGTGTGTGTAAGCATTAAGAGAAAATTTAGAAAACTCTAACTTTCCAACATTTATTAATTTTAAAAAAATCACACATGTAATATACATGGTTTTAAGAGTTTTGAGCAAAACAAAAACAAAAAAACGCCAAGAAAATATACTTTTTTAACAAATAAGTTTTGCGCAACGCGACTGCAACATATGTTACACATGAGTGTTACTTATGTTACACAAAAACTTGTTTATTTAACCTAAAAAATCAATCGACAGGTTTTTATTTATTTATTTTTTGTTCAGAACCCTTAAAACATGTATATTACATGTGTATTTTTTTTTCAAAATCAAAAAATATTAACAAATTAAAGTTTTCTACGTTTTCTCAATAACTATATATTCCAGTATAACTTTCACCATATATTGATAGATAGATAAAACTCAAATAAGAGAATGAAGGTTTTATGCGTAGTTATGCAATCATAGTGTTTATTACAATGCAACTCACAAAATTTTGTTTGGAGATTTCTCAACACAGCCCCAATTTATATTTATATTTATATACACTACATTCTTTAATGGTGCTAGGTTGCTGTTTGACACCCCTCTATTAGCTCGACTAACATACGATTTTATCCCTAATAAATTACGAATATGCGCACTGTTAAAAGTTACAATTTTGCTCCCATTTAAAATTAAAACATTGTCATCGTTTTAACTTTTGAAAAATTACGATTTTACCCCCGTTAAAAATTACGTTTTTGCCCCCAGTTCAAAATTACAGTTTTGCCATTGTTTTATTTATTTATTTTTTTGCAAAATTATGAAAGTGTTTTTATTAATTGGTTGACTTGATTTATTTTTTTATTCGCGTTAGGCAACTGCCTAGCACTCGCTCATTGGTCCTAATAATTTCAATTTTGCCCCAACACAAGATTATAGTCTTGCTATCATTTAAGCTTTTTCTTTTCTGACAAAACTCTGATAGTGTTTTTCTAATTAGTTGAGAAATATTCAGCCTAACGTCCCGCAATGCGGACGGACATAAAAGTAGTTATTAAACAAAGGAAGACGCTGGTGGACTGTGTTGGATCGGACACTCTAATTTTGCTGTTTATACAGAGTTGTTTGGTTATATGTTTGTTCCAAGCCCAGCCCATTTTTTTATAATATTGGATTTTAAGGTATACAATCTGTTAGAAATGTTATACTTGTTTCTAAACGAATGGAACCTTATGGAATGGCAGGTAATACAAGACTTACTATATACTTGTGTATAGTCCCATGTAAATCATGATAAAATCTTATACTTGATATATAAAAGTATAAAAAGTTATATAAATATATGTAAAACTTTACCACCTCATTCTGCTACTTAGAGTTGCAAGTAAGGTATCACTAGAAATGACAAAGAATAATCAAGATACCGAAGAAGAAAAGAATGACCCAAGTTTAGAGATGTTGTGTGCACGGTTGGGTTTTCACGGACCATTAGTAACGGTTTAGTTCTAGTTTGATTTCATGAGTTAGGCTAGTTGAGTCTTTATAGTTTATACAAGTTGTCTCTAATGTGAAAATGGGTTTGGCCCACTTTTGCTTTAGAATAGTTTAATTATCAGTTTAAACAAAATTTATGTTATTTATATCCATATAAAATACTTTAAAAACTAAAAAAATAATTTCATTCAGTCCAATCCGATTTTATATGGTTGGTTTTTGGAATCTATATCGATTCTACACATATAATAAAGTAAATCAAAGGCGGACACGTGTCATTTATCAGAGCTATTGATTTTTTTGGTTTTCCTGCCTTTAGCTTCTATTTAATTAATTATGGATAATTATTATTAACTACAGTTAATTATTATATCATTATCTAAATACAACATCAATATCTATTCATATTTATATTTATTTATATTTACATCTATCTATATCTATATCTATATATTAAATATAATCTTTTAAATCTAATAAAGGATTTCAATGAGTGTTACATGACATTTTCTTCCTTAACCTAAAAAATTATTTATATATTTTTAACTTTTTTAACTATTAATCAATACATAAATATCACTTATCTTTATCAATAATAATAAAATTAATTAAAATTATTTTAACTAATTAATTAAAAAGGTTAAAATAGTTTAATTAGTTACAAATTAGTACACATGTTTGTGTAGTACCTGAAAGTTAATTTATCTATAATATTTACCCACAAATATTAACGTATTAATATAATACAATGATTATAAAAATTATGTAAAATACGAAAATTATTATGTAAAATATAAAAATTAAAAATAATTATATATATGTAAATAATAGACTCATTCGGGCTCCATAGTCTGTTAATGCTCGCACCCTAGCTCATTTATTTGATGAACTCCACTTGAGATTTGAGCTCATTTAAACATAGTTAGACTAGAGCTTTCAGTGAGCTGATCTTGAGTAGATCGTGAACGGGTTGACTTGTTAACACCCCTCAAGTCACCAATATATATATATATATATATATGTGTGTGTGTGTGTGTGTGTGTGTGTGTGTGTGTGTAAGTTTACATGTATATAAATAAAATAATTAATAAATAATAATGAGCCGAACTCAAGTATGAAAAAATATCAAGAGCCGAGCTCGAATTTTAGATATAGAGCTTGAAACAAGCCGAGCTCAAACTCGAGCTCTGATAAATTAAATGAGCCGGGCTTGATCTAAGTTTAACTTGTTTACACCCCTGCTTAAACTAAATACTCAAAGTGTGTTATTCATCATAGTCAAGTCAAACAAAACAACAAAATCATCTTATGAAGATAATCTATGTAAGAAATCCCTGAAACATTGTGAGTTCGATTATGAAAGTATAGCTAAAGTATATAATTAAGAAATAAACTCAATATAACACTCAAAATAGTTTTAAATGTATAGAAACAAATTATCGCTTTGATTTGTTCACATGTGAGCTCATCTGAAATGTGAAATCTGTATTTATTATATATAGTTCGAATTCTTACTTTAAATTCCTTACGTTTTCTCTAAATTCTAATCTTCACATGTGAACGACTTGTAAAAATGATGAAATTAAAATCCAGAAAAAATAGTAATTTTGAAATTGATTGTTGTAGAAACAACAAATAACGGCAAGGGGATGGTGTAGACTTCTCTAGGGTTTTGAGGCTTAAATGTAACAGCAAAATAATAAATCGTTAGTCTTAATGCAAGAGTTTAGAGGGGGTCTCCTCCATTTAGACTCCAGCGTGAGAATAAGTTAGTGATTTTCGGAAAGTAATCAGAATTGAGAGAGCGTAAATTGAGTTTGAGTGTAGAAAATAGAATGTGAAAATGATATCTGAAATGCTTAAAGCATCCTTATATAGTGGAGTTCTCTTGGCTCAGAGATTCAAAGGTGTAAGACGGGACTCCCATTTCCTGGTCGCATGTCGGACCGGATTTTATCTAGTGGACAATAGATTTCCCTCACTCAACCACGTATTGTAGTAAGCATTGATACTTGTATTCGACGATCAAACTTTCAAATATCACTGTTAACGTCTCATCACAATAGATACTTTTGCACCTTTAATGTTTCAAACCTGGAAGTCAAGTCTATTGTGTCATTGTAATTTCCACAATGGAGTCACCCACATGGAACTTGTAAAAATATGAAATTAAAATCTGGATAAGAGTAATAATTTTAAAACTGATTATCGATAAAAAAAAAATCAGTTCAAGATATTATATTATTTATTAAAAAATCGAATTTTAATCATTTGATTTTGTGCAATAATGATGCTAAAATATCGAATTTTAATCATTTAATTTTGTGCGATAATCTTGCTACACGAATTTAATAACAGTGTTTTATTTTAATTCCTTAACTACTTTTGGCGGGCCAATCCATACACACTTTTGCCTCTAGTTTTTTAGTGCGTTTACTTGATGTTTTTGGGCTTAAATAGTGATTTAGGCTGGGCTTTTGTTTCAATATTTCTAGAATTGTTATGGGTCGTGACCAAAAACATAGATAATAAGTAAACATCTTTAATGTCTTAGCTCAAGTGTAGAGAATTATATATTTTAATTTAAATCCTGTAGGTTCAAAACCCTGTTCTCTAGATCCCAGATTTCATATTTTCCATTGTAGAGTTACCACCAGTAAACAACTTCTCATTTTGCATTAGACTGATCACGCCATCTAACTACATTATACTTACTTGGAATAACAAAACCGTTACTTCTAGATAGGGATGTTAAACGGGTCGTGTTCGCGGATTGATGGGTTAAACCCGACCCAAACCTAAAAATTTTAGACAAATCAAAACCTGACCTGAACCCGAAAATTGTGTCATATGTATTTTTTTTTAGACTGATCACGCCATCTAACTACAAATGTATATAATAAAATTACATTAAACTTATTACATCTGATGTCAATTTCCCTTTTTAAGTTTTAATTATAGCCTAGAATACACACCCAATTTAATTTATAACATAAATATATTGTAAAAAAATATAATATAATATAAATGGGTCAACCCGCCAACCGACCAGGTTGACCCGAACCCGACCCATTTAGCTAAACGGGTTTGCGGGTTCAACCTGAAACTAACCCGAGCCCGTTTAGACTAAACCCAAACCCACGAATTTCGTGTTAGGTTCGTGTTGTGTTTTCAAGTTGTGTCAGAAATTCACCCCTACCTCTACAGAAGTCCAATCCGTCCGTCGCAAATAAACATATAATGTAAGACGATTTTGTTCGTGTCTCTCATCACAAATAGTAGCAGCGACAGTTTTCGCGACGGAGTTCAGTTTGTAACTATTATGACAAAAAAGGCATTGTTGTATTTGCGACAGTAAAAGATCCCGGCCCATTTAGCAACAGATCCCAGGACCATTTAGCGACGGCTTTTATCACTCTGTCGATTATTTCGGTCACTTCATAGGTTATAACTTTTTTTTTATTTTTTAAGTTGTTGGGTTTTGCTTGCAAATTAACAAAAATATTCACAAAGCACATAAATTTATAGAATCCTATCAAGAGTTACATCCTACAAGTTATTGAAACTATCAACCCCACCAAAGAATGTTAACACATAAATAAATGACAGTAACAGTAACACACAATTAAAAAAGAAAATAGATTCAATGCATATAATTTCAAGTGTCATTGTCGTGTAATGAAGTGATTTTGGGTCCGAAATGGAAAGATTTTAGGGTTTATGAAGACATGTAGGATACCACATTTTCAAGCTTTGAAGGCATAGAGGACATAACCAAGTTGTTTGATTGAATAATTACACTAAAGCATTACTTGTAGTCACATCATTTTGGTCTCCATCAAAACCTCCAAAAGACAAGTAAAGCTAGAAGTTTGACTTATTTTATTTAGCGAGATCATATCATTAGTGTAACTAACCAACCAAAACATTTGTTTTGTACGAAATGTGTTTGAGTTTTCTGGTATGAGAACTAGCGTATTCTGAATGGTCTCTGGGAGACGATTTGCTCTAGAAACGCTTGTTATGTTCATCTCGAGTGTGATGGTTGTTAGGATAAAAAGTATATTAGAGTGGAGTCTTAAGAACACTTTATTTTTATTGAAGTGGATTTAATAGTTAATAACAACCATGTCACATGATTTTTATTAAATATTATTGGGATCAAATAAAATAATTAGTGTAAACAAAATCAACACGATGATGATGAGAGTGAAGGGTTAATTAAATGTATGTTAGAATCTTGACATTTGTTCTTGCTTTGTGAGGCACAAAACCACCAAAACTCAGGCATGAAAACACACACAAGATAACATGAAAGCAATCTAATTTATATTTTATAATGGACATGAAAGAAACAAAAAGCAAGAAAGCCCTGGTTCTAGGATGGTGCTACTTTTGATATGCAACTCTTTTCCCCATTTTTAAAAATTTCTTTCCTTAATGGGATTCATCCAAATCTTTTGAATTTTAAAAATCTAGGGATCGGTGCACATTTAATCCAAATATGATTTTTCAAGACTGTCAATTATTCAAATATTTTGTAAACAAATAGAAGGAAAATATGTGCCTAACTCAAATAAATATATATATATATAGAGAGAGAAAGGGATTTAAACTACAAAAGTCCCTAACGTGCGAAGCGTACTCAATCAGGGGTATAACGTGTGTGATTATGTTACAACATATGTACTTAGGGTTTCTGACCATTCGTGATTTTGTTTTTTATTAACCATGTGTGATTTTTGTGTTCATGCGTAATTAGGGTTAGTAATTATAACATGCATAATTTTATAATAAATATTCGTAATTTACTTGCGTATGTTTCGCACGTTAAGCAATTCTTGTATGTTAACCTTCCCTGTATATATATATATATATATATATATATATTGAAAGTGTAAAATACAATATTGCTTAACGTACGAGCGTACGCTGTGAAATTACGCACATTGTAAAACTCAAACCCTAATCACACATTTGAAAAATCATAATCACGCATGTTATAGTTATGTAATGAAGCATGATATAATTATCTAACGAAGCATGTTATGGTTTTCAACATGCGTGATTAGGATTTTAAATTTTACAACGTGTGTAATTTCACAGCGTATGCTCGTACGTTAAGGCCTCTCTCTCTCTCTCTCTCTCTCTATATATATATATATATATATATATGTATGTATGTGTGTATATAATATATATAATGAAAGAACCATTTACGTATAAAATAAATAAAAACAATTTTATTAAAGAGTACAATGCAGAAAATAAAGAAAGCTACAAATTGCATTGCAATACAATTAAAACTGAAATAAAAGAACAGTAGATAAACAGGGAGGGTAAATTGGCTGAGGGTAGGGGTGTTCAGCAAATTTCCCTTCTGTCTGAGACATAGAGACTTCCGGCTTATTATTTAGGTTAATAGTCTTATCTTTGGGTAATAAATGAATGCCAGCAAAATTCCTACGGCCCAATTCCAGGCCTGAATCGTCGCAACGCAAATTGCTCATCTAGGGAGAACAGATCTTCTTACCTTCTACGTTTCCTATGCCTGGGAGAAGAATGGCTCACCAAGTTGGCCCAGTTCTCCACAAATGATGTCCTACCTGGTTTAAACGAATTCTTGTCATTTTCTTTTACTCCAAAAGAAAAACCTTCATTAATGCCGTGATTTCTAACATTCACTTCGTACCTCAGGATCTCCCTAACCTTAGCATGAGCAGACGTGCTCTTTATCCCATGCTGATCCTTAACCTTTTCGATTTATGAAGAAACCTCTACAGCTTCCCAACCATCCCTCTTACCGGTCACCGTAGAAGACATGTTCGGCTCCAGCACGACCCATCCATCTCCGAAGACATCCCTTCTGATTCCCCGAATTCCTTAAAAAATCAGGGATCCATGGGTCAGTTTCTTCCACCACCCACACACGATAAAGTTTATCCTGCCACTTAAGATTGATAATCCCATTAATCATGTTGCTAATGTCCATTAGAATTACCAGACGATCGAACGTCAAATCTCCATCTGACTCCTGAATCTAGGAGGATTGAATTACCCTACCATATTTCTGTCCAATGTTGTCAAAAACCTTTGAAGATAAAAGATGATGTGGCACCCCATGGATATTAACCCAAGCAATGTGCTCGTACGGCAGGGATTAACCGATCCAAGGGTTCAGGGATGAGAACATAACCATCTAACCCAAATCTTACTATCCATCATCAGTCGATTGGCATCGTCTCTATTGGAGAAAGAGATGATAACCGAGAGCCTACCAACATACTGGATAACAACATCATTAAAACCAACCGCTGCCAACGAGACATTGAGGAACCTTAGAGCCTTGAAATCCATAGTTCTGCCGACAAAAGCCCTATCGACCAGTTTCATTATAGTAAAGACTAAGGGGTTGATGACCACACAATCCTCGCCCTTAATTGGAATGGATTTGTTCAACAGGATTTCAGTGAAAGATACTCCCGGTCTCACCTTACTGAACACCCTCGCCAGCTGCTTGCTAGGGTCTTTCTCATGACAGTAACCATTTGTAGCCCTAGTGCTTCCCCCGACAGCACCTCCTGCCCCCAACCTAGTATTGCCTCCTTCGTTTTCTAAAGCAAACATAGCCACGTTCACCTTCAGTTTGTTATCCCCTAGTTTAATCTTCTTCATGCTTAGTTCAAGTTTAGCAGGATTAACAACCCTTTTGAAACTAACGAAGCCAAAAATTATACCTTCCTTATCTCTCTTCTTTGCAATGAAAGCCCCCATAATCCCTAAAAGCGTTAGCTAAATCCCACGGCTAGCAACCCTGTGGGATTTTGGTAACAAGAACTTCAGGATCTCCGACTTACCCTCCGAACCAGCACCATCCCCTCTCGGTCTTCCATGCAGCAGCTCGCAGTCCTCCTCCTCTGCCCCTTGCTCCAACCTTTCGCCCTCCCCTCTCCTCCTCTTCATCATAATGGAGGATAAAAAAGAAAGAGGTTAACCGGTCTAAGTTGAGCCACTAAATAGGGTAGGAGAGGGTAATGAATGGTCTAAGTGACGTGGTGCAAGGAGATTGGTGGAACTTAGAGTAGAGGGTTTAAGTGTACCTACGCTCCTTAAGACTGTAGGGTGTGGGGCCCGTCCCTGCCCGTCGACCTCCGGCTTGGACCTGCAAGACCGCCCCCTATGGGCCCGTCATCGTTGCCATCGTCCTCCCAATGTCACCTACGACGGGGTTGTTTCTTTCTATCACATGCACACATATACATACATACATATGTGTGTGTGTGTGTCTATATATATATATATAAAGGGATCATCCCCGCACCCTAGGCTCATCTCCCGCACCCACTGATGTGAACGCCTACATGGTGGGACTCCTCAAGGAACTATCCTCCTCCACACCCTTTAGCCCAAGACCAAGATGCCCTTTCATTATTATATATATAATTTACGAACTTTTTAGTGACAGTGATTTTTGCCCTTTTATGATTTCTTTTCATGATTTTTTTCATTTTTTCCTTTTTTTCAATTTTTTAGTTTTTCTTTTTTAAGTTTCAATCGAACTCGGTGTTGTACATGTAACAAAAGGAATGGTCTAATACTGACCGAACAACGTCAGTACTGAAATTGATATTCGTCTTTGTTGTTTTGATTGATGTAAACACATCTTGGTATTTTTGGTCGTATCATGACCTTTTTTTGTTTCTATTGTGGTAAGTGTCGGTATATTTATGATCAGAACCAATGTCAAACGAAGTCATATCATTAACGTTATTTTTACTATTACGTTTACGTTTCCACTAAAAGTTGGATCACCCCACCTCAGAACACAGATATAACCCACTAGCTCTACTTAAAATGAAGTGCTACATGTGATACACGACTTCCAGTAACTTAAATGCTTTTTGTACTATTGATAATACTCTAATAATGTTTGTTGAAAAGTATTTCAAGAATGTTGACAAGTCATATATGCGAAAGTACCCTACGATAGGCATGTAGTTGCAACTAATTCATTAAGATTGATTATATGGAAATTTTCTTTTGTTATATTGGTTTATTTTCCACTGACCACATGAAGTTTCACTTAATTCCAAAACTATATGTAGTTATTTCTAGAAAAAGCTTAAAACACAACACCTGTAAGGTGGAACTTTATTGTGCGATTAATGCATTTTCCTTAAATGTTGAATGATATGCAAGCTGTTGAAATTCAAAACCTTTGACCTATCATTGATATATTTCAACCACATGAATAACCTAAGTGATACTGTATCTACTATATTACCATTTGTATTTATTTTATTTTTTTATCAACAAGATAACTACTACTAATTCATGCATGTTTCATTATTCAAATCACTTGTTCCATAACATCCTAGGATAGCCATTTTTTAAGTCACAATCCAAACCCTTTTGAGATATTGATAGAACAAAAGTTGACAACATCTTATTATGTACCATGACCCATCTTTCTTTTGTTACAAAACAATATATAGGCCGGTTATCTTTGACAATAATATATGATATTGAATTATAGAAAAACTACAAAATATATCATGTTTTGGGTTAGGATAGTTTAAAACAAGATTTAGACTTGTTAAACAAAAAAAAATGATAAGAGTGACAGTAATTCAAATAATGATAAAGGACTTTAAGAAATGATTCAAGACTGAAACATATAAGTCGAAAATTCTACAAATCCATAGTTATATATCTCTATCAAGGTGTTTTGATAAATTTTTGAAGCATTTTCCATTAAAATATTAAAAAAATTATAATACGTGTCCAATTTGCATAAATACATTCGACGTGTTTATACAATCACATGTAAAACCGGAAAAATTAATAATCACATCATAAAAATTTTATCCCCTTCGATGCAAAATCATCAAGTTTATCAAGTTATAGACTTATGTGATTTATTTTCATTTACATTACCCTATTCTACTTCTAATAAATGATTCCGAAAAATATCACGGATCAACACAACATCATCCCTTAAAAAAACTGTCAAAAATGATTTATATTGTTTTTTAAACCGGGTTAAAATCATAGGATGAAACATTGCTTATTTTAATATCTTTACCTTAATATTCGTTCTTACTTCAAATATATCTTAAAGTTGACATATTTTATGTTAGATTAGATCTGCCAAACCTTCCCAAAAATCCATTAGTACTTCAAATGTATGTATGTATGTATGTATGTATGTATGTATGTATGTATGAACCTAAGAGAAGTCCACCTCATTTGAGAAACATTCTATATCATACATTTTCCTAAGCTTTTCGTAATATACACATATGTATAGTTTAAAATTGACTATAAACATATGTGTATATTACAAAAGGTTTAGGGAAAATATGTAGTTCAGAATATTTCTCAAGTTTCTCAATTACTCTAGTGGTTCTCACACGATCCTAACCATATATATATATATATATATATATATATATATATATATATAAAAGTTATATTTATACTTTATAATTTATGATAATAATGAGTTTTTAGAATTAATCCATAGTCAACACATGTTATTATGAAAAAAAAAATTATGTTAGATTTAATACAAACAACACTTTTCTTTATGTGAAATACACCACTATAACCTAGTTTACTAATATCTAAATTCTTATTATATATTGAAAATATATAGATGTACACAATATATATATATATAACTTATCACACTTTTGATGACCGACATTTGATTTCTTGTATACAAACTTTATTTATTTGTGATGAATTAAAAAATATTACTATTTATGATAAAGTATCGAATTATATCATAGATAAATGAAGTCTTATAAGCAAGTGTTTTATCATATGTAACATTAAAATAGTTAAAGATGGCTAGTTTCTAAGAATGACACGTGATATTTTTAAAGATGTCATATAACTTATTATCATATATGTATTTACTATAATATATAAATAAGTGTTCACTGAGCACTCAAAATTATATAACAACTCTAATAACTAATTATGTTTTTGAGTTTAAATAATGTAAATCGATGAATTCATAAATACACCGTTCCACTATAATATATCTATACATTGGTGCATTTAGATGCATCTAAAAATCTATCAAACACTTCAATGAAATTATAAAATTTATGAATTAAAACTTTAATACTTATAAATTATAAGTAGTTTATAAAATTTATGAATTAATCAACTTTAATACTTATAAATTTATAAATTATAAGCAATTTGAATGTTCTGAAAAGTATTTAACTTTTTATTAGTTATATATTCTCATACTTTAAATAATATAGTTGTAAAGTAAAGAGTGGCCTACATTAATAATATCTTGGACATTGTTGTCTAGAGGTTGCCATGGTCCCAATTTGAAAAGGTTAAACTAATGGAGTGAGGGCCATTCAAGGAAGAGGAGTACCATGTGGAGTGCTCACCTAACAAACATATTTTTTTAATTCTCAATTCACTTATATGGATGTAGATAGGCCACGTTTAATAAGAAAAAGCAAATTGTATACTCCCTTTTTGTAATTTTCTTTTGTCTCATAATTTTATCTATTAAATAGGTACCGCATAATTTTACAAAACATAAACCAATTATTTTAAATTTCAAACAAGTAGAAAGATTAGCATGTAAGTATTTTGAGATTAGTCTAAGCATCACTACTACACATATCGTATTTACGACAGCCAAAACCTTCACAAATAGTTTCGACATAATCATTGCATGTTCCGCTTGCGATATGTGCATATAATGTATGTATGTGTGGGCGCTCGGAGGGCAAAAGTGAAATTGCACTAGTTTTAACGTTTTTTTATTAATTTCGTGAAAATCACGTTAAAAGCGGCGAGTGGTTAGTCATGCATCATGTGGTGGCGTTGATAGTTGAAAGACAAAGGGAGTGTGTCCCGATTGCTAAGTGTTATGTGCCTTAGGTCCAAAGCTTGACGCAAAACTACTATGGAGCCGGGGGTCTCACTGAAAGTAGCCTATCTATTCCTACGGGGTAGAGGTAAGGTTGTCTACATATCACCCTCCACAGACACTACCTTAGCTTTGCTATTGGTGGGATTTACTAAATATGACGATGATACTAATCAGCAACCATTATTTTCAACGATTGTGGTTGTGACGAAATTTAGCATGCAAGTACTAGTAGGCTTTTTTTCTATAACGTCTACAAAAACACATAAAAGTAGGGTTGCGAGTTGCAACACCATTAAGGGGAAAAGATATTGAAAATCTATACTTCATTTTTATTAGAAAATGAGAAGTGGCTATAATAAATTCAATGAAGTTTATCAAGCAAACATGATTGCTTGAAACACTTAAGATCGGCGCAAGAAATAATCGTTTTATCATCTAAATGAAGATTACGTTGATCAGTTTATGGACTTTGTTTGAGTTGAAAGTCAGTCCTTAATAGAGCATGCATCGACGGTGCCCCCTTTGGGTGGTAATTATTGTTTGACTTAAAACTGTTTGATCTTGTGAACATTATACTTGACAATTTAAGATATGAATATATGAATATTTATATGTAAAACTAGTGTCACATGTTCAAATATGTATTATCATAGAAATAAGGAGTACATTTCAAAACGTGTGACCATGTAAGCACTCACAGTCTCTTTTTTTAGGATTGATAAATATATGAAAATTGCAACCAATTTACTAAATATAACTACACATGTGAATATATATATATATATATATATATATAGCAAACACTCCTTCATTCTTACATACAACCTCCTATCTCAAAAATACATTCACTTTTTATAACATCACTATGTCCTAGTGATAATATCCTTCAATCTCCATGGCTCCACCCCAACATCCTATTATGCCTCCTAATCCTGACATGTAACTCATGCAAATAGCCATGAAGCAGTACAAGGAATTGGTATGGGAGGATGTTGGAAAAACGGACCTGGAAGTGAAGCAACAATCCTACGAAGAAGGATCAACTTCTAGACGTGTAACAAGGAAGTGTAAAAAATATATATGGGTTGTGTAGATGGAGACATGCGTCTACAGAACGACTACTTTGCTCCAGAACCGGTGTTCTTGAATACTACTGAGCGAACTTTACATTAAAATTGTAAATGCATCATACGTAGTTTACACAAACAAAAGTTGCGGTCTGTAGAAATGGTCTTTCTTCCATTCAGATTTGAACATCTACCATATATCACGACATCTGATGCAACCAATGAATACATATGGATTGTTGAAACTACGGCTGACGATTGTATACACAAAATTATATATGATATAATATATGCATCCATTATATTGCATAACATGATCGTAAAAGAAGGACATGCTATAACTAATTGGCCTAGTAATGAGGGTGAAGAAGTTGAAACACCAAGCAAGGGACAAACATACAATTTTACAGATTGCTTGGTAAGGTTCAATTATTTAGGTAACAACGAAGCTCGTCATACGCTACAAGCTGATTTAGTTAAGCATACGTGGTCTGTTAAAGGATAATTTTAGTTTATGTATGTTTATATTTTCTCTTTAGGTATGTTTTGATTTTTATTTTATGTATCGTTTTTAGGTGTGTTTTTATTTTTAATAGGCTCAACCTATTCACACACCTCTGTTGTCTATTTGGACACCCCTGAGCCTTAGACGGGTCATCGAGGTCTAGACGCCCCCCGTATAGCACTGATTTTGAGGAGTCAGCAAGTACCTGGCAGGGCCCATAGATTTTAGTGTTTAGACGGGCCGTCTGGACCTAGACGACCCGTTTAGGATGTTGTGTTTTTTTTGTTGGAAAAGGGCTGTTTGGGTCACTATTTTGGTGTTTAGACGGGCCGTCTGGACCTAGACGACCCGTCTAGGATGTTGTGTTTTTTTGTTGTTGGAAAAGGGGTGTTTTGTTGGGGAGATTGAAAAAATAGTGTTTTGGTGAGCTAAATTGGTTGTTGTTTGAGGTTGATTTTTTAGGTGTAATTTTAGGTTTTTATAAAGTTTTGTTTGTTGTATAAAAAGTGAGTTATGTTTTTCAATCGTTTATATTTAATTGTTTTTACATTATTATTTTTTTTTAAATATAATACTAAAATTTAATACTGTTTTCAACATTTTAAGATGAATGCAACAAGTGTATGTGGTTTCCGTATTACATTTCAATGTCGATTTAACACAAACAATCATCAAGTAATCGAGCAACTGAAAACAAAGTTAAATATAACATATAACATAAATTTGTACAACCAAAACAATATTTATCTGTACAGCTGAAAAGTAAATACAAAATGTCTATGCATACGAGTCGGCATCGGAGTCGGGATCGGGATCGGGATCTGGCATCTGCAGATGCTGCTGCTGCTGCTGTTGCTGATATGGTGCTCGAGGTGGTGGGAGCGGTATGGGAGGTAACCCGTCTCTCTCACGTCTATCCTGCATCTCCCAGACCACCCAGCCCATGAGATCCATAAGCCTGTCGACGTCGGCTCATAAGCACGGGTATGCCGCAACCCCCGGGGCATGACCTGGAAGGACGTGCTGCGGAAACTGAGGGGCCCCGTGAGGTGGTGGCGGCGGCGGTGCCGGTCTGTCAACATCAACCGGAGGGTCCTGGACTACCGCTGCCTCATCTGCCGGCGAATGGACTGGAGCGAAGTGATCGGGCAGCGGCGCCGGAATCCATGGCTCACCTTCGCGGGTTTTAAGCCGCTCGCCTAGCATGCCGAACCTCTTCACCAGCCTCATCCCCCGCAAGGTCAGAAAACCCATCCGCGTGGACGATATGTCTGGCTGCAAGTGCTGGTCCGACTCCGGCACAAGACCCAACGACCGGGCGACGACGGTGACGTACGCCCCGTCGTACAAAAATCCGCGCTCCTCCCGTTGGTGGGCGGAGGTGAAGTACTGGGCGAGACCGTGCGCAAGTGCGCACAGCCTCCTGTACAAAAGGCAATAAAAAAAACAAGTCGGTGCTCGTACACCACTCACAGCTTTGTCCGCGAGTGGTAATAGACGTAGCGAGCATCCGATGTAGATACCTGCACATTATGTTAGCGAAAAACGGAAATTAATTCATAGCAACAATAATCAAACAATTAACGTAATAAACGTACGTACCTGTACAACGGGTCGGCAACGTGAGAAATCCTCCCCTTCGCCCTGACATGCTCCCAAGTGCCAGGGCCTGCGACCACCTCCTAAAAGCCCAAAAGAGTGGCTTTATCCACCACCACAAGCCCCTCCGTATATACATCGGTGGCAATCTCCTCCTGCAGGTATATGTTGCTATGAACAGCAAACTCTACAAGCGTCATCGAACGCCACACACCGGCCAGCCTAAATGAAACCTCCGGCGGAGGGGGAGGACCCTGTGGCTGGGGAGGCGGCTGGTCGACCCGTGGATGATGGAACGTGAAGGTGGACAGAAACTCGACGAGCAGCTCCCTGTAAGTCGTCGTGCCAGCCAGGTCAAACAGTCGGTGCCACGGGGAATCAATGGGAAGGAAGAATCGAAGTCTGGGCGTCTCCCCGATCGCCTCGATCGCGTCCCAGTCAACCGCCGAATGCGATCTGACCTGCATCCGGTGTAGCTTGCAGTAGAATCGGGCGGCCTCGGTGTCGGGCGGGAACTCAAGGTATGGGTGGTCGTGGAGCGGATCCACCGGCACTGCCAGCGCCCGTCGCGGACCATGCGGATGTGGGTCCCCGTGTATCGGATCTCCAATCTCGTCCATAACTAATCTGGGATTGTATAATACAATTTAACACGAATAAAACAATAAATAAAAGAAAAAATTCAAGGTCTTCTACCGGGGTCGTCTAGGTCTAGACGCCCCGTCTTGTTCATCGGAACTCCCAAACAGAAAACCCTAACAGCGCATAAACCCCAAAATCTTTCAAGTTCACAACCAACCTACATTCTAAATACATAACACATTAAAATGTCATGAAGTATAGTTGAAAATACTCACCGGAGAAGCTTGATTTCGCAAAAATACGGCCCGAAATACGGTAGAATACGGCGGGATACGTATGTGTGTGTGGGGTTGAGTGTGTTTGTGTCGTCTATCTTTGATCGTCTAGGCGGTCAGACATATACGAGGACTAGACGGGTCGTCTAGGCCTAGACGACCCGTATGGAATAAACGCTAAATTACCATTTTACCCCTGAAGTGCCGCCCGTCTAGGCCTAAATCAGGGGCAAAATGGTAATTAACCAGCTGAGCTGTAAACTCAGCTGGTTAATTACCATTTTGCCCCTGATTTAGGCCTAGACGGGCGGCAGTTCAGGGGTAAAATGGTAATTTACATTTTCAATTTAAAATTCAAAAATTTTCAGGGATAAAGATCTCGCCTGCACTGTACGTGGCGTCACCCTGACCGTTTTGCCCCTGGTTTTGGCCTAGACGGCCAAGAAACCAGGGGTGAATGGTCTTCTAGCTAGGTCTAGACGGGGCGTCTAGGTCTAGACGACCCGTATATATACATTTAAATTTTTTTTGGTATAGCTAATAGTATTTTATTTAAGTAATTTGAACTTTGATATAAGCCAACATTCTACCAATACACCAAAGACACAACAAATAAACCATACAAAGCCTATCTAAAAACCAACAAACTCCGGGTATTGAGAAACAGAAGGCAATTATACTCTCCGAGCTCACACGTCCCACCGTCGCCACCGGCAGTACCGACATTTCGTCGTCTGCCGGTGCCGACGGTGGGACGTGAGAGCTCGGAGACTATAATTGATGTTGTTTATCGATACCCAGAGTTTGTTGGTTTTTAGATGGGCCTTGTATGGTTTTTTTAAACCATACAAAGCCTATCTAAAAACCAACAAACTCCGGGTATTGACCAACAATTATACTCTCCGAGCTCTCAAGTCCCACCGTCGCCACCGGCAGTATCGTCATTTCGTCGTCTGCCGGTGCCCACGGTCGGACGTGAGAGCTCGGAGAGTATAATTGCTGTTGTTTATCAATACCCAGAGTTTGTTGGTTTTTAGGTGGGCTTTGTATCTAAAAACCAACAAACTCAGGTGTTGACAAACAGCCGGTAATCATAGTATCCGAGCTCTCATGCCCAACCGTCGCCACGGGCAGTATTGACATTTCGTCATCTGCCGGTGCCGACGGTTGGACGTGAGAGCTCGGAGAGTATAATTACCCTCTGTTTGTCAATACCTGAAGTTTGTTGTTTTAGATACAAAGCTTTGTATGGTTTAATTGCTGCGCCTTGGGTGTACTGAAGAATGTCGGCTTATATCAAAGTTCAAATTAAGTAAATAAAATCCTATTAGTTATACCAAAAGTTTTTTTATTGTATTAAAAAAATCTTTGTATTATTTATACAAATAAATCGTATTAAACATAAAAAAGATCGAGCCATTGTTCTTGCTTTCTTGACCGTGGTTGACCAGGACTAATCATCAGACGATGATTGTGACTCGTTAGATGCTGTAGAAACACCTGAAATAAGTTCAACAACATATCACTATGTTAAACCACAACACACTCGATTACGCAAACAAAAACCATATATATTTAAAAAAATGACAGTGTTTCTCATTTACCTGCATTTGCTCCTCGAGTTTCCCTTCGGTTACAGTCTTCGATTCAGCACAAGACACTCTTTGACGTGTAGTCAATTGAGATACAAATTTGCACGCTGTAAACCGACCCTCCAATACTTTTTTCCAAAATATATAAGGCTGATCTCCATCGGGTAAATATGTATTATATTCACTGCAAAACCTCAGCCGTTTTTCAAACGATCTCCGGGAGATACGGAGTGCCTGTGTATGGGGGTGCCTCACCACCATATCCTCCTCCACCATCACGAATAATGTCTTGTACACTAGACACAACCTCCTCTTGGTCGTTAGAATTGGGAACACCGCTATCCCCCTAACAACGATATCACCGTTAGTAAATAATTAAAACAACAACTAGTTTAACCTAATAAATGTTACCGTATTGACTTCAGGCACCGATGACCCGTTCCAGTTTAATGACATTTCACCACCTTTAGATGATATCAGATGAAGTAAATACAAGCCAAAGTTCACGACAAACAGAATTACAACGACGAATTAAAAGGTTTTATGCGACATCAAATGCTCTGCATGGGTCTATTTAACAAAGACATAGACGCCCCGTCTAACGCCTACGCGGGGCGTATCACTTTACTACTTTACCGACATGCATTGAATGATATCAGAGGAAGTAATATAAGCCAAAGAAGAAGTCAGAGAGAATTCCGACGACGAATCGAAAAATTTCTGCGACACAAATGTTCTGCATGGCTCTATTTAAGAACGATATATACGCCCCGTCTAGGCCTAGACGGGGCGTATCACTTTGCAACTTGGCTGACATGCATGCAGAGCACAACCTTCAAGACAGGTCGTCTAGCTCTAGACGCCCCGCCTTGGCCTGCTCGTTTTCTACTCCGTCTACTGCTAGACGCCCCGTCTGATGTGACTGATTTGATGTTGTACGGTGCAGGAATGTGATCGGAGAAAAAATATCCCTAGACGTCCTGTCTAGATCTAGACGACCCGTCTAAAGGGTGTCTAAATAGGCAAGTGTGTGTGAATATGTAGACCCTTTTAATATTTACTTTTACTTCTATTTTTTAAATGAGTTTTAAATAATATCATATAAATGAATTATAAAAAAAATAAAATTATCATAAAAGTAATATGATTTATATAAATTAAATAATTGTAAAGGAAGATCATGATGTGACGTGTGAGGTGTAGGCTTGTGGAGGTTTGTGGGAAAAAGTTATCTTAAAGCGGATTTGAAATTTGATGTAATAATTAAGGCGAAAGTTTATGAAGGTCTAGCATTATGGGTACTCTTAATAAGCAAGCAAAATAATGATATATAGTCATAGGGCTGTAAACGAATCAAACAAACACGAACAGGACCTTGTTTGTGTCTGTTTGTTAAGAATATACGTGTTCATGAACTGTTCATGAACACTTAATGAACGAGATTTTATGTTCGTGTTCGTTTGTTAAGGAAATGAACTTATTCATATTCGTTTGTGTTTGTTTGTTACTTTTAGGCAACGAACGTTGATGAACACAACTGAGCACAAATGAAAATAAACGAACACAAACAAGCGTTTATGAACAGAATATATAATACAATGACACTTAAATATTTTATTTGTCAGAATTTTGAGGTATTTAAATAAAATATAAAAACTAAAAACACTAATGAACTATCGAACAAAATCAAACATAAACGAACACGTTACCGAACGTTCACGAACATAAACGAACGAACGCAACCTCTGTTCATGTTCGTTCATTTAACTAAACGAACGAAATTTCTTGTTCGTGTTTGTTTGTTTAATTAATGAACGAACACAAACGAACTTACCGCCGAACGGTTCACGAACTGTTTGCCAAACGTTTGGTTCGTTTACAGCCCTATATATAGATAGTTGGATTCCCCCTTGATTACCAATTGTTTGATTGGTCTCACATATAAGAACAAGACAAAAACAACACCATGTTCAAAGAATACGCGATGGTAGCAAGTTGTCATGGTGTAGCATAAGCAAATATATTAAGTGTAGGACATAATTATACGAGTCCTACCTTTTTTGAAGTCTCTCTTAGCTAACAACTACAAAAACAATGATGATATAATATATACTAAAATCATATGATTTTAGATATTATGTCGACAACTTATTTTTTTCTATGTAGTTAATGTTCGTTCATCCAATCGATGTCTAATATTAAAAGCCGAGTTTGGCATTAGAACCCTAAGAACTCTTAAGCTCATTGCCTCATGTCTCAAATATGTATACGGTCTATATCATAGAGAATGGAATGTGTATGCAATGAGTTAAATATATTGAAAAATATCTGCCTTTTTGTTTAGGACGTTATGTAGTCTTTTAACTATATTTCAAGCGATAATTACTGATGAATTAATAAGAAAAATAGACATATTGTATTAAATTTAATTTTTTGAACGGCGAAAGATTCTTATAGAATGGAACCAACATTGCTGTAAAAACCCATAATCTTGAATTAACCATATGTTAAGCGACAAATACTAATAAATTAAAAAAAATATAGACATATTGTATAAAACTCATAATCTCCAAGTATAATAAATAATGGTCCATCTTTTAGCCTAACAATTAGGTTTCAATTTCTAAAGGGGAAACAAGGAGGATAATGATAATAATTATTAAGGTTGTTATTCAATCATCTAGCATAGTGGTATAGGATTATATTCTAGATGGTAGTGTGTTAGGAACTTTTAAATTCCCTTTTCCTATAGCAAATATATAGTAACTTGTGCTTGATAATGTCATCATTGTCTCGACGAGAATTACATTTGTAATTGTCTAGAATAATATATTAGGGTATATTTGATCATGGGAATGAATAATGAGTCAATAAACTCTTTATTATTGTTGTTGTACTATATAGAATCTTAAATGATTATGTGGTTGATTTCTCATAGTCGTGTGTAATCTAATTTACACGATTATGTGGCTATCTCTCATAGTCGTGTGTAATTTATTTTACACGATTATGAGGCTATTTCTCATAGTTATGTATAATCTAATTTGTATAAAAGATTTGTCAAATAAATTTTATTGTGGAAATATATAGCTTAACCACATGTATACACTTAACGTTGTTAATGATGTGTAGTGTGTAATTTCGGGTGATAAGAAGTTGAAAGCTAAAACCGAAGAATATGTATTTTGTTAGTTGTTGTTTAGCATAATTGGGTTTGCTAATATCATGCTTATTATGCGATCATTCTTGTCCATTGGTAGAAAGCTTTTGTCAAAACATTTGTTGCATCAAAAGGAGAAACATCCAAGAGTAACGAGAAAAGTGATGGGGAATGAAGTTATTCATATGTCATTTGCAATGGTGACCTTACAAGTGAATTATGAGTTGGTATTAATCAATGTAAGAATCTAATACATAGAAATAGAAGTCAAACGAACAACAAGTTGCACCGCTATTTCTTTTTGAATAGTTAAAGAAAGTCTTTAAAAGTTGCAGTCATAGATATTAGAGTCATAATGCATAACCCGCTGGACTCGACTATATAGCTCCACAAAGTTTGCATATGTTATCACCAAGTTATAGTTTAAATTATTAAAATTTGTGATGTTTTGTTACCGAGGACATAAAATTTCAGTTGGTCATATAAGTTGGCATTTATATAAGGTCGTTTCAAAGTTTTTGGAGATTCTAAGTGGACTACGTATGGAGACCCTTTTGCAAAATATATAGATATTAATAGAAAAATTAGCGCTAAAGTTAACATACCTTAAGTAATTAGCCCTAATTTTTCCCATAAATTCACCTTCAATCCCGACGGACCCAACGCCATGAGTGATTACCATTAGTGATAGCCGATAACCTAGAAAATCGACAGAGCAGGTTGCGATGGGAAGTGTGAACGATGATTGTGGCTCAATTCTAGGGATTTTAGGCTCCAATTCACTAAATTGGGATGAGGTCGAATGGTCAACGGCTGCTACATACTGCAGTTATGTATGTAGTTTAATTCGAAAATGGGCTTTGAATGTGAACCTGTTTTCCTAAACAATTTTTATTTGGGCAACTTTATTAAAAAACTGGTTTTGTTTTGCTTGCTTTAGGCCTGATACGTATATATATATAAAACTTTACGAAAAATCTGGAGGCGTGCCTAAGTTAACAAGCCTAACGGGCCAACCCTGCACTTATATGATAATTTAAAAGTTAATAAACGGATCTTGGTGATGGAACTAAGTAAATTTTATTCATATTCAATGATATCAATTGTTCTTAACTAGTTTTTTGCCCCGCTCGCGTTGCGGGGCACCTAGTCAAATATTTTTCTCGCGTATAATATGTGTGTCTGTGTTTCGGTTACTTGTACATACTACTCATAATACGATCTAACAAAAATATATCGAGTCAACCAATTAAAATGAAACACTGCCATACTTTTGCTATAAAAAACTAAACCGATGAAAATACTATAATTTTAAACTGCAAGCAAATTTGTAATTTTTCAGGACAAATGAGCATGTGTCAGGCATGCTTGAACGAATAAAAATTACATTTATGTCCGCCCACGTTGCGGGGCGTTAAATCGAATATTTCTTAGTTTCATAACATGTATGCATGTATTTAGGTTACTTGTACATACTACTAACAATATGGTCTAAAAAATAAATCGAGACAACCAATTAAACCAAAACACTCCAATAGTTTTGCTAAAAAAGACTAAAACGATGACAGGTCTGTAATTTTGAGCTGGGGGTAAAATACTAATTAGTCAGGACCAAAGAGCGAGTGCTAGACAATTGGTTGACACAATAAAAGTTCTGCAAAAAAAAAAAAAACAACGGCAAGATTACAATTTATAACTGGGGGAGAAATCGTAATTTTTCAAATGGGGGAAAATCATAGTTTTGAACAAAAGACAAAATCGTAATTTTAAACTGGGGCAAAATCATAATTTTATTTTGAACTAGGGGCAAAATCGTAATTTTAAGCTAGGTCAAAAACATAATTTTATTTTGAACTGGGGGTAAAACGTAACTTTATACTGATATCAAAATTGTAATTTTGAGTTAGGAATAAAAGCATAATTTTATTTTGAACTGTGGGTAAAAACGTAAATTTAAAATAAGAAAGAAACCATAATTTTAAATTAAAGATAAAATAATAAAATGATTGTCCCAAAAGAATATGTAGGTGGCACAATTCCCGTAACTTTGTGAATCTTTATGTAGTAAATAAATTTGACTTTTACTATAATATTTAGAGGTTATAAATCTATATTAAATGCATGATTTGGATAAAGAAGCCAAGTAAAAAAGTCACTATACTTTTTGAAAGAATATTAAATGGTGATATTAATTGAGAAGACAAAAAGGAAAAAACGAACAAAGTCTCTTAAATGAAATATGAAAACGAACAAAGATATTCTAACATCCTATGAAGAAAGTGTGATAGAAAGTTGGAGAGTAGAACAATGAGATGTCACATATGACGTGTTGTAGCATGCAGTTGTCAGAATCTTCAATAACACTAGTTACAACTATCTAGATACGAAAGGGGCTTATGTGTGTTTTTTTTTTTATAAGATCAAACTTGGGGATCCTAGGTGGAATATTGATTGGTGATAGGGGGCAACCGATTGTAGCATAGGTGCTTGTAAGGTCCTCGATGAAAAAAATTGATTCGAGCAATCGTAACTAACTCTATAGTCTATACTCTTGTAATAACTACTTGCTTAGCGAAATAAATACCGTACAAGACTTCACATATTAAGTACACCCGAAAACAAATTAAGTCGTGTTATCAAACATCCTTATGTTCATTCTACTTTGTTTCCGATTTATTCCTCACGACACATTAATTCAGATAAGGATATTGTATTTAAATAACCTCAATTTTCACCAATTAACCGATAGCACTCCAAACTCTTGATTTTTACAATGGCACTCCCAACTTTCAACTCAATATCACTCTCAAACTAACCCAAGAATAACTCAATTTGCTGACATCAGTTGCCACGTCACCAAACCAGTGCCACGCCAGCTGCCACACTATCAAAAAGCTAAGTCATATGCCACCTCAGTTGTTACGTCATCAAAAAAGCCAAGTCAGACATCACACTAGTTTCCACGTCATCAAAAAATTCCACCTCAAATGTAACATCAGCAAAAAAAACTAACCGAGATAGGGTTCTGTTAGTTTAGGAGTGCTATCGGCCAATATTTTTAAAGTTGGGAGTGGTGTAGTACAAATCGAAAGTTGAGACTGTTATCGGCCAATTGATAAAATTTAAGGTTATTTAAATACAAAATCTCATTTATATAACATATCTTAATACACATTACGCTTAACGTGTTATAACACTATACAAGTTATATATAATGTATACTTACCATATTCTAGTACGTCCCCGTTAGATGAATCCTATTTTACTTTGTTGTATAGTTCGTCATCGTTGCTACTTTTTACAATCTCTTTTATAACCATGATGACACAAAATAAAATAACTAAATAAAAGTTACAAATGTCTTCTCATGTTCTACACCCTTTCACAATCACACTAAAAAAGTGTAACATCTTTCTATAACAATATTTTAAAAAACAACAATACATAAAGCAAGGGTGATTATTGTAATTTACCAGAAGAAAAGGGTTAAAAGTAAATTAGTTTGCACGTGTAATTCTATGATAAGAGGGGGACGGTTCGATCAATGATAGAGATGAATTAGAGCTTGACACGTCACCATTAATACGACACCGTACTGCAGGAAAACTTTTCTCTCCAGTTAATCATCGACACACGGCTTGAAGCTGATTGGATGATTTCTTGACTTTATATTGTGGTATGAAAGTGCCACGTGGGACCAGCGGGACCCACACCAATTGTGAAAGTTGCGTCCTACACGGCTTTAATAAATTAAAGTAAAAAAAGTTTTTGTTTTGGGGAAAAAAGGAAATTGCTTTTGGAAGAATAGTAATTACTAATTCCAGCAATACAATGCATTGTTGACTTGTACTCCATGAAATAAAACTAAATATTTGTTTTGAATTTGTAGAAATTAGATTTGGAAAAAGAGATGACTACTTAATTGATTGGAGTAAGCCGGGCCCGGTGGGTCCCACTTTGTTCGATTGCGATAATAGCAGGTCGCTTTGATATGAGTGCTCCGTCGATTGACGTGTGTACTGTGGTGATTGGGTCCCATACTCTGCGTCGGGACCATCTTCGAAAACCTCCGACCGGCATTCGTAGGCAGTGGCATGTCATGAATTCGTTGGCTGGCGTTTGCCTTGATGGCGTGATTTTCATGCCTGAAAAATCTTACATTTATAAATTGGTATGTACTATAGTTATTAACCTGTTGTCAAATATAATGTATTATATAAAAAAACAACGAGATGGAATTTTATAAGACATGGTATATTTATATTATACAATTGTGAATATCGATACGTATTTTATATGAACCTTACCTGAGACAAGTGAATTTGATCCCGAGACTAATAAAGTGACACAAGTATTTAATGTGTTATGTTAAAAAAGTTATTGATTTGTACTAAAACAATCTTGACCTAATACAAACAAATAAAGGACAATCACACTTAAATGTATGGTTAAATAACTAGTGAACAATTTTCAATCTTTGTAATATATTCTTAAATGTAAAAAAAATGTTGGATAATAAGTATTATAGCTATTAAAGTAGTGAATTATAATAGTCTTGTTTTCTCTACTACTAAAAAAACCTGTAGAACAAGTAGGTACCAATTTTTATTTTTTTTTAATATTGTTTGTACCAACATTGTTGTTCCAGTGTCAGGATGCAAGTGTGTATGTGGTGTGTAACACAAATAATTGTTTGCTTTATCAATCATATATGTCTTGTAGTCTGAGTTTAACATGAGAATAATAAGTATTTGTTGTGTAATGAGGGCAAAACGAAAGTAAATGGTAGAGAGTTGATAGAAACAAATGAGTATGTGTGTCATGTGAGTCTCTTCTATTCATAGTTTGGGCAGAAACATTAATTTCGGGTTGTAGAAATTAATGACATTCTGACTCAACTGGGCATGCGCAGTGGTCAATAAGGAAGGTATCGTTGCAAGCATAGATCCATACCGCTGTTCCCTTTCGCAAGTTGTGAACGCGTCATATTACATCAAACACTGATGTGGAACTTGTTTGGATTACTCACTTTTTATGGGAGTTACATGCCTTACCACCTGATCGCTCGACACTTTTTTGAGACAATAAAAGTGTGTTGTTTACAACCCAAAATTCAATAACTCATAAACAGGCAAAACGCATTGTCCTTGATTTATCGTTTCATCAGGGAACTTGTTGCATCCGGTAAACTGTATACTAAGTTTATTCTAACCAATCTTCAAGTGCCAAACATCTTTACCAAACGCCTTCCACTTACTCAATTTGAGACGCTTCACGCCATGCCCTGTCTTGGTTCGCCACCATTTCAATTAAGGGGAAGTATACATTTTGCGTCTATCCCATATCCGACCTCATTCATGTTAGTGATCGTTCGGATGGCAAGATATGCATTGTCAAGATCATTATTGACGAGTGGACTACGCTTCATGCTTCACCCGAATCATTGTTGGTCTGAATGATAGGACGAGTCTAGTAATATTGGTTGGTATACATATGTTGTTAGGTTTAACTTATCCAGACCATATATCATCATATACATTCATATATATATATATATATATATGTATATATATATATGTATATATATATATGTGTGTGTGTGTGTTTAGGGTTTTTTTAACAGCATATATGTATGTAGGTGTGCATCCATCTATGTGTTCATGTAGAATACTTCAATAAGGTCAACCCAAAAAAGTGACTCATAAACATAATTATGCTAGCTAAAAGTACACCCTTTAAATCAACCATAAAAATGCCTACTTTTTTTCCCTGTTCTTGCTATTTAGATTTTCAGGTTCATTGAACATAGAGTAAATTGCACAAAATATCTTTTATGTTTCCTTAAACTTGCAGGTTCCAGCCTTAATGTTTAAAAGTTGCTAAAAACAACCTTTAAGTTTATTTTTGTTGCGGGTTCAATCCTTTACAGCTAACCACGTTATTTTCTTCAGTTAAGTTCCCTCACATGCATAACATGTGAGGGTATATTCGTCATTTTGGTTGATCATGTGAGGGAACTTAACTGAAGAAAATAACGTGGTTAGCTGTAAAGGATTGAACCCGCAACAAAAATAAACTTAAAGGTTGTTTTTAGCAACTTTTAAACATTAAGGCTGTAACCTGCAAGTTTGAGGAAACATAAAGGATGTTTTGTGCACTTTACTCTTGAACATATAATCTTTTTGAAAATAAAAAATATATATGAAAGAAGTTTTAAATGAAATGAACAATTAACAAACTATACAAAGTAATAAAAAGGAACCCCAAATTGCACTATTTCTAATAATTATAATATAACTTATTATTTTATAAAAGTGTGTACATTCTTTTGTTGCTTGGGTATCAAGTAATTGATGTCTTGGTTTGTGATCAGTATGTTTGTGATAGCCAAGTAGAAAGTAGTGATAACAACGTCTTAAAATTTTTTTTAAAGATATATTATTAAATTTAATTTATATTGTGTTTACTGTAAACATTTGCATACATAGGCCATGTGGGGTAGTTTTTTCAGTTATGGTTATGGATGCAATCGTGATGTTTAAAATTTTCTTTACACCATCACGGCATCAAACAAGATTGGCCAAACCTTTATTTTTTATAGTACAACCAATTTTATATATAAATAAATTGATTGCTATTTTATTTGAGTTATGTCATTATATGAAATAGAACTAAAGTGGTATAATGGGATATAAAAGTGTGTTTATTAAATAAGAGAGTGATTATGGATAGTTAAAAGTTTATTATGTTAATATTAGAGGTAATATTGTATAAATATAGGTTCTATAACACATCCTTGTAACCTCGTTCCTTACAAGATTTCAATACAAATTATAATTTTTTTCCAGTGTTTTATATTCTGATGGTGTAACACCTCAAAAACGGGTTTGGTAATCAAACCACGTTAATATTAAAGAGCATGTAAAAGACCATTAGAGGTAAAAGTGAACCCGTAAACAAAATGACTAGGGACAAATTAACCTAGTTAATAACATGTATATAAATAACAAGACAATGAGTTGTAGTCTCATTTATAATTAAAACTAAACTTGAGGGACCAAAGCTGCCAAGAAAGGAAACTTGTTATTGAAACAAAAATTAACACATAATACACACACTTAGTGTGTGTATATGTCGATGGGCATGAGAAGAAACAAGGGGAAACCCTAGTTTCTTCAAAGAATCACCAAATTGAAAGGGGAATTGGACACCAAATCGATGTATGAACGCGTATTATCGATCACCTTGATTTGGGGATCATGAGGTATGTCTAAAAACTTGGATTGATGAAAGTTATAAATTTAGACAAGTGGATTACTTGCAAATAAATTGTTAGATGATGATCCAAAGATGAAATTGAGTGTATGTGTATGCTTGATTTCGTTAGACATAAAGAAATTATGCACTAGTTGATGTAAGATTACTTGTTAGTGATTAACAAGTAGATTATAAAGTAGGTTTTGATTATATGATGAAATTGATGATATATAAGTGTTTAGGATCATCATACTTGTATGTATGTATAAGATATTCGAACAAATTAGAGGTTCGAATATATGTTCATACATGACTTGAAATGGGTTTTGATGATAAGATGAGATTTATGTTAAACACATGTTAATAGATGCTTAAAATCATCATGTGAATTGTTTAAAGTATTTGGCTAAGTTTAATGTTTGGGTAAATCCCATATATATGATGCAATGGGTTGTTTCATAGTGATGAAACAATCCCAAGTTCTTGTGTAAGATTGATAAATTTGATATAAAATCCGTAAGGTGGAATAGTCGTGTTAGATGATGACTAACCTAACCATCTTGCGAACGATAAATGATAGTTTGACGCTTGACAAGCTAGGTGGAGGCTTGGGAAGAAGCGGGTCAAACGGAACAAGTACGCGGAAGAAGGCATAAATAGGAATTCAAGGTAAGTAAAGCTTACAACTTTAAAATAGTATAATTACTTATGTAGTTGGAATAAGCGTTTTGGGTATTCGGAACAAGATTCTGAAATATAAAAGTTCCAATACGGACATATATGGTTGGAATAAATGAAAATGGTATTAAACCATGATTTATGGTAAAAAGGGGTAAAACGGTAAATTAGTTTTGTGATGACGACTAAATAAGAAGTTTTGAAAAGGATACCATAAGGCATAAGCCATAATGGGTCAAGCGAATTAAGAGATAATTCTTAAGTAATATGATCATATAGTGTAAAACAAAATGAGTTAAATAGATGAAATGGCAATTAAGTGCCAACTCATAATGACAAGTGGTTATTTAGACCAAACGGGTCAAATGGTGATAGTATCACCATTTGACGATGATGACTAATATCGCTTGTTGAATTTTTGTGTTCTTATAAAGAACAGAGCATGATATTTGAACGGATCAATGTATGAGCTGAACGAGGTACGTGTAACAGGTTAAAACTCTCAACAAGGACTTAAAGGTCCGATGAGAGTTAAATGAGTCATATATGAATAATGGATTACCTAAGGTAAGGTAAATCCAATAATCTAATCCATAAACATTATGTTCTTAGGAACATAATGATTTTACATAGATTATGGTTAGATGCCCATTTTGGTCAAAACATGTTATGGTAAGTCCTTCATCGTAAAAGAAGAGACTAAGTTGACCAAAATGCCCTCGAATGATGAATTAAGTAAATGACTCTAATATTAGTTTGAAAATGAGTTTTATAATACAATAGACCCCTTTGGTAATGTAAAAGTGAAAAGCATAAGCCGTTTCGGCTTAATGTCTCATATTAGATCTTTTCGTAAAAATGTCAAATCGAATGGTAGAATTGAAAATATAGCATTATATACCCAATGCACCACAATTTATAGTTGTGGTGGAATGTAAATAAATATTTTGTATGAAAACAAGAAACAAGTAAGAGGAACTGAGATTTAAGTCTATACGCTTAAATCTCTTAACGGGTCAAAATGAATATACGCATAAACCATGAATGAATGCGTAGTCCATAAGAATTAAGAATCCGAGATAAGGATTTCAGATTAAACACGTAGATAAACAAATTTCGGACAATTGGAAGTAGATAGATATCTTAGTGTGAAAACAATAAGATAGATAAGGTTTGGTTGAAATAAGCGTTGGATTACGCTAAAACAATCAAACGGGTCAAATAATATATAAAAAAAGGTTTAGTTGTTTAAGAAAATTATACGTGTAGAAATAAAGTGCTATGCATACCGAAAAGGATGCGTAAATGTATAGTTTCTTTAAAAGGGGTTAAAGGGCAAATTGGGTAAAAATGGGAAAATAAGAATATAAACCAGAAATAAATGCTTAAGTCATAGGGAATAAGTATCCGGGTCAAGGATTTCGGGTTAAATATGTAAGAAGACAATTTACGGGCAATTAGAAACAGGTTTCAAGTAAAACGGATTAATATTGAATGAGTTACGGAAGTTTCCGTAACTAAACGGCAAACAAGAGAGAACCTGCAGCAAGCCACCGTAAGCTACGGTGGTCTACCGTAGCTTACGGTAGGCAGCTGCTGTAATGGTTCAGAAGGTTGGGACCGTAAGACAGAAGGTCTGGGCCGTAAGGCTGGACCGTAAGCTATGGTGGTCAGCCGTAGCTTACGGTGAGGTCAGAAATCAAGATCTTGTTTTTATTGTTTTAAGCCCTTGGGTTTAGTCGATCGTATTATAATTTATCTATAACTAACATATTTCATAAATTATGAAATATAGGTGAAGAAGATGAGCACCGGAGGAGGACCAAGCATTACGAAGAACCGAACACGATCAAAGACGAAGCTTTCGCAACTGGTTTTATTGTTTCGAAACAAATCAATGATAACATGTTAAAATGTTTTAATATGTTGAAAAAGTTTTAATGAACTTGAAAATTTAAGTTACGCGAATTCGAAATTATATGTTAAAATGCGAAATTTCTAATGGAAATTCAGCTAGGTAAGATAGGGTCTTACAGATGGTCATCGCTTTGTGTTACTAATTATTCTTGTTACATTGGAATTTTCTATTAACTAACAAATATGATTTTTACTACATATTTACAGAGTTCGATTGCATGCTTGAACGTCAATTTGACACAAAAATTAAACAAGTCCAAACTAACTGGGGGGGGGGGGGGGTGAATTCTGCCCCTTGGCAAGTTTCTTTCAGTCACTAGGTATAATCCATCGTTTATCATGTTTGCACATAAGCGAACAAAATGACATTGTTGTGTGTCGGCGTTGCTACGTTGTCGAGACTAGACTCACGCTTTTGCCCAATCCTCTGTTCCCAAATTATTTTGGCATTTTTCTTTTGATACACAGGCTATCTTATCAACCGAATGCCATCTCAGACATCTTCCAACAAATCTCTATTCGAACATCTCTTCCATTGTCACCCTGACTACTCCTTCTTTCAAGTGTTTGATTGTTTGTGCTTTCCTCATATTCGACCCTACAATACTCACAAAATTGATTTTTAGTCCACACCCTGTATATTACTATGCTACAATCAACAACATCATGGGTACCGGTGTCTCGATCAAACAAATGATTGCATTTACATTGCTCAACATGTTCGATTTCTTGAACACAATTTCCCATTCCAATAAACGATCTCATCTATTCCCATCCCTCCTTCATCTCCAAATAAGAATCTTACACGCCCTTTTCCGACTCCACATTTCTCTTGATACACCACTTGACAATCCACAATCTCTTACCGAACCAAACAATTTGTTATGAATTAGCTTTTGTTAATCTTTTATTTTTGTAACTCTCTTTAATTATAGGAGATGATTGCTGTAATTTTTGGAAAAAAAATTAGTTATCAACCTTTCTCATAAGGTATGGTTTATTTCCTAACACTTTATAAGAACAGTTGATTTCCTAACACTATTGGAGCGATTTCTATAGATGGGAGGATGAACATATTTCTTATGCATACCCCCATATAAGGGATTATTAATTAAAGATGTTTAAAAAGATGTATATCTAGAGCCGCCTACACGAGTATATATGCTGAGGCTACATATTTAGGGGTGTAAGTGAGTTGAAGCACTCGTGAACTATCAAGTTGGACTTACTAGTATAAAATAAACTGACCTTAAACAAGCTCAAAATGTCACAAGCTAGCTTAAACGAGCTCAAAACATCTTAATACTAAATTGAAGTTCATTAAATAAACGAGTTTGAGTTCGAACTGAGCTTCGCATACCAAAAATGGATAAGTTTCCAACCTTTAATTTTTCTAAATATTAAATGTTATACTATATATAACAAAACATATATATTTACTTCATAAATACTATTATTATATATAAAATTATGATAAAAAATTAATAAATAATATATATTTTGTTAATATATATATATACACAACTATAAATGTATATACAAGTAAAATAATTAACTATCAAATATATAATATTATAAACAAGTTGAGCATAAGCTAGGCTCTTGCCTAAAAAATCATCAACGGTTTAGCTAGAGTTTATACATAAAGCTTGAAACGAGTTGAGCTCAAACTTTAATGAACTTGGGCTTGGTTCAGATCGGCTCTTTTACACCCCTGTGTATATTGGAAAAGCTTTGAATTGTGCAGAAAGAAGACTAGTACATACATATTGTGTGTTTGCAGCTTTCACATGGCCATCTTTTATAATCATTCAAACCATATTATTAAATAAAACTATTTAAAAACATCACTTCATCTCATTTCTTATCCTTATATCTTATTTATGTATTTTTAAGGGCAACTAAGGTGAGTTCTTATATTTAGAGAAAAAAAGTTAAGCTTATAGACAAAGAATGGGATGTGGGAGGGTTTTAAAAAATAAGATATAAATTTATGAAATAGTAATTGTTAGTTAAATTATATGAATAAGGAAAAAGAATGTGATGCGAACGGTATCGGTATCTATATTATTTGCATGCATGTATCTATAACAAACACATATATACGTGCGTGCCATAAAATATTATTTTTGGTAAAGGAAAGATAAAAAATCATTGATACACACACAACATTTATATTATTGATGAGGGAGAGAATCAAATAGAAAGTATAATTTGGCTAGGAAGGATAGAAAGCAATAAGCTTATGACATGTTGAAAAATAAATGAGAAGGGTATTTTAGTTAATATTATCTCATCTTCTTTCATTTTCTTTCCCTATAACTTCAAAACCCACCATCTTCAACCTTTTATTCACTTTCTATCTCAATAATCACTACATCATTGTACGATTTTCGTCATCAATCAATGATTCAAACACCAAATCAACGTGTTCTTTAATTTTTTTGAGGAAACCCAGTTTAATTTCATGCAATTTCTCATTTTACCGTGATTTTGAAGCAAATCACTCAATTCGTTCGATTCAATCGCTGATAAGTGTCTCTAGTATTCAAATTTTGTCAACCATTGAAGAAATCCGAAGAAATCGGCTTCAATCTGTGTAAGAAATTTTTGAATTGCGTTTAGGATCTGGTTTTTAAATTAGGTCATTGTGTTTTACAAAGAAATGAAAAAAAAAACACTTTTTCTATGTTTTCAATCAATCGTTTTAGAAACAACACATTTCTTTGTGTTTTTAGTCCATTGCGTTTTAGAAAAAAAAAAGACATTTCTTTGTGTTTTTAATTCATCGCGTTTTAAAAAAAGACACTTCTTTGTGTTTTAGTCTATTGCATGTTAGAAACAACACATTTCTTTTGTGTTTTTTTGTCTATTACGTTTTATAACACACTGAAAAATAAATTTGTTTTATGCTTTTAATCCATTGTGTTTTATAACATAATGAAAAAAACACATTTTGTTTTGTTTTTAGCCCATTGCGTTTTAGATCTGGAGTATACTGGAGCTGAAATGGAGTGTGGAGTGTGGTGTTGGAACAGAAACATGAACATGTGAAAGCTCATTGTTGTGAAACCTCATTGCTTTTTAGACCTTAACATCATTAAACTGACATGATGATGTTAAAACAAAAACATGATCATGTTGTGAAAGGTTACATTTTAGACCTGAAAGGTGAGGCACGCTAAACTGACATGATCATGTTAATATAGAAACATGATCATGTTGTGAAACCCAAACCATTGCATTTTAGACCTGTACACTAAACTAACATGATCATGTTAAAACAGAAACATGATCATGTTGTGAAAGGTTGCGTTTTAGACGTGGATCACTAAATTGGCATGATCATGTTAAAACAGAAACATGATCATGTTGTGCAACCCATTGCATTTTAGACTGACCTGTATACTAAACTGACATGATCATGTTAAAACAGAAACATGATCATTTTGTGAAAGGTTACGTTTTACCTGGAGTTTTAGGCCTCATCTGGGCGTCTGGGTGAGGTAAAGACATGATCATGTTGTGAAACCCAACCTATCCATTGTGTTGACTTGTACACTAAGCTGACATGATCATGTTAAACAGAAACATGATCATGTTGAAATCCAACCTATCCATTGCTCTTTAGACTTGTACAATAAGTTGACATGATCATGTTAAAATAGAAACATAATCATGTTGTGAAACCCGCATTGCGTAACCTGCAACTGCAAAATCTTTATTTTAGGTTTAATTGTGTTTTAATTATCTGGGTTTTCGATTTTTTTTCAAAATTATAGCAATAGTATACTCGTTTTAAAGATTAGAAAATGCTCATTTTTATGGTGCAATATTTATATAAAAAAAATAATGTCGTATAAAAGAGTTATGAACGTTTAAAAACAGAAGGGATTTGGAGGAGAAAGAAACTATTGATTTGGATTGACTTGAATATACACAAACTCACACACCACATTCTTTTGTTCAATTTCACTTCTTTAATCTTAGCGCTTGATTATTAAATAGATAGTTAAGATTATTTTCTATTTTCCTATCCAAATAACTTTCTAGTATATCCTGACTCGATGAATATCAAACAATCAAGAATTATTGTTGTCTTTATATTTTTTTCAATTAAAGTGACTTATTATTATATATTATCTTATTGTAATATTTTTGTATGTGTGGATGAGTACGAGAGATACTATGACGGTATGACAACAACATTTTATTATAGTTTCAGATTGAAGGATCATACGTCCAGAGAGCCATAAAGTCGAAAACAAACCTAAATGAAAATAGATACATACATATATAAATAATATATATGTAATAAAAAATACAAAAAAATAATATATAATGAAATAAAAAATACAAAAGATAATGAAAATTGATGAATAGCATTAAAGGAGAAGCTGTTATGTAGATGGTCCAGTGTTCCCTAAAGGATTTAACTGCATTATCATCACACTCTTCAATCTAACCACACAAAATTTTGGCAAATAAGAAATTTATGCAATATAATAATATAATTATATTAGTATGCCAAATGAGAAATTTATGCATATAATAATATAATTATATTAGTATGCCAAATGAGAAATTTATGCAATACAATAACAATATAATAAAATTAATAATATGAATATCAATAATAATAATAATAATAAATGAGAAATTTATGCAATATTATAACAAAATAAGAAAATTAATAATATGAATATCAATAATAATACTTTAAATTTAAACACATTGAAAAAGGAAAAAAAATATCAAGAAGAAAAAGACAAGACCCCTCCACTCAACCGTTATTGTTATCATCATCTTCGTCTGTTCTTTGCTTGTCATATATGTAGTCACAATATTAAAATAATTAACTCTTTGATTGCATTGATATAGTTAGTTGTATTACCTTGTTAGTTATAATTAAGTAGTGGATTCCCCCACGCTTCGTGACAGGAATTCAGACGATGTCAATTTGATTCATTAAGATATCAGTACTCGCGACATTAATCGAAAAGGAAAACATTATATCGATTGAAAACAATAAAAACAAAATATCGGTCCAATCCGTTTGTATTCTATGTTTATTTTATTTTAACATTGCGATATATATATATATATATATATATATATATATATATATATGGAAATGGATATTGAGGAGGTATGGTCCCAAATGACCAAATTTCTACTAGGATAACCTTGCGCGCAACGTGCAATGTTCCGTTTTCCTTGGATTCAATAGGTCACACAATGAGCCTTGCGCACTCAGCGCAACGGTGAATTAGACCAACTTTTATAGGTCTCACAACGAGCCTTGCGCACTCAGCGCAACGGTGAATTAGACCAATACAATAAAGTCACACAACGAGCCTTGTGTGCTCGCCACAACGGCAAGTTAGACTCACGGGCGTAGGCTACTAGACCCTGCGCACAACAACATTCATCTGAGCTGCGAATCCCAAAACCTTGCAAGGACAAGACACACATGAGAAACGCCTCATAGTCTTAGGACAAAATGATGCACCCCTGACACTCTGCGCTGGCGGGAAAAACCTTGACAGCCTCGCAGAAGGGGGTAAGCATAAGAGATGTTGACCATACCTCAGGATACGGAATGGCAGAGCTGTGACCAAAGGTTACTTGGCATTTTGCGTGTGACAACGCCCATGACCAGTGAGGCAAGTGTCAGACCATACACCAACCACACTTCTGCCAGTGACTGTTTCACTTTCTCCATTTTCGGCTGGGAACAGGCCTGACACCAGAGACGGTTGCCTTTACACATGGCATCACTCAACATCTGACAAAGCATACCTCCCGACAGTGAACATTAACTCTCCTGCAGGGAGCATTTAATGTCTGGCGCCGATGGACAAAAAGGACGTCTCCGGGTGTATGGGCCGGGTCCAAGGCCCACCAGCCCTTCTCCTGAACATAGATTTTTCGGCTATAAATAAGTATCGGATCTCCAGGTAAACCAGAGGCTCATACCCTTACATACTTACAACACTACTTACCAGACACATAAGCTCTTGCTTACACCAGCAATTACTTACTTACTATCCAAGATACTAATTTTCACGCCGGAGTGTGGTCACGGAGAAAACCACCCTTTTCTCCGTGACGAGACTAACGGCGCTGCTAGTTTTGCAGATCAGCCGGAGCGAGCTTGTAACCCAAAAAGTGAAGTGAGAGGTTAACCTTTTGTGCAGAAACACCCTGGTTGTGACTTATATTTCCCTGGATCTCACTAGGTTTAACCGGTGCTTCTTCAGATATTGTGTTGATATCGTACCAGATCGTATTGAAACCGATTGAAAAACATCTGTATCAGTATTTATATTATTTTTGATAAATTAACATTGTGTCACTATCATATTGTATCGAACCGAACCGAACAATATCAATAACGTTATACATTAATTTATTTGGTTTCTTCTTTAATAATGGATACTTTAATCGTATCATCAAAGTTACATTAGAAAAAAAAATATATATATTTGAAATCAATTAAAGTTATAAAACAATGAAATAACAAGAACTTAGACATATTGAAAAAAGTCTTAAACTACTGTTCATCCATATTTTCTATTATATATATATATATATATATAATAACAATTTAAGGTTATTTTCTTGCGCATTGCGAAACTATATTATTCAGACATTCGATGGGTATTTATTTGATTCGTTGCAGTACCTGTATGATACATGCACTCGGTATTGAAATCAACACGTGTTTTACATCGTCTGAAAACGATACAATGAACATTGTCACGGGTACCGGCTCTCATGTTGTTCAAAGGATATCGATTGGTTCAGATCATCACGAAACTGGTATCGATATTCATTTATCGTAGCAGACAAGGTTGTATGAATGAAAAATTATCAAAACCGGATATCATCAAAATGAATAAAGGTATCGGTATCAATATTGTTCGGTTACCATACGGTGCGGTATGATAGCGACACCGAGTCAATTGATCGAAAGTAAAAACAATAATATTGCGAAATTAGTTTGAAATACTATTACCAAATATAATTAGAGAATAATAAAAAAATCATATTAATATTGATATTTATTTAATGTTAATCCTTGTCTTTCTAAACTAATAAATGAAAATCTTTTTTTGACACGTGGCAATCTTTAGTGGCTCCTTATTGTATTTTTCAATTTTTTTCTAAACAATAAATTTAAATAAATATAATTTAGATAAGGATAATAACTATTTTTTTAATCAAACTTTGAATTAATAATCTTATTATTTTATTTTTCAATTTCTTTTTCCTATTAAACAATAGTATACAAGTTAGATAAGGATAATAATTTTTTATCAAACTTTGAGTGTAACCTTTTAATGGAAAATGTATTAGTTTCTGTTACATAAGTGAAGAACGAAATACAATTCCATATTATAATTAAATTTCTTATATGATAAATGAAAATCTTTTTTTGACACATGTTAATATCCAGTGACTTCTTATTTTATTTTTCAATTTCTTTTTTCTAAACAATAAATTTAAATAAATATAATTTAGATATTATTTTTTTATCAAACTTTGAATTAATAATCTTCTTATCTTAGTTTTCAATTTCTTTTTTCTATTAAACAATAAATATAAGTTAGATAAGGATAATATTTTTTATCAAACTTTGAGTGCAACTTTTTAATGGAAAATGTGTTAGTTTCTATTACATAAGTGAAGAACTAAGTACAATTCCATATCATAATTAAATTTCTTATGTGGTTCCAATAATAATCGAATAACCAAAGAAGTTTTCTTTTCTTCTTTGTAAAATTAGACAGATATATAAATTTTTATCCTCATTTAACTTAGATTTAGTTAAATTGTCTTTTAATATTATTATTATTTAATATTTAATAGGATACAAAAATAAGAAAATTATTATATTAAATCACAAACTTCATGGATCTCTTTTATTTAAGTATTTATTATTTCTTTTATTTCTTCCGTTTATTAATAATCATCTAATATTTCATTGGTTCTACCACATGTAATACACATGTTTCTAATATAATAATAAATAAAAAACAATAACAATTTTAATAAGTAAATAGTTGTAAGACCCTATCTTATTATATTGAAATTTCTATAAAAATTTAGTATTTAAACATGTAATTGCGAATACACGTCACTCAAATTTTCAAGTTTATTAAAACTTTATCTACATATTTAAACAATTTAACATGTTATCATTGATTAGTTTTGGTTTAACAAAACCAAGTGCGAAAGCTTCGTCCTTGATCGTGTTCGGTTCTTCGTAGAGCTTGGTCCTCCTCTGGTGCCTAATAATCACCTATATTTCATAATTAATGAAATACATTAGTTATAAATAGTGTACAAAATAACTGAATAAACCCGAAGGCCTAAAACAATAAAAACAAAACTTTCATTTCAGACTCCATCGTAAGCTATGGTGACCACCGTAGTTGACGGTCAAGCTTTACGGTCCTAGCTTCCTGTCTTACGGTTAAGACTTCCAGTTTCAACACAGCAGCTGCCTACCGTAAGCTAAGGTAGTCCACCATAGCTTACGGTGGGCTGTTGCAGCCTTTTTAAATTTTGCCGTTTTTGTTACGAAAACTTCCGTAACTTGTTACCTTTTCATCCGTTTCCTATGAAACTGATTTCTAAAAGTCCGTAAAATATTTTCTTACATATTTAACCCAAATTCCAAATCCCGGATTCTTAACTTTTATGAATTACACATTCATTCACGATTTATGCTCATATTTTCGATTTTGCCCTTTTTGTTCCATTTTAATCAAACTATACATTTACGCATCCATTTCGGTATGCATAAACACCCCATTATTACCCGTATAGTTGCCTTAGCGAAATACTTCGCCGCATTCAACTAAACCTTTATTTATTTATTATCTTGACCCGTTTGGTTGTTTTAGCGTAATCCAATACTTATTTCAACCAAACGTTATCTACCTTATCATTTCCACACTAAGACATCTATCTATTTTCAATTGTCCGAAAATTTGTTTACCTACATATTTAACTTGAAATCCTCAACTCGGATTCTTAATTCTTATGAATTACGCGTTCACCCTTGGTTTATGCGTATATTCATTTTGACTCATTAAGAGATTTAAACGTATAAACTTAAACCTCACTTCTTCCTACTTTATTTCTCGTTTTCATGCTAAAATATCTATTTACATTCCACCACAACTATACATTGTGGTGGATTGATTATAGAAATGTTATATTTTCAATTTTACCCTTCGGTTTAACATTTTTACGAAAAAAGACCTAATAGGAGGCATTAAGCCAAAACGGCTTATGCTTTTTTGCTTTTACATTACCAAATGGGTCTATCGTATTATAAAACTCATTTTTAAACTAATATTAGAGTCGTTTACTTATTTCATCATTCGAGGGCATTTTAGTCAACTTAGACCTTTCTTTACGACGAAAGACTTACAATATCATGTTTTGACCAAAATGAACATTTAACCATAATCTATATAAAATCATTATGACCTTAAGAACATAATGTTGACGAATTAGATTATTAGATTTACCTTACCTTAGGTAATCCATTATTAATTCACGACTCATTTAACCCTCAACGGACCATAAGTCCTATTTGAGAGTTTGACCCATTACACGTACCTGGCTCGGCTCATAGCATTGATCCGTTTTCATATCATGCTCTATTAGTTGCTAAAAAAAATAGCGATGCTAATCATACTCTATTCTTTCTATGAGCACAAAAACTCAACAAAAGACCATTAGTCATTTTTTTGTCAAATGGTGAAATATCACCATTTGACTCGTTTGGTCTAAATGACCATTTATCATTTTGAGATGGTATTAATTTACCATCTCACTCTTTAATCCATTTCGGTTTACACTTTATAATCATATTACTTAGGGTCGTTTTCTTAATTTGTTCAACCCGTTACGGTTTATGCATAAAGTCCCCCCCCCTTTTTTAAAAAGTTTAGTGTTTCTTTGTCAGCTCGTGACCGAATTACCATTTTTACCCTTTTTACCATCAAATATGGTTTAATACCTTTTTCACTTATTCCAACCCGTATCTATTTGTGTTGGAACTTTATATTTTGAAATCTATTATTTTAAAGATGTAAGCTTTACTTGCCTTGAATTCCAATAATGCCTTTTTCCGCGTTCTTGTTCCGTTTGACCCGCTTCTTCCAAGCCTCCACCTAGCTTGTTAAGCGTCAAACAATCATTTATCATTCGCAAGATGGTTAGGTTAGTCATCATTTAAAACGACTATTCCACCTTACGGATTTTGTATCAAATTTATCGCTCGATCTTATTATAGGTCAGTTTGACTTTTAAAAGTCAACTGCCATTTACACATACAAACTCACGAATAAGTTTAACAACCCCTTTAGACATTTTGTTAACTACCCGGTAAGCGCTATTCTTTGGCCACCATTATAGCTATATTTCCCAAATCCAAGTTCATGCAATTTCTAATATCAAATTAACATAGTTTCTACAATCATATGCTAATCTATCGATAATTACACAAGAACTTGGAATTGTTTCATTATCACAAAACAACTCATATCATCATATTACTAGATATTCATCTGAATACTAATATAATCAAATTCTATATACAAACTAGTAGACAACATGATCTCAAACATTCGTTAACATTGTCATAACATCAATTTCATCATATCATAAAAACCCCATTTCAAGTTATGTACGAACACTTATTCAAACCTCTAATTTGTTCAAATATCTTACGCATACATACAAGTATGATGATATGAACACTTATGTATCATCTATGTCATCATATAATCAAAACCTACTTCATCATCTACTTGTAAATAACCTACAAGTAATCTTACATCAAATAGTGCATAATTTCTTTAAGTTTAACGAAATCAAGCATACACATACACTTAGTTTCATCTTTGGATCATAATTCAACTATCTAATTGCAAGTATTCTACTTGTCTCAAATTATAACTTTCACCAATCTAAGTTTTTAGACATACCTTATGATCCCCTAATCGAGGTGATCAATAATTTATGTTCATGCACTGATTTGAGTCTCGAATTGATCTTCAATTTGATGGATTAAGCTTGAATTAGGGTTTCCCCTTGTTCTCCAGTCGTAGAACACACACACACACACTAACTATGTGTTTTGTGTTTTAATTTTTGAGATTTTATAACATAAGTTCCCTTTTTTTCAGCTTTGGTCCCTCAAGTTTAGTGTTGATTATAAATGAGATTATAACTCATTGTCTTGTTACTTATATACATGTTATTAACTAGGTTAATTTGTTCCTAATTATTTTATTTACGGGTTCACTTTTACCACTAACGGTCTTTTACCGGCTCTTTAATATTAACGTGGTTTGATTACCAAACCCGTTTTTTTGGGGTGTTACAATATTACATCGAATGTATCATTTAAATACATATCTTGACGACCATATGTGTTAATTGATTATATTATAGTTTTTAACTCGTGCAATATACGAAGTATTTTAAAGATATGACTACATTGCTTATTATATAAAGTTAAATTTATGTAACCCGTGTAAAACACGGGGTTCTAAACTAATTATTAATAAATAATAATGAATAATTCAAATATTAATATTTTACTATTCATCCTGTAAAACAAGGTTTTAAACTAGTTATTAATTAAAAATAATAAATATTCAAAATTGATATTTGTTATAAGAATAATTAAAATATTACTATTTTACTATTCATCTTTAGTTTCTTCTTTTATATATATATATATATATATATATATATATATATATATATATGACAGGACTAAAGTAAAAAACTCTTGATCAAATCTCTTCCACCAAATAGTGTGACACTTTAAGCTCTCTTATTGTCAGTGTCTAGTTGGATTTAGTCGAATGGAAAAGTGTGTCGCTAAAAAAATAAGAAAAGACTCAAAAACACAACGTAAAACGTAAAAGACTTTTGAAAACACCCGAGAAATTGTGTCTCGTCGTTAAAAAATATAAGAAAAGACTCAAAAACACAGCGTAAAACGTAAAAGGCTCTTTGAAAACACCCGAGAAATTGTGTATGATTGTTGAAAAAAATAAGAAAAAACTCAAAAACACAACGTAAAACGTAAACGCCTCTTGAAAACACCCGAGATTCAAGAACCAAATGATCCTACGGATAGATTATGCAAAGTTTGTAGAATGATGATCTAAGGCAGTAGATCGAAAGAGACATTTCCTCGTTTTTCAGCTGTTTATATCTTCTGACACAACTTTGAGATAACAAGAGAAGAAGTAATCCCTTTTGTTTTTCTTCTTTTCCTTTTCTTTTCCTTTGTTTCTTTCTTTTATAAATAAATATATTCCCCCTCTACTCCTACTCCTCTACTCTCTCACACCTAAAACACACACACATCTACATCTCTCTTTCTCTCTCTAAAAGTTGTCTTTGTTTCAAGACTACCACTTAACATATGATGATCATCAAAGCTTCTGCATCAAATGATTTGAAAAAGAGAGTCAAATCACACTTCTCATAGTCTCAATATATCTAGTAATTCACTTCTTTTTAGTTTCTAGAGAGAGAGAAACCTCATATTCAAGAACAGGTATATATCATGTCCCTCTCTCTCTCTCTCTATATATATATATATATATATCTATCTATCTATCTCTATCGGATTTATATTGATATCAAACTGAACTCAACCTCTATATATATATATATATATATATATATATATATATATATATATATTATTATTTTGATCATGGATGATATGATATGATATTATGATATAAGTTCTCATGTTTCAAAAGTTCAAACACTATGTCCATGTGACTATATATCTATGTATCTATAATTTTCTCTTTCTTAAAGTCTGCAAGTGAAAATCTGGGATATGTGTACTATGTTGTCATGAGATGTCACTGTGGAAAACTTATGTTAATCTGTGTCTGCAGTTGTTAAATGAGGATGATGATGATGGAACAACACGTGTGCAATAATAATATCTCCATCACTACCCTCTCTTCAGGTATATCCTCAATCTAATCATATTATCATTAACTATAAACTATCATAAGTTTTATATGTCACACACACTTATATGTAACATAATTGTGAATGTTTTTGCAGGTTTTCTTTGATCATATTTTTCAGTTTTTTACAGTTGCGTATGGGTTGAGAAAACAGGAAACAAGTTTATTTTCTGTTAAAGTTTATGTTTTTATTGTTGGCCAATCGTTCGCACACGAGTGTATTTCACGCGATAATTAATAAACAAACGTACCCAGTAACATCCCACTGGTATACTAAACCTTATCTCTATCCAAGAGGAACGTACTCTTCCTAAAAGATAACAATAACAACAATTGTATACCGCTCGCATACCAAACCTTATCGTTGTCCCCGTAAAATCTCACCGACAGGAAAGAACTGGTGGGTCTGAGAGGATAGGACGTAGGCAAACTGTACCTTTTTAAAGTTGCCATAAACCAATTGTAAGATAATAAAGAATATTATTTGTTTGCAGGTTGAAGAAAGTGATATATAAAAAGCATCTATGGCTACTTACTACAATGGAAATTCAGAGATTCAAGGTGGAGATGGGTTGCAAACACTAGTTCTAATGAATCCGGGATACGTTTACTACCCGGATTCACAACAATCAGCACAACCACCACCCGCGAATTTAATGTTTATAGACTCAAATCATCCCGGAAACAATCCACACATGGCGGTTGGACAACAACCGCCACCATCCGCGCAGACTCAGCAGTTTGTTGGCATACCATTATCCGCATCACCACCGTCATCTGTCCATTCGCAGCACGATGTCTCTTCGCTGCACACCTTCATCCCCCGGGCCCAGTACATGTACAACCCGGGGGAAATGGTGGCAGCGCGTGAAGCCACACCTTTTCAACAAGGCTTGTCTTTAAGCCTGTCTTCTCAACAATCCCGATATGGGACACAAGGCACTAGAGTGCCTGTTTCCCCCACCGGTGATGACGGGAGAGCTGGCATCACCGGTGGGCCCGGAGGTGGTGGTGGATCCACATCATCAGCCTCCAGGATTTCTAACAATGGGATGCATAATATGTTGTTGAATTCAAAGTATTTGAAAGCAACCCAAGAAATTCTTGAGGAAGTGGTGAATGTTGGGAAAGTAGCACTCAAGAACTCGGATGAGTCATCCAATGGATCACCACCAGCACCACCGGTCGGTGCAGAAGCTGCAGACACCGCCAAATCTGGCGGTGCCGCAGAACTTACTACAGCAGAAAGACAGGAAATTCAGATGAAGAAAGCAAAGCTTGTTAACATGCTTGATGAGGTAACCAATCATAGCATTTTTCAATACCAATTTAAAACAACATATTGTCCCTATCAACAAAGTTGTTTTCAATTGCTATCTTCATGTTACAAACTTTTTTTTATAAAAATTAACACTATTTTAACATAATTATTTATGTGTTTTGAAGGTGGAGCAAAGATACAGACAATACCATCACCAAATGCTAATAGTAATCTCATGGTTTGAACAAGCAGCCGGGACCGGGTCTGCGAAAACATACACAGCACTCGCTTTACAGACGATTTCCAAGCAATTTCGATGCCTGAAAGACGCAATAATGGGCCAGATTAAAGCGGCAAGCCGCAGCTTAGGGGAAGAAGACAGTTTAACCGGCGGTGGTAAGCCCGATGGCAGCGGTTCGAGGCTGAAATTTGTTGATAATCAACTCAGGCAACAGAGAGCTTTGCAGCAATTGGGTATGATCCCGCATAATGCTTGGAGACCCCAAAGAGGATTGCCTGAGCAGTCTGTTTCGGTTCTTCGCGCTTGGCTTTTCGAGCATTTTCTTCACCCGTAAGGGATCAAAACCCGTGAATGATATAAAATTTTCTGAATTTTATGAGTTTGTGATTGGTTTTATACGATTTTGATTGCAGATATCCAAAAGATTCAGACAAACATATGCTTGCAAAACAAACAGGGCTTACTAGAAGTCAGGTGATTGTGTATAGATATTTATTTTCAGTTTCGAATTTAATCGAGTCTGTGGGGTGTCACTAGATGCAATCTCTCTGTCTGAGACGACATAGGAAATGTTTGTCTTTATCTGACCCTCCCCAGACTCTCTGATCTGAGTGGGATTTTACTGTGTACGTTTATTTGTTAGTTGGTTTTTGAATCTGATTTGATTTGGTTTCCTTATGAATCATAGGTTTCAAACTGGTTCATAAACGCTCGTGTTCGGCTATGGAAGCCGATGGTGGAGGAGATGTACCTCGAGGAGATTAAGGAGCACGAACAAAACGGAAAAGACGACACTAACACGAGCAAGAACGACGAAAACGAAGATAACTCGTCATCGAAACAAGGGAAAACTCTGTCGCCAGAAAACTCAAACAGAGGATTCCGAACCGCGAAACAAGAGAATGTGTTCCATCCGCCGCCGTCAATGACGGCTTCCACCAGCGTCTCGACATTCCCCACCGGAATTCAATTCCAAAACCCGTCCGGTTTCAGTCTCATCGACGGAATCACGCAATTCAGCCCGAAAAAACCACGAAACAACGAGCAGCATCAACAAAACCAAAACCAACACGACACGGGTTTCACCATGACGGGCGGCAACCCAACCGATTTCATGTCCGGACTCGGTGGTTACCCGGTCGGTGAAATCGGGAGGTTCACCGCCAACCAATTCCAACAACAGTTTTCTGGTAATGGGGTCTCATTGACTTTAGGTCTACCAGACTGTGAAAACGTATCAATGTCGGGGACCCACCAGAGTTTCCTCTCTAACCAAAACATTCAACTCCGCCGAGGAGCGGAATTAGGGGAAGAACACGATTACACCGCCATGAATCCGCCATCATCTTCACACTCAGCGGCATTATACGAATCGATGAACATCCAAAACCGCAAGAGGTTTGCAGCACAACCTTTGCCAGATTTTGTTGCATGAACAAGATCAAGAAATGAAGAAATAAAACCATAGAACAGATTTGATTCTATACTTGGATGAAGAGCAAGAACCATTACTTCATTAGAGTTCTATATAGATACAGATTAGGTTTCTCGTGAATCATTCCATGATTTAATGACTGTATATTAATTTTGTATGTAAGTATGCATGTAAAACTAGTTCTATATCTTTGGATTGGGGGGTATACCATAAACAATATTTATAATCATCTCATCATCTCTCAATACATATTCATGCAGTTTGATGATTCCCATGGTTCACGGGTAAACTAGTCAAGTCGCTCGTGAGCTACTCGATCTATATCGCTAAAAAATCACATCAATCCGAGCTTAAACAAGCTCGAGCTCGAGCCCGAGCTAGATCCTGAAAGTAAACTTGTTTAATGATGAGCCAGAGCCCGAGCTTCACTTATCGAACTCAGGTTATTAATGTAACTAAACGAGTATATTATTTATGTATTTTTTACTTAATACATTAAACATGCATACATACATAATATAGTTATGATATTTAAATTACTATAAAAACAACTTAATAATATATATTATGTTATTTACAAATATTATAACTACAATTACAAAACATAATATATAAAATGTTATATGAATTAATAAAATAATATAAAAGACGAGCTAAAGCTTAAAAACTACTCACGACCCATATTCAAAATCAGGCTCTCGTATGTTAAACAAGCCAGCTCAAGCTTAGTCGAAAAAATGGAGTACACTATCATTGGGCTTTCTCCACTAAGCAGTCCCACTACAAACATAAGACAGGTAAGTCATATGTCCCAAAGTAAATCAGGTAGTGTCGCAGTTTAAACCCCAACCCTCCACAATGGATTCCCATCTCCTTACAACTGAACCACTGTCGTGGAGACGCTCAAGATTAGTCGAGCACTCGACTCAGCTCAACTCGTTTACATCTACTTCTGCATTTAAAAAGAAAAAGAAAAAACCAATCCTATTGGAATGCAGCAGGATAAGAGATTACAAGAAAGTTATTGACTTGATGACAAAAGCTGGTTTGACATGGACAAGTTCCATGGTCCTGGTCATTAATGTCAAGACCAATGAGTGGTTCAAAGAAAAGTCCTTTTAGGTTACTTTCTCCATCGGGATCATTGTTGTATAGTACTGTGGTTTTTTAATGCATTCAATGTATTGAAAGTGGCCATTTCTACCTATCACCTTAATCATTCACACACAAGATTGAAGGCATAGAAAGATGCTGGTTTTGATAAAGGTTACCAACTTTACCAAATTTATTTGTGCTTTTATACTGACAAGGGTAAAATGGTCATTTCCCATCAACTTAACAACCGTTGTTAATGTTGATTAGTGTTAGGGACAAATCATGTCATAGTGTGCAAAAGGATAGAACAAAATCCGTAAATTAGGGACACGATAAAAGTTGTTTAAGAATTTATATTTTTTTTAAAATAATTAAAAGGCTAGGTTCTATCATTTCTCCTTCTTGTAACATAAAACATACAATTGTGTGTTATAGACATAAGATATAAAGTAGTTAAACAAGTCTTATTCATGTTTGACACTTTTGTTAATTGCGTCACTCTGACCTGTTAAACCCGATAGGATCTGTTTTACCAGCCCTACCGTAAATTATCAAAAGGATCAAATTCGTAAACTCTTAATGGTAAAAGATCAAATCTATAAATTCACAAAAGCGAGGAAGAAATCCATAAATTAAGCTTGGTCCATGTCATTTTTGTAATTATCCCTAACCTTATCTATAATATTAATAATAAAAATAATGCAGTACAACAATTATTCAACATTGAGACCAGCCATAACATCACATTTTGGACTAAAAAAGCAGATATCTAGACCATTGAGATTTTTGACACAAGTACAATGATATTTGAACATCTCATATGTTTAATTATTTATCTCATGTACTTGACTAATACAACAACATAGTAATAATAAACATAAAAATTAGATATAACAGTGACAGAATTGAAAAGTTGTCTATAGCATTTTTATCATACCATTGGAGCTTGTTACATCTGCAAGTCTTCTATTAGCAACTTCCGATCGAAAACACCAAACCTCAAACACTTCCGTAAGATCCAGATATCGAACATGCTTATTCGATAACCATTCACTCAAAATTTCCGCCTGTTCGCCAGATGGCAACGCGAGAATTATCGAAACAAATGCAGACTCCAAAGATTGCCATATTTCACTGTCGATTTTAACCACCGAACACTCATCTTCATCGGTTGTTAAAGATTCAACCGACGGCTTTAAAATCCGCACAAACGGAAGCCAAATATTCACCATGTGAAGCCGTTTTACAGTCGGTAAAATCACACTGCCGTATCCTATCGCTTCTAAGACCTTAGAAGTTATCTCGATAACCTTTATCTTTGTCTCAAGCGTCTCTTCTTTTTGACTTTGACTTTGACTTATCTGGTCAATAACTTTAACTATGTTTTCCGATGCATCTATCCAAATCTCAACGAAATCCTTTAACAATTCCAATTTCGCCAAGATTTGACAAGCCCATGACACGTCTACCAAAAAGCTCCGAAATTTACACGTTTCACCGGTTTCACACGCTAATTTTACTTCGTTATTGAATCTCGTTAACGAGCCCTTGAAAGATTGTCTCACTTTCGGTTTAATATCCTCATCAGCTGTTAACAACGGAGCATCGTCATCTTCTGCAAGCATGTATTAAATCTGTTCTTGCGCAGACGTTTTCAAATCAAGCATTGTCGGTGGCAACTCTGACGTGGCGATCATAACGGCAGAGAGAAAAATCTTAACTATCGTAGTTTGGTTTACCGGCTGGAGCCGTCCGAGAATTGGTTCCGCTAACGAACCCATGCCCGGAATAATTTTCAAAATCTCTTCTTCCTCGGCTTCTTCCCACGGAGATGCTTTGAGATAGTCGACACACGTGGGGATAATTTCCGGGCAGCCGAGATTAACCGCGACTTGGAGAATGCCGAGTGTGTTTTTTACACCAGGACATATGTCGGTTACGGACAGGTTAGTGACGTAAAATAGGCGTAAGACGGTGATGTGGTGGTCGAAATCGTGTTCTTGGCAGTATACCTCGACGCAATTGCGGGAATCGAGGATTTGACATGTGGGCCAGGTTTCGGATAAACGATCTGCGAAATATTTGCTTTTGGTATGAGAATGTGGGAGTGACAATATATCCATTCGTCACGGCCGTCAGGGGTTCTTAGTCTTGCGACAACGTCGCTTGTGGATCGGTCACCGATCATCGTGCCCTAGGTACAACGATTTGTTCGGGTCGAATGAGTTACAAGATCTATCATAAGAAAGAAAAAATAAATAAATCTGCAGAAAAAAGGTACGAATTAAATCGTTGCTGCCAGAAACCTTGAAACAGACGTCCTCGTTGCTTACAGTCTTCAGTTATTATTCTTACATTCAAATGTCCTGCAAATTTTAAAAGATGTTACGAATATGGTGTACGGTATACATAAGAAATATGTTTGATGATTCAAGAGCAAATGTGTATGGACAAGTTATCTTAAGAATTAAGATACTAACAAACATTAAGTACTTCTTTCACAAAAAAAAAAAAACAAATTCAGCCTAAATGTTTACCACAAAAACCATATGCAACTAAACAATCAGCATAGAAACATGAAAAGTTTCTAACTTTCAGTCACCTAATGTTCTTGATAAATATATTCTCAATCGGTTCATCATCACCATGATGAACCCACCAATTTAAATTAATCCTAACTAAAACAACTAACCAGAAACAAGAAACACCTCACTGATACTACCTCTAATGAACACAATCTAACATTTAGGTAAGAACTTCTTTCAGACATTTTCACAAACACCTTGTGTGCATCAAAAATCTAAATTATCACTAACTCCGTAACCAATCAGATTCATTTCCTTCTCAATCCCACTCATAAATTTCATTTCTATCTCTAATCATCAACATATTTCTCCACACAAAAGGGCGATTCACGACATACACATAACTAAAACATAAGAATTGAACGATACCCAATTCACCGTATCAAATGGTACTTGTTTTTGAAGATTTGTACAAACGTAATTGTGATTAATTAGGTTGATTACCTTGAAGATTGGGCTTCCGTTATCCTGGGGATTTGGATTCAATGCAGAGAATGTTAAGGTGGACCATCGTCGGGTACGGGTCTATAACCCTACTATACTAACTTAACTCCCCAATGAGAGTTATTTTATGAGTTTTATTGGGTATGAGAAAATAATTAACCGAACCCAAGTGGAATTAACTGACAAAACTGAATTGAAATTACGGAATTATACAAAAACAAAGATAGTTCGGTTTTGTATTTTCTGAAAATCGGATTTTTTTATTTGATTTTGTATTTTATGAAAAGTGAAAAAACCGAAGCTAAATTAACTGACAAAACTGAATCAAAATGACTGAATTATACAAAAACAAAGATAGTTCGGTTTTTTTTTTTCTGAAAATTGGAATTTTTTTTAATTTTGTTTCGGTTTTATATTTTATGAAAAGTGAAAAAACCGAAACCAGATTAACTAACGTAACTTAATCGAAATTAATGAATTATACAAAAACCAAGATGGTTTGGTTTTGTATTTTCTGAAAACTAGAATTTTTTCCGATTTGATTTTGGTTTTGTATTTTTTGAAAAGTGAAAAAACCGAAACAAAACCGAACAGAATAACTAAAAACTTTTACTTTTTAATGTTTGTTATACTGAATTTTGGGATTATAATTTTTTTTTGAACGTTTAGTAATTTGTAAGCAATTAACATATGGAGTAGCCCAAAAAACTTAGTCCTTTTTTTAAAACTTAAATTTCCATTCACACAAAGCAACCTTTGCTAAAAATAAAATCAATCAAACCAACATGTACATGAGGTATTTACAACATTCAGCTCAAATCAAATCCTTATACTTATACAGTTATACCTATGTTTTAACCATAGAAAACCTAAGAATTTTATATCACCAACAATGCTCTCAGGCAAGCAACCTTTCCTAGAGAAAACTTTGTCGTTTCTAGCCTTCCACACGCACCAACACGTAGGGATTATGATACCTTGAGCCACCTCTGCCTCCTTCCCCAGACTTGCAGTTTTATGAATCTCCAACTGGTCTCCTGACAATCTGCTCGTGGTTCAGTTAGTTGTTGTATTCAATTAAGGCACAAGGCCTTGTTTAGGTTTCGTGTTCGATTCCAACACCCAACAAAAAACTTAGTCCTAAATGTGTAATAATCATTTATTTATTAACTAATGTAAAAAAAATTAGGCCTATAGTTTCATGCCTAGCTTCGTTATTTTGGAAAAAAAAAACAAAAGAAATTGACACAAATGTTATGTGCCCAAATAGTAAACCCTAAAACCGAAAACAAAAGATCCCATTGTGAAAATTATATATAATCAAACAATTTTTTAAAACCCAAAAAATGAGATTCCTGTTTGACGCCCTAAACCGACTCATGCATACCTCTACGTTTATCTCCTTGTAAACCCAAAGTTTTAATAGGAATAAAAACAAGTACAATCATATTAAATAAAAATAGAACTACAAGAATACAGCTAAATGACCAGTGGGCCAGAAAAAAAAATGTCATGCCCTTCAAAGTTTGCCCCTCAAAATAATTGCATCTTAACTTGGGCCTCATGTAGTCATGTTAACCGGAACTAAAATCAGCCCAACTAATAGAAGCCTTATTTGGATCGAATAGCTAAGATAACACCCATTCTGTTTTCATGTCTTAATTTGTGGTTACCAGATTGTTACTCTTTTGATATCTATTATGGCTTTTTTGTGATATACTGTATTCCATGTAATAGTTTTAGCATATTTTAACACTATTTTATCAATCAGGGGCGGAGGTAGTATAGAAGCAGGGGTAGCACGGGCTACCTCTCAACTCCGACTCCATAAAAATATTCCTCAACTCTCTCTACGTGTTGTAATTTTTTTTCAGTTTTATACAAAAGATACCCCTGATATAAAATAATTAAGATATCTCTAAATTTTTGGGTTAGATTCGTCGCTAATATCAACGTAAAAGCATATAGGAGTTGTCTTTTAAAGAAATCATCTAAAGTAATTGTTAAATTTTATTTCAAATGAGTTAAGTTTATATATTTTTTAATTCTATTATTCGATATATAGCTACAATGAAAAGATGGATGACCAGTGTGAGTCAGCTGCGTGACAACTGGCCACTCGCTATATCTTTTAAGATATCTCAAGTTCAAGCCCTAAAGCCCAACTTTTAGGATTTGCTTTTCCAATTTTGAACTACTTGAATTACTTTTACATTTTCCTTTTTTTTGCTTTTACTTTTTTTCCTCCTCTTTTTATTTTTATCCCTTTTATTCTACTATATCACTAAAAATTAATATTGTAATGTTAAATTTCTTTTATTTGTTTTTGAACGTACATTTTTTAAACAGAAATGTTGTTGGCATCGAGATTCGAAGCGGGTCTATTTGCTATAATACAAAACTTTTAACCAGATAAGTAAATGACCGGCTAAGAGTGTAACTTTCCATTCATTTTCTTGAATCTTTTTTTCTTTTTAAACTCAAACTAAATATATTTATACATAATTCATGATATTCTTAATAATTCTTTCAAATGTTTTGCGATCGCAATATCGTTAGTGTTGTCATTCTATCCGAGCAATGTCGATACCGGTGTTGGTTCTACAGAAATCATTACCAATATTTGTTATTTATTGTTCTTAATTGATGTAAAATAAGTATCTATGTATTTTTTGGGAATCGTGACCTTTTCGTCTTAGATACTTTTAGCGCGGGTCATTTTACTAGTTCACGATATATACAACTAGGCAAAATATTTATTTCCATATTATAAATTAGCAACAAGTTGTTGCTTAGTGGTGTTGTATGTTTTGTATTGGGAGGTTTTCAAAAATAAAACTATATTTTTACTTTAACCTAAATAATTTTACTTTTTGCATTTTAACCACTTTGATTTTTTAACTTTAGAACCTAAATGTAACGCCTCAAAACTCAAATTCTTTAATTCGCTAGTATGTGTCCATATTTTATAGTATGAAATAAAATAACTAGGCTATTTAACCTAGTTAAATGTATGATAAAAACTAGCAAAGAAAGAAAGTTGTGTCAATTATGTTTTAGTAACAAACAAGAGGGACTAGACTTGGTAAATGGGGTTGAAGTTTAATAAATTAGCCTGAGTGTGTGTAGTGTGTGTGTGTGTGTGTGTGTGTGTGTCGTACATGGAAAGAAAGAAAGGAGAAAACCCTTTCTTGAATGAAGATGCAATTCAACCCCAAATCAAGGTCCAAATTGAATGGAAAACGTTGCTTGAATGAAGATTTCTCACCATCTAGCTTTAATAAACATGTGGTAAGTTGTAAATTTTGATTTGGAGATTTTGTTTTAAGTGGGTTTATGATCAATCTATGAATTGTACGAAATTGAGTATAAAGATGTGTTAGAATCATCAAATAAGACTTGAATTATGAATGATTTTAAGTAATTTGATGATTGAAGTTGAAACACACCATTGATGGTGAAAGTAGTAACATGGGTGAATCACCGATGTCCAAATCATGTGCAAATTCGATTAATGATGTTGAATATGATGAACTCTTGCAAGTTAGGTTGAATATGGTATGAAGTTAGTTTGATGTTTTGTAGTGTTGATGATTGAAAATAAGAACTTGGAAGATTATGCATTAATTAGTTGTACGTTGTGCATTAAATGATGTACGCACACCAAGTGTTTGATGAAATGCCTAGTATAGATTAGAATGTGAAATTATATGCTAAACAATGAATGAATATTAATAGGATGTGGTAATGACACGATTAATGTTAAGTAAACATGAAAAATGCAATGTCGAAGGATTTCATGAGAAGGTGTTAGTTGTAGAATTATAAAAGAATCACTAGTATGGAGGAAATTGATTATGATGGTGTATGCATATAACTAGGTGATATCATGGTTGAATATATATATTACATAATGAGTATGAAATGTATATAGTGTTTTTAGTATAGCCGAATATGATGACACGGATATATGAGGTTAAGTTGAAAGTTCATATGGTAAATCATTGACTTCTGAAAGTCAACTGCACATAAGAAGCATGGTTAGACTTGTTATCACAGTTGTAAGATTTTAGGAAGTCATATGGCGCGTGTTATATCAATATGTGTTATGAATGATGACATGATGGATTGTATGAGTTTCAATAGATGTGATTTTGGGTACATGTTTTATGCTTGTTAGAAATGACTAATGAAAGTCAAATGTGAGTTATGCATTCGTTATGATCATTAATGTGTACAATCATGTATGCTAACAAGAATGCGTTTGCAATGACTTGAGAGTATAGGGATCATGTCAAGATGAATGGAAGCATGAAGGGCTAACGGGTCGAAAGAAGGCAAGGTAACGGATACAAATACGGATACTAAGGTAAGTGATTCCCGAACTAAAATATACTATTATGTAATGAGTTTTGATTGTACAAAAAGATGGAAATCATGAATGGATGGGTAAGTAATGGCAGGTCGAAAGTAAATAAGATCGTATTGAGTAAGATAAAGATTTGCTATGATGAGAACTCTCGTTAAGTTCAAACGGGTCAAAACGTAGAAAGTATTGTTGTAGCAGCTCAAGAGTAGTTAACTATGTTAGAGATAACTTGGTATAGTGCACTGTTCGGGTTGAGTTATAGTTTGGAGGATAGTTTGGAAGTATGGAAAATGTGAAAGAATAATGTTCGGGAGTCCCTTGGGTATTTAGGGAAAGATAAATAGGAAGAGAAAAGAAATGGGATTGTCCACCAAGCTAAGGAAAACAGCAGCAGTCAACCGTAACCTATGGCTGGGAGCCGTAGGTTACGGTGGGGCTTCCATCCAGCAAATTTTTGTTTTCTTCGATTCCAGACCCCGTGGGCCTATTCCCAAGCCCTCTTATACTTCTAAATTGTACCCCAATCTTACTAAATAGCTTGTGAGCTATGGAAGAGTATGGAACTCGTTGTTGAGCTCCTGAAATGTATCCCAAACTAAATGAAGAGTGTCTTTGAGGTGCTGTAAGCGTGTACATAAGCATGAGTGGGAAGGGTATACGTTTGGAGACATGTATGTGTATGGATTTACCTACTTGTTAGTGACGAAATCCGTAAGTAGCATGAATGCAAATGAGCACACAACGTAGGTTTGTTTATATGAGACCTATATATATATATATATATATACATATATATATATATATATATATGTGTACATCCTTGTGACTAAGATTTGTTAGTATAATTATAAGAGATGTAAGTGGCACGTAAGAGCCTAAATATGGATGTATGTATATATGAATGTATGTATGAATAAATATATGTATATAAGTATATATGTATATATGCATGAAGTGGGTTTTAATGTATACGAAAGAATAGGGCTTGTATATATGTATACAAGGCTCCAATATGATTGAGTATTAACGTTACTAATTACGTACTCTGAGAATGACTTGAAAGTGCAGATATACTATTGTTGACCTTGTGAAGATTTGATATTGGGATGCAAGATTTTACCCCGGAAGGATAATCGAAGAGATTAATATGAGTAGAAAGAATGTGACGTGATCATTTAATTACGTATGTTTAGATTATGAATAATGTTACCAAATACTAATGATGTGGATGCATGTGGTGATTGTAGGTTGCATGAAATCATCTTCATTATGAAGTTTAAGCGGTTGAAGATCGAGGCTAAGAACAAGGATTCTGCAGAAAGAGCGATCACATAGTTTGTATTATATATTACTCTTGACGCGTTAAATAAGTATGATTGTCGAAAATATTTTCAAGTAAATGTTCGACATTTATAAAATGAACCTTCAAGTATGTCTTACAGATAATAAAGAAAGAAATTTTGAGTCGTATTTCTCCGCTGCATCTCTTTTGGTTAAAACGTGTTAGGGTGTTACACTAAAGTTTTTCATCTTTTACAGTTTAATCCTAACACTTTTTTTATTTTCAACTTTGTCTCCTATACTTTTCATATTTCTCAAGTTTTTACGTTTCATTATAAATTTTGTGAGTTAACACACAACAACGTGCATGTGGGGTTCAACGGCGTTTGACAGAGTCATCGCAACGCATTGATCCTAGATCGACTTATATTTTTTTCTATGTTTTACGTTTCCCTCTAATTCCTTCGCATTAACACGCCACAATGGGCGTGCGTGGTTCAACGATCTTACGTCTGCTTTCCGTCTGGTGTTATTTTGTCCTTTTTATTTATTTTAGTTTTACGAGTTTTTCTGATGTTGGTGGTCGTTGGCGATGATATGACATTGGTGCTACTTGGCACAGTTTTACGAACGTTTTTAATCTATTAAGTTTTTTACTGATAATATTTTCGAGTTTACCTCTATATATCCTTTAATTAAAAAAGTAAATTTACGTGCATGTTTTTAGGTAGATGTCGGTATCAACTCGATTTACTCTACGTTTCAACATAAACTTTTTCTGGAAACGAGTCAAGTCAGATATAATATGCTTTCGTTAAAAAACCATTTTTAAGTGCATGTTTTATGTACGTTTTGGTTTAAATTCGAGTTCGTCTACGTAAAACGTAAACTTTTTTTGGAAAACGAGTCATCTCATATATAATATGTTTTCGTCTTTTTATGTATGTTTCGTAAATTTTGTTTCGAAAAGAGTGGAATCAAATTGTGCTTTTCCCCCTTTTTTTTGAATAGTTGCAATTAATCGTTTTTTATTAAACGTGTCGGTTTTTCCTTTATACCCATTGATGTTTTTGATGTATGAGTCGGGTCACATATAATACGTTATGATTATACAATATAAACTCGATTTACTTTACATTTTGATCCAATCATAATGCTTATATAGGTCACATTGAGTTCAGTCAGACACTTTAAAACGTGTGTTCTCATAATATTTTTGATGTATCCACGCCGCAACGTGCACGGATCTTATTCCTAGTTGGAATATATAATACATTAAGGTCACATTATCATTGATAACGATAAGATGTCTATATTTGTATCAATCGAAATATTAATTTTTTTTGACAAAACTCAAAAGCTATTGCATTCATCTTTAAAAAACCAAACAAGATTATGCATTTTAGTGTGTCCACATGTGTCTCTTTTTTTTTGCTTTTTTGACAAAACGTGAAACATTTTGATACTTTGATCATTTTTCAAACTAAGATAACAATTATGATGTTATTAGCTTCAATCCAAAAGTGGATTCACGAAGGTTGCGCATATATGTGAAAATCAGAAAGGTTATACACTTATACGTTGTAGAACGCCATTGCTAAGGCGTCTCATCTGATTAACCGTTTTCGCATTAACTTTGTGATGACCATTATCTCGAACCATGTCGTAAGAAACATTTTAATCGTTTAGTAGGACACTTTGGAGAAACGTTTTTTTTTCTCATGGTTTACATTTACGCCATGAGATCAAATGAAAATCCCTTACTCCTAGTCACGTATAAAACATACGCATTCAAAGTTTCAAACTCCATGTTGATGTTTCCATGATTCCTTCCAAGATCCTTTTCTTCTTGTAATGTCTTATTGTAAGGATATTTGGTTAATCAAGTTATTTACTTCGATTGTTACTACATAGGTTCAAGTGAATGTTAACTAATCTACTGTATGTTCTCTCCGTCATTCCCCAACCAATAATTGCTCCACTAAAACGTCTCTCTAGAACAAAAGAGATCACAGGTGTACAACGTCTCACTAAGAATAGGTTGTGGACCCATTTTTAGCCTTGTTGGCCCAATCAAAATCATCCAAATGGAGAAGTGCGCCATAGGGATTGGCTCCACACCATATAGCCTTACAAGGCACTAATCACCTTCTAAAACATCTCATTATTTCAAGGTAGTGATTACCTTAATCACTAAATAAGGTAGTGATCACCTAATATAAAAATGAATTGTTTATAATGATTATCAATTTATAAAGACTTTGTCAAGTTTTATAATATATTTTTAGAATATCATGAGATTTTGGCTTAGATGTTTGCATACGCACAAAATTAAAATGTTTTAACCACTAACTCGAGCCGACAATATAACTTCAATCAAAATGTATTAAACAATTTCAAGTATTTTTACATTTACAATCTAAAACACTATATAAAAAATAGGTCAAAATAAACAAAAACAATATAAAGTCACTATACAAAAAATAGGTCAAAATAAACAAAAACAATATAAAGTCAACAAAGTGAACAAATCTTATGGAATAAATACTCATTAATGGTAGGCTTTACATGTTAGTTGGGATGTTTTACATGTTATGGAAATGATGACAAAAGAAGAAATGATAACTAGCAAGTATTCATTCTTTATTTTATATTCTATTTTTATATTCTTATTCTTAGTATAGTTCATTTACATATTTTTTTCATCCGAAAAAGTTTCACTTCTCACCCACAACATTTATCATTAGGGATTATTAACTAAAAATATATGGTATCAGTTAAGGTGATCACTACCTTGAAACCAATAGTTTACAGTCACCAATGACACCGCTCTTCGTAAGTTGGATATCCATGCATTCTATCCTATATGATTTTTTTAACAGATTAATGTTATACTTTTCGGGTATTGAGCCCATAACCTTCTCTTATTTAAACATCTAGAGGGTTTTTCTTCTATTACTGAGCCAAAACCTCAATGGCCATATATATATATATATATATATATAACCTTCTCTTATTTAAACATCTGAAGGGTTTTTCCTCTATTACTGAGCCAAAACCTCAATGGCCATATGTATATATATATATATATATATATGAAAATTCGGGGTTTCATGTTAACCAAAATCAAACCAATATTATACAATCCAAATAATCAAAACCTTATATGGATCATACGTTTTGTCAGCCAGAACTACACACATGACACATCCAGCCTTTGATTTCTTAGTGCATCCCACCTGAAACTATTGATTTCTTTGTGCTTTGATTTCTTAATGCATCCTGACAGAAACTATTGATTTCTTTGTGCATCCCGCATAAAGATAAAGATGTTAAAAGTGATTTTATTTTTGCATAAAACATAGAGTTCCCAGTGTGTCCATATAGAATGCATTTTTCACAAAGTTTGGCATGTAAAGTCGTTTTTAGCTTTCACACAAAATGTAAATGTTAGAGCATTTGTATCCTTTCTATTTTTTTATCCTATAATTTCATTAAAAACAACTATATTTTTTCCTTTTCTTTCAATTAAATAATATTTTTTATACTTTTATTATTAACTTTTATATCTCCTCTACTCACAGCACTTTCAAAACATATTAACAAATAATAGAGAGTGTACAATATACTAAAATTTACAGATGAACAGTAACAGTCTCTCTTTCTTCTGCTCACAACCACTTCCAACCACCAATAATAACTTTTCATAATATAAAAGCTCCCTCACATAATTTAGGAGACGGATTGTTAATGCTCTTAGTTTTTGAAATTTGAAAAAGTCAAACTTTACTTGAAATACTTTTACGATGATACGTTTATTTTGAGATAATCCCTAATTTATTTGGTATATAAAATAAACTTTTTTTTTCTTGGAACAACGACTTTCTTGTATTATGCTATCGCACTTTTAAATTGGAGGGTCCAGTTGTCCCACTCTAGCCAGACTATGTTGTCTTAATTGGGCCAACGCTGGCTTTAGAATTCGGCTTGTGCGTTCCCTCGGGAAACCATACCACCGGCTGACTCTTTACTGTCATTGTGTCACCACAAAAGCAGAATCTCTGGCATAACACACTGGGACGAAAACCCAGGTGAGCTCATGATAGAGCCTGACACCTCTGTACGTAAGGAAGCTAGGCTCTATCTATGATTGTCTAATCCACCAATGTGACACAAGTAGAGATTGAACTTAGTCTCTATTAGAGAATCCAAGTCTCCCTACTACTAGGCTACAATTAGTGATACGATTTACAAATTTCTCAGTCAATAAAGATAATTTTAACTTCACTCGTTAGTCTTTTGGTAAAAAAATCTTGGTTGGTCTGACAACGTGGTCTTCGATCATCTAAAATTTTTAATTATGTTGGATTGTATAGGATAGCACCCCCAGCCAATAGAAACCCCCACACCACTTCTCGGGTGTCATTGGGGGCGTTACTCTTACAATCGCTAGCCCAATAACGAGCTCTAATGGAAGGTTTGTGGGACCCACTTCACCTTAAACGGTTAAAAACCAAAAAAAAAAAGAGGACACCATTATTGGGCTTTAACCCATTTGTTGATTGTTAAAATAGAAATTTATTCCTCACATGTCGCTGATGTGACGTAATGAATCTTACAATGGCTCAATTCCATAAAACTAAACCTTATAATAATATTGATGTATTAAAGTGACATAGAAAAGTGGATCACTGTATTCAAAAGTTGCTCTTCATAAAACTCTAATTTTTTTATGAAGATGAAATTTCTGACGAAGATACAAATAGAAGATATCTTTATATTTAGAGATAAACAAAAAGACATATAGATAAACGCGAAAGCTATTACTCCATAGATATATGTTATTCCTTGACCCCTTAACCATCGGTAAAAGAGCTTAGTTGGTTTGACATCGTGATTTTTTAACAACAAATTTTTACACCTGAATTCAATCTGATCTTACACTTGTAAGGATTTAAATCCATACCATTTTTATGGTGTAACAAGCAACATACCACTAGATCGCTAGTCATTGGTTCTTGATCTGTTATTATATCTGGTTTTTTATAATCATGTTCATGTAATAAAGTGACATGAAAAAAATTACTTATTTTATTTTATTTTGCATTCATATTTTCATAAACCCTTTCAAACATATTTTAAGCACTTTAAAAAGATACGAGCATACCTACATCTACTGTCAATCTCGAGCATTTTTATTTCTTTTGACAACTAAATGAATACACAGAGATATTTAGAGCAGCAAAAAACTTATCAAATATTTTACACATGTCGAATATTCTTTTCGTATCCAACAATATTACTTGATGGAAGTTAGACTGAATGATGTTGATTGCTAACATATCTCACAAAATACAATCCACATGATGTTCGCTCCCTTAGCTTTTTAGTTTGGGTTATTGGTTTTTATCACTTCTAACTATTGGGTATTAGTCGCTGCCACTCGTAACTATTACTTTGACTCTCACCACTCCCCACTTAATACCTTGTGTATTGTGTCACTCCGTAGGTGAACATTTCTTAGTGTTTGACTTGCGTTATTGGTTATACTAGGCTAACACTTTGTGAATTACTAATGATTACAGGTGAATCTACTCCTAAAAGACAAAAGGGAAGCCAAAAAACACTCAACGGAAGTGACACAATACACAAACTGTTAAGTTATAAGTGGTGGGAGTCAAAGTGATAGTTGGGAGTGACAGAGGCCAATACCTAATAGTTGTAAGTGATAAAATCCAATAATCCTTTTAGTTTCATGTAGGGATGAAATTGGTAGTGGTACCTGTTGAAAACAATTTAATCAAACAGAAAATTAATTATTTTATTATTAATTATCGAGTTATTGGCCAAACCAGTTTATTCCAACTTGAACAAACTGATTGAAGAAAGGTAGAATGAGAATGTCCCGTTATCGGACGAATTTAAATAACACGCAAAAACTAAAACCAACCTGGCGATTTAAGAAACCGAGATTCTTGAACTGCACGGATGATTCCTGTCCTTAAAGGATTTTACGCGCTCGTATTGCTGTGAGCTGCAGCGTAAACTCCCAGGATTTAATGTAGAACTGATATGGTATTCCAACAGCAATGGAAACCAGAAAACGCAGAAGCTGGAGAAGAAACAGGAACACCAGAGTGGAGGGCTGCGAAAATTGTGTGTATGAATTGGTAGCAGGAGACCTTTATTTATAGGTTGGGATTTCAACAGAGAATGAGAAAAACGGGGAATGGGATAAACATTATCAACTAATTCGAATATAAACTCCTAGAGATATCCATCTCAAATTCGAATTCCTAGACTAATCCCATACGAATTCGAACTGGTGGAGATAACCCCCACTGTTTCGAATTCATCTCTATCCCAATCTTAATTCAGCTCTATCTCGATCCACAGATCTAATACACCTGAACCGGACCCTAGCTAAAAATAAAAGCTCATCAGCTCCTAGCGACGATGCGTAGTGCAAATTGCGCCTCAAACGCGCCCATTCGCGAGCTTGCGGCTCGGCTCGGCGCGCGTGTGAGCTTGACCCACTTCTCAACCCATTTGACACTTTGGAGGCCCATAAGGGCTAATCCCTTATAAGGCACTCAACTTTCACCTCCCCCACCAATATGGGATAGAGGAAACATACCAACTTGTATGTTCTCACCATTAATATTTCCAACAATCCCCCACCAAGTTGGAATGTTTCCTTTCACTTAGACAGATGATGTCACTAGGTGTCACGAAGATTAAACCCAGTTTATGTTGATAAACAAGAAGAGACAGATCCGATGGTGTCCTATGGAATTAAACCATTAACCTGATAGCCCCGTTTGGTTTACCCTCACACATCACCGGCCGACTTTGCGTTCTCACTGAGCGCGAATATGGCCGTGCGCTATAAATCCTTTTCATGACCCTTTAGAAGACAAACCACTTATCTTCACTCAAGGCGGCACCACCCCTAGATCATATAGGCAAAGTTTTACATCATCCACGTTGCTTGGATGCCTCCAAAACTTTGTTAAGAGCATTAGCTCACCCTTGTTCTCGGCAACGACGTACTATCATACCTCACATGGATCTATCAAAAAATTGATAGTACCTTCTATCGTTAAGTGACTTCGTTTTTACCCATTAAACTTGAGAAATATGAGTACTAAGTTCAAGTTGGGTTTCCATCACTAACGGATTCTATTGTGGTTTTAGACCCACGTCTCTCGCGGTATTCACTACCAAATCTCTTGTCAGAGGTTTAGTAAACGGATCAGCCAAGTTCTTACTCGTCTTGACATAGACAACCTTGATGGTACCACTTTCAAGAAGTTGTCTCACATAATTGTGCCGTAGACCTATGTGTCTTGACCTCCCATTATACACTGCGTTGTATACTTTAGATAGTGTGGCCTCACTATCACAATACATGGGAATATACGGCATTGGAACATCCCACAAACGGATGTCCGTAAGTAGATCTCTAATCCACTCTGCTTCCTTACCAGCTGCAGCTAGTGCTATGAACTCAGTTTCCATAGTTGAGTGGACAATACACGTCTGTTTCTTGCTCGCCCAAGAAATTGCTCCTCCTGCTAGAGTGTAAATCCACCCACTTGTAGATTTTGAATCACTGGTGTGATCAATCCAGCTCGCATCAGAATAACCTTCGAGTATTCTGGAATTAGACGTGTATGTCAGTTCTAAGTTACTGGTCCTTTTCAGGTATCCAAGTACTCTACCCACTGCTTTCCAGTGTTCTGTCCCTGGATTGACTGTATACTGACTCAGTTTGCTTACAGCAAAAGCAATATCAGAACTAGTGCAATGTGTTGCATACATCATACTTCCAATAGCACTCGCATACTCCAGTTGAGCCACTGCTCTCCCTGAGTTCACATTAAGTTTCACACTTGGATCAAATGGGGTATTAAACTCTTTAATGTTCAAGTGTTGAAACTTAGTCAGAATTTTCTCTATGTAGTGAGATTGACTTAGAGAAATCTGACTTTCAGTTCTATTCACCTTGATCCCAAGAATGGTATCAACTTCTCCTAGATCTTTCATCTTAAAGTTCGAGGACAGATGTTTCTTAGTTTCAGAAATACCTTCAAGGTGAGTGCTAATGATCAACATATCATCAACATAGAGACAAATCACGACTGTATAACCGGGTTCGCATTTAGTGTAGATACACCTATCAGCACTATTGTGTCGAAACCCGAAAGCAGTCACAGTGGTGTCAAACCTCTCATGCCACTGTTTAGAAGCTTGCTTCAAACCATAAAGAGATTTAATAAGTCTACACACTTTGTTCTCTTGTCCAGGCATCACAAACCCTTCTGGTTGCTCCAAATAAATCTCCTCATTTAGATACCATTTAGAAATGCAGTCTTTATATCCATTTGATGGATGTACAGCCCTTTCAAAGCAGACACCGCTATTAGAGTTCTAATAGAGCTAATTTTAGCCACAGGTGCATAGGTATCAAAATAGTCGATCCTTCTCTCTGCCTATAACCTTTAGCAACTAATCTCGCTTTATAGGCAGAGATGGATCCATCTGGATGATACTTCCTTTTGAAAATCCATTTGGATCCAATATGTTTCTTTCCCTTGGGTAGATCAGCTAACTCCCAATTTCCATTTCCCATAATGGAATACATTTCATCATTGACTGCTTCCTTCCACAAAGGAGCATCTCTTGATGACATTGCTTCGCTGAAAGTTTTAGGATCATCATCCAAATTAACAGCGAAAATGACCTTTCTCGTCACTTTCTTTTGAGTTCCCTCAACCAGGTAAGAAAAGAAATCATCTCCATAACTTTTCTCTTTTCTAACTCTAGTACTTTTCCTCGGTTCTTCAACCATTGGTGAAGGTTCGACTCTTTTCACAGAAGTACTAGAAGATGTGGTGTAATTTGAGTTTTCATCATCTCTAGAAAACTTGTTCTCAAAGAATTCCACATCTCTGGATTCTACAACTGTACCTGATTCGTCATCCAACAACCGGAAAGACTTACTTTGCAGAGCATATCCAATGAATACACTCTTGTAAGCGCGTTCTCCCAGTTTGAGTGTCTTTGGATCAGGTACGCGATAATAGGCAAGACACCCCCAAACCCTCAAATACTCTAGGTTTGGTTTTCTTCCTTTCCACAACTCATATGGACTCGTAGGTATCACACGACTAGTGATCCTATTGTGAACATAACATGCGGTTAACACAGCTTCCCCCTACATATTACGAGGTAGACCCGATTGATTTAACATACAGTTAGCCATCTCTACCAAGGTTCGGTTCTTTCTCTCAGCCAAACCATTTTGTTGGGGAGTATATGGTGCAGTTCTCTCATGTATGATGTTTTCTTCTTCGCAGAATGCATCAAATCTTCGATTAAAGTATTCTCCGCCTCTGTCCGAGCGAAGAATTTTAATGCGTTTCTCCTTTTGTTTTTCAACCTCAGCCTTATATATTTTAAATGCCTCAAAACCTTCGTCTTTTGAATGCAATAAATAAACATATAAGTATCGGCTGAAGTCATCGCAGAAAGTGATAAAGTATCTCTTACCCCCACGAGTAAGGACTCCATTCAGTTCACAAATATCTGAATGAATTAGTTCTAGTAGTGATGTATTACGTTTATGGACACTTGGAAAAGGTTTCTTTGTGAATTTTGATTTCACACAAGTTTTGCATTTTTCAAAGTCTTTATCTTTTAATTTCAATAAACCTTTAGTTTGCATGTTCTCAATGTTTTTAATATTTGTATGAGCTAAACGTTTATGCCATAAAGAAATTGAACAAGCGATATAATCAGAAGACATAATTTCATTCAAATCAAAACCATTTGCATTACATTGATAAAAACTATCACTACCACTATCACCACTATCACTATCACTTTCATTCCCAAACCCATCAATCACTGAAACGTCACCTTCATCCGAGTCTTCTTCTTCATCAATTCCATCTTCAGCTAGGTCAAGGCGATACATTCCACCCGTGTTCTTTGCTTGACCCACATAGATGTCATTTAGAGAAAACTTCACATGGAGATTCTTGAGAACCAGCTTGTACCCATTTCAATCAAATTTATCAGCAGAAACAAGACCCTTGGTGATACCAGGAACATGCAACACGTCCTGAAGGGTAACCGTTTGACCATCTTTAAAGTTTAGTCGCACTGTGCCTTTACCACGAACTTCCACTCGATGTCCATCAGCACATACCACCACTGTTCCTTGAGGAACAGGACCATAAGTAAGAAATGAGCCACGATTCCCACAAACATGAACAGTTGCTCCAGAATCCAAAAACCATCCTCTACATGCCACAACGCGTGTATATTGAGAAAGCATGTTAACATCTCCAAGACCCACATTAGCCACTAGATTGGTGACTTTCTCAATATCAACAGCACTTGTAGAACCAACCATAGATCCAGATTTCCTTTGAGAGCACTCTCGTGCATAATGCCCGGTTTCTCCACAAACATGACATTTGCCCGATCTCTTTGGTTGATGGTTGGTCGTTTGATGTGACTTTTTGAATTCCTTTTTCATTGGTGCTATAAACTTTCTATTCTTTGATGCGCCTTTTCCCTTTTGACCAGATCCTCCAACAATATGATTCACACTCGATCCGACTTTACCTCTTTTGTCCCTGTTGCGTGTTTCCTCCTCAATTCGAAGGTGCTTCAACAGTTCATCCAAAGAGTAGTCCTTAGACTTGTGCATCATTCTCTTTGAGAAATGTTTCCAAGTAGGAGGAAGTTTTGCTATAATGACCCCTACTTGAAAAATTTCTGGCAGCGGAATAGAAAGCGCGGTCAGTTTGTTAACAAGAACTTGGAGTTCATGCACTTGATCCAAGATTGACTTGTCATCAACCATTTGAAAGTCTAAGTACTTGGAAATAAGGTATTTGTTAGTACCTTCTTCATGAGCCTTGTACTTATCTTCCAAAGCTTTCCACAATTCTCTAGCACTTGTTACCGGCGCGTATAAGTCATAGAGACGATCCGAAAGAGAATTCTTGATGTGGCAAAGGCAAAGATCTTCAGCTTCCTTACGGACAAGTCTTTGCTTAGCCAAATCTTGATTCGGGGCCTCTCCAGCCTCAAGAGGAGGGTCATTAGGGATTGCGGGCAAGCTTGGATCAAGGATATAGTAGAGTTTTAGCACAACGAGCATGAACTTAACCTTGTCTGCCCAACGGGTATAGTTCTGGCCATCGAATCTGTCCAACTTGACAAACTCTTGATTCATGAATCTCAGATTAGTTGTTGGTAGTTCACCGTCCATTAGTTCTGACGATTAAACACAAAAATAAAATCCTTTAAGATTGTTGAAAACAATTTAATCAAACAGAAAATTAATTATTTTATTATTAATTACGAGTTATTGGCCAAACCAGTTTATTCCAACTTGAACAAACTGATTGAAGAAAGGTAGAAGGAGACTGTCCCGTTATCGGGCGAATTTAAATAACACGCAAAAACTAAAACCAACCTGGCGATTTAAGAAACCGAGATTCTTGAACTGCATGGATGATTCCTGTCCTTAAAGGATTTTACGCGCTCGTATTGCTGTGAGCTGCAGCGTAAACTCCCAGGATTTAATGCAGAACTGATATGGTATTCCAACAGCAATGGAAACCAGAAAACGCAGAAGCTGGAGAAGAAACGGGAACACCAGAGTGGAGGGCTGCGAAAATTGTGTGTATGAATGAGTAGCAGGAGGCCTTTATTTATAGGTTGGGATTTCAACAGAGAATGAGAAAAACGGGGAATTGGATAAACATTATCAACTAATTCGAATATAAACTCCTAGAGATATCCATCTCAAATTCGAATTCCTAGACTAATCCCATACGAATTCGAACTGGTGGAGATAACCCCCACTGTTTCGAATTCATCTCTATCACAATCTTAACTCAGCTCTATCTCGATCCACAGATCTAACACACCTGAACCGGACCCTAGCTAAAAATAAAAGCTCCTCAGCTCCTAGCGACGATGCGTAGTGCAAAGTGCACCTCAAACGCGCCCATTCACGAGCTCGCGGCTCGGCTCGGCTCGGCGCGCGTGTGAGCTTGACCCACTTCTCAACCCATTTAACACTTTGGAGGCCCATAAGGGTAATCCCTTATAAGGCACTAAACTTTCACCTCTACCACCAATGTGAGATGGAGGAAACATACCAACTTGTATGTTCCCACCATTAATATTTCCAACAGTACCAAGCCGAACCGGTATTGTACTACAAATTACCAAAACCGAATATTATCTCAACTCTACACTGGATACCATACCGATGATTGTCGGTAGATACCAATTTATTGAAAAAAAACGTATACCAAAATCACTGAAAACAAATACAAGTATCGTTAACATTGGTGTTCAGTTAATCAATCAGTAGAAGTATGATATCTTAACAATATTCAGCCACATAAAGTCTGATCCATAGTTTCATGATGTGTAGGGGTGTAAATTTCTGACACGACCTGAACACACGACACAAAACTAACATGAATTCACGAGTTTGGGTTTAATCTAAACGGGTTCGGGTCAACCCGGTTGGATGGGCAGCTTGGCTTGTCTAACCTATTTATTTAATATTATATTTTTTACGATATTTTTTATGCCACATATTAAATTGGATGTGTATTTTTTACACAAAGTTACCTAAACTAGTTACAAGAATTATTATATGGTTTAAAAACAGGGCGAGGAGCAATGCGGTGTCATAGAATGGTTTTTGATATTAAGTCGTTTATATGATTTTTCTTTTTTTTTTTTATACTTTTGCAGCTTCTTGTTGTCGCTATATTTATATATATTTGTCGTTGATCCAAAAAATTACAAGAATTATTCAAAGTATTTAGTCGTTTCCATGAAACTATTATGATATTTCATTCTAGAGATTATCATATATTAAATATACTCAATTCTTCATATTAGTATAGGCATATTAGTTAGTTTCATTGATCATTGAAAGTATGATGTCCCTATGTTAAATTAGTATAAGTACTGTTTTGTAGGATCTTTGTTATAAATATTTATAATTTATCATTTTAAATTTCATAAAGTGGTATAGCATATACATAGATGAGCCCGATCTCCTAAATATTTACAAGAAAAACTAAAAAAATAATAAGAATCGCCAATGGGTTGTACAATAATAAAATTGGATCGAATACATTTTGGTTGAAATTTCTTTAGTCTTTTTAACAACTTTTGTTTTATATAATGAAAATGCTAAATGATTTGCAAGCAAGAGTTAAGGGAGGAAATGACATTGACGTATAGTGATTCAATTTTTAATGAATCCACCCTTGCGACCATTCCTCAATCTTCAATCGAGAGTTTCGCTTCACTAAAATATGATCTCTAAGATGGTAGAGATCGCCGTTACACCGTCTCACTAATCATGCAGTAATAACCACAAATGTCTCGCTATAAAGGTGTGTGTATATATTAATTCAAGTTATGTTAAAGGTATAAAACAACTTAAAATCCTACAAATAATACTACTTTTTTTTGTACTAGACTTATTGTAGTCAGACTATGCTATGTGTTTTGTTAGCTAATTGGTTTTTGCCACATATTTCTATGATTCTTGATCTTTTTAATATTCATAAAGTTTATTCGTTAAATGAAATGAAATGGATTAGTAGGTTACAACAACAAAAAAATATATATGAAATATATACAGATTCAAACTTAATACCAAACGTACTGATTTTATTAAATATTATGTTACATTATGATACCAATCTTTTACAGATGCTCTCAATTTAAAATAAAAACATGCCGCATTACCATGTACTTAACATTAAAAAGTACCATATAACTCTGCCCTAAACTCTATTAATTGGCCTGGTTTGCCATTTCATTATCTTTACTCCTCATCTTTTTAAAATAATATGTTTGGTCTTTGTGATTTGCTCACTTGTTACTCAGGTAATCTCTGCACTAGATAAATGTTAAGTTATTCAGTTAAATGTGTGTGAAATTATAAAAATAACCTTACCGTAGAAAATAAAAATTAAAACAATAACAAAATTAGTTAAAGCAAATGGGCCCCACCTATATATAATAAAACAACATAACTAAAACACACAATGTTGAAGGCAATTTGCTTTTGTTCGGCAACCTCCAACAACACCGCCCCCACCATAAGATCTCCCACCACCATGTCTTCATAAACACCGCCCCCTCCACCTTGCCGCCACCATACCACATTACCACCAGAGTATAAGGGTGTAGGATGTTTAAGATCGGATTATCCGGTTTTCAGTATTCAAAAATTTCAGATAGCGAATATCATTATCCGAACTTTCGGATACCGATGTTCGAATATCCATAAATTCGGATATTTAAACGCGTATCCGAAATTAAAAAAAAGGTAAAAGAAGTGTTTCCATTGAATTTGAAACAAGCTACCCTGTACAACAATGAACAATCACACAATAAATCAAGATGTTAAAATAAGGCATTATGTTGATTCATGTTGCAACATTTAGTTTGTTATGTTGGTCAGTGTTGGTTGTAACAAAATTGAGAGAATTATGAAAGTTGTTATAACTAACGAGGGTTTAAGTGTGCAGGTTCAAAAGAAGAAGGTGAAAAGTGAAAATGTTGTTTTGAGCTGAATATAAAAGGAAGAGTTCACACTGAGTTAAATATAATTCACAAAATATCTTCTAGTCAGTTCCCTCTTATCTCTGCAATTAGGGTTTGTTGTGTTAGTCATCTTGATCCAGTCGTGATCTGTTAGATCTCGTGTGAGATCTTGTGGTTGTAAGTTTGTACAGATCAACTGATTATTATCAGTTGATCATCTGTTGTTCTTGTACTTGTATAGATCTCATATTTGTGAGATCTAGGGTTTGGTTGGGTATTTTTGGGGTTGGTAAAACTAATAAGATTTTCGTCACTTGTTTTGTCGCTATTTTTATGTTCTTGTTGGCTTGTTGCTGTTAAACCATTTTTGTCATGGTATCAGAGCCTATCGTTGGCTCTTGTCTTTGATCCTGGAGTTTCCGCTGAACAAATAGAGGTTGATTTGTTAAATAAAACCTTTTTTGATCGTTTCTTGAAGTTTGTGCAGGTATAGATCTGGTTAGATCTACACAGATTTGGAGTGTTTTGAGATTCTTGCTTGGATCTTGTGGTGATATAAGAAGGAGATCTCTGTGTTGTTGAACACTGTGTTGGTCTCTGAATCCTAGAAGATTCAGGGCAAACCAACTAGGTGTTTTTTGGTATTTCTTCTCAAAACTATCTTATAACCTGTCACACCCCGACCCGCAACGGAATAAAAGTCGTGGCATAATTGGGTTATCACCAAACCTCATGATGTTTACTAAAATGTTTCATATTTATTATATTCAAATTACAACTTAAATATTTAAAACAAAATTCATACAATTACAAGAAAATGAAACTACATAATTATTCCAAGACTTAAACTTGTTTATTCTTCTAGGCCTTCCTATGTGTTTCTTGTCTCAGCTGGATCACCTGTATCATGTGTAAAACGGGGGATATTTTGGGTCAACAAAAGTTGGCGAGTGAACCTTGATAAAACATTATTACTAATTTCTTGTTTTATTTAATAAGGAAAATTTGTGCAATAATCACATGTGAGCAAACATATATAAATAAACAAACACAAACCACTTTGGATGAGTATATGATATGAATGATGATGAATGTGAGATCAAGGCTCAATCAAACGGAGCCGATCTTATGAGGCACCTGATGCTCAACCCGTCTCCCACAGGGAACTGATGGGCCTAATGAAATGCGTGCACTGAAAATGATAAAACCAATCTACATATAATCCACACAACAATTGATACACATTTGATACACATTTGATCACGGATATGATGTATGCACAAGTGTTTAAATATAATAAAAGAATTATACGACACATGATACACCCTAAAACATGATTAAAACGGGGAATTGGTAAAGATTCACTCACAATGGGTGCGTTCTTTGATGATGATGAAGGCGCACGAATTTACGATTCGATTGACGAGGGAAGAACTAACCTAGATAATAACAAAATGATTCGATAAATAAATAAATTTTGGTTGAGATTAATATTTTAATTAGTGCTCTTAAATGGGATTTTAGATTTATTTTTGTGAGTTTAAGGAAATTTTCTAACCTTAATAATCTTATTTTTAAGTATTTTTAAATAATTTTCTAATTAAATAAATAAAAAAGAAAATAAAAAAAAGTTGACCGTTGACCGGTCAGACTGTGTTTTTATATGCGCTGAGTGAGGTTCGAACTCGGGACCTCTCGTATACGTGCACGCAGCTCTACCAACTGAGCTACGTGTCTAACCCGAAATATTCTCTGTTTTAATTATATTTATATACTAATTCATTTTAAACTTATTTGGGTTTTTATTAAAAAATGATTTATATGGCCGAACCGGTTGCAGGGACCCGGAGTCGAACTCGGGTCCTTCGGTTCGAGTGCGCACAGCCCAACCAGTTGGGCTGTGTGTCTAATCTGTTTAACAAATGGATTATATTACTCTTATAAACATTCTGTGACTTGTTCTGATTCAGTTCTAAAAATGTTGGTTTTAATTCTGAAAGGCGGTACGTGTGCGATTCGAACTCGGGACGTGTGTATTGTTTGTGCACACAGTCCACCGCTGGACTGTGTGTCTAACCGTTTAATTATCTGGTTTTAATTATATTAATACCCAACTCAACTTCGTCTTCTTGATTTATAAAAACTCAGAAACAGTGAAGCCGACTGTTTGTTTAATTGACCAACACCACTTATAATTTGATTGAATTGGATTAGAAAAAGAAGAATAAGGATTATGATGTACCAACTCAGAGTGGTTTCTTCAATTTCCGGCAAGAGTCGGCTCTGATTTTGCGATGTCCGGCTGTATGAACTGTTTAACAGTTTTGATTATTGGTTGGAACGATTAAATTATAAATTAAGAGATAGTAGAGAAGTTTAGACAGTTATACCGACCGATGAATGAACGCGGTTTTCTGACTAGCGATTCCGGCAGGATTCCGGCAAAATTGGAAATCTCCGGCGACGAGCTTTTGAGGAATTTCAACTTCGAAAAAGTGTGCGGTTCTGAGCGAAAGGATTTCCTGAAGATTGAGTGGGTATTTATAGTGGAAAAAGGCTGATTTGGGTTTGAATGTTCGCGATTGAAGACTTTCCGACGGTTATGACCGAGATTGATGGTTAGACATCGGTTATAACCGATGTCTAAGTCGGTTATCGTGTTTTAGTCAAAAGGAAATGGCAAAAATCGCGGATTGCCGATTTTTCCGGTGATGACTAGTTCTGGGCGCGCTGATTACCGGATTTGAATTTCGGGTTTTATTATAAGTTTTATTTGTTTCCGTGTTTATCACAAAAACAGTGTGTGGCGGAGCGGTGTGTTGTGTGTTTGGGTTTGTGGGTGACCAGGGTTCGAAACCCGGCGTATCCATTTTATTTTTTTTCTCACTATTTATTATTATTTATAAATTATGGTTTTTAAATTCTAATATATTTATTAATTATGTATTGTTTAAAATTTATTTGAGCAATAAATATGCAACGAAAAATTATAACTGAAAATTTGATTAATAAACGAAGCGGGTTTTGAAACCGTTTTTCGACGAATGTTACAGTATCCCCTACTTTTAGAAATTTCGTCTCGAAATTTAAGTAGTGGTAACAGGAAAAAGATGCGGGTATTTTTCGCGCATTGAGTGTCTTTACGTTCCCAAGTAAACTCAGGTCCTCGTTTTGACTCCTAACGTACCCTGACAATTGGAATACGACTTCGTCTTAAACGCTTCTCTCTGAAGTCCATGATTTCTACTGGTCTTTCAATGAAGTGCATAGATTCATCGACTTGAATGTCTTCTAGAGGAATATGGAGGTTTTCATCGGCGAGGCACTTTTTCAAGTTTGATACGTGAAATGTGGGATGAATTCTGTTGAGCCCTTCTGGTAGGTCAAGCTTGTATGCTACAGGACCTACTCTTTCGAGTATCTTGAAAGGTCCTACGTAGCGTGGTGCTAGCTTGCCCTTCTGGCCAAAACGAATCACTCCCTTCCACAGTGATACTTTTAAAAGTACTTGATCACCAATGTCAAACTCCAAGGGCTTTCGTCGTTTGTCTGCTAACTCTTTTGACGACTTTGAGCTGCTAGAAGATTGTTTCGAATTTGAATGACCTTGTCGGTTGTTTCTTGAATTAATTCTGGACCGGTGATTTGTGATTCCCCAATTTCGTGCCAACATACTGGAGATCGGCATTACGACCATATAAAGCTTCTAAAGGAGCCATGCCGATACTTGAATGATAGCTATTGTTGTACGAAAATTCAACTAATGGTAGATGAGTGTCCCAATTCCCTTTGAAGTCTATGACACATGCTCGAAGCATGTCTTCAAGAGTTTGGATGGTGCGTTCAGATTGACCATCAGTTTAAGGATGAAAAGCGGTACTGAGGTCTAATCGTGTCCCCAAGGCGGTTTGTACGGCTCGCCATGTTCATGAGGTGAAACGACCATCACGGTCTGAAATGATGCTTAAAGGTACACCATGACGGCTTACGATCTCGCTGATGTATATACGAGCTAACTTCTCGTTCTTGAAGTCCTCGCGAATCGGAATGAAATGAGATGACTTTGTAAGACGATCGATTATGACCCATATAGTGTCATACCCACTGGAGGTGCGAGGTAACCCGGTAATGAAATCCATGGTTATGTTTTCCCACTTCCATACAGGTATTTCGGGTTGGACTAGAAGTCCTGAAGGTCTTTGATGTTCAGCTTTTACTTTGGAACAGGTAAGGCACTTGGAAACAAAAACAGCGATATCCTTTTTCATGCCAGGCCACCAGTAGGTGTATCGTAGGTCTTGATACATCTTGTCGGCTCCTGGGTGTACAGAGTACCGTGTTTTGTGCGCCTCATTCATGAGGAAATCACGAAGGTTATCGCGATCAGGAATCCATATGCGATTTAAATAGTATAGAATACCATCGGATTTGGTTTCGATTTTGAGTTCAGCTCCAAATGACAGCTCATCGCGTACGTCATTTTCTGTTACAGAAACATGTTGAGCTGCTCGGATTCGATCTTTGATGTCGGTTATGATTTGCGAACAGAGAAGACGAATGGAGTTCGCATAACCTTTTCGACTAAGTGCATCAGCCACCACGTTTGCCTTGCCAGGATGATACCGAATTTCACAGTCGTAGTCGTTAAGAAGCTCGACCCATCTTCGTTGCCTCATATTCAACTCCTTTTGGTTGAAGATATGTTGGAGACTTTTGTGGTCAGTGTATATTTCACACTTGGTACCGTAGAGGTAATGTCTCCATATCTTGAGAGCGAACAAAATGGCTCCAAGTTCCAGGTCGTGGGTGGTGTAATTCTTCTCGTGAATCTTGAGTTGCCTAGAAGCATAGGCTATCACTTTTCCTCTTTGCATTAATACACAGCCTAGCCCTTGCCCTGATGCGTCGCAATATACTACAAAGTTATCGCAACCTTCAGGGAGTGTGAGGATATGTGCGTCACAAAGTTTTTGCTTTAGAGTTTGGAAGGCCTCTTCTTGCTTAGGTCCCCACATGAAGGGTTTTCCTTTATGAGTCAAGGCTGTCACACCCCGACCCGCAGCGAAATAAGAGTCGGGGCATAATTGGGTTATCACCAAAGCTCATGATATTTACTAATATGTTTCATATTTATTTAAGTCAAAATTACATCCTCAATAATCCAAACATGTTCATACAAATACAAGAAAAATAATCAACTAAACAATCCAAGCTCTAAACCAGTTTATTCTTCTAAGCCAATCCTATGTGTTTCTTGCTGCAGCTGGATCACCTGTATCATGTGTAAAAATGGGGGTTTTTGGGTCAACATAAGTTGGCGAGTGAATCTTGTTAGATAAACATTTATTATTGATTTCTTGTTATTATTATTATGGAAAAATTGTGCAATAGTCATATGTGAGCAAATGTAAATAATCAAACAATAACAATAACAACCACAAACAATAACATACAATAACATATCAACTTGCATGAATATATAACATGAATGAAACTGTATATGTTGGCAACGTCACGTTCACGCTCATAATGTAATGGGGAACGGACGGCCTATGATGAATGTCTGTGCGATCAAGGCTCAATCAAACGGAGCCGATCGTATGTTGGCAACGCCCGGTTCACGCTCATAATGTAATGGGGAACAGCTCAACGCTCATAATGTAATGGGGAGCGGCGGCCTATGATAATGTATGTACTGAAAATGATAAATTAAATCTAAACAATAATCACACAAACAGTTGATACCAGTTGAATACATTTGTTCATGGATATGATGTATGCACAATGATTTAAATATAATAAATGGTAAGACACATGATACACCCCAAAAACGTGATTAAAACGGGGAATTTGTAGAGATTCACTCACATTGGGTGCGTTCGGTTGAAGATGATGAAATGCGCACGAGTTTGGAGGATTGATCGACGAGACTTAACTAACCTAAATAATAACGGGAAGTATGGTAAATGAGTGGATTTTATTAATAATTTTAATAAGATTTTTATATATATTTTTGTGAATTTAAGGCTATTATCTATCTTTAAAAACATTATTTTTAAGTATTTTTAATTGATTTTTAAACTAAATAAATAAATAAAAATATAAAAAAAATGTTGACTTTTGCGTTGACCATTGACCGTTTGACCGCTGACTGTTTGACTGTTGACTGTTTGACCGGTTCAATCGTGTGTATGTACGCGCTGGGTGAGGCTCGAACCCGAGACCTCCTGTACGCATGCACGTAACTCTACCAACTGAGCTACGTGTCTAACCCGAAATAATTCTGTTTTTAATTATATTTATATATTGTTTTTAATTTATTCAAAATTCTTTTATTTTCAAAAATGATTTTAATCATCGAACCGGCGTGTGTAACAGGTCTCGAACCCGGGACCTGTGGGTTAGTATTGCACGCAGTCCACCGCTGGACTGTGTGTCTAACCTGGTTAATATACCGATTTTTATTATACTTAACATCTACCGTGAGTTAATCCGGTTCAGTTAGAAAAATAAAACATCTTTATTACAGAGCATACGTGTGTGTCAAGGGTCGAACTCGCGGCGTGTGATTTATGTGCGCACACAGTCCACCGCTGGACTGTGTGTCTAACCCGAGATAATATCCAATTTATATAAAACTTATAAACAACCTAACTTCATCTTCTTCGTTACAAAATCACAGACTACGATTACTCTACTGTTTCTTGTTTAATTCAATTGACAAACATTCAAATGACTAAAATGAAATGGCAGAGAAGATTTTGGAAGTAACCATATCGGAGAAACGATCTATCTCAGAATTCCGGCGAAGTCGTCGGCTCTGTTTTTATGGATTTCGTCTGGGCGGACAGATTAACAAATTTGATTAGCTAAATGCGGAATTGAAGCACTGAACAAGAATTACCAGAAGGTTTAAAAGACTATACCGTTTCACAGCGAGAACTGGGAACTTTCAGAAGTTTTCCGGCGAGAGTTAATTATCCGATATCGTCGTCTGAAACTGATTCTGATTGAAGGGTTTGAGTTAGCAAAAGCTTAACAATTGATAGACGATGAAAGAATTGAGAGACTTACTGATTTGATGGAAGACACGGTTTTCCGGCGAAAGTCCGGCAAGTTCAAAAAGCAATTCCGACGATCAGAAACGAGAGTAAACGCGAGAATAGAAGTTCTGGGAATGTAATTGAGTCGCGAAATGAAGCTTTTGTTGAAGTAATTCCAGAAGTGAATGGTTTCGGTTATAAAAACCGAACATCACTTGAATTCAAGTCCATTCATGACTGAATTGATTAGAAATATTGGTGTATCGGTTATTAACAGAAAATCGCGATCACTCAAACGTTTTGGACGTTTGAAAGCCGATTACGGTTACAGTTGGCGTAAACCGGTTGATTCCTGAGTGAAGTTATCATTTAATTGTTTCCTAGAACTAACAGAAAACATCAAGTGGCGGAGTGGTTATAAGTGTGTGTGTTAAGTCGTTAGACTCACCCGGCTGACCCGGGTTCAAATCCCGGCAGCCGGTTTTCTTTTTTTATTTATTTTATTTTCACTTTTTATTAATTATAGTTTTTAAATTCTAATTTGTTTATTAATTATGCCACGTTTAAAATTAAAATAAACAAAAATATGCAACGAAACATTTATAACTTGATATTCGATTACAAACGAAGCGGGTTTGGAAAACCCGTTTTTGACAAATGTTACAGTATCCCCTACTTTTAGGAATTTCGTCCCGAAATTTAAGTAGTAGTAGTAGAAAAAAGATGCGGGTATTTTTCGCGCATTGAGTCTTCACGTTCCCAAGTAAACTCAGGTCCCCGTTTCGACTCCCAGCGTACCTAACAATTGGAATGCGACTTCGTCGTAGACGTTTTTCTCCGAAGTCCATGATCTCTACTGGTCTTTCAATAAAATGCATAGATTCATCAATCAGAATATCTTCCAGAGGAATATGGAGCGAGGCACTTCTTCAAGTTTGATACATGGAACGTGGGGTGAATTCTGTTGAGTTCTTCTGGTAGATCAAGCTTATATGCTACAGGTCCTACTCTTTCGAGTATCTTGAAAGGTCCAACGTAGCGTGGTGCTAGCTTGCCTTTTTGGCCAAAACGAACTAATCCCTTCCACGGTGATACTTTTAAAAGTACATGATCACCAATGTTAAACTCCAAAGGCTTTCGGCGTTTATATGCATAACTCTTTTGACGACTTTGAGCCGCTAGAAGATTGTTTCGAATTTGATGGATCTTGTCTGTGGTTTCTTGAATCAATTCTGGACCGGTGATTTGAGCTTCCCCAATTTCGTGCCAACATACTGGAGATCGGCACGAAAAATAAAACATCTTTATTACAGAGCATACGTGTGTGTCAAGGGTCGAACTCGCGGCGTGTGATTTATGTGCGCACACAGTCCACCGCTGGACTGTGTGTCTAACCCGAGATAATATCCAATTTATATAAAACTTATAAACAACCTAACTTCATCTTCTTCGTTACAAAATCACAGACTACGATTACTCTACTGTTTCTTGTTTAATTCAATTGACAAACATTCAAATGACTAAAATGAAATGGCAGAGAAGATTTTGGAAGTAACCATACCGGAGAAACGATCTATCTCAGAATTCCGGCGAAGTCGTCGGCTCTGTTTTTATGGATTTCGTCTGAGCGGACAGATTAACAAATTTGATTAGCTAAATGCGGAATTGAAGCACTGAACAAGAATTACCAGAAGGTTTAAAAGACTATACCGTTTCACAGCGAGAATTGGGAACTTTCAGAAGTTTTCCGGCGAGAGTTAATTATCCGATATCGTCGTCTAAAACTGATTCTAATTTGTTTATTAATTATGGTTTTTAAATTCTAATTTGTTTATTAATTATGCAACGTTTAAAATTAAAATAAACAAAAATATGCAACGAAACATTTATAACTTGATATTCGATTACAAACGAAGCGGGTTTGGAAAACCCGTTTTTGACAAATGTTACAAAGGCCGTGAGTGGGATAGCAATACGAGAAAATTGGCAATGAAGCGTCGATAGTAACCAGCCAAACCGAGAAATGACCTAACTTCGGTAGGGGTACGTGGCGCTTGCCATTCCTGCACTGGCTTGATTTTTGAAGGATCAACATGAATTCCCTTGTCGTTGACGACATGTCCAAGGAATTGTACTTCTCCTAACCAGAATTCACATTTTGAGAACTTAGCGTAGAGCTTTTCAGTCCTTAAGAGTGTAAGGATGAGTCGAAGGTGTCGCTCATGATCGGATTTAGACTTGGAGTAGATAAGAATATCGTCGATGAAGACTATGACGAAACGGTCGAGGTAGGGTTTGCATACCCTATTCATTAGATCCATGAATACAGCGGGGGCGTTGGTTAAACCGAATGGCATGACCATGAATTCGTAATGACCATAACGAGTCCGAAAAGCGGTCTTTGGGATATCTTCTTCATGTACTATGAGCTGATGATAACCAGAACGAAGGTCGATTTTTGAAAAGCAGGTGGCGCCTTGAAGTTGGTCTAGGAGGTCATCGATGCGAGGTAGTGGATAGCGATTTTTAACCGTTAACTTGTTGAGTTCTCTATAATCAATGCACATGCGAAACGTTCCATCTTTCTTTTTCACAAAGAGAACATGTGAACCCCAAGGCGAGGAGCTAGGACGTACGAATCCTTTGTCAGTCAGCTCTTGCATTTCGGATGGGGCTAACCTATAAGGAGATTTTGCGACTGGTGTAGCGCCAGGTACAAGATCGATGCGGAATTCGACTTCTCTCACAGGAGGGAGTCCTGAAATGTCGTCGGGAAAGACTTGTGGGAATTCTTTCACAACTGGGATATCTTCGGTTTCCTTTCCTTGTTTCCCTTTTTGACGACGTGAGTTAGGAATTCGACATAGTTCTTGCGGAGATATCTTCGGGCTTGAAGGCAGGACATTAGTTTGAGTCCTTTCGAAGGGGTTTCTCCAAAAATACGTAGGGTCTGACCGTCTGCAAGAGGAATGCAAATGAACTTTTCGCGGCACACTACTTCAGCGTGATGCTGGCTGAGCCAGTCCATACCGATTATAACATCGAAACTTCCCAACTTCATAGGAATGAGGTCAACTGGAAAATCGTGATCGTTTAGAGTGAGGGTACAATCGCGTATAATAGAATTAATGAAACAGGTTTTCCGTCAGCAACTTCCACCGTTAGAGATTCCATGAGATTAACACGAGTTTGGTTGAGGATAGGTTCAAATTCTAAGGACACAAAACTCTTATTCGCGCCAGTATCGAATAACATGGATGCATAACTACCATTGATGAGAAACGTACCGTTAACCACGTTGTTGTCAGCCCTAGCTTGGTTGGCATTGATGTTGAAAGCTCTTCCTCTGGCAGGTGGAGGAGCTTGGTTAGCTTGGTTTACCGGGTTTGCTTGAGCTTGGGCATGGATGATGTTCACCAAGCGTGGACATGTGTTCCTGAAGTGGTTTGGGTCCCCACAGTTGTAACAAGCTCGCATGGGTTGCATCATGGGGTAGTTGGGTTGGTAGTAGGATTGGGCTATGTGTTGTGCAGATGGTAGAAGTAAGGGTTGTTGGGCTTGACCCACTATCTGATGGTGGGTTTGGGTTGGAGGTTGATTGCGGTTCACTCGTTGCAGAGTGTGACAAGTTTGAATGGTGTGACCTGCACGGCCACAGCTGGTGCAATGTTGGCAAAGAGTTTCGGGAGGGTGATGGTATTGACAACAGTTGCATTTTGGGTGTGGGCCGGTGTATGGCTTTTTAAATGGTGCAGTCGAAGGAGCAATTTGGGTGATTGGTGCAGCAGTGATAGGAGGGTTGGTTTGAGTGACAGCAAAATTCTTGCTGTTTCGTTTCCTCTTACCAGCAAACTTTGATGAGGAGACTGAGTGGTTTGTAGTTGAGGTCTCTATGGGTGTTTTCTTCTTCTCATCTTTAAATTTGCCGTTTCGGATGCGATTCTCAGTGAGTTCTATAGCTAATTCCATTGCGGCTTCAAGTGTTGCAGGCGAAGTGCTTAGAACCGAGTCTTGAATTTTCGAGGGAAGACCTCGAATGTAGTGTTCAACCAAGCGGTATACGGGGGTGAACAAATTTGGGATCATCTGATTTAGCTCGAGAAATCTCTTATTATAGGAAGTGTGATCTCCTTCCTTTTGTTTTAGTGCGTGGAATTCGTCTTCCAGCTTTTTGATTTCGCTTCTTGGACAGAAGCGTCTTGTCATGAGTTCCCTTAACTCTTCCCATGTTAAGGCCATGGCATCTTCAACTCCTCGTTTACCCTTTTCTGTGTTCCACCAGGTAAGGGCTACCCCAAACAGTCTTCCAGTTGCATAACGTACCTTGCGATCCTCGGGACAATCGCAAATTGAGGAAAGTGTTTTCCATTTCTTCAAACCAGTGAAGGAGGGCGGGTAACACCTTCGGTCCCTTCATATTTTGGGGGATCGCAAGACTTGAAGTGTTTGTAGGAGCACTTTTTGGAAGGAGGGTTGGCGACGCTCTGGTCTTCTTGATTTGGAGGGTTGATGGGATTTGCGGTGAGAGCTTGTTGAACTTGAATCACGATGTCAGGAAGCACGATATCAGGAAGCACAGCGTTCATTTGATCTTCCTGACTTTCTACCTCCACATAGTTGCCTAGCCGACATCTACAGGAACATACATAGGAAGATTGTGAGTTTAAGAAGTTTCTAGGTGTCATGTGTCGTTAAAAGAATAAAAATAACATAACTGACAATAATGCAACTACATCCATAGGATGTCTTGGGTTTGCTCATGTTTGGGCCTCCAATGTCCCCCCATACCATCGCCTGTGTAGTCATGTGGGCCCCCATGACTATGGGGCTTGGTAGGATTCACATTGGTGTTGGCGGATTAACACTCGCACCATCCGAATGAAAATCGGAAAATATAATTGCGAGATGTATGGTAGAAGGGTGTCCAGGTGTAGACACAATGACAACTCAAAGTGGGGTTAGCTCACACGACGTTTGGTATAGCATGCTTTGGCCTAATAGGTCCTTCGTACTCTCATCGTTAGTCCCCAGGTAGGCAACTGGTCCTTTATTTTGGATTTATACGAATGCCAAGCCTAGACAGGACGTTCTGACTATCGGTACTCGTACCCTTCCAGTTACTACATGCCCGTCATAAGAAATCACTTTGATGTGATTTGGAAAATAAAAAAATCATTGCAAAAATCATGGTAATCGTGAGGTGTGTGCTCTCATGGATGTGATATGTTATGAGGAAATGATTCATGATGAGCATTGTATAAGATTATGTATTTGTGGGCATACTTGCATAACATTGAGTGTAACAATAAACATAAAGCATATAAACATTATGAATTTTGTATGTAACGCATAAGCAATTTAAAATTTTAATCAACTATAGTATAGGCTCTAAGGGTCTAATAACCTATCCTATATCCCTATAGTCATGGCTCTGATACCAATCTGTCACACCCCAACCCGCAGCGGAATAAAAGTCGGGGCATAATTGGGTTATCACCAAACCTCATGATGTTTACTAAAATGTTTCATATTTATAGTATTCAAATTACAACTTAAATATTCAAAACAAAATTCATACAATTACAAGAAAATGAAACTACATAATTGTTCCAAGACTTAAACTTGTTTATTCTTCTAGGCCTTCCTATGTGTTTCTTGTCTCAGCTGGATCACCTGTATCATGTGTAAAACGGGGGATATTTTCGGTCAACAAAAGTTGGCGAGTGAACCTTGATAAAACATTATTACTAATTTCTTGTTTTATTTAATAAGGAAAATTTGTGCAATAATCACATGTGAGCAAACATATATAAATAAACAAACACAAACCACTTTGGATGAGTATATGATATGAATGATGATGAATGTGAGATCAAGGCTCAATCAAACGGAGCCGATCTTATGAGGCACCTGATGCTCAACCCGTCTCTTACGGGGAACTGATGGGCCTAATGAAATGCGTGCACTGAAAATGATAAAACCAATCTACATATAATCCACACAACAATTGATACACATTTGATCACGGATATGATGTATGCACAAGTGTTTAAATATAATAAAAGAATTATACGACACATGATACACCCCAAAACATGATTAAAACGGGGAATTGGTAAAGATTCACTCACAATGGGTGCGTTCTTTGATGATGATGAAGGCACACGAATTTACGATTCGATTGACGAGGGAAGAACTAACCTAGATAATAACAAAATGATTCGATAAATAAATATATTTTGGTTGAGATTAATATTTTTAATTAGTGCTCTTAAATGGGATTTTTAGATTTATTTTTGTGAGTTTAAGGAAATTTTCTAACCTTAATAATCTTATTTTTAAGTATTTTTAAATAATTTTCTAATTAAATAAATAAAAAAGAAAATAAAAAAAAGTTGACCGTTGACCGTTGACCGGTCAGACTCTGTTTTTATATGCGCTGAGTGAGGTTCGAACTCGGGACCTCTCGTATACGTGCACGCAGCTCTACCAACTGAGCTACGTGTCTAACCCGAAATATTCTCTGTTTTAATTATATTTATATACTAATTCATTTTAAACTTATTTGGGTTTTTATTAAAAATGATTTATATGGCCGAACCGGTTGTAGGGACCCGGAGTCGAACTCGGGTCCTTCGGTTCGAGTGCGCACAGCCCAACCAGTTGGGCTGTGTGTCTAATCTGTTTAACAAATGGATTATATTACTCTTATAAACATTCTGTGACTTGTTCTGATTCAGTTCTAAAAATGTTGGTTTTAATTCTGAAAGTCGGTACGTGTGCGATTCGAACTCGGGACGTGTGTATTGTTTGTGCACACAGTCCACCGCTGGACTGTGTGTCTAACCCGTTTAATTATCTGGTTTTAATTATATTAATACCCAACTCAACTGCGTCTTCTTCATTTATAAAAACTCAGAAACAGTGAAGCCGACTGTTTGTTTAATTGACCAACACCACTTATAATTTGATTGAATTGGAATAGAAAAAGAAGAATAAGGATTATGATGTACCAACTCAGAGTGGTTTCTTCAATTTCCGGCAAGAGTCGGCTCTAATTTTGCGATGTCCAGCTGTATGAACTGTTTAACAGTTTTGATTATTGGTTGGAACGATTAAAGTATAAATTAAGAGATAGCAGAGAAGTTTAGACAGTTATACCGACCGATGAATGAACGCGGTTTTCTGACTAGCGATTCCGGCAGAATTCCGGCGAAATTGGAAATCTCCGGTGACGAGCTTTTGAGGAATTTCAACTTCGAAAAAGTGTGCGGTTCTGAGCGAAAGGATTTCCGGAAGATTGAGTGGGTATTTATAGTGGAAACAGGCTGATTTGGGTTTGAATTGAGTCAAGGTTCGCGATTGAAGACTTTCCGATGGTTATGACCGAGATTGATGGTTAGACATCGGTTATAACCGATGTCTAAGTCGGTTATCGTGTTTTAGTCAAAAGGAAAATGGCAAAAATCGCGGATTGCCGATTTTTCCGGTGATGACTAGTTCTGGGCGCGTTGATTACCGGATTTGACTTTCGGGTTTTATTATAAGTTTTATTTGTTTCCGTGTTTATCACAAAAACAGTGTGTGGCGGAGCGGTGTGTTGTGTGTTTGGGTTTGTGGGTGACCCGGCGTCTCCATTTTATTTTTTTTCTCACTATTTATTATTATTTATAAATTATGGTTTTTAAATTCTAATATATTTATTAATTATGTATTGTTTAAAATTTATTTGAGCAAAAAATACGCAACGAAAAATTATAACTGAATATTTGATTAATAAACGAAGCGGGTTTTGAAACCCGTTTTTCGACGAATGTTACATAACCCTAGAAGGTTGTAAGATAGATCTGCCTGGAGGGAGTTAAACGTTGTTGTGAGCTTTCTCTTTCTCTTTCTTTTGTTTCATCTTATAGTTCATTGCATAGTGTGTGTCTAGGCATTGCTGTTACCGAACTAGTCGGGCCGGCACTTGATCGAGTCTATTTGCTTGTTTTCTGTGCATTTTTTGGTGTTTATTGTTGAATCTTGTTTAGGTCTACAACTGTATTAAGCTTGTCCAGGCACCTTTTGAGTGATGACCCCGGAATCTGGCCTATGATACAGTCGTGCAGTTGTTATTTTTTTAGTAATACTTTGTTTCTTATTTGGTTTATTGTCTCTTGTTGCTACTATGGGTGAAACTGGTAGTTCTTCTCAGACTTTGATAAGTAAACTGGATATAGGGGATCCATTATATCTTCATCCTAGTGATTCTAGTTCATTAACCATTGTTAGTGTTAAGTTGAAGGGAACTGAAACCTATTCAGTTTGGTTTAGTTCAATGAAATTAGCCTTAGAAGCAAAAAATAAGTTTGGACTTACTGATGGAAGTTGTAAAAGGTCATAGGATAATGACATTCTTGCTAGTCAATGGGATAGATGTAACTCTGTTGTATTAACCTGGCTTTTAAATTCTGTGTCAGAAGACTTTTTTGGGACAAGTCTTCTCTAAATATGCCTCAGAGGTTTGGGAGAATTTAAAGGAAAATTATGACAAGATTGATGGTTCTGTGGTATATGATCTATACAAGAAAATAAACTGTATTTCACAAAATGGAAGTTCTGTTGCTGATTATTATAATAGACTAACAACTATGTGGAAGCAGTTTGATGCAATGCTTAAACTGCCCACATGTTCTTGTAAAGCAGCAAAAGATTATAATGATTTTTCAGCTTTAATCAAACTAATGCAATTTCTTATGGGCTTAGATGATATGTATCAACCAGTAAGAACAAATATATTAACCAGAGAATCATTTCCATCTGTCAAAGTTGCCTTTTCAGTGGTTTCTATGGAGGAATCACACAGATTGTCAAGTAATGCGTCCAAAAGTCAGAATATATCTTTTGTGTCTAAACCTAGTCAGTCTTTTGAGTCTAAAAGTGTCACACCCCGGATTTCCAACCCCGAAATCCAAACACCGGTGGCCGGGTGGGGAGTATCGTGACAACAGTTGATAACATCATAGTCAATTAAACACGGCACAACGGAAGTCTTGGAGTAAAATTACTATTACAAACCGAATGTTCGAAAATACAAAATAATATACAAGCTTGTAATAGAAGATCCACAGGCGGATCATTAAAATGTACAAGAAAGAATACAAAACAGACTTTAGGCAGGTCTAAGGATTTGCAAGATCCTCTTATTCACTACCGAGCAGCTTCCGGCCTATTTCGTATTATACCTGCAGTTTAGTCTTTGGACGATACGTCAGCTTACGCTGGTAAATACACTGACTCATTTTGAAAACTTTAAAATGGTTTTAAGTGCAAAACGGCACAAAATCATTTATTAACTTGGGAAAGTTGAAAATTCAACCTTGTATCAGATTCACATATTTGTCCATACATACAGGGTCCAGTACAGAAACCGAGACATGATTAATACACACCACTCAAGACTAACGAAGGAGTCATCCCCAACGTCTTGGGAACATTGCATATGAGCATCAAAAGGTGTATGCCTACACCCCGTGCTAAGGTCGTGGCCAATAACTAATGTATTGAGCCCAGGATATCCAGGACACGGTAGTTTAACCCCCGATGTTTAAGTTATCAAACAAAACTGATTAAAACAAAATGTGGGGTTTACTAGCCACAAGCGGGCATTCGATTGACCCCATTTTGGACCAAGCGGTAATAATTTACCGTATCCCAAGCCCGTATAGGGAAAATAAGTCGAGAGTATTTACCTGAGCTAGTCTTCTTCTTTTATTTTTAATTAACTCAACCGTATACAAAAGTACCAAGTGCAGATAGCATTTACCGCGAAGGCTCTAGTCTGGATTATGGCATAAGTTAGCCAATTAAATACTAACGGTCTTATAAACCGAATAGTGTACATGATCATTACGTATAACGCTTGATTAAACGATGATCAGATAGAATGTAGTTTAATCCCGACAAGTACTTGACTTGTATAATATGGGTAAACTATATACATTCTGGATTTTGAAATTTAAATGACAAGGTTAAACCCTTTTTGGTTAAATTCCGTAAACTAGTTACGTATAATCAACCGTACGCTTATTAGCGATATCGGGGAACCGGATAAGTCATGGATAGATTCTATATGCTATTATACTTTAAATAAGTTAAGATATCAGTAGGATATCAACTTATATGCCCGTTGAGGTTTTAAAACGAACTATGCCTCATAAGGACATTTCGGTAATTATATACCGTAATAAAGGAACTTGAATTTAATTTAATGTTATAGTTATAAGTATTCAGGAAAAATACTTTATTTATGATATAATATCAGTAGGATGTCAATTATATGTGTAAATTATCTTTTATGACCAAACTATGCACCGAAGGGGCATTTTGGTCATTTTACACATAGTTTATAAATTATTTGGGATTCTGAGTTTATAACATGTAACTACTATAAATATGTTTAAAATAAGTTTTAAAATCAGTAGGTATCAATTTTTTGGCCAATACTATGGTTTAAACCCATACTATGCGCCGAAACGGCGCTTATGTCGTAAAATGACGTCTTTATGCGATGTTTATGAAAACTGACATTTGGATCAGATTAAAATGTTTAAAATATGTTATTTAATATAACATATCAGTAGGTAAATGATTTACCTTGAGAAGATTGATTAAAAATCATTTTATGAGTCACAAGGATTAAAACCGTCATTTATCGACATAGTTTAAGGAACTGCTTGAAAACTCAGTTTATAACTTGGTTTAACATCCCAAATAATCCTACTTATAATATTACATCAGTAGGAAACTCATTTTTAAGTTCATTATCATTTAAAACCTTGTTTTATGCAAAAAGGACATTTTGGTCAAAGATGGCATAATTATGGAACTTGTGCATAAACTTGGATTCTGATTATGATCATGTAATACCTCAGAGGGTTATGCTAAATTATATTATGATCATAATGCAACTTTAGATTAGTAGGTAACTATTCTAAATCGGGTCAGAATCGAAAGTCAAAGCAGAAGTCAAACTTCGCGACTTTCGGTTGCGAACCGACCCTAGAACTGAAATTAACGAGCCGAACATGCTTATACATGTTCTAATAATTATTACCAACTTGTTTAAGTGTCAAAACAGGTTTCATAACATAATAAGATCAATTTATGATTTTTCCGAAAAATGACCTGTTTGACTTTTTAATAACATAACTTTGAGCTAAGTTGGATTCTCCTTTCAGCTAGGAACTTCCAGAGGAGGGAGAAGAGTTATGTTTAAGAAAGGTGCAAGTTGGAATGAACACTTGAACACCTATTTATAGTTGGAGAACTCAAAGGAGGTAAAGCCAGGTGTTTAGGGGAGTAAGAAGAAGCTTACAAGTGTCCTAAAACGTGGCATAGCAATTTAGAGAAGTCATGGTTTCGTTTTAATGGTTTTGGCATTTTTGGTTGAAGGCCAAACAATTTTCTGTGTCAGAGCCTGTCTCGTGGGGCGCGAGAGATTCAGGCCAGGTCTCTCGCGGCCCGTGACCGCCCCTCGGCCAGATTCAAAAGTTGACACTTTTGACCCCTTAACTTTATAAAGCTCCTAAAAACCTTTTAAAACACCTTTTTGGCACTTTTAGCCCTCCCTAGCCAATACTTGGCATATTCGGGATTACGCCCGGACATTGTCGAGCTCTCGGTTCGTTAAAAGGTCACTCAGAGGTATAAATTAACTTGTTGACACTTTTAATCCCTCCATTATCCAACTTTCACATTTTTTACAAAACTGAACTCTCTCGTCCAACAAACAGCACATATGAGAGTTAGGACTTCACAAAGGATCACTCAGAGGCTTATTACAAGCGTGTTGATTCCGATGTCACTCAGAGGCTAGGCATGTTGACACAACGGTCACTCAAAGGCCAAATTTCAAGCATGTTGACATATCAGTCACTCAGAGGCTGTTATTTATGCATGTTGACATCGGTTCGTCACTCAGAGGCCCAACTTGAGCATGTTGACGCCTTTAGTCCTTATCGGTCTTTAACAGACTATATTCAAAATACAACACGTGTCACTATACTATTGGACACGATTTTACAGGGTGTTACAAAAAGGAAAGTAAATATTCAAAGGGGAACAAATTCAAACTTAAAGTGTACTTATTGTAATATGAATGGTCATACTTTGGATAGATGTTTTGAGATTATAGGATATCCTCCTGGTTTCAAAAAGAGAGTTAATAATAATCAATCTACATCTGTTAAGAATAGTTTTTCAAATAAGTCCAATATTGATATTGGGTCATCTGCTAGTATAGTTGCTCCTGCTTTTCCTTTTACTTCTGAGCAGATAGCAAAGTTGTTGAGTTTAGTGGGTGAAAAGAATGGTGTTGACTTTCCAATGTAGGAGGTGAGTCATGTTTTGTTAACAGTTTTGCTAGCTGTTCTAGCTCTGTGTTTATTAGACATCACTTTAATTGGATAATAGACTGTGGGGCAAGTTAACATATGATAAACAATGATGAAAACATGTTTAATATAGTTGATGTTTCAAATTTTGATCTTAAAGTGGGTCGTGGAAATGGTAGAAGTGTAAAAGTTTTGAAAATTGGTAATGTGAGATTAAATGAAGACATTGTTTTACAGGATGTTTTCTATTTCCCAGGCTATAGTGTAAATTTGTTATTTGTTCATAGGCTGGCTAAAGATAATCATTTGAGTGTTGTGTTTACTGAGAATAGTTGTATGCTACAAGATTCCAAGTCAAGGAAAATCCTGGTGACTGGTAGTCAGGATTGTGGTTTGTATTATGTGAGTAGTAATGGTAATTCAGTAAATGTGTGTTATACTAGTTATGTAAAGTCTAGTTTGTGGCATAATAGATTGGGACATCCTTCAGATCAAGTTTTAGTTGTGTTAAAAGATATTGTTGGTGTAAAAATGTTGAACATGGACCTTGTGATGTATGTCATAGCGCTAAACAAGTCAGAGTTCCTTTTTCTTTAAGTGAACATAAAACAAAATCTGTTGGGGATTTAATTCATTTGGATTTGTGGTGTCACACCCTGACCCGCAGCGGAAATAGAAGTCGGGGCACAATTGGGTTGTCATCAAAGCTCATGACATTTACTATAATTAAGTTTCATATTTATTATTTGAAATTTTAGAGAAAATATCCAAACACAAAGAAACATACAAACACAAGCAATATTGTTCTAAACAAGACATATTTTATTCATCTTCAAAGGCCAAGCCTAAGTGTTCCTCTCCTCAGCTTGTCCACCTGTATCATGTGTAAAAACAAAAGTTTGGGTCAACAAAAGTTGGCGAGTGAATCTAAATTTAACATTTAAACAATTTAATTACATTGATTAATTTTTAAAAAATATGAAAGACCATATATGAGCATATGTATATATATAAACAAACCATCAAACCACATAATATCCACAATGTACACATGCATGATAAATGACTGTGAGATCAAGGCTCAATCAAACGGAGCCGATCTAATGAGACACGCGATGCTCAACTCGTATCCAACAAGGAACTGATGGGCCTTGTATGAATGACTTGCACTGAAATGACATAATGTAACCACGTATAACAACAACGACAAAAATATACACATTAGATCACGTAATGGTGTTAGCACAAGTTGTTTGAATAAATAAAATATGTAAACGACACATAATACACCCCAAACACGAATTATAAAGAGGAATTTGTAAGGGTTCACTCACAGTGGGTGCGTTTCCTTGATCGATGGCGAATGCGCACGAGTTTGGGATTTAACCACGAGAGAAAACTAACCTAAATAATAACGTAGTAATTTGGTATAAATAAAAGTTAATATTTTAATTAATGCTTTTTATTAGATTTTTAGGTTATTTTTGTGGTAATTAATGGAGTTTTTAAACCTAAAAAGTCTTGTTTTTAAGTGCTTTTAATTGATTTTTAATTAACATATTAAAGAAAATAATAATATAAAATATATAAAAAAAATTGGATCTTGTCAGACCTGACAAGGTCTGACCGGTTTTTATGCATGGAATTGGTAGCGTGTGTGAGGTTCGAACTCGTGACCTCCCGTATACGTGCACGCAGCTCTACCAACTGAGCTACGTGTCTAACCCGTAATAAACCCTACTTTAATTATTCTTATATACTAATTAAGTTAAACCATTTTATGTTATTATTTAAAAAGGATTTAAAGGCTTAAACCGGTTCCCTTATCAAGTTTCGAACTCGTGACCTTCAGCCCCGTGCACACAGCCCAACCAGTTGGGCGTTGGGCTGTGTGTCTAACCCATTTTAACACCGAGTTTTATTACTCTTATCAACTAGTTAAAGGATGTTCTGAATAGCTTTAAAAAAATGGTTTTTAATTCTAAAAGTCGGCAGTGTATACGGATCGAACTCGTGACTTGAATGTTATGATTGCACACAGTCCACCACTGGACTGTGTGTCTAACCCGATGAATTACCCACTTTCAATTATACTTATATATTAATAAGAACTGCATCTTCTTCGCCTGTTTTACCCAGATTCATCAATCCGAATAATACCCAATTTAATCAGTTTAATTTACCCTCAACTCATTTAACAACTGATATTAGAATGAGTAGGAAAGAGTATACCGAACTGAGGCGAGTTTTTTTATCCTTTCCAGTTGAATTATGGCGGCGAGCAGGGGTATTTCGGCGAAACAATTGGCCTCCGGCAAGAGTTTTTTTATGAGTAGAGAAAGAAAGAAATTTCCTTTGAGATGGGCGAGTTCACTCAGACTAATAAGATGGTATTTATAAGCTCAATGATTGAGACATTTTCGGTTTCAAGATTTTAACATTTGATTCCAAAACGGTTTTGCTTTTAATTTATCTTGATTTCGCGATTGTAACTGTTTATCAGTTACTTCCGTTTCTTTACAACGAAATCAAAGATTGGATTTGACTGAAATGGGCGGCTACGAGTTCTGACATTGAAGTTGCAGGTTTTAAACTTGTTTGCGTATTAAATTTATTTAATTTGGGTGTTATCACATCTAGTATGTGTAGCTCAGCGTGGTGTAAGGTGTGTGTGTTTGATGGGAACCCGGGTTCGACTCCCGGCTACCCCCTTTTTGTTTTGATTTATTTTATTTTTTTTATTTATCTCTTTGTTAGTTATTATTTTAGTTATATAATTCATTTGTTAATCATAATTAATCAAATTAAGTAAGAAAATTGAATAACGCACCATGAATTTCTAATAAATTCTTGAGTTCTCAAACAGAGCGGGATTTGAAATCCGTTTCACACGAATGTTACATGTGGGGCCCATATAAGGTAACTAGTCATGAAGGTTATAAATACTTTCTCACAGTTGTAGATGATTTTTTTAGAACTGTGTGGTGTTATTTGTTAACAAGTAAAACTGAAATTTTTGAAAATCTGTGTAGTTTTTATGAACTTGTTTTAACTCAGTTTAAAAGAAAGGTAAAGGTGTTCAGAAGTGATAATGGAACTGAATTTGTGAATAACCAAATGTCACAATTTTGTAAAAATAAAGGGATTTTGCATCAAACATCATGCTCCTATACACCATAACAGAATGGTGTGGTGGAAAGGAAGCATAGACATCTCTTAAACACAGCTAGGGTTTTGATGTTTCAGGGTGGTTTACCACTTAGGTTCTGGTCTGAATGTGTTCTAACTGTTGTATATTTAATTAACAGGTTGCCTACTTCTGTGTTAGGTGGCAAGAGTCCATATGAAGTTGTTTTTGGTTTTAAACCCTCTTTGTCACACTTGAGAAATTTTGGATGTCTTTGTTTTAGTACTGTTTTAACCGAGTCAGATAAGTTTGCTTATCATGCTGATAAGTGTGTGCTTATTGGATATTCAAATGTTAAAAAGGGATATAAATTGTGGGATTTGGATAACAAAAAGAAGATTTTTTCAAGAGATGTTAAATTTTATGAAAATTTGTTTCCTTTTAAAGGTAACCAAGTTGATTATCAAGAGTCTTTTGATAATCAAGAGTTAAATCATATAAATTTTTTTGACAAGTATAACTCCCAATGATGAAGAGGGTACAAATGGTGTTCATGATCTCTCCAGTGATGATCAGCAGCCATTAATACCCTCAACATCTGCCTCTGTTCCTACTGCTAAGAATATTCAACATACTGATAGAGAACAGGAGTGTAGTAGTAGTCAGGGTATAAATGGCGGGGCAGAGGACACTGTAGGATCAACTGATGAAACCAGCCTATCTGAGGGTCAAAATGTTAGAAATGAGGATCAGAATGTTATTAGAAGGTCTTCTAGGAATATTTCTATGCCTAAAGGTTTTAATGACTTTGTTGTTGAAGGTAAAGTAAAATATGGAATAGAAAGAGTGGTCAATTATGCGAATTTGTCCTTTGAAAATAAGTGTTTTGTTGCTTCTTTAAATAAGATTGTTGAACCATCATCTTATAGTGAAGCTGCAAAAGATGATAGGTGGGTAGAAGCAATGAACAATGAGATGGAAGCCTTATATAGAAATAATACTTGGATTTTAGTTGATCTTCCTAAGGGAAGAAAACCTATAGGTTGCAAGTGGGTATATAAGTGAAATATAAGGCTAATGGGGAAGTAGAAAGATATAAGGCCAGATTGGTGGCCAAAGGGTTTAATAAAAAAGAAGGTGTTGATTTTGGTGAAACTTTCTCACGAGTAGTGAAAATGGTCACTGTAAGAATTGTCTTGAAGCTTGCAATTAATAATAATTGGCCATTATATCAAATGGACATAAATAATGCTTTTCTGTATGGTACTTTAACTGAGGAGGTTTTTATGACTTTACATCAGGGTTACTTTACAAAAGATAACACTAATGTCACACCCGACCCGCAGCGGAAAAGGTGATCGGGGCATGATTGGGTTATCATCAAAGCTCATGACATTTATTATAACGTTTCATATTCATTAATACAATTTTAAAGGGAATTATACAATCATTATTACATCATGTCCTAACATCAATCTAGGCTTCATTGTTTTCTTCTAAGGCATTTCCTATGTTTTCCTTGCTTCATCCTGTTCACCTGTATCATGTGTAAAAAGGGTTTTTTTGGATCAACAAAAAGTTGGCGAGTGAATCCTATGAAAAACATTTGAACAAGTTTATTTAATTGATTATGAAATAAAGTGCACAACCACACATGAGTAAAAATAGATGTAAACTTATTCACCAATCAATTAATATTAAATAATGCACACATGAACAATAATGGATCGTTTTGAGGCACGCGTTGCTCAACTCGTCTCTCACGAGGAACTGATGGGCCTAATGAATGATTTGCATATACTTGACATTATGAAATACATAACTACAAACAATATAAACTAAATAATACACACACGAACAATAATGGATTTGTTTTGAGGCACGCGTTGCTCAACTCGTCTCCCACGAGGAACTGATGGGCCTAATGAATGAATTGCATATAAATTGACAAAATGAAATACATAACTACAAGCAATGTATACAATCTAAGTTTAGATCACAATATGGTATGGCACAAGTTTAAATAAACGAGTTAATTTTAGTGACACATGAAACACCCCAAAACGTGTAATTAAAAAGGGGAGTTGTAAGATTCACTCACATTGGGTGCGTTCGGTTGATGATGTTGAATGCCCACGAAGTGGTTTTAACCACGAGTGAAATTAACCTAGATAATGGCATAATAGTTCGGTAAGTAAACGGATTTTATTAATCCATTTTAGTAGGATTGTTGGGTGTATTTTTGTGAGTTTAAAGCTATTTTCTAACCTTAAAAATGTTATTTTTAAGTATTTTTAATTGATTTTTAAATAAAATAAATAAATAAAAATAATAAAAAAATGTTGACTTTTTGACCGTTGACCATTGACCATTGACTGTTGACCGGTTCGTATGTGTGTATGTATGCGCTGGGTGAGGCTCGAACCCGAGACCTCCCGTACGCGTGCACGCAGCTCTACCAACTGAGCTACGTGTCTAACCCGAAATATTTCTGTTTTTAATTAAATTTATATACTAATTAGATTAATCCGAAAATCAATTTATTTTTAAAAAGATTTTAATCATAACGACTCGGTGCGCTCCACAGGTCTCGAACCCGGGACCTGTGGGTTGAGTTAACACAGTCCACCGTTGGACTGTGTGTCTAACTTGTTAAAATAATCTGATTTTTATTATACTTATATACAAACTTCATTATTTCATTTCTGCCTGATTTAAAAAGTTTGATAATTGTCCGGATCGGTGCAGTAGTCCGGACTCGAACTCGTGACCTGTGATTAAACGTTCACACAGTCCACCACTGGACTGTGTGTCTATCTTGGTTATTATTCCGATTTTTATTAAACTTAACATTTATATGAAGTGAATCCGGTTCAGTAATAAAAAGGAACATTTTTATTAAAGCGAGTATGCGTGGGACATGTATCGAACTCGAGACGTTTGCGTGTTTTATTTGCACACAGTCCACCGCTGGACTGTGTGTCTAACCCGAGTTATATCTTGATTTAAATTAAACTTATAGACAACGGAAACTTCGTCTTCTTCGTTAGACTAAACCAGAATCGGAGTCCGACTGGTTCGTCGATTTAATCATGTTCTTTTAGTGTTTTGAGGTTAATTACAGGTGAGATAAATAAAAAGAATGAAAAATCAAGCGTAAGGTATACCGAACTGGACTCCTCTGTTTCTCCGGCAAAACTCCAGTGACGGCAGATTATTCCGGCGACGTGTGTCCTGCGGCAGAGAGTCTTCAGGGAGCTTGAGATGAGTGTGGGTGGCTTCGGTATGAGCTCTGGGGGTTCAGTAAGGCTCAAAGGTGAAAAGCTCGGTTTTCCAACGATTTGCAGGTATTTTCCGGCGAGTGAATTTTCGTCGAGAAAGGGTGCGGTTTTGAGCGAAAAGGCTACCAGTGGATTGTGAGTGAATTTATAGGGAGGAATCGAGATGTATAGAGTCGGATTTCAGACTTGATTCAAAGTCATTACGTTTTCCGGCGATTATGACTTGCGTCGCGGGTTAAGACGTCGGTTATAACCGATGTTGAGGTTAATGTTTACGTTAAAACTGAAGAAACCGTCCAATCTCGCGAGATCACCGGGATTTCCGACGACTGCGATTGGGCGCGTCGGTTTTTCAATTTGAGATTTATGATATGAATTAATTGTATCTAATAATTAACAAGAAACATAAGTGGCGCAGTGGTTTGATGGATGAGTGTTAAGGCTGTTTGAAATTGCTGGCTGACCCGGGTTCGAAACCCGGCAGCAGCTTTTTATTTTTATGTCATTATTTTTAACAGTTTTTCAAAAACAAATTATATATTCCAATATACTTATTAATTATGTATCGTTTAAAATTATTTTGGGCATTAAATACGCAACGAAATTTTTAACTGATTGTTCGGTTAATAAACGGAGCGGGTTTGGTAAATCCGTTTTTTGACGGATGTTACAACTAAAGTGTGTAAATTAGTCAAATCTTTATATGGTTTAAAGCAGGCTCCAAAAGATATGGAATGAAAAGTTAACTTGTGTGTTGACTTCAATGGGCTTTAGTCAAAGTGTATGTGATTATTCTATGTTTGTGTTGTCTAAACAAGATGTGTTTGTTGTTTTATTAGTATATGTTGATGACATAGTCATAACTGGGAATAATAAATTTGAAATAGAAAAAATAAAAAAATGTTTAAGTGAAAGTTTTAAAATAAAAGATCTAGGAAAACTTAAATATTTTTTAGGAATTGAAGTGTTATATTCTGATGACAGTATTTGCTTGTCACAAAGAAAATATTGTTTGGAATTGTTAAGTGAGTTTGGATGTTTGGGTTGTAAACCTGTTACAACTCTAATTGAACAAAGTTTTCTTGTTTCAAATAAATGCAATAAAAAACACAAGCCATTAGAAAACATTAATGGTTATCAAAGAATGATAGGAAAGTTGATTTATCTGTCTTTAACTAGACCAGATATAAGCTATGCTGTTCAGTTTTTAAGTCAGTATATGCATAGTCTTAGTCAAACACATCTTGATATAGCTTTGAGGTTGTTGAGATACTTAAAACAGTCACCTGGAAATGGTATAAGTTTTAAGAAATCAGGTAACATGGATATTACAGGATTTTTTGATTCTGATTGGGCGAAATGTTTGGAAACTAGAAGATCTGTCACTGGTTTTGGTATTTTTTTTTAGGTAATACACTTGTTTCTTGGAAAAGCAAGAAACAAAGTATTACTTCTAGATCCACAGCAGAAGCTGAGTACAGAGCAATGTGCTCAGCTACTTGTGAAATCATGTGAATATTAAATGTGTAACTGAATTAAAAGTAAGCCAAAGCTTACCAGTTAAGTTATATTGTGACAGTAAATCTGCAATTTCTATCTCTCAAAATCCAGTATTTCATGAAAGAACAAAACATTTTGAGTTAGATTTACATTTTTTGAGAGAAAAAATTGCAGTTGGAATTATTGTTCCTGAGAAAATCAGTTCAGAAGTGCAGGTTGCAGATATATTTACCAAAGGTTTGAATGCAAGTCAACACAAAGTTTTTTGTGAAATTTTAGGTTTACATAACATGTTTGCTACATGAATCATGGGGGCATGTTAAAATAAGGCAATATGTTGATTCATGTTGCAACATTTAGTTTGTTATGTTGGTCAGTGTTGGTTGTAACAAAATTGAGAGAATTATGAAAGTTGTTATAACTAAGGGGGGGTTTAAGTGTGCAGGTTCAAAAGAAGAAGGTGAAAAGTGAAAATGTTGTTTTGAGCTGAATATGAATATAAAAGGAAGAGTTCACACTGAGTTAAATATAATTCACAAAATATCTTCTAGTCAGTTCCCTCTCATCTCTGCAATTAGGGTTTGTTGTGTTAGTCATCTTGATCCAGTTGTGATCTGTTAGATCTTGTGTGAGATCTTGTGGTTGTAAGTTTGTACAGATCAACTGATTATTATCAGTTGATCATCTGTTGTTCTTGTACTTGAATAGATCTCATATTTTGTGAGATCTAGGGTTTGGTTGGGTATTTTTGGGGTTGGTAAAACTAATAAGATTTTCGTCACTTGTTTTGTCGCTATTTTTATGTTCTTGTTGGCTTGTTGTTGTTATTGTCACAAGATCCACATATATTAATTAGCTATGTAAGGTAACAACTCGCTGTCAAAAATCAAATGGCAATGACTTGAAATCGTAGTTTGGAATTAATAAGCTAAATTCTTCTTTAACATAATCTAATAAAATTTTGCAAATCATTATCATTTATCTTGAAGAATCTGTGAAGATTGTTGGGAAAAAGAAGGAGTCTGCGATGGTGACGGGGTTGATTCGCTGGCGATCAGAAGAACGACCCTAACCTGCAATCACGAAGGGTTGAGAGAAGAGCTAATCGCTGGCGGCCGGCGGGAGGAGGGAGGCTGAGTTGCGGGCGGCAGCTAAAGGATTTAGGGTTTGCAAGGCGGCAAAAGTTCACGCATCTTTGTTTTGAATGGCAGGGGTTCACAAATCCCAAGTTAGTGGGTATACTCATATACACGTACATCAATATATTTTTTTTCAGAACTGGATAATCCGATTATCCGAAATTTTTGAAAATCCATATCCCAATATCTAAAAATTCGGTTTATCCGAGATTCGGATATCCGAATTTCCGGATATCCGAGATTCGGATATCTGAATTTCCGGATATCCGAAATTTCGGATAAGGATTTTCGGATATTCGAGTTTGGTTTCGGATCCAGATTTTTTTAAACACCCCTATTAGTACCATTGATCCCACCACACCGTCACCATCAATTTGATTTGATTAATTACAGAACCTAGACAAAAAGATTTAGAAAGAGAAAGAGATAGAGGGAATGTGACATGTTAGAGCGAGGAACCAATGAGAGAGATAGATAGAAAGAAGGGGTCGGGCAACGACGGTGGTCATGGGTTTTGAGTTTAGTGACGACGATAAAAGGAGATGGTGATGGTTTTCCAGTGACTGGACCGTCGGAGTGGTAGTGGTGATGATGGTTGACAGTGGTGAATCGTCATGGATGACGGGTCTCTATAAACTCCAGTCAACTCAAATTTCATCGAAGGTTATAGTATTCAGATCATTTTTTTGGCAAACATGGTAAACCCAATGACCTATTTCTTTTAGATTGTTGTGGTGGTGTTGAATGATGGTTTAAGAAGATGGTTGTGGGGGATGAAAACGGTGGTCGGGTTTCTGGAGTTCTTTGGCGGAGGGGATCAGATTTCTTAGCGGTGGTGGAGGTTGTGAGCGGGTCCCACAAAAATGTTTGGAGGGGCTGATTGGATGAGATGGTTGGAGTGGGCCCCATGCACTTTACTTTATATTTGTTCAATGTTTTAATTGTTAACTTTATTGTATTAAAGGTAATTTAGTCATTTTATATAATCTAAACTTGACAAACTAATGATCATCCAATTAGGGGACTACCCGAGTAACAAGCGACCAAATCATAGTGAGCAAACATGCTGTTTTGAAAAGGTAAAGACTAAAGATTAAAAAAATGATAAACAAAAAAGATCATCTAGACAATTAGCTCAATTAACTTATAAAGACTGAAGATAACAAACACTAAACTATTTTACCAAAAAAATAAATATAATGAATCTCAAACAACATAGAAAAAAATGAAAAAATAATAACCAATAAATAAGTATGTGCCATTTGACACATAATACTATTCACAAAGTTTAAGAATTAATAGGTCTATTGATAATGATAATGATATCGCCGGCTTTCAGCTAATATTATAAAACGTGAAAAATGAAAGAAAAGAAAAGTCAAAAAATATTATAAAACGTGGAAAATGAAAGAAAAGTCAAATAAGAAAAGGTTTTGTTTTTCATTGCTTTTAACTTTATTTTTATAAAAGTAGTAAAGATTTTCAAATCATAAGTACCTATATAAAAAAAAATTAAAGCTATTTGGAAGAGCCTCAATAAAAATAACTAAATGATATTACTCTTAGTATTACAATTATAACAACAGTTTTCACACTAAAAGTTGCATATATTTTATTGATTCCTTTGATTTATGGAATTGTACCTCAACGTTGACTACTTGGGTAACCGTTCATAAAATAAATAAAATAACAATTTTATTAATCAATTTGGATTACATTACATAAACAGGAACTGAAGTAGACTGAATAAAACACAATATAAAACTAAAATGAGAAACAAATTACAAAGAAATAAAAAAAAAATATAAAACAAAGGTCACTGAGGCACGTGAAGGTCACGCTTCCTTAAAACAGATTTTCGGGCCATCCAGGTGAACCCGTCTGTTTCCCAGGATACAACAGCCAGAGCAAATTGTACTGCCGGAGATAGCCAAGCACATGAAAGAATATCTGAAACAAGAGTGTACAAAGTTGCAAAGTTAGGGAATTCGTTTGATGTGTATGTTGTATGAACCATACGATTTCAGTATTCTCTATCCTAAACAAAGCACAAAGTGCGCCACATTGCGCCCATCGCCCTCGTCAGGTCTCATGCCCGGTCGCGTGTCGGGTGCTTCGCACCCTCCTGACTGTCATTGGATGTGACTTGTCACATAGGAATACATTCGTGTATAGAATTATAAATATAAATCAACTATAGATTTATCTCTCCACCAATGTGGGACAAACACAACTTCCCATACTATGATCTTTCATTCATTTTGCTTTAATCATTAAATAAATATTATATTAATTATTAATAAAATATTATTTTTCATAATTTCTAAACAATCTTTAGGAATGGTATGCGTTTTGTGCGTTGTGTTCCTTGTGGACAATTGGACATGATGGGGATTTTTAGTTTTCTAGTTAGATTCTTTTAATAATATTCATTATGTCACTTGATTTGAGTTTCTTTAATATTTTTCGTTCCTTAACTTTTAAAAAGAACAATGAGTTACTTTAAAATTCCTTTCCAGTCAACATTTCAATATGAATTTTATTAAAACAAGATTAGTATCAAAATAAGTTTTTCTTAATCGTAAATTATTTCAGTACTTGTATCATACCGAACCTAACGAATACGAACATAGGCATGTCCGTCTTCATTCATTTAATTTTAACCAGTTACTAACATATAATTGAGCACGTTTTTTTATTCATGTTCGTTTATTAAAAAATAAGTATGTTCGTGTTCGTTGTTCGTTTAAAATCTAAATAAATAGTTCACGAACATAAACAAACATAATTTAACAAAATAAATAAACATAATTGACCAAGCATAAAGTAACTTTTTATATAAATTATTGATTAATCACAATAAATTCCATTGGAAAATCCATTTTTATTACTAAAAGACCCAATTACCAATTAGTTGTATTAATATAAGTAGTTAGAACCAAGCATAAAGTAACTTTTTATATAAATTGTTGATTAATCACAATAAATTCCGTTAGAAAATGCATTTTTATTACTAAAAGACCCAATTACCAATTAGTTGTATTAATATAAGTAGTTAGAAAGTTCATTTTATGTTTAATAAATATAATTACTTGTGTATTTAAATTGAAACAAACAAACATAAAAAAATGTAAATGAACGGACATAAACAGACGTTCATGAACATAAATGAACGAACAAAATGTGTGCTCATGTTTGTTTGTTTAATAAAATAAACAAAAAAACTACGTTCATGTTCGTTTGTGTATTAAATAAGCAAGCTTCCCGTCGAACAAGTTCAAAAACTGTTTATGCATGTTCGATTCGTTTACATGCCTAATTTTTGAGGTTTTCAGTTTTGATGACATTTCATTTATTTTGTAATACGTGCATACATACCGAACAACTTTTGTTTATTTAAAGTTAATAACATTGCAAATAATTTTTATTTTATTTTGTAATACTTACATGTATTTTATTGTCTCACACTGACGAATTTTCACTTAATGGTACATTATTTTTGGAGTTTCAATGACCAAAACCGATCTCAGAAACAAATATTTATTGAACACCCGAAAATTAAAACGTGTTAACAACAATAAAAATGTTTATTAGTCTGCCATTGCATGACTCTTAAATCCTTTATAATCAACGTATTATATATATATAACTAATATAAATATATATTTCTGAAAAAACAAATATTGGAACGGGAATTGACTTTAGCAGGATTTCGTCTGATTACTCTTGGCTTGAAACACTTTGTGAACCTTTAACTTTCAATCTTTGCAAAACATACACCGTCAATCTCACCATAAGAAGGGTGTTCTCCCGTTTACCACCACTCAGTGTGAAAATAAGTATCGTATCTTTAAAAGTGAATAAAGATGTAAAATATGTATGTAATTAGGATTTGTAAGAGTCCATGATCTTAATTACATTAGTCTTGGGGTATTTATGGAGGAAGAACTAGGTTCAACGTCACCATCGTATAGTCTAGGTCACATTAGGGTCTAACAATATTAATAGCGATGTCCCGTCCTCTTATTGATTGAAGCCAAGCTTCCCTTTATCTTATTTGCCACGTTGCTTGGCTTTAAAAAGTTAGAGCGCATAAAAGCGACAAGGTCTAAAACCGAGCTGCAAAACGCAAAAGCGGTGAGCCTTTCGTACCTGAGACACAAGGAGATTATATACATTTTTTATATCTCATAGATTTTTAGCATCACTTATCCATATACAGCTATAAATAACCTATAGTACAACACTCTGATGCATAAAAACACCCAAAGTACACATGGTGCGTGCCTCAAACCCCCCAAAAAGCCAAAAATTTGTGCTCTTCTTTCACTTTGTGAAAAAGGCATGCTTTTAAAAACCCAACCATGTGGGCGCAACAACTTATCCGTTTAACCGTACGGGTCTAATAGGGGCATACGGGCGTTATGGAATTAATCCGGATGACATCTCTTCAAAATTTTTTATGATGTCTAAACTTTAGATGTGTACATATTTTTACCTTTATAAATGTTTTAGCTAGATTATCAATCTTTCAATTAAGCTTCACTCTTTTAACGTAATTTTTTTGGTTAACAATAAAATAACTCGTAAACCATGAAACACGTATGGCGGCTATGATTTCCAAAAGATGTGAGAAATACGTTGTATCCAAACCCATTTATCGACAATGGAAGCACGAGTTATAATAATAATGGTTTTTAAGAGGAAAAGGTTGACATTTTGGAGAGATAGTGTGTTGTGTGCATGAGTCAATATTATATATAGTGGATAATATTTTCATTTCACCACTATTACTATCATCACTATTCAAAAACTGGCTTAGAGTTAGTTGTAAACAGTTTTAAAGAGGGCATGAAAGTTTTTTTTTCCCTCAAATTAGTCACTTTTGTTATTGTATTTTCACCTTTTGCTCTCGAAGGGATCGGTGATAGAGTTTGATCAAAAGTTCTGTGAGGACAGAAAGTAATGGGACCCAGTTTTTTTTCATATCGTTATATTTCGGGTCGGCTATTTGATTCGAGTCAGATCAAACAATAATAACTCCAAATAAAATTAAATAATCTTATCCATTCAAAGGACCCATTCTTACACATAAAAAAACTAAATTTGAACCCTCAACTTTCATTTATATAAAAACTAGTTTCAGACTTTATTTAAATTCACTTCAAGTTTAAAAACAATTATAAAGAATTACTAATAGTTCAATTCTTCACGTTTTTTAAACTCAATTCGAAAATATGTATAAATTTTTTGGACAATAAACTTGGTAGGTGCAGGAAATTTTTAGGCAAAATAATTGGTGGGGGCAGACCTATATAATTCTAAAAATTACGAATGAAAAATCAGAAAAATTACACTATCAACCGAAACATTGGCGGGGGCGGGTGCACCCCTTTGCCCCTTAAAAGCTCCGCCTCTAGAAGGGATGGCAATTTCAGGCATAACTCGTTAATACAACATGACTCGACAAGAATTTAAACATTTTTATTATTGTAGTGGTTGTTTTAGAGGTTGTCTTTTTGGAGTTGTGTTTGTGTTTGGTACCCGTGTAAATTTAAAAATTTAACCAACAGCTAACAAAGTTCTTCTCGTTAATATATGCTTGTGAATAGGTGTTAGGTGATACATAAGATAGTTACGTTTCTCATCAACAACGTATAGTGATCATGCATATCATTCCCTATATGCATAACCAATCATATGGTGCCTCAAAATAGTATAAAATTTTCTTTTGTGGACTGAATTGTCATGGGGTCATATGTAGATCACACATCTTAATAACTCAATTGCCTTTTAGCTAACCTAAGAAGTATAGATGATTTTAGAGCTAGAAAACTCTAAAGTAACTAAAAAATAAATAAACCCACAACAACCTAAAGTACATAGAAACTTTTCTCAAAGAAGGCAAACAAATCATCGAGGAATGAGACGCCAAACAAACACTACAACACACGAAACCAAAGAAAAGCATCACAAAATCATGAAATTTGGAAATCTCGACAAAAAATTTACTATAACACAAAGCAAAAACGGCATGACTAAAGCTAAATTGTACGATTTTAAAGAAACCACACATATAGGTTCATTGCAAGAGTGAATGTTACCATATGCAACTACCACCAAAGAAGAATAACAACCAAAAACTAAAAAAAAAAGCATTAGACCTCACGATACATTGACAATCATAAGAAAATAACTTAAAAGGTAAAGCAACAAATTACTTCTAAACACCATGACATTATTAAGTTACACGCCAGATCATATACGGAACCAAAAGCCATATTTGATGTAAACATAACAGCATACTGGATACACATAGCGGTTTTTGGATCAATATTTCATAAGAAGCTAAACAAAGTACGGATTTTAGGATTCCGAGTAGGATATGGATGTAAGACTCATCAAAAATATTGATATGAACCTAATACGGAATTTGTTGATTTGGGTTTACCCTAAACGGATACGGGTTTTGTTAATAATGAAATGCTAAGAGTTTCACTAAACGGGTCAGTCTCAAAGGGTTGTTTACATCAAAATTCAAACTAGTAGACTATATCACATTAAAACGTAAAAGTTAACAAAGAATCAGTCTTTCATGTTTATAGTTTAACTAGAGCAGCTGTTTATAGATATTTGTGTTTTTGTGTGTAAATTATAACTATATAGTATTAATATAAAGAAAAATAAAAATTTTGTATTTAATCATTGTGTTCATGTCAACTTGTAAATATATGAGTTTATTTGAGTATGTACACCTCACAAACTTTTCAAATTTATGTAAATTTTAAGTTTTTCCGGTTTAACCTGTCAACCAATGAATACCACTTATTTAAGAAATTTCACTCCCTATCAAAATTGAAAATTTGAAGGACCTAAAGCTAAAATTAAGTTGTATATTTCTTAAGATAGAAGTCTTATCCTCCCAAGTTCCCACTTTGTCCATATCTCTCCCCTTCCATATGCATTTACAATCAAAGTTAAGTTGTCTTCTTTCTGAGCCTACAAAACTCCTTGAAAAGTCAAACCACACCTCTCTTTAACCGACAAATTGCTTTACTTTTTCTTTATTTTGACTTTCTAAAATAATAATAATAATAATAATAATAAAATACACCTCCATTTTTTCCACATCCCCCACACCATATATACACATACATTAACCCGTACATTATTTCATCATAACAAATATTCAAGTACCAACATCACCCAAAAAAACCCTAACTTCCACTCATTCATATCTCTCAAAAAAATCTTTAATTTCTACTTTTTCTTCACAAATTTGTTCTACAAACTGTCCATATTTCCAATGGGGGATCTCAAAAACATCGAAGTTCCTCCGTTTTTCATTTGCCCGATCTCGTTAGAGCTCATGAAAGACCCGGTAACACTTCCAACAGGAATCACATACGACCGCGATAGCATCGAGAAATGGCTATACACCAAGAAGAACAACACATGCCCGGTGACAAAACAAGTCCTTACCGATCTCGACCTCACCCCTAACCACACGGTTCGTCGGTTAATCCAATCTTGGTGCTCCCTTAACCCCTCATCCGAAAGACTCCCCACACCGCGGCTACCGGCTTCCAAATCCAACATCCTCAAACTCCTAAAAGATTTAAAGCATCCCAACTTGCAAATGAAGTGTTTGAAGAGACTTAAAGATATTGTTATGGAGAGTGAAACTAACAAGAGATCAATGGAAGCAGTTGGAGCAGTTAATTACGTAATTTATGTGTTACACAATGATAATAATAATAATAATAACAACAAAACGACGTCGTCTTCACCTTCAGATGAAGCAATAAGCATTCTTCACCACATGCATTTGTCACAAACCGGACTTCAGGGTTTGTTACTCAAAACCGGCGAGTTCGTTGAGACGTTAACGCGCGTGATGCAACGCTCTGACAGCTATGAAACACGTACATACGTTGTCATGCTGTTGAAGTCAATCTTTGAGGCCACACAAAACATGCACATGCAAGTCACAACTGCGTCATTAAAGCCGGATTTCTTCACAGAGTTGGTCAAAGTTTTGACCGATGAAATTTCCCAAAAAGCCACCAAATCAACGTTGAAACTACTCATCAATGTTTGTAGTTCATCAGGGAAGAATAGAATAAGAGCGGCTGAAGCTGAAATAGTTTCGACGTTAATCGATATGTTGTTAAACTCCGACAACGACAAGCGAATGTCGGAGATTGTGTTAACGTTGTTGGAACAGCTTTGCCAATGTGCTGAGGGGAGATCTGAGCTGTTGAAACATGGGGTGGGTTTAGCGGTGGTGTCGAAAAAGATTTTTAGGGTTTCGCAGGTGGCGAGCGATAAGGCGGTGAGGATAGTGCATTCGGTGGCGAAGTTTTCCGGCAACGGTGGTGTGGTGGCGGAGATGTTGCAGATAGGGGTGGTGGGGAAGTTGTGTCTGGTGTTGCAGGTGGATTGTGGGGGTAAAATGAAGGAGAAAGCTATGGAGGTTTTGAAGATGCATGCTAGGGTTTGGAAGAATTCTTCTTGTATACCACATACTTTGATTTCTTCTTATCCATCATGAAATATGGAATTAGGGTTTTTACTTTTTTTAGGTTAGATGATTTGATGACATTTTTTTGCAACTTTGATTGGCTGATTGTATTTTAGGGATTGTTTAGCAACATCTGAATGGTTAAGTGATGAACAAGTAAAATGTCTAACCGTCAAGAGCTAGTATAATTCTTAATCATACGTGTCAACCCCATTAAAAGGTAAACAAACAACCCCTTAGTCCTTTAGAAAGAATGAGTGACTAAAATTCTCATAACTAATTGTTTTATGCAAAATATTTTTGCTTGATAACAAAATTTAGAGTTTTTTATTTTTATTTTTTGAAAGCAACATTAAATTGAGAGGGTACTTGTGATTGAAACAAAGAATAAGAAGTTACATGTAGGTTTAATTAGTAACACTCTCTCCACCCTGAGGTTATGTGTTATACTTTTCTTTAATATATTGTTAATCCCTAACTGACATCTTAGAGTTATATCATCATCTTATTCTATCCTTCACCTTCGTCCTTGAACTTAGATTATACCCATCTCTGAATCTGATCACCCAACTTTTTTATGTTATTTAAAAATTAAGTAGAGAGAGAAAAAGAGGAAGAGAGCTCGGGAAGGTGAGGAACATGCCCACGGTTGATTTAAGTTAATCTTATTTTGATTATATGAAGAAAAAAAACATTTTATTCATGGTATAATCTTGTTGTGAAATTATGAATGATTCCTTGCTAATATATACACTAACTAAGAATTATATTTTACCTAATTAATATTTTCATTTTTAACTAACCTTAACCAATCCATTGCTTTTGTATTGCTAGACATTTTAGATGGTGTAAAATTAGAGACTATTCATCACATTTCTAAAACACATTATATATATATAGAGAGAGAGAGAGTTAAATGCTTGGTTGGTCCCTGTTGTTTGTGAAAATTTCAGACTTGGTCTCAGTGGTTCACTAATTAAACGATTGGTCCTAATAGTTGTAATTTTTGCATTCGGGTGGTCCTTATCACTAACCTATGTTAAGTTTTTCAGTTAAATACGTGCAAAATTACTAACTTGCCCCTAAACAAATAAAAAAAAAGAACTGAACCCCCTTCATCTTCTTCATCCTCTCCCCCCCCCTCTCTCTAAAACCCACCACCCACCTCCACCGTCAGCCCATCACCACCACCACCGCCACCTTCAACCCACCACCACCGCCTCCTTCAACCCATCACCACCACCTCAAACGTGATCCTCAAAAGTACTCGGACGAGCCCTTCTAGATACGGTGTGACGAACCGGCTTCGTCTCGGTTCTCCTTGCCGAATCATTTTGATTCTCGCAACACCATTTCGAACGCACCTTCATCGAGCATTTGACGCGTGAGGCCATATCTCGTTCCGGGAGATCCGCAAGAAGCCCAACAACTACCGCTTGTTCTTCGGAACTCACAATGTTTTCCGCAATTACTTTTATTAACCCGTCGAGTTGACCCGCTGACCCGCGCAACGAACTCGCGAGTTCTTGACCCATGTTCGGTGAAAGTTTTTGCAACAGTTTAATCGCAGCCAAATGGAGATCTTGTTGCGGGGCTTCGATGAACTGAACCAAACTGGTAATCGCACCTGAGCTTTTGATAGCAGAAACGACACTGATTAACGTAACCGGAGAGCTCGCGAGTCCAACAAGAACTTGTAAAAGTTTGCATTCGATTGAGGGTCTGGTGGTGGTGATGGGTTGAAGGAGGCGGTGGAGGAGGTGGTGGTGGGTTGAAGGTGGCGGTGGTGGTGGTGATGGGCTGACGGTGGAGGTGGGTGGTGGGTTTTAGAGAGAGAGGGGGGGGAGGATGAAGAAGATAAAGAGGGTTTAATTCTTTTTCTTTTTTTTTTATTTGTTTAGGGGCAAGTTAGTAATTTTGCACGTATTTAACTGAAAAACTTAACATTGGTTAGTGATAAGGACCACTCGAGTGCGAGTGCAAAAATTACAACTATTAGGACCAAGCGTGTAATTAGTGAACCAATGGGACCAATTCTGAAATTTTCGCAAACCACAGGGACCAACCAAGCATTTAACTCATATATATATAAATAAATAAATATGAAACTTAACTAACGGTGCCAAACTAATTTGACTATATTACATGATTTTGATCTCCTAATCTACTAAATGCCCTTGAAAATAATAGGATCTTGATCGTCTTGTTATCACACTCACCGCCTCAAATGTTCAAATAAGTCTACTTCGAATATCCTTGAAAGTCTTTAGAATACTAAATGGGGCTTTGTAATAAGAAAATTGAAAGTACAATAATAAATGAGAAAGCATAACTTTATTAAAATGACTCAAATCATCCAACATCTTTTATGATTTCCAAGCTATTATTTTTTAATTTTTAAAATGTACAAAATTTGGGAACAATAAGAGGACCAATGAAACTTTTCTAGTTAACGGCAGGGGTAAACTGAAGAAAAGCCGAGCAGTAAGGCCATGCGGTACAGGAGACAGTGACGGGCCATCGATGGTCGGCTAGGGCTGTCCACACCCCTCCCTTCAGCCTCGTCCCATCCTCCTCGTTCCCACCTTGACGTTCTCGACGAGCCTCTCTCTACACACACATATATATATACACACATCTTGAATATACAAGGGGCTCATCCTCACACATTAGGTTCATCCCGCATACTCGATGACGTGGGTGCCTACGTGGCAGATCATCTCCAAATGACTACTCTACTCCACACCCAATAGCCTAAAAATAATATCAATCTAAACCAAGAGAAACATAAAAACTTAAGAAACCGATGTTTCGGTTACGTTCTTTTTATAACCGATTTTAAGGTTCAGTTATGGTTACATGTGTTTAAATAACTGAATTAGCATATTTGAACCGACAATAAAACGAATCTCTAATGTTTGTTATGATTTCTTATATGTAGCATATTAGTTTCTAATTATTATCATTTACAAATTGAAGGCTAACTATATGTATAACATCATAAAGTAACCAAAAAAAAAAACCAACTTAGCACAGAGTACAGGTACACATATGTTCTAGTCAATAATATATAAATTTGTTAGTATAGATACACATATGTTACTAATAGATAATATATAAATTTATAAGTAAAGAATGAATAAAGAATTTAACTTTTTATTTATTGTAACACACACTTGTGACTTGTGTGTGTATATTCATGAGTTGAATGTGATTTAATTTATGAGTTGGAATAAATATTTCATAAATGGATGCTTTAGTCCACTGTTCTACCTGCCACCTAAATAACTTGTTTATTCATTTTTTTTGTCAATTAAAGTAAAACCGGTCGTTAGCCGAAATATTGGAACAAGAATTTCTAGTTAAAGTTTAAATTCAGACGCATATTTATGCAGCTAGTCTCTCAGTTTATGTATATTCTAATTTAACCAATTTATATGATGCATCTTCTTCTCTTTCTAAAGTAAATAATATGATAAAAATAGTAAAAAAGTTTTGCTAAAAATGATATAATTATTTTATTTAATATATATTAATATGTTCATGAAGCATACACAGCACTAGTTTGAGAGACATTGTATAACAAGTGTTTTAAGATAATTATTAATCGATTTAAAAGAATGAGTGACCGGTTAAGTTTTATTCTTTTATTAAATTTATATTTTAATAATTTAAAATTTGATAATACTTTATACTACTCGTATTATTAGTTAGTGTTTTGGCTCTTAAACATGTTATTAGGTGCATGTGCATCCATGGCATTATGTGGACGAACATTCACAAGATTAGCAAAAACACAAGAGAGGTAGGCCCTTTGAAGGCCATTTACTCATCATTTAGTAACAATATAATTGTCATTTAACAACATTTTATTTCATTTCATATCAATAGGTATTTTGAATGTTATAAATTGAGATTTAGATTTATGGTGTTACACCTAAAATCTTAATAATTGATCCACGTCGACGTACCGATCAAAGATAAATAATTAAATGTTCCTAAATACCCTAGATTGGTAGTGGTAAATAGGGTGTCAAATTATAAAGAACTAATGGTTGGTGTAAGACTTCAATCGATTGTAAAACATAATAAAAACTTGCAATTGTATTCGTATCTGATTTGAGAAATTTATAATAAACTAAAGTTGTAAATTCAATAAAGTGAATAATGAGCACAACCAATCATCAAGTTTGATAATACAATTAGTAATATGAGTTTGTAAATCCGGTTTGGAAGATTATATAGACAAAACCTAGTGAAATCATATGATAATTGAGTATTGAAAGACCTGTACTTGTGTACCTAAGCTTACTACGATTAAATACCGATGTAATTAGATTATCACAAAATGATCACTATCAAATACAAACATGTTAACATAACCTTCAATCATATATCTTGACATTCTATGATTAAACACCAATTAACTCAAAATACATAACGTGATTCTAGAAAACAATGTTTAAGAACAATCAACACATGAAAAACCAAGCAAATGTCATAGATCTCTAACACAACCATGATATTATGTCCAACATAGATAAACAACTCAAATTGAACCAAATGGCATACAAACACTAGCCCTTGGTTGTGATCACAAGGGTTTTAGCCACACATGATCATGCTTGATGAAGATATATTACGATTTCGGTAGCAATTAGAGAAATCTTGATGTTAGAACACTTTGTCACTTAGTCTTTCTTGTCCCTTGACGACTCCTAGCCTCCAATAGTGTGAAATATCCACAAAACCCCAAGAAAAACATGTTTATTCAGCAAAATATTACAAAAACCGTTCAGGGACCGTAAAATACGACCTACCCAGAAAAATACGGCCTAAAATACGGCCTAAAATACGTCCCAAAATAAGTCTCAAATTTTATTTATATGAATAGTATTTAATCATATAAGTTTACAAGTGGCTTTTACTTTGTAGGCATATGATATTATTGATCTTTAATTGATTTATATTTTTAGAGTAACAATTCATATTGCTTTACATTGTTTGTATTCAATATTGTTTTTTTAATTAGTTTACGTTTTTAATTGTTAATTTTAATAGACTAATCATACAATCTCTAACTCTAACTCTAATAATTTTTTTTTATAAATCATTAGCGTATACGCCTCTAAATTTTAATAGTTTTATCATATGAAAATTTTAATAATAACTATTTTCTATAAACGATTTACTATACGGACCTCAAACTTTAATAGAGGTATCATACGACCTTTTAAGTTTTATATTTTTTTTTATTTTTAACAAATTTTTGTTCTTATACTTTTTTATAAGTTTAGTTTTTTTTTATTTTGTTTGTTATTTATTTCACTTATTATAATTAAATCTAACTTTTACCTCTATAACTTTTACTTCTATACATGTTATTTAACTGTGTTGCCTCCTTATTTTTATTATCATTTAGATTAAATCATACATGGTCAAAATTAACTCTTCAATATACCAGGTAACAAATGAAATTATATTTTTTATTTACCTTATTATAGCTAAAACTAATTTTTAACTCTAGACATGTTTTCTTAACCATATTGATTGTTTATTTTTACCATCGTTTAGAACAAAGTCTACATAATCTATAATAACCCATCAATACATCATGCAACAAATACATTCTTGCCAGTACCTTCCTACGACTCCGTCGCAAAGCATGGGTTGCAATACTAGTTAACCTATATGAATAAAAACTTGTTTGACATGCCCACTAGCGTCATCGAGGTTGGTTGGTTGATGACTATGTGGTGCTTGCGAGTAGAGAGAGGTGGGTGTATATGTCTGTGTGGGCGGTGTCAATTATGCTTTATTATTATTATTATTTTCAATTTCAATATTATTGTTAGTAGTATTATTATTGATGCCAATCCGTAAAAGTTATATCACATGGACATGAAAGTATAAATTACACAGAAATAATGGGATAAATAAAAAAAATATAGAAACTTCACGGGATTAAGTTATTATTAACCTATGTCAATAAAAAATTGTTTGACACGTGTCACATACAAAAGTTATATATTACTGAAAATCAATCTAATTATTTGAAAGTACACTGTCGTTTACGTTACGTTGAAAAAGTTGATTTAAAATTCTTATTTATGTGCATTTTCATAATATGTGGTCTTGGATATTCAAATAATGTGCATTTTCAAATATTTCTTGAAGTTTCGAAGACAGACTAAACCCGAAAGTCTTGAGAATTTAATAAAAGCCACCGAAAGAAATTTAACACTCGAGAAAACTAATAAATAATACAACACATCTTTACGAGACAAATTCCAGTTATAAAGTTCGAGAATATGTGATGTAATCTTTTAAGACTTCTTTTTTAAAAGCATGTATATAATTTTAAGTCTTTTTGTTCAAGAATCTTTGTAACAAGTAACATCACTCCTGGTAGATGTTCCGCAGCCTTCAACATCAAATGAATTAGTCTAACTGTTATATGATGTGTTAACTATATAAAAATATGAGTTTTATCGCATTTGATTCAACTCAGTATAACCTATATAAGCATTGTGATTGGATCAAAAAGTAAAATAAATCGAATTTATACCGTACAATCGTAACGTATTATATGTGACCTGACTCGTACACAGGAAACGTACAATAAAAAGAAAAACATTATAGGTGTATAAAAGAAAACTTACATGCGTAATTATAGTGGCGAAGCTTGAGATTTCCAACCGGGGGGTCGAAAACGTATATACCTAAAAATTTCTATAGAACCGGGGGTCGAAAACGTATATACCCAAAAATTTCTATACGAAAACTACATATATAACACTACTGAACGAAAAGTTCGAGGAGTCGGAGGCGCCCGGCCCTTCTAACCTTCGCCCCTGCATAATTAAATTGGATTAATAAGATCTTTTCTAAAAGAAAAAAAAACACAAAATGACAAAAAGAAAACATAGTGGGTAAATATGAGTGTTTTATAAGGTGAAAGAACCAAAGTGGAGAGGTGTAAACACCAACAAATTTGATTATTAGTATAGATATATAATATAACATTAATTTTACTAATTGCTCGTTGCAACGGGTCAAAATGTAGTGTAACATTAATTTATTCCGTCGTATTAAAAGGTATTATATTTGACCTTATTCAGTTCGGAACAAAATTTTACATCAGAATGTAGACAAACAGAAAACGTACACAAGATAATCACAAAAACGTATTAAATTTGATTTTACTCATTTCGAAAAAAAGTTTACGTTGGAATGTAGACCAACTCATATTTATATTGTCACACACATAAAAATATGTATGTACAAAATTGTTTTTTAAGTAACGGAACGAAAGGGGTAAACTCGAAACTTTAGAAACTTGAGCAAGTCAAAATGATATTTTACAAAGTTTTTAAACGCAACAACAAATTAGTTTTTTAAAATAGAAATTAGCGAACGAATGTTATTGAAGAAAAGTTACACTGGTATAAAACTTAAGAGATTAAAAAAACGTATATTATATTTAAGAGATTAAAAAACGTATATTATATGTGTTATAGGGGTAAATTAAATTAGTAAAAAACTTAATAGGTTAAAAACGTATTGTATATAGTATAAGGGTAAAATTTATACATCGGAAACTTGAATGGTTAGTTTGTAAAACTTGTAAAAGAAAATAGGGGCTAAAATAACAATATCTAAAGTAGAGGGGTAGCAAAGCCAATGGAAAAACCCACCGACTTTGCTATTTAAGATTATATACAATACGTTACAGTGTAAAAATGTGTATATAATATATTGTTTGATAAAGGATTTATATATTTCCGTAATAAAGTTAATCCGGTTAACCTTACAAATAATGTCAGAAGGATTATCAACTTTAGATTATGATGTGGGCGTGAAAAAGTGGTGTGGAAGCCATTCCACACCGGACACATCACCTCGGAAATGGCGTGTTCAACAGCATGGGGAGGAGGTTTGAAGATTCCTACCAGTGTTGAGGGCATGGTGAGGGTGATGTGGTTGCCTTCGATTGGATGTGGTATAACTAGCTGTTGAACGGCTAGTTGACTTAAACAAAAGATATTTAAAAAAACTTATATGTTCACATCTTTTAACCCAAATTTTTAAAAAGCACACTACCAATCCAACCATTTATCTCTACTCAAATATTTATTCACTCCCAATTTTAACTTCATTTTAAAAATGGAAGGCTCAAGTTCCTCATCTTCATCGTCTTCGCTTGAGAAGCTTCTTTTATTTTCGTTAGATGACGAGGAACCGACTCTAATAATTTCAATGGTTCAGAAAGTGGTTGAAACTATATTGGAAGATGAATGGTGCTACTCAGAATCCAAAAGAAGGAAATATATAGTATGTGATCGGATCACCGCACATGACTTGTTGGTAAGTGATTATTTTTCACCCAATCCGACTTATGGTGCTACAACTATTAGGCGTCATTTTCGTAAGAGTCGTGATTTATTTATTAGAATATCAAACGGTTTATCAAGTAAATATGAATATTTTTAACAAGAAACGGATACGCGTGGTAGTCTTATATTTAGCACGTTGGAAAAAGTCACCGCCGTGGTTAGACAATTGGCTTATGGCATGACTTTCGACATTATGGATGAATATATAAAAATATCGGAACGAATCGCGAGGGAAAGCCTTCATAATTTTTGTGAGTATGTCATGGATCTATATTTAAAAAATATTTGATAAAACCTACGTTTGCTGACATACAACAACTTTTGGAAGCTCATGAAGAGCGACATGGTTTCACTGAGATGATCGATAGTTTAGATTGTATGAATTGGAGTAGGAAAATTGTCCAACTGCGTGACGTGGGCAACATACCAGTGGATATCATAAAGAACTGGCTATGATGCTTGAAACGGTTGCATCACAAAATCTTTGGATCTGACATGCATTCTTTTGTGTGCATGTTGCAAATAATGATTTAAATATTCTAAACCAATCCAACATTTTCAATAACTATAGAAATGGTGTTAGCTCTAAGGCTTCTTTTTCTTCTTCTTTTTTTTTGTAAACGGTGCAGAGTACAAATATGGTTATTACCTAATGGATGGTTGTCACACCTCGGATTTCAAACCTAAATCCAAACACGGTGGGCCCGGGTGGGGAGTATTGTGACGTCAGTTGATAACATCATAGTCAATTAAACACGGCACAGCGGAAGTCTTGGAGTAAAATTACTATTACAAACCGAATGTTCAAAAATAAAATAATATACAGGCTAGTAATAGAAGATCCACATACGGATCATAAAATGTACAAGAAAGAATATAAGACATACTTTAGGGCAGATTTAAGGATTTGCAAGATCCTCTTATTCACTACCGAGCAGCTTCCGACCTATTTCGTATTGTACCTGCAGTTTAGTCTTTGGACGATACGTTAGATTTCGCTGGTAAATACACCCAACTGACTCATTTTGAAAACTTTAAAATGATTTTAAGTGCAAAACGGCACAAAAAAATTTATTAACTTAGGAAAGTTGACTTTGCAACCTTGTATCAGATTCACATGTTTGTTAATACATACAGTGCCTAGTACAGAAACCGAGACATGATTAAATACACACCACTTAGAACTCACGAAGGAGTTATCCCCAACGTCTTGGGTAATTAGCATATGAGCGTCTGTCAGGTGTATGCCTACAACCCGCGCTAAGGTCGTGGCCAATAACTAATGTATTGAGCCAAGGATATCCAGGACACGGTAATTTAACCCCCGATGTTTAAGTTATCAAACAAAACTGATTAAAACGGAATATGCGGGTTTACTAGCCATAAACGGGCATTCGATTGACCCCATTTCGGACCAAGCGATAATAATTGACCGTATCCCAAGCCCATATAGGGAAAATAAGTCGAGAGTATTTACCTGAGCTAGTCTTCTTTTAAAATTCAATAACTTAGCCGTATACAAAAGTACTAACGTGCAGATAGCATTTACCGGCAAGGCTATAGTCTGGATTATGGCATAAGCTAACCAATTAAATACTATCGGTCTTTATTTAAGTCATAGACTTAGACCGAGTAGTGTACATGATCAAGACGTATAACGCTTGATTAAAAGATGATTTGATAGAATGTAGTTTAAACTCGACAAGTACTTTGACTTGCATAATATGGGTAAACAATTAACATTCTGGATTTTGAGATTAAAATGATAAGGTTAAACCCGTTTCGGTTAAATTCTGTAAACTAGTTAAGTATAATCAACCGTATGCTTATAAGCGATAATGGTTAACCGGATAAGTCATGGACAAGTTCTATAAGCCATTATATTTTAAATAAGTTGAAATATCAGTAGGATATCAACTTATATGCCCGTTAAGGTTTTAAAACGAAACTATGCCTCATAAAGGCATTTTTGGTAATTCTATACCGTATAAAAGGAACTTGAATATAATTTAATGTCATAATTATAAGTATTCTGGAAAAATAATTTATTTATGATTTAATATCAGCAGGATGTCAATCATATGTGTAAATTATCTTTTATGACCAAACTATGCATCGGAGGGACATTTTGGTCATTTCACACATAGTTTATAAATTATTTGGGATTCTGAGTTTATAATATGTACCTACTGTAATTATGTTTAAAATAAGTTTTAAAAATTTGTAGGTATCAATTCTTGGTTAATAATATGGTTTAAAACCATACTATGCGCCAAAAAGGCGCTATGTCGTAAAATGATTTTTTATGCGATGTTTATGAAAACTGATGTTAAGGTCAGATTAAAATGTTTAAAATATGTTATTTAATATAACATATCAGTAGGTAAATAATTTACCTTGAAAAGATTTGATTAAAACCATTTTATAAGCCACAAGGGCTAAAATCGTCATTTATCGACATAGTTTAAGGACCTGTTTGAAAACTCAGTTTATAACTTGGTTTAACATCCCAAATAATCCTACTTATAATATTACATCATTAGGAAACTCATTTTCAAGTTCATTATTATTTAAAACCTTGTTTTATGCAAAAAGGGCATTTTAGTCAAGAATGGCATAATTATGGAACTTGCGCATAAACTTGGATTCTGATTATGATCATGTAATATAACCTCAAAGGGTTATGCTACATTATATTATGATCATAATGCAACTTTAGATCAGTAGGTAACTAATCTAAATCGGGTCAGAATCAAAAGTCAAAGTAGAAGTCAAACTTCACGACTTTCGGCTGCGAACCGACCCTAGAACTGAAATTAACGAGCCGAACATGCTCTTACATGTTCTAATAATTATTACCAACTTGTTTAAGTGTCAAAACAGGTTTCATAACATATATAAGATCAATTTATGATTTTTTTTCCGAAAAATGGCCTGTTTGACCTTTTAATATCGTAACTTTAACCCGTCAATTGGTCTAGCAAACGTGATCTTCAGGAGGTGCCCTTTATAGGGATTAACACCTACCTTATTAAGATCACTTAGCAATGTTTATTTCGAACAATGGCTGGACCATAATGGTCTTAACCGAAAGTCAAAGCGTTTTCCGTAAAACACTTTACTTTTGGCTATAAAAGCCTATATATGAAATTACACAAAGAAGGAACACTTACAAGTGATTCCTAAGGTGCAAAAGAACTATGTTGGATGCTCCTTTTAGCTAGGAACCTCCAGATGAGGGAGAAGAGTGAATAAATGAGAAAGGTGCAAGTTGGAATGTGAACGTAAGCACCTACTTATTGTTGGAGAACTCAAAGGAGGTGAAGCCAGGTGTTTAGGGGTGTAATAAGAAGCTTACAAGTGTCTTAAACGTGGCATAGTAGTTTGAGAAGCCATGGTTTCGATTTAATGGTTTTTGGCATTTTTGTTTGGAAGCCAAGCAAACTTTCTGCAGCAGAGGGCTTCTCGCGCCCCGCGAGAGACACAGGCCATGTCTCTCGGGGCCCGCGACCGCCTCACGGCCACTTTAAAACTTTGACACTTTAGCCCCCCTTAACTTATAAAAGCTTATAAAAGCCTTCTAAAACACCTTTTTGGCATAAATAGCCCTCCGTAGCCAATACTTGGTATACCCGGGATTGTGCCCGGACATTGTCGAGCTCTCGGTTCGTTAAAAGGTCACTCAGAGGTATAAATTAATATGTTGACACTTTTAATCCCTCCATTATCCAACTTTCATATAATAATGGATTTAATCACTCTCGTCCAACAAACAGGACATATGAGAGTTACGACTACGTAAAGGATCACTCATGGCTTAGTATAAGCATGTTGACTCCGATGTCACTCAGAGGCTAGGCATGTTGACACAACGGTCACTCAGAGGCGTAGTTTAAGCATAACGACACTAATGGTCGTTCAGAGGCTAGGTTTTATGCATAACGACACTAATGGTCGTTCAGAGGCTACTTTTTTATGCATGACGACACTAATGGTCGTTCAGAGGCTAGGTTTATGCATGTTGACATCAGAAAGTCATTCAGACATTGTCGTACCCGGGATTATGTCCGGACATTGTCGAGCTCTCGGTTCGTTAAAAGGTCACTCAGAGGTATAAATTAACATGTTGACACTTTTAACCTCTCCAATGTCCAACTTTTATATAAATACGGATTAATCCCTCTCGTCCACAAATGGAACATATGAGAGTTAGGACTTCGTAAAAGATCACTCAAAGGCTCATTATAAGCATGTTGACTCCGATGTCACTCAGAGGCTGGTCATGTTGACACAATGGTCACTCAGAGGCCAAGTTTTTAGCATCTTGACACTAATGGTCACTCAGATGCTATGTTTTAAGCATGTTGACACTAATGGTCACTGAGAAGCTATATTTTAAGCATGTTGACACTAATGGTCACTCAGAGGCTCGGTTTATGCATGTTGACATCAGAAGATCACTCAGAGACTTAGTTTGAGCATGTTGACGCTTTTAGTCGTTGTTACTCTTTAATAGACTTTAAATAAAATACGACACGTTCACTATATTACTGGACACGATTTTACAGGGTGTTACATCCTCACCCCCTTAAAAGAAATCTCGACCTCGAGATTTTATTCAAAAAGATGGGGGTACTTTTGTCGCATAGTGGACTCAACCTCCCATGTATACTCAGGACCTCTAAAAGCGTCCCACTTAACCTTTACTATAGGTATCATTTTTCTTCGGAGCTTCTTAACCTGTCGATCCTCGATCGAAATTGGTTTCTCAACGAACCTCAGGTTTTCATCAATTTGCATATCTTCATGCGACATTGCTAGCGACTCATCGTCTAGACATTTCTTAAGGTTAGATATGTGGAATACATCATGGATTCCACTAAGCTCCTCTGGCAACCTGAGCTTATAAGCTACAGTGCCGACACATTCGATTATCTTGAAGGGTCCTATATATCTTGGGCTCAACTTGCCCTTATTTCCAAAACGCATCACACCCTTCCAGGGTGAAACTTTCAGCATGACCTTGTCCCCTACTTGGAACTTAAGAGGTTTACGCCTCTTATCAGCATAGCTCTTCTGCCTACCTCTGGCAGTTTTGAGACGATCACGGATTTGCTCAATCTTTTCCGTGGTCTCCAGGACAATCTCAAGTCCTGATAGTTGGGCTTCCCAAACTTTTCCCAGCATACGGGTGTTCGACACTTTCTCCCATACAAGGCCTCAAAAGGAGCAGCCTTAATGTTCGCATGATAGCTATTATTGTAGGAGAATTCTATTAGCGGTAAGTGGTCATCCCAACTTCCACCTAAATCAATCACACATGTCCTAAGCATGTCTTCCTGTGTCTGAATAGTACGCTCACTTTGACCATCAGTCTGCGGATGGTAAGTCGTACTAAAATTTAATCGTGTGCCTAAAGATTGTTGAAAACTTTTCCAAAAATGAGATGTGTATCTAGTATCTCTGTCAGATACAATAGATACTGGCACACCGTGTAGAGACACAATCTTGTCCGCATACAACTTAGCCAATTTGTCTGAATTATACGTTTCTTTAATTGGCAAGAAATGTGTTGATTTGGTCAGTCTATCCACAATGACCCAAATAGTGTCATTACCACTTTTGGTCTTTGGTAACTTGGTAATCAAATCCATAGTTACCATTTCCCATTTTCACATGGGAATTTCTAATTGTTGTAGAAGTCCTGGCAACTTTTGATGTTCGGCCTTAACTTCCGAACACGTCAGACACTTAGCTACATAAGTGGCTATGGATTTCTTCAAACCCATCCACCAATAATTCTTTTTCAAATCTTGATACATTTTGTCACCACCTGGGTGAACTGAGTATCTCGAATTATGCGCTTCCTGTAGGATTAGATCTCTAAGTCCTCCAAAGTTCGGGACCCAAATTCTAACATTTAATCTAAGGATTCCGTCTTTACTAGGCGTTAATTGATCAATAGATCCGCCTAATCCCTCACTAGGAATATTAGCCTCTAACAGGGCTTGCTTTTACGCATCTAGTAGCTTCTCATTTAAGCTATTTCTGAGCTCAATGCTCTTGGCGTTAATCCTTATAGGTTTAACCCTTTCCTTGCGACTTAAGGCGTCGGCAACTACATTTGCCTTGCCTGGATGGTAGCAAATTTCGCAATCATAATCATTTAACGTTTCCATCCAACGATATTGTCGCATGTTCAATTCTTTCTGATTAAACAGGTGTTTGAGACTCTTATGGTCAATGTATATAATACACTTCGTACCATACAAGTAATGTCTCCACAGTTTTAGTGCAAATACAACGGCACCCAGTTCCAAATCGTGGGTGGTGTAATTCCTTTCATGCACCTTTAGTTGTCGTGATGCATAGGCAATTACTTTGCCATTTTGCATTAGCACACAGCCCATGCCAGTGTGCGAAGCATCACAATAAACAACAAAGTTCTCAATACCTTCAGGCAGAGATAACACAGGAGCATTGCTCAATTTGTGTTTTAGAGTCTCAAAGGATTCTTGTTGTTTTGGACCCCAAACGAACTTAACATTTTTACGGGTCAGGGTAGTCAAAGGAGTGGCTATTCTTGAGAAGTTCTCAATGAATCTTCTATAATAACCAGCCAGTCCTAAGAAACTACGAATCTCAGATGGAGTCTTGGGAACTTCCCAATTCATTATGGCTTCTATCTTGGCGGGATCCACTTGGATACCACGCTTACTTACAATGTGTCCAAGGAATTGGACTTCTCTAAGCCAAAATTCGCATTTAGAGAACTTTGCATAAAGTTTCTCCTGCCTTAGCAGTTCTAAGATGCACCAAAGATGTTCCTCGTGATCAACTTGATTACGATAATAGAAAAGTATGTCGTCTATGAAGACAATGACAAACTTATCTAATTACGGTTTGCAGATTCTGTTCATGAGGTCCATGAATGCTGCTGGTGCATTTGTGAGCCCAAAAGGCATCACCAAGAATTCAAAATGACCATAGCGAGTTCTGAAGGCTGTCTTAGGAACATCTTCACTCCTAACCTTCAGTTGATGATATCCTGATCTCAAATCGATCTTAGAAAACTAACTAGCCCCTTGAAGTTGGTCAAATAAATCATCGATCCTGGGCAGAGGATATCTATTCTTGATTGTTAACTTGTTTAGCTCTCGGTAATCGATGCACATTCGCATTGAACCGTCTTTCTTCTTTACAAAGAAGATAGGAGCTCCCCAAGGCGAGGAACTATGCTAATAAAGCCTTTCTCCAAAAGTTCGTCTAGCTGCGTTCTTAATTCCTTCATTTCCGTTGGAGCTAATCTATATGGAGCTCTAGCTACGGGTGCTGATCCTGGTATAATGTCAATTCTAAACTCCACTTGTCTGTCTGGAGGTAGGCCTGGCAATTCTTCTGGTAAAACATCAGGATATCTGAGATAACTGGTTGATCTTCAAGGTTCGGCTTGGGTTCATTGATGGTTACTTGTGCCATGTAGATGACACAACCTCTTCTCAAACACTTGGATGCCTTAAATAACGACACCTTGTCCGGTAATCCATAGTGTGAGTCTTCGGGGATGGTGATCATTTCACCAGATGGGGTTTTAATTTCGATGAGCTTTTTATCGCAGGCAATACGGGCTTGGTTATGAGATAACTAATCCATGCCTAAGACAACATCAAACCCCGCCAATTTCATTGGCAAAAGAGAGATAGGGATGGAATGATTCTTAATGGATATAGAGCATCCATCAAGAATGGAAGAAGCAGTTTCCAAGGTTCCGTCGGCAAGTTCTATCTCATAAGTTTTATCTAGAGTTCTTAATTTAATAGTTTACTAAACTTATGATCAACAAATGATTTATCCGCACCCGAATCGAAAAGAACTCTAGCATAAATATCATTAATGGGAAAAGTACCTGTTATGACGTTATTGTCATTAACAGATTCCTTAACAGTCAGTCGAAAAGCGCGTGCATTCCCATTCTTGGCCTCTCCAGGCTTCGGATTATTATTCTTTGAATTCTTAGGGCAGTTAGTTGCAATGTGCCCTTTTTCATTGCAGATATAACATACAGCATCCTTAAGATCTTTACAATCTAGGGTCTTATGTCCTCTCCTTTTACAAATACCACAAGGTCTAGCTTGTGAATCAGAATTTCATTGTCCCCAGTGTCTGCGGTTGCAAGTCTTGCAAAATGGCATCATAGCCGACTTGCCTTGGTTCCCTTTGAACCCAAATCTCCCTTTATTTTTCTTATTAAATCTTTGGGAGTTGTCTGCATCTCTCTTCCTTTTCCCGTCAGTTTCTGGCTTAACTGACTTTTGCCTTACAAGATCAAGGGTGAGAGAGAGATAGATAGGTCTATAGCAGACCTATAGGTATTAGGTTGAGCAGCCTTTACCATGCCTTAATCTCGGGCGTTAATCCATTGATAAAACGCACAATGCGTTTGGATTCAGGGGTGATTAAGTAGAATACTAACCTATATAGGGAATTGAAATCGGAGATATACTTCCTATAGTCTAGGTTTTTCATTGAAAGAGACAAGAAATTTGTCTCTATTTTCTCCACCTCATGGGGTGGACAATAGGTTTCCTTAACGAGATTCACCAATTTGGACCATCCCAGATTATACAGATATACTTTACCTGTAGACTGAATCATGGCTTTCCACCATATTAGGGCATCGCCCTTGAAGGATTGTGATACATACTTGACTACATCCTTATCAGCACAACCACTGATATCTACTATCGTTTCCATCTCGTCTAGCCACTTTAGGGCTTATACAGCTCCTTTCTCCCCATTAAAGTCTCGGGGCTTACAGGAGACAAAGTATTTGTAGGTACACCCGTCTTTAGAAGAACAAGACCTATCAACATAGTCTATCTTCCTTGGCACTCTTCGCATTTGAAGAGTGAACAAAGCTCTCTTTATGAGCTGAAGATGGGGTAATCGATAATGGTTTAGAGCGAGTAGCACTCGACTCTCTTAGCTTTTCTATGGCCTTACCCATGGCTCTTTCCACAGCCGCATCAATGCAAGCTTGGAAATCATTATCATCAATATTTCTATTTTCGTCATTGATGGGTTCAATGTCCCGCTGGCTATTTTGTGCCTCTTTAGAATTAGCCATTCTTCAAATCTTTGGTTCTATATACCAAATAAAATTTTGCCTTAGCCATGGTATACCAACATATCGGCTTTAAACATTGGATATAAAAATCCATCGCCTAATCATGCTAGTGTGAATAACATCACAACTCTTAGGCTTAAAGTATCTATACTTGGCCTAAGTCTTAATAGGACCATTATAGGCAATTTACAATCTGGACAAGGTCCATATATTACTAAACAGTGGATCGTAATGTCACAACTGCCATTGTCATATTTGACAATTGTATAGCACATAGGCTTGTCACAAACAACATTTAAAACATGGCACATAGGCCTGTCACTAATGGACACAAAATTATGGCACAAAGGCCTGTCACTAATGTAACATCCGTCGAAAAACGGGTTTCCAAACCCGCTTCGTTTGTTAATCGAATATCAAGTTATAAAATTTTGTTGCGTATTTATGATTAATTTTAATTTTAAACAATACATAATTAATAAACATTTTAGAATTTAAAAACTATAATTATTAAAAAGTAAAAATAAATCAAATAAAAAAGAAAAGGGGCTGTCGGGTTTCGAACCCGGGTCAGCCGGAAGACACAACCATCAAACATTTAACCACTCCGCCACTTGCTGTTTTTGTGTAATCAAGGAAACAAATAAAACTTAACTTCTACCCGAGAAACTATCTGTTTGCGCCAAAACTGAAACCGATAATCGGCTTTCAACTTCCAGACGTTTGAGTGTTCGCTATTACTGATTATAACCGATGAAACCATTACGACCCACGTTCTTAATCAAATTCAGTCTTTATTGAACTCGATTCATATGATTTTCGGGTTTAATAACTGAAATCATTTACCTCCAGTTTACACCGGTAATATCATTATCTCACAACTCAGAAACACTCGCAGAACCTCCAATTTCACTTTCGCTCTATTTTCTGTTCGTCGGAAAACGCTTTCTGAAATCGCCGGACTTTCGCCGGAAAACCGTGACATTCATCGAATCGGTAAATTTCTCAATTCTTTCATCTTCTATCCATTGTTAGACTTTTACTAACTCAAACCCTTCAATCAGAATCGGTCCCAGACGACGTTGTCGGATATTCAGCACTCGCCGGAAAATTTCTGGAAATTCCGAAATCACGCTGTGAATCGGTATGAACATCTAAACTCTCTGATAATTCTTTTTTAGGCATTTAATTTCACAATTAGTTAATCAAAACTGTTAATTGGTCCGCTCAGACGGAGTTCATAAAACAGAGCCGACGACTTTGCCGGAGTTCTGAGAAAAATCATCTTTCCGGTACATTCATTCCCAAAACCTTCTCTATCCATTTCATTTTAATCATTTATAAGTCCGTCAGTCGAATTAAACAAGAACAGTAGAATAATCGTTGTCTGTGTTTTTGAACGAAGAAGACGAAGTCAGAAAATAAGTATAAGTATAATTAAAATCACACAATCAAACGGGTTAGACACACAGTCCAGCGGTGGACTGTGTGCGCAAACAAAACAAACGTCTCGAGTTCGATCCCTGACACGACCCTATCCTCTGAAATAAAAATGTTCTTTTTAAACCGAATCGTATTAATTCGCTGTAAGATGTTAAGTTTAATAAAAACCAGTATTTTAACCAGGTTAGACACACAGTCCAGCGGTGGACTGTGTGCAATGTTAAACAACGGGTCCCGGGTTCGAGACCTGTTATGTGCACCGGTTCGACATAATTAAAATTCTTTTTAAAATAAATGAATTCTGAATAAATTAAATAGTATATAAATATAATTAAAAACAGAAATATTTCGGGTTAGACACGTAGCTCAGTTGGTAGAGCTGCGTGCACGCGTACGGGAGGTCACAAGTTCGAACCTCACTCAGTGCAAACAAACACAAGACCGAACCGGTCAACAGTCAAAGTCAATGGTCAACGGTCAATGGTCAACCCAAGAAGTCAACAAATTTTTTTATATTTTTATTTATTTATTTAATTTAAAAATCAATTAAAAATATTTAAAAATAATATTTTTAAAGTTAGAAAATGACCTTAAACTCACAAAAATATATCTAAAAATCCTATTAAAATTATTAATAAAATCCACTTATTTACCGTACCTTTTCGTTATTATTTAGGTTAGTTAATCCTCGTCGATCAACCCTCTAAACTCGTGCGCATTCAACATCATCAAACGAACGCACCCAATGTGAGTGAATCTCTACAAATTCCCCGTTTTAATCACTTTTTGGGGTATATCATGTGTCTTATTATTTATTACATTTAAACACTTGTGCATCCATCATATCCATGATCAAATGTGTATTCAATATGTATCAGCTGTTTGTGTGGTTAATGTTTAGATTAAAATTATCATTTTCAGTACATACATCATCATAGGCCGTCTGCTCCCCATTACCTATGAGCGGAACCGTTCCCTATTACCTATGAGCGTGAACGAGGCGTTGCCAACATACGATCGGCTCCGTTTGATTGAGCCTTGATCGCACATACATCATCATAGGCCGTCCGTTCCCCATTACCTATGAGCGGAACGTGACGTTGCCAACATTCACATTATCATTCATGTCGTATACTCATGCAAGGTGTTTGTTATTGTATGTTTATTTACGTTTGCTCACATATGATTATTGCACATTTTTTCCATATTAAATATAACAAGAAATCCATAAATGTTTTCTAACAAGGTTCACTCGCCAACTTTTGTTGACCCAAAAACCCCCATTTTTACACATGATACAGGTGATCCAGTTGCAGCAAGAAACATATAGGACGGCTTAGAAGAATAAATCGGTTTAGGTTTTGGATTGTTTATTTAGTTACTTTTTCCTTGTAATTGTATGAACTTGTTTGGAATATTGAAGATGTAATTTTGAATTTAATAAATATGAAACATATTAGTAAACATCATGAGCTTTGGTGATAACCCAATTATGCCCCGACTCTTATTCCGCTGCGGGTCGGGGTGTGACAACTAATGGACATAAAATATGGCATATAAGCCTGCATTACTAATGGATATAAAATATGACACATAGGCTTGTCACTAATGGACATAAAATTATGGCACAAAGGCCCGTCACTAATGGACATAAAATATGGCATATAAGCCTGCATTACTAATGGATATAAAATATGGCATATAAGCCTGTATTACTAATGGATATAAAATATGGCACATAGGCACTACATCTCTAATGGATGCTTTATTTATTTATCACTGGTGATATTAGCCGGGATCAAACAGATCACATGGGCTATATAAAATAAATCATAGCCACAGGGTAATATATAATTAATGGATGTTTTATTTATCACCGTACTGGTGATATTTAGCCGGGATCAAATTGATCACATGGGCTATATAAAATAAATCATAACCACAAGGGCAATATATAATTAATGGATGTTTTATTTATCACCGCACTGGTGATATTTAGCCGGGATCAAATAGATCACATGGGCTATATAAAATAAATCATAACCCAAAAGGGTAATACATCACTAATGAATGTTTTATTCATCACCGCACTGGTGTTATTAGCCGGGATCAAATAGATCACATAGGCTATATAAGGTTAGGACATAATCCATTACCTTGAATGCTAGTGTGATGGACCTTAATGGTTGATTAATAGTCCGGTCGCATTGACCTTAATGACTTGGAGGCTTGAACTTAGTCCACCACCTCTAGATAGAAGGATAACTTCCCTTAACTATCATGATAGAAGACCCTTTCGTTCTTAACTATCATTTATATATTTGGCCAAATATGTGGTCTGTGCCACTCGGCAAATCAAAACCATTAAGATCTTTTTGGAATTATATAGCTGATCAAAAATTCTGAGTAAAATCGAGACGAACGCTTGAAGAGGATAAGTACATATATATAGAATTCCAAAATATGTCATTAAATGATAATTAGAAAGTACAATACTTGAAATAAATAAAAGAAACTGTTTGTCCATGCAAGGACTAAAAGAAATAAAAAGTCCATGCATGGACTAAAGAAATAACAATGTACACGCAGGGACTACATATAATTAGAAGAGACTTCACTTGTCCTTCTTTCCTTTGACCAACTTGGAGAGTTTCTTGAAGAACTTGTTTGTCTTCTTCTCCGTTTTCTCCGCTTGCTGCTGCATCTCTTTCATCCGTTCCAGGGCCTCATTAATGGCCTCAAGTGGTGGCGGAGGTTGTGGTTGTGGTTGTGGCATAACCGGATACTGGTACCCATAAGTTAGATATCCAGTTGATGGATAAGTAGGTGGGAAAGGAGACGGGTAAAGTGCGTTGTGCATAATTGCATGCATGTAGGGGTCTTGCGACCATGCTTGATAGTCTACCGGTGTAGACGGGTTAAAAGGATCATATCCAGACGTGTCTGGATATGTGGGGATTGGGTTAGTATAACCCAATGGTGGTTGAACAGCAGGTGTTGGTGTTGGTTCCACTATATGTGAAACATTAGAGGGTCCACCCATTTATGGGTCCTCTTGAATTGTAGGGTAGGAATTGGGCAAAGGTGGCAGCGATCCCAATCTTTGTCCGGCACGTACCGACATACGTGCTCCACGCTTCCTTCTTGGTGGTTGAGGTTGGTCCACCGGTTCCATGTGAACATCTTCTTGTAGTGGGGGTGGTTGAGAGTGATGAGAAGGAGTGTGGGCGAAGGTAAATTCGTTCCAATATTGGTCCCACTCATATGGACCTTGGTAGGGCGATCCACCGTAAGAGTTCGAATCGCTTGAAATTTCAATGGGTTGCGCATTCGATCCCGACGGCGGCATCTCCGGGTCGGAGTCCTCGTCCATAGGGTTTGGTTGGTCCAACTGATTTTGATCGGCTGGAGGGTGTTAAAGTAATGGTTAGGGTTAAATTCTTCATGGTAAGAGTGATGAGAATCGGAATGGTGAGAATGGTGTGAATGATAGGAGTGGTGAGAGAGGTAAGAATTTTGGGAATGTGAGGGCGAGTGTCTATTAAAGACTGAACGTCTCGCTGGTTGCCAAGGAGACGAATCTCCTGATTCTTGGTAGGCATCTGAGTTATGAGGTTGAGGGGGAATGCGCCCTGCTGTCCTCCCCTCATTGGACCTTTTCCTCTTCCACTTTGTCCTCGTACACGTGGCGGCATTTTCCTGTTAGAATTCAATTCAAAACAATACTAATAACTCAATAATGAAATGAGTAATCCAAGGTCAATGCCTAGACTCGGAAAACTAAGGAATGTGCTCGTGTAAGTTTGAGATTAAACACAAAAAGGCTAGTGTTTAATTCTCTCAAATGTTGGCTCTGATACCAACCTGTCACACCCCGGATTTCCAATCCAAATCCAAACACCTGTGGGCCCGGGTGGGGAGTATTGTGACGTCAGTTGATAACATCATAGTCAATTAAACACCGCACAGCGGAAGTCTTGGAGTAAAATTACTATTACAAACCGAATGTTTAAAAATAAAATAATAAACAGGCTCGTAATAGAAGATCCACAAGCGAATCATAAAATGTACAAGAAAGAATATAAAACAGACTTTAGGGCAGATCTAAGGATTTGCAAGATCCTCTTATTCACTACCGAGCAGCTTCCGGCCTATTTCGTATTGTACATGCAGTTTAGTCTTTGGACGATACGTCAGCTTTCGCTGGTAAATACACCCAACTGACTCATTTTGAAAACTTTAAAATGATATTTAAGTGCAAAACGGCACATAATCTTTTATTAACTTGGGAAAGTTGACTTTGCAACCTTGTATAAGATTCACATGTTAGTTAATACATACAGGGCCCAGTACAGAAACCGAGACATGATTAAACACACACCACTTAGAACTCACGAAGGAGTTATCCCCAACGTCTTGGGTAATTATCATATGAGCGTCTGTCAGGTGTATGCCTACACCCCGCGCTAAAGTCGTGGCCAATAACTAATGTATTGAGCCAAGGATATCCATGACACGGTAATTTAACCCCCGATGTTTAAGTTATCAAACAAAACTGATTAAATTGGAATACGCAGGTTTACTAGCCATAAACGGGCATTCGATTGACCCATTTCGGACCAAGCAATAATAATTTACCGTAACCCAAGCCCATATAGGGAAAATAAGTCGAGAGTATTTACCTGAGCTAGTCTTCTTTTAAAATTCAATCACTCAGTCGTATACAAAAGTACTAACGTGCAGATAGCATGTAACACCTTTTAAAATCGTGTCCAATAGTATAGTGACACGTGTTGTATTTTAAATATAGTCTGTTAAAGACCAATAAGGACTAAAGGCGTCAACATGCTCAAACTAAGCCTCTGAGTGACGGTCCGATGTCAACATGCATATATAACGAGCCTCTGAGTGACTGATATGTCAACATGCCAGCCTCTGAGTGACATCCGAAGTCAATATGCTTATAATAAGCCTCTGAGTGATCCTTTGCGAAGTCCTAACTCTCATACGTGCCATTTGTTGGACGAGAGGGTTCAATTTTGTAAATATTTGAAAGTTGGATATTGGAGGGATTAAAAGTGTTAATATGTTAATTCTTACCTCTGAATGACCTTTTAACGAACCAAGAGCTCGACAATGTCCGGGCATAATCCCGGGTATGCCAAGAATTGACTAATGAGGGGTAAAAGTGCCAAAAAGGTGTTTTAGAAGGCTTTTAGAAGCTTTTTAAAGTTAAGGGACTAAAGTATCAAACTTTGAAACTGCCAAGGGGCGGTCGCGGGCCACGGGAGACCTGGCCTGGGTCTCTCGCGGGGCGCGGAGAGAGGCTGTGTTGCAGAAAGTTTGTCTTGGCCTCCAAACAAAGCTCCAAAAACCATTAAATCGAAACCATGGACTTGTAAACTGCTATGCCACGTTTTGGGACACTTGTAAGTTTCCTCTTACACCCCTAAACACCTGACTTCACCTCCTTTGAGCTCTCCAGCTATAAATAGGTGATCAAGTTCACCATTTGAACTTGCACCTTTCTTATTCACACTATTCTCCCTTCTCTGGAAGTTCTTTTGCACCCTAGGAATCACTGGTAAGTGTTCCTTCCTTGTGCATTTTCGTTTATAGGCTTTGAAAACGCTTTGACTTTCGGTTAAGACCATTATGGTCCAGCCATTGTTCAAAATGAACATGGCTAAGTGATCGTAATAAGATAGGTGTTAGTCCCTATAAAGGGCACCTCCTGAAGATCACGTTTGCTAGACCAATTGACGACTCAACGTTAAGTTATTAAAAAGTCAAACAGGCCATTTTTCGGAAAAATCATAAATTTATCTTATGTACGTTATAAAACCTGTTTTGACACTTAAACAACTTGGTAATAATTATTAGAACATGTAAGAACATGTTCGGCTCGTCAATTTCAGTTCTAGGGTCGGTTCGCAACCGAAAGTCACGAAATTTGACTTCTGCTTTGACTTTCGATTCTGACCCGATTTAGATTAGTTAGATACTGATCTAAAGTTGCATTATGATCATAATATAATGTAGCATAACCCTCTGAGATTATATTACATGATCATAACAGAATCCAAGTTTATGCGCAAGCTCTATAATTATGTCATTCTTGACTAAAATGCCCTTTTTGTATAAAACAAGTTTGAAATGGTATTGAACTTGTAAATGAGTTTCTACTAATGTAATATCATAATTAGGATTTTTTGGGATGATAAACCAAGTTATAAACCGAGTTTTCAAGCAAGTCCTTAAACTATGTCGGAGGTTGTGGTTGTCGTTGTGGCATAACAGGACACTGGTACCCATAAGTTAGATATCCAGTTGGTGGATAAGTAGGTGGGAAAGGAGACGGGTAAAGTGCGTTGTGCATAACTGCGTGCATGTAGGGGTCTTGTGACCATGCTTGATAGTCTACCGGTGTAGACGGGTTAAAAGGATCATATCCAGACGTGTCTGGATATGTGGGGATTGGGTTAGTATAACCCAATGGTGGTTGAACAGCAGGTGTTGGTGTTGGTTCCACTATATGTGAAACATTAGAGGGTCCACCCATTTATGGGTCCTCTTGAATTGTAGGGTAGGAATTGGGCAAAGGTGGCAGCGATCCCAACCTTTGTCCGGCACGTACCGACATACGTGCTCCACGCTTCCTTCTTGGTGGTTCAGGTGGTGGTTGAGGTTGGTCCACCGGTTCCATGTGAACATCTTCTTGTAGTGGGGGTGGTTGAGAGTGATGAGAAGGAGTGTGGGCGAAGGTAAATTCGTTCCAATATTGGTCCCACTCATATGGACCTTGGTAGGGCGATCCACCGTAAGAGTTCGAATCGCTTGAAATTTCAATGGGTTGCGCATTCGATCCCGACGGCGGCATCTCCGGGTCGGAGTCCTCGTCCATAGGGTTTGGTTGGTCCAACTGATTTTGATCGGCTGGAGGGTGTTAAAGTAATGGTTAGGGTTAAATTCTTCATGGTAAGAGTGATGAGAATCGGAATGGTGAGAATGGTGTGAATGATAGGAGTGGTGAGAGAGGTAAGAATTTTGGGAATGTGAGGGCGAGTGTCTATTAGAGACTGAACGTCTCGCTGGTTGCCAAGGAGACGAATCTCCTGATTCTTGGTAGGCATCTGAGTTATGAGGTTGAGGGGGAATGCGCCCTGCTGGTCCTCCCCTCATTGGACCTTTTCCTCTTCCACTTTGTCCTCGTACACGTGGCGGCATTTTCCTGTTAGAATTCAATTCAAAACAATACTAATAACTTAATAATGAAATGAGTAATCCAAGGTCAAAGCCTAGACTCGAAAAACTAAGGAATGTGCTCGTGTAAGTTTGAGATTAAACACAAAAAGGCTAGTGTTTAATTCTCTCAAATGTTGGCTCTGATACCAACCTGTCACACCCCGGATTTCCAATCCAAATCCAAACACCTGGGGCCCGGGTGGGGAGTATTGTGACGTCAGTTGATAACATCATAGTCAATTAAACACCGCACAGCGGAAGTCTTGGAGTAAAATTACTATTACAAATCGAATGTTCAAAAATAAAATAATATACAGGCTCGTAATAGAAGATCCACAAGCGGATCATAAAATGTACAAGAAAGAATATAAAACAGACTTTAGGGCAGATCTAAGGATTTGCAAGATCCTCTTATTCACTACCGAGCAGCTTCCGGCCTATTTCGATTGTACCTGCAGTTTAGTCTTTGACGATACGTTAGCTTTCGCTGGCAAATACACCCAACTGACTCATTTTGAAAACTTTAAAATGATATTTAAGTGCAAAACGGCACAAAATCTTTTATTAACTTGGGAAAGTTGACTTTGCAACCTTGTATACGATTCACATGTTAGTTATTACATACAAGGCCCAGTACAGAAACCGAGACATGATTAAACACACACCATTTAGAACTCACGAAGGAGTTATCCCCAACGTCTTGGGTAATTTGCATATGAGTGTCTGTCAGGTGTATGCCTACACCCCGCGCTAAGGTAGTGTCCAACAACTAATGTATTGAGCCGAGGATATCCAGACACGGTAATTTAACCCCCGATGTTTAAGTTATCAAACAAAACTGATTAAATTGGAATACGCAGGTTTACTAGCCATAAACGGGCATTCGATTGACCCCATTTCGGACCAAGCAATAATAATTTACCGTAACCCAAGCCCATATAGGGAAAATAAGTCGAGAGTATTTACCTGAGCTAGTCTTCTTTTAAAATTCAATCACTCAGTCGTATACAAAAGTACTAACGTGCAGATAGCATGTAACACCTTGTAAAATCGTGTCCAATAGTATAGTGACACGTGATGTATTTTAAATATAGTCTGTTAAAGACCAATAAGGACTAAATGTCACACCCCGACCCGCAGCGGAATAAAAGTCGGGGCATAATTGGGTTATCACCAAGCTCATGATATTTACTAAGATGTTTCATATTTATTAAATTCGAATTACAACTTAAATATCCAAAAACAAAATTCATACAATTACAAAGGAAAATGAAACTATAAATTTATTCCAAAGCATAAGCTTGTTTATTCTTCTAGGCCATCCTAAGTGTTTCCTGTCTCGGCTGGATCACCTGTATCATGTGTAAAAACGGGGAGATTTTGGGTCAACAAAAGTTGGCGAGTGAACCTTGATAAATTATTTTGGACTAATTTCTTGTTTTATTTATTAAAGTAAAGTCGTGCATTAATCACATGTGAGCAAACATATATATATAAACAATCACAAACCACTTTGGATGAGTATATGACATAAATGATGATGTATTTGAGATCAAGGCTCAATCAAACGGAGCCGATCTAATGAGGCTCCTGATGCTCAACCCGTATCCCACGGGGAACTGATGGGCCTAACGAAATGCGTGCACTGAAATGATAAATTTAATCTACATATAATTCACACAACAATCAATACACATTTGATGACGGATATGATGTATGCACAAGTGTTTAAATAAAATAAAAGAATAGTACGACACATGATACACCCCAAAACGTGATTAAAACGGGGAATTGGTAGAGATTCACTCACAGTGGATGCGTTTCTTGATGACGATGAATGCGCACGAATATTATGATTCAACCGACGAGAGAAAACTAACCTAAATAATAACGACATGATTCGATTAAATAAATAAATTCTACTTGAGATTATTATTTTTAATTAGTGCTCTTTAATGAGATTTTTAGATTTATTCTTGTGAGTTTAATGCAAATTTTTAACTTTAAAAACCTTATTTTTAAGTATTTTTAAATAATTTTTCATTTAAATAAATAAATAAAAAGAAACAAAAATAAATAAAAATGGGTTGACTTTGTCAGGTTTGACCGGTCTGACCGGTCAGACAGCATGTATTCCAGCCGGCGAGTGAGGTTCGAACTCGGGACCTCTCGTATACGTGCACGCAGCTCTACCAACTGAGCTACGTGCCTAACCCGAAATATTCTCTGTTTTAATTATATATATACTAACTAACTTTAACCTTATTTAGTTTTTATAAAAATGATTTAATATGGCCGAACCGATTACAGAAACCCGGAATCGAACTCGGGACCTTCGGTTCGAGTGCACACAGCCCAACCAGTTGGGCTGTGTGTCTAATCTGCTTAACTACTGGATTATATTCCTCTTATATATATACTGTGAATTGATCTGAATAGGTTTTAAAAATGTTGGTTTTATTTCAGAAAGTTGGAGACATGCGTGATTCGAACCCGGGACGTGTGTTTTATATTTGCACACAGTCCACCGCTGGACTGTGTGTCTAACCCGGTTAAATACCCGATTTTAATTACATTAATATACAACTTAGGCTTCGTCTTCTTCACTAAGAAAAACACAGAACAGTGAACCCGACTGTTTTGCTTAATCGATCAATAAACTTATACTCGATTGAAATAGAATAGAAAAATAAAGATTAAGTAATATGATATACCAAAACAGAGAGTTTTCTTCAGATTTCCGGCAAGTTTCGTCGACCCTGATTTGCGATTTCCGGCTGAATGAACTGATTTAACAGTTTTGATTATTGATTTGAGCAATTAAATTATCTATCAAGAGATAGTAAGGAGGTTTAGACAATTATACCGTCTGAAGAACAACTGCGGTTTTCTGATCAGTGATTCCGGCGATATTCCGGCGAGTGCGAAAATCTCCGGCGACGTGCTTTGGAAGGAATAAAGCTTCGGAAAGAGAGTGCGGTTTTGAGCGAAATGTTTACAAGAAGTTTGAGTGGGTATTTATAAGGGAAATAGGCCGATTGGTTTCAAATTAGAGGCCATGATTCGCGGTCAATGATTTCAAACGGTTTTGACTGAAATTGAGTGCCAGGCAACGGTTATAACTGATGTCGAAATCAGTTTATGCGTTTCAGTCAAAGGAAAATAGACACATTTGCGGAGTTTCGGTTTTTCCGGCGATTGCGAGTTCTGGGCGCGCTGATTACCGGTTTTGACTTTCGGTTTTTTACTATAAGTGTTATTTGTTTCAGTAAATAACACAAATGATGTGTGTGGCGGAGTGGTGTGGTGTGTGTGTGTCTTCGCGGGAGACCCGGGTTCGAGACCCAACTACCCTGTTTTATTTATTATTTTACTTATTATTATTATTTATTAATTATGGTTTTTAAATTCTAAAATGTTTATTAATTATGTATAATTTAGAATAATCTGAACAATAACTACGCAACGAACTTATAACTGAATATTTGATATATAAACGAAGCGGATTTTGAAACCCGTTTTTCGACGAATGTTACACTAAAGGTGTCAACATGCTCAAACTAAGCCTCTGAGTGACGGTCCGATGTCAACATGCATATATAACGAGCCTCTGAGTGACTGATATGTCAACATGCCCAGCCTCTGAGTGACATCCGAAGTCAACATGCTTATAATAAGCCTCTGAGTGATCCTTTGCGAAGTCCTAACTCTCATACGTGCCATTTGTTGGACGAGAGGGTTCAATTTTGTAAATATTTGAAACTTGGATATTGGAGGGATTAAAAGTGTTAACATGTTAATTCTTACCTCTGAATGACCTTTTAACGAACCAAGAGCTCGACAATGTCCGGGCATAATCCCTGGTATGCCAAGAATTGGCTATGGAGGGGTAAAAGTGCCAAAAAGGTGTTTTAGAAGGCTTTTAGAAGCTTTTTAAAGTTAAGGGACTAAAGTATCAAACTTTGAAACTGGCCAAGGGACGGTCGCGGGCCACGAGAGACCTGGCCCGGGTCTCTCGCGGGGCGCGAGAGAGGCTGTGTTGTAGAAAGTTTGTCTTGGCCTCCAAACAAAGCTCCAAAAACCCTTAAATCGAAACTATGGACTTGTAAACTGCTATGCCACGTTTTGGGACACTTGTAAGTTTCCTCTTACACCCCTAAACACCTGACTTCACTCCTTTAAGCTCTCCAACTATAAATAGGTGATCAAGTTCACCATTTGAACTTGCACCTTTCTTATTCACACTCTTCTCCCTTCTCTGGAAGTTCTTTTGCACCCTAGGAATCACTGGTAAGTGTTCCTTCCTTGTGCATTTTCGTTTATAGGCTTTTATAGCCAAAAGTCAAGCATTTTACGGAAAACGCTTTGACTTTCGGTTAATACCATTATGGTCCAGCCATTGTTCAAAATGAACATGGCTAAGTGATCGTAATAAGGTAGGTGTTAGTCCCTATAAAGGGCAACTCCTGAAGATCACGTTTGCTAGACCAATTGACGGCTCAACGTTAAGTTATTAAAAAGTCAAACAGGCCATTTTTCAGAAAAATCATAAATTTATCTTATGTACATTATGAAACCTTTTTTGACACTTAAACAAATTGGTAATAATTATTAGAACATGTAAGAACAGGTTCGGCTCGTCAATTTCAGTTCTAGGGTCGGTTCGCAACCGAAAGTCACGAAGTTTGACTTCTGCTTTGACTTTCGATTCTGACCCGATTTAGATTAGTTAGATACTGATCTAAATTTGCATTATGATCATAATATAATGTAGCATAACCCTCTGAGATTATATTACATGATCATAACAGAATCCAAGTTTATGCACAAGCTCTATAATTATGTCATTCTTGACTAAAATGCCCTTTTTGTATAAAACAAGTTTTTAAATGGTATTGAACTTGAAAATGAGTTTCTACTAATGTAATATCATAAGTAGGATTATTTGGGATGATAAACCAAGTTATAAACTGAGTTTTCAAGCAAGTCCTTAAACTATGTCGATAAATGACGGTTTTAGCCCTTGTGGCTCATAAAAATGATTTTAAACAATCTTTTCAATGTAAATCATTCACCTACTGATATGTTATATTAAATAACATACTTAAAACATTTTAACCTGACTTTAACATCAGTTTTTATAAATATCGCATAAAGACGTCAGTTTACGACATAAGCGCCGTTTTGGCGCATAGTGTGGTTTTAAACCATATTATTGGCAAAGACTTGATACCTACTAATTTTAAAACTTATTTTAAACATATTTACAGTAGGTACATGTTATGAACTCAGAATCCCAAATAATTTATAAAGTATGTGTAAAATGACCAAAATGCCCCTTCAGTGCATAGTTTGGTCATAAAAGGTAAATTACACATATAATTGGAATCCTACTGATATTATATCACAAATAAAATATTTTTCCAGAATACTTGTAACTATAACATTAAAGTATACTCAAATTCCTTTTATACGGTATATAATTACCGAAATGCCCTTATGAGGCATAATTTCGTTTTAAAACCTTAACGAGCATATAAGTTAATATCCTACTGATATTTTAACTTATTTAAGGTATAATGGCATATAGAACTTGTCCATGACTTATCCAGTTACCGATATCGCTAAAATGCGCACGGTTACGTATATGTAACTATTCTACGAAAATTAACCGAAACGGGTTTAACCTTGTCATTTAAGTCTCAAAATCCAGAATGTTAATAGTTTACCCATATTATACAAGTCAAGGTACTTGTTGGGATTAAACTACATTATATCCAATCATCGTTTAATCTAGCGTCATACGTTTTGATCAAGTACGCTAGTCGGTCTAAGTCCATGACTTAAATATGACCGTTAGTATTTAATTGGTTAGTTCATGCCATAATCCAGACTAGAGACTTGCCAGTAAATGCTATTTGCACTTAATACTTTTGTGTACAGCTGAGTTATAAAAATTAAAAGAATACTAGCTCAGGTAAATACTCTCGACCTATTTCCCCTATACGGGCTTTGGTTACGGTAAATTATTACCGCTTGGTCGGAAATGGGATTAAATCGAACGCCGGTTCGGGGATAGTAAATCCGCATATTCTATTTTAATAAGTTTTGTTTGGTAATTTAAACATCGGGGGTTAACTACCGTGTCTTGGATATCCTCGGCTCCTTACAATAGAAATGTCCACGACATTAGCGCGGGTGTAGGCATACACCCGATAGACGCTCAATTATGCATTCCCACAAGGTTGGGAGGAATTGACTCCTTCGTGAGTCCAAAGTGGTGTGTACGTTAATTGTGTCTCGGTCTCCGTACCGGGCCCCGTATGTAAGACAAACATGTAAATCTATTAACAAGGTTGGACAATCAATAAAACCTAGTTATAAAAAGATTTTGTGCTTATACGCACTTAAAACATTTTTGAAATGTTCTCAAAATGAGTCGGTTGGGTGTATTTACCAGCGAAAGCTGACGTATTTTCAAAAGACTAAACTGCAGGTACAATACGAAAATAGGCCAGAGGTGCTCGGTAGTGATAGAGGATCTTGCAAATCCTAAATTTGCCCAAAGTCTGTTTTATATTCTTTCCATGTACAATTTATGATCCGCCTGTGGATCTTCTATTACGAGCCTGTATATTAAACATTCGGTTTGTAACATCCGTAAAAAACCGGGTTAACCAAACCCGCTTCGTTTATTAACCTAACAACCAGTTAAAAATTTCGTTGCGTATTTAATGCTCAAATTAATTTAAACGATACATAATTAATAAGTATATTAGAATATAAAATTTATATTTGAAAATGTATTAAAAATAGTGAATTAAAAATAAAATGCTGAAGCCGGGTTTCGAACCCGGGTCAGCCGGATATTCACAAAGTCTTAACTTACACTCGCTCAACCACTCCGCCACTTGTGTTGTTTGTTAACAAATTGAAACAATTAATACATAAAATAAATCTGGAAATCAAACCCAGTTACACAGCGCGCCCAAATCCGCTCTCGCCGGAAATCCCGACAAATTCGTCAAACTTTGCCGTTTTCTTTTGGACTTAACGGTTGCATTTACAGCAACATCGGTTATAACTGAAAAATCCAATCAATTTCATTCATTACCATAATTCCCGTCGAAACCGAAAATATAATTCAAATCCGGGTTATACTTTGTTCATCAGTTGAGCTCACGAATCTATCCAACTTACACTCTCCATTTTTGCTCAGAAAACTTCGCCGCAGTCGCCGGATTTCTCTGTAAAGTAACCGGAAATTATCGCCGGAAAACCGAATTCATTCCATCCCGTCTGCTTACCCCAAAATAAGATCTTAGAACTCATACTGACATCACCCCCACTCACCTCAAACCTCTAAAGAATCTCTGTCGCAAGAAATTTCACTCGCCGGAATTCTCTGCAAGTTGCCGGAAAACCGAGACTTTCATCTACACGGTAAATACCTTGACTTTTTCTGTTTCATTCCATTATTGGACAAATTCTAATATCACTCCATCACCCAGAATCAACCCCAGAAGACGTTGCCGGATTTTCGGTTTTCGCCGGAAAACTTCTGAAAGTTCCAGAATCTCGCTGTTTGCCGGTATGATCATTTAAACCTACTGATAATCGTTGCTCAGTAGTTCAATCTCACATCTAATCAATCAATATGATTTTTGAATCCGAACAGAGGGACTTCACAAAACAGAGCCGACGATCTTTGCCGGATTTTTGAAGAAGACAATCTGCTCGGTACAATCAATCCCCAAACCCTTTCTGTTCAATACATTACGATTGCTCATAATGTTCGTTAACCGAATTAAACAAGAAACAGTTAGTTAACCGATGTTTGTGTTTTGAACGAAGAAGACGAAGTCGTGTATGTTATAAGATCAATTAAAATCAATATTATGAACGGGTTAGACACACAGTCCAGCGGTGGACTGTGTGCAAACAATATGCATACGTCCCGAGTTCGATCCTTGACACACAAACATTCGCTGTAATAAAATGTCTTTTTTTTAACTGAACCAGATCCACAACAGTAAGATGTTAAGTATAATAAAAACCAGAATATTTACCAAGTTAGACACACACTCCAGCGGTGGACTGTGTGCCAAACTAAACCACAGGTCCCGGGTTCGAGACTTGTGGCGAGCACCGAGTTGATGCAATTAAATCTTTTTTTAAAATAAATGATTTTCGGATTAACTTAATTAGTGTGTAAATATAATTAAAAACAGAAATATTTCGGGTTAGACACGTAGCTCAGTTGGTAGAGCTGCGTGCACGCGTACGGGAGGTCACGGGTTCGAGTCTCACCCAGCGCACACATACAAACGACCGAACCGGTCAACGGTCAACAGTAACGGTCAACGGTCAACAAGTCAACGGTCAAAAAGTCAACATTTTTTATTATTTTTATTTATTCATTTTATTTAAAAATCAATTAAAAATACTTAAAAATAACGTTTTTAAAGTTAGAAAATAGCCTTAAACTCACAAAAATATATCCAATAATCCTACTAAAATTAATTAATAAAATCCGCTTATTTACCGAACCATTATGTTGTTATCTAGGTTAGTTTCACTCGTGGTTAAATCCAACTTCGTGCGCATTCATCATCAATCCAAGAAACGCAACCACTGTGAGTGAATCTTACAACTCCCCTTTTTATTACACGTTTTGGGGTGTATCATGTGTCACTTAAACCAATTCGTTTATTCAAACTCGTGCCATACCATATCATGATTTAAACTTAGAATGTAAATATTGTTGTAGTTATGTATTACATATTGTCAAGTTGTATGCAAATTATTTGTTAGGCCCATCAGTTCCTCGTGGGAGACGAGTTGAACAACGCGTGCCTTAAAACTCATTCATTAGGCCCATCAGTTCGTAGAACAACGCGTGCCTCAAAACTCATTCATTAGGCCCATCAGTTCCTCATGGGAGACGAGTTGAACAACGCGTGCCTCAAAACAATCTATTATTGTATATGTGTGCATTATTTAATATTAAGTGTTTTGTGAATAAGTTTACATCTATATTTACTCATATGTGGTTATGCACTTTATTTATAATCAATTCAATAAACTTGTTTAAATGTTTTTCATAGGATTCACTCGCCAACTTTTTGTTGATCCAAAAACCATTTTTACACATGATACAGGTGAACAGGATGAAGCAAGGAAAACATAGGAAATGCCTTAGAAGAAAATAATGAAGTCTAGAAAGATGTGTAGAACATGTTGTAATTATGACTGTATGATCTCCTTTAAATTGTAATAATAAATATGAAACATTATAATAAATGTCATGAGCTTTGATGAAACCCAATCATGTCCCGATCACCTTTTCCGCTGCGGGTCGGGGTGTGACACGGTTTGTAATAGTAATTTTACTCCAAGACTTCCGCTGTGCCGTGTTTAATTGACTATGATGATTATCAACTGACGTCACGATACCCCCCACCCGGGCCAACCGGTGTATGGATTTCGGGTTGGAAATTCGGGGTGTGACATAGCATTTATCGGCAAGGCTTTACTCTAGATTATGGTATAAGCTAACCAATTAAATACTATCGGTCTTTATTTAAGTCATAGACTTAGACCGAGTAGTGTACATGATCAAGACGTATAACGCTTGATTAAAAAATGATTGAATAGAATGTAGTTTAAACCCGACAAGTACTTTGACTTGCATAATATAGGTAAACAATTAACATTCTGGATTTTGAGATTAAAATGATAAGGTTAAACCAGTTTCGGTTAAATTCTGTAAACTAGTTACGTATAATCAATCGTATGCTTATAAGCGATAATGGGTAACCAGATAAGTCATGCACAAGTTCTATAAGCCATTATATTTTAAATAAGTTAAAATATCAGTAGGATATCAACTTATATGCCCGTTAAGGTTTTAAAACGCAACTGTGCCTCATAAAGGCATTTTTGGTAATTCTATACCGTATAAAAGGAACTTGAATATAATTTAATGTCATAATTTAAAGTATTCTGGAAAAATAATTTATTTATGATATAATATCAGTAGGATGTTAATTATATGTGTAAATTATCTTTTATGACCAAACAATGCACCGGAGGGGCATTTTGGTCATTTCACACATAGTTTATAAATTATTTGGGATTCTGAGTTTATAACATGTACCTACTGTAATTATGTTTAAAATAAGTTTTAAAAATTAGTAGGTATCAAGTCTTGGTTAATAATATGGTTTAAAACCATACTATGCGCCAAAACGGCGCTATGTCGTAAAATGGTGTTTTTATGCGATGTTTATGAAAACTGATGTTAAGGTCAGATTAAAATGTTTAAAATATGTTATCTAATATGACATATCAGTAGGTAAATGATTTACCTTGAAAAGATTTGATTAAAACCATTTATAAGCCACAAGGGCTAAAATCATTTATCGACATAGTTTAAGGACCTGTTTGAAAACTCAGTTTATAACTTGGTTTAACATCCCAAATAATCCTACTTATAATATTACATCAGTAGAAAACTCATTTTCAAGTTCATTATTATTTAAAACCTTGTTTTATGCAAAAAAGACATTTTAGTCAAGAATGGCATAATTATTGAACTTGCGCATAAACTTGGATTCTGATTATGATCATGTAATATAACCTCAGAGGGTTATGCTACATTATATTATGATCATAATGCAACTTTAGATTAGTAGGTAACTAATCTAAATCGGGTCAAAATCGAAAGTCAAACTTCGCGACTTTCGACCCTAGAACTGAAATTGACGAGCCGAACATGTTCTTACATGTTCTAATAATTATTACCAACTTGTTTAAGTGTCAAACAGGTTTCATAACATATATAAGATCAATTCATGATTTTTCCGAAAAGTGGCCTGTTTGACTTTTTAATATCGTAACTTTGACCCGTCAATTGGTCTAGCAAACGTGATCTTCAGGAGGTGCCCTTTATAGGGATTAACACCTACCTTATTACAATCACTTATCCATGTTCATTTCGAACAATGGCTGGAACATAATGGTCTTAACCGAAAGTCAAATCGTTTTTTGTAAAACTCTTGACTTTTGGCTATAAAAGCCTATAAACGAAAATACACAAAGAAGGAACACTTACCAGTGATTCCTAAGGTGCAAAAGAACTATGTTGGATGCTCCTTTTAGCTAGGAACTTCCAGAGGAGGGAGAAAAGTGAATAAATGAGAAAGGTGCAAGTTGGAATGTGAACTTAAGCACCTATTTATAGTTGGAGAACTCAAACAAGGTGAAGCCAGGTGTTTAGGGGTGTAAGAAGAAGCTTACAAGTGTCCTAAAACGTGGCATAGTAGTTTGGGAAGCCATGGTTTCGATTTAATGGTTTTTGGCATTTTTGTTTGGAAGCCAAGCAAACTTTCTGCAGTAGAGGGCTTCTCGAGCCCGGCGAGAGACACATGCCATGTCTCTCGCGGCCCGCGACCGCCTCACGGCCACTTTAAAACTTTGACACTTTAGCCCCCTTAACTTATAAAAGCTTATAAAAGCCTTCTAAAACACCTTTTTGGCATAAATAGCCCTCCGTAGCCAATACTTGGTATACCCGGGATTATGCCCGGATATTGTCGAGCTCTCGGTTCGTTAAAAGGTCACTCAGAGGTATAAATTAACATGTTGACACTTTTAATCCCTCCATTATCCAACTTTCATATAATAATGGATTTAATCACTCTCGTCCAACAAACAGGACATATGAGAGTTAGGACTACGTAAAGGATCACTCAGAGGCTTAGTAAAAGCATGTTGACTCCGATGTCACTCAGAGGCTTGGCATGTTGACACAACGGTCACTCAGAGGCCGAGTTTAAGCATAACGACACTAATGGTCATTCAGAGGCTACGTTTTATGCATAACGATACTAATGGTCGTTCAGAGGCTACGTTTTTATGCATGACGACACTAATGGTCGTTTAGAGGCTAGGTTTATGCATGTTGACATCAGAAAGTCATTCAGAGGCTCAGTTTGAGCATGTTGTCACTTTTAGTCCATATTAGTCTTTAATCGACTATATTAAAAATACAACACGTGTCACTATATTATTGGACACGATTTTACAGGGTGTTACAATGGTATTTACCCGGATTATTTCGTGTTTATAAAATCATTTACAAGGGGTACAACGTTAGACGAAAAGAGAACTAGGTCTAGTTGTGCTTAAATGACGGCACGAAAAAATATCGAACGATCGTTTGGTGTTTTGTAGTAAAGATGACACATTTTGAAGATTCTGTGTAAGATTATGAAAAACCTAGAATTCAAAATGTGATGTACCCGCACGTTATTTTTCATAAAATGATTTTGGAGGATGAGGGACGCGTAATTTGCCACAAGTGATAAAGAGAGAAAAGCGAACGCAAAAGATATTTACGGCAATGTCACACATTACAACCTTCGAGCAGATTTGGTTGAACACATTTGTAGAGTTCCACGAAACGACACTGACGAACACGATAATTAAAGGTTTATTTAGTTTTTTTTATTTATGTAATTTTATTTTAACTTTATGTATTTTTTATTTATTTTAAGTTTATGCAATTTTTTAAATTTATGTTATTTATCTAATTAATATTTATGTTTTTAATTAAATTTAATAGATTTCATTTTTTAAATATAAAATAAATATAAAAATTCATGTCACCTGTCGTACCACGTCACTTTTTCACGTCCCATCCCACTCTGTAACACCCCAAAAACGTGTTTGGTAATCAAACCACGTTAATATTAGAGAGGGGTTAAAAGAACCGTTAGTGGTGAAAGTTAAACTATAAACAAAATAACTAGGAACAAATTAACCTAGTTGATAACATGTATATAAATAACCAGACAATGAGTTGTAGTCTTATTTATAATCAAAACTAAACTTGAGGGACCAAAACTGCCAAGAAAGGAAACTTGTTTTATTAAAACAAGTTATTAACACATAATACACACACTTAGTGTGTGTATATGTCGATGATCAGGAGAAGAAACAAGGGAAACCCTAGTTTCTTCAAAGAATCACCAAATTAAAAGGGGAATTTGACACCAAATCGATGCATGAACGCATATTATCGATCACCTTGATTAGGGGATCATAAGGTATGTCTCAAACTTAGATTGGTGAAACTCACAACTTGAAACAAGTAGAATACTTGCAATTAGATAGTTAGATCATGATCCAAAGATGAAATTAAGTGTATGTGTATGCTTGATTTCGTTAGACTTAAAGAAATTATGCACCATTTGATGTAAGAATACTTGTTAGAGATTAACAAGTAGATTATGAAGTAGGTTTTAATTATATGATGAAATTGATGATATATAAGTGTTCATGATCATCATACTTGTATGTATGTGTAAGATATTTGAACAAATTAGAGGTTCGAATAAATGTTCATACATGACTTGAAATGGGTTTTAATGATATGATGAGATTGATGTTAAACACATGTTGATAGATGCTTAAAATCATCATGTGTATATGAATGTTTAAAGTATTTTGTTAAGTTTAATGTTTGGGTAAATTCCATATATATGATACAATGGGTTGTTTCATAGTGATGAAACAATCCCAAGTTCTTGTATGAGATTGATAGATTAGCATACAATGATTGAAATTATGTTAAATTGAAATAACAATTGCATGAACATAATAGAGAAATTTAGTTAAAACGGTGGCCTAGAAAAGACGCCTACCGAATAATTGATGAAAAGCCTAAACGAGTTTGTCGAAGTTAATTGCGCATTTCACATGCTAATAGACAGTTGACTCTTAAAAAGTCAAACTGACCCATAATAAGATCAAATGGTAAATTTGGTGTAAAGTTCGTAATGTGGGATAGTCTTGATAAATCATGACTAATCTAGCCATTTTTGCAAATGATAAATGATAGTTTGACGCTTGACAAGCTAGGTGGATGCTTGAGAAGAAGCGAGTCAAACGGAACAAGTACGCGGAAAAAGGCATAATCGAACTTCAAGGTAAGTGAAACTTACACCCTTATAGTAAAACACTTACTAATTGTATTGGTTACGAGAAAGGTAAATTAGTATTTAAAATAAGAAGTTCCGACGCAGAATAAGTGAAAATGGTAAGAAACCATTTTCGTGGTAATAAAGGGGTAAAAACGGAAAGTTGGCCATGTGACGACAAATAGAAAAGGAATCTTGAAAGATATACCTTATGGTGTAAACCATAATGAGTAAAAAGGAAAAAAAAGGTAAATTGGTTACGAGTAAAAGTATAGAAAATATTATAAGAAACAGACAACCGATGGCGTGAGCTATAATGGGATAAACGAATTAAGAAATGATCTTTAATTAATATGATTATATGGTGTAAACTGAAAAGAGTTACATGGATGAGATGGTAAATAAAATATCATCTCACAAGATAATATGGTCATTTACGCCAGATGGGTCAAATGGTGATATTGTCGCCATTTGACAATAATGACTAACGTCGATTGTTGAGTTTTGTGTTCACAGAAAGAATAGCATACGGATTTACATTGCTTTTAACTAAAGCTTGATATTACGAAGTATTAAAATGGGTCAATGCTATGAACCGAGCCTAGTACGTGTAACGGGTCAAACTTTCAACAAGGACTTAAAGGTCCGATGAGAGTTAAATGAGTCATGAATGAACAATAGATTACCTAAGGTAAGGTAAATCTAATAATCTAAATCATAGATATTATATTCTTAAGAACATAATGATTTTAAATAGGTTATAGATAAATGTTCATATTTGGTCGAAGCATGATATTGAAAGTCCTTCGACGTAAAAGAAGGGTCTAAGTTGACCAAAATGCCCTCGAGTGATGAAATAAGTAAACGAATCTAATATTAGTTTTAAAAAATGAGTTTTATAATATAATAGACCCTTTCGGTAGCTTAGAAGCGAAAAGCATAAGCCTTTTTGGTTTAACGCCCTTTAAATGGTCTTTTCCATAAACTGTCGAACCAAATGGTGGAAATTGGATAAAATGAATTTACGATAATAAATCCACCAAAAATAATGTTGTGGTAGGAAATAGATAGATATCTTAGTATGGAAATGCTAAGATAGATAAAGTTTGGTTGAAATAAGCGTTGGATTACGCTAAAAAAACCAAACGGGTCAAAATAATAAACAAATAAAGGTTTAGTTGAATAAGGCGATGTATTTCGCTAAGGCAACTATACGAGTAATAATGGAGTGTTAATACATACCGAAATGGATGCGTAAATGTATAGTTTGGTCTAAATGGGGTAAAAGGGCAAAATCGGAAAATATGAGCATAATCCGAGAATAAATGCATAATTCATATGAAATAAGTATTCGGGTCAAGGATTTTGGGTTAAATATGTAAGAAAACATTTTACGGTCATTTAGAAAAAAGTTTCATGAGAAACAGATATAAATTTAATAAGTTACCGAAAGTTTCCGTAATAAAAACGGCAAGACGTAAATTCTTGCGATAGATCACTTTAAGCTACGGCGGCCAGCCGTAGCCTACAGTGGGCAACTGATGAATGAAAATAGGAAATAATATTTTAAGGGCATGTCACCATAAGTCCCGAGTCGTGATTTAATCATTCGGGACTTGAAACGGGTCGGACGGTCAATTAATCAAATCTGCAGCAAATCTGCTGCAGAAGGTACCGTCGCCGACGGTACAGTCGGCCGTCGCTGACGCCACACCATTGACACGACGCATTAAACTACTGTCTACGGTAGTAAAGCTCCGACGCTAGTTATCAAGGGGCGTAGCCGACGCGGCAAGGTGTCGTCGCCGACGCCACCTTAAAATTTTAAATTTCTGTTTTGATTTATTTGACTAGTTCCTTAAGTTGTATTTATTGGTAATTTGCTATAATACTAATTGCAAATTCCAGTTTAGGGTAATCGCAAGTATTTTCGGATGACGATTAAGGTCGATGAAGAACCAAATACGATCAAAGACCAAGCTTCCGCATTTGGTTTCAAGGGTATGGAACTAATCAGTAACGATTTGTCAAAATGTTATTGTTGATAAAGTTTTAATAAACTCGAAAATTTGTAGTGACGTATATTCGCATTTACTCGTTTAAATGCGAAATTTTTATAGAAATTTCAATATAATAAGACAAGGTCTTACACACTCCCTCCTTTTTTGCACCATTTTTCTGACATTTGCTGACGTGACTGCCACATGGTGTTTCACGCCTCATTTTCAAGCCCTTCCATACTGTATGATCTTAAACAATTATTCTTATACATGGAGTAAAAAACAAGCTCCACAATGGCAAAAAACAATTGAGGGGAAAAAAACGTCTTATTGATCATGCTGTTAGTTGACTACCATACTCATGATGTAGGGATTTGTTCGGGGGCTCAATTCATCATTTTGGTCAATTCAGTTTATGACTACTTGTTTAAGAGTTTGTTAACAAGCTCCACAATGGCAAAAAACAATTGGGGTGGAAAAACGAGCGTAAAAAACGTCTTATTGATCATGCTGTTAGTTGACTACCATACTCATGATGTAGGGATTTGTTCGGGGGCTCAATTTTTCATTTTGGTCAATTCAGTTTACGACTACTTGTTTAAGAGTTTTAAACAAGTAATCCAAGTTTCATTTTGGGAGCATGTTCTGATGTCCAAGTTAGTTTATGACGTCTAAAATATTGTATTGGAATGATTTCATTTAATGCTTTAATTTAGCTACTCCACATCATAGTTATTAAAGCGAGCGTCCAGGCGCGCCTAGATGCAAATAAAGCCTCGGGCCTAACAAATCGCCTTGAGTGCGACTTTAATAACTTTGCTTAGGTTAGTTCATGTCATAGTTATTAAAGCGAGTGCCCAGGCGCGTCTAAAGCCCTGGGCGCAACAAATCGTCCTGAGTGCGCCTCGCGCCTTTAATAACTATGCTCCACATACGAGAAAGATATACAAATATATGGCATGTATGAATACGGAGAGAACGAGTGTACGAACAAAAAAGAGATAACATAGCACATGTGTTATACATTAATCTTGAACCTAAACTTGACACCTTTGAGTTGTTTTCTCTTGCTGAGCATGTGATAAGTTTTTAGTAGTTGAAATATCTACCAGGAGATACATTAGGAAGGTAAGGAAAGATGGTGTGTCTAACTAGCTTAAAGGGTATTCCCTTAGCTTAATTACAACAATCCTATCAAGAACGCTTTTGTACCCAAGAGAACCAATGTTGATCATAATGGTGTGGTTTGAAAGCTATAGGTCTTATCTTCAAATGTGTGTATAAGTCTTATTACTTGAATAGATCCTTCTTGGTAGTTCCCTAAATCCAATGGTCCAAATGGTAGAGCCAACACATGCCTTCATACATAGTTTCTATGTAATGTATAGAAACAATATACCATGGTTCCGTCTATGATTATGTAAGAATGTTTCAACATTACAAATTGTGTAGATTTGAATAATTTGTAGAAGTGTGTATATGTACAACTTAATTGTATGTTACTAAATATTTTGGGTTATTGAATTTAAATGAGCCCAAGTTTCACCATTTGTCTGATAACACTCACAACTTACGAATTGTAACACGCCACTTTCAACTTCTTTTCTTCTGGCACTCCCAAACTAACTGAACCTTCACACAGTTAGTTTTTTTGTTGACGTGGCATTTGACACGGTTTTTTTTGCTGATGTGACATCTAGCTTGGCACTTCTTTTTTATGTGGCATCTGATGTGGGTTTTGCTGATGTGACATATGATGTGACATTGGTTTAATGACGTGGCATCTAACATCTCTTCACACAGTTAGTTTTTTGTTGACGTAGCATCTGACACGATTTTTTTTGCTGACGTGACATCTAGCTTGACAATTCTTTTTGATGTGGCATCTGATGTGGGTTTTGCTGACGTGACATATGATGTGACACTGGTTTAGTGACGTGGCATTTAACATCAGCTAGTTTCGGAGTTACAGAGGAAAACAAGTTAAAAGTTGTAACATCCGTCAAAAACGGATTTACCAAACCCGCTCCGTTTATCAACCGAACAGTCAGTCAAAATTTTCGTTGCGAATTAAATGTCCAAAACATTTTTAAACGATCCGTAATCAATTATTATACGCGAATATATATTTAGTTTTTGAAAAACTATCAAAAATCGCATAATAAAAATGAAATACATCTGCCGGGTTTCGAACCCGGGTCTGTACCGAATCAGATGCAACTTATCTTCACACACACAAACCACTGCGCCGCTTGTTATGTTTGATGAATAATAGAATCATTTAATTGATATAGTGACTTTACAAATTCAAAACCGGCGCCCAAACGATTCAGTCGTCGGAATCCCGGAATTCTCGCGAGTTTTAACACCAATTTACGTTATAACGTAAACCATTAACCACATATCGGTTATAACCGATGTTTGAAGTCCGCGACACTTTTCAAAACCGCCGGAAAACTTTAACTGATGAATACAGTTCAAAACCAGACCAAATACATCTCGTTTTCTCCTATAAATTGACCCACAATCGACGACAAACACTTTCGCTCAAAAATCACACCTTTTCTCGGCATAATTCCACTCGCCGGAACTTTCCTATTTTTCGCCGGAAAACCGAGTTTTAATTTTCTGAACCTCACTAATCCCCTAAACCTTTACTGAAGTTACCCATACTCTTTCCAAGATTTCCGGAGACTTGCTGCTGCAAGGAACCTATCGCCGGAGGTGAATTCTGTCGCCGGAGTTCTGCCGGAAAACAGAGAGTCTTGTCGGTATACTTTCTCCGCCCAGTTTTCTTCTCCGTTTCACTTTTATAATACCTTAATTAACTGTAAAACACTAATAAATCGATAAAACTTTGAACCAGCCGATTTTCCGATTTCTGGTTCAAACTTGACGAGGAAGACGACGTTTTCTATATCATATAAGTATATTATAAATCAGGATTTTACTCGGGTTAGACACACAGTCCAGCGGTGGACTGTGTGCACATAAGACGTTAATCATGCAAAGGTCTCAAGTTCGAATCCCGGTTCGTACACGCTGCCTTAATAAAAATCAAGTTTTTATTTAACTGAACCGGATCGCCACAGATATATGTTAAATATATTGTTAACCGGAATAATAACCAAGTTAGACACACAGTCCAGCGGTGGACTGTGTGTTTGATTATATCGCTGGTCACGAGTTCGAGTCCGGTCTTCAGCACCGACTCGGACAATTATCTTCTCTTTTTAATTAAGGCAGAAAAGGAAATAAATAATTAGTATTTAAGTATAATAAAAATCGAATGTTATAACATGTTGAACACACAGTCCAGCGGTGGACTGTGTGTTAGATTAAACCACAGGTCCCGAGTTCGAGACCTGTGGAGTGCAAAACCGGTCCGCTTAAACTGTTTTTAAAATAAAATGATTTTCTGTTAATTCTAATTAATGTATATATGAAATTAAAATCGGATATATAACGGGTTAGACACGTAGCTCAGTTGGTAGAGCTGCGTGCACGCGTACGGGAGGTCTCGGGTTCGAGCCTCACCAAGCGCACAACAATATGCCTCGAACCGGTCAACGCCGGTCAAAGTCAACAAGTCAAAGTCAACAGTAGCAGAAAAAAATAAAATATTTTTATTATTTTTATTTAATTATTTTAATTAAAAATCAATTATAAATACTTAAAAATAACATTTTTAAGATTAGAAAATAGCCTCAAACTCACAAAAATGCACCCAACAACCCTACTAAAATAGTTAAATAAAATCCGTTTACTTACCAAACCATAATGCGATTTATCTAGGTTAAATCTCACTCGTGGTTAAAACCACTTCGCGTGCATTCAACGTCATTAACCGAACGCACCCACTGTGAGTGAATCTTACAAATCCCCCTTTTAAATTACACGTTTTGGGGTGTGTCATGTGTTATGAAATAATTAAGTTATTTATTTAAACTTGTGCCATACCACATCATGACTTAAACTTAGATTGATTTATTGTTGTGATTTACTTATATTCCGTTTGTCAAATTACATGAAACTCATACATTAAGCCCATCAGTTCCTCGTGGGAAACGAGTAGAACATCGCGTGCTTCAATTCAATTCATTATTGTTCATGTGTGTTTTCATTGAGTTTATATTGTTGTAGTTGTGTTATTCATATTATCATGTTTATGCAATTCATTCATCAGGCCCCTCAGTTCCTCGTGAGAGACGAGTTGAGCAACGCGTGCCTTTAATTGTTCCATTATTATTCATGAGTGTTTTCATTTAACATATTATGATTGTTGATCAAGTTACATCTAATTTTACTCATGTTTGGTTGTGCACATATTTCATAATCAATTTAAATGAATTGTTCAAATGTTTTCCATAGGATTCACTCGCCAACATTATGTTGATCCAAAAACCTTTTTACACATGATACAGGTGAACAGGTTGAAGCAAGGATAACATAGGATATGCTTTAGAAGAGAACAAAGAAGTTTAGATTGTAGTTAGATCATGTTGTAGCAATCATTGTAAATTTCCATTTAAATTGTATTAATGAATATGAAACGTTTAATAAATGTCATGAGCTTTGATGATAACCCAATCATGCCCCGATCACCTTATCCGCTGCGGGTCGGGGTGTGACAAAAGTTAGGAATGACGTGGTACAATTTTTAAGTTGAAAGTGTTATCGGTCAAATGATGAAAGTTGAGGTTATTTAAATCTGATATCCCAAATATTACTAATATTATTAGAAATAGAATTGTTTTTCCGTTAAAAAAATTGTATGAAGGGAATGGGGGTTGATTTTTATAAACATAGATCGTATTGATTTGTTAAAGATATGACTTAAGCCATGATCGTTGAATTCAATAGTGAACCTAGCTGCAAATTTTTTATTCAAACTTTCTTGAAAAGGTATTATAAATCTTCCAGAAAAATAGTTCAAAGAACTGTATCTTTTATTTTTATTTTACACAACAAAAGGTCAAGTATAAAAATGTCATTCAAATTTTCAAATGTGTGGCAACGATGGACTAATCATCCTAACATTATTAGTTATTCTAAAGACCCAAAAAAACATGCAACACGCTTGTTTGACATGTATATAATTTTTTTTTAAAAAGTAATGATGTTTATAAACTGATATACAAATGGATAAATGGTTAAGTAGCATGTCCATCCTTATTTTAAACATGGTATTTGAAATACATCTCGGAAGTCAATTGGACAAATAGTTAAAATTTTAGTTTGTTACAATTGTGTAATTTCATTCTTCGAACTGTGTAAATCTTAAAAATTGAAATGTTTGTTTATGAAGATAAAGAAAACCCAAATTACGAACTTGTCATGTTGTCCTATCGTTTAGGAGTGTAAGCGTTTTCACCAAGTGTATATGATGTGTAGTTTTCGACTTCCCGGAAACAAACTAGTTCCAATTGTCAAGTGACCCATTGAGGATTAGAAGATTCTCTTTGTTGTATCTTTTGTATTTGTTTAACAAGTAACCTAGATAACGGGTCATATGATCAATTATCTACATCATTTTTGTTAAAAAAACTTTAATCTTCAAGTAATAAGTACGTTAAAGAACTTTTAAATGTTGGTGTGTATTTTTTAAACGTTATGTTTGTATTTTATTGGATGCAAAATAAATTTCTTATACACGCTTTTAAAAGTTCTAAGCATTCAAATTGACTTGTGAAGTGTAAAAAAAGTTAAACCTAAAATTAAGAATGTAACATACACAAGGACTATGATAGGTTCATAAGTAAGTCTTGATTTTATAATCACAATGTATCAAATTTAATAAAAATCTACAATTAAAACTGGGTAAAACGCAAGTTGAAAAAAAGATTAGATTATGTTATAAAGGTACAAAAATAAACTGTTGGGATATGAACCCATCCTCTTTTTGAACTCATTTTGGACTGCCCGACCCGTAGGGCAGGATCAACCCGTAACCCTATACTCTAAAACCGATTCGAACCTGGTCCAACCCGGCTTGAATAGGTCAAAACCCTGTTCCAATCAAAACCGGTTCGAATCAGACCATGTTTAGCTGAAACTCGATGTCGATCATTGTTGACCCAACCAACCTGGCTTTAACCCGACCCAATTTCAACTCGAACCGGTTTGGGTCAATAACCCAATTTGTGCACCTCTATTATTTTGTTGGATAAAAGAAATAAAAAAATGGACCCCAAACCAGATCCACATACTATTGGGCCATATGTAATGGACCTAAAGCCCATTAAATCTTAAATTGGGCCATCAGCTAATCGTTAGCTTACTCCAGAACCACCATCACACACAATAGATCAAGCTATGTGGCTCTTAACTTCCAATAACTAAAACAAGATCTACCGGAATCCGGTAACTGAGTTGACTCGTCCGAGTTTCCACCACCTTATCATGGCGAATCCGGCCTACTTTTCTCTCAGAAAAATGCTACTCGACGAGATCACGCCGGTCGTTATGGTTCTCCCCACGCCGCTAGTCGAACAACGATGCCAGAAAAACGGACTCTCGTTTGTTCAAATGCTCACTCCGTTCTCCGTTTTCAACAATATCGACGGTGAGAACGCACTGATACACACAGTTTGATGAATCTATCGGTTTTTTTATTGTATGTTGTGTTTGGAGGCTGATGATCGGTTGCGATGGGCGGTTTTGGCTGATTTTTAGGGTTTGGTAGTTGATTAAGGAGTTAGGTTAAAATTAGGTTGAAATTGGATGTGATATTGTAATTAGAGTAGCTGAATTTATCTGATTTGTGTTGGATGTTATGGCATTTGTTAATTGATCTTACTAGTTACTACTTCACTTCGCACTTGTGTATGGAGGTTGATGATCGGTTGTTATGTGCAGTTTCGGTTGATTTCTAGGGTATGGTTGGTGATTTAGGAGTTAGGTTAGGTTAGGTTGACCTAGGGTCTGACTTGTGATTTGAGTAGCTGAATTAATCTGGATATGTTGGATGCTATGGCATTTGTTAGTTGATGTTACTGCTTCACTTGGATATTGTTTTCGGTCTACCGTGTGATTAAGTTGAGAGGTGAATGTTTGAAATACAGGTTTAGTATATTGAGTAATGATGTATAGGAAGAACTATTATTTTATTAGGTGTTTATGTAATACTAGATTCATTAAAACTTGAGACAAATGAAAGAACCAATTAAGTTAGTCACACACGAATGATGATGATCGGTTGTGATATGCCACTTTGCTTAACTTAGTTAGAGTAGAAAAGAACGTAGAGGATGCCATTGATGTTATGGCATTTCTTATCTCTTAATAGATTTTACTGTTTACTTGAATATTGTTTCCGAACATTAATAATGCAAAGGAAGAACTTCAAAATGTAAACAATGTATTATTAGGTGTTCATGTGATTCCAGATTCTTCTAACTTGAGAAAAAAAAACAACTAAGTTGGTTAAAAGATTGTTTAGTGAGTTAATTGTCTGCTTTCGGGTTCTCATAGGGGAGTGATTTTGGATATATATGGAGTAATTCATATGTTCACCCCCATGTACTTCAAGAGTTCAGATTTAGCCTGTTTGTTTACACAAGTGAATGTGAAGAACTATTATTAAACACGTTAGGTGATAGGGTCATAAGTTTATACTTTTTGTTGTTTTGCAGTTCCTGTTCGTACAGCAAGTGACCAACCCTACAGGCTTCAGAAGTTCAAGTTACGAATGTTCTATGCGTCAGATATTCGACAACCAAACATTGAGGTATTATTTTGTCTGTTTGCATTTTCAGTATATTCACGAAGTGTTACAAACTTGCAATACCCTTGTAGTGTGACTTGTTTTCTAGATAAGTTAGGCATGTAGAAGTGTTAGTTGTCTCTGAGATTAAACCTGCAAAGGAATTTGATAGTGAATATCACAATTAAGAAAAACGGTCCAAAAGGTTAGCAAAAATATAATAGTCTTCAGTATATCAAACTTTAGATACTTTAACTTTCACCTCTAATGGACTGAAGAGGCTTGTAAGATAATATGTAAATGGTTACACACACATATATATGTATGTATATCCAGGCTTGGCCGATTGTCCTAAAGTGCATATACAATAAGCGACCAAAACTTTCAGAGACTATTGTTGATTCATTGTATTATACAATTTTATCCATCTAGGCTAAATATAAATTCATTATAATTTTCTATGCTCATGTTGGGGAAGTATGACAAAGCAATGTAACCTCAACTTTAGGTTTAAGAGTGGTACAACATGCTAAAAACTAAAAAGCTAGGATACACAATCAGATACACCACCTTTTGAAAATAATAAAATACCACACAGGTATAGTACTTTACACACACACACACACACACACACACACACACACACACACACACACACACATATATATATATATATATATATATATATATATATATATATATATATATATATATATATGTGCTTTCACATGGAGTCACATAAAGCTAAATTAACGCATGATGGATTTAAAGAAATATCCTTAAAATGCCTATTTGCAAATGTTTGATATTATATAGATCACATTTGTAATTTCTTTGGTTAACCTTTTAGGCCCAGTTATGCATTATCTCTTACTCCCACTATTTTTATTATGTAATGTTCTCGCCCAAGCATGAGCTACATGTCTACAAGTAAATCATTCATGTGTTATTTTTCTTTAGAGTAAAATGCCATTTTCGTCTATGAGGTTTGACTAGTTTTGTGACTTTTGTCAAAAAGTTTGTTTTTTCGCATCTGGATCCAAAAGGTTTGAAATCTTGCCATTTTCATCCGACTCGTTAACTCCATCCATTTTTCTTTGTTGAGTCAGGGTTATTTCCGTCTTTTTGTTAACTTAAAGGGAAATTCGGTCTTTTTCACTTTATGTACAAGCATTTAGCATAATGTACAAGTATTCAAAAGACCAAATTACCCTTTAAGTTGACAAAAAAAACGAAAATTTCCCTGACTTAACTGAGAAAAATGGATGGAGTTAATGAGTCGGATGAAAATGGCAAAATTTAAAACCTTTTTGATCCAAATGCGAAAAAACAAACCTTTGGATGAAAGTCGCAAAACTGGCCAAACCTCAGGGATTTACTCTTTTCTGTATGATAACTCGGTATGATTTTCACTTCTCTGATTGTATTCTAATGAGATAGAATGGAATGTTATTTTTTATCTGGAACTTTTAAACAGTTCTCTCTTAAAAATGTGTTTTTTTTTAAACTCAAGTAGGTTACGAAGAAGCGTTTAGAACAGGTTATTGCTCATGCAGGAAACAACGAAGATTCTGAATTGTACTTAGATCCCTCATCTCTTGAAGCTAGGTCCACCTGTAAGTTTATCTACTGTTCTAATTAAACCATGTGAATCATACTGACAACTCATATTTTAATTATTTATTTACCTATCGTTGCAGCTCCTGAACCTGAATTTGTACCAACATGGTTTCAACATTTCAATAAAGAGCTTGTACGCAGTGTATCCTTCTCAGATCATGAAGCCTTTGATCATCCTGTTGCTTGTAAGTTTTAATAATGCAATTTGAGCTTAACTTACAATTATATGGCTTAATTTATAATGATGTGCAGGTCTTTTGGTTGTTTCATCAAATGATGAGGACCCCATCAGCAAGTTCGTGGATCTTTTTAACACAAACCAGTTGCCTCCACTTCTTAACGATGGTGCAATGGATCCAAAGATTCCAAAATATTATGTTTTGGTCCACGATAACCAAGACGGATCCCCAGAGAGGTATCTTCACGCCTTGATGCCAGTTTTGTCAATTTTCAAAGAAACAGATTTATGTCATAGTTTTGTAATGCAAATTGACCGGTTCAGCTGCTAGCCCTAGGTGCTGTTTATATATGTAATCAGAATTCACCATGAGAAAGGTGATGCATAAATTAAAATGATAATTTATAGGATTTTGACTTGCAGTCTTTATGACACAATCTATGCAGTTAATGCGGTAAAAAATCAGATATCGGTCAAGGACAGATATTTGAGATATAGGTAGGGTATCGGTAATTTTAATATCATGCAGAATTTATATATATATATATATATCTATATATATATATATATAGCAATTTAATGCTAACAATTGTAGCAAGTAGGAACTGATTAAGACTTAAAACACTAATAGTAGCAATAAGAAGAAAGAAGAAAGGTACTGACATCGGGAAAATCAGTGACATATCGGTCTAATATTAGTCAAATATCGGTCAATATCGCCAATAATATCAGAACCAATATTCTAACTGATATTTGACACCGATATATTACATGGGGACTGATAATCGATATATCAGTGATATATCACCAATATTAACTGCATAGGACACAATACAATGATATATCATATAAGCGTTGTTTTAGTGGCTTATCCATATCAGGATTGTGTTCAAAACGATACTTACCTTTTCCTACAACTGTTTAAAGTATGGGTTGTCAGGTTGCTATAATAGAACTATAGAAGTCACTTTCAGTATTCTTTGCTTAGGTAGCCATATACAGCATTCTGCTTTTCGGTTGCCTCTTCATTAATGCATCTATCAAATCATAAGATTGCGGATTTTTATTGCATGTGGTTCAGAGCAACTAAGATATTGGCAGAAATGAGAAATACATTTGGGTCAAATAATTGTCGTTTACTTTGCATTAACTCTTCCCAAGGTCAATCATTTGATCACCAACCGAATCCATGGGATCCTTACGTAAGTGCATTTCCAGTAATGCAATTTGTTTCCAAGTTCTCATAGATTTTGGAGTAAATTGCATTTTATGTCCTATAGGTTTGAGCCAAATTGCATGCGCTGTCCTTTAACTATCGAAATTACACTGGATGCGGTGTCCTTTTGCCCTTACCCAGTTATTTTTTTTCTATTAACTCTTAACACGTGCCACTCACATGAGGGCGTAATGGTCATTTTCACTTATTTCGTTATTAATATATGTTCTTTTTATTTAATTTTGTCTTAGTTATTAAAATGAAAATGACCATTATGCCGTCATATGAGTGGCACGTGTTCAGAGTTAACAGAAAAAATTAACTTGTTTAGGGCAAAAAGACACCGTCCGATAAGAAACAGTAACATAAAGAACATCCGGTGTAATTTCGTTGACAATGCCAACAATTTGGCTCAAACTTAAAGGACGTAAAATGCAATTTACTCTAGATTTTGAGTTAGTGTTTTGTACTGATAAGGATTATGAATGGGTTGCATTCTTTGGCAGGGGTCAAATGCTTCACCTGGTCAACATCTTGGTTGTTTACTCAACAATGAGGATATGGATGAGGTGTATTTTAAATAAAACCAGTTTTGTATAAGGGTTATCTCTGTTTGTTATTATGTTATATGACCTCTCTTCTACTTTATATCAATTGCAATAGTTAAGGAATTTTGTTCGTGATCTATCATCCAAAGATATAATTCCTAACATGGAGCAAAGGATCCGTGTTCTAAATCAGCAGGTTATTTTTATCTCTAGTTCTCTACTCAAAATTAGTTATATTCTTAAAGAGTACAATGCCATTTTCGTTCCTGAGGTTTGGCCAGTTTTGCGACTTTCATCCAAAGGTTTGTTTTTCCGCATGTGGATCCAAAAGGTTGAAATCTTGTCATTTTCATCCGGCTCATTAACTCCATTCATTTTTCTCTATTAAGTCAGGGGCATTTTCTTCTTTTTTGTTAACTTAAAGGGCAATTCAGTCTTTTTCACTTTATGTAAAAAGACCGAATACCCCTGAAAAAGACTGAATTGCTCTTTAAGTTAACAAAAAAGACGGAAATACCCCTGACTTAATGGAGAAAAATGGATGGAGTTAATGAGCCAGATGAAAATGGCAAGATTTCAAACCTTTTAGATCCAGACGCGGAAAAACAAACCTTTGGACGAAAGTTGCATAATTTGCCAAACCTCAGGGACGAATATGGCATTTTACTCTATTCTTAATTTTGAATATGGACTCATCTTACTTTTGTATGCTGTTATAGGTCTCAGCAATGAGAAAAGGTTTTAGAAACCAAATAAAAAATTTATGGTGGAGAAAAGGGAAAGAGGATACTCCAGAGGTTCAAAGTGTCAACATGTATGTTTGGCATGTGTATTTTACTGTTTTACCTTAAACAGTGTAAACTTCCTTATGTTCTAATTTAGTTTCTCTAATGATGTTTGAAGGTACACCTTTAACTCCATTGAATCTCAAATAAGGGTTTTGGGCGATTATGCATTCATGTTACGAGATTATGAACTTGCTTTGTCAAATTACCGCCTGCTATCCACTGATTACAAGCTTGACAAAGCATGGAAACGATATGCTGGTGTACAGGTAACTATAGCCATTCATGTCTTGTTTTGAAAGTAAATTATTAGACGAAAGTTCTGCATTAAAATGAATTAGATATAAATTATAGTTAGGGAAAAGTGAATACGGTGCTGTTACGCGTCTAACCTTACACGTGAAACCCGTCAAAACGACATAGTTTTGATTAAGAAACCCCTAAAAAACTGAAAGAGAAAAAGATAGGTGATTTGTATTACCTCCTTGGGTTCACCATCATTCCTGTTTCGTTCTTTATTCGTTCATCCCCTACAAATATTCCGTGCGTTCTCGTTTGCAGTATACAATATTTGTCAAGAAACTTTACTCCCTTTCAGTTAATGTATTAAGTTAATTGATCGTGCATTCAATTAATCGATTCCCATTTTTTATTTCAAATACCTAAAAATTGATTTAATGGTAGCGACTAGTGATGATCCTTTGATTAAAAATACTTTAAAGCATCACCATGTGATTTCGTGTTCTGTGACATATTGATTCTCCACTAATTATGCTTATAATCGAATGACTAAACAATGACTAAAAAATAAATATTAGTTGAACATGGTACTTCTAGTTTTGTCAACAGTTCCAATAACTTATAGTGATGAAACAGCTGTCAACAAATTAATTTCAATTGTAAATGGCTATTTGTGATTTCGTGAAGAATTCCATTCACCGTGTCGACCTTGCGTATCGCCAGGGATTCGAGTTTTGATTGACCTTGAGCAAGAAGAAGGATGCCAAAATTGGTTTGGAGAACGATAAGTAGCAATTGCGTCAATTTGTAGACTGGATTGCAAATGGATTTAGAGATCAATAACAGGGTAGCAAACTAGCAATATTGAAGATAATCGTAGATTGAAAATAAAAATAGGATTTATTTGATTTTAATCAAAACGACGTACTTTTGATGGGTTTTGCGTGTAAGGTTACACGTCTAACAGCACCGTTTTCACTTTCCCCTTATAGTTATAGTATCATCATAGCTCATGATTTGGATTTGTAAAAATTTGATGAATTAATTTAACCGGATCTTTTTAATCTTACACAAACAATAGATATAATCAGATGGTAGTGTGAACAGGATAATTTACCTTTTTAAGTGCAATGTCATTGAGTTAGTTTCTCAACTCGCATGTGGCCTTAGATCACCGTCTAAGTAAGCCTTGCGACTTAGTGTCATGTTTTAGTAGCGGAAGTTGCTAACGGGAACATTGGATCACAAGTGAAATACTTGTAATACTTGGAACACAAGTATACAAGTAAAATGTTCTGTATTATGAAAGAAAGTTTTCCAACTCTCGTGACAGTAAGTTGTATGTGCTTTTCATTCATTTTGGCTTTGGCAGTATTTTTGGGTCTGACTTATTCAGTGCGTTTGCTTGTTTTTGTCTTCATTTTATATTTATCTTGCTGCATTATTTCCTTAATGCATCATTTTATAATGGCTTGCATGCCTTTATCCTCGTTTTCTCCCTGATTGCAGGAAATGATGGGATTGACATACTTCATGTTGAACCAATCAAAAAAGGATGCCGAGTATTGCATGGAAAATGCATTTACCACGTATTCAGTGCGTTTGTGAATTCTTTATAAATATATTATATATATTTTTATTATGTTTTCTGTATCTCCAATTTAGTAGATGCGTTTATTATACAGAGAATAGGGACATCGGGCAAGGGAAATGCCACACGATGTGGTCTTTGGTGGGTTGAAATGTTGAAGACAAGTAGTCAGTATAAAGATGCTGCTGGTGGTTACTTCCGAATCTCTGGTGAGGTAATGGTCAGTTCAGTTCTCTTGCATGAACACACATTATATATATATATATATATATATATATATGTGTGTGTGTATGTGTGTGTGTGTGTGTTTTACTTTTTAGTAAAAACTGTATTTCGTGCAGGAACCACTTCATTCAGCTGTGATGCTTGAGCAAGCATCTTACTGCTATCTTCTAGCCAAACCATCCATGTTACGGAAGTATGGATTTCATCTCATTCTTTCTGGTGATCTGTACAAGAAATGTGATCAGGTACTTTCACTGTTGAAATAGTCTTCTTTAGATATAATCGATACAATGCTGATTATAGGGGTGAGCAGAAAACCGAAAAAACCGAACCGAAACCCGAAAAAACTGATTTAACCAAACCGCACAAAAAAACCGAAAATAACTGAACCAATATTACGGTTCGGTTTCGGTTTTGCATTTTACGAAAACCGAACCGAATAACCCAAAATATATATTTTTTAAATTTTTTTAATATATTGATTCAGGAATTATTAATATTATTCTTGAATGTTAAGTATTTATAATAAGAACATTAACATGAATATTTATCTTTGAAATGATTTATCCATTGCCTACAAGAAATATCAAAATATAACATAAATAGTAAATGATTTTCAAAGTTCTATAAAAAAAATGTCTTAATAAAAACTTTAGAGGAACATAAAATAGATTAGAATGTTAGGTTTATGTGAACATTATTAATTAACAGGGTTAAATATATTAACATAACTCTAAACATCTAAGAAATATTGTCAAATCTTAAATTATACTTTTTATTTTTAAATCTTACGTAATTTTGTTCCAAAAACCAAAATAACTGAAAAACCAAACCGAACCGGTGTAAAAACCGAAAAAACCAAAACCGAACGGTTTTTAAAAACCGAAAACTGACATTTTGGTTTTGCCAAAAAAACCCCGAACCAAACCGAACCGTACACACCCCTTTGCTGAATATAATAAAGTTTTCTTTGTAAATATTTCATTAGGAATAAGGTAATCTTTTATTGATACTTTGCATTTATTTTGGGATGAAAAGGCAATCTCTCACTTGACATCAATAAAGTTTTATATGAACTACAATTCGTAACATGTTAGTTTATCTTCCTTTGCGTGCATAATGCTTTTATACACGCTGGTAGTTTGCTTGACATCAAAAGTGGCACACTTGGTAAAAGTGTAAAACTACACGAGCATTTGTGTTCCATTTTTGTTTTCTCTAACAAATTCTGCCTTGTTATATCAGATAAAACATGCAATTCGTGCATACAGAAATGCACTCTCTGTATTTAAAGGAACAACGTGGAGCCATATTCATGATCATGTTCATTACCAGATAGGAAAGTAAGTTCTAAAGATGTATTTCAACGTGCTTTTTATATTTAGATAAAATAAGCTAAAGTTTTTAATTTTTAATTATACTATCTTTACAGGTGGTATGCTTTTCTTGGAAGGTTTGATGTGGCTATGGAACATATGCTGGAAATTTTGGCTTGTAGCCATCAATCGAATGCAATGCAAGAGCTATTTATGAGGGATTTTTTACAGATTTTAGAGGTTATCATTGTTGATTGACTCGTATTCTTACTGTTATCTCGTCAAGCTGTTTATCGACTATATTTTTATGTTCTGTTATGTTTAATGTAGAAAACAGGAAAAACGTACAATATTTCCCGACTTCAGCTGCCGATTGTCAATATCTCTTCCCTCAGCATTGTTTCTGAAGATCATCGAACTTATGGATCACCTGCTGCTGTAAGTTAATGCACACTCTAGAATGAATTACCATCCATAACCATGTTATCATTTCAATGTGATATTTTATTCGTTTGTTTGCGGGATCGGTGTTTTTGTTTTATTGATGGCTTTGAGCTGAGTTGTTTACCTTTTGCTGTTCTTCATGCCAGGTCAGCGTTAAAGAAAGTATTTGGCAGTCTTTGGAAGAAGAGATGGTTCCTTCTTTATCGAATGCCAAAACTACATGGTTGGATTTACAGTCAAAGCTTCTACCGACGAAGCTTAAACAGTCAAACGTCTGTGTGGCAGGAGGTATGAAGGTTGACTGTGCTTTGTTGTTGTAAATTATGGTTGAAAATCTATGTAATATACAATAGATAATTCTTATAATATCCACTGATATAAGCCTATGGCTGTAAATGAACTGAACGAACACGAACAAGGCCTTGTTCATGTTCGTTCGTTAAGGAATGAACATGTTTATGAACGGTTCACGCACGCCTACTGAACGAGATTCCTTGTTCTTGTTTGTTCGTTAAGGAATGAACATGTTCATGACACTTACCGAATGTAAACGAACATAAACAAATGTTCATGAACAGAAATGAATACAAACAAACGTTATATGTTCATTTTAAAATAAAATCTGCATTTTTCATCAGAAAGATAAACATTACGTAGAATCCATCAAACTAAATAAGTACTTAACATAACTATCCGAACATACTTGACATAATTAACACAAAAATTAAAAAGATTGTCAAGTTTTAACACAACCTAAAATTGAAATGGTCAAATAAGTGATGTTGGCGGAGGCATGTAGTATAACATAAAAAAACCTTTCAATGAACGAACACAAATGAACACATTACCGAACGGTCACGAACATAAACGAACGAACGCAACCTCTGTTCATGTCGTTTGTTTAACTTAACGAACGAAATTTCTTGTTTGTGTTTGTTCATTTATTAAACGAACGAACATATACGAACTTTCCGCCGAACGGTTCACAAATTGTAGACTGAACGTTCGGTCCGTTTACAGCGCTATAAGCCATTGGTTATTTATATATATATATATATATATATATATATATATATATATATATATATATATATTGTGGAGAGTTCAAATGAGAAGAAAATTTTTGTAAGAATAAAAAGAATAACTTTTAAACCAATAGAAATTCTCCATTTACTTCATTTAATGTGTGTGTTTAATATTATGAAAAAGGGCATATAGGTAAATCTATAATTGTCATTAATTAGCTAATTAATTAAACTCGTAACTCATTCTTTTAATATACTTTTTCAAGGTAAAATAATTTATGGTGAAGGACAATTTTCGACATGTGTAGGATAAATTTTGGTATGTGTAGGATAAATTTGAAATGTGTAGGGTATTTAACATGTGTGTAGGGTAAATTCCGATAAGTATAAGATATATGTAGGATAAATTTTGAAATGTGTAGGATATAATGTTTTTGTTTTATTAATGAGAGATAACATAATTAATGAGAGGAGTTATAAATTATTTAATATTTTACCATTATGCCCTTTCTTCTTTTTCTTCTCACATTAAATTTCTTCTCAAATGAACCTTCCCCTATATATATATATATATATATATATATATATATTTGAATGTCAACATGCTTGCCAGACTCCTGTTTCTTATCTGTTATGTATGCGTGCTCTAACATTTATGTTTTTTTTTATTTGCAGAAGCACTTAAGGTGGAAATTCTTTTCAGAAACCCCCTTCAATTATCAATTCCCATTTATAATGTTACCTTAATGTGCGAGTATTCAGAAAACGAGACAGCGCCTGGTATGTTATGACTTGTAAATCCTTAAAAGGTTGGCTAAATTGGGAACATGTCAAATGGGTCAAACGGGTTGAAAGTCAACAAAAGTCTTTTCTTAAGCATACATCCATTAAATCTTCTTAATGCGTTTATTGTTGTATTAACACTGTCGTTTATAATCATAATTAATGCGTCTATGATTGATTAAAAATTTACAAAAGACATAAAAAGTGATTGCGGGTCAATTCAACCTGGCCCTGCTGGCTTTGACCCACACTATAATACATACACTTCAAAAATTGATCAACGTTTCGTTGGTCAGATGCAAACAGCTCGTCCTCTGTAAATCTAGGTGACGAAGATGGGAAAAAAGCAACCGGCAGGTATATTATTATTGCAGTACTCACTACATCAAATTTCCACTCGTAAGTATTATTATTACTACTATTATTGTTTTATCTTTTTTTTTCTTTTGTAATTTCAGGGAGTCCAACTCAGACACGTCTCTTTTTACATTATCTAAAGTTGACATAACGCTGGAAGGTGGCGAAACGACAGTGGTGAGTTTACAGTTTTACAGTATTATTTTAAATTTATTGGCCACTTGATTATTGTTTATAGATTATGCATGCAACAAAAGTCGAGGGTTTTACAACACTTTTTTACCCGATCATTTAACATTCATACCTTTTTATTCAATCCTTTATTTACATGTTATTTTCTTTTATGTGGTTAACATGTATTTGTATTATATTTCGAATAACAATTTCAGGCTCAGCTAAGTGTTATTCCTAGAAAAGAAGGCCTACTAAGAGTAACTGGTGTGAGTTGGAAACTTTCTGATTCAATGGTCGGCTTTTACACTTTCGATCCAGACTTGATAACGAAAAAAATGTCGAAACAAAAAAGGAAAGCCAAGCAGAATGCCAATAAACTCGAGTTTTTGGTCATCAAGGTTTTTGCATTTTCTTTCTTATTTCTTCTTCAGGGTGGCTTTCTGTTTAATTTTGGTCAATAATATTTTTCCTTTTCTTTTAAATCATTCGTTAACCGTTTCCTAATTCTGCAATTTTTTTTCAGAGCCTACCCAGACTTGAGGGTGCTATTAATAATCTTCCAAATACGGTTTATGCTGGAAATTTACATCGTTTATCACTTGAACTGAGAAACTCATCACAGATTCCTGTGAAGGTATGTCTGAATATTAGCAACTAATTTCACTTTGTTTACATGCAAATGTCATGAATGGGTACATTAATCTTTTTTTATTTTTATTCCATTAAGTAGTGAACTTATTTTTTTTCCATAAGCTTAGAATCAATGAAATTACAGTCATTAGTCTTTGAGCTTCTCAGAGGTTACATGTTTCCATCATGGTTGTAAAAATCACACCTAGCTTCCGAGTAATTGCTAGTCGGAGGTTCACCTAGTAATTTTCATCAAATCAGCCAATAAATCGCTAGGCGGTCAACAGTGGTCAAATCCGGTCCTAATCGGCCAAAAGTCGGTGGCAGTCTAGCGATTTCTGGCCGAAACCTGTAAACTAAATTCCGGCCAAAACCTGTAAATTCTGACAATTAATCTTATCTACTTCAAAATATGGGTTGAAAAGGTGTTAAAACATGTCTACTTAAAAAAATACATATTAAAATGTGTCTACATACATATAAAACTGAAAACTACATATAAATTCCCAATCTGATTAATCACGATTAATCCCAATTAATCGCTAGTCGTACCCCACCAGCCGACTAGCGCCTAACGATTGTTACAACACTGGTTTCCGTTAACAATAATGAATCACATGGTTAATTGGTTATGTTCTTTAGCTTCTTAAAATTTCAACGGTTTTTGCATCTGACAACAGAATTTAAAGATGAAGATTAGTCATCCTAGATTTCTAAACATAGGAAATCCCAAAGTATTGGGTATGAATTTTCCATCTTGTCTGGAGAAGAAACAATCCTATGCACAGAAAGATGCAGATCTTGACGTCACTAAACAATCAGAAACCGTATTCCATTTCCCCAAGGTCAGTCAAAGTCGAATTTTAATTGATTTCACATACTATAGGTTAAACTGTGACCACTTATGACTTATTTTATTCTCCCTTTACTTGCAGGATGCTATTATTAATAACGGAACTCCCTTTCTTTTGCCACTTTGGTTTCGGGCTGCTACACCAGGAAACGTGTCATTGTATCTCACAATATATTATGAAATTGAAGACAAATCTACTGCTATGCGATATCGCACTTTGCGTACACATCATATGTTAGAGGTATCTCTTGTATATTTTTCCTAAAAAAGTTGTCTATATAAACTAGTGAGTTACACCCGAGCTCCGCATGTCTTTATTAAAGTTGAGGGACTAAAGTTGTTTAGTTAAGGGGCTAAACATCTCTTTATTGAAGTTGAGAGGCTAAACATGTCATTATTAAACTTGAGGGGCTAAAGTTGTTTATTAATAAACTTGAGGGGCCAAAGTTGTTATAGTTAAGGGGCTAAACATGTCATTACCAAAGCTGAGGGGTTAAATATGTCATTATTTAAGTTGAGGGGCTAAAGTTGGTTGATATGACAAAATAGCATATATGAGAGGCTAAACATGTCATTATTAAAGTTGAGGGGCTAAAGTTGTTTCTTGATAAAATTGAGGGGCTAAAGTTGTTTATTAATAAAATTGAAGGGCTATAGTTGTTTTTAATAAAAATGAGGGGCTAAAGTTGTTTTAGTTAAGGGGCTAAACATGTCATTACCAAAGTTGAGGGGTTATGTATGTCATTACTAAAGTTGAGGGGCCAAAGTTAATTGATGTGACAAAATCGCATATCTATAGTATATGTAATATAAGTTGTATCATTGAATAATATTGATATATATATATATATACGGTTTACAGGTGCTACCATCTTTAGACGTGTCATTTTTTATCAACCCGAGTTCTTCAAGGTTACAAGAATACGTAGTGCGAATGGATATTATTAACCGAACAAGTTTGAGAAATTTTAAGCTTCATCAACTGTCATCCGTTGGGAATGAATGGCAAATCTCTTTAATTGAATCACTTAATGAGATTTTCCCTTCGGGAATCTTGGTACCCGGTCAAGCTCTTACATGCTTTCTTAAACTCAAGGTAGGTCCCACAAAAATCTACATGTTTAATATTTATTACTTTTTATTTCCTAAATATTTTTCATGACTTATATTGTTACTCGCTACAGAATGTGAAGACATCAGAAACTGAAACAGATGTTTGGTTGGGTGATGTCAGCAATGAAGCGATTTTCGATACGCAGCGCGCTCCACTTGTTAATTTCCATCACTATGAACGTTTTCATCAGAAAACAGCACATCAGGTTGAATAATAATTTACCTTATAAATATATTACAGAAATTAGTTATCTTTTTTATTGTTTTCTGACGCAAATACTTTTTTCACCGCCGTATCAGGAAAATCAAAGCACGGTAGATTTCATGTTGATATCCCGAATGGAGGAAAGTGAAAATGTTCCTTCTGACGTTCCTACCCCTCCGCAAATCTTTTCCTACCACGCCTGTCATTGCAGGCAAGTCTACTTAAATCTATCACATTGCTTATTGAGTAAAATGTCATTTCGTCCTTGAGGTTGGGCCAGTTTTGCGACTTTCGTCCAAAGGTTTGTTTTTCCGCATCTCGATCCTAAAGGTTTAAAATCTTGCCATTTTCATCCGGCTCGTAAACTCCATTCATTTTTCTCAGTTAAGTCATGGGTATTTCCGTCTTTTTTGTTAAGTTAAAAGTTAATTCGGTCTTTTTCACTTTATGTACAAGCATTTAGCATAAAGTACAAGTATTCAAAAGACCGAACTGCCCTTAAAAGTTAACAAAAGAACGAAAATACCTCTGACATAACGGAGAAAAATGGATGGAGTTAACGAGCCGGATGAAAATGAAAAGATTTCAAACCTTTGGGATTGAGATGCCAAAAAAAACAAACCTTGGGACAAAAGTCGCAAAACTGGTCCAACCTCAAGGACGAAAATGGCATTTTATAACCACTCTTGCTTATTTTACTTACCGAACAGCATTCAGACTTTTACTATATCCATTTCTCCCGTTTTGCAGTGTTTCAACCAAGAGACCGATATGGTGGTTACTAGACGGTCCACGGGTCAACCACTACAACTTCTCTAATTCCTTCTGTGAAACAAAACTCAAAATGACTATTCACAACTCTTCATCTTTTGTCGCTTCTATTCGCATCAACACGTTCGATTCCCCACCTGGGGGTTCCCCATCAGGGAACAAAATTGGTTGGCACGATATGTCAACTCCACCGTCTATAGACGATGCAACAGGTGGCAGAAAACTACTGGAGTCAGTCCCGCCTTTTATTTGGTCCGGGTCAAGTACAACCCGGGTCAAACTTGAGCCCAATGCCACCACCGAAATCTCTCTTCTGGTCACGACTTTTGCGCCCGGCACTTGTGATCTTTCTAACTACACGTTAAATTGGAATCTTTTAGACTCGAATGATTCCGATGAAAAGGAAGGGGTGTGCTATGGGCGTCCGTTTTATTTGACCATATTGGGTGAGGGATGAATGAGCATTTTTGTTTTGATTTTTGTGAAATTAACCGGGATCTCGTGTACTAATTCAGTTGTAAATTTTGTTGTTACAAATGTGTTTATAGAACAAAATAGGGAAGATTGATGGGAAATGGAGATTTATTTTTGTTCACAGGCTAATAAGAACAATGGGATGATGGTTGTAGTGTTGCAGCTTATTAAGTTGGTTCATAGTTTACTTGTATTCTGTCAGTTGCAAATTCATAGTTTTCAAATGACTAATACAGATTTATATATTCCTAAGTATATGTAATATATAATTGTTTTGCTACTATTGAATAGGAGATGACTCAGAGCAAATAAATACAATAAATAATTATGATGTAGATCAAGCTAACACTGATAAGTATCAACCAAGTATTTGGGTCAACCTTTCGTATATCAAATAATGATATGTTTAGCAGTAGTTGACTACTTATCCGCGTGTTGGTCAATATTGGTACCCACTGTATGCAAAAGTTGACTCTTTGTTGGTCTGCTTCGACGAGTTTGACTAAGTTAGCAAGGGACATGATAAGCATAAAAATTTTCAACTTTGTAAACCGACTAGGTGTTGGTTAGCTTATGCAACTTCTCATGGTGTACAGATGTTCCCCGTCGCTCGGTCCTACAACATCAGAGGTAAATTACATGTTCCAAAGTAAATTGGGTACCGCCAGGGTTGATCCTCAGATATTAGACCTCCACAATAGATTCTCACCCTCTTACCATTAGCACTATCGTGAAGAACATAACAAAATAGGTATTACATGGCTCAAAGTGTAGATTCTTAATATGTTATTAAGATAAAGTAAATGAAACCCACAAAATCGTTAACTGCTCCATCAATTTAGAAAGAATGTGATTCACCAAATGACAAATTGATTCACCCAATCAAAAAAGACTTTACACACAAATGCATTGGTTAAGAAGTTGTGCCACACACATGCCCTTCGAAAAACCTACCTTTACTCGTGGTTATAAGCTTACGAAAACTGTTTATAAATACAAATGTTTATTATAGAGATGAATAGAGGTCTTTTGAGGTTTACTATTAGGATTTTTAAACAACGTGCTTAAATGCTTTTGTGAGAATCCGCAATCATACTAGTCACTACCTGCACCTTGCAGGATTTGAACTCTTAACCTTTTAGTTGCAGAGTACATCACTTACCATTAAAAACGTCTCAAGTGAACAAGTGGTCTTAGGTTGTTCTAGAATGTTAGGTTAAGGCTAGGTGGTATGGAATGGTTGCGCCACATCAGCATCAGGTGTGCAAGAGGGCTCCATTGTCTCCTCCTAATAACACCCAAATAATGGAATAAAGCTCCTTCAATCCTTATTTCATTACCTCCACCCAACCAATATTGATTTGGCCCCACATACTACCCGTTGTTCCTCGTTAGCTCAATGGCGCCCAAGAAATAGGGAGGGGGCGCTATTGAGAGGGGCGCGAGCCCATACCACCCAGCCCAAGAGTATAACTTTTTGGATTCTTTGATGTTCATTGATTTATTATTACTACGTGTTTAAGATTATAGTTTTGTTTTAGAAAACAACAAAGGCTATTTTTTAAATTAGGTTTCTTCTTTCGTTTCGTTTGCTACAGTAAATATACCGACACCGGCTGCGTTCCCGCCCGTCATGACGCGCTGGATCAATAGTTAACTATAATTAAATAATCGAGCAAAACACACTTGAATCGAAAAATATTCTCTTTTAATAAAATTTAAAAAACCACCAACTATAAGAGTACAAAAAATCATATTCATCCCTTAATAATATATACAAAAATATATATTTTAGTAACCTGTTGGCATTTCTTTTATAGAAATAAATTTCAATTCCAAGGGCGCATATTCGAATCGACTAATATTAAATCACCCACACGTAATCATTGACTTGAAAATAACAATATATATATATATATATGTATGTATTAATCGATTAATAGAACTTTAATATTATTGACTTATTGCAAACATATGGGGGGTCATCTTTACCGTTTTTGTAGTTAACTTTACATTTTATGGCTAACAGCAGATATGTTTGTGGATTAAAAATAAAGAAATTTAATAGAGTTGGCTTTGTAACCAGATAATCATGATCATTAAGAATACCATAGACTTCATTAAACATGTATGAACAATGGATTTGTATTCCTCACATGCAATCTAGAGATAACAAACAAGACAAAGTCCTTGTCTTTGACAATATTTGTCAAAGCAGAAGCTTACTCTTGAGCACAACTCAAATAACAAAGAGGTGTCTCACCCCCTTTCATTTGAAGCTTAAGTTTAGGCAGATCCTCTCAAGAAGCAGTGTGTGGGATATAGGCCCGAGCAAGGGAATGCCAAAGCTCGTCGGCAGTTGTTCCTTGTCGTGATAATAATAATCATGCGAACTTGAGCATCATTAGCAATCCATGTTGTATAATTTGGATTGCTAGTGAGGCGAGTAGTAGCATCAGATGCTATAGCGTCACATAGTCAAGACATAGGATTAAGCCGTCAACGTTACCAAAAAGGTTGTTTGTGACCAAGAAAGGTTCAATCATGGTCTTCTAGTACTCGTAATTTGTAGTAGATATGGTGAATGCAATCTTGTGCGAGGCTTTCTCGTGTAAGGAAATGTGTCTCTCAATGAGTGTCTCTGGGGAGTATTGCCCTTAGGGTCGATTTGAACTTACATTCAGATGAGTGTGGAATGTCTCCATATGAGTGTATCCGGATGGTGGCTTAGCTCAGATGCCGAGTATAACACCATTAAGGTGTGTAATTGTAATCATTTGTATTAAAGAATTGTGATGTGGGTTTACAAGAGAAGAGAGATTTATGGTTAACCCATATTTATGTAAAACTACACTAAACTTTGCTATTACTCATACACATTTTCCTTTAAAGAGTCCCACAACCCTAACCCTGAGAACCAGACGATAAAATTTATATTTGTATAATCAATGATCTCATGTATAAGTGTGCTTGTGTATGAGTAAGAACATCCAGTTATCCAAAGCGAAAAAGCAAAACTCATGTTTCTTAAGGGACCAAACCGAAACAAATAAAAAAGCAAATATATCCATCCTTTTGTGTTGTTGGAAGCTCATGTAACAATGGAGTTGGATCAAGCCATGCGTGGAAAAGGGCGTGTGTTTGCCATTGCCGGTGATGTTGAGGTCAAGCGAGAAGCGGTTTATGTTCTTCGATGCCGGTGAAAGATTTGCCATTTTGGAAGCTTACACATAGTGATTACCAATGATATTGTTAATGTATGACATGAATATTATCGTACCTCATTTTGTGTTGTTGATATTGTTAATGTTGTCATTTTGTGTATATATGTTATTAAGATTCAGGTTGTTTTGGATTCAACTTCTGGATTGGGGTTTAATCTACTAAAATGGGTTCCATGTATAGTTTTAATTTATTTTTACGTAGATTATTCATTATTTATATAGGTGTTAAATTATACCATGTTATTTTAAAAAATAAAAATAAATAAATCTATTTACTTTAATAGGTTTCAGGTAAATATCAAATAATAATGCGCGTCTCTTTCAAAATTTATATAAAGGTTATTTAATACATACCTATAAAGATATTTATAGATAATTATATCTGTTTGAAAAATAAATATAAAAGATAATCCTTCGAAACATTTAACATTTATATTTATTTATATTACCTATAATAATATATAGTGTCTACTATGCAATTCTTTTTTTCATTGTATTTCAAAATATTTATAAACTAAATACTTATAAAGGAAATGTTGTGCATGTCATTAAAGAATAATGAGACCATATGGTATTATGATTTACTCCTAAATATGATATCACTCAAAGTTTTAAGTGTGTAAAGAGGTAATCGGGAAGCTTAATCAAAATTTTTGTGGGAATCGGTGATAACTAGAGAGGCATAACCCTTGCTTAAAAGTTGCACTTATTTTTTTTCGTTTAATCTACGCACAAAACAGATTTTTTGGTTTTTTTTTTTGCAAATACGCATATCCGTTTTAATATCCGCAGCTATATCCGAAATTTCGGATACGAATTCAGATATTAATATCCACTAATCAGATATTCGAAAACCTGATAATCCGATCTTGAACACCCCTACGTATGAGCGCATCATAGGCGATTTGTATTTACCTTTATTTATGTACGCAAGTTTCTTACGTTTACACCATGTAATACGTAACTAACTCATTACATACCTCATTAAAGCATTCACATCCCTCCATTATTTTCTATCATATAACTTAACTAAAAATCACACTTTCAAAATTTATCTATTATTTTAAAAAAAACATCCCACATTACATCCACCATTTTTACCTTTCTTTTACAAATAAATACTCATATTTATTATATTTCTTGTTTTATACACTTATGAAAATTTTAATAAAGGATGAATAGTATAACTTTTTATATATAAAAAACAAGTGTATTAGTTTTTCAATATATAAAGATGAGGAAGAGAAGTGCTGGATATGTTAGCGAGTTTTAGTAGATTTTTTAAAATATGTAGTTAATACTAGGGATGAGCAGAAAACCGAAATAATCGAACCGTATCGAAATAACCGAAGAAACGAACAGAAACAAAAACTAACGGTTATATATACACAAATTCAACCGTTGTTTGATGATGACCGTTGATGATTACCGTTATATATATACAAAATACAATTTTTAAACCATCTAAATCTATATACACACATTCTACATTCTTTAATCCATAAAAAATACTATCTTTTAACCCACAAAAATACATCTCTACTCTCTAGCTTCTAATTTTAAAAATGGAATCTCCTACGGATTCGTTTCCGATGGACACCGATAGCGATACGTCTTCCGACAATGACACGCTTGAATTTTTCGAGAATGTGTATAACGAACTTGAAGGTTAGAGCCGTCCAAAGAAGAAAATGGTGGATCGTGATCATATACATGCCAATGAAGTGTTAATGAAGGATTACTTTGTGGAGAATCCGGTCTACAATGTTAAAACGTTTAAAGATCGGTTTCGTGCAAGATATAATGAAAAAAATACATTTCTTTCTTAGAAGGTTAGGTTTTAGATTTTTTTTATTTTCTTATATTTTAACTATTAAATAAATTACACAAATGGTCCTTTAAGAACTAAACTATTAAAGTTAGTCATATACATAAACCAACTAAGTGTGGCTTTATTCTACTATCTTTTATAATCTTTTACCCAAAGATTTATTTTTAAAGATTGTAGGAGACATCGAAGCAAGTGAAAAATGGTTTCAAGAACGTTATGACGGGAGGGGCAAACAAAGTTTTACGCCGATACAAAAATGCACGTCCGCCATTCACCAACTAGCGGCAGGTAACCCTCCCGATCAATTTGATGAATACTTAGCAATGTCAGACAAAACTTCGCGTGAATATTTGCAATTCTTTTCTAACGTGATCTTTAAATTGTATGCCAAAGAGTTTCTACGTAAACCGACGAGACACGACATCGCATGTATTTATGCCGCACATGAGGCTAGATGGCATTTTCCAGGGATGCTTGGTAGCATCGATTGTACACATATCAAATGGAGAAATCGTCCAAGAGAGTTGCGAGGGGCGTATGTTAGGGGTGACGTCAAAAGACCTACCATCATACTTGAAGCGGTGGCGTCGAATGATTTATGGATTTGGCATTCGTATTTTGGTGTTCTTGGTTCAAACAACGACATCAATGTTTTGTACACATCGTTGTTGTTTCAAACCGTAATAGATGGTATCGCACCTTTCTGTTCGTTTAAGATTAACGGAAGATATTACAGACGGGACTTTCTTCTTGTGGATGGTATCTACCCATCATGGTCTGTTTTTGTGAAAGCTCCTTCATTTCCTGTCGAGATTAAAGAAAATACGTTCAAGAAGTTGCAAGAATCGAAAAGAAAAGATGTTAAGAGACGCTTTTGGTGTTTTAAAGGGTAGACGGGGGATACTAAACCAACCGGTTCGTGCGATGAATTAAAAAACAATCCATAGCATAGTATATGCATGTATCATATTGCACAATATGCTAATTAAAGAAGATGGACGTGCAATATCTCTAGATTGGGTGCCGGATTCTCACACACAAGTTCCCGTTCCCGAAAATGTCCAACAAGACTTGCACAATATGCTAGTTAAAACACCATATGTCACACACACCGTGTATTGAATTGAAGGTATGTCAGTCCTTTTGGGATCATTTCTTTTACTCAGTCAAGTCAAGATAACGTGGTCTGTTCCACCTGCACCTTCTCACCTCTTTCTTCTTCCCGCAGTTGAACAATCAACCATCTAAAAAACGTATTAAATGTTAGTCTATAATGGTGATTCATTCTGTGAAAACGTATCATGAAATGTCCCTGAGGTCATGTCTACGTAACAAAGTGATTTTTTTTTTATCAAGCTGCATGTTCTTGTAGTTAATGAACCCATTTATAGATATGCAATCATAAATTGTAGCAAAGATGGTTTTTTTTTTTTTTTTTAAATTTAGTAACCAACATTCTCTTTTTAATAAATGTAGATTTGAACCATTTTCAACTTATTTAAAGCGGCGGATTCCTGAAGTCGCTTGTCTTATGAGAAGGAGAGTGGAGATGCCTTGAGGGGACAGACTCCGGCGTTGCAAAAGGTTGTGAGGTGAAGAGAGACTGAGAGAGCGAGGGAGGAAAAAGAGACGCAATGACGCATCCATGTAGAAAGCTCAACATTTGTTCATCTCGGCGAGATGATCTCGCATTAAAGATGGGCTTAACGGCTTAACCGCACATGTTGTCTTTGACTAAAATTATCTTAGAAGAGCCCAACTTCCGTTACTTTGTCTTCTCTACATACTAACAAGGTTTAAACAATTTTCTATCTTCGAATTTATTGTTTTTTTCATTGGTGTTTATTATATTAGTTATTAATCATACTTAATTATTAGTCACTCTAGATTTCAGTTTAAAATCTTAAGAAGTTAACCTTAAATTTGGTGAGATTTTACAAACACCCATTTATAGTGTAGAGAGAGATGTTCATTTCAGAACTAATAATACATTGAGAAATGAGAGAATCGCATAATACATTGTGTATATTTTGCTTCAAGTAAAATGATGAAGGCAGCTGTGATTGTGTTCTTGCCGGTGACCCATCTTTCCTCCCTTCCCATCAGATTGGCCAATATCTGGAAGAACACCCACAAATTTGGGCTTTTCTGAAACCCATATAAGGAGGGGCAGGTTGGAGACCCGTTTGTTGTGTAAGCCAAGCTTCATCTTTAAATAGTCTTTTGGGCTCAGGTTATGTTTAACTTGAATCTCGGCCACTTTAATGGCCAATGTAGCTTCTATATATATATATATATATATATATATATATATATATATATATATATATATATTTGTGAAAAACCCCCTTGATAGTGAATTGTGTGAACTAATCCTAGCCTTTGATTATTAATACACATGTGTAAATCAATAGTCAGGATTCGATTATAAAATACAATAGTGTATTTTACGATTTAATGATGAAATCCTAGCCATACACATATGTAAATCAATGGTCAAGATTTGTTCACTCAGTTCGCAAATACACTAGAGTTCACTCTGGAACCCCACCCTATATATATATGTAGGGGAGGTTTTATTGTAGAACACTAAAAAAGTAAGGAAACAGGGAACACACTTAAAAATTCAACTTAACATGTTTAAATTCATTTTTTTCTAATTTTTTTCGACGCTTTTCCTTATAAGTACATGTAGAAACATTTTTAATAAAAAATATAAAATATAAAAAATATTTTAAAAAAAAATCAAAAAATAAATCTTATAAAATGAACTTAACATGTTAAAAATCAATTTATTTAAAAAGTTTTCAGCGTTTTTCCTTATAAAATGGGTAGAAACTATTCCAATAAAAAAATCATTTTTGTAAAAAAAATTTACCCTTTTTTAACTGTTTTTCTTATATTTAGTTTTTGATTTTTTTTTAAAAAAATGCTTCTACAAGTATTTATAAGAAAAAGCGCCAAAAAAATTAGAAAAAGTTGACTTTTAACATGTTAAGTTGAATTTTTAAGAGTGTTCCCAAGTTCCCCACTTTTTTAGTGTTCCCAATTAACCATCCACTATATATATATATATATATATATACTGGGAAACACTCTTAAAATTCAACTTAATATGTTAAAAAAACATTTTTTCTAAATTTTTTCAGCGCTTTTCCTTATAAAGATATATAGAAACATTTTTAATAAAAAAAAATAAAACCTAAAAGATATAAAAATATTTAGAAAAATATATATCATATAAAATTAACTTAACATGTTAAAAATCATTTTTTCTAAATCAGCTCTTTTCCTTATAAAAATGGGTAGAAACTATTCCAATAAAAAATCAGTTTTGTAAAAAAAAGCCTTTTTTCGCTATTATTTTTTTTAGATTTTTAGTTTTTGATTTTTTTTATTAAAAAGGTTTCTATAATTATTTATAAGGAAAAACGTCGATTTTTTTTTAAATTGATTTTTAACATGTTAAGTTAAATTTTTAAAATTGTTTCCCAATGAACCTCACACTATATATATATATATATATATATATATAGGGATAGGTTAAAATGAGAACCACAGTGAGTTGTTAGAACCGTGAGAACTGGGTCATCCAAAATGTTTTTCCGAAATTTTTTCTCAAAAGTCATAAAAAATCACTTGTTTCAGCAAAAAAATTAATGTCGCATACTCACATTTACATGAGGCGTAAAAAATATTTATTTTCGTACAAAATTTACACTAGCGTTTAAAAAAAACTTGCATCAGTCAAAACTATCGACCAGAAAAATCTTTTTTACTTTTTTTTACAAATGTGTTTATAATATTTTCATTTACGTTTATGCAAAAAAAATTGGCCCAACTCGCACGAGAAGAAAAAGTTATCACGGTTCTCACAACTCATGGTGGTTCTCATTTGAAAAGCGAGCCATATATATATATATATATATATATATAGAGAGAGAGAGAGAGAGAGAGAATGTAATTTTAACACAATGACATGTATCATTTAATTGTGTTTCGAGTAAAGAGTATTTATGTCTTTTTATACTATGTACTTGACCCGGACCAGCCTTGATACATAGTCAAGCATTTTCTTTTTATATGGTTTTTTATTTTTGTTATAAAGAAGACACAAATTTGTTTGATGTAAATTCAAAGTTTCTTTTTTGTTCTATATCTTTTTTCACACATATGCGTTATTTTGTTCTACATATTTGTATAGCCTTTTAACGAACATGAGATAAATTGTCCATTTATGATATTGATAATATAGTATGCATCTGTAGTCGGGATTGAGTGTTTATCGCCAAATTATTGTCAATGTACCGGACCAGTACTGAAAATTAGGGCCGAAACCATAGTGTTAGGAGCCGTAACACGAGTTACGGCTCAACCCCGTATTCTTAGTGTTTTTTTCTCACTTTTATACAAACGATGTCTCTAAAAAATGCGAGGATACCTCTAACCAAAAAATAGGATACTTGATACTTTGATACTAAAATCCCATTTTTTATATGCCCAAACATTCTACAACCCAAAAACTTGTAAAATTATTAAGCTCGAATGATAAACTAAGCCCAAATTAACAATAATAGATTTGAAAGGTGGCCCTAAATATAATTGATAAAGCTAGCTCAAGAGCCAAAACAATATTATAATTGAATAAGTGATCCTGGTCGTCTTATGGTGGAAACCGGAACACATAGTTCTTGTCTTTTGGTTTATCGGGTAATGAAGCTAGCTTTGGATTACAGGTTGCAACCGCAACCGTTGAAAGATGTTTTTTTTTTCTAAATTGAAGCTTGTCAAGAGGGATTTACACAATCGAATGGGCGCAGAATATTTGAACAATACTATGGTTCGTGCGGTCGAAAAATAAAACTTTTGATAAAGTAAAATACGACGATGTGATGGAACAAATTAAAGCAATGAAAAAAAATAGGACAGGTCTATTAGGTATTTGTTTTAATTTATTTATTATCGTTTTCTTTTTATTATTGTATGATTACACGGTAAAAAAATTCGAGATACCCCTAAATTAATGAGTAAGCTCTGCCACTGCTGAAAATAATTGATACAATACCAGTATAATACCTATACCTGATATCAAATGTTCGTCCCTGGTTTTAGGTCCATTCATGAAGCATTTTGTTTTACAAGAGATGAGTTATGAAGGGTAGATTCACATTATGTGAGAATACACGATACTTAAATTACATGAATTGTTCTTTATTTATACATCAAATTGCATTCTTTGTTTTATCTTTAAAAAGTACGTAAAATGCCCTTTATAGTTAAATTTTGCACGCTCTTTGTCCTTTAAGCTAAATGATGTTAACTTTTCAGTTAACTTTAAGGTAAAATGATTATTTTGTTCAAATGATATAATTGAAAATTTGCTTATAAAAGACATAATCCATAATTTACTTAATTTTTTTCATATATTTTATTTTCTTTCTTTTATTTTATTAGTTATCACTATTGTTTATTAATTATATGTTACTTAATAAATTAAGAAACCTTTAAAGTAATTGATAAAACAATAGGGATAAATTTAATAAAATCAAAAGAAAGAAAAGAAAACTTAAGTAAATTATATATTATGTTATTGGTGACTAAATTTTTGGTTATGTTATTTGAACAAAATTATTCTTTTAATACTTTAAACTTAATATAAAGTTAACATCTATTAGCTTAAACGATAAAAAATACAAAATATAAAAATAAAAAATATATTGCGTGTTTTTTTAAGATAAACAACAAAGAGTATAATTTAATATATCTAAATACAGGTATGGTATGTCATATGTTTAAATGAGGGGCAAAAATGGGGGACATGTGAGTTCTGATCTAAAGGAAAAAGGTAAAGAAATGATATCACAATCATAGTTTTGTGGCCGAAGAAAATGCTTATTTATCTATTTATCTTTTATGTGTTTCAAGGAGGTTGACATTTAAGTAACAACAATTGATATCTAGTTTTTTAAACTTAAAACATTGGACAAGTCAATACATTCAACATAATTGAGGACAATGCACACACTTACTAAACTTTTTCAACATATACTTATTATATTTATGAATTTTACCAAAAATTAAGAAGTTATATAACGTATAAATAAAAATTACGTACATATATACTTGTAAAATTATCGATATATTAACTGTTATAACTTTTAAACAGTTAAATTCCTCCATTATTTCAATATTTATACTTTTCTCCATTATTAAAGTTCGGGCGGCAACAAGTAAACTCTTAGACATGTAAATTCCTCCATTGTTTCAATATTTTAAACTTTTCCTCAGTTCAAACATACTCACACTTAAATTTCAACCCTTGATCATCAAATTTAACGAGTGAGATTGCTTCTTAGCTTTCTTAGATTAATAAAATTTTATGGAACTTCCCTGTATATATATATTACATAACCCTTGTATACTACATAATTTGATAAAAATGTAAACCTATTTTAACACACAAAAAGTAGGGTTCTTGTTTGTAGGAATACGAATCAAAAGATTATATCAAAAGTGTTTAAGCATAGATTTGATTATTAATTAAAGAAAAGGTAGAAATTAAAAGAGGTGGGGTAGGGGTTGATTATAAATAAAAAAAAAACTACCACTACTTGTATTAAAGTATTATGGAAATAAGTTCAAATAATAAAAAAAACATGCCAACATGAGAGGGTAACCTTTTTATAAGATTTCGTTAATAATCATTAATAATTATGGTGCAGTGATTCTTTAATGAAAAAATTGTATTGGCACTAGATGTTTAGTGGTTTTAACATCCCATTCAATGGTGCGTTTAACTAAATACATTTCATTGATTAGAGCCAACAGACTACTTTAAATTCTAGTTGCTCTGATCTTAATGTGCATACTGTCGTGGTGAAAATGTTAGATATAATAAACCTTCACATCATCTGGAATATTTAATTTTTTTATATGAATCTATGATGTGAATGAATTCAAAGACAAACAAAAACCATTATTTGTTCACATGATCAAGAATTATAATTATATTGAGGTTTTAAACCTTTAACAACTTTACTAGAAAAACTAGTAAAGCGTAAATTTTATTAACAATCTAACATATATGGGATAATTAACGTGATTGGAGATGAGAAATCACACAAACAAAACGTTCAAGGGGAACTAGCAAAATTATTCCATTTCATGTAAGTTCGAAAATTGAAGTTCAAAAGATAAACCGTGTAATTGATGTGGTTGAGCGACACATAATGACTAAATCATCAAGTTAAGCAACAAAACTTATATCATACAAACCACCAAAAGAAAGTAACGTTCTTATATCAAAATAGATGAAATCCTCCAAGAAAATGCTCCAAAATCCTCTTTAGGGTCGCTAAAAGTTGTCCCCTATATCAAGAAAGTCAAGAATGAGAATTAACAAGGGAGTTAAATAAATAAACAAAAATAAAACACACAAATATGTTTAATGCAATATTAGCCTACACGTAAAACTTGCAATAAGATTATAACTGACATGTCAACCTTTTAAATTTCCTTTGAATAAGGGGACTATCAATACATGTAATTGTCATTAGTTTTTGTATCAATTTTAAACTCACGTCATAATTACAACCAATCTTTTGTGTTTATTTTTGCACTTATCTTTTGTGTTTATTTGTTGAGGTTTTAGGCATTTGCTATAAGTGTGCCACAAAGAGGCATTCTAGCGATTTTCTTGTGCTAACTAGGAGGATTGTGTTATTCAAATTTTCTAGGAATTTCATCCCTATAACATATACAACCTCTATACTTATTATACACACATATTCCTTTGTTTTTCTTTTCGACATTTAGCCTCTTTATGTGTGATAAAGCGATTCCACTCTCAACATTGGGATGAAGAACCAAACACAACAAAGCTTTCAATAATAACTTTTCACATTTGTTGGTGTTCTTAGATAGGATCAAGCCCACTAACACACAATAAGTTATCTATATCTCTTTCCGTAGAAGTTATTTCCGTAGAAGTTATTTGTATTCTCTTTCTTCCAGTCGTGCGTTGGTTTTTTATAGTGTTGTTTGTTGCTGGCCAAAAAAGTTATACTTCATGTGTTCGATGGGTTATTCGCAATATATATTTTACTTTTTTTGTTAAAATATTATGCACAAATGCAACTAATGAGAATTATGCAACCAAAATGCAATGCATGTAGATAAGAATATAAATGTTATGCTAAAATCAACTAATGCAAAATATATGTAACCTAAATGCAATAAATATATGCAATACATACAAATAAGAAAACATTAGATGAAAAAAAAAACCGTCTGTCCAATGGATAAATGAGTAAAAGCCATTTTTTAATCTACCACAACATGTGAATAAAATAACCTGGACCACACATTATTATCTTTCTAAGCAACTTTATCAACTTAATTAACAAAAACCTTTTCAACGTTATCAAAAGTTTTTTGCTTTTAAGCAAAGGGTAACTTTGTAGAATAGTAACCAAGTTTTAAAAGTGTTCTAATTAGGTCACTCAAGTTTCAAAAGTGTTATAATCAGGTCACTCAACATTCATTTTTTATTAAAATTAAGGGTTTTTTCATTCATTTCATAGGTAACCAAGGTGATGTGAATTTTTGTCTTTTTTTTTTCCTTTCATTTGATGCTAACCTCCAGTGATGACGTGGATTTTAACTTGTTTTTTCAATTTTAATGTAATTAAAGTGTTTTTATTTTTAATAAATAAAATTTCATATATTAATAGCATCTTATGCTCCATTTTTCTCTTGACACATGGAAAAAAAGGACATGACTCGATTTGAATGTTAAGTTATCTAATTGGCACAAAAACGATACGAGTGACCTAATTAGAACACTTTTGAAATTTGGTTATTATTCTGTGACAGTTTCCCTTTAAGCAATAACCTTTGCATCTATCATTAGGTGATAATTAATTGTTTATTGTCACATCTCGATCATTATCTTAATAATCGGGTTTTTACAGTTTATTTTCTATCTTAGATTGGTTTTAAAGTACGCATATGATGTTATCAAGAGCATTCAAAAGCATCGTTTGATAAAAATAAATTAAATTATGATCTAATTGTTAAAAACATACGTAATAATTATTATTACAATAGCATGGGTCGAGAGTTAAATATATTTTTAATAAATAATCTTTAGATTAATCTTTAACCAAATCAAATGTCAAACTTTCAGTTTAACATATTAATACATAGTCTCAATTAATTCACATAAAATAATTAGGACATGTCAAATGTTGCTTGAGCAAATGGGTTGAATTCTTTTCGGTGGATCTAAAAGTATAAGAGCAACTGAAACTAAAAAGATAGAATTATTCTACATTATACTTTACTAAGACTGATTGAAGATAAAAATGACAAATGTGTTCAAATTCATTAAAAGTGTCTGTCATCTTTTTCAAAAAGATGATTATTGATATGGATATTAATTTATTAAAAAAAAGAAATAAGATATCGATTATTACACAACAAGTATTGAATTTGAAGAACAATTATACATATATGGGTATTTTTTAGAACTTGTTGTGATCAATTTTGAGAAGAATTAATGGCAAGTATCACTTATTATATATTATATTTTTGTTTTGATGTATATTGTTTATACATCAACAGTTCCATATATAAAGTAAGGTAAATAAAATTTAGTTGTTAAGTACATCCTATTCATATAAATAATACACAACATGTAATATATAAAAGGTAAAGGGTGGAACTGAATGAAAAATCTTTCATGTCAAATCAAATTGTTAAGAATTATCAAAATCATTTGTGTAAAAAAAACTTAAACAAAACAGTCAACAAATAATACAAAACAAAATCATCCGGGTGAAAAGAGGATAAAACTTAATCAGGAATTGATAGAAAAAACAAATACAGGATCAACCAAAAAAAAGAAACCGTAAATAATTGAACAAAACAATAATATATAAAAGGTAGAGGGTGGAATTTAAAATATTATTAAAATAATATTTTTGGAAAGGGATGTGTAAACAGTAAAAATGGAGGTGAATTTAGTCACACCAATAAATTAAGAACTAATCCACCACCCCTCCACCAATAAAGGGATATAAATTCCATTTATGTTGCGTTTCTATATATCATTATAAAAATTATTATTATTATTAAATTATTGAAGATATTATATACCAATAGTCTAATTCGGCTTATCCAAATGGTTGACACTTTCTTACTTTGTGAGTTGTTTTATAGAGGTATATTCTATTTCTAACGTCTAAAATCAAATAATACCTAACCATGTTTTAAGTGTAAATAGATAAAATAAAAAGTATTAAGTATCAAGTGTTTTGTACAATGATTTGTTTGAAATACTATTTACAGTGCAACTCTTAGAAAAATCAAGTAATTATACTGTGATTATAGAATGTTTAAATTTATGGGTATCAACACTACATTTTATTTATTTTATTGTAATACCGGTAAGATTTCTTTAGAAGGTTGAATCTTCAACCGATATGTTGAGATGCTCATGTTGTATTCATAGAATGTTACAATTGATGGTAGACGAGCTATAGTGCTCAAGGCATCGGAGGTTATGGATGGTGGTGACGTTGTGTAGGTGATAGAGGAGATATAGTGGTGGATTCATCAAAATTAATAAATAGTGGTGGTTATAGTGGTCATTGTGTACGTGCACCAGGCATCGTACCCTGACGTGTTTGTTTGTGCTTTTGTCTTCACTAACGATCCGCTGTCCAATAAAAACCAATACCGACATATTGATTTGGTCACTACACCAACGATACTTCACGTTCCATGGCACTAGCCTTCATGACCATGATCTAGACTTTCAGAATCTATTTTTTAGTGTTCTCTTGCAAGTTTTTGTAAAAATAAATTGTGAGTTTGAGTTCTCACTGCAATCTTAGATATTCAAAGATTATAATTTTTAAGTGTAAAATGACTAAAATATCCTCAAATACTACATACACAAACTATTAATGGTTAATGTTGATAACATACTGTATCAGAGATTAAAAACGTAATAAAACTCAAACACAGAATCTTATATAAAAAAAGCCTAGATATACCACATCAAAAGCTTTTTGATTCACTCTTAGAAAATATTTTAAAACAAGATATGCATATTATAAAAGTTGTTCATTTACATGGAGGATTACGTGATACAAGATTTATATATCTTCTATAAAATATTGATATTAGCACAACATAAGTGAGTGCACATCCCAATTTCTCCACCCATTTATGTACCTTTTAGAATTTGTAAGTTTTCTCTTGAATGTATCACTAAACCACTTTAAAAAGTAATTAAACCGGTAGGAATTGCATTAAACAATATTATTAAGTTCATGGGTTATCTAATCCTCTCATGCATTGGGTGTGTTGCTAAACATCTTTGACTTGGAGATAGATATTATTTTATGACCACAAAAATTAAAAACTTGGTCATTAGAGTACCTTCTTTCCCCAAAAGTTAGTAATTTACACAAGCTAATCATCCTTTTAAAGTCATATTAACGTTTAAAATAACCAGTTTTTAACGAATAACTGGTATTTGTCGTCTAGATTAAGATAAAAGGCTTCCTTTTAAGATTTCCTTTTCACATATTGATTATGATAAAATTTTAAAAAATTATATGAACCACCAAGATCAATACCTCTAGCAACTTACAACCATGATGAAACAAAAGAAAGTGTGTGATTTCAACTTGAAAATTCTTTCGAAAATAAGTGATGCGAAAAAGATCAATGTCCAATCGGGTTTGTCATGAACATATCCATAAGACAAAATGACTTAAACTTTCATAATTTAAATATCACCCTTCTATCATTCTATGTCGACTTGTAATCATTAGTGATCCAAAAAAAAAGACAAACAATAACATATAGAAGATATCTTTCTAGATTTTGAAGTGACATTATAATCAATATAAATGAATAAAAAAAATGAACAATTTCAGTAAACCACAATGACATCATGGATGATGTTAAGTAACTTGAAAGATCTTGTTTATCTCCCATTAAAGAGTGGTGTTGAAGATATGCAATGTTGCTCTATGTTTGCTAGCACAAAAGTTGGCTCCATTTGAGGTGGATGCCAAAATCCAACAAAAAAGACAAATAAACACCTACTTTTGGTGATTATATTATTTGCATTATTAAATTTCCATGACTAAAAGTAATGTAAAATAATATAAAATAATAAAAAGTTGGCTATATTTCCACTTATACCCACTGATCTCCATCTTCTTCCCTAGCCTAGTGTCAAATGTGAATATATTTCTTGCTTTGAAGCGTATTAGTGGAGTATGGTGAATTTCAACTTTTTAATATCTCAATTCTTTTAAAAGAGAGAATTTTGCTATCTATCTCTCATTGTTAATTTTTTTTCTAAAAAGGGATCTCTTTTTCAAAAGAGACTTATGGCTGCAACTTGCAAATTGCAATGAAAATATTTACAGGCTACATTTCATAGATGTAAATGTTTTATCTTTTTTTAAGACCAACAATTTTTTATACCACCCCAACAACTAGGAATAGTATCACAAGATTTTGCTTTTCAAAAGAAAGATTTTAGTAAATCTGATAATATGGGCGTAATAAAATCTCAATAAATTCTCAGTCTCTCAAAAGGGTACACAACGAGTTTCGTAATGGTTCGTGATTGATTTGACAATGGTTCATTGCATAGTTCAACATGGACCACGGCATCCACGATACAACGTCCAAAATATGAGTGTTATTCATTTGAGTACCGAACCCTTGTGATATCTTTCTAATCTAACCTTTTGCAATAGGCTTTTTTCTCGGTTTTATATTAGTATGTTACTCTTACATAATCGGATTCAAAATTTGATGAGGTCATTTATAATATAAGTGGTGTTCCATGTATTAAAACATTAAATTTCTCTTGTAAAATGACTGTAAAACTCAAAACCTTTTAAATTATTCATTTTATATAAAGTGTTAGACAGTTGCAAATTAAATTATCCACACATATATACAAATCTTCTCCTACTTTGAAAGAAAAAAAATATATAAAGCTTTCGCTTTATAAGATATCCAAAACCTCTAAAACATACTTTTAAAAGGTCGCCTCTCGTTTATTAAATAAATATTCATGAGATTTGCAAAAACATGTCACTACATAATTAAAAAATGATTTTTTTATTGACAGTAAGAAAAATAAAAAATATACATTTTTAATAAAAGCGTTTCATTTTTATTATGAAAATTCTAATAAATACAACTAAATATTTATCAATTCAAACGGTGCTAATCAACCAATACCAGAAGTCAAGATGAAATGTATATATTACAAAATAAGAAAAGCACTCTTACATTGATCAACACATTGGTATTTTTTGTATTTTAGAAGTAATAAAGAAACTTTTGTAATATACATGTTAATCAAATATAGCATATAAAAACTTATAAACTGTGATGGTTTTAGTTTATTATTATAATGTATATATCAAATAAAAAATTGTGTTATTAAGATAAAGAAGTTATGAGTGGACGATGTGGTTGTTTAACCATGAGGGAGTTTTTTTTTTAAAGATTTTGGTCCTTTAAACAGTTAGCTGTTAAAGACTTTATCGTTTATGGATGAGGGAACACCAATCAGTGTTTCCAACCTTTTGCTTTTCTAGTAAAGCCTTCGGTTATCTTCTCACTCATGATTAAATTTATCATGAATTGATTGAGAGTCTTTTCCAAAAGCATCAAGAGTGATTTCCATATTTTTTTATAGAAGTTTTGTCCTTAAAAAAACAAGAGTAGATGTGTTTAAAAAATCTGGTTGAGAATCGAATTCGGATTTTAAACCCTACTCTGACCTGGTTTGGTTTAACCTAGTTTACACTTGAATCAACCCGAAGTGTTGAAATTGGGTTGTAACCTTAGACTTTATAGCAAACTTAATCCAAACCTTATAAAACCCGATTTCAAACTGGTCAAACCTGATCCTTCCTCCTAAAAAACCAGTCCAACCTCACCCATTTTGGTTGGAACCTAGTTTTGACCAAATCCGAGCGGCTTGGGCCAAGAGCTCAATCTATGCATCTCAGGACCGAAGACTCAAAAAACGTTGTGTTGCATGACCATGACCGTCAGTGTTTGTAGCAAAGGTGTTCATGTGATAAGACGGCGATAGAAAGAGTAACCATTGGGCTATTTAATTTTTCTTTAAAAAATTTTAGAATTATCAAGTTCCGTGATTTGTAAAATTTAGCTTTAAGTTATGTTTAAACTCTGTGAACTTTTAGTAATTATAACTTTAGTGAATTCAGGATTTTTTTTGTTTAAGTGTTGTATAAGAGATTGAATTGAAATTTATAGAAAAGTCAGTTGGAAAGCTAGCTACAAAGTTGGAGCTTAGTTTTGCCATTTTAATGGGGACAACAATCTAATTATATTCTAACTTCCACTTTTGTCTCGTAACTTTTATATTTGAAACAATGATTCCTAGGTTCACCTACCAAATTCATGACATGTGTAACCTACATTGTTAAGTAACAAAAAGATATTCTAATCAAACAATAATTAGGGAAAAGGTAATTACATTGATATGTTTATTAGTTTCTCTAAAAAGTTTTAGTGTAGTTTATTAAATATGCAACAAGATGCTAAATTGCTAATCAAAATCTGTGTTAGAATTAAAATCTTTCAATTAGATGCTAGAAATTATATAACATGTTTTACAATTGTATAAGTACTCTACCTGTAACAAATTAGAGTTTTTTCAATCATGAATTATATACAATGTTTTACAATTGTACAAGTTACTTTATCGTTAACAACTTAGAGTGTCAAACCATAAGAAAGCGGCTATGCTATACACCATCAATTTAATATAACTAAGCAATCGTTTCTTGTGTTTTATCAATAACGCAATATTATGGCTAGATTACTCTCATCAAAATAAAAGATGTTGAGACTTTGAAACTTTGTGTTATAATTCTTGTGATTTGTTAATAACTTCTCTGTTTATAGATAAGCCTTGATGATGTAAACCACCCTCATCCCTATGTTTAAGTTATTTTGGTTGTTTATGTAACGCTAGAATGTACTCTTTTCGATTCAATCTTAAGATTATCGATCCTGATACATTTGAATATTTTTACAAGTTTATAAGTGTGTGATTTTTTAAATGGCCAACAAAGTCTTACCACTTAGGTAAACTTAATGGCAAAAGACCACCTACGAATATAGACAACGTTGGTGACCCAGCACGCTACTATTCCAGAAAAAACTCACTGCTTGAAGGTTCACTATGATAAAATCTATTACTCAAATACTCAACCCAGAGCATTTTATTTCTGACAAGACTCAAACCCACCATAAATGGAGTTCTTCGTCTTTATTATTTGAAGAGACAAAATAGCTTTTACTTTTCAAAGGCACACATTTCATTAACAAAAGTAAAGTGAATTTAGAAAACCTTTTTCACCTTACAACAACATCGATATTACTATTACTATATATAACATTTAGGGTAGATCTTGTCTATAGTAAAAAACCAACCTTTTATTTAAGAGTTAATATCTATCTCTTTGTCACCACATGGAGAAACGGAATGGTAAACGGGTGGGTTTTTTTTATTTGGCTTTTTTTATTGTCTTTTGCTGATATATTTTGGTCTTTTATTATAGTTTACATTTTTAGCCCGTTAGATTTCTATGTTTCATTTTTGGAATTGTAAGTTCTGTCTTTAAGTTGAAGCTTTATTGTTGTACATTCAAGTTTGTTTACGTTTTACGCCAGCTCACGGCATAAGTTCATGTTAGTTTTTGCCTATGTTTAACGTCATGTAGCGATATAAAATTCACATTTTTGCTTAATGATTTTCCCAGGTTTGGTTGTCATTTGCTTACTACCTAGGATGATTTAATGACATACGCCCCGCAACACGGGGGTTAAAAGCTAGTTAACCAATAAAAAGAAACGTCTTAAACTGTTAAAACAATTTGTGGTAGATTTCAAAAGATAATAAAACACATAGTTGTAAGCAAATACAATTTTGCATATAATATATAATAAACATCCTTTTAAGTTTTGGGTGTTTTGATGACTAGCAACTTACTAATACGAATTATTAAACACACTCTAAATTTTATGTTTTTATATAGCAAAGGTGTTCATTAACCGATTCAGTTGGTTATATGACTTTTCTTTAGCCAAATGGATTACAGTTTCAAAAACTGATTTTTAATTATTATTTAATAACTATAATTATAAACGTTATGAAAGTCAAATTAAATCTATAAAACCAACAAGGGTTGTCTTTGTCTCCCCCATGGTTGACCTTTCAATATTTTAATTTTAAATGTTAGCTTAATACAGCACGTAGAATATAAATTTGACTTTAAAAGTCAAGAGTTTGACAATTATTAGATATTGAATTGAATATTAATACAAACAACTCTTACCCTAAGCCACAATGGGTTATTAAAAGTTTGGTCATGACTTGTAGCAGATTAATGATTTTTAATAATATATAACTATTTTAAGAAAAAATTTACATAGTTCTATATGTTTATAAGTAAATTAGTTAAATGTATGATAAATAATAAATAAGTCAAGATAGATTCCAAGCTAAGTTCAAACCTAAGCTCGAAAAATTACTTATGAGTTAATCTTGAGCTAATAAAAATAGAGTTTGAAATAGTCATGCTCAAACTCTCCTAAATAAAACATGACAAACTCGAGATTAAGCTAGCTCAGGCTTGGCTAGTTTATACCTATTGCTATAACTAATACAAATCATCCTTTAAAATCAATCATGATATTTATAGAATAGAAAAACTAAAATTCTATTAATAAACATTAATTATACATTATATTATACACTATAAATAAGCAACAATTTTAAGCTTAAAGTACTTTTACCTTTAGCTTTGAGTGGTTTTAAAAAAATAGAGTTTACTTTTTAACCCAAGTCTTTCTATTTGTTGCAAATTTAACTTACAAAATTGATTTTATTCACCTAAAAGTCAAAACTTTTCTTCATTTATAATTTAATCTCACAACTTTTCTACTTTTTATCTTTCGTAAATTTTTTATTTACGTTTCATACTAAATTTTACGAGTTACCACGGAGCAACGTGCTTGTGTTGTTCAACATTTTTACGTTTCGTTCATAATTTTGCAAGTTAATGTCACACCCCGACCCGCAGCGGAATAAAAGTCGGGGCATAATTGGGTTATCACCAAAGCTCATGATATTTACTAAGAAGTTTCATATTTATTAAATTCAAGTTACAACTTAATTATCCAATAAACAAAATTCATACAAATACAAAAGAAAACCAAATCTAAATGTTTATTCCAACGCAATAACTTGTTTATTCTTCTAGGCCGTCCTAAGTGTTTCTTTCCTCAACTGGATCACCTGTATCATGTGTAAAACAGGGGGAAATTTTGGGTCAACAAAAGTTGGCGAGTGAACCTTGATAAAACATTTTTCATAATTACATGTTTTATTTATTAAGGAAAATTCGTGCATAAATCACATGTGAGCAAATATATAAATGTAAACAATCACAAATCACATTGAATGAATATATGACATGAATGATGATGTATTTGAGATCAAGGCTCAATCAAACGGAGCCGATCTAATGAGGCACCTGATGCTCAACCCGTATCCCACGGGGAACTGATGGGCCTAATGAAATGCGTGCACTGAAATGATAAATTTGATCCACATATAAATCACACAACAACCAATACACATTTGATCACAAAATGATATAAGCACACGTGTTTAGATAAAATAAAGGAATAGTACGACACATGATACACCCCAAAACGTGATTAAAACGGGGAATGTCACACCCCGACCCGCAGCGGAAAAGGTGACCGGGGCATGATTGGGTTATCATCAAAGCTCATGACATTTATTAAACGTTTCATATTTATTAATACAATTTAATGGAAATTTACAATAAATGATACAACATGTTCTAACTATCAATCTAAGCTTCTTGGTTCTCTTCTAAGGCATATCCTATGTTTTCCTTGCTTCAACCTGTTCACCTGTATCATGTGTAAAAAGGTTTTTGGATCAACATAATGTTGGCGAGTGAATCCTATGGAAGAACATTTGAACAAGTTTATCCAATTGATTATAAATAATGTGCATACCACATATGAGTAAATGTAGATGTAAATTTATTCACACAACACATAATATTGAATATTGAACACACAAACACCAAATGATTGTTTTGAGGCACGCGTTGTTCGACTCGTCTCCCACGAGGAACTGATGGGCCTAATGTATGAGTTTTGAGGCACGCGTTGTTCTTACGAACTGATGGGCCTAATGTATGAGTTTTGAGGCACGCGTTGTTCTTACGAACTGATGGGCCTAATGTATGAGTTTTGAGGCACGCGTTGTTCTTACGAACTGATGGGCCTAATGTATGAGTTTTGAGGCACGCGTTGTTCTCGTCTCCCACGAGGAACTGATGGGCCTAATGAATGAGTTTTGAGGCACGCGTTGTTCTTACGAACTGATGGGCCTAATGTGTGAGTTTTAAGGCACGCGTTGTTCTCGTCTCCCACGAGGAACTGATGGGCCTAAATAATTTGCATACAACTTTGACAATATGTAATATATCACAACCAATAATAGTTACATTCTAGTTTAGTTCATATAATGGTATAGCACAAATTTGCATAAGAGAATTAGTTTAAACGACACATGATACACCCCAAAACGTGAATAAAAAGGGGGAGTTTGTAAGAATTCACTCACATTGGGTGCGTTCGGTTGATGACGTTGAATGCACGCGAAGTGGTTTTAACCACGAGTGAGATTAAACCTAGATAAATCGCATTACGGTTTGGTAAGTAAACGGGTTTTATTAATCTACTTTAGTAGGATTGTTGGGTGTATTTTTGTGAGTTTGAGGCTATTTTCTAACCTTAAAAATGTTATTTTTAAGTATTTTTAATTGATTTTTAATTAAAATAATTAAATAAAAATAATAAAAAAAATATTTTATTTTTGCTACAGTTGACTTTTGACCGTTGACTTTGACTAACGTTGACCGGTTCGAAGGCATATTATTGTGCGCTGGGTGAGGCTCGAACCCGAGACCTCCCGTACGCGTGCACGCAGCTCTACTAACTGAGCTACGTGTCTAACCCGTCATATATCCGATTTTAATTACATATATACATTAATTAGAATTAAACAGAAATCCTTTATTTTTAAAAACGATTTAAATCACACAACCGGTGCGCTCCACAGGTCTCGAACCCGGGACCTGTGGGTTAGCGGACACACAGTCCACCGCTGGACTGTGTGTCTCACTTGGTTATAAACTCGGTTATCAATATACTTAACATATACTTAAATCAACCCGGTTCAGTTTGCTGAAAAAGGAATTTTTATCAAGGCAGCGTGTGAGGGACAATACTCGAACTCGAGACCTTAGCGTTAAATGTGCACACAGTCCACCGCTGGACTGTGTGTCTAACCCGGTAATTAACTTGATTTTAATTATACTTAACCATTACTGAAACGTCGTCTTCTTCACTGGTTTTCACCGGAAGTGGCGACTGACTGGTTCGAAATGTTGATTCAAGTTTCTTTAGCGTTGTAAGATCAATTACAGACGAGATAAAAGTAAAAAGAAAGGAATTTAGGCGTGAAAAGTACCGGCTGTTTCTCCTCTGTTTTCCGGCAGAACTCCGGTGGCAGCAAGTTCTTCCGGCGACGAGTCTCTTGCAGCAGAGAGTCTTCCGAAGGCTTGCAAAGGGTGTGGGTGATTTCGGTAAAAGTTTAGGGGGTTCAGTAAAGCTCGGAGGTTAATGATACGGTTTTCCGGCGACGTAATAAAAATTTCCGGCGAGTGAGTTTCGCCGAGAAAAGGTGCGATTTGAGTGTGAAAGGTTTCTGGCGAGTTGTGGGTGTATTTATAGGGTAGTATTGAGATGAATGGGGTCTGAATTCGGTCTAAATTCGAAGTCAGCCGTTCTCCGGCGGTTATGGCTGATGTCGCGGGTTCAGACGTCGGTTATAACCGTCGAGGGAGTTAAGTCTTCGGTTATTATGAGCGGAAATGTAATTAAACGGCGAAGTCGTCGGGATTTCCGAGACTGCTATTTTGGGCGCAATTTACTGAATTTAACTTCGGAACTTGAATATTTGAATTAAATGTTTCCTGATATTACCAAAAAATCAAAGCGGCGGAGTGGTTGTTCGGTTAGGTGATAAGTGTTGTTGAGCCGGTTATAGACCCGAGTTCGAAACCCGGCATGAGTAAAACATTTTTATTTTGTTTTTTTAACAGATTTTCAAAAACTAAATACATATCCCCGCATAATAATTGATTACGTATCGTTTAAAATTATTTTGGGCATTTAATTCGCAACAAAAAAATTTGACTGGCTGTTCGGTTGATAAACGGAGCGGGTTTGGTAACTCCGTTTGTGACGGATGTTACAGGGAATTTGTAGAGATTCACTCACAGTGGGTGCGTTCCTTGATGACGATGAATGCGCACGAATTTATGATTCAACCGACGAGGGAAAACTAACCTAAATAATAACAAAATGATTCGATAAATAAATAAATTTTATTTGAGATTAATATTTTTAATTAGTGTTCTTAATGTTTAGATTTATTTTTGTGAGTTTAATGCAAATTTTTAACCTTAAAAATCTTTATTTTTAAGTATTTTTTAATAATTTTTCAATTTAATAAATAAAAAAAATAAGAAAACAAAAATTAAAAATGGGTTGACCTTGTCAGGTCTGACCGGTCGGATAGCATGTAATTCAGGCAGCGTTGACCTCCCTCCCGTATACGTGCACGCAGCTCTACCAACTGAGCTACGTGTCTAACCCGAAATATTCTCTTATTTAATTATTCTTATATACTAGTTAAGGAATTTTCTGAAATTCATTTATTTAAAAAGGTTTTGGAAACTATTGAAATGGTGCACAACCGTGAGATCGAACCCGCGCCCTGTGTTATGTTTGCACCCAGCCCTACCAACTGGGCTGGGTGTCTACCCGGTGAATAAAGAATTTCAATTATATTTATACATTATGTGTATTGTTTTATATTAAGGTTGTAAAAATGTTCGGTTTATATAGAGAATTCGGCATTATGTATGGGACTCGAACTCGGGATCTTCGCGTTTCAAATGCACACAGTCCACCACTGGACTGTGTGTCTAACCCGATTAAAATCCCTTCTTTAATTATATTTATAAACTCTTTGATACTTCATCTTCTTCCTTAAATCAAACCCAGAACTTACAACTCGACCGAAAATTGTTTGAAACAAAATCTGGTTGACTGATTAAGATTAATACATGCTGAATAATAGATTACAAAAAGAGTTGAGAATTATACCGATTAGAAGTAAAGCTTCGGTTTTCCGGTGATATTTTCTGGCGACTACCAGACAATTCCGGCGAGGTTTGGAGAGAGCAGAAAGGTTTGAATTGAGGAGCAATGGGCGACGGTATGGAGAGGGTTTAACCGGTATTTATAATCACCCAAAGTCTCAATTATAACCCCTCGGTCATTAACTTCAAAATCGGTTATAATCATTATACACGATTACCGATTTGAAACTTATCAAAGGATCAGTTATACATGAACAAATAACCGAAAGCATTGATTGACTTTGATGAAGATGATTGGCGGTTTCTGATTTCGAATCTTGTTCTGCGGGTAAAGGTTTACACGAGCTTAAGTTTTAAAAATCATAGTTTTATTCACATGAGGTGTAGGTGGTCCAGTGGTGTTATGTGTGTGTGACATAGGGGGTGACCCGGGTTCGACTCTGTCACACCCCTTTTTATTATTTCTATTTTTTTACACTTTATTCTTTTGATTTAAAAAAATTCTTTTTATTCTTTAGTAAATTTTAATTATTAATATTAGTATTATTATTATTACATAACAATAATTATATATATATAATGTCCATAAATTTATAATAACAAAACAAAAATACTTAACTATTACACAGGGCGGGTTTTGAAACCCGTTTTACGCCGAATGTTACAGTTAACTCGACACAACGTCCATGTGTAGTTCAAGATTTTTACGTCTATTATTTTTCATCTTACAGGTTCGTCACAACACGTGGGTCATTGATCAACTTAGTTATTTTTTATATGTTCTATGTTTCGGTTTCTTGCAATTTTAACCTCACAGAATTGAATTTTTAATTTTAACACAAAACTTTTCATCTTTTGCAATTTAGCCACACTACTTTTTTACTTTCAACTTTGATCTCCTATACTTTTCATCTTTCGCAAATTTTCGTTTTACGTTTCGTACTTAATTTGCGAGTTAACACAATGCACCGTGTGTGTGGTTCAACGTTTTACGTTTTGTTCATAATTTTGTGAGTTAACACGGCGCAACATCTATGTGTGGTTCAAAGTTTTTTACGTATATTTTTTCTCATTTAGCAGGTTCATCACAACAGATGGGTCCTAGATCGATTTAGTTACTTTTTTATATGTTCTACGTTTCGGTGCTTTATATAGTTGTTACATATGTTTTGGGAGCTTTTAATTTTTTTTTTGTATTTTTCACTTTTAAACCAAAAGTTTTTATCTTTCATATTTTAACTCCTTTGGTTTTTTTAGTTTTAGCCCAAAGTTTTTTAACTTTTTTGTTTAACCCCAATACTTTTTTATTTTTAACTCTGGTCTCCTCATACATTTCATCTATTGCAAGTTTTTCGTTTTACGTTTCGGTATAAATGTGATTTACTTTATGTTTGATCAAATTACAACGCATATATAGGTTACATTGAGTTCAATCAAGTACGTTGAAACGCGTGTTTTCATATGGTTAACACACCACATAACGTTTGGACTAATCCATTCGATGTTTGCGATGTACCGCGCCGCAACACGCGCGAATGTTATTGCTAGTTAATTTTATTTTGTAACATGTGTTTTCATATCATGTGTTTTCTCTCCCCCACTCATAATCACTTTCTAAAATATGAAAAACTTACTCATAAATATATCCATAACTTGTTGTAAATGCTCTAATCAGTTTTTGTGTTTGATTTAATAGGTGTGATTAAGAGTGAACGGTTCAATTTTGAATTTTCAAAACAATGCAATTTTCAAAGAAGTGAGTAAATGTATCAATTGAATTTATTTAAGAATCATATGTGAATTAAATGTGATTTAGTTTTTTTTTTTTTGGTTGTAAAATCTTAAAATTTGCTTTTATCATATTATATTAAAATTTTAATTTCTCTTATAAAATAATGTTTGGCTATTATTGTTTTGGATTGGATTGAGAGATATTTTGATTTTGGCACTTGAACTAGCTAGTAGGTATGTCTATATGAAGAAAGCACATGAAGTAGTATTTACCCAAATAGGAAGGAGTCATGTGAATATGTGATTGAACAATAATACTTTGGCCTTTCCACTATGTTTGGAAACCGTATCCCACACCACCTTAAACAAACCCAATTATTTATTCTTCGTTTTTCACATGACATTATAATTGGCCTTTTTTAAAAATTGATAATTAATTCTATTAATGAGTGTAAGTGTTTTTCTTTTCTTTTTTTTCACGGGAGTTATCACTGACACGAGCCAAATCATGATACAAAAATTATCAGTTTTAAGGTGGGTTATAACCCATTTATTAAACATATCAACATGAACATGACCTTTTTAATCATAGGTTAACCCAAATACAACACTTTTAATAAATAAGTTAATTTATTAATCCGTCTAATGGTTTTTAAAAAGTTTTTATTTAGATTTTAGAGATGCTTCTTTAAATCTTATAAAGTTTAATAATTTGATTTTTAATTTTATCTCTGACTACTAATAGTCAGAAATAAAAGTAATTTTTCATCTTGTAAATTTATTACTTTTGTTTTTTTTATTTCCTACTACTTTATTCATTATTATAAATGCCCCTCTTTGATTTTTTCAATCCTTTATCCCTAATCGTAAAAGCATGTTCGTTAATTGAATACAAGAGACGAAAAAAAAACAATTAGAAGATCACAAATTACAAAAAAAAATAAAAAAATCAACGAGTCAATCCAAAACACAATCTGTATATGGCACGCCTTTAAGTGCCCGACACAGCACACACAAACCTATATATAAGTCATGTTCAAGTTATGTATAGACTAAGTTAGACTTAGAAAATCCGACTTCACTTCTTCTGCCCTGCTTTGTAAAACTCATTCAATTAGCAAATTTCTAAGAATATAACGTCATACCTAAGAAATCAATTTACACCATAAACCAAAAATATAAAAAATGTTATCACTTTAAACAAAAACACCATAAACCAAATATAAAAAATGTTATCACTTTAAACAAAAATATTGTTTATATTGCAAAGGTAGGGCAAAGGGAATGACATATGGAGCATGATGATATTGTTAGTGACTTGGTGTAGAGTGAATAGATAAATTCCATGTCATTACGCATCACTCCAACTCATTTCACCTCCTCCCTCTCTCTTCCTTCACTTGTCTCTCTCTCTCTCTCTCTCTCTCTCTCTTTCACAAATCTTGTTTTCTCCTTTGAACTATATATCCTCATGGCACCTGGCATTTAGGGATTCTCTTTCTCCTTGACTCTTGGATTTTCATCTCAAACATCCCTCTCTTCTTACCAGGTACTCTCTCTCTTGCTAGTTGTTATAGTCACCATCATATATTCATATGTCACTCTTCAACAGATATACAATCATTCTTGACTTTCTTGACTGTTTGGTTGTTTTAGCATCTGGGTTCATCTTAGAATCACCATATTGATATAAAAAACTTGAACTTTCACATGGGTTTTGCCTTAATTGAACTGGGTTCATCTTAGAATCACTATATTGATATGAAAAACTTGAACTTTCACATGGGTTTTGCTTTAATTGAATTGGGTTCATCTTAGAATCACTATATTGTTATCAAAATTAGTAATTTCACATGGGTTTTGCTTTATATGAACTGGGTTCTTGTTATTTTTGTGTTTTGATGGTGGATTTTATTAGTTGAACATAATGAAAGTAGGAGAATATGAAATCTTGGCTGTTAGAATCACTATATTGCTATCAAAACTTGTAATTTCACATGGGTTTTGCTCAGTGTTGTAAGAATCGCTGGCAGGCTAGCGATTAATTGGGTTAACACGGATTAATCGGGATTATCAGATTGAGATTTTTTATGTAATCTTCAGTTTTATATATAACCACACATTTTTATGTGTATTTTTTTTTGCAAGATAAGTTTTAACCCCTCATCGGCTCATTTTTTTTAAGTAGACAAGATTAATCACTGAAATTTACAAGGTTTGACCGGAAAATGGCCGGAACTGCTGATTTTTGGCCGATTAGGACTGCCTAGTGCCGCCGTTGACTGTCTAGCGATTAGCTGGCCGATTAAAGGAAAATTACTCGGTGAACCTCCGACTAGAGATTAATCCGAGACTAGTCGAGATTTTTGCAATCATGGTTTTGTTTCAGTTGAATTGTGTTCTTGTTATTTTTGTGCTTTGATGGTGGATTTATTATTTGAACTTTGAACATAGTGAAAATAGGGCAACTTGAAATCTTGGAGTGTAATTGGATTGTGGGTAGCTTGAATTAAGATAGGCAGTTAGAAATTTCGGTTAAGAATCTAATGGTTTTCTTCGTTTTGGATACCAATTTATATGTGCAGAATACAAAACCTTAAACTTGACAATGAATTCTGTGTATTACAAAGAACATGATGAAGGGATTGCTTCTGATCCGGTAGTTTCACTGTCGCCCGCTTCGGGTCCTTGGTGGAGTGGACTTGTAACTCAATCCGGTTTCGAAGAATCTGTGGGCCTGTTGAAGAGTTCTCCAGAGGGAAACTGTGGGGGGCAGCTCTTGCCTATGGGTCCTAAACCCTTGGCACGAGCCACAGATCATGCGGTGGCAAATGGGGATATGACTCAGTTTAATATCTTCAATGGTAAAGTTATAGAGTTTTATATCTATAGTTTATATGTAAATGATGAGATTGTGTTTAGGAACAATCATTAGTTTATGTAAGTCTTGAAACCAAGGGGATGTTTGGGATCGCGTTTTGAAAGTGATTATCTTATTATCACGTTTTCAAGTCACTTCACCGATTATTATTATTATTATTCAAAATTTATAATCATAATCACTAAAGTATTCATATAGCTTCACTGTTGTCGAATTTGTGATACGATTAATATATGACCTAAATTGAATAGTTATGCAACTCGCTCAGTCACCAATTAGTGATTTTTTAACAAGTTTAACCTAATGTAGCATTTAACGTTGATATAAAGTTCGCTCGGTAGTAACCAAGTTTCATAACTGTTCCAAAGGTTTCAAAACAATGAAACAATATTGGAACTTGAATGGATTTTGGGGTTGAATAAAAAGTTAGGCGACTTTAGTGGAACAATATCGAAACTTAGTTACCATTTAATGATTTTCACCATATTTCATCTTGAGAACTTAGTGTGTTTAGGGCTTAATTCAAGTATTAATCTTGAAAATTTTTCATAAAAGTTGTCTTGGGATATTTAAAGAAGTTTGTTTTAAAAAATTAGACCAGTAATCAATCTTGTGCAGAGTTTTGATCAAGCTTTAAAGTGATTCAGGTGACTCCAAGAGTTCATCTAACGGTCAAAAACCAGTGCAGTTACAGGCTGCATGCTCTTTGCAATCTGCCGCACAGGAGTTTGGAGGTCATCTTCAGCTCGGGTTCGGTCAACCCGCTGTGGTAATAAACTAATAATTATATTTATTTAGTTAATTCTTATCATAATCTTTATGATTAGTGCTTATACTTTTTTTCGTGGCTTTTGACGATTTACGATAGATTTGTGGCAAGTATCCTTACGGCGATCAATATTATGGCGTGCTCGCTGCTTATGGACCTCAAATTGCGGTATGTACTTTCTTTGAGCAAATATCTTTGTGGGTTCAAATTAAAAAAAAGTGATCGACCGAGGGATTGACTTGATTTTTTTTTGTTTTTCAGGGTCGAGTTATGCTGCCTCTGAACATGAGCACCGATGATGGACCAACATTTGTGAATGCAAAGCAGTATCATGGAATAATCAGGCGTAGGCTATCTCGTGCCAAGGCAGAAATGATGAAAAAAGTCACAAAAAGTCGTAAGGTAAGTTTATAATGTGAAATGACCTTTTTACCCTCAAAAACTATATCTTCGTTTTCATTTGCTCGTTTTTTGGCAGCCGTATCTGCACCTGTCACGTCATCTCCACGCAAAACGCAGGCCAAGAGGTTGCGGGGGCCGCTTCCTAAACACGAAAGAACTCGAAAAAGCTAAAGCTGGTAACTTAGATTCAAAAACGACCGATCATCCAACTGGATCCCAGAGATCCGAGGTTTTACAATGTGATAACGAAACAAACTATGGTAGGCCTCACATGTCGGGAACGGAGGTTACGAGCATGTTCTCGATGGGAGACCTTAATCGTTTTCCAATAGGGAATCTTTCGGTTGTTTCTCCTTCCGACATGATGATGTCTGGCAATGCCATTCGTGGGTTTGGCACGCAGAACAAATGGGTTGCAGCGGATCCCGGTGGTGGCACCCGCTTCAACCTGGCGATCTGATGGCATACAGGGTCTGATGTACTGATGTGTCAGCACATCAGACCCCAATCGTGGATAGTCAAACGGGGCTGGGTCGTTCCGCTGTTTGGCTATGGCAAATCATCCTTGGCTTTTGTGTTAAGGTTTTGTCTTTATTCTAAATTCCCCCTCCAAAATGTTGTTTTGCTAGTGTTTGGGAATTGTTTAGAGATGCTAATAGCCTTAATACACACATATGGTGTACAAACATTTCTGCTAGATTTGTTTGTTTCACCCTGTTTAAATTATTGTTGTTGTTTGAAATAAAACTAACCTTGAAACCTAGTGTTTTCAAGGTATGTATCATGTGTGATTTGACTTCTAGACATTTGGGAAGTTTCATGTATTATTATGTTTTGATTGATGCCTTGAAACTATCTTGGGTTTTGTGACATTCAAACATTTAGGAGGTATCATGTATTATGGTTTGATGTTTTATAGTTATGTATTTGTAGGTATCATGAAATTTCTCTTGAATGCTTATGTTTGTGATATCAATATCATTTATATGTTTGGGTTAATATTTTTAGCTTAGTTTTTTCTTTAGTTGATTAATGCGAGGTTACAAAATTATAAAATTGAAAAAAAAATCTATTTTTTAAAGAAAATAATTATCTTTTAAAAACACATGCCAAAAACTCCGAGTTGCATTGAGGGGCATTTCATCCTCCCTACCTTGATTTTAAAAATAACGTTGTATACACGGCTGATATGTGAGGTGACCAATGCAGTGGGCAAAACACGTTATCAAAGGTGATGAACAACGGTCTCATGAGATGGAGCTCAGGCACTGATTTGATTTACGCCTGAAACGTCAAGCGCATAATAAACACTTTTCTATTTATATACACACTTTTGTTAGGTTGTTATATAAGGTTATATCATATTTTTTGGGCTAGAGGCGTACGAAAAGATCCGAATTTAGAACCGAACCCGAAATATCCGACAATTAACAGCTTAAACTATGGAATGCCAAACACTCTAGAAATTGAACACACTGACTGACAGTCGTTATAAACAACACTCAAAACACGTAATAACACACAAACACACACTCAAAATCATCGATCAATCGTATATCCAATGGCCGCAATTCAAAGCAAGCTGTTCGTCATCCTCCTTTGCTCGATTTCACTGATCGCACCTTTTGCTGACGCCATCGATGTCAAATACTGCAGTAAGTTTGTTTATTTGTTAGTTTATTCAGTTAGGGTTTGTATAATTGGTTTTGATTTGCAATGATTAATTGTTCTATTATGTTATGTTATGAGAGAGATTTGAATTTATGTTATGAACTACAGTTTTGGATTGAATTTGTGCCCTGTGTTGACTTTCAGGACTAATGAATTTGATGTTAGACCTAATGCTTATGAAATCTGGAGTTGATTTTGATTCTATTTGATGTTAGACAATCTGAAGTTGATTATGATTCTGCTCTGTTACATTTGTTGTTAAGAAGTTGTGTGTTATTAGGAATGCAGCATTGAGATTTGGTAGTTAAGTTTGTTTATTTGTTAGTTATAAGTTTTCACATTTCATTTGAAGGTCAGAGGCGCGTAGTAGGATTCGAGCATCTTGAGTTAGGGTTTGTAGAATTGGTTTTGATTTGCGATGATAGATCGTTGTGTTATGTTATGTTAGGTTACGACATTTAAATTCTATTATGTAGTTTTGTTTTAGATTGAATTTGTGCTCTAAGTTGACTTTTAGGGCTACGAAGTTTGATGATAATGTTAGACCTAATAATTATGAAATATGAAGTTGATTTTGATTCTGTTGTGTTACATTAGTTGTTAAGAAGTTGTGTGTATTTAGGAATGAAGTATTGAGATTTGGATTTAGGGTTTCTGGAAGTTTCTATCTGTTTGAAGCAACTGGGAGGTAATGAAACAGGGTTGATAGCATTAGAATTCATGAGCTGCTTTGTTAAGAAATAGAGTTTCTGCGTGTTAGAGAATTATGAATTTGTGATCACTGTTTGCTGAACGGTTAATCGTTATTAGTTGGATTCTACATTTTGATGAAGTATGTCTTTTGTTTTATTAGCATATGTATTAATACATGTACAGATAAGAAGAGTAATTATGCTGTTAAGGTAAGTGGAGTTGAGATTAATCCTTACCCAATTGAAAGAGGCACAGAGACCACCTTCACTATTAAAGCATCTACAGGTGCGCGTCTTATTCTAGTTTCTCTATTAATGCAAAACAAGCTGGGAAATCATGAGAACATTAATTTGACCAACTTGTTACTCAAATAGTCATTGACTTCTCTTATTGAAATAAAAATTCGCTTGACCGTTGCAAGTTATTGCATTCAATCTAAATAGGCCACACGCCTCCGAATTATGAAATTTTGTTCATACGGCCCTAAGTCTTGAAGTTTTGCATCAAGTGTCACGTGTTCCATTGTGATTGGTTTTCCATGCCATAGATAGGTGTGTAACGGTCAAATTATGAATTTTCTATATAAAAAGTGGTCAACGGCTATTTTATTGAACAAGTAAGGTCAAATTGACAAATTTTTAATCCAAGCGTTAGGTGTTGGTCAGCAATTAGGATAAATTTTTCTTGCCTCTCATTATTTTTATGAGGAGTATAAGACGTATTCCTGTCAAAACCATAGTTATGAATAGCGATGATAGCGAGCGCTATAGTGAATAGCATAGCGTAGCGCTGGATCATCGTTGTTTGATGTTTAGCGCTCAATAGCGTGAAATAGCGACAGTTAGTTTTTTTTCTTTCTTTTTTAAATATTTTAAAAACCGAAGTTTTAGGGGCTGTTTGGCAACCTCTGACTGGGTAAGTGTTAAACCACTAAGAGGTCTGAATGAGTAAGAGGCTCTGAACCAATAAGTGCTGAGCCAGGAAAGCGTTGTTTGGTTGGACCTCTGAGTGACTGTGGAGAATGACTTTTTTACCCCTCTGAACTAATTTGTGTTATATATGTGTTTGTTTAACGCTTTGAGTGACTGTACTAAATGATTAATAATAAAAAAAAAATACAAAGCATCGTACAATCACAACGGTTCTTCATTTTATTTGATCCGCTATGAGATTGCGTCATAATCTATAAACTACATAAACCCATTAATATAGATTATTTTGATTATATTTTCTTTGACAATTGACTTAAACAACCATAAAATTTACATAAAACCAATCAACCAGTTACCACCTAAAATCATCATCTCTAAAAAATATGGCTTACATTTTCTATTTAAAAAAGGGCTCACGTTGAGGATGAACATGATATAACTCCAGCTAAGCATTTGACAAATATGAAATAAAAAAAAACTCAATAAATCGCGTATTACATAAAGCATCGATATCAATATCTACAAATAAACCAACTTATGAACTGTTAGTATCTTACTTCCAGATTTTGTAGAACCATATATGGTCCCACGAGTATTTAAAATCTTCATAACAAATAAATTATATAAACACCAACCAGACAACCTGTACAAAGACTTCCATGATTAACTAGCCATTTTGAGTGTTGTTCAATGATCTTTCAGAAACATTTAACTTAACACTCATGACACTTCCTTTGAAACTAACAAATAAAACACTAATTGGATAAACTTTAAACCGTACATTTACAAACGGGTCAACTGGGTTAAAATTCGCCTCTAACTGGTCATAGAGATAAACTTCAAAACTGAGCTAATATATAAGCTCAAGAATAGCTCAAAGTGTACTCACAAATCACAATATAGAAACCTCTTAAATTATTTCGATTCGTATTTTGATCATCCATATCGCAATCTAGTTTTCGAGATCATTTTTAAAAACTCAATTAACTACTAAAAGAATTGCCAAGGGTGCAACTCTGATTGGAGCCATGAAGGGCACTCGTGAAACAAACCTGCCAGCTTACAACACAGATCATAGAAAAGAATAACAATTGGTGCAAAAACAAACCTAGTAAAACTCTTCTGCTTCAGCATATTCTCAAGCTGTGAATATCTAGTTGTCGCAGAGATGATAGCCATTTCTCCACCTTCATCAGTGCTTGGTACCAGTACCCTGATACCATTCTTTGGTACAGACTGCAAAAATAGTGAATCAAGATTATTACACATTTGTCCTCAAATCTGGTATCTAAAGAATTGCACATCAGTGCTAGGTACCAGCCGGAAAATTTTTTTCTTTGACGCGTTATCAAAACCACCCGACCCATTGCAACTTTTACTAGCATGACACATGAAATAGTCATTTTGACCCGTTATCAAAACCATCCGACCCACTAACACATGATCTAAGGACCTTACAAACAAGAAGACAGTTGCAATATCAATAAAATCATGGAGGGCACCAAATTAATAAACTGAAACTTTGTATGTATCATTATAATTGTAACATTGCAGGAACATGCATATATATATATATATATATAAATCATTCTTTGCAAGAATTGTGATATCAATCTTGAGGATGCTACAGAAAAAAAGGAAATCTATACGCATGTAGGAAATAAGTTGAGTTGTGGTCTTTTATCAGATCAAATTCATCACAAAATAAATTGAAATTAGGGCAAATATTGGTCTAAATATTGCACAGATAGAATAAATTAGGACAAATATTGCAGACATCGAAGCGCCTAGGGTCTGAAAATTGCACAGATTGAAGAAATTAGTACATACCTGAATTTGATGGATGGCGTGTGATTGAACGACGAGGGTAAAGGATGGCTGGGGAGAAGAGAACGACGAGGATGGGAGGTTGGGGGTGTGAACGACGGGGGTAGATGTGTCTTGTTTTTCATTCAATTTCATTCAGCGTTGTTTTAGAATCTGAGCGATTCAGAGCCCCATTCAGCCATCAGATGTTTTATTTTGTTCAACCAAACACCTTTAAATCTGAACGAATTAGAGATAACCTCTTAATGGTTCCATTAAGAGGCTACCAAACAGCTGTAGTCTTCACTAATTGCATCAAAAAACCTTAAATTCGTGAATATAACCCTATTTTTTTAAAGTTCTAATACGTTATTGCTAAACATCAAATACTGCTTGCTATCTCATCGCTATAGCTATGTTGCGTATAGGTAGCTTGTCGCTATTTACCGCTATTCGCTATTAACAACTATGGTCAGAACTGGTGAACTTTTGTTGTGTGTCAAAATAGGTTGGGTTGTTTCTTTTTGTCCGTTACTTTTGAATATTATGAATTCGTAATATATTAAAAATGATTACAAAACATACGTTATTACAATTATACTCTTGTAACGCTTTTTGATAAATAGAGTTAGGAGGTTTTATGCATTTTGTTGGCACCGTTTTTATGGTTTCTTGGAATGCAGAAACACCAATATCTGGAGGGAACCTTGTGATCGATGTTTCATACTACTTTTTTGGGGTCTATAGTGAGACTAGTGACCTCTGCTCCAAGACATCTTGCCCTGTTGCCACTGGTGACTTTGCAATCTCTCACTCCCAATCATTGCCTTCAGTAACACCTCCAGTAAGTGTTTTTTTTTCCTGCCAGTTTTAGCTTGTGCAAAAAATGCTGTTTATATTTTCATCCATGGTTTTACAACACGGTCAAACAACTTCATATCAAGCCGTATTGTTTCCATGATTACTTTTGCTTGATGGTGGCTTTTGTTTCTTTTGAGAGTTGCACGCCTATAGGGATGTCATTGTTATTTTGGTAGAATAATTGTATTGTGTATATTATTATGAAATAATACAAAGGATATAAATTGATCACACATTTACATCTTGTACTAAACTATAAATATAGACTAATAGGCATGTTGTTAGAACCTTTCTTTGGGCCTGCTTTTCTGCATTATGCTTTTTGGGCCTGACTCGCCAGTGGGTTTTTATTTAGTAGAGGATTCTGGTTGCAATATGTGGCAGTGGCAAGTTGTCCATGAATCTGGGTTAACCCTATTTAAAGTTTTTTTTGGCATACTTAAAATGTTTCAATGGTCAAATCTGTTACTCTTTGACAGTCCTTATAGTTAGTACACGTGACACGTCCTACCAGATATTGGTAAAATAGTGTTTCATAGTTTCTGGATTATGAGTGTGTGGCTTTTTTTGCGGGTGAGGGTTATGTTAATTTCAACTACAAGCAGTGGCGGACCCAGAAATTATTTTCTAGGGGTGCGAACGAGGGGTTTAACCAAACTTTCAAGGGGTGCGATCGGGATTTTTGTCTATAAAATACACTATTTTTTCAAAAGCTGCGCCCACCCACCCACCCAACACATTACCTCGGTCTGCCCTGACTACAAGCGGTAAAATGGTGGGTTGGGTCGGATAATGGGTTTTGGATCATCTGACATATTTTTACACAGATCAAATGGGTTAGGTTAACCTGCTAGTTCTCTTTCTCTCTCTTGCTCATTTTTTCTATATGATGGTTATATAAAGTAATTTATGAAAACTGTTTTTGGTCAACAAGACATCTTTGTTTATGGACTCCATATTTATCAATTAGAGACATCTTCAGATTTAAAGTAATCTTTTCTATAAAGTGAAAGTTTGGGTTACTTTGTTTATGGACTCCATATTTATCAATTGAAAATTGTAATATAATTTTATCAACAAACTTTGTATATCAAAATTATTGTTCAGTAATAAAACAAACTAATAAACGACAATAATATTACATCTGTGTATACACTTAAGCTAGAAAAAAGTAGAAAACAACCTTTAGTTAGCCAATTTCTTTATCCAAATCATGGCCTACTGCGGTCCAACTTCCAACCTAATACGGCCCAGTTGGTTTCTAAATGTATCAACCATTTGCCCGTTTCAGCCCATCAGATAACTTTTCATGGCCCAAAAATACCCAAACACTTGGCACCAAATGGGTCACTTAGGTAGTTAGGTTATTGATTTTGAGCTGAAATCGGCTGGAATAAGTATCTAACTACAACCTTGTCCGAGGCTTTATTAAATGCTAGTTTTGATCCCCACCACACACAGATGAATTCTAGAAAGAAAATAGAGATATCCATATGGATATTCATATCTGTATTTATCTACTTTAATAGGAGTCCTTATTAAATGTATTCTTTACTTTAAAAAATGTTCTAATGATAGTCAAATAAGTAACCGAATCAATGGATGATGGTAGAGTTTGTGTTCGTTTTTCTATGAAGCTGCTAACACGTATTACTGTGAACAAACCAGGGTTCGTATACACTCCAAATGAAGCTGCAAGATGCTAACAAAAAGGAGTTGACATGCATCACATTTGACTTCAGCATCGGCTGGTACAGCTCCGAGTCGGCAGTTGCTTCCAGTTAAGTGACCAAAACATGTTATCCCAACCAACTGCTTATCAATATTGTAGATGATCCATGTATCTTGTGTCTTTTGAATATGTACTATGTTGTTGGATGTTAATAAATGAATGATGTTTCCCTGTGTTGTATCTACTTATTTCTTTTAACCTTTGTAAACGCATAATGGTCGCATTACCCATGTGCGAAAAATGAGTATCCTAATCAAGAAATGGGCATCATGGTCCAGGGGGGCAGAATAGTCTTTGAACCCCTCCATTATTTCTGTAACTTTATGCCCACAAAAGTCTAGTTAAAGAGTGTCAATTGTCAAAAGCTGGTTCTTAGCCCTCTGCAACACCCCCCACCTAGCCCCCCCTTTGTATTGGTGGTGACACACCTTGTCTCATATTTGTTTTTTAGCCTAGTTTGGTTCACTAATATCTAATTATTTAAATAGTATTTGTCTAATTAAATACAAGATTAATAAGATCAAATCACTGTTGTCAATAGTGAAGCTAGTGTACGCTATCGCGCACTTCATAAATATAGCGGGATTTTAGGTTTTTTTTTTGTTTTGGTTTTGTTTTAATATTATGCCATTAGGATTTTTTTAATGTTTAAATATAACTATTTAATACAAATTACTTTTTAGATGAAATATAAAATTTTCTTCCAGTGTATCGCTATTGCTATTTAGCGTGTAGGTAGCTTGCCGTTATCATTAGCTATTCACTATTGACAACTATGGATTAAATGTAAGAGGAAACAATAATATTGAAATTTTAGTTTACATCAATTTTTTAGTCAATTCTAAGTCATCTCTCATATCTAACCTATCCAAATATAATCTTATCCCTACGACGAATATATGGTGACATGTAATGGCCTACATATGCGCATGTTAGTCGAAAGCTATGTAGGTCATGTTAGTCCTAACAAGTTTTCGATGATATGTACAATGTAATGGCCTACATATGTGTTTGGTTGAAAACTTTTGGTGCAACTTCATTGCATAAGTGTCTTTAGTTCTTTGTAACTTGTATGTTCCGATTAAATGAACTTATTTAAGTAATATCTAGGGCTGTAAATGAACCGAACGAACACGAATAAGGCCATGTTTGTGTTCGTTCGTTAAGGAAAATAAAAAATAAAAACATTATTATCCTTAAACATTGGACATAAACCATCAAATGATAAATCAAAACACAAGAAATCTACTATAACCACCAAACGATGAATCAAGTTTAACTAACTTAGGGGATGTTTGTTTACCTTTTAATGAGGCTCTTAATGGTTCAAACTTCTTACTGGTTCAGCACTTAACGGTTCAAATGTTTGTTTCTCGAGCATATGTCTAAATGTTTTATACAATTTTCCTCTAAATGGTTAAGCATTATACCAAGTCTCAATGGTTAAGACCTCTAGTCTGAATTGGTCTGATATTTGCCTCTGAACAGTTAAGGATTATACATGCTCTTAATGGTTTAGACCTCTTACTGGTTCAAACCTCTTACTGTCAACACTTAACCATTTAAAAGTTCCCAAACAGCCCCTTAGACATAATTCTTTAAAGTTTAGCTTAGACATAATTATCACAAAAAATGTCTTAGAATGTCCAAATTTTGGCTAACTTAGAAAATATTAGGGTTTCAAGTTTTCAATATGTTTAGATAAAATGTTTATTTTTTAATATAATCAAATGAATACGAACGAACGTAAACGATTGAACATAACCGAACATATTACCGAACGTTCACGAACGCAGGCGAACGAACGAGACGAGACCTGTGATCGTGTACGTTCGCTAAGCTAACTGAACGAAAATATTTGTTCGTGTTCGTTTGTTAAACTAATCAAACAAACATAAACGAACTTCTTACCGAACACTTCACAATACCAACAGGATTTAGGTAATAGCTTTGTTCATTTATTTATAAATGCACAATCAAATTTGCAAAAAAAAATGAGTAAGCTAATCAAGACATGGGCATCTTGATCAGTGGGGTAGTTATAACTTATAAGAAGTTGAGACATGTATCATGCATTGGGCAAAAAAGTCATTTCAACATCCACTACACCATTAGCTTTACATCCACAAAAGTCTAATCAATGAAAAAGACTACAAAAGAAAAGGTGCTTTTAGCCCTTGTTACTCGATTATGACTGATTCCACATCTTGTCTCCCATTGTGTTTATAATCCGGTTCACCATCTTCATCATTGCCAAACATTTTGGTTAATTTTTTAGTCAATCTTTGAGGTCTTTTATGTCATTTTACTTATGCCCATATGTGCTGTCAGTATTGGTTAATACTAGATATATTGAGTGTCAAACACCAATCTGCATCGGAAAAAAGTCGAGGTATTATTGGGTTATCACCAAACCTCATAATATTTACTAATAAGTTTCATATTTTTTAAATTGAAATTAACTTCAAATATCCAACACAAAATTCATACAAACACAAACAATAAACCAAATGATTGTTCCAAACGAAATAAATTGTTTATTCTTCTAAGGCCGTCCTATGTGTTTCGTTCCTCGGCTTGTTCACATGTATCATGCGTAAAATAGGAAATTTGGGTCAATAAAAGTTGGCGAGTGAACCTTGATAAAACATTTAAATAATTGAATTTTTTTTGTTTAAATAAAATTATACATGAATCACATGTGAGCAGATGTATATATGTAACCAATCACATTGTATAAACATATGACATAATAAATGATGTATTTGAGGTCAAGGCTCAATCAAACGGAGCCGATCTAATGAGACACTTGATGGGCCTAATGAAATGATTGCATTAAAATATAAAATGTATCCACATATAAACCACGTAACAACAATACACATTTGATCACGAAATGATATTAGCACAGCGTTAAATAAAATAAAAGGAATTGTACGACACATGATACACCCCAAAACATGATTAAAACGGAGAATTTGTAAAGGTTCACTCACCTTTGGTGCGTATCCTTGAGTGGAAAAAAGAGAGCGCACGAGTTGCGGATTTAACCGACGAAGAAATACTAACCTAAAATAATAACGCGATAACTCGATAAATAAACAAGCTAATATTTTTGGTTAAAAATCTTTCTTTAGATTTTTAAGTTAATTTTTATTGGTTTTATTGATATAATAAACCTTTTGAAAGTATATATATATATACATATATACATTTTAATTGCTTTTTAAATAAGTCATAAAAATGAATATTAAAATAAAAATAAAATATAAAAAAATTGGTCAGACTGACAAGGCTGTCAGTCGACCGGTTCACTCGGATTATAAGCATGTGTGTGTGAGGCTCGAACTCATGACCTTTCGGTTGCGTGCACGCAGCTCTTCCAACTGAGCTACGTGTCTAACCCGTAAGAATCCGGATTTTAATTAATCTTATACACATGTTAACTTCATTCAATTCTGGTTAAATTTTAAAAAGGAAAATAAACTGATCCGGCCGGTGTGTGAGACGGGGTTCTAACCGGTGACCCTGGGTTCGGTTTACACCCAGCCCAACCAACTGGGCTAGGTGTCCAACCCGACACTACTGGTATTTTAATTATATATAAATACTCCTTAAACTTCATCTTCTTCCCATAACAACCCAGAACCCGATCGGTATTTTTATTTTGAAACAAACGTGATTACCTCGAGATGTTTAACTTATATGTATAACATTAAATGAATTTAAGAGTAGAGAAATCGTTTTACCGATCAACTGAGACTATTTTTTTGACGGATTGAGCTCCGGGAACAGATTTCCGGTGAACTCCGGCGACGGCGATGATGACGAAAGAGTAGAGAGAAATTTGAGGTGATTAGGCGAGTTGGTTAGTGTGATGAAGCTCAGTATTTATAGATGAAAACAAAGGAAATTTCGATTTCGGTTTTTTGGAAATAGCTAAGGTAATTGAAGATGACAGCCCAACTAATTGGGTTTTGCCAAAAATAAATCCCGAGCCAGTTTTCGGAGATTTCAAAAAGAGGGGAAAGGCGCGTCTTCGAATGCGGCCATTGATGCAGGTTTCATCTTAGATTCCACATAAGAGTTTTAAGATGCTAACATTTACACAACTTGTGTGTGAAGCCCAGTGGTGTTTGCGGTGTGTGTGGAACCGGGGGAACCCGGGTTCGATTCTCGGTTCCTTCCTTTTATTTTAAAACCGTTTTCCTTCACTATTTTTATTATCTTTTTGAATTTATTATAAATAATTATTAATTAGTTGATTTATTTTATAAATTAAAAGATTATATATATTATATTATTCCTTTAAACTTTCATCATAAATTTATTTCATATTGTAAATAATAAACTAAACGACGTAAGCGAATATTCTTTGATTGATAAAATGAGGCGGGTTTTTGAAACCCGATTTACACGGATGTTACATTGAAGTTATAACAACTTATATTGTTATAACTAGCTTTACCTTAGTTTAGTTTAGTTTCTCAAACCAAAAGGTTGGAACATACAAGCCCACCAAAGACAAGCACCAGGTAAGATCTCTACCCCTCACCATCTATTGTACCTTATCCGGTCCCATCATAAGCGACCGATGTAACATTTTCGTTCTCTTTTATGGATGTTACTATCAATGTTTTCATAACGAGACCGTATGTTTTATCGGTCTGGTTCTGAAAACAGTGGTTATTACACACTCGACAGACTCTTGATAATACTCGAGAGTATTATAAATATCGACTAGTGGCCCTTCATTTCTTTTAAGCCTACAATGAATGGAAAGAGAGGGAGATTCTTGGGTAAACCAAATTCCATTTCAACTATCACTACTCTAAAACAAGGTCTAGTTTTCCATGAAAACACTTTCAATCAATACTCTCAAACACCATCAAGTGAAACAAAGAACAAAGAGGTCTCTAGAGCCCTCATGAGATCAAAAGAACCCGAAAACCGTTTGTTGTTGGTGGACTTTGAAGCCAAGTGTCCACCAGGAGGTAGTGACACGGTCATCCTTTACACAACAAGCGTAAGAGGCATACGCAAGACTTTCGAAGATTGTAACACCATTAGGTTTCTTTTAGGGAGTTTTAGGGTCTTGTATGATGAAAGAGATGTTTCCATGCACATGGAATTTAGGGAGGAGTTGTGGCGGACATTGGGCGGACGAGTGATCCCTCCACGCTTGTTTATAAAGGCAGACATGTCGGCGGGGTTGATGAGGTGGTCGAGTTTCATGAGCAAGGGAAATTGGTAGACCTTTTGGATGGGATACCCAAAAGCCCGGCTTCTGGGCCGTGTAAAGGGTGTGGTGGGATGCGGTTCGTGCTTTGTTCATCGTGCAACGGTAGCCGGAAGGTGGTCTTGGAGGATGTATGTGAGAGTTATTCCCCATTGCCGGTTAGATGTGTGAAATGCAATGAAAATGGGTTAGTTAAATGTACTGTTTGCTTTTGATGTCTAGAAATATATAGCAGTCAACATTAGTGGCATAATATCGCATGTAGTTCGATTTGTACCATGAAATCTATGGTGTTAGAAACCAAAGTAGATGAAGATAGATTTAAGGTTTAAGGTTAACGTGTAATTATGCGCTAACGATTGTGGTATCATGTATTTTTCATGTCAAACGCTCAAGTTGTGTCAAGAACAATTCATTTCAAGAACTGTGAGAACCGCGTAGCACACTTGTATCCTTCGCTTTAAGTGTATAGACTATAGACTATTTAAAAACCGATATTTATGAAGTTTTGTTTCTCCTAAAAGTTAAATCACAATGAGTTCAAGAATTTTGGTTAGGTTCTATAGACATAGGCTATGCTTGTATGAAGTAATTAATTATATATGTTATAATAATAATAATTAAAATGTCTGATATATGAATCTTGTTCTTAGTTTCCGTCCTCGTACACTATTATATAATATTCAACGTTAAACTATTAATTAATGAAACAAAACGTGTGAAAAAAAAAGCTCGTTATTCTTTATAGCTTTACTATAGCTTTGATTACTTCCATACATTGGCGGATCTAGCCGGAGTACCAAGGGGTAACGTTTTAAAAGAAATGGGTAATGAAATCGAAAAAACGTCAAATTTTTCCAAAATTTACACTACCGCCGGAGCGCCAAGGGGTAGCAGAGGCTACCCCTTATTACTATGTACATCCGACACTGCTTCCATAATACTATACAGTATGGAGGGCATGAAACACCACGTGACAGCCATGTTAGCAACTGTTAGCAGGATGACGTGGTGTCAAAAAGCACATGGTGGGATGAAGCGTGAAAGGGTGGCGTTGTATGACATACATTTTTTATATTTATTATATATTTAAAAAATAAAATAAATCTATTAAACGTAAAAAAACATTAATATTAATTGAAGAAATAACCCGTCCAATCATTCCACGCCACGTCATTATCACCATATTCTCCATGTTGGGTAAAATTGAGTCACTCCCTCCCCTACGCCAACATCAACGCCAACCAAGGGGTGGTGTGCAGCGTGGTTAAGGCGTTCATGTCAATACCACATTGCCTACACCATGTAGTCTAAGCATCATATGCATTATGCTACTATAACAAAGCCTAGAACACCACTTTATGAATGTTGGTTTATCGCTCTCAGTCAAAGGGTGATAAGCCATAGCTAGATTAACTAGTGGCCAACACCAATCAAGCACAAATTTTAAAACAAAACGACCCTATTTATTAACGTATGTTCCCAAGTTTCATAAAACGAAACAAAAGAAGAGAAAATAAATTAAGGAGAGAAACGAAAGAGAGTGGAAAGAAAATATTTAATTAACTACCTTGTTCCCGATGAGTTCTGAGAAAAGAAAAGTAAATATTTTATGTGTTAATAATTCTTTTCTTCCAAATCTCTCCAGTTTTGAAAGATTTAAAATGAAGGAAATAAACATAAGTTTTCCCTTCATTTCTCTCAATTTCTTTCCTAAAAACTCTCAAACACGACTTTTTTTACATCCCTTAAAATCTTTTCTTTTCAGTCGTTAAAGAAACTAAAAAACACAACGTAAAAAGGTAAGCTTCTCAACACACAAAGAAAACCTAAAAAAGAAAAACAAACAAAGATATAATCCTTATAGAAAAGTATCTAGAAATCAATTACTTGAATAATCACTTTCCAATGAGCTAACTTAGCGGTGTTCAAAAAAATCTGGATTCGAAACTAACACCAAAATATCCGAATTTTCGAATTCAGATTTGAATGTTCAGATAATTGGATAATCAGATATCAGAAAAAATATAAAAATAATAAATATATATTATATAAGCATTATGTTTTGCTTAAATATAGTAAAAAACAATTGTATTCGGATGTGGGTTTATGAGTGTTTTTGTTTTCGATATTGGAAATTTGGAAAATCAAATACATGTTTACTTTTAATCTATCCACGAAATGGATTTTTTATTTTTTATAACTTCGGATATCCGTTTATATATCCAAAAATTTCGAATATCCGAAAGTTCATATACGAATTTGAATATTGTATTCACTATCTAAAATTTTCAGATGTTCAAAAACTAGATAATCCGATCTTAAACATCTCTCTGCTAACTTATATAATATTTTAGGAAATAAAAGCATAACTACGCTATAACATATTTTATTATGACAATATAACACCTAAATGGCATGTAAGGTATTAAGTGGAAATCGGCTTAAATCAATAAAAAAATATACAAATACACCAAGTTATCCATAGAAACATATTTATGTATTAGATCTAGACTTTCAATATAGTAAACAAGATAGTGTAGGATCAGCGGTTTGTGGTGTTCGATGACAATCTCATGACAGGTTGAGTGTCGACCAATATAAATACGCTTGGGCTCATGACAATTATCCACTTGGGCTGGAAGAGTTGGATCATTGAATGTGTGTTTCTCAATGTGTTTAGCAATCATGGTGTTTAGGTGGAGCCTTAAAAGAAGAAATGGTTTTCCTTGGACCAGGTCATACATTTACGGTGTTAGATTCATTCTTATAAGTGGTTAAGACATTATAAAGAGAAATAAAGAGCATAAACACTTGTATGAATTATGACTTGTGCTAGAAACATGATTTGTTTTGTTTGGGATATTAAGGTTGGGTGGTATGGGTTAGCGTCCTCCTCTACCTCAGCCCAATAACACCCGGTAGCACCCCGTGTCCATTTCCCGAGCGCTATTGGGGGCGGGCGTCGCTCTCTCATTCGCCAGCACAGTGATAGTGTTAAACGAGAGAAAGTGGTGGGGCCCATGGGCATAAACAATCAAACTTTTTTTTCCTCTCTTTTTCCTTTTTTTAATGAAAGGGTTTTATTTAATTACATATGTATTACTGGAAGAGGCAATGGAGCCCCCTGTCTACGTAGCGTTGATGTGGCACAATGTAACCCTATTCAATACCATACAACCTAATGGTTAGTCAGAAAAACAAGATATCACCCATGCGAGTTGGGTTTAAAACGGACTCCGATTGAACTCATTCTAGTGGCATTTGAACTCGTTAAACTCTACGATATTAGATTTAAGGTTTTCGCTTTTAGATGTTTAGATTTTAGATTTTAGAATTTTCTTTTCTCCACTAGGCATAATGCTTATACACCAATTCAGGAGAAAACCCAATAAATCTAAGAAAAACCCTCTTATGAGAATCAAACTCAGTACCTAATGATCCCTGAGCCTTATCTCACCCCTATATATCAGTCATATCACTAGGTTATAATACGTTGGAACATGAGTTAAAGAAGGAATGTATGATTTGAATTTACTTAAGTAAGCTTGAGTATGATCTGATACAAAGAGTGAAATTTCTTGGTAGGAATATTATGTTGTAAATCATTTCCCTTTTTAATGGAAAAACAAATCATCATGATCTTTAATAATTAGAAAAAGGGAATAGAAAACTCAAAAAGAGCAATTTGTAATTGTAATCATAGTGTCGCAAAAAGCTTCAAAATATCTCGAAAATTGGAAAAGAAAGTAATTCACAAAATCAAAGATGATGTATCTTATATTTTTATACATGATGCACTATAACGCTGTATGGAGTTGGGGTTGAAAATTAGGTGTGTGAGATATGTGAATTTCATATTAGCACACGTCAGAAAAGCGGTGTAGTGTAAAAATGAAAGAAGTGGAACGGGAATAAAAGGGTGGCGTTATTCAACGTATGACACATGCTTTTTATTTATTCAAAATTTTATAAATTCTATTAATTTAAAAGAAATAACACTAATACTAATTAAAAAAATAACATTAAAAAAACATTACATAATTTAAAAAATAAAAACATTACATAATTTAAAAAAAAACGAAACTAAAAAAAACACACGAAATAAAGCTAAAAAAACATTACATGATTAAAACTAAACGTTAAACCTAAACAAAATTAAACAAAAAAATCTAATTATCTGTCACACCAAAACGCGTTTGAAGTCACGGTTGTAGGCGTGGTTGTAGTTAATGAGGGCGGGCGACTTGTATGATGTCGTCTTCCGCATCACCACCCTCATTTTCCACCGCGTTGTGCATCGTCTCAAATCTTTCACTATCCAAACGGATAGTCCTAAAACGTGAAGAAAGTGCATCCATGGTTCCGGTGGTGTCACCCCTATAAATACAAAATTTGTTGAAAAATACACCCCCAAAACGGAGCCGAGCGATTACGAGGCGTGTAGTGGGTAAGCGCTTCTACACACGATTCACACAATGCGATGTCCTCTTCTATGGTCCACGGAATCATTGCCATTTTTTCGAAATTTTTGAAGTGAAAATGTGTAAAAAGTTAAGAGAATTTAGATGAATTGTGAGTGTTTGTTAAAAAAATATGGAAGAATGGGGTTGTTTATATAGGTGAAGTTATTTATTTTTAAAAAGTAATTTTTTTAAATTACCATTGACACTCAACGACTACGACCCACGTCCACCCACAACTCGTTACGTCGCCCCACATATGTCCACGCCCACACCCACACCATGTGATCTAAGTTGTAAATGACAAAAAAAAAATAGAAAAATCCTAACACAATATGTTTTTTTTTTCATTTTTGAGAAAATAAAAAACAATTGATCTTCAACGATGATCGAACAAACTCTGTGTTGTGAACCAAGTCCATACAAGGCCCAATCGACCACTGACTGTATCTCATCCTTATTTGCCCTACTTTACCCATGCTCTATCATAGACAATTTCAACAAAATCTTTCAATTTATATGTATTAGAGCTAATTGTTAGTAACCTAACAAATACGAAAATAATTATATACATGATTATAAATATACATTGGTCACCAAAATCTTATACATGCTACACATGGTTTACTAAAGATAATTGTGACACCTTAAAAACAATTTGTGTTAAGTGTAGTGATATACATTATTTTTAAGAGTAACCTTACAGAATAGTAACTAAATTTTTAATTTTTTTAATAAAGTCACTCACTCTTATTTTGTCTCTTTAAAATCATTCAAGTTTGATGCATTGGTATAATGTTATGTAATTTTCAGGTTAACAGATCACCTTCGTAATATAGCAGGTCATGTTTCTTTTTTAGTATTTAAACTTGAATAAATAATTGTATTTTATTCTTTAAATTTCAAATAATAATATTAAAAATATTATAATGAACTCTTTCACATAAAATAAATTATCATCTTCTTCGTCATCTTTGGTACAGACCATCTTCCATTGAAACATATAAGATGCCGCATCATCAAATGGAACACTAAATTAAAGTTTAGTTAGTTTAGAGGAGAAAAAAAGTTTGGATGACTTAACTGAAACAATAGGCAAACTTAGTTACATTTGTGTGGCATTTTCCCTTATTTTTACCAATATTTAAACGCACGTTGATTCTCCTATGTTCGAAAGAATGCTAAATTATATGTGAATCAATACATGTTTACCAACTATAATGTTTTGATCATGTCACTTTAGTTAATAAACAAATGAAGCGACATTCCTTGTATAGATATACATGTAAAGAAACATTCCACACCAATCATTATTGAAATAAAAAAGTGTGTTAGTGTTAGGGATAAGATTTGTACTAACCGGTACCGGTGTCAAAAATCCTGAAAAATGGGTGCTAGTACCGCTATCGAAAATACCTGGTACAGTACCGATACAGACCGGTATTTGAAGGTAAAAACCGGTACCAGTACTATTTGCTTATCCCTAGTTAGTGTTGTTAGAACATAACCTAACGCAATTAACATTAACCCCTAACATTTTGAGTGCATTTAACTATATTTCATTAAAGGGATCCAAATTCTCGACATATCATCTTTCCATACAAAAAACTCTACTATGTAACTCTTCTTGATTATCCCAAATCCATACTCCCTTTATCATCCAAACAATCAATAACGCTTGATTACATTAATATCAAAGTTATTCTTATAGATGCTACATAACCTATAACCCTTACCCTATTATACCTCCTAACTCAAAAAAGTATGGCTTCATGTATAAATTTCATATATTCGATAAAATTACGCAACAGTAACACTTCCTGTTAGCATCCAACCAACCATAAACATTAAAACCCGACCTTCATTAAACGTGTTCAAACCCTAATCAAGATATTAGTCCATTACTCTATTCAACATACCAAAGATAGAAAATATCATAATCTTTAACCACAAACTACAAAAAGATAAACATTTTTAGGGTACTAAGTGCAACTTTTCATCAACACAAGTTTGTTGAATTGTAGTAAAACACAAACAAAGTCGAAATCCAATTTCACCACCACCATCACCAAACCATCTTCAAATATTCTTTTAAAGCTTTTTCCTCTTCATGAATCATCGCTTCAAGCATCGACTCGCTCAAATCACATTATATTACACACTTTGGGGGCAACATGTACACTATATTACAAATCACATACTCACAATTAAAGTTGTTTATATAAATCCTTTATCCGTTAAAATATGATACTTGTTATATTATTTTTATCACATGCTATGTTCATTCTTGTGTTCTATAAGCTCATTAACTATGCAAACTTACCTTAACAATTATAGCGCTATATGATTAAAGCACTGCCCGTACTCTCGTGGTATTGTTAAGAAATCTACTTTACGGCCTTGTCGTTTCGGCGACAATGATATGCACGATTGCGGTATACTTTAGCTTGACTTATAGATAACATATGCTAGTATGTTAACGAACAATGTATGTAAATTACCATGTTGGATATGAAACAACTTTTAGTCACAATTATGCTATGTACTCAAACTTGTATATTCGTCAACTTTTGTTGATTTTATTTTAATACATGTTTCAGAAAACTAGTGATGACGCTTAAAGAACGATATTTATGGTAGACTAGAAACATACCTAAACTTTAATTTATGTATTTATTTCGTGTTTTTATGTTTAATTGCATCATGTTGTAATTTCCATTCTAAAACAATGTATTTCCCCCTTTTTAGTACAAATGATTTCGAATTACCTAATTATTTTCACAATTAGCATGTTATGAAGTCTTGAGCAATCTTGTTTTCGTCTCACTCCGATGTTTTCGCCATCTGTTGGGGTGTGACATCAAATATATATTTAACTTCTAATTTATAATGATAATGATATTTTGAATTAAATTCCAAAAAAAGAAAAAAAACAAAATCTACGAATTCTTAAGTATTATGATAGACTGGTATGTTTGAAACAAACTTTGAGTTACTACGAAAATGATCATATGTAAACCCAAATACGAGCTTAAATATTTTTCATATTTAAATTATATTACGTGATCAACAGTTTAAACTTATTATTTAAAACTTATACGTTTATCGATAGAGCCCAACAATTTATTAATGTAGTCTAACAGTTTTTGAAATTATAGGTGAGTAAGATGGGATAATTGTATAATAAAATAAGGACGATTAAATTTATAGGTTATCTAGATAGTTTTTCATTGTTTAATTTCACGATATAAAAATAATTAAAAAGCTCCTAGAGAATTGATCATTAAGCACCTTACAAATGAGTTGAGGATTGATTACTATGAGTAAGCGACTGCAAGCTTGTGGGATTATTATTAAATACACGTATTTGGCTTATGCAAACAAGCACTTTAAACCTTTGTAATACACGAGACTATAACCTAGTTAGTTAACGAACAACTAAATTTATAGGAATACATGTAAAGGTACATTCTAAACCAATCACTATTGAAAATAAAAATTGTGTTGGTATTTAAAGAAGATAACCTAACATAGTTAGCATTAAAACCTAACATATTGACTACGTTTAACTAATTAATTTCATTAAAGAGTTTCAAAATCTTGGCACATCATCCTTCCATAAAAAGTCCACTACGTAACACTACCTTATTATCCCAAAGCCATACTCCCTTTATCATCAGTCGATTAATAACTCCAGATTACATTTACATCAATGTTATTCTTAAATGATGTAACATACCCTGTAATCCATACCCTATTACAACAGTTAACTCAAAAAAAAGACTTGCTTCATGCATAAGTTCGATAGAATCACCCCACAATAAGTCAATAAGACTTCTCGTTAGCATCTAACCAGCTGAAAATATCAAAACCCGACGTTCATCAAATGCGTTCAAACCTAATGAAGATATTAGTCCATTACTCCATTAATTAAACTACCATAATTCATAAACACAACATACCAAAGATAGAAAATATCATAATCTTTAATCACTAACTACAAAAAGATAAACATTTTTAGGGTAATAAAGTGCAACTTTTCACCAACACAATTTTGTAGAATTTAGTCAAACACAAAGTCAAAATCCAATACACTTCACATATCACCATCACCATTACCATCTTCATAACTATAAACCCCCAAATCAAATCTTCTTCTGCAGCTTCTTCCTCTTCATGAACCATCGCTTCAATCATCGACTCGCTCAATTCTTCTTCGCTTTCTCTCTCATCACCAACTTTCTCTCTCTAAAACTCCTCCCATCCTTCCGTCAATTCCTCTCCAAAACCCTAGATTTCCTCAAAATGGATTCATTCTTCTTATTCTCCGACTCAATCGATGAAGATTCACTTTACGGTACCCGTTCGATTAAGAGTTTATCCGACCTAGACCCCGAGAAGCTCTATCTCGTCGATCACAGGTAACTTGTGCTTCAAGTTTGCTAATCAGTTAGTTAATTAGTTGGTTAATTGGTTCAGTTTTGGTGTGACATTGTTGCAGGTGGTGGAATGAGGCGCGGGAGGCGATGTCTAGGGAAGTGGAAGGGGATTTGTATGCTACAAGTTGTTGTTTGTCTGCGGATTTTGAATCTGAGATTGTGTTGGATATGAGGCGGTGTGAGGGGTGTAATGGAGAAGAGGAAGGGGTTTTGGGGCGCGAGTATGCGTTGGTTTCGGAATGGATGTTCTTTCGGGCGCTTAAGTGGTTAGTGAAGTTTGTTGAGTTGATCTAGGGTTTGTTTATGTTGTTGCATACATTAGTAAATATATTAGTTTTGCTGCTGTTATGAACATATTAGTAAATATAAGTGAATTTGAACAATTCGAATTATGGTTTATATTAGTGTTAATCTACCAGTCTCAGCACGCGCGCCCGAGGGCCCACACATATATACATTGTATGTGCATGCTGCTAGCGGGGCGTCAATCTAACAGTCTAAATTGAACTTTGTAATTGTATTAGATTGTGATGTGATGATACCATTAGGGTTACTGTTGTAAAAGAGGTGTATATACAATAGAACATCATATTACACATCTAGTCCCTATGCTATATCATGGTAATGGAATGGAATGTAATTGTTACCTAGAACTAGCATGTGATTGTCGACAAGATTTGAAGGTTTTCCGTGCACATATATTTGATATCATATAGTATTATTTGTTCTTTTTGACTGTAGTATTTCTTCTCTGTTTGATGTTCTTGGTTAGATGAGAAAAAACTGGAAAGCAAGACACGAATGTAACTTTTATAGAATATCATTGATGTTTACTACTATATTAAGGCATTAAATATCTTTCACATTTATTGTCTAGAGAGGCGTTTATTTAGCTAGCTCAGCAAGTGCTTTTGAAATTGAATAAAAATACCATAGAAATCCTGGAACCGGTGCTGGAGCTTACGATAACATGCATAGAAATGTAACGAGTGTGAGGGTGGAATTATTTGGAACTCTCTTTTACTCTATGTCGGACATGCTACACTGAAGTACTGTAATAATAATTGTTAGAAACACTATCTTAGATTTGTGATGTTTGCTCTAGGCCACATTACAGGTGTAGAACAATCTTTTTGAATTGCTACGGATCATACAGAAATCTTGAATTTAAGTTTTTGCGCTTGTTATTGTTTTGTTTGCTCTTTGATTTAACCATTACCATCATAAAAAATCATTTTTACATTCCCAAAATCATGTTTGTAGTCTGTTATTCAACTGTTAGATGACTGGTATTGTTGGTCATCAAGATAATTTTTTTTGCAGGCATTACGATCTGAAGAAAGTTCAGAACGTAGTATCCATAGAAGATAATAAGGCAGACTTGTTTTTCTTACAAATCAAGCTTTCGGTTTCTGCAACCACAAATTCATTGGTAGTAAGGATCGGCGAAAAGGTATAAACTAGTGGTTAGTTGTATAAATTTTATATATACAGCCATTAAATGTGTAATTTAATGGTTTTTATAATTTTAATCTGTTTTGTTCAGGACAATGAATTTAGAGCTTTTAATAAATCTTGTGAGATATTTAGTGTCAATACTGGCTTGGTAAGTGATTTTTAACCTCTCTTTTTTGACCAATGCATAACTGCCATTTCGGCTTTGTTGAATGATTCCCCGTTTTTTGCAGTTGAAGATTTGGGATTTTTCAGGACAAATTACAAACTTGTTCCTGCAAGGCAGAATGTCACCTGGTAATTCTGGATTAGTGAACGATGAGGTAGTTACTTTGAAAATATGCCAACAACTGAGTTGAGCAACTTTTTTTTTATTTTTAATTTTTTTGAGAGTAAAATGTCATTTTCGTCCCTGTGGTTTGGCAAGTTTTGCGACTTTCGTCCAAAGGTTTGTTTTGTGCATCTAGATCCAAAAGGTTTGCAATCTTGCCATTTTCATCCGGCTCGTTAACTTCATCCATTTTTCTCTGTGGTCAGGGGTATTTCCTTCTTTTTTGTTAACTTAAGGGGCAATTCGGTCCTTGTCAGGGGTATTGAGTTTTTTTTACATAAAGTGAAAAAGATCGAACTTCCCTTCAAGTTAACAAAAAAAGATAAAAATAACCCTAACTTAACGGAGAAAAATTGATGGAGTTAGCGAGTCGGATGAAAATGGCACGATTTCAAATCTTCTGGATCCAAATGCGAAAAAACAAACCTTTGGACGAAAGTCGCAAAACTGGCCAAACCTCAGGTAAAAAAATGGCATTTTACTCTTTTTATTTTGATATTTATAGAACCGTATTTTAAAACTTTAGTATGTTACTGCAGATTTCCTTGGAGTTACAAGTGTTTGGTTTATCTCGTGATATTACGCACAAAGAAAACAGGATGACAGTTGACTCGAATACCGAACTGAATGTGAACGGTCACTCTGACAAAGTCAACCCATATGTCAGACTTGGTCAACATACTAGTAGCTTTAATGAAAGTTATAACTTGGGTTTGACCGGATTATACAATCTTGGAAACACGTGTTTTATGAATAGTGCAATCCAGTGCTTGGCGCATACTCCGCAACTTGTTGATTATTTTCTCGGGGACTTTAGAAAAGATCTGAATTTCGAAAACCCATTGGGCATGAATGTATGTATAATGTATTAAAATTATTATTAGAGTAAAGTACCATTTTCGGCCCTGCGATTTGGCCAGTTTTGTGACTTCCGTCCAAAGGTTTGTTTTTCTGCGTCTGGATCCAAAAGGTTTAAAATCTTGTCATTTTCATCTGGCTCGTTAACTCCATCCATTTTTCTCCATTAAGTCAGGGTATTTCCGTCATTTTTGTTAACTTAAAGGCAAAATTTCAAAGCTTTTAGATCTAGATGCGGAGAAACAAACTTTTGGATGAAAGCATGAAAATGACATTTTACTCTTATTATTATTTTAAGAGAGTAAATTTATAAAATTACCTTTTTGCCCATGATGACCAGGGTAAGCTTGCTTTAGCATTTGGAGACTTGATTAGGCAATTATGGACGCCTGGCGTTACTTCCGTGGGCCCTCGAGATTTTAGATCAAGACTAGTTGATTTCGCACCGCAATTTGATGGCTATAATCAACATGATTCTCAAGTTGGTGATCCTCAGTTTTAATAACTATGATACATCTACCATCTTTTAATATAGAGTTAATTACGTTTTCGTTCCCGTGGTTTGTTGAAAATAACCATTACTGTCCATTGGTTTAAAATTTGCGAAAACAGTATCGGTACTTCCATTTTTGTAACTATTACAGTCCACCTCACTTAACACCATCCATTTAACCCGTTAGTCAGACTACGTGCTTGGCATGTGCAGGGGCATTTTTGTCCTTTTCTTTGAAAAAGAAACCCTTGTAATACAAAACCCCAACCCTTCTAAAAGTAAAGGACAAAAAAACCCTGCACGTGCTAAGCACGTGGTCTGACTAACGGGTTAAATGGATGGTGTTAAGTGAGTGGACTGTAATAGTTACAAAAGTGAAAGTACATGTACTGTTTTCACAATTTTTAAACTAATGGACTGTAATGGTTATTTTCAACAAACGTAATTAACTCTTTAATGTAACTACACAAGTCTGTATCATTAAATCTTTTTACTTAAATACAGGAATTTCTTGCTTTTTTGCTGGATGGACTTCATGAAGATTTAAATCGCGTAAAAATCAAACCATATTATGAGATAAAAGACGTGGATGGAATTCCAGATAAAGAAGTAGCAAATGAACACTGGAGAAACCATTTAGCTCGCAACGATTCCATAATAGTTGACATGTGCCAGGTCAGCACTCTTTAACTTTTTTTCGGTTTCTTAATTAATCAATATCTAAACTCTTGTCATATATTATCTTTATTTTACAGGGGCAGTATCGGTCAACTTTGATATGTCCACTTTGCAAGAAACATTCTGTTACATTTGATCCCTTTTTATATCTATCTCTACCTTTACCTTCTACAACAATGAGGACCATGACGTTAACTGTGTTGACCACAGATGGGTCAACTTTGCCAGTTCCGGTAACCGTCACTGTCCCAAAATTTGGGAAGTTTAAGGATCTTATTCAGGCTTTGAGCACTGCTTGTTCGTTGCGAGATGACGAAACTTTGCTTGTGGCCGAGGTACGTACCATTAAATCTAGGCCTGTAATTGAACCGAACGAACACGAACAGAGGCATGTTCGTGTTAGTTCATGTAACTCTAACCGAAAACGAACATATAACCAAACAGCTTTTTTTGTTCATGTTCGTTTATTAAGAAAAATGAGCATGTTCATGTTTGTTTATGTTCGTTCATTTAAAACCTAAATGGATAGTTCACGAACTTAAACAAACAAACTTAAACGAACGTGATTTAACAAACAATAATCAACACAAATGAACAAGTTTAAAGAAACATAAATAAACACTAATGAAAATAATGTACTAAACATAAACGAACATAAAGTAACTTTTAATATAAATTAGTGGCTGATTACGATAAAATCCATTGGAAAACCCGTTTTGTTACTAGAAATCCCAGTTAGTTCTATAAGTAGTTAGAAAGTTCCTTTTATGTTCAATATTTTTATATATATGTATAATTACTTATGTATTTAAATTGAAACGAACATAAACGAACAAACATAAATGAACAAACATAAACATAAACATAAACGAACAAACATAAACGGACGAACAAAACATGTGTTCATGTTCGTTCATTTAATTATCTGAACAAAAAATTGTGTTCATGTTCGTTCGTTTATTAAATGAACGAACTTCCCGCCGAACAATTCACGAACATTTGATGAACTTTCGGTTCGTTTACAGGCCTAAAATTAAATCTTTTCTTAGGCTTTTTGGTTTTCCATAATTACAAAATCATTTTACTTAGATCTTAAATTGAATATTTGGCAGATTTTCAACAATTGCATTCTTCATTTCTTGGATAAACCAGCGGATTCTTTAGAGCTGGTTAGAGATCATGATATGCTTGTTGCGTATAGGCTACCAAAGGAGCAAGATTCATTACCGTTGGTCGTATTTACACATTGCCATTTTGAAGAGTAAGTTATTTCGTAATCATGTCATTTAAACTCTTAATATTCTTACACTACTGTTTATTGGGCTTCAGGTCAAACGGTCATGGGGGTCCATCTTTAAGAAGGTTTGGCATTCCTCTAGTAGCTAGGATTCCGGAGCGTAGTGACGGTTTCGAGTTACATAAGAAATTTCTTCAATTACTTGATCCACTCGTCATGCCAGAAGAATTTTCTTCAGATTCTTTGGATAATTGTTCTGTAAGCATCGCCGATCAAGACACCAAAATGGATGATGTGGCAGATGATGTAGTGATTGAGGATGTGTCAAACAGTGATGACGTTACAAGAAAATCTTCAGTGGATGAAACCTTTCACTTCTCACTGGAAAAACAAGGGATTTTGCAAGTAAGATCGAAGATTGTGATGGATGAACCGCTATTGATCCCCGAAACGCGTAGAATTTCCGTTCTTGTTTCATGGCCCGACGAAATGTTGAAACGATATGATACGTGTATTTTAAATCGTTTACCGGAAACTGGTGGGCTTCCGTTAGTTGCGAACGACCTGCCAGAATCAGTTTCTTTATATAAATGTCTTGAGGCTTTTTTGAAGGAAGAACCGTTGGGACCCGAAGACATGTGGTATAATTTAATCTTTTAAAATAAGAGTAAAATGTCATTTTCGCCCCCGACGTTTAGCCAGTTTTGCGGCTTTCGTCCAAAGGTTTGTTTTTCCATATCTGGATCCAAAAGGTTTGAAATCTTTCATCCAGCTCGTTAACTCCATCCATTTTTCTCCATTATGTCATGGGTATTTTCGTCTTTTCTATAAAGGGTATTTCGAGTATTTGTACATTATGCTATATGCTTGTACATAAAGTGAAAAAGACCGAATTGCCCTTTAAGTTAACAAAAAAGGCAAAAATATCCCTAATTTTACGGAGAAAAATGGATGGAGTTAACACGCCGGGTGAAAATGGCAAGATTTCAAACCTTTTGGATCCAGATGCGGAAAAACAAACCTTTGGATGAAAGTGGCAAAACTGGCCAAACCTCAGGGACGAAAATGGTAATTTACTCTTTAAATATTTAACGAGTATTAAGCGTGAATATGTATTAATGTTGAAAAATTCAGGTACTGTCCTAAATGCAAGGAACACCGACAGGCTAGCAAAAAGTTAGATCTGTGGAGACTGCCGGAAATTCTGATTATTCATTTGAAAAGATTTTCATACAACCAGTTTCTCAAGGACAAATTGGAGACTTTTGTTGACTTTCCTATTGTTGACTTTGACCTTTCGAATTACACCGTTCACAAAGATTGCCAGTCTTCTATTCACTACAAACTGTACGCAGTAAGTAATCATTATGGTGGCATGGGTGGTGGCCACTACACCGCTTTTGCGCAAGTAAGTAACTTCCTAAATCTTTTTATTAGAACAATATGATATTTATCATAATAAGTTGCATAAATCATCTCATTGAAACCGTTTTGCAGTGTGGTGAGCAGTGGTATGAGTTTAATGATAGCCAGGTGTTCTCCGTTAGTGAAGACCAAATCAAGACGTCTTCAGCGTATGTTCTGTTTTACAAGAGGGTTTGACGAAAAAGTCAAACATGTGCAGCAAACTTCATTATGGCCCAATGGTAGATTTGGGGCCGTTTATACATTACATCCGTTGATACAAATAGTTTGTGAGAGGGTGGCCTGTGCTGTAAATGTGACTTAGATTAGCCTTGAAAGTTTTTTGACAGTTGCCACCTCAACTTCACCTTCTTTTAGACTTCATTTCATACTGCAGGGTTCTCTTTTCTGTCTTTGTATTCGTTGCTTCCTTTTCTTTTTATATTCATTCTTTCTTTAAATTTTGGGTGTTAATGAACTGTTGAAACCAACTGAATCGCCCAATTCAAAGCAAGCTGGACAGTTTGAGATTCGTGGGGTTCGTTTTGACAGTTTCACGATTTGTATTCATGGATCATATTTATCTTTTAAAACTTTATTCTCGAGGAAGCGATGAAGATCTATATGACAACATGATACTTCATGTTGACATCTTTATAGAGATAGAGGTACATGCACTATTACTGATTGACGGTTTCATTAGAGATATCAAGAACCGGTTTTACCTAGACACTGCCGGGGGAAACCAAGTGTCAACTTTCAAGGGTTGAGCGTTCTGGGACGTTCGTTTATCCTTAAGACCCTGTATCAATCAACAACACTATTAAGGAGAAAATGGAGACACATATAGCAACTAGGGGGTTTAAAATTTAAATCCATGAAAGATAACATCCGTGGAAAAGGGGCACATGCTCTTATCGTACCATTGCTACCCACAACTTTGTTTTGGTTGATGAAGCCAAGATTAATATGGCAGGGAAAGTGGGACGATGAAGACGGTCATCTCAGATGCACAACAAATCCGTTATGTAGCTCAGGATGTCATCAATCCTTATCGAGGCTCAGGACCGACAATGTAGTACACCCATTTGTTTCATAATAGAATGCTGCTTAGGTTAAGATTGTTTTCTAGCTTTACCTAATGCAAGTTGTTTAATAACACTACAACATTTGACATTTAAAAGTCAAATCAGCTGTAGATTTGTTACTGTTGCGAGAGGGTATAAAGGTCGATCTAGTTACTGTTGCAGTTGGGTTGCCTCCTTCACGCCTTCATCCCCAAGTCCCTAACGGTTCTTGAAGTGTCAAATGTTATCTGAATGTAGCGGGTGTTGATGATTCTGCCGCTCATGTTGACCAGTTGAAAAGACACTCTACTTCCCTGTGTTCACAAGATTCAACCATCGCTCATTCATTCACCGGTCACGGTTCCACAGTCACAAGCCAAGTTTCAATATTCAAGCCAAATTGGTAAAAAATAAACAGAAAATAAATTAATTTTTTTTACAAAATGAGGCCTCATTCATTAGAGGTCTAAAGTCCTTGCTTTACAAAGAAGTCCAACGGACTGCATCTACAGGAACCAAAAGGAGACAAAACCAAGTCGACATGTGTCACAAGGCTCTTAGATTAACAAGAATCAACAAAATAATAAATTTTACTCTTGACCATCCCTAATCTAAAATCATTACAAGTTGTTTAGAAAAATCAATGTAAATTCCTATTTGGAGGACCAACACTGTAAATACCCAAAAGTTCATCTCTTACAACTTACATCATATTCATATGACCCCCTCCTAATCAATAAACACAACCTCTGCATATATAAAACATTAATTTCCATCCCTACCACAATTTTATTTATAAACATATAAGAGCCAAATCTCCAACTGCAGCCTGCACCTATAATATACCCTATATAAATGCATCTATATGTTAAAACCAATAATCTTTCAAGCGACTAGCGATCCAGAACCGAAACTGAAACAGCAAAATCTTTGTTTTTTGGTCTTTTTATGTGTCAAACTACTTTCATCCCTGTTCCGAAAATCTCCACTAATATCATTGTTTTCTGCTAATGTTGATGTCATGGTCTCATTTACGGCAAAAGAGAAAGAACTCCGGTGGGTCCCACGTGAACTCGAGTTTTCATCTTGTCGTGATACCATACCAACTTCACTATCTTTGTGCCTGAGATAAGAATATTACAAAAAAATATGTGAATCGCGTCGTATTGCGTTTAAAATGGGATCCATAGTTCCAAAAGGACAACTTTCCAAACTTCTTGGAGAGTTAGTATGTGGTTTACAGACCATTAGTTTAAAAATTGCCAAAACAGTACCGGTACTTTCATTTTTGTTAAAAATTGACAAAACAGTACAAGTACTTTCATTTTGTAACAATTACAATCCACCTTCGTTAACCCCATCCAATTTACCGTTAAGTTTTTGGAGTTAACGAAGGTGGACTATATTGTTACAAAAGTGAAAGTACTGGTACTGTTTTGCAATTTTTAAACTAATGGACATTAATGGTTATTTTCAACAAACCGCAGGGACAAAAAACGTAATTAACTCTTTAGTATATGTACCTTGAGCGACGACTTGAAAAACTGTTTCTTGATTCTAATGAGTTCCTCACCGATAACTCGTTTACAAAATGTTTGGAGTCCTTTGATTTATCATCTTCAAGATCAGCAAACACGTTGTTGATGAATCGAGATAACGACAAGGATCTTGGATTGAATCCAACTTCCCTAAAGACCGAAATGACCTTTTCAAGTGTCGCCAGAGCTTGATTCACTTCGGAACTTATAATGATATCCTTTTTACCGACAACAAATAATCTTTCGCTATTATTATCGTCATCATCATCATCTTCATGTGACTTTCCGCTTTCTTCAATTTCTTCTATTTCATTAACTGACTGATGATACATCATTTCTTCTTTCTCTGGGGTACAATGCTCTTCGGGTTGACCGATCTTGACCGTTTCTTGTTCTGAAACCTCATCAACGATCTCGGTTTCCTTTTGTTCCAAAATCTCATCAATAATCTTGATTTCTTCTGGTGTAAATGTCTCGTTTTGTAAGTTATTTTCAGAGTAGAGTGCCTTGCGAATTAGACCGTAAAACGGCTCCTCTAAAACCTTGCTGAAATCTGCATCACCTTTGGACACAGAGGCCACTTTCTGTTGTTGAATGTATAATTAGCATTAAGGAATACATTTTAACCTTTTGGGTCAAACGAGATTGTTTTTAAACACTTATCATTGTACTTGTATGTAAGTCATTTTGGTTAGAAATAATGCATTTGACAAAAAAAAAAAGGGGTCAAATGTATGATGTGTGTGCAACTAGCTTGAAAGAAATGCATTTTGATCTTCGACGTCAAACCAAACTGTTTTTTTAATACAAACTGAGACGTTTTTTTTTAGAATTAAACACTTAAAACATTTTTGAGGTTAAATATAACTCATTTTGGTTGGCAAATCACGACAAGTTAGTTCTAAGTTTACATCCTTTTTGCGTTTGAAACTATGCAGTTAATATCGGTGACCGGTCCCCATGTAAAATATCGGTGTCAAATAACAGTACCGATATTATCTAATATCGGCGATATTGAGCGATATTTGACCGATATATCAGCGAAATTCCGGATATCAGTACCTTTCTTCTTAGTTCTACCATTCGTCTTTCTTCTTATTGCTGCTGTTAGTGTTTTAAGTCTTAATGAGTTCCTACTTGCTACAATTGTTAAGTGTTTTGCAAGTTGCAAAAGGTTAATTTGTTAATGGTAGGAGAGTATATTGAATTGTTGGTCTTAAATCGCTGTATATATAATTTCTACATGATATTAAAATTACCGATATCCCACTGCGATAACCAGTGTCTCTAATTTCAGTCCTTGACCGATATCCGATACTTTTCCGCATTAACTGCATAGCTTTGAAATAACACATTTGACGAAAAAAAAAAACTCAAAAGTATGATGTGTGTGCATGCTTTCTGTTTTGAAGTGACTAAGATATACACCTTTTTATAGAGCTTGAAGCCGCTACCTATAAGTTGCCTGGAAACAAAGTTGATAATCGCCGGGGGAACAAAATCAAGTTTTACATCTATGTTTGCGATCGCCCTTCAAATATTAATTATTTAAGCTTTTTTAGAAGTTCTTAATCAAATAAATGTTTTTACCACAAAAAGAAGAATGGTAAAATTACGACGAGTAAAATGCCATTTTCGTCCATGAGGTTTGACCACTTTTGCGACTTTTGTCCAAAGGTTTACTTTTCCACATCTGGATCCAAAAGGTTTAAAATCTTGCCATTTTCATCCGACTCGTTAAATCCATCCATTTTGTAACGTTAATTCAGGAGTATTTTCGTCTTTTTACCTATTTGTTAAAGTTTATAAGAAAAGTCATAACTAGAAAGTCAACAGGGGTGGATCTTTATTTCTTAATATTGTTTTTTTATTTTAATAAAAAAATGTCTAAAAAGATGAAATTACCCCTCATTAAGAGAGAAAAATGGATGGAGTTAACGAGTCGGATGGAAATGACAAGATTTAAACCTTTTGGGTAAGATTTAAAACTTTTTGGATCCAAATGCGAAAAAACAAACCTTTAGACGAAAGTCACAAAACTGACGAAAATGGCATTTTACTCAATTACAAATAGAAACCTTCAATAAAACCTTTTACCTGAAGTAGCTTCGGTTGGCGCTCACTTTTTGCAAAGCAAGGCCTCCTACAACATCTATCCTTGTCACATTTTCTACATCGGGTATGCCATCTCTCGTGAATCCGTGAGTGCTTATATCAATGTCTTCTGTCTCAGGAATCTGACACAAGATTGTCTTACTTCTCATTCCCGAAAGGGTATCTTAGACATTTCACATATACCCAATCAAAAAAAGTATATATATCGACAACATATTATCTCAACTCAACTAAATCTTGAAAATTTTCTCGCTAAAGATAAAATTAGGCCTGTAAATGAACCAAATGAACATGAACAGAGGCATGTTCGTGTTCGTTCATTTAACTTTAACCGAACACGAACATACAACCGAACACATTTTTTTGTTTATGTTCGTTTATGTTCGTTCGTTTAAAATCTAAATGAGCATAAAAACAAACTTAAATGAACATAAGTTAACAAACAACAAACAACGCAAATGAACATAACTGATTAAACATAAAGGAACATTATATATGTATAGTAGTGATTAATTACGAGAAATTCCATTGGAAAATCCATTTTTGTTACTAGAAAGGCCAACTACCAATTAGTTATATTTATATAAGTAGTTTATGTTTAACTTTTTTTTGTAAATATAACTACTTATGTATGTAAATTGAAATGAACATAAACAAATGTAAATAAACAAACATAAACAGACGTTCACAAACATAATTGAACGAACAAAACGTGTGTTCATGTTCGTTCGTTTATTAAGTAAACGAACATATATAAACTTCCCGCCGAACAAGTTCACGACCAGTTCATGAAAGTTCGGTTCGTTTACAGGCCTAGATAACATTTGCACAATAAGTAGTGATTGTTTCTTACTGTGTTCAAAAGCACTATAATGAGATCATCTTGGAAGTAGTCGAGGCTAACAAAATGGACTAACGCCTCTCTTGCCGATACGGGCCATGAAAGCTTCATCCTTTCTTCCACATACGTAAATATGTATGTATCAACATCGGTAGATAACGATTTATACATGGTTTAATCACTGATGCAAGTTAACAAACCTCATTAACGATATTTGTTCGCCCATTCTGACCTTTTTTACGCATTCCGAAGAGATGATCCTAAATGTCGGGATATTGAACTGAGGCCACCTGATACAAACAACGATCATAATGGGTTAGGGTTGAAATGATCATTTTAAGTACTTTTTAAAAGTAGATCAGCCCGCAAACACTTTTGTTGTCAGTTTTGAAACATTTTTGTAAATTATTAATGAGTTACAATAATAAACTATATCTTGTTTTGAGATAAAAGGCAATTATTTACAACTTGTAGAAACATTAATGGAAAAACAGCTATCATCTTTTTGCACCATGTGTTTGAAATCGTTCATTCTCGCAAAATGTACTTATTTTATAACATCTAGGGGAACAAGATGGTTTGCTTGCAACAAAAAAAACCACAATGATTCAAAAAGTCAATAATTCAAGAATTTCTTTACCATTTCGGGAAAAGTCCCGCCTCCCATGATAAGCACATGCCTGTGTGCAAAGTTTCAAATATATAACTTAAACAAAAACCCGTATGGAGAAATGTAAGAAATGCCGTTAATTGAACTTACAAACATCGAGAGGCCCGTCTACATATCCTTCAACAAGTAATGTATGAAAGGGAGTACCACTCGGTCCCTCCCTATACATAACACGACATTCTTGATTATCGTGTTTTATCTGTTAAACACAATTCACAAGCATAAGCACCATATAGAGGTTATTACAATATTTGGAATGTTAAATGACTGAAAACTCTTATTTGTGAGAAAACTCTATCTAACCATTACTAAACCCTAAATCCCAAAAAAAACTAAACCCTAAAGGCTAACGCCTAAAAGCTAAAAACTAAATGCTAAAGCTAAACCCTTACCTCTAAAAATTAAACCATAAGCCCTAAAAACTAACCCCCAGGAAAACATTCAACACAAATATCAATCGTTTGATAGAGTTTTCTCTCAAAGCTATAGTTTTTTCATGATCCTTTCCCTATATATATGTGTATATATAATTATATGGCATACTTTCCAACCACCATGTGGTATCCCATTAGCTCTTGACCCGTCAACCACTTTCGCAGAAGCACTCCTAAGCATGCTGAGAGAATTAGCCACTTCCTTGGTTCTTTTCTGAACTAAATTATCCATACTATCTGCATGATATGAAATATTGTAACTAATTTAAAAAGCAAAATTAAAACTTTTTGCTGTTAAAACTGTGAACTAAGGAACTTTACAACTTTGATCTTCACTTAGTGTTGACTTTGACATTTGACTTTCAACTAGGATTTTTAAAGATTCGACATCAGAAAGATCGCGAGACATTAGCGTTGTGTCCAGTTTATCTCGGTACTGAGATATTGTCTGTTTTTCGTCCTCCATTTGTAAATTTCACAGCTTCAATAACAAGAAGCAAGATATGACTATGATCTTCCAATATAATCTGGCTTCTGTAAAAAAATCCAATTGAAAATCAGAAAATTTGTACAAAATGCATGAAATGTGAACCAAATGTGTAGAAATTTGGTATCTTTAATTAAAACCCATGTGCAAAAAAATAAAACTTCATTCAATGAACAGAAAAGTAATCCTCAAAATGGCATATAAGTCAAGAATTAATCTTGGCTCTGTGAAAATACAAATTTATAATCAGAAAACTCGTATGATCAGCTAATTAGTACAAAATATATGAAATGTGAACCAAATGTGTAGAAATTTGGTATCTTTAATAAAACCCATGTGCAAAAAATTGAAATTTCATTCAATCAACAGAAAAGTAATCCTCAAAAGGGCAATAAGTCAAGAATTAATCTTGGGTACTGAGAAAATCCAAATTTAGAATCAGAAAACTCAGATGATCAGCAAATAAGTACAAAATACATGAAATGTGAACCAAATAAGTAGAAATTTAGTATCTTTAATAAAACTTATGTGCAAAAATTTCAAATTTTCTTCCATCAACAAAAGGGCAACCATCAAAATGGACAATAAATCAAGAATTAATCTGGGCTTCCGTAAAAATCCAATTTTAAATAAGAAAACTCACATGACCAGAAAATTAGTACGAAATACATGAAAAGTGAATTAAATAGGTAGAAAATTCATATAAAAAAGATATTGGATTTAAATAACTAACTTTTATTGATTGGCCAATAATTCTCTCAACTTTCGATTTGTATCACGCCACTCCAAACATTCAACTTATTTTCCTACATCACTTCCAAACTAACCTAACACTAACCCAGCTTGCTTGCTGACGTCAATTGTCACGTCACCAAACTAGTGCCACATCATAAAAAAGCCAAATCAGACGCCATGTTAGCTGTCACGCCATAAAAAAGCCAAAATCAGATGTCGTCTCAGCTGCCACGTCATCAAAAACACCACGGCAAATGTCACGTTACCAGACAAGTGTCACATCAGAAAAATGACAAAACTAAATGGGTTAGTGTATAGTTAGTTTGGGGGTGGTGGAATAAAATAAGTTGAAAGTTAAGAGTGGTGTGATAAAAATCGAAAGTTATCGACCAATTGGTGAAAGTTGAGGTTATATCCGGTGTAATAAAACCCATGCGCAAAGTATTCAAATTTCATCCAATCAACAAAAGGGTAATCCTCAAAATGGCACATAAGTCAACAATTAATCTGGACTTCTATAAAAATACAATTTCATGAAATGTGAACCAAGAAAACTCATATGATCAGCAAAGTTGTACAGAATTCATGAAATGTGAACCAAGAAAGTAGAAATTTGGTCTAGTAAAACCCATGTTCAAAAAATTACAACTTTATTCAATCAACAAAAGGGTAATCCTCAAAATGGCAACTAACTCAACACCCATAATCTGGAATCTTGAAAATCATCCCACAAAATTGGAAAAAAGTATGGAAATGAATCAAGAAAAGGAACTTACAGATTGGGTTTGTTCAGAGTATTGTGGAGGTATGGGCAGAAGAAATTAGAGGGGTTTTAAGAGGAAACAAAATTGAAAATCTCAAAGAAAAAGTATGTGATTTGGGGACAAGATCGAGCAAATTTAGATTGCCAATAAGATGGGGTTTTCTTGAATGTATCGATGATGAAAAGGGGAAGGAACTACAGCAATGTTGAATTGGTAATCGGTTGAAAAGTATGAGTGTGTTTGTCAACTTAGAGAATTTGGGGATTGTGTTTGTTTACAGTTAATATTCGCAGACTTGCAGCTGTTACAGGATCATATTTTCAAATATTTATGGGCTGTGCTTCCTATTTATATGTTTTCTGAAAAGAATAAATTCATTTTGATTTTTCATTACTTTTTTATATATGGACATGATTGATTTATTAATTAAATATATATCATATGGTATTGTGATATTCATTAAACCATATTATTATGAAAGATATGATTTATGGTGTAAACGATTGATTTATTAAGGCTCAATCTATTCACACATTCCTTTCCTGCTGTGTATTTGTACATCTTTGGGGTCAAGACGGGTCGTCTAGGTCTAGACGCCCCATATAGTACTGATTTTGAGGAATCAACAAGTACTTGGCAGGATGCACAAATTTATGTGCTAAGACGGGCCATCTAGACCTAGACGACCCGTCTACGAACCTTTTTTTTAGTTGGAGAAAGGATGTTTTGGTGGGGTAGGTTGTTGTTGTTGGAGTTTGAAAAAATAGTATTTTTGTGAGGTAAATTGGTTGTTGTTGTTGGAGGTTAATTTTTTTATTTTTGTGGTGTAATTTTATATTTTTAAAACTTTTTGTTTATTGTATAAAAATAAGTTATCCTTTTCGATCCTTTAAGTATTTAATTGTTTTTACGTTATGTTTTAAAAAAAATTATATTAAAATTTAATATACGTCGATTTAACACAAACAATCATCAAGTAATCGAATAACTGAAAACAAAGTTAAATATTACAGATATAACATATATAACATAACATTGTGCATCCATAACAATAGGTCAAGACGACTCGTACATTTACAATTAAATTATTTTTGGTATAACTATTAACACGGGGATGGGTACAGAAACCACCAAGAGGATAATGAATATGGTAACAACTACCAAGGCGGCAGGGGACCGGGTAACTACCACCGACAACGATTCTCCAATTAGGGCGATCAACATTGTTTATCACCCTGGGTGAGCATTGGAAGCCCGACAAACAGTCTTGCAATTAGTTAGCAGTCATTACTTCTTAACCCTTGAATCCAAACGCTTCTCCTTACATTCTTCCAAACGAACCAGCTCCTTTGTAAGAACTCTTATTAGAGAATTCCGACGACGAATTGAAAGTTTTATGCGACACTAAATGCTCTGCATGGGTATATTTAACAAAGAAATAAACGACCCGTCTAGGCCTAGGCGGGGCGTATCACTTTACTACTTTACTAACATGCATTGAATGATATCAGATGAAGTAATATAAGCCAAAGTTCATGAAGGAGAGAATTCCAACGAACAATTAAAAGTTTTCTGCGACACCAAATGCTTGGCAGGGGTCTATTTAACAAAGAAATATACGACCCGTCTAGGCCCAGACGGGGCGTATCACTTACTTTACTGACATGCATGCAGAGCACAACCTTCAAGACGGGTCGTCTAGGCCTAGACGTCCCGTCTTGAGCTGGTCGTCTTCAGCATCCGTCTATGGGTAGACGCCCCGTCTGATGTGACTGATTTGATGTTTTACGGGGCCAGGATTGTGGTTGAAAAAAAAAAAACCTAGACGACACGTCTAAGTGTGTAGTATTACCGTTTTGCCCCTGTTGTCAGCCTAGACGGACAGCGAAGCAAGGGTAAAATGGACTTATTCCTTGAACAAGATGGGGCGTCTAGGTCTAGACGAGGCGTCTATGCCCAATTAATTTTTTTTTGTGTAATTAATATGATTTTGTTTACTAAAGACACACTTTTTGGGTAAATAAAATCTTGTTAATTATACCAAAAAATTTCCAATTGTATACAAAATGTTTGTATTAATTACAAAAAAATCGTACTAAATATACAAAAAATCATATTAGATTTAGCAAAAAGCCTCATTCTTCCGATTCACCGTCGACCCAGTTAATACTCAGGTTTAAATTTGGTGCCAGATTCAGTATTGGCGTATACCATTCTATACGGGGCGTGTACATGTCCATCCATTGTTCTGCAGCCGCGTTTCGGTAGGTCAACCACAAACCGTTTACTGTAGGCATCGGAAACTGGCCTTCCAGCTTAATATGTATGAAGTGGTTGTTGTTAACATGTGCAAGCGTTATCGTTCGTGGTTCTCGATCCGTCGGAGGGTTGATTATCGGGAAGAACGTGGAAGAACCATCGATGCTTAAGAGGTGAACTACGATACCATACCGTTGTGCAATAAGAAGCCCTGCGTGGGGGAATTCCATCCAATGAGTGGGGGGACAATGCTCCACTGAATCCCATATTAGGCTCTGACGATGCGTGTAAAAGTATCCTTCCTCCCATGCTTCAAATACTAGCGCCCAGATCGACGCGTTCTGATCCATCTCCTGTTGAAGGTCTTTTCGAATGTGGCTCCACGCACGTTCTCCCATACCCAAGCCCACAGCCACAGACCGAAACCCACAATGACCGTCTGGCCTCACATCTTGTATGCACGAGATGTACAGGTGAAACAAAGAAGGAAGGAAAGGCTTAAACCGTTTGATAGCTGACACATCCTCGTCGCCCAATATCACGGAAAACCGTAATCGTCGCGAACCTATCTTTGTTTAGAACTCGTTGAACGGCTTCGGCCCGCTACGGGTTTTTGCGACTTGGTGACCGACTGTTGACTGGCCTGCGACGGAACATACGAGCTATGGCGGGGGGCATCGTATGTACTTGATTCGGAACCCTGCGACGGAACATACGAGCTATGGCGGGGGGCGTCATCAAATCGAAGTTGTGCTTGCTTTGTTGTTGGTCGTCCACGAGTTGAGTGTTGGACAACCGGTGGTTTCTTTGTGGATTTAGTTGGGGTCAACACCGCTTTAATCTTTCCCAACAAGCTTTTTTTCTGAGCAGGGGAGCGTGACTCTAACTGTTGCCGAACAATGTTCAACTCTTCTACCACGTCAACGTCATCAGATGTCAATTTACATGGCTGAAAGTTAAGCTTCCGCCAGAAGATATCTACGTCTTCGAGTTGAATCGGACGCTCTGCTCGTACGTACTTTTCTAACCTGCAAGCACACGAAAACCCACAGCTGTACCACATTTGACATCCACAAGATGAATGCAAGCGCTGCAACACGTCTAGTTTCCTAAGTAGCTATCCACTCAATAGATAAAGCGCTATGTGGGAAACTTTTCCACGTAGGTGGTCAAATTACGGGTTTTTGTGGTGGTTCATTATTTTTTCGATGCTTTCTCGAAAGCGCCGCCTTATTTCCCTGTATTGTGTTTTCGACTATATCCTTGACACAACCTACTATACGGTCCATCGAGCTCCTATCTTGGACGTATCTTTTTAAATTCGCGTGTTGACTATCAACTCTGTTGGTGGTACGCTGCCCGAAGTTATGGCTCTTCTCTGTCCACGCAAAGACAAACATTTGCTTGTAGTCTTTCAACCAGTTGTCATACACGTACGCAAAGACCCCTCCAACGTATCAACAATTAGTTACATGTACATGGTAGGCCATATTTTACTTGAACGTAAACTTACTTGAACGTTTGCACGCCACAAGTCGCTTTTGCAAGTGGCCTAAGTTGTACTTGTATATTGGTATTGATGGAGACTCACACAATCTCCCTCATGATGACTAAAATTTTTGCCATTCTTCTTCTGTGAATGCGCTCTTGTATTGCTTACAAATATTCTGTTGAATGTGATACCTGCAGAGATATCAAGAGGCGTTTGGAAAAACTTTCGCACACGCATTAAGTAGGGCCATGTCTCTATCTGTTACAATAACACGTGGCTCATTGACCTGATCCTCTCAAGCACCCATACAAAGTTATCACTACGTTCCTTGCAAACAACGGCATGCGCAATACAAAACGAGTAGTTGGTGGGAGTCATGCCAACTATCTGAACAAATGTCATGTTGTATATATTCGTCTTGTAAGTGGAATCGATCAGCAAAATGTGTTAGAACTTTTTGAGACCGATGGTGCTTGATTATCCATAGTTTGAGCTTGTTTGTAATAGTTAGACAATGTTGAAGGGTCAAAAGTATAACTGTATGAATCTTCTAGTTAGCGGCGTATTTAGCAACCCAGCGTAATTATTAATTTCACTAGGTGATCGTTTTGTATAAATATGGTATTCAATGAATGTATTGTCAGATCTTGGTGATTCTTTTGTGTTGTGATTTTTGTTATTGTGCTTACATCCGAATATCTAGGTGCTGTTATTGATTACATGTTTTTGGGATTTCATATACAACACTAGTTGTTTGATCCATTCAAGATTCTTCATCTTCATAGTTTGGTTTTTCTTAACTTTTACACATTCAAACAACTAATCTATAGTTGTTTGGGTGATGATATACGTTAAAATATATATAATTTAGTTCCCCATTTTGCCCCCATTTTGTGCATTTTTAGCTAAAATATCGTCGTATAGGTACTTAATCATTCCATTTTATATTTCAGGTCCTAAACGACGTACCGCAGACAAAGTTGGAGAAAAAGTGGGATTAACGAGCATTCCAGACAAATTCTGCAGATTCTGCTGAAGTTACAGATGCCGCACGGCCGTGCAACCCATTGGCACGGTCGTGCGAGACTGCGATCTCAGAAGCACTGACCGTGCAAGAGGCAGTGCGGCTCATTTCTCGTCACGCACGGTCGTGCGGCCCATTGGCACGGCCGTGCGAGACTTAATTGCTGATCACATGTGACCTGAAGCTTTGGCACGTCCGTGCAAATCATTGGCACGGCCGTGCACATCTGAAGATTTTGCTGCTCAAAAAGACACTTGTCTGCCCATGCCCTGCAGTGACGTAATGCTGATGCGCACGACCGTGCGGATAAAGTGCACGGCCGTGCGGATATGAAAATTGTCTATAAAACAGAGCATTCACGACTGATCCAAATATTGGGTATTTTTCCAAGTTTCTGGGCGATTTTTGAGGTGCGGGAGCTGCCGGATCAGGAAGGTTTCAAGCCTCAAGGTTGCAAGAAGCTTATCACTCATCCAATCTATCAAATCCTTGCTTGTTTATGGTTTGATGTCTTGTTCTTAATGTAAATTCTGATCACATTTGCAAGCATTGAGATGATGTCTATGTAATATTGTTATGAATACTATGAAAAACACTTGTTTTATGATCAATATTTAGTTTGTTATCAAGATAAAATGAAGCTCAGTCAACTGCTCATGTTTGAATGTTGATGATCATCTGGCAATCTTGTTTCATTGATGTTGGATTCTTGATTATGATTGTTTATCTTAGATGATTAGTAAATGGTTAGTTAGGATAAGTTGAATAAACCCCATAATTAATCATTTATTAGTGAACTGTTAACTTGATTAATATGTTTACACCATGAAACTAGAAATGTGTATTGGTTTAATAAAAGATAATCTGATTTTGATCAAGAATGCTTTCTTACACGGAAGGGCTCTAACGGGTTAGATGGTGTTATTACGGGTTCTTAATGTATTTCATAATCTTTGTTGAGTATTTGTGGCCAAAATAACCAACTTGGTAGATTTATATTTAAGACTTGCAAAATGAATGAGTTTGTGATATGATCTATGTTATGCTTGTCTCGGTGGTTATATTGTGTTTATCGGTATTGCTTTCCTTGATAAAGTGAGGTTAGAAAACTCTTAACGGATGACTAACTTATTTTTTAAAGATTCACATGAAAATATATCAATAGCTCGCTAAAGAATAATTTTAGGTGGTTAAAGTGTGTTTATCGCGTTAACTTTCCGAAGAATTATCATGTTAGGATTCCCCAAAGGGAAACTAATTGTCTTTCTATTTGGAAAGTTGATCAAGTGCCTTTGTGACATTTTTGATAACATGCTTATTTTACTTATAAAACAAGACAAAAGAAAAAGAAATTATATTTTTGTATTTAAAGTCTTTTATGTCTTAAAATATATTTTTAGATAATTTTAGAAAAACTCACATATCCTTTATACTGGTAAATAAATGATAACGGTTTAGTACATAAGCGACTGTCCGCGTCCATGGATCGACATCTGGTTCTTACCCATACTTTACTACATATACGACAGGGTACACTTGTCCTTTTGTGTGTGTTTTAATTTAAGGTAGAAATCATTTTTATAAATATCAAAACCGAGTTCGTGTGTAAAATTCATTGTAAAAATGTGTATATATACGCACACGTCAGGTGATAATAATCAACCACTATGATCCGAATCTAATTTGGGACTCAAATAATATGTGTGGGAACGCACACCACATTTCACTCGAGTAGGGATGAACAAAGAAGATCTCTGTAACGATCTCTGTTTCGGGTTCCTCCCGTGTCTCGTAAATAAATTCGTTTGTACTAAGGATGTTTTCTAGCGACTGCATTGGAGTCAGAGGGTCTTTGTTCGGCCCTAATCTTCTGGACTGCGTTTTGGATGTCTTTCTGAACATGGAAACTGTCGGGGAACTGCTTCCTTATCGTTTGAACGGCTCCACGTTTTGTGTTGTCAACTGCTTGATCATTCTGTATTCGTCAGGAGCAAACCTTCGCACAAACGCGTGGCCCGACAGGTCCTGACAAGCTTCGTGGTTATGTTCAGTCTTCCCCCTTTTATCCCCCATGTTTCATACGGATGGTCCCGCACAGCCAACAAGTAAAACGGGCAACCGATTTTCTTGCTTCCAGCTTTTCTAACCGTTGCTATAGTATGGTGCTCACCACCACGATCACATTCAAGCCATACCCTCCCTGTTCTTCCACGATTTTCTTTGATCGTTGGGTCACAATAACGAAACCACCCGCCTTGCCATTTCCTGTGCCTAGTTTTTTTACCTCATCTAGAGAGTTGAAAACCTGTAAAATCGATAGCGTTATGTTAGATTCTATGTTTACTGAACTTCACAACTTAAATAAATAAATTTTGATACCGTCTCTGTGAGGTACGGATTGTCTGCGCATGAGGATGCCTCACCACCATATCCTCCACCATCAGGATAGACTTGTTGACCGTAGAAAGAATGTGTTGCATTGTAACTTTCGTAACAGTCTCCTCCGTATCCGGACCGTGTTGTTGCACGTACGAGAATTCACACCCGTATCCATAATCCGGAAACCCATATTGCGCAGGATAACATGGTGAATCAACTAGGTACGAGTCGTCCACATGGGTTGTTTCTTCAACGGAAGGAAGCTCGTTCAAGTCTAGAAACGGTCTGTTTTGATTTCCTTGTACACTTGAAACCTCCTCTTGCACGTTAGATTTGGGAACACCGGTCTCCCCCTACCAACGATACCACCATTAGTAAATAATTAAAACAACAACTAGTTTAACCTGATAATTGTTACCGTATTGGCTTCAAGCACCCATGTCTCGCCAGAATACGCCCCAAAGAAATAGTTGGCATCCCAGTTTGATGACATTTCACCACCTTTGAATAAAATTGGATGAAGTGATATAAGCCAAAGTTTATGACGGAGATAATGCCGACGATGAATCGAAAGTTTTCTGCGACAACAAAAGCTCTGCATGGGTCTATTTAACAAAGATATATGCGCCCCGTCTAGTACTAGATGGGCGTATCACGTAGTACTTTCCTGACATGCATGCAGAACGTTAAAGTTCAAGACAGGTCGTCCAGGCCTAGACGCCCCGTCTTGTTCTGGTCGTCTTAAGGGTCCGTATAGGGATAAACGCCCCGTCTGATGTGACTGATTTGACGTTGTACAAGGGAGGAATGTGGTCGGAGAAAAAAAAAAATAGGCAAGTGGATGCGTGAATATGTAGACCCTTTATTAAATGAACATATAGTATTATTGTGATATTAATAATGAAATTTAATAATCTCAACTATTGTCTGTTTGCTGTCAACGGTTTCAACTTTAAAATTTTTTATTGGCGGTCATAGTTTGTCACATATTGGCCTTCAATGGACCCTGACTAACAGAACTCTAACGTCGTTAGTCTTCTGTCGCCGGAAAATTCCTTTTTGGCCGGAAACTCAATTTTTTCGTCTCAAACATCTTTGTAACCTTATTACGTACCTTTAGGAACCTTTTCAAGTAAAAAGCACCAATTATTAAGGTCGTCGGAAAACTTCTTTTTGACCGTAAAAGTAAACTTTTTAGCCAGAAAACTCAAAGTTTTCGTCCCAAACCTGTTTGTAACCATAAATCAGATCTTTAGGAACCTTTTTCGACCAAAAACATTTTCCCGGCAACTGGAAACTAATGGCGTTAGGGTTCTGTTAGTCAGGGTCCATTGAAGGCCAATATGTGAAAAGATTGGACCGTCAGTGGGAATTTTTGAAATTGAGACTATTGTCGGCCAACGGGCAATAGTTGAAATTATTAAAACTCATTATTCCTTCATAAGCCATATTATCAAAGATGTGATTTTATGGGAGGGAAAGATCAAATACGAACTTCGTCTAAAACTGTACAAACCATTTAAAAAGTGTTATATGATATCTTATCAACTATGGAGAAAGGGTAAAATAATAACTTAAGTAGTATCGATTATATTAAATTCCCTAAAAATATGCTAACAAACAAGCGGTTCTTTTTTTGGATTCTCCTTTTGTTTCAATGTGCTAATACAATTATCCATAAAAAAGTGCAAATATAATTCATATATATGTTAAAATCCATTATTTTGTTTAATTCACATGCACTAATATAATTCAAAAGTGATACTTTTATGTATATGTTGTTTTAGTATGTGCCAATTTAACTTTTTTAAATGCTAAGATACATTCTCACGATTTTAAGATAAACGTGGTTTATATCATAACCATCTCTGATTTTACGGTGTACAAATCATTTTTCATATATTTATATCTAGAAAATGGGTCATATATGAAAGCAGATTTTCTATGATAAGGTAGGGAGTGACTTAAGTTATTGATTTCACTATTTTAATGTTTAAATTGAGATGCTGAGATTGTAAATAATTATCAATTTATAAATTGTTAGAAAGGGGTAAAAGAAATCAATCTTTGTAAATTGAGATGTTGAGATTGTAAATAATTGTCAATTTATAAATTGTTAGAAAGAGGGTAAAAGAAATCACTCTATGATTCACTATTTTGTTTACGTTGGTTTCATCAATTTTTCAAAATCAACTAACTTTTACACACTAGAATATTCTTTTTCTTAAATCTTATACCAATAATTTAGTTATTTTTATTTTAAGTATAGCATTGCTATTAATAAAACGTTTGTTGATTCATAGTTAGTTATAACGTTGTGTCTAAGTTGACAAATTAGAATAGTACGTCTAAAGTAACTAATATTGTAGTTAAACCAACTAAAATCGTGTATTTAGCGTACAATAGGGCTTTTAAGTTTTCTAGGCTTGACACATAAAAAACTATGTGGTTATGTAAGGCTGTGTGGTATACCTTCGGAAAGGCCCCCGAGTGCTGAGGTAAAGGTGTGGCGGAGCGGTAAACACCCTGTCGCCTCCCCTAATCCCATGATTTTTCGAGGTGAACATGGTCGCAATCACGAGCTCTCTGCAATCTCTTTGTCTCTATCCCTCTCTTCTTTCTTCTCTTTTTGTTTAATTTAAATAATATATATAAAAATTTGGTGAGAATCATTAATGAGTATAACATAGGTTGAGTGATGAAGGAGAGAGATAAGAGGAGTTGGTGTTGTGGTGTTGAAGAGGCAGTCCAGAATAGTCCAGGATCAAGGCTGTGTATAACACCCTACGGTAGAAGAAATGCATCTTTCACATCTCTTTCATCTTTAAGCTATTGCTCCTCCACACAACATCATATCACATTTTTCCATCACTAAAGCCTTGTAATTTTTCTCTCATATCTCTCCTCCCTAAACCTAGGTTGTACAAGTAATAAAACAAAGAGTTAAATATTATTTTTATCCTTATGATTTACTTAAAATATCTATTTCGGTCTAAAAATTTTTTTTGGACTTTTTTAATTCAAAAAATTTGATTTTCATATCAATTTGGTACAGTCCACTAACTTCATTCAAATTTTATATGAATTTCTTTTAAAAAGACCAAAATACCCTTAAACAATTCTTAAATTAATATTTTATCTTTCTATACTAACACATCTCGTTTGAACAATCAGTCTTGGATTTTATTTCATGATTCCTAAATAAATCTAAATTGTCTCCTTAAATTTGGTTTTGTATTTACATTTGTTTCATTTAGTTAAACAGTATCACTCCCACATATGTAATGATTGGCTATAAACCATTACATATATGTATTTCAAGTGTGTTATTCTAAGTGTACAAATATGAACATAAATTTGACAAGAAACAAAAAAGGTAAGATAAATATATTAAACAAATCAATATGCTACAACAATTGTCATGTTTTAATTATTTACATATATGATATATGTAACTTTCCAATTCTTTTATTTTCAAATATGATACACATATGTAAACATCTACTATTACATAAATGTTATACATATTACACATAGGTAAAAATTTAATGATACAAATATGTGTAAACATCACATGTGTAAAGATTTAAATTTTAATGTTGGGTCTTATTAATTGTGTGTAATAAAATCAGACATGTTAGTAAAGGTATTCAATGGTGATAGAACTACAAAACAGCGGAATAGGTAATTTTATTCAAATTACATTTGTTAAAATGTATAATGTAAGTGCTCTATTGTTTGGGATTTTATTATTAGCTATTTTATTTTCACTTAATCTTTGTTTAGGATTTTGTTCATTTATACTTCTGTTTGAATATAAGGAAGTTGGAGAAAAAAAGGAATAAATCTAGCTTTTTAATTTTCGCTCAATTCTTTTTTACGATTATATTTTTATAACATCTAAAAATGGGTTAAGGGCATTTTAGTCTTTTTATGAGAAATAAATGGAAAATTTGAATGAAATTAGTAGGCTGGACCTAAATTAATATAAAAACCAAACTATTGGATTAAAAAAGTCAAGAAAATCTTTTGGATTAAAATAGATATTCTAAACAAATCACAAGAATTAAAATAGTATTTAACTCTCAAACAAAACTTACACCATTATTGAAGATGGGTTTCATGTTAGTCTTAAGGATGCCCGTGTTGCTCGGTGCGGTTTTTGAGCACTACCGCTATAATTGGTGAGTGTTCCTACCGGTCCCCGCATGAATTCTCATCTCGTCCCGCATCTTCCCTTGCTCATTTCGCAGTGGTGGACGAAATAATTTTTTTCTTTCTTTCTAAAGGTGTGGATGAAGGGTTCAACCGTAATTTCAAGAGTCGCGATTAAATGTTTTCTTAAAAAATACATTAAATTTTATTTTTCAAGTGGTGCGAACCGCCCCTGCTATTCCATCAATCCGTCTCCTCTAACATTGTGTTTAATAACCATATTATATTTAATTTAACTAATGTATATGTCTTGTCCCAAGGGGTAAATGTGTCAATTCCTGATAGATTTATACGAAAAGAAATCACTATGCATCTAAACTAAGCTGATTTGACAACTTAAAAAACTTCTATATCAATTTACACACTAATTATAGTGGTTAAGAAATCACTATGTAACTAAAATAAGATGATTTAACAACTTAAAAAACTTCTATATTAGTTCACATACTAATTTTAGTGGTTAAGATTGAGGAAAAATCACATTTGTCTTATTTTATTAAAAAAATAGTTGTTCGTATGCAAATGATTATGTGTCGGTGAAATCATTGGGTTTTTAAATTGATTTAATATTGATCAATATAATTGATTGTGGGTCGGTTATGGACCTTTTACATCTAGTACAAGCAACTGTTTTTTTTTTCATTTTAAAGAATTAAAGGGTACTGAAATTAATTAACTTTAACTTTCACCATTTAGGTTATAACACTCTTATGAATTGTATCACGTCACTTTTAACTTTTTACTTATTGTCCTTTGATGCTTCTAAACTAATTGAACTCTAAACAAGTGCCACATTGAATGCCACATCTTTAAAAAAATGTCACGTCAGGATAAAGTGTCATTTCAGATGCCATGTCAGTAGAAAATGTCATGTTAGATGGTACATCAGCAAAAAAATGTCATGTCAAATGTCACGCCAGCAAAAAACTAACTAGGTTATGGTTCGGTTAGTTTGGGAGTACAAGAGGAAAATAAGTTGAAAGTTGGAAGTGACGTGATACCATTAGGGGTGCAAACGAGCTGAACGGCTCGCGAGCTACTCGAGATCGGCTCAAGAAAAAACTTGAAACGAGCCGAGCCTTATTGAACCCGAGCCGAGCTTGAGCTTAAAATAAAGCTCATTTGTTTATCGAGTCCGAGCTCGAGCCTCGAATGTGAAGCTCGTTAGACTCGTCGAGCCTTATCGAGCCCTTAGTGTAAACGAGCCGAGTCGAGCTTATTTAAACCTCTTTACAAGCCGACCTTGAACCTACAAATAAGCTTATTTAGTAAACGTGCTCGAGCCCGCGCTTCACTTACCGAGCTCGCGAGCCTAAAAAGTCTATTATTTATATATTAATTAATAGATAATAAACGATTCGAACCCGAGCGGAGCTCGAGCTTGAGAAAATACAAATGAGCCGCACTCGAGCCTTGAAAACAGCTCGAATCGAGCCGAGCTCTCATAAGTTAATCGAGCTCGAGCTCGAGCCTGGTCAAGCTCGGGCTCTACTCAGATACAATTCATAAGTTGAAGGTGTTATCGGCTAAATGGTGAAAATGAGTTTATTTAAATCCAAAATCCTAAGAATTAAAACAAATAAAGATATTCTTTTAGCTTTATACGTACTAGGTTGCAAACTAGCTAACTCAGCACACGACTTAATCTGGGCTTTGTTTCTAAACTTTGACCTCAGTTTGAGTTGGCTTATTCATTATTTATTAATTTAAACGTATATTTGGCGAAAAGTAGAGATAACGCATATTTAAGTTTTTTTTTTATAAATATAATATTATAGGTTTGATATTGATCAAATTAGAATAATCATATATTTTTATTATATACTATTTTAGCTCTCATAATTTATATGATTGAAAGAAGTTTTAATTTATTATGCCGTCAGAACTGATATAAAAATGAGCTTAACTTAGACTTGAGCTCGAGTCTATTATATGTTCTATACATGATCTAGGTTCGTTTATTAAATAAGTTTTAACTTAGGCTTAAGTATGTATTAGAGTTTGTTTAAGCTCGACTCATTTTGAGATTTTAACAAGCCGGCTTCAAGTAGCCTACAAGAGGCTCGACTCATGAACACCGCTTCCAACATCATAACTATAAGAGACGTATACCTCAAATAAACGAATATTTCATTGCCGCGACCGATGATGAAACTCATGCTAACAAACTACGTTGTAACATTGAACAATGACGAATGCAGTTGTTTAACCAAACATAGGATATGTCGTGTTCGACACAACAGAATGTTTAGTCATGCAAATAGTGTGTGCCATTCATATTATCTTCCCTATACGTAATATCCTCCTTTTCTAACTTTCCTTATATATCCAAATCCGTACTCCCAAAGATAATTTGGTTAAATAAATAAATCCAAAATCGATTATTGTAATTTTTGATAATAATAATAATAATAATAATAATAATAATAATAATAATAATAATAATAATAATAATAATTAAAGATACAACAGTTGATCCAAGTTTAAACAAACCTACAAGAAGGTGGCGCCATGAACATCTCGGTTTTATTTTCAGGAACCAAAACCAGTTCCAAACCGGTTTGGTCGGTTCTTGGTCAAACCAGTTTCGGTTTAAAACCGATTCGGTTCCTCCCAAGTCTGGTCAGCCTTTTAGACCGGTTTGAAACACTGGTTTCAGTTCGGTTTCGTTTCACAAACCGGTTCTTACACCCACTTTTTATAACAATTCTAACCACGAAAAAAGTAAAAAGAAAACATAAAATACGAGTTTAGTTTATTAAATTTTTAGAGTTTTTGAACTATTTTGGATAAAAATAAGCTGTTTTTTTTATAGATTTTTATAAAAATTCAATAAAACCAAATAATTGGACAGGTTTTTCTTATTGGTTCGGAACCGGTTTTTTCGGATAAGTTTCCGAACTGGGTTTTGCCGAGCCGGATTCGGTTCGGTTATCCTCTGGAGAGGTGAAACCAGTGTGGAACTGCCAGTTTGGATATCGAACCTAACCGGTTCATGCGATTTCGGTTACACGAACCGGTTCGGGTTTGGTTCGGTTCTTAAAATCCGGTTCGGTAAACCGGTTTTATGTTCATCTTTACGCAATGGTATGCGTTCGGCAGAGCTCTCAAGTTCGAATCAAGTCACTACTGGTTTTGCCTTGCGATGGTTTTGTGTTTTATCTGATCTCATTTGCTAGCGGGGTATCGGTGGGGTTACGATTGAACAAAAACAAGTTGTTGGAGAATCATAAAGGTAGCAGAATGCAAATTGACATAAGAGTTTATATGGTAAAAATCAACAGAAAAAACAATCTTAAACAGGCATATCGGTGCTTCGATATCTAATAATCTCGACGCCTAAATAGTCCAGAGGACCAGGAACCGCAACATGAGGCTTTCCAACAACAACACGAACAGCAGATATTTGTGAGTGATTGTTTAAGGTTGTCGTTGCAATCAGCTGAGCCACCGATTCTAGTAGGTTTTGAGAAGGACCCTCTACAATGTTTTTGACAATGCTGTTGCACAAAGAAAAAACATAGATTATTTCACTTTATTAGATACAACAGTTAAATAAGAGTTAAGTAGACGGAGAGTCCTGTGGTTTTCCAAAATTTTGGATTTTGTCTCTAGCTTTTCAAAAGCACACGAATGGACCCTGTGGTTTGTACTTTGTAATGCATTAAGTCCCCAACCAACAAATTTAAAGGTTTTAGGAGGTCCAAGTTAGGGACTAAAAAGCGTTACAAAAATGGCAAATCACAGGAACCATCCATGTACTTTGACAAAGTTGGGACTAAATGTTTACAAAGTGCAAACCACAGGGACCATCTGTGTACTTTAGAAAGCTAGGACTAAATCCAAAATTTTGAAAATCACAACAACTATTCATGTACTTTACTCTTAAATTAAAAGTACCCTTTAAAACCTTGCAAAGTCAAAGTAGTTTGTGCAAGTTGGTCAACTCTAAAAGTCAATAACTATCATATAGAGAGCAGTAAAGAAAGGAATATCAGATAAGGTGGCAACACTATGTGGATTCAAATGATCTATTGGTTTTGTTAAGGGATAATTATATAAAAAGATAATAAATTTTGTGTGATTTCTACGTTAGGTAACGAACTGAAGTTTACATGCGATTGAAGAAAAAATAATCTTGCATACAGCAAAAAAAGTTGGTTGCATTTTTGGTGTAATAACTGCTATTTACCATAACTGTTATTGATGTTGACTTGAAATTAGATAGTCAAAATAGTTCTTACCGATATATGTCGCTGTAGCTGATTGTATCAGCCATGTCGTCGGATTGACCAGGTGTTCTAAGATCCATCCAAGCATCTACATCAATCAAGAACTTTTGACCGAGTTTCTTTTCCTCTTGCTTCACTCCATGATAACCATGAAACATTAGCCCCCTTAGTACCAACTTGTCTCCTAACGTTGATGAATGCGATGCCATTGCTCCCAACAGAAACCTGCACCAAATTTCAGGTTGTTGATGCACACATTATTTCTAGTGCTATCATGGTGAAAACCCATTTAGTTTTTCTATCAATTTTTGTGCATAATTCCAGTCATCTAGGACTAAATCCCCAAATTTAATATCATTATTGTTTTTTATACACATAGGTCAACCCAGGAATCTGAAGTTTTCACTAAAGCCACCCAAATGTTAAACAACTTTAGAGGTACCAAAGTATCAACTATGTTTCACCCAAGGTTTAAAAGAATGGAATCGAGCCTCGAGGTGTTTTTCCTTCGCCTCACTAGGCGTAAGCCCGAGGTGGAATTAAAAAAAATAAATATAAAATTATATATCTTATAAAAATATAAATTATTTGACACAGAAAGTCTAAAACATCAAAACCACATAACCTCATGAGGCGCACTTTTTTTTACTGCCTCGCCTCGAGGCGCACGCCTCGACCGCTTTTTTAAACCATGGTTTGAGCTATGTCAATTCCGGCAAAAATATCTAAATAAATAAAAGGTTGTCGAAAAATTGTAAAATGACAAAATGGCATTAGATTCAAAGATTTTTTTAAAATGACAAAAATACCCTTAATGTACTCAAATATGTATGATTCATTGAGTAGATTCCAGAATTGTTGCCATTTTACAACTCTAGATGTTAAGCAAACGTTATCCCAATATACGGAACAGGAATTTCTGTCAATCATTATTCCTTCGACTGAAAATTGCCCAAGTTAAGTTTTAGATTTGCTGTTCTATGGACCATCCTATGTGCAATACGTGTGTGTATGTGTGTGCTATGAATAGCTAGACATGGAGTCTCATAGTCATAACAAAGCTGCTCTCCGTACACAGCATCTTTCTCATATAGTAACCGGTTTTGGTATTTGCTAGCTAACCGAGCAAGTGAAGAGAAATCACAAAAAATGAACTACAAATAGTAAAATAACTGATAAAATTGACATTGACTAGTTAAGTGCAAATCCAGGCTATATTGTTTTTCAATTAGACGACAGAAACAAATTATCATTCTGTAGTCTATACAACACAAGCAAATGAACGACCAAACCGAATCCATCTTAACAAAACTATGTAGATGTAAATGTTGTGGTGCATCCAGTTGTCTCGCACACATCAGTTCTAACTGCAGGCCATGGTACCTAATACCTATATAAGCAAAATCACACATACAGCTAGAAAAGCATTTGGAAAGAACATTTCCTTATTTATATTTGTGTATACAAGAAAATGCAATATTTATGGTCATAGGGATTTCATTTTTTCATTATATATATATATATATATATACATTTTTGTTGTTGTTGTTGTCGTTGTGGGGGGGGGGGGGGGGGGGGGGGGGTTGATAACGGGTGGTTGAGCATACTCACAAACACTTCTATTGAATTTTATTAAGAACAAATGTGTTGAATATGAAAGGCAGCTTAGAAGGTTTTATGCATCTTAAAGCATTTTGGATGACTTGCAACTGTTTGACCCGCCGGACCCATTTCCTTTTTCGTTCTATCTTTTAGCATGATAAACATAAACACAAAGTATTTCTTCAAAATATGAGTTTAACCTGATATCTTTTCAACTAAGCACAAAGCAAATTTTATCCACTGAGATCCACCAAGTATCATCAGTCTCATATCCAAAAGGAAGTAACAGAAACATCGAGCACAGCACGCCGATCTCCATTCTCCAGCAGCATCTCAATTATCAAGTACAAGAAAGATAAATTCCCAACTATAATAGTAATCAAAACAACAGGATATGATGTGTTAACACACAGCAGCTAACTAAAAAGCCACAAGATATTGATGATTACAACTATAAATCCATGTATTGATACATACAGATTCAGTTTTTCTTAAGTAAATAATACCATATAACTCATTTATGCTCGGCATAAGTAATTCTGCACTCCACTTTTATCAAAAAGGCTAAAAAGAAAAGAAAAAAGAAGTTCTACTGCTTACTACAACTAATGTTTCCATTGGGGATTTTCATCAAACACTTGGTGTGCAGCAAATCAATAAAAACAATGGCTTTTCATCTACATCTCAATGTTGCAAACCCATTGACAAACAAGATATATGCCAACGCCTGTACAAACAGAACACTGAAACTAGCATATGAACATACCACCAGAAATATGGCCTCTTGAAGTCACAGAATTGCTGCTAGAGCTGGAAGCAGATCAAAGATTAGAGTTGTTAATATAAAGAGAGAAGAGTGATGAAAGCTATTTTCTTGATTTTGGTAATGTATGTTATATATTAATACCGAACCAAATAAAAACCGATGGGTCGGTTAATGGTTTTTTTGAAAAATAAAAGTAGTAGGTCGATTATGGTTATCAATGTTTCTATACCCATCATAACCGAACCGAGATGTAATAAATATTTGTAGGATTTAGGATTTTTCAACATTTTTTTTAATATTTAATGTTTTTTATTGAAGATTTTTGGTATTTATGTGTTATTTCATATCGTTTTGCAGTTTTAGTTGATTTTTTATTTGAATTTATGGAATATATCATGTCACTTTATTTGAATATTCGATAATAATTAGTATTAATCTTATAAAGTATAGGTATTTTTTTGATACTATGTAGTATAAATACAAATATGAAATAACAATTTATTCCATGTTAAAAAAGTTGAACTATTTTTAGCTAGGCTAAATACATGATTAACCACTCACAACCGATCCGCTATAACCATCATAACCGATTAATCATAATCGTCATAACCTATCGGTTATGGTTATTCATAACTGACATCGTGGTTATGGTTACAGTTTTAGGCCAAAACCGATCCAAACCGACCTATGCACACTCCTAATTAATAACTAGTATTAGGCCTGCATTACGATGGGGGTGTAAAACCATACCAAATAACGAAGTTACCTGCGCGTTGTAGTGGAAACTTGATCAATTATAGTTTGGTTTATTACACATATGCAATAAGAAATTAACTATCAGAATTTTATATTGATTTTAGTCATAATCATAACTTATTATATATACAAAATATAGTCGACAACTTATAAATTACAATAATGACCGTCCTTTGAATTTGAAAACGATTCCCTAAATAATACAATTAATTCTTTCAATCAGGAATGTAAAATTTATTAATTAAAAGTTTAAAACCAATATAATCGGTTTTATTATTTTAAATGACAATTCTTAATAAACTATCCTACAAATATTTATAAAATCGATGTTAAGGTTGCCAACTTGTTTTCTAAAAGCGTAATTGTAATAAAATGAAAAATAAAATAAGTGGTGATTCTATTTCAACCTTTTGTTATTTACACCAAGTGATGTGGTAATAAAATTAAAGTTATGTTTTTTTTATAACTTCTAATATATAATATTTTATTAAAAAACGAATATGGTTTTGTGATGTGCTTATTTTTATGTACATTTTGATATAAATTTTATAAAAAACGGAATATAAATTTTATAACGACTTATAAAATGTTATATTTATATGGCTCCGTTTTTTATAAAGTTTATCAAAACGTAGATAAAAATAAGCACATCGCACAACGATATTCGTTTTTATAAAACATTATACATCAGAAGTTATAATTTATAAAAGAAAAATACAAATTTGAAATAATAAAGTTTATATTGGCTTTATCACTTTCAGCCCCTATTCAATGAAGAATTCTTATCAAAATTATTTTATTTTTTTTCACTTTAGTGTTATTAAAAATGTAAATCTAACTAAACTGTTTATTTCATAAACATACTTGAAATAAAAAATAGATAAAAAAAGTTAAAAAAAATAGGTAGTAAACAATTTTGGAGTTTTATTTTTGAACTATAAATCAAATCAAACAAAAAGATTTAATTTATGGGTATTTTTAACAAAAGTGGGTTAGCATGAAAAGTAAGAAACTATGTCGGCCCTCTCATGAACCAAGTAAAAAAAAAAAATAATCCAAAATGCCCCTAAATTCAAGGACTTAGTCACATCTAGAGTTTTAAAATGAAAAAAAGTACCCCGAAACGAGCAGAAACACATTAGCATTCTGTACAACGAATCACAAGCAAATGAGCAACCAAAAGGAATCATCTTATAAAGACCATGTAGATGTAAATTTTGAGGGGCATTTCACACACATCAATTCTAACTGCAGGTCTGTTATCTATAATCTGTTTCACACACAAGCAAATGAGCAACCAAAACACATTAGCAAAGTTTGCATACAGCTAGAAAGATATTCGGAAAGAACAAATTTTTTTTTTCTTCTAAATTTATATTTGAGTATACACGAAATGTAATACTTGGGGAAAAAGAAGCTGGTGGTGGGCTGGATACAAGGTAAAAAGGTAAACTTTAGTACGCGTCAAAAGTTAAAACAGATCGGTTAAGTAAAGAGAAGTTAGCCTTTGTCTCAACCTTTGTCTCCACCCAAAACCTAAACCGTGCCCGAAAGCCGCCATACTTTATCCTCGCGTAGACATCATAGAAAACAACCGGATGAGGTATGAGCTCCAAAGACACGCGGAAAGTGGTCAAGGAAAGAGAAGTTAGCCTTGGCACAAGCGTGGGTCGACATATCCGAAACCCCATTGTTTCTAATATTTTGAAAATTGTTTAATTGTTTATTTAATAATATTTTAAATGATCATAATTATATATTTTAAATAGTTATATTTTTTATTTAGACCGTTGGGGATCAGAAGCTCCTTCATATTCAGACCTAAACGACTTCAACAACGAGCTAGAGTTTGAGAAACCACAAGAATTGCAACGCCTACTAGGTAGAGACAAAAGCAAGAGCAAGAAAAGGAAAATCGACTTCTACAACAACAACAAATATCAGGGTGGATCAAGCTTCTCCAAATTAGATGAGAAACTTACTCAAATTCTATCGATAAAGGAACAAGAGCACCGCGAAAAAAGAGGAAATGATAGTACATTTATAGTGCTTAAAAAGTTGAAACAATCTCATAAGTTTGGTGTGTCAGTAGGCTCAGCTAACGTTAAAAAGTTTTGCGAGAATGATACAAACTTAATGGAAAGCCAAATTCTAGTGGGAAACGCAGTTGAAAGCATAGTACCTAGTTTTGTCCTCCGTGAGTACCTGCTCAGTGTCACACCCCGACCCGCAGCGGAAAAAGGTGATCGGGGCATAATTGGGTTATCATCAAAGCTTATGACATTTATTATGACGTTTCATATTCATTAATACAATTTAATGGGAAATATACAATCATAATTACATCATGTCCTAAACATCATTCTAGACTTCATTGTTTTCTTCTAAGGCATTTCCTATGTTTTCCTTGCTTCATCCTGTTCACCTGTATCATGTGTAAAAATGGTTTTTGGATCAACAAAAAGTTGGCGAGTGAATCCTATGAAAAACATTTGAACAAGTTTATTGAATTGATTATAAAATAAAGTGCACAACCACACATGAGTAAAAATAGATGTAAACTTATTCACCAATCATTTAATATTAAATAATGCACACACGAACAATAATGGATTTGTTTTGAGGCACGCGTTGCTCAACTTGTCTCCCACGAGGAACTGATGGGCCTAATGAATGATTTGCATATAACTTGACAATATGAAATACATAACTACAAACAATATATACAATCTAAGTTTAGATCACAATATGGTATGGCACAAGTTTAAATAAACAAGTTAATTTTTAGTGACACATGACACACCCCAAAACGTGTAATTAAAAAGGGGAGTTGTAAGATTCACTCACATTGGGTGCGTTCGGTTGATGATGTTGAATGCGCACGAAGTTGGTTTTAACCACGAGTGAAACTAACCTAGATAATGGCATAATGGTTCGGTAAGTAAGCGGATTTTATTAATCAATTTTAGTAGGATTGTTGGATGTATTTTTGTGAGTTTAAGGCTATTTTCTAACCTTAAAAATGTTATTTTTAAGTATTTTTAATGTAAATAAATAAATAAAAGTAATTAAAAAAATGTTGATTTTTGACTGTTGACTTTGTTGACCGTTGACCTGTTGACCGAATTTTATTGTGCAATTGTGTGCGCTGAGTGAGGCTCGAACCCGAGACCTCTCGTATGCGTGCACGCAGCTCTACCAACTGAGCTACGTGTCTAACCTGAAATATTTCTGTTTTTAATTATATTTATATACTAATTGAATTAATCCGAAAATCATTTATTTTAAAAACGATTTTAAATGTCTCGCTCGGTGCTCTCCACAGGTCTCGAACCCGGGACCTGTGGTTTAGGTTAACACACAGTCCACCGCTGGAATGTGTGTCTAACTTGGTAAATACTCTGATTTTTATTATACTTATATACAAACTACATTATTTCATTTCTGCCTTATATAAAAAGTTTAATAATTGTCCGGACCGGTGCGGTAGTCTGGACTCGAACTCGTGACATGTGATTCAAACGTTCACACAGTCCACCACTGGACTGTGTGTCTATCTTGGTTATTATTCCGGTTTTTATTAAACTTAACATCTATTGCAGTGAATCTGGTTCGGTTAAAAAAGGAACATTTTTATTAAGGCGAGTGTGCGTGGGACAAGAATCGAACTCGGGACGTAAGCGTGTTTTATTTGCACACAGTCCACCGCTGGACTGTGTGTCTAACCCGAGATATATCTTGATTTTAATTAAACATATATACAACTGATACTTCGTCTTCTTCGTTGGACTCAACCAGAAACGGAGTCTGACTGGTTCGACGACTTAATCATGTTCTTTAGTGTGTTGTGAGTAATTACGTGTGAGATAAATAAAAAGAATGAGAGATTAAGTGTTAGATATACCGAACAGTGGCTCCTCTGTTTCGCCGGCGAAACTCCGGTGACAGCAGATTATTCCGGCGACGTGTGTCCTGCGGCAGAGGGTCTTCAGGGAGCTTGAGATGAGTGTGGGTGGCTTCGGTATGAGCTCTGGGTGTTCAGTAAGGCTCAGAGGTGAAAGGCTCGGTTTTCCGGCGAGTTGCAGAAATTCTCCGGCGAGTGAATTTACGTCGGGAAAGAGTGTGATTGTGAGCGAAAAAGCTAACAGAGGTTAGAGGGGGTATTTATAGGGCAGGACATCGACGCATTTAGTCCGTTTTCCGTCTTGATTCGTCGGTCAATAAGTTTTCCGGCGGTTATGACTTGTGTCGCGCGTTCAGACGTCGGTTATAGCCGATGTAGTAGTTAAGGTTTCGGTTAAAACAGAAGAAACCGTCCAATCTTGGCGAGATCGTCGGGATTTCCGACGATTGCGATTAGGCGCGTCGGTTTTGAATTCGAGATTCATGTTATGTATTAATTGTATCTAATAATGAACAAGAAACACAAGTGGCGCAATGGTTGGATGGTTGGAAGTTAAGGCTTTGCTGAATCCGGTTGACCCGGGTTCGAAACCCGGCTACGCCCTTTTATTTTTATTTCATTATTTTAAATATTTTTTCAAATATAACTTATATATTTCAATATACTTATTAATTATGTATCGTTTAAAATTAATTTGGGCATTAAATACACAACGAAATTTTTAACTGATTGTTCGATTAATAATCGGAGCGGGTTTGGTAAATCCGGTTTTTGATGGATGTTACACTCCGTAATTGCTGAATGCTGCAAAGCATAAAAACGGGTTGGTTGTGAACTTTCACTATTTACTGAAAAATCGTTGTGATCTTTGTGATTTATTTTAAAATGTTTCAGCTTGTTTGATTTTCTTTATTTTGTTTAATCATTGGACCTCCTCTGTGTATATTCACAAATATCGACCAGGAGGTTATTGCTTAAATGTTCAACTTTATTTTTCTTGGTGTTTCATTTAAGTCTTGGATCACCTCTGCGTATATTAACAAATATCAACCTGGTAGTTAAGACCTAAACATTTCAACTTGTTTTTATTTCTTTGTTTTGCTTAAACACTGAACTTTCTTTGCGTATCGAAAGATCGACCTGATTGTTAGTGTTTAAGTGTTCAAATTGCTTTTACACAAATCACAGTTGATGAAAGTTTAAAGGAATTACTTAAGTTAATGTATTGCATGATGAGGGGATATGCTAAAGCTGTGGGGTCCATAGGAATTTGTGCACTAAAACTACTTTAATGTATTAGTAAACATTACAAACGCGTAATGCATGAGTTTAAGTGGACAACAATACCGATAATTGTAACATTTGTCAAAAACGGGTTTTCCAAACCCGCTTCGTTTGTAATCGAATATCAAGTTATAAATTTTTCGTTGCGTATTTATGTTTATTTTAATTTTAAACGATGCATAATTAATAAACAAATTAGAATTTAAAAACTATAATTAATAAAAAGTGAAAATAAAATAAATAAAAAAGAAAACCGGCTGCCGGGATTCGAACCCGGGTCAGCCGGGTGAATCTAGTCTTAACTCGCGCACATATAACCACTCCGCCACTAGTTGCCTTTCTGAAATGTAGGAAACAATTAAAACATAACTTCAACCATGAATCGACCTGTTTACGCCGACTGAAACCGTTATCGGCTTCCAAACGTCCAAGACGTTTGAGTGATCGCGGATTTCTGATTATAACCGATAAACCGACATTTTTAATCAATTCAGTCTTGAATGGACTTGAATTCATGTGATGATCGGTTTTAATAACCGAAAATCTTCACTTTCTGAATTACTCCATCAAAATCACCATCTCGCAACTCACTAGCATTCACAGAACTTCTAATTTCACTTTTACTCTAATTTCTGATCGTCGAAATCGCTTTTTGAACTCGCCGGACTTTCGCCGGAAAACCGTGTCTTCCATCAAAACAGTAAGTTTCTCAATTCTTCCATCTTCTATCAGTTGTTAAGCTTTTGCTAACTCAAACCCTTCAATCAGAATCAGTTCCAGGCGACGATATCGGATAATCATCACTCGCCGGAAAATTTCTGAGAATTTCTAGAATTCCCTGTGAAACGGTATAAACCTTTAAACCTTCTGATAACTCTTGTCCAGTACTTCAATTCCACATCTAGCTAATCAAAACTGTTAATTGGCCCGCTCAGACGAAGCCCATAAAAACAGAGCCGACGACTTCGCCGGAATTCTGAGAAAGAACACTTTTCCGGTATGTTTACTCCCAAAATCTTCCCTGCCATTTCATTTTAATCACTTGAATGTTTGTCAATCGAATTAAATAAGAAAAGTAGGGTAATCGTTGTCTGAGATATTGTAACGAAGAAGATGAAGTTAGTTTGTGTATAAGTTTAATATAAATTGGATTATATCTCGGGTTAGACACACAGTCCAGCGGTGGACTGTGTGCGCACATTTATCACACGCCGCGAGTTCGATCCTTGACACAATCGTATTCTCTGTAATAAAGATGTTTCCTTTTTAACTAAACCGGATTAACTCACTGAAGATGTTAAGTATAATAAAAATCAGTATATTAACCAGGTTAGACACACAGTCCAGCGGTGGACTGTGTGCAACATTAACCCACAGGTCCCGGGTTCGAGACCTGTTACGCACGCCGGTTCGAGGATTAAAATCCTTTTGAAAATAAAAGAATTTTGAAGAAACTAAAAACAGTATATAAATATAATTAAAAACAGAATTCGGGTTAGACACGTAGCTCAGTTGGTAGAGCTGCGTGCACGCGTACGGGAGGTCTCGGGTTCGAGCCTTACCCGGCGCACACTTGCACACTAGCGAACCGGTCAAACAGTCAACAGTCACGGTCAACGGTCAATGGTCAACGCAAAAGTCAACATTTTTTATATTTTTATTTATTTATTTAATTTAAAAATCAATAAAAAATACTTAAAAATAATGTTTTAAAAGTTAGAAAATAGCCTTAAACTCACAAAAATATATCTAAAAATGTTATTAAAATTATTAATAAAATCCACTCATTTACCATACCTTTTCGTTATTATTTAGGTTAGTTAATTCCCGTCGATCAATCCTCTCAACTCGTGCGCATTTCATCATCTTCAACCGAACGCACCCAATGTGAGTGAATCTCTACAAATTCCCCGTTTTAATCACGTTTTGGGGTGTATCATGTGTCATATTATTTATCACATTTAAACTATTGTGCATCCATCATATCCATCAACAAATGTGTATTCAACATGTATCAACTGTTTGTGTGGTTATTGTTTAGATTAAATTTATCATTTTCAGTACATACATTATCATAGGCCGCCGCTCCCCATTACATATGAGCGTTGAGCTGTTCCCCATTACATTATGAGCGTGAACTAGGCGTTGCCAAAATACGATCGGCTCCGTTTGATTGAGCCTTGATCACACAGACATTTATCATAGGCCGTCCGTTCCCCATTACATTATGAGCGTGAACGTGACGTTGCCAACATATACATTTTCATTCATGTTATATATTCGTGCAAGTTGGTTTGTTATTGTATGTTATTGTTTGTTGTTGTTATTGTTATTGTATGATTATTTACATTTGCTCACATATGATTATTGCACAATTTTCCATGATAAAAATAACAAGAGATCAATAATAGATGTTTTTCTAACAAGGTTCACTCGCCAACTTATGTAGACCCAAAAACCCCCATTTTTACACATGATACAGGTGATCCAGCTGCAGCAAGAAACACATAGGATGGCTTAGAAGAATAAACTGGTTTAGACTTTGGATTGTTTAGTTGATTATCTTTCTTTGTATTTGTATGAACATGTTTGGAATATTGAGGATGTAATTTTGAATTTAATAAATATGAAACATATTAGTAAGTATCATGAGCTTTGGTGATAACCCAATTACGCCCCGACTCTTATTCCGCTGCGGGTCGGGGTGTGTGACAATAATCAACATGAACTGTTAAACTTAGTGTTCCATTTAAGAACAATGGTGTATCTGATATGTCTTAATTAGCTAATATGATTCTCTTGCATGTTTTCTCACAAAAACATTATGTGTAAATATTACATTTCAATACGTTTACATTTTGGCATTTGTATTTCATTTTCAAAATTCCAAAAAGATTTCAGTGTGTTTTAGTTTAAACTTTATATAAGTCAAAAAGATTTTGTTTTTCAACTTTATATTCGACAAACTGATGTTGGAATACAAAATCTTTCCCCAAAACAAAGTTGGTTGAACCGAAGCACGATTAGTCACATTTTTTTAAAATTAGTTTCTCAAAATATCAAATATTGGGTGAAGATGATTGTGCAAAGTGTAAAACAGGAATAATTTCACTATCAAAGAACTTCAGGACTGAAAACGTTTAACCAATGTCATTAACTTGGACATGGTTAAACGTGTGAGTGTTTGAACTTGGCTAAAACTGATAATTGACTTTAACTAGTCAAACGAATGTTAAGAGCGCATGAGACATACTCCATTAAAACCAGCTGTAACACCCTGTAAAAATCGTGTCCAATAGTATAGTGACACGTGTTATATTTTATTTTTGGTCTATTAAAGACTAACAGGGACTAAAAGCGTCAACATGCTCAAACTAAGTCTCTGAGTGATCTTCTGATGTCAACATGCATAAACCGAGCCTCTGAGTGACCGTTGTGTCAACATGCCCAGCCTCTGAGTGACATCAGGGTCAACATGCTTATACTGAGCCTCTGAGTGATCATTTATGAAGTCCTAACTCTCAGATGTCCTATTTGTTGGACGAGAGAATTCAATTATATATATATATATATATATATATATATATATATATATATATATATATATATATATATATATAAAGTTGGATAATGGAGGGATTAAAAATGTCAACATGTTAATTCTTACCTCTGAGTGACCTTTTAACGAACCGAGAGCTCGACAATGTCCGGGCATAATCCCGGGTATGCCAAATATTGGCTACGGAGGGCTAAATATGCCAAAAGGGTGTTTTAGAAGGTCTTTAGAAGGTTTAATAAGTTGAGGGGCTAAATGTGGCAAATTTTGAAACTGCCCATGGGACGCTCGCGGGTGCGAGAGGCCTGTATCTGTAGAAAGTTTTGCTTGGCCTCCACACATGTTGCCAAAAACCATTTTCTCAAAACCATGGCTTCCCAAACAGCTATGCCACGTTTTAGGACACTTGTAAGCTCCCTCTTACACCCCTTAACACCTGGCATCACCTCCTTCAAGCTCTCCAACTAGAAATAGGTGTAAAGGTTCAACCTTTAAACTTGCACCTTTCTCATTTTCAAATCTACCTCCCTCATCTGGAAGTTCCTAACTGAAAGGAGCATCCAACTTAGTTCTATTGCATTCTAGGAACCTCTTGTAAGTGTTCCTTCTTTGTGCATTTTCGTTTATAGCCTTATATAGCCAAAAGTCAAGCGTTTTACGGAAAACGCTTTGACTTTCGGTTAAGACCATTATGGTCCAACCATTGTTTGTAACGAACATGGCTAAGTGATTGTAATAAGGTAGGTGTTAATCCCCATAAAGGGCACCTCCTGAAGATCAAGTTTGCTAGACCAATTGACGGGTCAAAGTTAAGTTATTAAAAAGTCAAACAGACCATTTTTCGGAAAATTATAAATTGATCTTACATATGTTATGAAACCTCTTTTGACACTTAAACAAGTTGGTAATAATTATTAGAACATGTAAAGACATGTTCGGCTTGTCAATTTGAGTTCTAGGGTTGGTTCGCAACCGAAAGTCGCGAAGTTTGACTTCTGCTTTGACTTTCGATTCTGACCCTATTTAGATTAGTTAGCTACTGATCTAAAGTTGCATTATGATCGTAATATAATATAGCATAACCCTCTGAGGTTATATTACATGATCATGATCAGAATCTGAGTTTATGCGCAAGTTCTGTAATTATGCCATTTTGACTAAAATGCCCTTTTTGCATAAATCAAGGTTTTAATGATAATGAACTTGAAAATGAGTTTTCTACTGATATAATATGATAAGTAGGATTATTTGGGATGTCAAACCAGATTATAAACTGAGTTTACAAGCAGGTCCTTAAATTATGTCGATAAATGACAATTTGGCCCTTATGGCTCATAAAATGGTTTTAATCAAATCTTTTCAAGGTAAATCTTTTATCTACTGATATGTTATATTAAATAACATATCTAAGACATTTTAATGTGACCTTAACATCAGTTTTCATTAACATCGCATAAAGCGTCATTTTACGAAATAAGCGCCGTTCCGGCGCATAGTATGGTTTTAAACCCTATTAATTGACCAAGACTTGTTACCTACTGATTTTAAAACTTATTTTAAAAATATTTACAGTAGGTACAAGATATAAACTCAGAATCCCAAATAATTTATAAACTATGTGTAAAATGACCAAAATGCCCATTCGGTGCATAGTTTGGTCATAAAAGATAAATTACACATATACTTGATATCCTACTGATATTATATAATAAATAAGTTATTTTTTTAGAATTCTTAAATTTATAACATTAAATTATATTCAAGTTCCTTGTATACAATATGAAAGTACCAAAATGCCCCTATAAGGCATAATTTCATTTTAAAACCTTAACGAGCATGTAAGTTGATATCCTACTGATATTATAACTTATTTAAAATATAATGGCATATAGAACTCGTCCATGACTTATCCGGTTACCCATTATCGCTAATATGCATACGGTTAAGTATATGTAATTATTTTACGGAAATTAACCGAAACGAGTCTAACCTTGGCATTTAAGTTTCAAAATCCAGAATGTTATTAGTTTACAAGTCAAAGTACATGTCAGGTTTAAAATACATTCTATCCGATCATCGTTTAATCAAGCGCTATACGTTTTGATCATTTACACTACTCGGTCTAAGTCTATAACTTAAATAAGACCGTTAGTATTTAATTGGTTAGTTTATGCCATAATCCAGACTAGAGACTTGACGGTAAATGCTATTTGCACTTAGTACTTTTGTGTACGGCTGAGTTATTAAAATTAAAAGAAGACTAGCTCAGGTGAATACTCTCGACTTATTTTCCCTATACGGGCTTGGGATACGGTAAATTATTACCGCTTGGTCGGAAATGAGATCAATCAATGCCGATTAGTGGCTAGTAAATCCGCATATTCTGTTTTAGTCAGTTTTGTTTGATAACTTAAACATTGGGGGTTAACTACTGTGTCCTAGATATCCTCGGCTCATTACATTAGATAATGGCCACGACCTTAGCGCGGGGTGTAGGCATACACCCGACAGACGCTCAAATGCAACTACCCATGTTATGGGGATAACTCCTTCGTGAGTTCATAAGTGTGTGTAGTTAATCATGTCTCGGTTTTCGCACTAGGCCCTGTATGTATGGACAAACATATGAATCTTTTAACAAGGTTGCAACGTCAACTTTCCCAAGTTATAAAAGATTTTGTGCTAATACGCACTTAAAACATATTTTTAAATGTTTTCAAAATGAGTCAGTTGGGTGTATTTACCAGCGAAAGCTGACGTATTTTCAAAAGACTAAGCTTGCAGGTACAATACGAAAATAGGCTGGAAGTGCTCGGTACTGATAAGAGGATCTTGTAAATCCTAGATCTGTCAAAAGTCTGTTTTACATTCTTTCATTTGTACAATTTGTGATCTGCCTGTGGATCTTCTATTACGAGCTTGTATATTATTTTGTATTTCGAACATTTGGTTTGTAATAGTAATTTTACTCCAAGACTTCTGCTGTGCCGTGTTTAATTGACTATGATGTTATCAACTGGCGTCACGATACTCCCCACCCGGGCCCACCGGTGTATGGATTTGGGTTGGAAATCCGGGGTGTGACAATAGCGCATGAGACATGCGCAGCGCATGAGACATGCGCAGCGCATGAGTCTTACGTTATCAATGTTACGTATAAGTAAAAGTAGTAGTGCAACTCACTGTATGCGAAGAATCCGAGAAATGCAAAGACAAGGAATAGGTGTCCAGCTAACCGCTACCTGTTACATGCAATGTCTATGAGTGTATGTTCGTGTAGTTTCACAAAACCCAAGTAATCCAAAAAACCCAATTGTTTTAATGTTTAGTAAAGACTCACATGTTTGACTAACTTAGAACAAGTTGACCCGATGACCCATTGGTGACTAATTCAGTGACTTAATATTAATTCATATTCATGCAATCAAGTAAAGTTATAGTACACATCACATAACATTTATGATGGCATTTATTTTAGTTTCACTTCCTAACTACACCTTGCATAGCCAAATGGATACAAACTCTAGTGTGAAAGTTTCAGCGATCATAGTTAAACTTCAGTTTTTGGGTCAGATTGTGTATTTTATTTAAAATACTACACAATGCAGAAATATTATGAGTATTTTATGAGATGTGCCAAATGGTTTATTTAAGCTTGTGTAATATTCTTTAGGTCTGTATATTTATAGAAAAATCATGAAAAATCCTACATCACAGAAAGGTCATAAACGTCGTTTTCTGGTGACAGTTTACCATTAAATTTATAAAAATAATCTACATTCCTCCAATTGACACACGGCCAACTGGAGTGTCTCACCAGCTCTTAGGAGCACCTACTGTAAAACTTTCACATCCTAAATCCCTACATTAATCAAGTTATAGTCCTCGTAATGGACCCTATTTCTTATCAGAAAACTCAGATTGACACCCCATAATTAAAAATTTACAAAAACATAGTTAGGATTTATGGAAAATTATGAAAACATTTGTGGATCATATAGACATCCAGACATGATCCTAGACTCAAGAATGACCTTATTTGGCATTAGTATGTTCAGGTTATGACTAAAATGAATTTGGAAAATACTGTAGTAACATTCCTACGAGTTCATGCAATATCTAACCTTCAAGTTTTCATCATGCAACGTGAATAAAGTTTAACTTTTTGGAGACCCTAAGCTTTCACCTAGCATGCATGTGATCTAACTGCATGTAATAGTTTTATACACCCAACCTAAGATATAAAAATCAATTTCAATCATTCATAGTGTCTAACATGCAATCAGGGGCGGAACTAGTGTAGAAGCTGGGGTAGCACGAGCTTCCCCTTAACTCCGTATCCGTAGTGTAAAAGTACCCCTCAACATCGTCTAAGTAGTGTAAAATTTTTATTTTTTTTCTTTCATTTTTATACAAAGGATACCCCTGATTCTAAAAAAAATTGGGATACCCCTGAATTTTTGAGCTAGTTCCGCCAGTGCATGCAATCCTACAAGTTTTGACACCAAAAAGTTTCCCCTTTTAGTAAGTTGTGAACTATCATGCACCTTAGGGTTTTCATCACAAAATTGGCTCCTACATCATTATATACATCTACTAGTATGAATAAATCATGAAACACAACCAAATTATCTTACACATTAATATACAAAAAACAAAATCATCAAAGTTCCCTATTTAGGAAAGTTCATACAAATCATCAAAATTCAAAATTGATTGCTCTAACACATGCATATAAAACCTTAATGTCATAATCAATCAATCACCAACAAACATCAAACAACTGATATTTGATTCAGTTGACTTTTTTTTGAAAAACTAGGGTTTTGTGATGAACTTTAAATTGGAGGTAGACTACTTACTAGTTGCGTTAGACACACTTCGGATTGCACAAAAACTCCAAGATTTATGAGATTGGATAAAAGATTAAACTAGGGTTTGAGAGTGAGAAATTGAGAAAAGTCGAATAAGGGGAAGTTGGGGTCGTGGGGTGGTTTTGACGCCATGGGGGAGGGGTTTGGGTTGGGCTTGTTTTTTTTCTATTTTTAAGTCCACAAGGAAGCCCGTTAGCTCCTATTTGGGTTTAAACAATTCCTTGGGCTCCTAAACGGATTTCTAAGCCCTTAGTTATATTAAATATTCTTTTAATAAGAATTCCCAATTAACTCTTTTTATTAAAAACCTCTAAAATTTTATAAAACGCAAAACCGCACAATTACGCATAATGATACGCGATTTTCCGAAAAACTCACATAATGCACATACTTCGCAACAATTACATAATATTCAACATTTAAGTTAATATTATTATTCTGGAATTATATTCTTGCCTAATCACAAGCGTTTGTTCGGTAATTCTCCGAATTATCGTTACGCGAGTGTTCACATAATAATTGACATGTTTAATTTTTCCTAATCATATGTAGTGCATAAGTGAATGTTCTAGACAATGTTTTTAAGATAACGAAGTTGTGTTAGCAGGGTTAACTTGAAAATTCTCGGTTATCACTGAAATACTAAGACCTATTAGTAACCTTAATTAGTGATATTAAATACCTCATACAACTTGAAGCTATTAAGCAACCACAGTTCCACAAAAGCTAACATACTAAAGCAAATTGCATTTCTATGAGTGTTTTTCACCCGAAAAACGCAGCATCACTTTAGTAGGTACATGCATATGGACAGTCAAATGTTTGATTAAATATTTGTACCTAGGACAACTCTAATGGCATTTTTAAATGATCGGCTTCTTGTTCCAGTAACAGAGACCTGCAACAATCTGATAAAAGAGATAATAAAATATATACTACAAATGTGAAACTAAAAACCAGAATCAACCCTCTAATCCAACCGAGTTGAGCAGTACTCACAAACTTTGGTTTTTAAGTCCATGGATCTGTTCCACAACCATGAATTCCGGAGTATATGAATCAAGATTGTGCTGCGATCTCAAGAGTTATGGGATATGGTGTCAAGTGGGTTCGATCAAGAAGATAAAGATGTCGCAAGATTGAGGAAGAACCAGAAGAAGGATGCTCGTGCTCTCGCACTCATTCAGCAAGCGTACACGATAGCATGCTCTCGCGAATTGCAGCTTCAACAAAAACGAAGATGGCATGGAGTGTGCTCCAGACTGAATACCAAGGTGATTCAAAAGTGAAGGCTATTACGTTACAAGGTCTCCGTAGAGAATTCGAGACCATGCAGATGAGAGATGATGAAAGTGTGGCAGATTTTCTGTCAACAGTTATGAAGATTGTAAATCAAAAGCATGCATATGGCAAAGAAGTCACATGCCCATGGAATATTCTGTTTGTATTGACTCAATACTATGATTTTCTAAATTTGATCAGTCATCGGTCGATGATTTAGCAATTAGCAGAAGAAACCCTAATGAAGAAGATATTCAAGGAAGAAGGTACGATATGAAGAAGTGATTTCGAAATAGTCTAACCTGTACTCCTATTTTAGGGGAACTAAAGAAACGAAAATTTAAAATAATGGCGGGATTTAGGCAAAATTCGAGAAGGCAATTAAAATTTTTGGGAAATGGTTTAATTAACGAGATATAAAGATCAAAGTTATATTAACTTAAACTAAAATAATAAATTATTAGGTGTAAATATAGAACTGCTAAAATTTATTTTAAACATATACAATATAGTGGGGAATCCTCTTGTTAAGGCGTAGTTGACAATTGGTCTGATATTACCATAGTGTCCATCTTAAATCCTTTGTATAGTGTAGTAAACGTACCTGCTCATTACGGCGGGGCATTGAACCATGAAAATAAATAAGGTCGAAATTTGTCTTCCAGATACACTACTTTTATAAGTGGGTACTAAAAGCGCGTGCACACACACGTATGTAAGTTTCCTTCCTTAACAATAAGACATACATAATGTGAAAATGAGTGTATATATAAGATTGCTAAAGGGCATGGGGTGTTCCTTGATTTGAGTTCGGGTACCCACTACTCGACCAGGAACACCGTTGTCGGTGTCCCACGTAGCGGTTTCGGCATAGGGTTCATGGGTGATGAAAACCAATGATGAGTTATAAAAATGAACGTTGATCAACGTATATGTAGAGGAGAGAGGTGGTTGGCAGGTAACATCGCCAATGGGAGGGGTTATTAGGAGGTGGTGTGCGGGTAGTCGAGGTGGCAAGTTGTGATTGGTGCGGCGGAGGGTGTTCTCAGCTTACACTTGGAACTCCCTTATAACATAGTTTTACTTTTATAATATGGTTACCATATAAGTAAAACACACGTTGAGCAAGTTAGGGAATAATTATCTAATAGAATGGACAATTGGGTGTGGAATTCATGTGAGACAAAAAATATTTCTCTGTTAAGCGAGTTAGGGAATAATTGTCAAGTGGATCTAACCAGGTGGAGTGAGATGAAGTGTTTAAATGGAATAGCATTGCTACTTCGGAAGTCAATTACTTTGCTTGGAGACAGAGTTTAAGCAGGATTTTGACGATCAACACGTTAGTAGAGATGGGAGTTGTAATGCTCCACATTTCTGTACTTTCCTTAATTAAAAAGCTATAGTCGTATTTCTATTTTTGGAAACTTGTAATCATATTTCATTTCCAATCTTGTAATCCGAGACGTTGATCACAATGGAATTCACTTTCATACATATACGTGTTACACACTAGTGTTATACGCAATCAATCCTTGAATACATGTTTATACACAAAACTGAGACTTATTATGCATACATACAATCATTCACACGTACATTATACATAATCCACACATACATATGTGTTATATACTTGAAAATACATTAAAACATAGACTTTGATCATAAAATGATAAACATATCAAAGTTTAGGGGCCTAAGTGCAACAAAACAAACTTTCGGACAAATCACGAATACGCCGCGTCGTGCGTTGGGAAAGCCTTCAAAGCCCGCGCGACGCGAGGGTCATCGCTTGTAGAAAGTTGTTTTCATCTTGTGGGTTGGCCAATTTTCACACCTCTATTCTCACGCAATCACCTTATAACTTCATTAAAACACAAATTCACCATTATATGGCCAAGCCTCCTACACCTTCATTTTACTTTTCCCACACTCTAAACTCACTCAAAACACTCTCAAGATACTGAAATATCAAGTTTAGGACAGATTCTTGCAAGCTTCAAAAGTTAGCTTCAAACTCACCTTTCTTTCTCTTTTTCAAGAATTCTTGCTTCACAATTATTTGGGATGCCTCTAGGAGTGTTTCCACAAGTTTACCATGCTAAACTAAGATGGAAAATCACAATTTTAAGGTCTAAACTTTCTGTTTTGAGGAAACTTTTACTTAAAATTTCTATAAACATGTTTAACTTGCACCAACCTTGCTTCTAACCAAACCTATGGTTATGGAGCTTGAGTATGGTTGATTGTTATAAATTTAGAGTTTCAAACACCTTCTAAACTTTCTATTTTGATAAGGTTCTAAGCAACCTACAAGTGTTGAAACCATCCAAGCTCATCATCTTCCATATGGTGATACTTGTGTTTTGGTGAATGTGTGAACCATGGAAGCTTAGGCTCTCCAACTTTGTTACACTACCTCACTTTTCGATTTAGTATCTTCATACCACTAAATCTCAAACAATTTCCATTTAAGGGACAAGGCTATAACACGTCCCCAAACACTTTTCATGTTTGGGATGCACACATCTAGCTTGCTCACTTAGTTGTTTGTAGCTTTAGTAAGTTTTAGTCTTATTACTTTCATGTTCATAACCAACCGAAATCATCAACAAAGTTGATGATGTTGTGCTTTGGTGAATCATATAATGAGGTTAAATGGATGGAACTCATCCTATCTCCTTGCATGAGAATTCTCATGGTACTTTACTTTACATTCATATACGTTAACTCCTAAATTCCGAATCCAATCTGTTAAACAAAAACCGCAACTCACACACCTTTGTTTCCCTCTTAGATTAACTTTGGTGTTCCAAAACTCAAGACTCGTCAAACTCACTAAGTGGAATTACTTCCCAAACCGTGAGTATACATGACCCCCTTTATGTTTTCACACTTTTGGGTGCAATATATATATATATCGTATTAAAACACACACAACACACTTATGCAAAGACGTTATTCATACAAATGTATCTGATATACATGCTTTATACATTTATACTTTAGGAATACATGCATGCTAGAAACTATTCTTGCACTATACTTTGTCATTAACTTCGTTCGAGCCTACCTTAACATGTATAGCGCTATAGGAGTATCACACCGCCCTTGTTGGGTCTACGTTAAGTAATCATACAAATGGTCTTGTCGTTGTGATGACAAGATTACGCTAGTGGAATCTTTGGGTTGACACTTATGTGATGCATGCTAGTTCATGTTATGTTATGCCTTAGTATACGTTTTTGCTATGTGGATCTCGTTAAATTCTTTTATACATATGCTAGTACACTAAACGTGTATGCTCACCGATACTTTTGAGTTGATATGTTACTTTAATATATGTTGCAGGAGCGTGATGTTGATGCGTTGAAAAGAAATATAGTAGGAAGGACTAGAAACGCACTTAGTTTAAATTTATGTTTTGATGTTTAAATTGTTGTGTTCTAAATGTTGTATTTTCCTTTGAAACGATGTATTATCGTTAGTATGAAATGAAAATCGTTATTATAAATACTTGTCACAATTAACCATTATGAAGTCTCTTGCAATCTCGTTTTCGTCTCACTCCGATGTTTCCGCTATCGGTTTGGTGTGACAGGGATAGTGAGCTTGGCTCAAGTTGCCAATACATTCCCAGTTTGAGCTTGTAGATCAGATATTGAAGTTTTTCCTTGAATTAGACATGCCCCCAGAAAAGAAAAAGGTTTTCCATGCACTTTTTATGATGGCGGTGTGGAGGTTGTCGTCAAGGAGGAATGACAAGCATAATATTGTAGTAGAAGACACACGAGTGTATATTGTCTTTTTATCCTATTATTTAAAAAAATGCATTTTAAAGAAAAGGAAAACAAAATAAATTATTATATACCAACTCCAACTCCAACTCCTTCTCTCTCTAATGAGACATAACTCTTTCTCACTATTCCATTTCTCCTTATTACCACCGCAACCTCCTTCCATTATCACCACCACCATTTTTCCTCTCTTTACACTACACCGCTGCCACAGCCACCACCAACCACCAGAGGCGGAACTACTGTATTAGGAGCCGTAGCACGGGCTACTGCTCAACCCCGTATTCGTAGTGTATTTTTTATTTATTTCTTTCAGTTTTATACAAAGGATAACCCTAAAAAAATATGAGGATCGGATATTTGATATTACTAAAATCTCATTTTTTTTATAAGCCCAAACATTTTACAACCTAAAACTTATAGAATAATTAAGCCCAAATGATTAGATAAGCCTAAATTAATAATAATAGAATTGAAAGGAGGCCCAATTGGTAAATAACAAAGATTATCCCAAGACCCAAAACAACAAAATACACTTTTTGATTATGGCCGGAAATTTGGAAACCAAACGTTGAACCAAATACAGCTTCTGAAATCGACACCATCTCTACTACCTAAACTCTGAAGTGCTGGTTGTTGTCTGCTGAGTGTTGAAAGCCTGAAGTCGTCCCTGTTGGCCAGATGACCGTTGGAATCGTCCCTGTTGTTCGCTGATTCGTAATGCATCTCCCTTTTTGTCACACCCTGATTCCCGGTGGGTCCGAATGGGTCGTGACGATTGGATAACTGTATCACAAATAACAATACAGCAGAAGTATTGGAGTAAAAATATTTATCTCAATAAAAGCTTGAATATAAATATATAAGTTGTAGAAGCGTTTCAATAAATGCCCACAGGAGAAATCTAATAAAAAGAGCTTTAGACATCATAGGCCTTAAGCTTGAGGAGTTGCAAATTTCTTAGCCTTCATCCTAGCCGAGCCGGACTCCCAGCCTATAATAAGGTTCGGTACCTGTGGTTCAATCTTTTGAAAATACATCAGCTTTCACTGGTAAATACAATTAACTGACTCATTTTGAAAATAGTTTTTCAAAGATTTAATATATAAAGAAAACCCGTAGGTAAACATATAATATTTCTTGGGATTTTATCTTGTCAACATATTTACATACATTTCATACAATGGGAACCAGAGATCAAAGCCGGTCATTTTCAGTGCTATAATGATTAAGGGTACACACCAAAGTTGAATAAAACGTGTCTTACAGTCGGTATGCCTACCCCGGCACGCTATTTCGTATGGCCATAATAGTTCATGAGTCGGGACGCCCAGACACGGTACCAATTACCCCCAATTGTTTCAGTTATCAAGTAAAATTACATTTATGAGCAACATAGACGGCTCATTTATGTAATAGCCGCCCCAAGTGGCATATTCTCCATACACCAAGTTTAAAAACTAAAATAAGTTAAGAGTATTTACTTTTTGCTAGTTTCCAATCAAATATGATTATAATTTAGCAAAAGCCGCAAGTAAAAGTATTATTGACCCAAGTCCAATTATCTGTGGGGTTCTATAGTCTGGAATGAACATAATTATTTATCTGTTAGAATGTATACGGGTCAAAGGTTAGTTCCTTCAGACATGACCCGTTACTTAAGAATAGATTCGCTAGATTAAGCGTAGATTAGATAGAATGTGGTTTACACCTATTTGAGTGCAATGACTCATTGGATAAAGGTTATTTAACCAAGCATTCTGATTTGGAGTGGTTTTGAAGTATCTAGACCCATTACGCCTAAATTATACGAACTGGGTTCGTATAACTAGTTATGCGCGTATAAGCGGGTTTGGAAGGTTAGATAGGTCTTATGACAAGTCTAAGGTCTCAAAACACTTTTCATAACATTATATTTCCGTTTGAAATTTAGAATATTGATTACTTTGATTTGAAAACCATTTCTTTAGTTTTTAGGACAAAAGGGCATAAGTGTCTTTTTTTTAAATATAAGTTCTAGACTTGACATATAAGTTACCAAACAACATGACCAAGAGGTATAACTTCTAAGTGTTATACCTCATATTAATATGGTCATACTATCAGTTCTAAACAAGTCCTAACATTGACCAAACGAGTCAGAATCAAAAGTTAAAGCAGAAAGTTAAACTGCTTGACTTTCTATATAGAATTGAGCTCTTAACTAGAAATGACGAGTTGGACATATTTAGACATGTCCTAATATGTTTTATAAACTGATATGATGTCAAACTTAAAGTTTTAATAGTTAGAAATTTAATTAGCGCAATTTGCAAAGTTTACGTTTTTGACCTTTTATTTAATATAAAGTCGATTTGTCATTTCGCCTACTTAACGTGATCTTTAGAATGTATAATCCCAGGGGATTATTACCCTTATTATTACGATCACGTAGCCATGTTCGAATCGAACATTGGCTTGACCATAATGGTCGTAACCGAAAGTCAAACAGAAAGTCAAATTGTTTGACTTTTGGATAACAACTAGCTTAGAAATGAAAAGAACTAGAGAGAGCACTTACTAGTGTTACAGAACACTTTCATAACTCAGTAGGAGGCTTCTAAGTATTGGAAACAAGCTCCAAGAAAGATTAAAGAGAAAGATGTGAATGAGCAAGTTGGAAAGGTGAAACTATGGAGCTATTTATAGTTGCAAGATCATCACAAGATCATGTAGGATTCTCATATGTGTACAAGTGCCTGTTGAAGTGTAAGAACCAGAGAAAATGGTGGCAATTCGAAGCAATGTGTCACACTATGCAGATTGCCTTGGAGAGCAAGCACAAAACTACCGGGGGTCCTGGGCTTACGGTTCGTAAGCCCTATAGGCGCCCACAAATTTGAATTTCTTATGGACCGTAAGACTCAAAGGCTTGCGGTCCGTAACCGCTTGCAAGTAAACCTAATAATCATTACGTAGGTCTGTAAGCACATAAGGCTTACGGTCCGTAAGAGTCACTCAGAAGTCAAATAAATTGACATGTTGACATGTCCCTCCACAACCAATCTTCCACATAGTCGGGATTAATTGGAGTATTGGACATTTATCATTACATAGTTGAACGATAAATTCCGTTTTCTTAGTTGGAAATTCGGGACACGTGTCATCGCACAATTTGACGAAATTTATGGGTGTTACACTTTTGATCACTGAAGTCGTCCCTGCTGATCGTTGACCTTTGATTTGTGAATTTTCTGGTCCTTTGATTGCATAATAATTTTTTTGGGATACCTCTAAATTAATGGGCTAGTTTCACCACTACCAACCACCATCGCCACCACCTACTACCCATCAGCGCCACCACCACAGCCCTCACCAGTCGCCACCAGAATACGCAAATCTCTCAGCAACTAACTTGATCTCTAGGAACCGGATCCGGATCTGACAACTGGACGAATCATCCATCTTGTCACCTCTAGTGAGAATTGACCATCGGTAGTGAAAAAAAAATGAGAAGTGACCGTTTCTATTAAGCTTTGGTGTATGTTGTTTTCATTTGGTGACAGTGACTTGGGTGCTTAGTGTCGCTTATTGAAATTTTGTTTCTGAATTTGTTGAATTGGTTTTACTACATTTGAAACTTTAACAATTTTTATTGTTTGATTGTATCTTGCGTGGCTTAATAAATATTTTTGAAACGGGTTTTGGTATATTTTTTGGGATTCTTTTCAGGCTATTTTAAATGAAAATTATACAGACCCGTAGTGAGGATTAAGGCTACTCGGTGTAGGAGGATAGTACTTAAAGGATGCTCCATCATGTAGGATGAGTGTGAGGATGAGGCAAAGGGGATAGACTTAAGGAAATGGAGGATTAGCCTAATATATATATATATATATATATATATATATATATATATATATATATATATATATATATATATATAGGGTGGGGTTCCAGAGTGAACACTAGTGTACTTGCGAACTGAATGAACAAATCCTGACCATTGATTTACACACGTGTATGGCTAGGATTTCATCATCAAATTGTAAAGTAAACTAGTGTATTTATCATCAAATCCTGGCCATTGATTTACACACGTGTATTAATAATCAAGGGCTAGGATTAGTTCACTCAGTTCACTATCATGGGAGTTGTTCACAAATGATCCTAATCCTATATATATATATATATTGAGAAAGGTTATCTTTAGAACGCTAAATATTGCGAGAACCGTGAAAACGAATGAAAACCCAAATCAAAACCATTTTTTAATACAAAACTTATTGTAAATAAAATACAATATCAAAAAAAGAATTACAACATCAAATAGTTCATTTCATCTCTCAAAATCACTCTTATTAGATTCTTTACACATGTCTAAATATAACACATGTGTAAATGGCAAACTTACATATATGTAAATTTTATTTATTTACGAATTCACGTAAATTTAAATATGTAAATTTAATTTCTAACATTGTATTAATAATGATAAGTGCAAAAAAATTTTGAATTTTAATTGTTTTTGACCAAGTTCTCGTGGTTTTTTCTTTCCTTCTCACGGTTCTCACAATATTTAGCGTTCTTATTTAAACCATTCCCTATATATATGTGTGTGAATGTGTTGTATGTATATGTGAGAAGAAGAGCCCCGTCCTCAACGTCTGAAGGATGTCGCTCAAGACGACGTCGACCCCCGAGGAATGTGGGGATGCATCACCGGGCCAGACCGGGCCTGGATGACCCCCACACCAAGTAACTTAAAAGACCGAGGTATCAGCTAAACCACCATGGTTTCGGATATCAAAGGGGATACCAAAGCATTAACATGCCTCTATTTTCTTGTCTATTGGAGGTGACAAATTATTTGGTTAAAAACGGGTCATCTTTTTGGTGCTAGTTTACGGGTAGGTGTGGAGGAGGTGGTTGGTGGTCACAGGTGGGGATAGTGATGGCTAAGAATATGGGGTGTGGAGGAGTCCCATCCTCAAAGGATAACTTCCACGTTATTCGTCAGGTCACACACTTTGAAGGATAACCTTCAAAGAATGGAGTAAGGGTGTGGAGGATGGGCCTCCTTTCTTTTTTATTTTTATTTTTGGTATATTTTAAATTTTTTAAATGATACACAATATATATAAAACTAAAATTAATTTAAACTCTAAAATTAATATTAATGCTTACATTACAATAATAAAAAAATCTGAACTTAAAAAACAAAAAAAACTTAATTTAAAAAAACTATTATTCTTCGTTTGGCACGTCGTCATTGGGTTTGTTTTGTGCGTTGTTCCAAATGTATTTCCTCAAGTCCGCTTGAAGGTTTAGATGTGTGTACTTATTTTATAAGGAGAACCCGTTTAAATCCTGTTGTTCTAGACTTACCGGAATAGAATTCCTGTTAGACGCATTTTCATCGTACTCATAAATGGCTCTACCTTTGTCTTCGATAATCATGTTATGCAACAAGATACAAGCATACATATAGTATCACAACTTCTGTGGTGTAAAAGCAGGTGTTGGATGCTCAATGATATGCAATTTTTTTGTACAACCCCAAAATACCGTTCAATGTCTTTTCTCGTCACTTCTTGAAACTTTGCTAATTTCTTTCTCTTATCGTCTGCCAGGTGCAGAATAGTTCTAACGATTGTAGAGTAGGTTGGGTATATTCCATCAGCAAGATAATAACTGCGCCTGTATTCCACCTCCGAAACCGTAAACTTGGTGGCTGGACCAGTTCCTCTTATGACATTGTTAAAGATCTCTGATTGGTATATGACATTAAGGGCGTTAAGCGAACCAGGAACACCGAAAAAAGCATGCCAACTCTACAGATCTTGTGAAGCAACAACCTCTAGTATTATTGTAGGATGTCCATGATCGCCTCGCGTAAATTGACCTCGCCATGCAATAGGGCAGTTTAGCCACGACCAGTGCATGCAATCAATGCTCCTGAGCATTCCTGGAAAACCATGCCTTTCTTCATATAATTAATACAATTTTTGGATGTCATTTGCATTTGGTTTTCGCAAATATTTCTTGCTATACAACTTCACCACACATTTGCAAAACTTGTACAAAATTCTCGTGCAGTTCTTTCGGACATACTTAAATACTCGTCGAACGAATCAGGTGGCAGTCCCGTGTGCAAGAAATAAACATAACGACTTACTATCATGATCGTAAAATAGATAATTAACACATTACATAATATAGATAAATTATTAACACCAAAAAGTAATATAACTAAATTATTAACAACAAAAAATAAACACGACAGAACCTAACCTTCGCGGTCTCGGTTTATGGCGGTTTCCCTAGTTCACGGTTGTGATGTGGTTTCTTCATCTTCTTCTTCCTCATCAATCATCTGCGCTGCCTGCATTACGACGTTTGCAAAAAAACAGATCAACTTCACCCGAAGATGACGAACACCACAAAGAAAAAAGACATGGCTAAAACTTATTTAATTTGAAGAAATGTATAAAAAAGTAAGAGAGATTTGGTTGATTCGGTTTGAAAAGAGGGTTAAATGGTTTTTATTTATAAAGAGATTAATTAATTTTTTTATTAAAGTAGCCGTTGAACAGCTATAACTTTCAAATAGTGGCCCGTCTTGCGCGTCTTGGCCTGGACGTTTGCGACGGGGACAACCCAGGGAGGCGACTTGGACACCCTGGGGACGAGCCCACACCGAGCAGCCTAATGGTCGGTGAAGGATTGATGAAAGGGAGAGAGAGAGGGGGTGAAAAGAGTGAGGTTTATATATAATATAATATATTAATTTTTTAAATTTGATTTTTTATTTATTATATTATTTTCAAACAAATAGGTAAAAGACTAAAATACTTTAGTGTTACCTAATTTAACAAAATAAATTAACTGAATTATGGCTAAAAGACATAACGTGCAAGATTTTGAAACAATAAGTACACAACTCGTCAATTTTAAAGATAAAGAACATCGTCTGAAATTTGGTATATGGATAAAGACAAAACTCGCAATTCACCCTAGTAGAAAACTACAAGCGGAATAAAAGTGAAAATAGTTGCAAGGTAGGATGACCAACTTTATACATGGAAAATACATTGATGCACTTACGTTATAGTAAAATGACACCATGAACTTGCATTTAATACGAATGGTGGCTATTTGAAGCTCTATAGACGAACTCAATATCAAAATCAGAATGCTACCTCAAGAAATGCTACCTCATGATAAAGTGATTGTTAAAGCATGGTAACATGAGTTGCCTCAGTACTATAATTATATATCGGATTTACACAAAAAAAATGTATTGGGTAAAAATATCTCACAACTGTACTTTCTATAATCTAGAAAAAGATATCATAAAGACGATCTAGTTAGGTATCAAATACATTTACAATATCAATACAATCTACCCCTACTCGATCCTATCTCCGCCTTGTGGCTTGTTCAATCCGAAATCAAAGTTCATGTTGTTCCAATACTTCAATACCACCCTCAAACACAATACAAGGTGGCTCCGCATAGCATTAACCCTAATTCCGGCTACAATAGTTAAAAGTTCAAGTCCGGAAATATTCAATAATTTTTGAGTTACAGACACTAAAGACGCATTACCTCTCACACATTGTGTCTCCCTACTTGCACCAACTGAAATAATGGTAACCATGGTTGTCGGATGATCACAAAAACACCAATGGATTGGGTGGGTTAGGTTTCAATTTTTTGGAAGTACATGCACGTAACCGGTGGTAGATTATGAAAAATGGAGGACACAATGAGTGTTTAGGGCTCGAAATTTAGGTTAAAAAACCATTATGCCTCTACCCCTAATGTCAGACATTTGACTTTTAACGGAATACACATGTGTCGTTACTATCAAGGACTAACACTGCGGAAATATGAAATTACATGTACTGAGTAGGTAGCTGTTAGGGATTAAAGGCTCAACGTGTGTTTATGAATAATTAAAGAAATATGAAATTACATGGGCTGAGTAGGTAACTTTTAGAGATTAAAGGCTCAACGTGTGTTTATGAATAAATAAAGAGCCGCAAATTACATTTTACTCTGAATTTTATAAAGTTTATATATTCATACCTCTATTAATTGAATAAGGAAGAATGAATGTGGAAGATTAAATTGAACGGGAAAGAAACAAATACGATTCAAAAGAGTGGAGGAAGAAAGATAGCAATTTAAAATCAATCTTCTTTTTTTAATTTATAAAAAATGGTTTTTGGGCGGATAACAACATTTTTTTGAATGGCAACGTTTACTCTACTATATTCAACAATAATTCTAAAATTTTCACCTTTGCCCAGGATTGAACCTGAGACCTCTCCTTTAAAAGGCATATGCCTCTACCAAATGGACTAGCCTCACGTTGGCATTCTGGTCGAGTTATTTGTTTAGCTAGAAAAAATTTGGGCGGTTGAGGTAAAGCCTAGAAAAAGAATTTTTTTGAGTGTTTGTTTTTTTTTTTATTTTGGCGGAATTTAAGTGTTCGAGCCGAAGAAAAGGTTATTATGGGCGTTTAGGGTCTTGGATCGCTCTAAATTTATAAGATGCAAATGTATGCTTGTTTCTAAGCCATTGGAACCTTATGGAATGGCAGGTAATATAAGACTTGTTATATACTTGCGTATAGTCAGTCCCATGTAATTCATAATAAAATTTATATTTGATATATAAAAGTATAAAAAGTTATACAAATATACGTAAAACTTTTTCACCTATATGTGCTATTTAGAGATGCAATTAAAGCTATCACTAGAGGTGATCAGACTAATCAAAGATACTGAAGAAGCAAAGAATGACCCGAGTTTAGGGAAGTTGCCAGCATGCAAAGAAAGCATAGGTGACTAGCATGTAAGGCCCTATCATAAACGACATCCTACAGATTACACTAATAGTCAACCAGTTTGCTCAATATTTTGATCCATTTGATGGTTAGTAGATAGATTTACATATAATAGACAACTAGTTTGAAAAGTAGATGATCAGTATTGACGTCGTGAGTACTCGGAAATTCCATTCAGCAAAATTAAGACTAATAATAATCGCAATAAGTAACAAAGGAGAATAGACATAAACCGGAAACAGGAAGCTGGAAGCTCCCGACAGAAAGCTGAGACATCAATAGTTGGTGAGCAGAAGCTAATGTTACTATACACATCGGGACTTGAACTCAGCAGGTCAAAAGTGATTAGACTTTTCCCTAAAACACATAAAGGTGACGTCGAGACACACAAACGTGTTTACCCAAAGAGGTAAGGCTAACCTTGCAAGCAACGTCAAAGGATGATAAGCCTACCAATACAAGAAGGTATGAGCTGGCACAGGCTCTCCTAGACAGTGCATTCTGTCTATAAAAGGGGAGTCTTGCTCAGCTTGAAGTAAGTCCACTTTTCCTATTCTCACTCTCATTTCTTATCCTGTTCTTATTTCACTAAGACTTTTAAGAACAACCAACTGATTCTTACGCCAGAGTCCAAACGCGAGAGACCACCTCTCGCGTGAAGGCTAACGGTGTTCTTTGATTGCAAATTCCGACCAAGGAGTTATCTTATAGAGTTGATCCTGGACCTTCCCCTTTTCCATACTTTTGTTGCTTTAACAAGTATGGGGATTTAAATATATGTAATAGACGGCTCGTTTGAAAAATGGATAATCAGCATAGAGATTTACATATATGTAATTGAAGACTAGTTTGAAAAATAGATGATCAATATGAAGATTTACTTGTATGTATAGATGACCAAATATGAAAAATAGGTAATGATTACATATACGTAAATTGATGATTAGTATGAAAGACTGAAAATCAGTAAAAAGATTATATATACGTAAATAGGGATGTTCAAATTGTTCGGCGCTCGTTCAAAATGCTCGGAATTTGCTCGTTCGATTTAGCTCGATTAAAAAAATGTTCGGTTCGGTTTATAAATGAACCAAGCACGAGCAAAGGTCCGCTCAGTTCGGTTCGGCTCGTTTGGCTCAATTTATTTTTAATATATATATATATATATATATATATTTGTGCTTGTGTGTGTATCATTTTTAATGAAATGACTAGTGACCAACATCAACAATGTTTGGTCTAAAATCTAAATAGAGCTCATTTAAGTAATTAGAATTGAAATCCAATACCAATAGTCCTTTGTCCAATACTTAAATATCCATTTGAGTAATTGAGTCAAAATTCCAAATACCAAAATGTGAAGCATTGATCAATTCTCAAGTCTCAACCCGCCATTTGATTCAGAAGTATAAGACCCTAATCAATCCCCCCCAATTGGCCATCGTTATGCGATTTTTCCATCGACACTTGCAAAGACACCAACTCGATAGGGTTTTGTTTCAATCGGTTCATTTAATTTCAAACTTCCGATAGACAAGGGCATGTTTCAATCGGTCAACGATTTATCTTCCCACTTAGTTAATCTCAGTAGAACTAGTTGAGTGTTTTTGTATTCCTTGTTATTTATTAAATTTTTTACTTGTGTTCTATTGAACGAAACATCAGGGACAAAAACTGCACTTTCTTCTAATAACTAGCACTCTCATCGTCACTTTCCTTGTTTATTCTGCTATGCTCGATACTCGCTCGACGTTCGTTCCAAAAATGCTCGGATCGAAAAACGCTTGCTCGACTTTGGCTCGGTTGAAAAAACGCTCGATTCGACTCGGATCGGTTTGTAAACGAACCGAGCATGAGCAAAGGTCTGATCGGTTCGATTCGACTCGTGAACAGCCCTACACGTAAATAGATGATTAGTTTGAAAATTTGTCAATCAGTAGGAAGATTACATGTAAGTAAATGTTTAAAGAAAGTGATTATCACTTTAGAGAGTTACATACATGCAAATATCACACTTTCACATATCGGTTTGATCCTTAATCGGGTTAAATAAATGGACGACTATTTTCAAGATTAGTCTTTTAACATGTGTGTAAATGCGTAAAGATTGGGGAGACAAGAGAGAAAGGGGAGAAAACTAATTTGAGAGGGAAATTATTTAGTAAATTATCAGGATGGAAATGAAACTGGTATTGATAATTATCTGTCAGATATTGAGTATAATCATTCACTTAAAAAAATTGGGAATTTTAAGTTTATTTTTCTTTCGTCCAATACTTTTAGTTTTTAACAACTACATTAAATTAAAATATTATAAACTGTATACGTATCAATTTACCATATAATGTTTAAAATATTTGAAATACATAAATTTAATGATATGGAACTCAAAAGATAATTTTTATTTTGTCGCATACAAATATAAATAGTATCGTAATAAAAATATATACTCAAAACAAAAGTTTACTTTCAAATAATAAAGCTACTAGAATAAATTATTAATAAAAAGGGTTAAGAAAAAATAAAATTAAAACTTTGGAGTATATTATTCAGGCATAAGGTTAAAGTAAACCAGTATATAGTTTCGGATAATCAGGACTGTTTATCGCCTAATCTCATACCTGTAAAATATATTTGTCAGTCCCATACTCAATACTTATCCCGAATATATTGGGTTTCAGATATTCTCGCAGGCTAAGCTTCCATAAGCATTTTGCTATCCTCATTTATCACCGTATGCTGTTATTTGTTTTTAAAATATTTATGGTAGAAAAAAAAAATGAGTGGTTACATATTAGTTCATAAAACAAGAGTTGCTAAGGAGAATAAAGGTAATGAGTATTAATATCGTAATGAAATAGGGTAAAGCACTAAAGCTAATCAAGGAATTTAAGTTGCTTTCCATTAAGTTAATCCAAGAATCTATAAATCTTCACTTCGAAATTGTAAATCATTACTTTGGATCCTTTCGTGTAACCAATGATATTCTTATTCATTCATTCATTCATATATATATATATATATATATAAACATCAGTTTGCTTATATATAATTTGTGTATCCAATTTACTGATCAAAGGAAGAAGCTTTATCTACAACACTACAGGTATGTCTCTAGTTCTTCCTGTTTTTAGAATTTTATTTCTTTGGATAATTAATATACAAACAAGGGACTAAAATGCAAATGAAGGAAATATAACATGAAAGAAAAAGAGAATGCACACAAAGTATGAAGGAGTATATGTTGTTACACAATTATCTGTTATAAAAATAATGCTTCAAGTTATTGTAGAATATATATATATATATATATATAGAGAGAGAGAGAGAGAGAGAAATTTTAAAATACAAAAGTCTTTTAACGTGCGATGGTACGCGACCAACAAAACCATGTGCGTAATTAGGATAAAAATCAACCTATGCGTGATTTGTGTTTTAACCATGTGTGATTTCTTCATCCGTAATTAGGGTTTAAATTTTTAACGCGCGTAATTTACAAATGAACATGCGTAATTAAGTACCTTCGATTGTTAATGAGCTATTGTAGATTAAACCTCCCAATATATATATATATATATATATATATATTATATATATATATATGGGAGGGTTCAATAGAGAAGTATTAGGATCAAATACAAGGGATCATATAAATAAGAATGGTAAGAAGAATTTTAGTCAATGATCTAAAAATTGGAGGGTTAAGATTAGTTTTAGAGAAAAGAAGATAATAGAAAGGTATAAAGGGAATCCTACATTTATGTATTTTCCCTCTCCATATGCAAAGCATATGTCAATTCCCCTATCAATTTAAAACGTCCATAACTTTTTCATACGGCTTTTGTTTTATAAAAATTAACAAAATAACCGGCATTTTTTATCTTTAATATGAGTATCATATTGTCATATAAAAATAAAATAAAAATTTTCATTTTACTGGGTTTTTTTTTGCATTGTGTTAAACATTACGGTCATTGTGTTTTTTAAGTGGGTTTTGGTAATTACGTTTTACTATGGTTTTTATACATTGTGTTATTATTAAAGCCTATAACACAATGTTAATTTGGGTTCTACCAATTGCGTTTTTATAAGAACCTATACCACAATATATGACACAATGAAGATGATGTTATATTTGGGTTTTCTATATATTGTGTTATTAGTTCTGGTTATTGTGTTTACTTTGTTATCCATTGTGTTTTAATATGTTGGCAATTGTGTTTTAATCTCTTGTTCATTGTGTTTTAGTTTGTTGTGTATTGTGTTTTTAGTTTGTTGTTCATTGTGTTTTAATCTGCTCTCCATTGTGTCTTTTATCTGTTGTCATCAAATGTGTCTTTTGTCTATTGTAATCAATTGTGTTTTTATTTAGTTTGATACTTTTGTGTTATACGTTATGTTCACTATGTTATATGTTATGGTAATTGTGTTTTAGTCTGTTGTCCATTGTGTCTTTATTTGTTGGCATTGATTGTGTTTTTTGATCTACTTTCAATTGTGTTTTACGTCTATGTTCATTGTGTAATACGCAACTGAGTTTTCGAATTTTTCTTTTTGAAAAAAATAACAATATGGTACTCATATTAAAGATAAAAAGACGCTCGATTTTTTGGTATAATTTTTTTAAAAACCAAATGGTGCATAAAAAAGTTACGGACGTTTAAAAAATGGGGAAAATAGCATTTGACTTGTATGTGCATATTCTTTTACTCTGGTGGACAAAATTACCCTTCTCACTTGATTTTTTTCTAGAACACTTGTTACCCTCTAGTGGCTTCTTACACTTCTTATTTTTAAATCCTTTGTACTATAACTCAACTCGAGAAGAGAATACCAAAAAAGTAGAGAATTGAAGGCATGCATTTAACATGTTAAAAATTCAACTTAACATGTTAAAGCTTTTTAATAAAAAATCAAAAAGTAAAAACAAATTCTTAAAAAACAGCAAAAAAATATATTTTTTTACAAGTAAAAAATCAAAACTTTTGTCACAACATGACTATAATTTTTTAGACTTTTAGGGTAAGGATCAAATAGCAAGTTGTATGAAAAGATAAAAGCTTAAAATTAAAAGTAAAAGCTCAATCTTTTTTAAAAAAACCTACAAAACACAAGGTATAACGTGATCATGCATAAAAAAACATAGTGATTAATAGTATGAAAATTGTCTTGTGTTATTCAGAATTATTCCAAGGATAAGTCCCTTTCATGTAACATTAGGTATTCTTCCTATCGCATATTTTTTAGATATGATAAATTATGGTGCATTCCTTACTTATCTTCATTGATCAAAAAATTGCCACAAGATGATGTCAACTATGTTAAGTCATCTGAAGCGATACATGCAAATATTCTAGTAGTGATTCTCTTATTGTCATCACGAATTTGTCACAAAATGATTATAATTTCGTTTAGGGGTTTTAGGGTAAAGACCAAATAGTAAGTTGTGTTTTAGTGAGAAACTAAAAAGGAATGTGGTTGTAACTGTGTTAAAATAAAACAACTAAAGGTGTGGACATTTTAGTCAATCTTCTTTCATCTTCTCTCTTTCTCTTTCTCTGTATCTTCAACCTTTTCTTCATACAATTTCTCACTTTTTTCGCGTGATTTTGAAGTGGATCACTCGGCTCGTTCGATTCGATCGTTCATCAGTGTTCCTAGCATTCGAATTTCATCAATTGTTGAAGAAATCCTAAGAAATCGACTTCATCTGTTTAAGAAATGTGAAGAATATCATCAATTATTGCGTTTTACGATCTGGGTAAATTGTGTTTATTTGAATTGCCTTTTTGAATGAAATTGTGTTTTCATATATCTTGAATTGTGTTAATTGCGTTTTACGATAGTTTTTTAAATTTTTTGAATTGCATTTTCGATATGGGTTTTACTATTATGAATTGTGTTTTTCGATCCTGGTTTTCGAATTTTTTGAATTGTGTTTTACAATCAGCGTTTTACCATCGTGAATTGTGTTTTACGATTTGGGTTTCAAATTTTTTGAATTGTGTTTTACGATAAGGGTTTTACCATTGTAAATTACGTTTTACGATCTGGGTTTCGAATTTTTTTTTTTCAAAAGTATAGCAATAGTATAGTCGTTTCAAATATAAAAAAACACTTGTTTTATGGTGCAATAAAAAAATATCGTATAAAAGGTTATCAACATTTTTAAAAAGGTTTTCGAATTTTTCGAATTGCGTTTTACGATCATTTTACCATCGTGAATTGTGTTTTACGATTTAGGTTTCAAATTTTTCGAATTGTGTTTATGATCGGGGTTTTACCATTGTAAATTACGTTTTACGATCTAGGTTTCGAATTTTTTTTTCAAAAGTATAGCAATAGTATAGTCATTTCAAAGATTAAAAAAAACACTTGTTTTATGGTGCAATTAAAAAAAATATTGTATAAAAGGTTTTAACATTTTTAAAAATGGAAGAAATAGAAGAGACTGAAAAGATTAACTTGAATGGACAACAATACCCTTAATTTAAATGATTTTCCTCTTTTTGAATTGTGAATTCACCCACGTAATCTTAGACTAGACGGACCGGAGTGACATGGAAGGGCGTGGGCCTCTCAACCACACTGGCACACTGCCTCGGGTGAAGGCGTGGGGCCGCGTCAAAAGCTTCATGCAGCGTGGGGCTGGGGCTTGGAGGGTTGTCGACATGAAGGCTAGTGGTTGTGGTATTTGGGTTTATTTTTGATTGGTTAGTTTTTTTGAACGCCCCTTTTTAAACCCCTTCCACCTCGTGCTTTTGGGCCTTGCCCCTTTTGCTGACGTGACAGTCATGTGTCGCTCCACGCCCCCTTTCAAGCCCTCCACTCCGAGTAGTCTTAGCCATCCGTTACACAATCTTATAGATCTTCCTGCACAAACACAACTTCTTAGTATATCCTAACCCTATATTTTTAATTAATAAGAAAACAAGAATAACATTCAGGTCATTCGGCCAAGGATATGATGATAAAATCCAAAAAGTTTATTTGAAATTAGTATGAAATAACTTAATGCGAGTTATCTTTGTCTTCCTTGCTATACCATAGATATAGAGAAGTCTTTTTTTTCTTTTTTTTTTAAGATTTATGCCTCGTGTAGGACAAAGAACGCATTGGGATAATCCATATGATTGAGTAACTATTTATGTCCATTCATTGTAATTTATAAATTTGAGATCCTTGATATCATTGTTTAAACTTGAAATCTTAGTATGTGACAACAAGTGTGACGTCTTTCCAAAATATTATTATCATATGAGGATGTTTATGATTATATAACACATGTAAAATTTATCACTGGATGTATATAGTTGTAATGGAGCAACTCCAACACTTTAGTCACGAGCATCTGCTCAGCCTTGTCAAATTGTATCCTGACCACAACACTGAAAAAACTCTGATAATGCTGATGAAAATGAAGATAGAGATGAAGATACAAATGATTGTCTACTAGAAGAGTGTGATATTGGCAAATGCAAGATGTGCGAAGAAGAGATCCAGTCATTTCATCTGTATTACTACTCTTGCAAGGATTGTGACTACTCCTTGCACAAATTTTGTGCACAACTGCCTACGACACACCAAAACCATCCGCTACATATAGGCCACGATCTTACCTTATCCGTGGGATGTCAATTATTCGACCCTGGTGTACCTTTCGACTACACAGTTGATAGTGCATGGACATGTGATATTTGTGGTATTTCGAGAAGCAATTTCTACAATTACCATTGTTCCATCTGCAAGTTCAACATGGATATAATTTGTGCTACAATATGTGAACAAAAGATGGACCACCCAAGTCACCCTCACCAACTACAACGTAGTTTTGGTACGATGCATTCAGCATGTAGTGCTTGTGGTAGTGACCATATGGGGACCTTCTACCATTGTGCCACTTGTTCTTGGTTTAATCTACTTGGAGTGTGCTTTGAGTCCAGCCAAGCTACTTATCCAACAATCTACAAATGGGATTTTCAGTCATTCTCATTTACTTAACCTTGCATATTCCTTTCCTTATGTTGAGTTAAAGGCTAAGCATATTCCCAAGTGTCGAGTTTGTGATAGTGGTTTTCGTTTTCTCCTATGGCATTACAGATGCAATAAATGCCAATACTACGTTCATGTTGACTGTGTGAATTCAACAGCAAAGATATTTAAGACTATCTTGATGCGTATAGGTGAGCAATATGTTTTTCTTTTCCTTTTGAAATGACATTTAAGTTTACTTTTAAATATGTCTTTTATTAGGCCTTGGGAATTTCAAAGAAGATGATCATCCTAATCTAATACGTTGTCCGTTTCCTGATGAAAGTGTCAACTTTTTGATGCACCAATTTATCAACAAAGGCGGATTAATTATCAAAGGAGAGATTGATGGTCAAATGTTTAGTCATCCACAACCGCTGATTCTTATTGACACACTACTTAATGGATCGGTTTCTCTTCATGATCCCATGAAAAAAGTGGAACTATTATGTGATGGATGGTGAGACCGATCACTACTCTACCCTTTTACAAGTGTTCCCAACAACAATGTGATTTTGGTCTTCATGAATGGTGCACTAGGCTACCCTCTCAAATACAACACCACCAGCATCCAGAGCATACACTTGTTCTCATACCAAAGATCCCTGGAACAATTTTGGGTATCTTTTGGTGTAACGTTTGTCGTTTACCTTTCAATGGTTTTGCATATGGATGCAAGCAATGTGAATATTATGTGGATCTCAAGTGTAGCTTCATACCTCAGGAAATTGATGAGGCTCACCCTAAGCATCTCCTCCTAAGATGTAAAACTTGAACCCATCCAAAAGCTGTCTGTAAGGCATGTAATTGTTTTATGACAGAAAATATGGGGTTCTATTGTCCCACTTGTGAGTTCTACCTACATACATTTTGTGCTTTATTACTACCCAAAATGATTAGGCATAGGTATGATGCTCATCCATTGAGTCTAAGATACCATCCTGTTGAGAACCACATTGACGACTACTTTTGTGAAATTTGTGAAGATGAACTTGACCCGACAGAGGGTTCTATCATTGTAACACATGTGCCTTGTCTATGCACACCGCTTGTTCCCCCCTAAAACTTCAATGTGAGCAATCTACATCTTCCATGATTAAACATCCTATCTCCGGTTTTTACAATGTCAAATTTGGAGGAATATATGAGACAAAAGGTCACCCACACCCTGTAATCTTTGCTCAAGGGATTAATGATGATGGCGAATGTGGCGTTTGTCACGAACAATTGCAGTATCATTTTATCTTTAAGTGCTTCCAGTGCAAGTATGCATGTCATTTAATGTGTGTAGTTTAGTTGTACTTGAATCTTGATGCAACTTAATTCCTTCGTAATCTGTTCAATACACACCGGATACAACTTGCTTGTTTTTAAATACATGTATGATCAAGTGTATGATATATTTTTATTCTTATAATTTGGCTAATCTATACTATATTATAATGCATTTTAGAAGGATACCTGCAAAATTTAAGTAAATATAACCTTTGATGCTTATGGTACAATAGTTAATGAAGTTACTTGGAGGGTAAATTGTCTTTCTACATGAATGAATTTTAAATGAATAAATATTAAACTAGTAGGGTGCCCACGATTCGGCGGGGGTGACACTTTGCATTGCGAGATTCATATATTGTAGTTTTCTTATTCGTGTAATATTTCTGGCAGCACTATTGTGGTGGATATATATCATAAGTATTGCACATGTCTAGTAATTATTAAAATTAGAATTTAAATTATCAGTTACTTCAACAAGAAAAACCATTGATGCAATAAAGTAACACACGAATAAGAAAAGATAAGTCTTAAACATAAATAAAAGTTATATAAAGTTGCACACGAATAAGGAAATATAAGTCTTAAATATAAAAGCTGAAAACTAAAAGTTCAAGTGTCAAGTATTTTGTATCATGATAAGATCAATTTAATAATCATATGGCTTAAACATTTCAAGGATGCCATCTATATTGTCACACCACCATTTGTTATTATTGAGATCAGCGTCCTCCGGAATTTCTTGTATCTCTTCGTGTTTGATTGTTACATCCTTTGGAGGAAGAGTTTCTTCTTTGTTCTCCTAGTTAATTGATACATCAGTATTAGCTTGAACAGTTTGGGAAACTGAAAACAAAACGTTAAATATATTTTAGTTACATATTTTTATCATGTTAGCGTTATATATAATATATGATAAAAAACGACGTTCACATATAAACATAATATAAAAACAGAAAACAAACAATATATTATGTTTTAGAAACGTACATACCTATGTAATCTTAAAGGATGAATATTGAAGCTTTAAAACCACTGAATAATAAATAAGATGAATGTTAACTGTGAGCATAGAAGAATAAATCAAAGTTATACAAAATAGAAAATTGAAGTACTTGTAAACCAAGAATTCTAAGGAATAAGAAATTTCTTGAAGTGAAAAAAACTAATGAACTATACTATATATAGAACATATAAACCAATGAATTGAATAACCAATAGCTTTTTTCAACTAACTAATATTATCTATAAGAGTATTTTTGAACTTATAATCTCTAAAAAGTGCAACACAATCTAGTATTTAGTTTTTGAAGATGTATTATGTTTAAATTATGGAGTTTTTTTCTAAAAGTTTGTTGGTGGAAAACTTATAAAACAAACTTCTAAAAAAAGGTTTTATAAAACGAAAAATGCTTCTAAAAACATTTTTATAAATATTTTTTTGAAAACTAAAATTCCATTTTGTTGAATATGTTATTATATAAAGTTTTTTAATTAGATTTTTAAGACGAATAGAATAGCTTTTATATAATTATTTTTGAATTAGATATTTATTATAGCGTGATAAAAAGTTTCTACGATATGTTTATTAAAAGGTCTGGAAAATAAAGAGGCTTCGTTGAACGAATATTTAATTAGATATTCCAGCCACCGGCCACAACGAAATATAAAACTTTTTTTTGTTGTTTATAATTACTGACTTTGTCTTGTTTTTGTAAATAAACAACAGCATTTTTAAACAACTTAGAAGATCATGTCAAAATTATCTTCATAGCAGTTGGGTGGACTCAGACTTCTATTGGTGGGTTTGTTGTTATCTGGCCGTAGGCTTTTTTTGTCGTTATGCTTGTAGGAAACACATTGAAAATGGTTGGAATGTGACAATTTCAATTGGATAAACCCGAACAAGGTATCGTTGTACATTTTAATCCGCACAATACTTACGGTTGCAATTAAATATGTATAAGTAAAATGATATTATTTTATGGTGTTTACTTCTGTTCAACCTGCTTATCCTTTAAAATAAAATATTGTGAACACATAACAATATCTTTTATATACACATGTGGATCTCTAACTAAAAAAGCGTAATCCAAATACCAGCTAAAATCAACAAAAAGGTTATTCCATTATTGAGGGGACATCATTTAACTCAAACAAATGCGTTTTAGCCTATTAAATGTTTCTCTTTTCATTACGGCCACATACCAGTTCATTAGGTATAAAACATTATTAGATATAGAAAACTAATAACACATTATTTTAATATAATCAATTAGATAAAACAAGTGAGCTTGTTTGATATTAATTTACTACCCTGCTAACCCATGTAAGTGTGTGCACCCAACCAATTAAATACACAAACATACAGAATACGGACAAAGCTTATATTAAACCCGTATGTGCAAGGTTTCGAAATTTAATCTAGTCGTCAGAACAAATTGGTAAGCAATCTTAATCAAACAAAAATCAAATTAAAAAGGATTGAAATATAATTAAATTGATAATAATGATGACAACGTAGAGAGTCTTGAGTATTTGAAATGTGATATAACACATTGCTTTAATCACTTGTACACTAATGCATCATCTAGTTGTATATTTTAATCCGTAAAACAATACTAACCAAGACAACTATCAAAACATCGACAAAAATGAGTAGGTCATCACGGTACCTTTGGATTTTTTTAAAACATTATAATTTATAAGATATGACAAGAATACGTAAAATAATTATAAGTTTGTTGTGGAAGGGGATAAGTGTAACTAAATAGCCATAATTTTGTTAAAATAAATGCATTTAAGTGTAATAATACAAGGGACTAAAATATAATTAGTGTTTAACAGACCAAGTTACCCTTATTTTAGAGGTGTTTTTATAAATAAAGGGAAAAGAAGTTCTTATTTTTTGGGTGCCTTAATATACCATCCCTCATACATTATAATATAGTATAGATAACTAATGCTTTATCAAAGAGTTGAGAATATGACACTAGAAGCCGGAGCATTAATGTTACAAGACCCAGCCTGGAGACCTTTTCCTTCACATATAAATCGATGAAAACAAGATAATACCCACAAATCCTTCTTTTTTAACAACAAACTTCTTTTTAATCCTTGTTGTACTTGAACCAACCCAAGAGATCCCCATTTCAAATCCAAAGTGTTTAAAGGTTTTGCCTTTACCAACGAAACCACCACCCCATTGGTACCTACAAATCCTTCTTAACATTCCACCCCCTGCTTCACAATATATATATATATATATATATATATATATATATATATATATAGAGAGAGAGAGAGAGAGAGAGAGAGAAAGCGCCTAGGATGAGGCGATTCCACTGGTGATCAACAACGACAGGTTTAGGGTTTTGCTGACTGCATTTGAATATGGGTGCTCTATGACTGGTTGAGTTCTTGTCAGAGGCGTCTTTGAGAATTCACAAACCATGTTCGAGCTTAAAAAATTGTGCCATTCGGTAATGTTTTATTATTATTATTTTTTTAAAATCAAGTTAGTATTGAGCTCAATAAACCTAATGTCAAGTGGGCTAAATTCTAAACTATAAAAAATGATTTGCAAATGGGCCTGTATCGGAATTGTTATGTGTTTACTATTAAAAAGAATTATCATATGTATATCGGATTTTTTTTACAAATCACATGCCCTCGAAATCACAGGACCTGTTTGGAGGTCCTCCCCGCACACAATCTAGCCGCCTGTAACACCCTGTAAAATCGTGTCCAATAATATACACGTGTTATATTTTATTTTAAAAGTCTATTAAAGACTTACAGGGACTAAAAGCGTCAACATGCTCAAACTAAGTCTCTGAGTGATCTTCTGATGTCAACATGCATAAACCGAGCCTCTGAGTGACCATTAGTGTCAACATGCTTAAAATATAGCATCTGAGTGACCATTAGTGTCAACATGCTTAAAACTTGGCCTCTGAGTGACCATTGTGTTAACATGCCCAACCTCTGAGTGACATTGGAGTCAACATGCTTATAATGAGCCTTTGAGTGACCTTTTACGAAGTCCCAACTCTCATATGTCCCGTTTGTTGGACAAGAGGGATTAATTCCATAATTATATAAAAGTTGGACAATGGAGGGATTAAAAGTGTCAACATGTTAATTTATACCTCTGAGTGACCTTTTAACGAACCGAGAGCTCGACAATGTCCGGGCATAATCCCGGGTATGCCAAATATGTCACACCCCGACCCGCAGCAGAAAAGGTGATCGGGGCATGATTGGGTTATCATCAAAGCTCATGACATTTATTATGCGTTTCATATTCATTTAATACAATTTAATGGAAATTTACAATAAATATTACAACATGTTCTAACTATCAATCTAAGCTTCTTTATTCTCTTCTAAGGCATTTCCTATGTTTTCTTTGCTTCAACCTGTTCACCTGTATCATGTGTAAAAAGGTTCTTGGATCAACATAAAGTTGGCGAGTGAATCCTATGGAAAACATTTGAACAAGTTTATTAAATTGATTATGAAATAAGTGCACAACCAAACATGAGTAAAAATAGATGTAAACTTATTCAACAATCATTAGATATTAAATAAAGCACACATGAACAATAATGGAACATTTAGAGGCACGCGTTGCTCTATTCGTCTCTCACGAGGAACTGATGGGCCTAATGAATGAATTGCATAAACATGATAATATGAATGACACAACTACAAACAATATAAACTCAATGATACACACATGAACAATAATGGATTGGTTTTGAGGCACGCGTTGTTCAACTCGTCTCCCGCGAGGAACTGATGGGCTTAATGAATGAATTTCATATAATTTGACAAAATGAAATAAGTAATCACAACAATATAAACAATCTAAGTTTAGATCACGATATGGTATGGCACAAGTTTAAATAAACGAGTTAATTAATTTGTGACACATGACACACCCCAAAACGTGTAATTAAAAAGGGGGAGTTGTAAGATTCACTCACAGTGGGTGCGTTCGGTTGATGATGTTGAATGCACGCGAAGTGGTTTTAACCACGAGTGAAATTAACCTAGATAAATAGCATTATGGTTCGGTAAGTAAACGGATTTTATTAATCCATTTTAGTAGGATTGTTGGGTGTATTTTTGTGAGTTTGAGGCTATTTTCTAACCTTAAAAATGTTATTTTTAAATATTTTTAATTGATTTTTAATTAAAATAAATAAATAAAAAAAATAAAAAATTTGACTTTTTGACCGTTGACCGTTGACCATTGACTGTTGACTTTGACCGGTTCGAATCGTTTATGTGTGCGCTGAGTGAGGCTCGAACCCGAGACCTCCCGTACGCGTGCACGCAGCTCTACCAACTGAGCTACGTGTCTAACCCGAAATACTTCTGTTTTTAATTATATTTATATACTAATTAGTTTAAACAGAAAATCCTTTATTTTCTAAAAACGATTTTTAATCCAAGACTCGGTGCGCTCCACAGGTCTCGAACCCGGGACCTGTGGCTTATGCAAACACACAGTCCACCGCTGGACTGTGTGTCCAACTTGTTAACTTAACTGATTTTTATTATACTTAAACACAAACTAATTATTTTTATTTCTGACTTATTTGAAAAGGTAAATAATTGTCCGGGTCGATGCAGAAGACCGGACTCGAACTCGTGCGCTTTGATTAAACATACACACAGTCCACCACTGGACTGTGTGTCTAACTTGGTTATTTTTCCGGTTATTAATATACTTAACACATAACAGTGTGACTCCGGTTCGGTTAACAAAAAAATCATTTTTATTAAGGTAGCGTGTGTGGAACAGGATTCGAACTCGAGACGTTTGTGTGTTTAATGTGCACACAGTCCACCGCTGGACTGTGTGTCTAACCCGAGTTATTTCTTGATTTAAATTATACTTATGAGTTACTGTAACATCGTCTTCTTCGTTGAGTTTTATCCAGAAATGATGACTGACTGGTTCGAAGTTTCAATCAGGTTTCTTTAGCGTTTTTAGGTTAATTACAGATGAGATATAAGTAAAAAGAAAGGAAATTAGGCGTGAAGTATACCGACTGGATTCCTCTATTTTTCCGGCAGAACTCCGGCGACAGCAACCACTTCCGGCGACGTGTGTCTTGCAGCAGCGAGTCTTCAGAAAGTTTGAAAAAGGTATGGGTGACTTCGGTATAAGCTTAGGGGGTTCAGTAAGGTTCAGAAATGAGGAACCCGGTTTTCCGGTGATGAGCAGAAATATTCCGGCGAGTGATTTTTCGCCGAGAAAGGGTGCGATTTGAGCGAAAATGTTTGCAGAGGTTCGAGGGGGTATTTATAAGGCAAGTTATCGATGAACTTGGTCTGATTTCCGACTTGATTCGTCGGTTATAATTTCTCCGGCGGTTATGGTTTGTGTCGCGGACACAGATGTCAGTTATAACCGATATAGGTTTAAAGTTTACGTTATAACGGAAGGATTCGTTAAATTATTGGCGAGATCGCCGGGATTTCCGACGACTGCATTTGGGCGCCGGTTTTGAATTCGGAAAATCATGATATGAATTTAATGATCTTAATAATTAACAGAGAACATCAGTGGCGCAGTGGTTCAAGTGTTGTGTGTTAAGTTGTTTGATGAACCGGTTACTGACCCGGGTTCGAAACCCGGCAGAACCAAAGTATTTTTATTTTCTTATTTTTGACAGTTTTTCAAAAACTAATTATATATTCCCATATAATAATTGATTATGTATCGTTTAAAATTATTTTAGGCATTTAATTCGCAACGAAATTTTTAACTGACTGTTCGGTTAATAAACGGAGCGGGTTTGGTAAAATCCGTTTTTGACGGATGTTACAAAATATTGGCTACGGAGGGCTAAATATTCCAAAAAGGTGTTTTAGGAAGGTTTAAAGGGGTTTAATAAGTAGAGGGGCTAAATGTGGCAAATTTTGAACACTGACATGGGACGCTCGCGGGGCGCGAGAGGCTTGTGTCTGTAGAATTTTTGCTTGGCCTCCACACATGTTGCCAAAAATCATGAATTCGAAACTATGGATTCCCAAACTGCTATGCCACGTTTTAGGACACTTGTAAGCTTCCTTTTACACCCCTTAACACCTGACATCACCTCCTTCAAGCTCTCCAACTATAAATAGGTGCCAAGGTTCACCATTTGAACTTGCACCTTTCTCATTCACAACTATTCTCCTTCCTCTGGAGTTCCTAACTGAAAGGAGCATCCAACTTAGTTCTTTTGCATCCTAGGAATCACTGGTAAGTGTTCCTTCTTTGTGCAGTTTTGTTTATAGGCTTTTATAGCCAAAAGTCAAGCGTTTTATGGAAAACGTCTTGACTTTCAGTTAAGACCATTATGGTCCAGCCATCGTTCGTAACGAACATGGCTAAGTGATCATAATAAGGTAGGTCTTAATCCCTATAAAGGGCACCTCCTGAAGATCGCGTTTGCTAGACCAATTGACGGGTCAAAGTTATGATATTAAAAAGTCAAACAGGCCAATTTTTGGAAATATTATAATTTGATCTTATATATGTTATGAAACCTGTTTTGACACTTAAACAAGTTGGTAATAATTATTAGAACATGCAAGAACATGCGGCTCGTCAATTTCAGTTCTAGGGTCGGTTCGTAACCGAAAGTCGCAAAGTTTGACTTCTGCTTTGACTTTCGATTCTGAGCCGATTTAGATTAGTTAGCTACTGATCTAAAGTTGCATTATGATCGTAATATAATGTAACATAACCCTCTGAGGTTATATTACATGATCATAATCAGAATCTGAGTTTATGCACAAGTTCCGTAATTATGCCATTTTGACTAAAATGCCCTTTTTGCATAAATAAGGTTTAAATGATAATAAACTTGAAAATGAGTTTTCTACTGATGTGATATTATAAGTAGGATTATTTGGGATATCAAATCAGATTATAAACTGAGTTATGAACAAGTCTTCGTATTATGTTGATAAAGGACGATAAAGCCCTTATGGCTCATAAAATGGTTTTAAACATATCTTTTTAAGGTAAATACTTTATCTACTGATATGTTATATTAAATAACATATATAATCCATTTTAATCTGACCTTAACATCAGTTTTCAGTAAATATCACATAAATCATCATTTTACGACATAAGCGCCGTTTCGTCGCATAGTATGTTTTTAAACCATATTAATTGACCAAGACTTGTTATCTACTGATTTTAAAACTTATTTTAAATATTTTTACAGTAGGTATATGATTAGAACTCAGAATCCCAAATAATTTATAAACTATATGTAAAAAGACCAAAATGCCATTCGGTGTATAGTTTGGTCATAAATGTAACATTTGTCGAAAACCGGTTTTACCAAACCCGCTCCATTTTGTAATCGAATATCAAGTTATAAATGTTCGTCGACTATTTATGCTTATTTTAATTTTTAGTGATACATAATTAATAAACAAACTAAACCATAAAAGTTATAATTAATAAAAAGTAAAAATGAAACAACTAAAAATAAAATGAGGCTGCCGGGACTCGAACCCGGGTCAGCCGGAAGAGATCTCAACGACTTAACACACACACGCATAACCACTCCGCCACTTGTTTGTTTTCTGTCAACTCTAGGAAACAAATAAGTCTTATATACAAACCTAGATGAACCGGTTGCGCCAACTGAAAACTGAAATCGGCTATTCAACCGTCTAAACGTTTGAATAATCGCGATTTCAGGTTTATAACCGATGCACCGACAATTCTAATCAATTCAGACTTGAATTGACTTGAATTCGGATGATGATGGGTTTTATAACCGAAGCTATCCAATAATCTGAATTACTGTAATCAAAGATCCTCTTCACGACTCAGAAACATTCCACAAACCTCCAATTTCATTTCCGCACACTTTACAGTCCATCAGAGAAGTTTATTTTACTCGCCGGAAATTTCTGCAAGTTCGCCGGAAAACCGTATTCTTCCTCAAAACGGTAAGTCCTTCAATACCGTCATAGTCTAACAATTGTTAAGCTATTTCTAACTCAAACCTTTCACTTGAAATCGAATTCAGACGCTACTATCGGATAATACCAGTTCGCCGGAAAAGTTCTGGAAATCTTTATCTTCATCTGTGAATCGGTAAGGACCTTCGAACACATTGTTAACGTTTGTTTAGCACTTCAATTCCATGTTTAGCTAATCAAAACGATTAATTGCTTTGCTCAGTTGAAGTTCATAAAAACAGAGACCGACGCCTTGCCGGAATTCTGTAATAAATCGTTCACCGGTATGTTTACTTCTAATTATAATCCCTGCTATCTCATATCAGTCTGTGTAATGTTTAATAATCGAATTAAACAAGATAAAATGGAGTAATCTGCTGTCGGTAAAATCCAACGAAGAAGATGAACTGTGAGAACATTATAAGAATAATTAAAATTGGTATTTTGAACGGGTTAGACACACAGTCCAGCGGTGGACTGTGTGCGAACAAAAACATGCATACGTCCCGAGTTCGAGTCTTGACACACGCACCTTCGCAGTAATAAAATGCCTTTTTGTTTAAAACTGAACCGGGTTAATTCACGTTAGTTGTTAAGTATAATAAAAATTTATATATTAACCAAGTTAGACACACAGTCCAGCGGTGGACTATGTGTCGCATTAAAGCACAGGTCCCGGGTTCGAGACCTGTTAATGTCACGGTTCGAGGGATTAAAATGTTTTTGAAATTAAAAAAATTTGGATAAATCGAATTAATATATAAGTATAATTAAAAACAGAATTATTTCAGGTTAGACACGTAGCTCAGTTGGTAGAGCTGCGTGCACGCGTACGGGAGGTCTCGGGTTCGAGCCTCACCCAGCGCATGTCTTTACACAATAAACCGGTCAAACAGTCAACAAGTCAAACGGTCAACGGTCAGCGAAAAAGTCAACACATTTTTATATTTTTATTTATTTAATTTAATTTAAAAATCAATTAAAAATACTTAAAAATAATGTTTTTAAAGATAGGAAATAGCCTAAAACTCACAAAAATATATCTAAAAAGCCTACTAAAATTAATAATAAAATCCACTCATTTACCATATTTTCCTTTATTATTTAGGTTAGTAATTCTCGTTGTTCAACTCTTCCAACTCGTGCGCATCTCACCATCTCCAATCAAACGCACCCAATGTGAGTGAATCTTTACAAATTCCCCGTTTTAATCACGTTTTGGGGTGTATCATGTGTCTTGCTATATATTATATTTAAATCATTGTGCATACATCATATCATGAATATGTGTATTCAGCTTGTTTCAACTGTTCGTGTGGTTATTGTTAGATTCAATTTATTATTTTCAGTACATGTAATTTCATAGGCCGCCGCTCCCCATTACATTATGAGCGTTGAGCAAGTTCCCCATTACATTATGAGCGTGAACCTGGCGTGCCAACATACGATCGGCTCCGTTTGATTGAGCCTTGATCGCACAGACATTTATCATTTTCAGTACATGCAATACGATCGGCTCCGTTTGATTGAGCCTTGATCGCACAGTTTTCATTCATGTTATTTATCGTATGATGTTGGTATGTTAATGTATGCTATCGTATGTTACCGTATGTTATAGTTGTGATTGCAATTGCTACTGCTTGATTATTTACATTTGCTCATTTATGATTATGCACAATTTTCATTGATAAACTAACAAGAAAATCAATAATAAATGTTTATCTAACAAGGTTCACTCGCCAACTTATGTTGACCCAAAAACCCCCATTTTTACGCATGATACAGGTAATCCAGTTGCAGCCAGAAACACATAGGATTGGACTAGAAGAATAAAATGATTTAGAGCTTGGATTTATTTTGTTTGGTTATTTTCTTTGTATTGTATGGACATGTTTGGATATTTGGAATGTAATTTTGACTTTAATAAATATGAAACATATTAGTAATTATCATGAGCTTTGTTGATAACCCAATTATGCCCCGACTCTTATTCCGCTGCGGGTCGGGGTGTGACAGATTGGTATCAGAGCCATGACTATAGGGATATAGGATAGGTTATTAGACCCTTAGAGCCTATACTATAGTTGATTAGAAATTTTTAAGAATTTTTGTGTGTTACATGCCAAATTTCATGATGTTTATATGTTTATTGTTAAATATTACATTCAATGTTATGCAAGCATGTTCATAAGTATATATTATCATATAATGCCTATCATGAATCATAATCTCATAACATATCATATTCATGAAAGCACACACCACATCATTTTCATGATTGCTTTTACAATGATTTTGTGTTTTCAAATCTCATCAAAGTGAGTTCTCATGACGGGCATGTAGTAACTAGAAGGGTACCAGTACCGGTAGTCGGAACGTCCTGTCTAGGCTGGCATTCGTATAAATCCAAAATAAAGGACCAGTTTGCCTACCTGGGGACTAACGATGAGAGTACGAAGTACCTATTAGGCCAAAGCATGCTATACCAAACGTCATGTGAGCTAACCCCACTTTGAGTTGTCATTGTGTCTACACCTGGACACGTTCCAACCATACATCTCGTAAACATATTTTGTGGTTTGCATTCGGGTGATGCGAGTGTTAAATCGCCAATACTAATGTGAATCCTACCAAGCCAATAGTCATGGGGGCCCACATGACTATACAGGTGAAGGTATGGGGGACATTTGAGGCCCAACATGAGCAAACCCAAGACATCCTATGGATGTAGTTGCATTATTGATATTTATGTTATTTCATTTTTCTAAAAGACACATGACACCTAAAAAGACTCCATAAACTCACAATCTTCTTATGTATGTTCCTGTAGATGTCGTCCAGACAACAACGAGGGGGTAAAAGATCAGGAAGGTCTCACGAACGCTTGGCCACACAAATCGCGAAACAGATGGCCACGATACTGCCTGACATTGTGGTCCAAGTACAACAAGCTCTCGCCACAAATCCCACTAATCCTCCCCAACAACATGACCAGAACATCGACAACCCTCCTACCAGCAAGTGCTCATACAAACATTTCAAGTCTTGTGATCCTCCTAAATTTGAAGGGACCGAAGGTGTCACTGCTCTACTCCATTGGTTTGAGGAAATGGAAAACACCTTCCTCAACTGCGATTGTCCTGAGGATCGCAAGGTTCGATACGCCACCGGGAGACTATTTGGGGTAGCTCTCACTTGGTGGAATACTGAAAAAGGGAAAAGGGGAATTGAAGATGCAATGGCCTTAACTTGGGAGGAATTAAGGGAAATCATGACTAGGCGTTTCTGTCCTAGGAGTGAAATTAAAAAGTTGGAGGACGAATTTCATTCTTTAAAGCAGAAGGAGGGAGATCACACCACCTATAACAAGAGGTTCTTAGAGTTGAACCAAATGGTTCCTAATTTGTTTACCCCAACTTATCGTTTGATCGAGCATTATATTCGAGGACTTCCCTCGAAAATTCAAGATTCAGTTCTCAGCATTTCACCGGTAACACTTGAAGCTGCTATGGAGCTAGCGACTGAACTGACCGAGAATCGAATTCGCAACGGGAAGTTTAAAGAAGAGAAAAAGAAAGCCCCTGTTGAGGGTCAAACTTCAAACCATTCCATCTCCTCCTCTAAGTTTACTAACAAGAGGAAGCGCAACACCAGAAATTTCGCTGTTACACAAACCAACTCCCCTATTCCTGCTGCACCCATTACCCAAGTCGCCCCTTCACCTGCACCATACAAAAGACCATACTCTGGCCCGTTACCAAAATGCAACCGTTGCCAATATCACCATTCTCCCGATTATCCTTGCCAACATTGCACCGGCTGTGGTCGCGCAGGTCATACTGTTCAAACCTGCCGCATGCCTCAGCGAACGAACCGCCATCAGCCTTCAACCCAAACCCACCAACAAATAATGGGTCAAGCCCAACAACCCCTACTATTACCACCCACCCAACATTTAGCCCAAACATATTACCAGCCCAATTATCCTATGGTTCAACCTATGCGGGCATGCTACAATTGCGGAGACCCAAGCCATTTCAGAAACACATGTCCAAGGTTGGTAAACATTATTCATGCTCAGGCCCAAGCCAACCTGGTGAATCAAGCGAACCAAGCTCCTCCACCTGCAAGAGGAAGAGCTTTCAACATTAACGCTAACCAGGCGAGAGCTGACGGCAATGTGGTTAACGGTACGTTCCTTATAAATGGTAGATATGCATCCATATTGTTTGATACTGGCGCGGATAAAAGTTTTGTGTCCTTAGAGTTTGAACCTATCTTAAACCAAAATCGTGATAAGCTCATGGAATCCATAACAGTAGAAGTTGCAGACGGGAAACCGGTCTCATTAAACTCTATTATACGCAACTGTACACTCACATTAAACGACCACGACTTCTCAGTTGACCTTATTCCTATGAAGCTGGGAAGTTTTGATATCATAATTGGTATGGACTGGCTCAGTCAACATCAGGCAGAAGTTGTATGTCGCGAAAAGTTTATACGTATTCCTCTTTCAAACGGTCAGACTCTTCGAATCTTTGGAGAGACCTCGTCGAAAGGGCTCAGCTTAATGTCTTGTCTTCAAGCTCAAAAATATCTTCGCAAGAGTTATGTCGCGTTTTTAGCTCATATCATCAAAAAGGGAACCATGGAGAAGAAACTCGAAGATATTCCAGTAGTAAAAAATTTCCCGCAAGTTTTTCCTGACGACATTTCAGGACTTCCTCCAGTTAGAGAAGTCGAATTCCGTATTGATCTTATACCTGGTGCTACACCAGTTGCAAAGTCTCCGTATAGGTTAGCCCCCTCTGAAATGCAAGAGCTAGCCAGTCAATTACAAGAGTTGACTGATAAGGGATTCATACGTCCTAGTTCATCGCCTTGGGGTGCACCTGTCCTTTTTGTAAAGAAGAAAGATGGATCGTTTCGTATGTGCATCGACTACAGAGAGCTCAACAAATTAACAATCAAGAATCGCTATCCTTTACCTCGCATTGATGATCTTCTTGACCAACTTCAAGGTGCCAGCTACTTTTCCAAAATCGACCTTCGATCTGGTTATCATCAACTTAGAGTACATGAAGAGGACGTCCCAAAGACCGCATTTCGAACTCGTTATGGCCATTATGAATTCATGGTCATGCCATTTGGTTTAACCAACGCTCCAGCAGTCTTCATGGACCTAATGAACAGAGTCTGCAAACCTTATCTTGATCGATTTGTTATAGTCTTCATCGACGACATTCTTATTTATTCAAAATCTAAAACTGATCATGAGCGTCATCTTCGACTCATCCTTACACTTCTAAAGAATGAAAAGCTTTACGCCAAATTCTCCAAATGCGAATTCTGGTTAAAAGAGGTGCAATTCCTTGGACATGTAGTCAATGACAAGGGAATACATGTCGACCCCTCAAAGATCAAAGCGGTACAAGAATGGCAAGCGCCACGTACACCAACTGAAGTAAGATCTTTTCTTGGTTTGGCTGGTTATTATCGTCGATTCATTTCAAACTTCTCATGCATTGCTGTACCACTCACGGCTTTAACTCATAAGGGAAAACCTTTCATATGGGGACCCAAGCAAGAAGAAGCCTTCCAAACCCTTAAACAAAAACTCTGTGATGCATCAATCCTCACTCTTCCTGAAGGTTGTGATGATTTTGTAGTCTATTGCGACGCGTCAGGGCAAGGATTAGGCTGCGTTCTAATGCAAAGAGGAAAAGTTATAGCTTATGCTTCGAGACAACTCAAGACGCGTGAGAAGAACTACACCACTCATGACCTAGAACTTGGAGCCGTTGTGTTCGCTCTTAAGATATGGAGACATTATCTCTATGGTACTAAGTGTGAAATATACACAGACCACAAGAGTCTTCAACATATCTTCAATCAAAAGGAGTTAAACATGAGGCAACGAAGATGGGTCGAACTTCTAAATGACTACCACTGTGAAATTCAGTACCACCCTGGCAAAGCAAATGTGGTGGCCAATGCACTTAGTCGAAAGGGTTATGCGAACTCCATTCGTCTTCTATGTTCGCAAATCATAACTGACATTAAAGATCAAATTCGAGAAGCCCAACATGTTTCAGTAACAGAAGATGATGTATGAAAGGAGATGTCCTGTGGAGCTGAACTTAAAATTGAAACTAAGTCTGACAGTATTCTGTACTACCTAGATCGTATCTGGATTCCTGACCACAACAATCTTCGTGAAATTCTTATGAATGAAGCTCACAAAACGCTATACACCCAGGAGCCGATAAGATGTATCAAGACCTACGATATACCTATTGGTGGCCTGGAATGAAAAAGGATATTGCTGTTTTTGTTTCTAAGTGCCTTACATGTTCCAAGGTGAAAGCTGAACACCAAAGACCCTCAGGACTTCTGGTCCAACCTGAAATACCTGTATGGAAGTGGGAAAATATAACCATGGACTTCATTACCGGGTTACCTCGCACTTCTGGTGGGTATGACACTATATGGGTAATAATTGACCGACTTACAAAATCAGCTCACTTTATTCCTATCCGCGAAGATTTCAAGAACGAAAAGCTAGCTCGTATTTATATCAGTGAAATCGTAAGCCGACATGGGGTACCGTTAAGCATTATTTCTGATCATGATGGTCGTTTCACTTCACGAACATGGCAAGCAGTACAAGCCGCTATGGGTACACGATTAGATCTCAGTACCGCCTATCACCCTCAAACTGATGGTCAATCTGAGCGCACCATTCAAACTCTTGAAGATATGCTTCGAGCATGTATCATAGACTTCGAGGGAAATTGGGACGCTCATCTCCCATTAGTTGAATTTTCGTACAACAACAGCTATCATTCAAGCATCGGCATGGCACCTTTTGAAGCCTTATATGGTCGTAAGTGCCGATCTCCAGTATGTTGGCACGAAATTGGGGAAGCTCAAATCACTGGTCCAGAATTGATCCAAGAAACCACAGACAAGATCCATCAAATCCGAAACAATCTTCTAGCGGCTCAAAGTCGTCAAAAGAGTTATGCAGATAAACGACGGAAGCCTTTAGAGTTTAACATTGGTGATCATGTACTTCTAAAAGTATCACCGTGGAAGGGAGTAGTTCGTTTTGGTCAAAAAGGCAAGCTAGCACCACGCTACATAGGACCTTTCAAGATACTCGAAAGAGTAGGACCTGTAGCATACAAGCTTGATCTACCAGAAGAACTCAACAGGATTCATCCCACATTCCACGTATCTAACTTGAAGAAGTGCCTCGCTGATAAAAACCTCCACATTCCTCTGGAAGATATTCAGATTGATGAATCTATGCATTTTATTGAAAGACCAATAGAGATCATGGACTTCGGGGAGAAACGTCTACGACGGAGTCGCATTCCAATTGTTAGGGCACGTTGGGAGTCGAAACGGGGACCTGAGTTTACTTGGGAACGTGAAGACTCAATGCGTGAAAAATACCCGCATCTTTTTCCTACTACTTCTATTACTTAAATTTCGGGACGAAATTCCTAAAAGTAGGGGATACTGTAACATTTGTCGAAAACGGGTTTTACCAAACCCGCTCCATTTTGTAATCGAATATCAAGTTATAAATGTTCGTCGACTATTTATGCTTATTTTAATTTTTAGTGATACATAATTAATAAACAAACTAAACCATAAAAGTTATAATTAATAAAAAGTAAAAATGAAACAACTAAAAATAAAATGAGGCTGCCGGGACTCGAACCCGGGTCAGCCGGAAGAGATCTCAACGACTTAACACACACACGCATAACCACTCCGCCACTTGTTTGTTTTCTGTCAACTCTAGGGAACAAATAAGTCTTATATACAAACCTAGATGAACCGGTTGCGCCAACTGAAAACTGAAATCGGCTATTCAACCGTCTAAACGTTTGAATAATCGCGATTTCAGGTTTATAACCGATGCACCGACAATTCTAATCAATTCAGACTTGAATTGACTTGAATTCGGATGATGATGGGTTTTATAACCGAAGCTATCCAATAATCCGAATTACTGTAATCAAAGATCCTCTTCACGACTCAGAAACATTCCACAAACCTCCAATTTCATTTCCGCACACTTTACAGTCCACTAGAGAAGTTTATTTTACTCGCCGGAAATTTCTGCAAGTTCGCCGGAAAACCGTATTCTTCCTCAAAACGGTAAGTCCTTCAATACCGTCGTAGTCTAACAATTGTTAAGCTATTTCTAACTCAAACCTTTCACTTGAAATCGAATTCAGACGCTACTATCGGATAATACCAGTTCGCCGGAAAAGTTCTGGAAATCTTTATCTTCATCTGTGAATCAGTAAGGACCTTCGAACACACTGTTAACGTTTGTTTAGCACTTCAATTCCATGTTTAGCTAATCAAAACGATTAATTGCTTTGCTCAGTTGAAGTTCATAAAAACAGAGACCGACGCCTTGCCGGAATTCTGTAATAAATCGTTCACCGGTATGTTTACTTCTAATTATCATCCCTGCTATCTCATATCAGTCTGTGTAATGTTTAACAATCGAATTAAACAAGATAAAATGGAGTAATCTGCTGTCGGTAAAATCCAACGAAGAAGATGAACTGTGAGAACATTATAAGAATAATTAAAATTGGTATTTTGAACGGGTTAGACACACAGTCCAGCGGTGGACTGTGTGCGAACAAAAACACGCATACGTCCCGAGTTCGAGTCTTGACACACGCACCTTCACAGTAATAAAATGCCTTTTTGTTTAAAACTGAACCGGGTTAATTCACGTTAGTTGTTAAGTATAATAAAAATTTATATATTAACCAAGTTAGACACACAGTCCAGCGGTGGACTGTGTGTCGCGTTAAAGCACAGGTCCCGGGTTCGAGACCTGTTAGTGTCACGGTTCGAGGGATTAAATGTTTTTGAAATTAAAAGAATTTTGGATAAATCGAATTAATATATAAGTATAATTAAAAACAGAATTATTTCAGGTTAGACACGTAGCTCAGTTGGTAGAGCTGCGTGCACGCGTACGGGAGGTCTCGGGTTCGAGCCTCACCCAGCGCATGTCTTTACACAATAAACCGGTCCAACAGTCAACAAGTCAAACGGTCAACGGTCAGCGAAAAAGTCAACACATTTTTATATTTTTAGTTATTTAATTTAATTTAAAAATCAATTAAAAATACTTAAAAATAATGTTTTTAAAGATAGGAAATAGCCTAAAACTCACAAAAATATATCTAAAAAGTCTACTAAAATTAATAATAAAATCCACTCATTTACCATATTTTCCGTTATTATTTAGGTTAGTAATTCTCGTTGTTCAACTCTTCCAACTCATGCGCATCTCACCATCTCCAATCAAACGCACCCAATGTGAGTGAATCTTTACAAATTCCCCGTTTTAATCACGTTTTGGGGTGTATCATGTGTCTTGCTATATATTATATTTAAATCATTGTGCATACATCATATCATGAATATGTGTATTCAGCTTGTTTCAACTGTTCGTGTGGTTATTGTTAGATTCAATTTATTATTTTCAGTACATGTAATTTCATAGGCCGCCGCTCCCCATTACATTATGAGCGTTGAGCAAGTTCCCCATTACATTATGAGCGTGAACCTGGCGTGCCAACATACGATCGGCTCCGTTTGATTGAGCCTTGATCGCACAGACATTTATCATTTTCAGTACATGCAATACGATCGGCTCCGTTTGATTGAGCCTTGATCGCACAGTTTTCATTCATGTTATTTATCGTATGATGTTGATATGTTAATGTATGCTATCGTATATTACCGTATGTTATATTTGTGATTGCAATTGCTACTGCTTGATTATTTACATTTGCTCATTTATGATTATGCACAATTTTCATTGATAAACTAACAAGAAAATCAATAATAAATGTTTATCTAACAAGGTTCACTTGCCAACTTATGTTGACCCAAAAACCCCCATTTTTACACATGATACAGGTGAACCAGCTGCAGCCAGAAACACATAGGATTGGACTAGAAGAATAAAATGATTTAGAGCTTGGATTTATTTTGTTTGGTTATTTTCTTTGTATTGTATGGACATGTTTGGATATTTGGAATGTAATTTTGACTTTAATAAATATGAAACATATTAGTAATTATCATGAGCTTTGGTGATAACGCAGTTATGCCCCGACTCTTATTCCGCTGCGGGTCGGGTGTGACAATAAAAGATAAATTACACATGTAATTAATATCCTACTAATATTATATCATAAATAAATTATTTTTCCAGAATACTCATGTTTATAAACTTAAATTATATTCAAGTTCCTTTTATACATTATATAATTACCAAAATGCCCGTATGAGGCATAGTTTCGTTTTAAAACCTTAACGGGCATGTAAGTTGATATCCTACTGATATTACAACTCATTTAAAGTATAATGGCATATAGAACTAGTCCATGACTTATCTGGTTACCCGATATCGCTGAAATGAGAACGATTAAGTATATGTAACTAGTTTACAAAAATTAACCGAAACGGGTTTAACCTTGTCATTTAAGTTTCAAAATCCAGAATGTTTATAGTTTACCCATATTATGCAAGTCAAAGTACTTGTCGGGTTTAAAATACATTCTATCCGATCATCGTTTAATCAAGCGATATACGTTTTGATCATGTACACTACTCGGTCTAAGTCTATGACTTAAATAAAAACCGTTAGTATTTAATTGGTTAGCTTATGCCATAATCCAGACTAGAGCCTTGCCGGTAAATGATATCTGCACTTAGTACTTTTGTGTACGGCTGAGTTATTAAAATTAAAAGAAGACTAGCTCATGTAAATACTCTCGACTTATTTCCCTATACGGGCTTGAGTTACGGTAAATTATTACCGTTTGGTCGGAAATGGGATCAATTGAATGCTGGATTGTGGCTAGTAAGTCCGCATATTTCGTTTTAATCAGTTTTGTTTGATAACTTAAACATCGGGGGTTAATTACCATGTCCCGGATATCCTCGGCTCATTACATTAGATAATGGTCACGACCTTAGCGCGGGGTGTAGGCATACACCTGACAGACGCTCAAATGCAAATTACACAAGACGTTGGGGATAACTCCTCCGTGAGTTCTAAGTGGTGTGTACTTAATCATGTCTCGGTCTTTGTACTGGGCCCTGTATCTATGGACAAACATGTGAATCTGTTAACAAGGTTACAAAGTAACTTTCCCAAGTTATAAAAGATTTTGTACCTTTTGCACTTAAAATCATTTTTAAATGTTTTCAAAATGAGTCAGTTGAGTGTATTTACCAGCGAAAGCTGACGTATCGTCCAAAGACTAAGCTTGCAGGTACAGTACGAAATAGGCTGGAAGCTGCTCGGTAGTGAAATAAGAGGATCTTGCAAATCCTTAAGATCTGCCCTTAAGTATGTTTTATATTCTTTCCTTGTACATTTTATGATCCGCCTGTGGATCTTCTATTGCAAGTCTGTATATTATTTTTTGTATTTCGAACAATTGGTTTGTAATAGTAATTTAAATCCAAGACTTCCGTTGTGACGTGTTTAATTGACAATGATGTCATCAACTGACGTCACGATATTCCCCACCCGGGCCCACCGGTGTATGGATTTGATTGGAAATCCGGAGTGTGACACCGCCTATGGTTCTGGTTCAATAATAATAAATAAGAGTTTTATCAAATAAGCATATTCGTGGTTGTCTCTAATTTCATATACTTGTAGACTAATAGTAATCAGTAATCTATCTTTATTATTGGTTATCTTGGAGTTGCAAATAACATAGAATATTAACTTTTGTTGGACCATATTGCTTGATTTTAGAAGGTTGATATTAATGAGGATTGAGGATATGTTAAGGCTGATTTTGTGCATAGTGAGCACTAAGCAAAATGTAGAATTTGTTGTGTTAGAATTTAGAACATAATAGAGAGGCTGTTTCCAGTGAGATCTCTGGCTCGATAGTAGTTTGCATCAAGCCTTGGACATAAGGCACATAACACTCACCAATCGGGACAAAGACCGATTAGTGCATGTACCCTTTTGTCTTTCAGCCATCAACGCCACCTGGCCCACCACATGATGCATGATTAACCGTCCCCCGCTTTTAACGTACGTTAAAATTCATGCGCTTTTAACGTTTAAGTGTGTTATAACTATAACATTATTAGCTTATGCCAAACATTAACAAATATGTAAAATATGGGTGTGTAGATGAATAGGCAATGACTATAACTGGTATCAATAGCAGCCAGTTAAGTACTGAAAAAAGTAAACTGAACTTGTGTTTATCATTTCTGTGTCATTCAATGTATTTGATAATTCTATTAGTAATTTAATCATGTATAATAATGTATTAATTACGATACATTCTGATACAAGGGCTCGAGGACCCAAAGAGGAGGAGATACAAGCTTTTTTTGAGCTGTTCTCTAATTATAACTTCAGTGATCTCCCCAAAGCTTTCGATTGAGTGGTCTATAGTTGTTAATACATCTTCAATTGCACTAGCATGTTGTGGTGTACTTTATACGAAACCTTTTTGCAAACCGTTTGCCTAGTGGCGAAGCTTGAGATTTCCGACCGAGGGGCGAAAGTCACCGGACCTAAAAATTTCTATAAGACCGGGGGTCAAAAACGTATATACCAAAAAAATTCTATACGAAACCTGTAACATCCGCTAAGATGGGTACCCGTTTTGAAAAAAAATTGAATCTAAATTGTTTGTCAACTAGTTCGAACCGTTATAAATAAAATATATTATTTTTGACCCACCTCCGATTTTTATGAAACTTAGGTCTTATCATGGAGAAAAATACGCTCGTTCCAACGATATGTTCGAATTTTTATAAAACGTTATACTTTTCGAGTTATACGAGAAAAATGAGTTAAGCAACTTAGTTAATCCTTTAATAAATAAAATATTATATAATAAAATAAATAATTAAGATTGTTTACTTTCTTACGTTATCTATGTATAATATTATATAAGGAAATAAAATTTTTTCAATCACTTTTTAAAAGGCAATAGTTCATATTATTAATGTCTTGCTTTTATAAAGCAAATCACAATTCTATTTTTTTGTCATTTCAACATCTCTTATATCTCTAAAAAACTCTAGCCACTATCATTGAAGTCTTGCAAGTTTTCCTAAACCATCAAGAAGGAGGAACAAGAATCAACATCACCATCATCTCCATTCCAATACTATCCTCATCTAGGAGGTAGTTATTAAAGTTATTTTATATTGAATTTTACTTTAATTTATTTTTCTTTATAATTTATTTCTTTACTTGGGGTAGTTCTTATGTTACATTTTGAATCTAGATATAGCTTGCGTTTTGTGTAGTTAATTTTGTTTATCATGTTGTTGTTGTCAAAAGAATATATATATATAGTAAATTACAAAATCCATTTTTCTCAATATCACCAATATTATTATACATTTTTATTTTATCATGAGTCCATCTTTCCACATATCATAAAATTTATTTCCGTGTCATAAGATTTCTAAAATACCGCAAACTTTATACTTTCCTATGACGAGAAAAAAGAAAGTTTTTTACATTTAAATTTACACACATAATATGACGTGAAAAAGTCATAGAAAAATTAGTTACCTTTTTTTAGTTAATTTATATTTTAGATGTCATATATGGTTCTGCATAAATTATTAATTTCATTTTATTGATCGAAGAACGTTATATAAAATTTGGGTTTCTTTTATCAATAAAGAAAACATATGAGATTGTGCCTTTAAAAAAATTTAAACTAATTAGATGACAAAATTTATAAAGTTTCTTTTTATGAACTATAAAACAGCTATAAAAGAAAGTGTATATTAAATTAATAAATTAAAGAAAAAGAAAATTTTAACTTAAGATATTTTACTAACTGTTGACATTTAAGTGTATATTAAATTAGTAGGTTTTATTATATTACATAAACAATATTAGATATGATAAATTATATTTCTTTTAAGTATAAACCCTTAGTATTAAGTTGTAATATTTTTATATATTTTTCCTTCTGTTATTTTATTTAAGTATTTTGTTGTTATAATATTTAGGGTGATTGTATCTTTTGGTGTTAGCTTTCTTTTGTTACTCGTGCGGATTAGTGGGTTTTAACGGAACGCAAAACTGTGAGTAGATCTTACTTTTCTACTTTTTGTCACTTTAACTTTTTGAGCTGTTTCATGTTTCATATGACCCGTATACTTTTTTTCAATAAAATGCCAAGTTAAGTGTCATATATGTCCCTATTTGTTTTATATGTTGCATTACTTGTTTCATTCATACGCTATACGTGTTTACCACTTTGTGTCATGGATTTCATAGTTTCGTTTTTTGCCTTTTGGGGGCTTGAATCGCATCATTGTTTCATTTCTTATGTTTCGTTATGTCATGTTATATTATTTACTTATGGATTGGTTGTTTTTCGGATTAATTGATTTATGTCACTTATTACACTTAATATTGCATGTTAAATAATTTTTATTAGATAAAATCAACTAAACTTTTAAAGTTAAATAAAAAAACAAATAAAGATCTATTCACCAACTATTGTTGACCCAAATTTCTTTGACATATGAAACAGGTACACAAGGTTGATAGCTACTTGAAAAGACACATAGGATTGTGTCTTAGAATAATTAAATCAAGACTTATGTTATCTTTTGTATTTTGAGTATTGTATGGTTTTATTTGAAACAATTATTTGGTTATGTGAGACAAATTAATATTGATGATAATAATATTCAAACTTTAAATAAATGTCAAAAGCTATAAAGCAATCATATCATACCCTGTGCCATATCCGTTGCGGGTCGGGGTGTGACAAAAACTACACATTCTCCATTACTGAGCAAAATGTTCAAGGGGTCAGCCGCCCCTTAAAAGCTTCGCCCATGCGTTTGCTGGCAAGGTGTGCAAGCAAACTACTTTAGTTATGTGTATAGTTTTGGTTCAAATGCTTAATCGTGACGCTAAGTCTTTTTATTCGACATTGGAGTCCTGTCACTTTAAGTATTTAAAAAAAAACTTATTTTATTAAAAGTTAACAATTTATGATGTTTTTGTGGTGTCTCGGGAGGAAAGAATGAAGATGCCACTTAATCTGGTGGCATCTTAGGGGTGGGATAAGGTTTATGACCATTAGGTTATGAGTTCGATTCTCACAATAGGGATTTTCTGAATTGGTGTATAAACATTATTACCCTCTACTCACAGAAGTCGGATGCGGCTCCAAAGCCGGTGACCATAATCTAGAGAATACCTCATTTCTTCACTTTCTAACCCAACCCACAATTAATTTGGTTTTATTATTTGACAATAAAGATTCCGGTACAGAAAGGAGTGTTAAGTTGGTCAGATGTTTGGGTGCAAAAAGAATTTTGTACAATTTAATTTGGTTTATGACCATTAGGTTATGACTATATATGTTTTTTTTTACTTTGACTATGGATTGTTAGATTTACCTCTTTTGTTACTCATGTTCTTTAACCATCACTATAATAAGTTTTTTTGTTTACTTTGATCCACTGCAACGGATGAGTCTTTCACTAGACAAATAAAACAAACAAATCAGTCTACATTATATTGTCACACATTAATTGTAAATCAGTGATTTTTTATTCATATGGGTTGATTTTAAAGTAACATTGACCTTATGATTTAAAAAGAAAAGTAATAAGATTATATTATTAATGATTTGACTAAAACGGTTTGGTTTAGTTGGTAATTATATGGTTTTAACTTTTTATTTCTCAACTAACAAAAGGGTTTTCCAAAAAGTAATAATGTCTAGTAGGAATGAGAGGTGAAATAAAATAGATCATTGATGCAAAATAAAAATAAAAGTTATTTGTTAGGTTAATGGAATGGAATCACCACTTATTATACAAGATTCTCAATTCCATCTAAACATCCAAAATTTATTCCATCCACCCCCACCCCTCCGGTTGTTTTTCATTCAGATTTTTCTTTCACCCTTCATCACTACTATCACCCTCCCACCTACCACCACCACTGTCGCCACCCACCCACCACCATTGTAACACCTCACCATACATTGGGTGACTATGCACAATTGATACACTTATAGCGGAAGAAAAGTGACTTTTATTAGCACTTATAATAGTCAAAGTACAACAGATTAGTTATTTACAATATTAAACAACTAGGAACTTCTAGATCTTCGTGTTTCACTATTATCTCTTTATTCCTTTGGGCCAGTGGCAACACGTTCCAACCCTGACATTTTCACAACCACCAATAGTGGGGTTGTCAGACCCCTGTCCCTTGCATAGGTTTAGTAGTGCCGTAATGCATACAAGGAACTCTATCCTCTTTTCCGCTAGTTCCAGCACATCCCATTAAGCATATAAGAATCCCAACATACAATTGTCGATAATTGCACATTAACAACATTCTTATATTATTATTAGTTTATACATAGCACATACACAATCACAGTTTTATAAATAGACATAGAAACTCGCCTATTTAACATTATCTAATCAGACAATATCTCTAGGTCCTCATAGATTTTAAGTAACCCTAAGTTACGTATTGGTACACCTAATTAGTCATTATCATGGGTGTTATTGGTTAGCACTACCTTGTTCAAGCATGAGTGATTAGTCCATGTCTAACTAACGCTAGGTTACACAATACTCTCCTCTTACAATAACCCTATTGGGTTTCAAAATAAAACTGTTATTTTGTATAGCCAAAACCACAAGGTTAAAGACCAACACTTTGCACAGAATAAAGAATTGACTTTCAAAAGTCAGACTGATGATGCTAAAGAATTGACTTTCAAAAGTCAGACTGATGATGCTAAAGAATTGACTTTCAAAAGTCAAACTGATGATGTTAAAGAGGAATTGGTGCGAAGACCATAAGAGCTGGTTAGTGAAACTGATGGAAGGTTTGCAACCAGCAGTTGTCACATAACTGACTGTTATGACATTTTAGTTGTTTTATCTATCAAAGTTTGTAAATATTCCTCAACGATTTTGTTAACTGTTGCAAATCAATTTTGTTACCTACTAAGATGTCTCTTTGAAGGTGACGGAACCAGCAGTTTTGTTAAATGTTGCAAATCAATTTTCTCAACTCAATAGGGTTTTCTTATTATCCTTTCTCTCTCTCTCTCTACATATATATATATAGAGGGTTGGGTTCATTTCAGAACTCTGAATATTATAGAACTTTTCAAACTGCTAATAAACGATTATTTTATTCATATGTTTTTACATTTAACATTATAAAAGGATATATTATATGAAAAACCAAATTTTCTATGTGTAATAACTAATTTAAGTATGTGTAAAGAATCCAATTTACGTATATATAATTATAAAATTACGAAAACGCCTTTATGAAAGTTCATGATATTTACGAAAATGACACCGCGTCAATTTAATCCCTGTAATGTTTTGATCCAACAGATGGGGATCATTCTCACCGTTTTCACATTTATAGGCGTTTTCCCCATAACCTGCCCTCTCTCTCTACATATATATATATATATATATATATATATATATATATATATATATATATATATATATATATATATATATAATTTCTGAAAACCTATTTAATTATTTTTTAAACGGTTAGATATTTATGTAATTTATACAATTAGTCCCTATATAGGTGAATTGACAAAAATGCCCTCGTGAGCAAGACACATAACCAATTTAACTTAAAAAATTAACTAGGTTAAGCCTAAATGATAGAACGTGTAGGATCTTCAAACATTAAGTATAAAACTCATCAATTTTAATCATAAATGACACTGTATGAAAAGTGGTATAAAGATAAATGACAAAATTTGCAATACACTCATAGTTTTCAAATGGTGATTCACGTATGATATGATGTTTAGCCGATTAGACCGTGGGGTGTGGGGCGTGGGTTGGGGCGGCAGTTGCCAAGCAACGTTGGCTAAACTACATCAGGCTAGCGTTGGCCATGGTGTTGCCCCGCTCACGTGGGTATTAAGCATGGCGTGGGACGGGGGGGCGGGGGGGGGGGGGAGGTGACTTGGCTGGCTTTGATTGGCTGGTCCAATATAGCCATTGTGGCTAGTCGTGTAACATTCGTCGAAAAACGGGTTTCAAAACCCGCTTCGTTTATTAATCAATAATCAGTTATAAGTTTCGTTGCGTATTTATTATTCAGATTAATTTTAAACAATACATAATTAATAAATACTTCAGAATTTAAAAACCATAATTTATAAATAATAATAAATAGTGAATAAAAAATAAAATGGAGACGCCGGGTTTCGAACCCGGGTCACCCAAAAGCACAAACACACAACACACCGCTCCGCCACACACTTCGTTTGTGTTTAATAATGAAACAAATAACATTTATAATAAAACCGAAAGTCAAAATCTGTGAATCAGCGCGCCCATAACTCGCACTCACCGGAAAAACCGACATTTCCGCGATTTTGGCTATCCTCCTTGACTGAAACGCATATAACTGATTTCGACATCAGTTATAACCGATGCCGGCACTCAATTCCAGTCATAACCGTCGGAAATCTTTAATCGCGAACTTTGACCTCAATTCAAACCCAAATCAGCTGTTCTTCCCTATAAATACCCACTCAAACATCTGGTAACCCTTTCGCTCAGAACCGCACACTCTTTCGAAGCTTTAATCTTTCCAGAGCACGTCGCCAGAGTTCCTCTGCACTCGCCGGAATATCGCCGGAATCACTGAACATAAAACCGCAGTTGTCTTCAGACGGTATAATTGTCTAAACCTCCCTGCTATCTCTTGATTTATACTTTAATTGTTCAAACCAATAATCGAAACTGTTAAAAACAGTTCATACAGCCGGAAATCTCAAAATCAGAGCCGACGAAATCTTGCCGGAATTGTGAAGAAAACTCTCTGTTTGGTATACCATATTACTTAATCTTCTTTCCATTTCAATCAAGTATAAGTTGTGGTCGATTAAACAGAACAGTCGAATTTCACTGATCTGTATTTCTATAAGTGAAGAAGATGAAGTTAAACATGTGTATTAGTATAATTAAAATCGGGTATATAACCGGGTTAGACACACAGTGGACTGTGTGCACATACAATACACAAGTCCCGAGTTCGAATCGCACATGTTACCGACTTTCAGAAATAAAACCAACATTTTTAGAACCTAATCAGATCAAGTCACAAAATGTTTATAAGAGGAATATAATTCAGTAGTTAAGCAGATTAGACACACAGCCCAACTGGTTGGGCTGTGCGCACTCGAACCGAACGTCCCGAGTTCGACTCCGGGTCTCTGAAGCCGGTTCGGCCATATTAAATCATTTTTGATACAAACTAAATAAGGTTAAAGTTAATTAGTATATATATATATAATTAAAACAGAGAATATTTCGGGTTGACACGTAGCTCAGTTGGTAGAGCTGCGTGCAAGTATACGAGAGGTCCCGAGTTCGAACCTCACTCAGCGCATAGAAAACACAGTCTGACCGATCAGACCCGGTCAACGGTCAACGATCAAAAAGTCAACTTTTTTTTTATTTCTTTTTATTTATTTATTTAATTGAAAAATCATTTAAAAATACTTAAAAATAAGATTCTTAAAGTTAGAAAATTTCCTTAAACTCACAAAAATAAATCTAAAAATCCCATTAAGAGCACTAATTAAAAATATTAATCTCAAATAAAATTTATTTATTTATCGAATCATTTTGTTATTATCTAGGTTAGTTTTTCCCTCGTCGATTGAATCATAAATTCGTGCGCCTTCATCGTCATCAAAGAACGCACCCATTGTGAGTGAATCTCTACCAATTCCCTGTTTTAATCATGTTTTGGGGTGTATCATGTGTCGTATAATTCTTTTATTTTATTTAAACACTTGTGCATACATCATATCCGTGATCAAATGTGTATCAATTGTTGTGTGAATTATATGTAGATTGGATTTATCACTTTCAGTGCACGCATTTCATTAGGCCCATCAGTTCCCCGTGGGATACGGGTTGAGCATCAGGTGCCTCATTAGATCGGCTCCGTTTGATTGAGCCTTGATCTCACATACATCATCATTCATGTCATATACTCATCCAAAGTGGTTTGTGTTTGTTTATCTATATATGTTTGCTCACATGTGATTATTGCACAAATTTTCCTTATTAAATAAAACAAGAAATTAGTAACAATGTTTTATCAAGGTTCACTCGCCAACTTTTGTTGACCCAAAACCTCCCCCGTTTTACACATGATACAGGTGATCCAGCTGAGACAGGAAACACTTAGGAAGGCCTAGAAGAATAAGCAAGTTTATGCTTTGGAATGATTATGTAGTTTCATTTTCTTGTAATTGTATGGATTTTGTTTTGGATATTTAAGTTGTAATTTGAATTTAATAAATATGAAACATCTTAGTAAACATTATGAGCTTTGGTGATAACCCAATTATGCCCCGACTTTTATTCCGCTACGGGTCGGGGTGTGACAAGTCGTTGCCAAACGACTACTTTTATTAACAAAAATACATATTAAACAATATAAATACCCACCTATTTTTACATTTTTATAATTTCACTATTTTTCTATTTTTTCTATCTCTATATTTTTTATAAAATCAACCCACTTGATCCTCTACAATGCATCCTTTTAACCAAAGCTACGACCCAAACAACACCTTTGGATACCAAGAGATCCCAAACCCTAGCCCGCCACAAAACCGTCCACCACCAAACCCGACCCAAATACCCCTTACACGCGGCCGTCCACAACAACCGTCACACGGTTTAGTATACTAACCGTGTCCGGATCTAGTCAGAATAGCATCGTATTTAGGAAACCGTGTATACATGAACTTTCCATACGACGATTCATCTATTCCAGGTAACCTTTCCCAACCCGATTCTGTGCCCGAAACATAACCACAAGACATTGGTGGTTCGTCATCCAAATCAGCCAAAAAAAGAAGCCATAATAAAAAAACAGATGAAGAGAAAGTAATAGCGGCCGCTCAACGAACACAATTAAAGTGGACGGTTCAAAAAGAAACTACTTTGACAAAATGTTATATCGACAAATTGCAAAATCCGATTCATGGTATTTTTTATATAACATATTTAATGTTTACAACATTATTATTTTAAGTTTTATTATAATTTTTTAAAATGTCTTAAATATTTTTGGAATAGAGAATTGATACATTTACTTTCCTCCAACAACAAAGTGTCGAGATAAGGAAAAATACTCAAGCGTCGTTTGATAAAAAGATATTTCTAAAAGAAAAACGCAAAGATATAAAATCTTTCGCCATGAACGTCGATAACCTTAGCGGCCCAGAATTGACAATGACGTTGGAAATGAAACAAGAAATCTTGAAAAAAATATAACATAGAGGAATCATGAAGTTTTCAATTTTTTTTTAATTTCATATAGTTTTTTATTTTATTTGTAGTTTTTAAAAATATTATATGCAATCTTCTATTTTAACTAAATGAAATTTTAAACAGTTTAAAAAAATTAAAATTCACCTGGCTGGCCATGTTATACCACAATTTTTGTTTTTTAATATTATTTTGTGAACCATATACTCGTCATGTGTCAAAAAATATAACTAACCCAAGCCCCTTCACACCACAATGATGGATAAACAAACAAATACACGAATATGAATTTCATGTCATGTCAAATAATAATAATATAGATGTAACATACGTTTATAAACATCGTACAAAATATCTTGAAATTGCAAGCGAACACTAGAAAGAAACCTTGCCACTTTTAGACCAATCTCCAAAAATGTGGAAAACCCTAATTAAACCCCCATTATCAACCCTAACTCGAAGAACCCTAACTCACTCAACCTCCCTCCAATCACTCGAACAAAACATCATCCAATCGCAAAATCAACCACATTTCTCCACTCTCTGCACCGAACGACCAACAATTTCCAAAACCCCCAATATCCATTTCATTCGGAGCTCCGAATTTCTCAGAAACAGTTCGGGCTTCTGTTCTGCCGCATCTGTTGAGGAAACCAGCTCCTGTTGGAATTGCAAGACTCAAAAACCGTTTCTGATTTGTGAATCGTGTGGAAGTGTTCAACCTATTGATCATTCGGTTGATTATTTTAGGATTTTTGGTTTGTAAGTGTTTTAAAACCCTAATTACGTGTTCTGTAAATCAATTGTATGTTAAATGTTTGTTTTTTTTGTAAGTTTGTTAGGTTTTGTGTATGACTAGTTTAATTTTATCGAAAGGTAGATGGAATTAATATGTGGCAACTGTACATTTGAAATTCTATAACGCGTTATATTATAATGTAAGGGTATATAATGATGTAACATGTTAGTTGATTTTATGGTTAAAGAAAACTATAACTATACAATACTCAAATTAAAGAGAAAAAAAAGCTCGTTTTTTATGGTGTAACTTTTTTTTTTAAAGAATATTGATGTATGAGAAAGTTATGGTAGTTTAAAAATTGTGGGGAACTTGCATGTGCTATGAAGATTTAGCTTTAAAGGATTGTACGATATGCTTTAAAACCTGTAATTACTTAAAGTCATATATATGTTAAATTACATTTTGTTCTCCTTCTATGTATTATAATATAGTATAGATTATTATTAGAATGACGGAAAGGGTAAATGACGTTACTTCATAAAAAAACTAAACCAGGTTGTAGCTTTGATGACGTGTACACTTGTGTCTCGATAACTTGTACATTGCTACCCACACCTCGGTTTTGAACAAAGTTTATATCGAGACGTATCACGCAAATAAAAATAAGTACGGCACAACAGGATACTCAGAACTTTATGAAACATTATTACATTATATCTTAGAAGTTATAACAGAAAAACAAAATATGATCAAAAGTGATTCTAATAACAAAATAAATAAAAAAAAGAGTGGTACTGGTTTAATTGCAATTGGTTAGTTACTGGTTTAATTTTACAGAGAGAGGAAGTTTGATATTGAAGACGGAAGTTTAGAAGGGATGTATAAAAACTGGCAGAAGAAGCTGCATCCTGATCTGGTTCATACAAGATCTAAGGTTTGTGAACGGTTGATGTTTAGTTTGATGGTGATCTGGTTTCTGTTAGTGTTGGTTGATGTATATGTTGTTGATGTTATGTAGGAAGAAAGAGAGTATGCTGCTGAACAGTCTGCTAGGGTTATCGATGCTTATACCATGCTTCGTAAACCGTTGTTAAGAGCGATTTATCTGGTAAGTACACACATTGTTTTCATGTTGTGTAGATTAGTTACAGGGTTAGGGGCTGGGGGTGTTTGTCATAGCGATTGTGTGATATAGAATTATCAGAATCAGATATTAGCTTAGCTTCATTCTTTATTTATTCATGTGCATGCATTGATTGGACTTACATGGCTGCAAGTTGTTCATAAACTTGGTGTCTGTGCAACTTCAGTTCTCGTCCTATGATGTGACAATCTAGGTGCAGCCTGTGTCTTGCTAAATCCTGTTTTCCATGCTCGTACAAAACAAGTGGAAGCTGATTTTCATTTTTGTTAGAGAAAAGGTTGTTCAAGGTGATCTTTGTGTGCAATATATATACAAATGATTGGTTTGCTAATATTTTCACAAAACCATTGCCAATTAGAGTTGAGTATACGTGTGCAATATATTAGATTTCTCTCTTTATGGTCCAAGCCATATGGAGTGTCCCACCTCTAGCTTGCGTGGGCATATTAAACTAGACGTATACTCAACTGTAATAGGTATAATGTAATATCTATCTCTACATATAGATCTCCATTGTCTTCTTTTTACATGTGCAATTAATACACAAACCTATGTGGTTCAACTTGTACTTTAACCTTATCCAGCTTGACAAATATATTAATTATGCCTATTTTTCAACTAGCGCTTTTAAGAAATATGACGTGGCAGAAAATACCGGTAAACATGTTAATACAAACAAACAAACAAACATTCCAACTTCAAAACGATTTTCCAGCCAATTTTTAAGACAAGTTTATGTCGAACTGGTTGATTCTCATTGTTGCTTCTTGCTTGGTTGAGACTTGAGTATGATCTCCTCCTACTAACTACTTAGAACTTTTAGTTCTCAAACATCTGCTTTGATATCAATGCTTGCCATTTGTACATTTTTTTTAAATTTATTGTTGTATTCATGAGTTGTGTTTCTACCTTCTCAGATGAGGCTTGAGGGTGTTGAAGTAGATGAAGATCAAACTGTCCCAGAACCGGAATTGTTAGGCGAGGTAATCTACTTTTGTTGGTTTCAAAAGAGGATTTCTGTTAACATGGCGCTATGTGTACACGATTTAGATGGAAGAAATAACTAACCTTATACTTAGGTCTTAGACTCTTAGGTTATATATTCGATCAAGACACTCTTTCATGGCGATAGTTACTTGTATATTCACTATGTGGGTCCTACTTTTATTCTTAATATTTTATATTTTTTTATATTTCACCATATCATCGAGAATCCATAATCAATTTACAATTTACATTTCTTCTCAAACCATTCTAAAAAAATCATGAAGTGAAACTTTTTTAAGGATGGTTATACATTAATTTGCAGATCATGGAAATTAGGGAAGCTGTGGAAGAAGCCGCTAATTCTCAAGCACTAAAAAAGATCCAATCCCAGGTACGAATAAAACACGCATATGCACCCAAATTTGTGTGAAAGTTTATGCAAAAGAATGAAAAAGATTGGTTCTTGGGGTATAAGAATAAGGGTGATTGATTTGTTCGTTAAGAAAGTATTGAATATGGTTATTAAACACATTGAAATTTTAATTCTTGCAGATGGAAGGAAAACTGAGGCATTGGTCCAACTCTTTTGCAAATGCTTTTGGAAGTAAAAGCTATGATGAAGCCGTAAAATCGATTCAGAGAATGACATATTACCATCGCGTGAACGAAGAGATTGTTAAGAAGCTATAATTTTGTTACCCCTTTATATGAAATTTCCAATTTTTATTTATTTTTATTTTCTTGACTTATAAAAGGTATAAGCCCATTGAAGGCAATAACATGAATGTTGTGTAGCCTGTTGCTGGAAGTGAATAAAGAAAATGCTTCTATCATTCTTTTTTGGTTTAGACTTCTTGGGGAAGTTGTATTCCATGAATGGGGTTTTTCATAAGTGTGCCTTTTGAGGGGTGTAAATGAGACGAGCGAGTTAAGTCGGTGAAGCACGAGCTCTGCTCTAGTCTTCTAATTTAAGAGAGCCCGAGCATTTCGAGCTCTATGCTTAAAGCTTGCGTTCTGTCTTAGTTGACAACTTTATTATTTAATTATTTTTATGTAATTGTTAATTTATTTTTTTTTGTATATAGTTATAATTTTATATATAATGTTATATACTAGATGGTTTTTAAAAATAAAAGTACATATGTAATAATAAGGTGGCCAAATTAATTGAGCTTGTTTAAGTGTCACACACTGGATTTTAGTGTAACATCTTAAAAATATTAAATCATATGACCAGGGACAATTAATCTAGTTGGTGATAAGTTGTTTAATAATAAAAATCATAAATTGTGGTCCTCTTAATAATGAACTAAACATAAGGAACTAAACTTGCAAAGAGGTGAAAGCTATTCTGTTAAAACTAAACAAAAAAAAACACACTCTAGTGGGTGAAGTGTGTGTGTGCAACCAGACATAGGAAGAACACACTAACCATAGTTCATTGAGGTGATCAAATTGGAGGGTGAATTGGGGCCATTATTGGTGCTTGAATCAAGAATATCGATCATCCATACCTGCCTAACATCAGGTAAGTTGTAATTTTGATTTTGGTGCTACTTGAATTTGGATGATTGAAGTTCTTGAAACACTAAATTGATGTTATGACATATGAGAGGTATAATTTAAGTGTAGGATCATAATCCTAACTGAAAATAGGTGATGAATTTAAAAGTTTTGAGTAGTGATTATTATGTTTTATGTAAGGAAGTGGGTTTTACTCTTGCATGACAAAGTCTCAAGTAAGTGTATGAATTATGAAATGCAATAATGTAAATCTTGCCCACAAGGTGTTTGATGTAATGTTTAAATGATCATGAATAATTGAGAAGTATAAAAGAATCACGTAAATAAGATTCTGACAATGACGCATGCCCTATATTGTCGGATTGAACTCTATAGGCAAACTAGGTGAAGCATCAAGCGGCCAAGCCAGGACAGACACGCGCTTAAAAGGAAAGCTTTAAGGTACGTGGCTTTGCGCTTCGTGGTATTTTAATATACGAATTTTGTATTGACGTGTGATAGATGAGAAGATAAAGAATATCGACGAGTTTGGTTAGCTAATAAAGCGATGGATTTCGCTAAAGCAACCAAACAGGTCAAAATGATAAGATAGATATAGGTTTGGTTGAATAAAGCGATGGATTTCGCTAAAGCAACCAAATGGGTCAAAATAATAAGATAGATAAAGGTTCGGTTGAATAAAGCGATAGATTTCGCTAAAGCAACCAAACAGGTCAAAATGATAAGATAGATAAAGGTTCGGTTGAATAAAGCGATGGATTTCGCTAAAACAACCAAACGGGTCAAAATGATAAGATAGATAAAGGTTCAGTTGAATAAAGCGATGGATTTCGCTAAGGCAACCCAACGGGTCAAATTAGAGTTTTAATGCATACCGGAATGGATGCGAGAATGCTTATTTTGGTTTAAATGCGATTAAAGGGTAAAATTGGAAAAATATGCGTAAAACCGAGTAACGGATGCGCAAATCATAAGTAGTTATCCCGAAGAATGGGGCGTACTTCTTTAATTAAAAATTTTGTAAAGAGTAAATAAAGTATATCAAGTTCGTTTGCTCAAATGTGCAAACGAGTCAAAACTATAAGATTTACAAAATTAAAACCGAGTAGCGTAAACATTCATAAAAGGTACTATAGTAATGAAAACAAGAAGTAATATTTCACGGACGGATTTCTGGAAATCCCGAGTCATGATTTGATGCACGGAACTTGAAATGGGTTGAAGGGACAATTAAATAACACAGCAGCCAAACTGCTGCAGCAGGTGGGGTCGCCGACGCCATATCTGGCCGTCGCCGACGCAGCAAAATTGTCTGATCTTTTATGCTACTGCCTACGGTAGTTCAGTTCGGACGCTATAAATGACACGGCGTCACCGAAGCGGCATATAGCCGACGCCGTCGCCATCCTGGAAATTTTAAAACTTCTGATTTTATCATTTGTGAAATTAGTTATGATGTATTTACTCATCCATTATGACACTAACAAATTTTCAAATCTTAGCTAAAAGGGAATCGTTAACCAATATCACGGACGATGATCAAGCCATGGCGAAGAACCGAACACCTCTGAACTCCAAGCTTCCGTTTTGTTTCGTCCTTTTTATGTATCAACAATAGATATAATGTTGTAAGATGTTTTAAATGGTTCTAACTTTTAATAATTTAGTACTTTAAATGTAAGTTGGAATTGCATTTAAAAAAATGCATAATTTTATTCAAATTCACACAAGTAAGTATGGGTCTTACATTTTGACATCCTGGGCGTGAGACTAATCGATTGGTATCTGTTTTGAGTAAATTATAGTAGAAACATTTATCTTTTTTTACTTGTAAGTTGAAGAAAATATTATTTCATAAACGGGGATTTATATACCCCAAACAATTTTTGACAAGACATAAGTAATATTAAAGCTATTTACACATATACTAGTAAGCTACACAGTCAGCGAGTATCCTTACTCGTGTGTACTATCGTGAATACGAACCCGGTTTTACGTACAATTTACCTACTGAGATTACATACTCGGTTTTATGGTTTCGCAACATGTACCAATTTGATCAAATTCGAAATAACCCACGTGTACCAAATGCTTGAGTAAACTTACTATACATGCTAAACATATTTAATATAAACTCATGTCATATTTCAAATATAAAACATTTCAAAATTTGTAAAAGAGTTAAACGTATTCACCTTGATAATCTTCACAATTAGTTACAGATTTGTCTTGCTATATGATCCTTGACAATCCAACGATTTCTCGGATCCGAGAGCTAATAAAATATAAAACATTTCAAAATTTGTAAAAGAGTTAAACGTATTCACCTTGATAATCTTCACAATTAGTTACATATTAATGTCTTGCTATATGATCCTTGACAATCCAACGATTTCTCAGATCCGAGAGCTAATGGTAAAATCATAACTTAAATGTTGGTATTTTGATTCTTAATCAAAATCATAGATTTATCAGGTTATAAAACCCGCTTGTATGTGTATTTATATAACTTATTTCTTGTAAAGTTAGTTTTTTTTAGTTTTGCACTTCAAACACAGAGAAAAGTAGTCTATGTGGCTGGATGGTTGAGTTGAGGGTATTCAATAACGTATTTAAATGGGTTACGATTAGGGCTTGTAAATGAATTAAATTGGCATGAATAGGGTTTATACATGTTCATTCGTTTAACTTTAAATGAATAAATACAAACACTTAAACAAATGGATTTTTGTGCTCATGTCCATTCGTAAAAAAATGAACATGTTCGTGTTCGTTTATGTTCGTTGATCAATACTATGAACAAACTATTCATGAACATAAACGAACGAACGAAAACAAGTGCATGTAAATGAATGTACACACACATGCACCGGCTAAAAATAAGGGTGTAAGGGCGGAACCCGCATCCGCTTGAACCTGTTGGACCATCATCCAGTCACTATATGACACCTCGTCTATTTGATTTGCATTCGCCAAAATCCGCATCCACATGCAGTACTCATGAACCCGCCCCTGTGCCATCTTCCACACAACGATCATCTCCACACACGCTTTACAGTATCGGTCACATCTATCCTCAACGGCTACTCACCCACCCCTACTCGTGTCACACCCTCAATTTCCACTTGCGGAGTTTTACCGCGAGGTGTGTGAACAAACCAGAATCTGAAACACTAGTACGTCGAACGACTCTATATGATTTGATAATACGTTTTCCAAAATCATTTGTTGTAGATTTTATATTGTCTAAATTAGTTACCAATATTTAGCAGAAGCATCAGTTTTAAAGTTTGAGCGGAAGCATAAAATAAATAGTGAAGCGGGCGCCAACACAAACGCCAAAACAAATGAAAAATCCCAAAACAATATTGATAAATAAGACTCGATAAAAGATGTCTTGTTCAATGCATGTGCGTGCACCTAGAGCTCCTAGCGTCCTGAGAAACATGTAAAGAAACAAGTGTCAACATTAAAGATGAGTGAGTTCACAGGTTTTCATAAATTCGTTTGTTCGGTTATAGTTTGTTTTCTCCGTTATCCCTAACCCGGGATAACGTATTGGTTCCATTATTCCAACCCGGAATAATAAGTTGTTGCTTCCAATATTCCAAACCCAGAATATTAAGTTGTTGTTTCCAATATTCCAAACCCGGAATATTAAGTTGTTGTTTCCATTATCCTCAACCCGGGATAATACAGTTGATTCGTAATTAAGTTCAATGTTAACATATATAGGTAGCTAGCCTAAAGTCATGTCACGTAAGAGTTCGCGATCGAAGCTGACTGTTGTGCCTCCGTTTTGCCAGGCCTATCACTGACCATGGCGAAGTTAGGCCAAATTATTCACCCGTTGACCAAACCCGGTCGACTAGCGCGACTAGCTCGGATGGGGCTTGTCGGGCCCAGTAGTACTACTTATAATTCCCCCGCTATTAAACCCAATACTAACGATCCGAGAGATTGACGAGGACTTAAGTGATAAAGCTGCTTAGTGACCATAACATTACATTAACATTAACTTAGTTACCGAATAGTTATGTGACGTTAGATTCGTATAACGTAAAGAGATTGAGTTTGAGAGTGTATACATGTTTCTCCCCATGTTGTTTAAAAACCGGATAAAGTTAGGGGCCGTGAACTCACCTTTATTTGCTCGGTTAGTGTAGCAAAGAAGTTATAAGAGATGGGACCGCTAGTTGCGTCCTAACAAACCAATTAATTCCAAGTCAGTGTGTGAACACACCAATACAAATTCTACACGTAATTTACGCACAAAGTGATACACACAAACAACATATCTAACACTCAAACATGCATGCAAGTATCCTCATGTGATCATAGTAATCAAACAACTTATCATGAACATAATCCAATCCATGCAACACTTTGGTGCACACAATCACAAGTTATCAAATTTCAGCTTAACACTCATTATTCAGCTGTTTTCTAGGATTTTTATAAAATAGTTCCAACGTTCCAAAAATTTCAATATTTTTACAGTAGGTGACATTTATACTGTAGAAATTTATATAAATTTTCCAAGTCCTAAATCTTTACCAATTAACCATAAATATTAATACACTAAGCTGCAGTCAGATTTACCGTTTTCTGACTGCAGTCCACGGAAGAATTTATTTAAAAATCACTGATCGTCCAATTAACAAAATTCCAGTTGGAGTTGCCCGGAAATTTCCATACCTAGTTGCTGTACAAAAATCATGACTCAACTCCCTACTGATTTTAAAATCCAACTCGATAAACATTTTCACAGTTTTAGTTACTGCACTTATTTGGCCCTTTAAAAATATCAAACGACTTCAGAAAATTATGAATCCAGCGCCATTAGATTCGTTATTCAAATCTCTACGTTCTAGACATCAGAAAATCAGTTTTTCGACTACTAATGACCGAGTTACAGCCAGATGAAGTCGGCTGTAACTATTACTCAGCATCCTGTTTCAGCATATTATTACCATTAATTCGCACAATCCGTTAATATCATTAACCTAGGCGATCAAGAATCGGTTTTTCTAATCATAATTCAATACCTATAACATATCCATGCAAACCCTAGTTCATACTTCTAGTTTTTATAAACAAAACACAGCCTATATATTCAGCTTTCAAACAACATTACTTGCAATCTAGTATTAACAAATCCGCAACAATCATTCATCTCATTTGATCATGCAAATCCGAGAACAACAAAGTTAAAACACATGTATTCCAAATATGATATGCCCAATTCAAATCTTTTAACGATAAGGTAAACGAACCGTGAGTACTATAAGAGATCGGTGATCAAAGATTGCTTGCAACCGAGAAGATCCGTGACCGAGAAAAGAGGTTATTCGCGGCTGAGAAGAGTAGTAGGCTGTTATGTTGATCGAATAGAGGTGAACAAGGGCTGATCTCGCGACTGAATGGAGGTGAACAATCGGCTGCTTGCGACCGGGAGATGATGATGGCGATGACTGCTGCTGCTGCGACCGAGAGGAAAGGAACGAACAAGGAAGGAAGCTGTTTGCGATCACAAGGCTGCCGACGGCAGTTTCTTTTTAGGGTTTTGTGTATGTGAATGAAACATGTGAGTTTGTATATATAGGCGCAACAAGATGATAAGGGTTACGGTTTTAGTTGGAGCTCGTGGCCGGGAGACTAGGGCGGTCGGTTGGGTTTTGATCTTGTGGCCGAGGACTTGGGTTGCATGCAATGGGTTTTCGGTTTGGGTTGTTCTCGGCCGAGTAGTTAGAGTTTTAGGTCTTGATCTCGCGGCCAAGTAGTTAGAGTTTAAGGTTTAGGTTTGATCTTTGCGGCCGAGACATGTTTGAGTCCTAAACTTGGTTAATTCCTAGAGTTACAAGGAATCAAAGTTGGTTCGTGTCGCGGTTCGGTTCGGTTCGTGTACATATCTACCATAATTATTTTATAACTAAAACAATCACACAAACACTCATCACGTATTCATTAACTCGTACACGTTCATACACATAGCACGTAATTAGTTTGACAAGTATTACGTTTAAGTTATCCGAAAAACCCGGGATGTCACAACTCGAGATGCATGCGACAGTGTACCCGCAATATCTATAAGGCGTACCCGAGTACTGCCCCTTGCACCCTAAAAGTTAGTATCCAAACTAAAATTTAAAAATGTTACTATTTTATTTTATATTATAATAAATAGATACTTTGTACGAATACTTAAGCAAATGAACATAAACAAACGAATATACAAAAACGTAAACGAAAGAATATAAACAAATGTAAATTAACGAACACGACTTGTGTTCATGCTCTCTCTTTTATTAATTGGCCGAATAAACACGCACTTGTCGCTGAACGGTTCACAAACGCTTCACTAAATATTCAGTTCGACGGTTCGTTTACATACTTAGTTAGCTCAGCAAACTTCATTCGGGTTGGTTACGGTACAAACCATATTTATGCTACAAACCGTAAGAACAGATCATAACACTTAAAAAAAGTTATATTAGCACATACTAAAACAATACATACAAAAAAATAACACTTTTGAATTATATTAGCACATAAAAATTAATCAAGATAATTGATTTTAACACATGTGAATGATATCAGCACTTTTTTGCATTAAAAACAAAAAAAAATTCAATTAAAAAATTAATTGTTTGATATTATAATTTACAATTTAAAAAATACCCTTTTTGAGCGAAAAGAAACAAGCCCCTTGATTAAACAAATACCGACGTTTCTGGATTGCTTGAGAAGCATACACAAATAAAACATGGGTTGGGTATGGAAAGACGACGACGAAGATGAAGATCAAAAGTTCAACAAATTTCAAGACATAAACCCTAAATCTGAACCTCGATGCTCCACGAGGAAGATCATCTCTTCACAGTGCAGAACAGAGGAGGTGGAGCCTGGAAAATTCATCAAAAAGTGCGAGAAAACACAGCAACTTCTCAAAGACTCTCTTGGAAGGTAATATTCTGATTTGTGGTTTCACTTAGGGTTTCTGAATTCTCATCATGTTTTTTTCTTTTTGGTGGAGTGTGATGTGTTATCTGTTGGATTAGTGATTTTGGTTGCTAGGGTTTTTGTTTTTTTAGGTTAAAGTTAAATGCGTCAGTTTAGTCCGAAGATTTCATTTTTCATAAGTGGATCCAAAAAGGTTTAACCATCGCCATTTTAGTCAACTGGGTTATTATTTTTATGTTAACGGGAAGGGCAATTAGGTCATTTTATGCGGCCGAATTGCCCTTCTAGTTAACCGAATTACATATAAAATGACTGAATTGTCCTTCTTATTAACAGAAAAAATAGATGAAGTTAAACCAGTGGACTAAAATGGCAATGGTGAAACCTTTTTGGAACCACAGTTGAAAAATGAAACCTTTGGACTAAATTGTCAAAATGACCCAAACTACAGAAAAAATGGATGAAGTTAACCCAGTGGACTAAAATGGCAATGGTGAAACCTTCTTGGACCCACAGGTGAAAAATGAAACTATGGACTAAACTGACAAAATGAGCCAAACTACATGGACTAAAATGGCATTTAACTCTTTAGGTTATATTGTTAGTTTAGGTGTTATTTTACAAGTTTAAGGAGTGTAAATAGTTGAATGATGTTAGGTATTATAATGTATGTATAGATTACAAGTTACAAAAAGCTCTTCCCATATAATAGCTTGTGTGATCATGGCTGTAAATATTGATTGCTAGGTGCTGGTCGAGCGGTTGGGTATCGGCTATTGATTAAAAGGGGTTTATGGGGATTAATAGGATTGAAATTTTTATATGTACTTTTTCGAACTTATATATATGCAAATATTTTTTCAAAATTTTGTATATACTTTTTCAAACATATTAATACATATAATATTTTAAACACTTCAAAGATTTTGATAGATTTTGACTGTGTTTGACCGACTACCTATTTTAGGTCTGAGTAGGTGAAATTTGGTCGATAAACTACCGATTACCGATTAATAAGCTATTAATCCCGATTTTTACAACAGTGTGTGTGATAGTCTCAAATGAATCGGTAGAGACTGATTCGAGATGGTCAATTTCCCGAGAAATATATATAGAGAAGAAGAAAATAACTTTTCTGATTTGTTTGTTTATAAATCATACCGAAATGGCGAAATCAAAGAGCCTTTTATAGGCATACAAACAAAGGGAAATCAAAGAAATGGAAACTGCCAAAGTACCTACTATTCCAATACTAACAGTATGCATAGTAAAAGAAATGCAGCAAATGTGCGGCGGCTTGCGTTAGGTACTTGTGTTGGATCATATAACATTTAGTATAAGAACACAAGTAAATGTAATTATATGAATCTCGGTTTCCAAACCCTGTATTCACTTATAATGACACAAATGTACATGAAGTGCAGCCTCAGGCCGTGAGGCATTTTTTAGATCGCCTCACGCTTCATGTGTGCCTGACTAGCACTTCTGAAAAACCAATATATGAGTTTAATCACACGTTAATACCGACGATCTTCTATGTTATAGTCGGTGTTGAAGAAAGCCTTTAAGATTTCCATGCATCCTTTAAATAAATTTTAAGTTGGATACTAGTTTACTTCCCATATGTCCAAATTGTTTATTGTTCTTGGATTGGAATCATTCCTGTATAGAAGTTTCTTAACCAATATAATGCTTGAATCTAACATTTTTCAGGCCACCGGAAGTTGTTGAATCCAACAAGGAATACACCGAAGAAGACGTAACCAACCAGATAAAAAACGGTTCTCTATCATCACAACCTACACCATTTGACTTCCCAGGACTAAGAAGTGATATTGAAGCAATCGAACGCAACTTGTTTGGCAACATGAACCGTTTCTTTGAGGCTGCTGAAGACATGAAAAATCAGTTCTTAAACATTTTTGGGTCGCCTCATTTATACGATAAAGATTTAAAATCATCATCACCTTCTTTCAAACAGGGTGTACCCATTGAACCACCTTCGCCTTCCAAGGTGGTCAAACCCGAGAATCGTGATGGTCATGTCGACATTTCAGGGTTGGCCCGAGATGTTTGAAGTAATGTATGTGACCCAGCCGACCGGTTATAAAACAATATTGATGCTTATTAGTCGGGTAGAATAATAATAAACTCGGATACGAAATATGTATATTGCAAGGTTTTACCGTTTGTTTCTGAACCAAAATATGCTTTGATATTGGTTTGAACAGTTTTGTTTATGTGAGTTGTTGAATATTTTGTTCCTAGATTAGGCCAATTAAGGATTGGACTTAATAGCAGCTGGTCTTCTTAAATCTTTTTTGTTTAATCTAAACAGATTGGATTCAGCTGGCAGTGCCTGGCACATTTAGCTAAACCGGTCGTGTTCTGGTTAACCTGACATGCTTGCCGCATGTTGACTTGTTTAAACGTGCTTAATGTCATAGCTTAAAATGATCACAGGTATACTAGCACCATATTTTGTAGTTTAAATATAAATTTTTATGCAAACCTGTATTTGGAGTTGTAAGTTTATAAGAGTTTTATTTAATTAAAAAATAAATAAATTTTAGACTAATAACCACTTTTAGTTGCATTTTTAGAATTTTCGGGTTTATGTGGGGTTAAACCACAACCCACTAGCACAGTTACCACTTCTATCGTTGCTTATTCATTCTAGTTTTAGGATGACATCGATGTCTTATGTTTATTAATTAGGGTTTTATACCTTGTATTGGAGAGGCCTGTCAACCAATTGATGCGTCCTATGAGAGCTGCTTTTGCTAAAACTTGAGTGGTTTCTTTAAAACTCGTTTCGGATATGAAACTTTGAGTATTAATGGATGCTCTTGTTATTCCAATTTAACAAATCGCTTCTTCCAAAGCGCGCCCCATCTCGAATCAAGCAGATTTTATCTTTCAGTTTCTTAGAATCTATTAGAGCGTAACAACTAAGACAGTCTACTATTGTGGTGTGAATATGAATGAAAAGTGTTGCTTACTAAGCGACACCATGTGAAAATAAAGTAAGTTAATGTGATGTATTTCAATTGGTTGATTTTTTTTACAAACCTGTCATTTTCTCCGTAACCACACTCAGAACAATATGCTACGCCTAAAGGCTAAGGTGTCACACCCACTCACACCCATAACAAATGATCTAAGCTAGAGATGGGCATAATCGGGTTTTATTATTACCCGGAACCGGTTCCAACCCGGAACCGGTTCTGCTTGGATGTCATTGGAACCGGGTATGGTGTGGAACCGAGTCTGGTTCCTACCCGGGTTCACACCCAAGAATATGGAACCGTGTAGAACCGGGTACGGGTATTATGGAACCGGGTATGGTGTGGAACCGGGTATGGTGCGGAACCGGTTCCTGATAGTGTTCAGAACCGGTTCCTGACGTCAGGAACCGGTTCTGAACAGTAAAAACCTGACTTTTACTGTTCAGAACCGGTTCCTGACAGTAAAAACCTGACTTTTACTTTTCAGAACCGGTTCCTGATAAAATGTTACCGGTGGAACCGGTTCCTGATTAAAAATCGTTTTTTTTTATATAAACCCCTTCCTACTTACCGGTTCCTGATAAATGTTATCGTTGGTGTTTTAATAAAGTTTGTGTAATGTTTCTTTCTATTGTGTTTGTTATGTTTGATTTTTATTATTAGTTACATTGATAAATAAAAATAGTAACAATAATCGGTTAAAATTAAAAAACAAATTAATCGGTTACAATATATAAAAAAAATTAACCGGATACAAAAAAAAATAAAAATTACTCAGAACCGGTTCTAGTAAGAGTTTATTTCTTTGATCGTTTACTAGCGGCAGGTGCAACACTTTCCGACGAGTTTCTCTTAGGTGCGGGTACCTCGGTACAATCTTCGTCCGAATCGTTAGTCTCCACTTCTTCGTCCTCCTCTTCGTCAACAATTTTATGCTCTAACTCAACTTCATCTTCTAGACTAGTTTTATGTTGAACACGATCAACGGCATCCAAATGGTCCTTTAAGCATATTACCATCTCTAGCGATTCCGGAGTTAGTCTTGTTCTTCTAATTGACAAAACCCTGCCACTAAGAGAAAACACGCTTTCCGAAGCTACCGTGGAAGCTTGGACCGTTAGTATATCACGAGCCATGGTGGCTAGAATCGGGTATTCGGATTCTTTCGATTTCCACCATGCCAAACATCAAATTTCCTATACTCCTCGGTGGTCATAGTAAGCGAATACTGATTTTTTTTATATCTCCCAAGTTCACTTGTTGGTTCACTACCCCTTTGTTGTCTAGCGGTCTCGTCTCCAACGACATTCAACATGGTTATAAGTGGATCCCCGCTTGTTTCATCGTTAGAGGCCGTAGATCGAGACTCAAACAAATTTGTATGATTTTTTTCACCATATTTTTTTAAATAATGATCATAAAGTTTGGCCATACACTCATTGAATATTTTTTTTGTTTTTGCTTTTAAAGTTGGATCATCCTCATGCATATCTAACTTGTCATAAATTTCATAAATTAAAGCTTCAACACCCGGTACGTTTAAAGCTGGATTTAAAGCAGCGGCACATAGAAAAACGGGTGGTAATTCTAAAAAATATTTTTAAAATTTTTGAATCATTGGTCTCGTCATATTCCTTAACATGTCACTAGAGTTTTCAAACTTTTTAAAATTAGTTGTTATCAAATACAATTGGTCCACAACTTTAGAACTAGTAGGATAATAAACACCGGAAATCAAAGTCGTTGTAGTTTTAAAAACTTGTAAAAAATACTTAGGTTATTAATATTTTCCCAAGCCGTGTCGGGAAAGGGGACGACAAAGTACTCATCACTTAAAGTTGTATGAAAAGATTTTAAAGTGCCCATTTGCTTTATAGCCATTTCAAACATATGACAAGTTGAATTCCAACGAGTCGGTATATCCCAATTCGGTCCAATATTTTTTGGTTGACATCTTTACAAAGTTTTTTATATTCTTGATATCTTTCTTTTCCACTTTTGAAAACATCTTGGATCATAGCTCTAAATGCTATAATAAAATCCGATACAAATTGATCTTTTAAACCGGTTTGCACTACTAAGTTAATAATATGTGCAACACATCGCCGTTGTGTTGTTTAAAGCGTTATCAAAGGATATTGAAAAAATTTATCTTTTAACCATATTTAATTATTGTGCCATTTATAATTTTATAAATATTTTCTCCCGTATGAGGAGAAGGAAACTCGTCAAACGCAATCGTACGCTTCATCATTTGCCATGTATCGGGATCAACCCAACGAGCGGTGACACATATGTACGATTCCGGTAAACCATGTGGAGCCGACCACACATCACTAGTTAGGTTTACACTAGTTTTTAAATTCTTAAAAAAAACAATTAAATCTTTTTTTGCATTTTCCCAAAAACTTAAACAAAGACGTTTTAAAGTGCGACGACCTACATGTTTATAGCGAGGTTGTAGCGTCTCCCGAATAAGATTTGTAAGATCGGGGTCGTCGAAGTGTCCAAACGGCAACGCTTTTTGTATCACCAACTTCGCCATCCGATCGCAAGCTAATTTTTGCTCATAACGAAAAATGGTACCATCTTTGGATAGTGGAACTTGACCGGATGTCATTTCCTTTAAAACTTTGCAATACTTATTAATATGCTTCGTTAACGTTGAGTTTGATTCCTTGGCTAATAACGATCCACAATGTTTACATTGAGCTTTTTGCGAGCCGTCACTCATCTCGACCAACTCCCAATTGCTCCAAACTTCCTTACTGCGATTATGAGACAATGTTCCAACCACATATGGAACCGATTGATCTTGAGGAACATTGTTAACGGATTGAGAATTTGCGTTTTTGGAACTCTTTGAGGCCATTTGTTGATTAGAATGTGAAAAAGAACAAGAAAGAAATGTAACAAGAAGAATAGATATGAGAAATTGTGTGCTAAACAATAGATTTCAAAAAAATATATATAGAATCGGTTCTAACGGTCAGGAACCGGTTCCAACGGTAACATTTTTAACGGCTATAACCGGTTCCAACGGTAATATTATAACGGTCAGGAACCGGTTCCACGTAGGAACCGGGTACGGGTAGGAACCGGGTACGGTTAGGAACCAGTTACTGCCCGATTCAAATGGTAAAATTGTGGAACCGGGTTGGAACCAACGGGTATTTTGAACCCGGAACCGGTTTTACTTAATGTCGGGTAGGAACTGGAACCGGTTCCAGTTCGGTTCTACCGGTTTGGGTTCGGAACCGGTTTTTATGCCCATCTTAATCTAAGCCACACAAAGGAGCAAGACCACATTTAACATCTTGTGTGGGAGCTTTCTAGTGGAGAAATGTATGATGGGTCAAAAGTCAAAGCTGTAGGTCAACGTATGGGTGGTCAGTCATGAATCATGTGATACACGTGCTGTGCAGTTGATTAGATCTATCTGAGTGACTACGTGGCTACGTTTTCCTCGCGTTGAGTTGACACTCTGTTTCACAAAGTTGAAATATAACTAACTTTATTATTCATATTTTATTAATTTAAATTTTAAGTCATTTTTTTATTCTTTTAATGGTCTGGACCATGCTCAGATTCAGAAACAGTAACGGAGCTTGAACGAAAACTTAGTCAGGATCAGGCTTTTAAAATTTAAATTGGTGGAAACCGAATTCTTAAAAATCTAATATTGTACGCCACAAAATAAAGTTTTTCGGATTTTTAACTTAGAGATCACTTCTTAACTTAGCTTGATATATGGTCTTCTGGTGTACGTTGAGCTGTATGCTCTCTATCAGCTTGCTATGAGTTTTTGTTAAAAGAAGTTTGAAGACCTTAAAAAAATATATACTTTTTTATATAAAATCAATCTTATACGACTGGTTTTTGCTTTTTCCACATAAAACCAAATCAAAAGATTTTTTTTTCAATTTTATGGAAATCATAAACCGAACCTATGAGATCTTTTTTTTTTCAGTTTTGAGTTTCGGTAGATGATTCAAAGTATTTTTTGTTGTTGTCCTTTATACACAAATGAACAAAACAAGACACGCCAGTAAGCTAAAATTGTTGTATATCTTTTGTTTATCTGATACTGAATTATTTTATATTCGGTTATAGGGTGAGGTTCGTCTACAAAGTCCATTTTTCCTACAAAGTGTACAAAGTCATAAAACACCACAATTTCAGCCATAAAACACACTCAAAACCCATAATAACATAGTGAAGATCACTAAAACACATTATCCAAACTCTAAGTGTCACACCCCAACCGATGGCGGATTCATCGGGGCGGAACGAACTAAATTGCGAGAGACTTTATAACACTAAATGTGACAAGTATTTAATAAACAATATTTCATTTTATTGCTAAGAACAAATACAATTGTTTTGAAACAAATTACAACATGTTGAACAAAAGCAAAATACAACAAAGTACTAAATCAAAAGGTGCATAGTCATCCTACTAGATTCCATTCGTCATCGTCATCATCATCATCATCATCAATTTCCTGCAATGCGTATTAAAGTATATCAATACAAAAGCATGGCGAACATACAAGTTTGATTACTACATAAGTATAAAAGTTTAAACGAATCCACATGGTATAATTGTTAACTTAATACTAACATACGATACTAGCATGCCATTATATGTCTCAACCCAAAGATTCCCGCTAGCGTAATCTAATCATAACAATGAATAAACCGTTTGTTTACTTAACATGACCTCAATAATACGGGCGGTGCGTTAATCCTATAGCGCTATACATGTTAAGGGAAACTTGTACGAAGTTAATGACAAAGTATAAAGCATAACGAATTCTAGCATTTACGAGTTTCAAGTATAACGTATTAAGCATGTATATTGGATTGTTTGTTTGTGAACAAAGCATAAAGTATGCGATTGCGTGATTTTGATATCATATACGTATTGCACCCAAAAGTATTAAAAGTAAAACAGGAGTCGAGTATACTCACGGTTTTGTAAGCTTTTCGAGTTAAATCGAGAGTTGAGAAGTTGTTGAGATGGAACACCGAAGTTACCATACACGAGGGAAACGGAGGTGTGTGAGTATTCGGATTTATAGAGAGTTCGGATTCGGAATTCTAAGTATATAAAAGTATGTATACGAAAAATAATTATCTAATCTTAAACAATCGTTTTGACACTCTTATTTTCATGTGATTTCATAGGTCGAAACTTGCCCATTAGAATCGTAACGAGAGGTTTAGAACTTATATAATATTACGTATATTCATGACGTGTAATAATAGTCCGATCAACATCAAGAATTCGGTTATGTATATATTTATATATTATATAGTATATCTAATAAATAAGTCTGTCATATATTATCATAGAATTCATTGAAGTCAAGCATGGAGGTATGAACACCTCATTGTATAATTCACCAAAGCACAAGGTTATCAACATAGTTAATAGCCCAATTGGTCATGAATAATAATAAAAATTATAAACTAACTAACTACTAGATTATCCAAGTAGTCAATTAAGGAAAACCCTAGCGTGTCATACCGAACATGGCAAATGTTGGAGGTGAGGCGGGGTTAACTTACTTTGATTTTAGGAAACTACTTGGTATTCTTGTCACTAGAACAAGTGAGGTAGTGGAACAAGTATGGAAAGCCAAGGCTTCCATGGTTCACACTTACACATGCACAAATCTTCCAACATTGAAGGTTGAAAGCTTGAATGGTTTCAACACTTAGAACATGTTTAGGCAGAATTTTAGAGAAGATTTAAGCTTGTTTCTTGGTGGAAATCAACCACAACACAAACCCACAACTATAGACTTAGTTGGGAGCTTGGTGGGTAAAATATTTCACTAAGTTTTAACTAAAATAAACAAGAAATAAGAACTTGAATCAAAACAAAATTTTATAACTTCTTTGGACCTCAAATGTGGTGAGGTTCCACCTTAGTTTGTCATGACAAACTTGTACAAACCTTCCTAGAGGTTATCCAAGAAGTTTAGAGAAGAAAAAGAGAGCAAGAGTGAGTAGAAACTCACTGTGAACAATTTGGAGTTTAATGTTGTACTTGAGAGAACTTGAGAGAATGTGAGGATTTGAGAGTGATTTGAGTGTGGGAAAGGATTTAGAGTGAAAAGGATGATTTATTTATAGGGAAGTATCAAGGTTAAAGCATTTAATAAAAGTTGATGATAGTTTGCGATTGAGTTAAAGATGTAACTGAAGTGTTTGAAAGCTTCTGTTGTAATATGCACGTACAGTCAAGTCTCCCACGCAAAGAAGGAAAAAGGCCACAAAGACTTAGGTTCATGTGGACACATGGACGAAAGCCCATGTGTTTCGTGTGTGAGAGGGAGGGAGGTGAAAGCCCCTCAATTTTTTTGCCTTCTATTTTGTGTGAGTTCATGTGGCATGAAGCCACCTTTTGTTTGTTTCCTATTATTATTATTATTATTATTATTATTATTATTATTATTATTATATTATTATTATTATTATTATTATTATTATTATTATTATTATATTATATTATTATTAGTATATTATTATTATATTACAATTATTATTATTTTTATTATATTATCAGGATGTAACCATGTATTTAATAGTTATCAAGCAAGTATAAGTTATGAGTACAAGTATGAGTACAAGTATTTCGTGTATTGATTGTGTGTATGTATTTAAGATTTATAATGTATAACACAAGTATTGCAACACGTATAAGTATGTAGAAAAATAGAATTTCATTATGATCAAAGTCTCGGATACAAGGTTGGAAATAAAATACAAACTCGATATGATTACAAGTTTCCAAAAAATAGAAAATACGAACACTGTTATACTAAGAGTCCATAAAAACTTCAAACACATCATCGTAGAATTATGAATATAAAACACAACATGATAATCAATATAAAACACACTAGTGTTAGTTATTCGATAAGCAAAGCCTTATGATCCAAAACACAACACAAAACCCACAAATATAGCGTTTTAGTAATCTTCACTTGTAATTTGTGGGTTTTGAGTGTGTTTTATGGTTGACATTATGGTATTTTATGACTTTTTACACTTTGTAGGAAAATGAACTTTGTAACAAACTCCCACCCTCGATTATAAACTATGTATAATAAGAGTATACAATTGATTATTTGAAAAACTCGAATAAAATTTGTATCAGCCTTTAATCTTTGGTTTGATTTTCAAAAGGGTTTTTAAGATGTTTTTTTCCTTCTCAAATGGGGATATTTGTGTGAACAGGCTCTACTTTTAACTCCAAAGGCTTTACAATCGCGTCTTTTGTTATTAATAGTTATTCACTTTGGTTATGATAAACCTTTTCACGCCATTAGGCTATAGGGTGTGGTTATGACCCTCATGACTACCATGATCCTCCACGTCAGCGCCATGTCACCCATCTTTAATCCACCATCCAAAACCACTACCCTAAGGGTGTGGTCATGATCCAAACCACTATCCCCTTATGTATTTTAATTTATCTTTGTCTAAAAAATAGGAAAGGATTCCTTGAAAAATGGAAAGGAGAACCTTGGTTGCCATTGTTTAATCCATGCAAACCATGATGGATCAGACAAAGGGTGGTGTAGCATTCCATTCATGTTCTTATGTGGCGAATGATGTCCCAACCATGACCCCCACACCCTTTAGCCTTACAATTTATAATCATTTAAAGCATAATCTTGTTCTGCTTAAAATGACACTGTTACAAATAAGGTAAAAAGGGATATTACATTTAAATAACCATAACTTTCACCAATTGGTCGATAGCACTCTCAACTTTTGATTTGCATAACACCACTTACAACTTTCAGCTTATTTTCCAATATCACTCCCAAACTAACTGAGCATTAACCCTATTAGATTTTTTGCTGATGTGGCACTTTGTGTGGTGTCACACCCTAATCGATAGCAGAAACATCAGGGCGGGAAGAATTAGATTGCTCGAATCAACATAACACTAGATTGTGACAATAATTAAGAAAACATAACTTCATTTCATTTCAAATATTCGATTACAAGGCTTTGGAAACAAAATACAACAACAACATGTCAAGTAAAAATACATGGCCTTGGTCAAGGAACAAGTCCTATAATACATAAATTAAAAGCGTGTTTCTAGTCTGTCCTATTAGATTTCATCGATTTCGACATCATCAACCTGCAACATGTTAAAAGTATATTTCAATGCAAAGGCATTAGCGAGGATATAAGTTTAATATGGCATAAGTATGAAAAAGAAAGTTTAAACGAATCCACATGGCAAAATAGTTAACTAGATTAATGTATCGTGGCATGCAATTTAACAAGTCAACCCTTGAGTGTACCGCAAAAATTAGAATACTTAACATGATCTCAAGAATACGAGCGATGTGTTACTCCTATAGCGCTATACATGTTAAGGGGAGGCTCGTACGAAGTTAATGACAAGCGAATCACATAAGAATGTTCCAAGAATACAAATCATGTATCACGTATTTTAGCATATATGATAGATTGTTTGTGTTTGCATAAAGTCTAGGTGTGATTATGTGTATTTTTTATAGATTAAACACATTGCACCCACAAGTGTAAAACAAAAAGGGTGTTCGAGTGTACTCACAATTATGCAAGCTTCCTAGTATTCCGTGCATAGAGTGTTCAAGTGATGCAACCCGAAGTTACCCTACATGGGGTAAACAGGTGGGCGTGAGTATACTGAGTTGGACGATAAGTCCAGATTCTGAAGCAGAAAGTACGGAAAGAAAACGGAAAAAATGTCACTTCGTACGAGGTGACCACTTCGTGCGAAGTGACAATCCACTTCGTGCGAAGTGACTGATCACTTCGTGCGAAGGGTCTGTTTTTATAATGTTTTAGCTCATTTTGCACCAACTTCGACACTGATTTTCGTGAAAAGGGTATTAGCAATGAGGCAGAACAGTCTATAACCATACTACTTAATAAGAAGCGATTAAGATTTTATTCTGACGAGTTTATTAAGAAAATACGATAGTTATGTATAGTTTAAGTATTCAAGTTGGTCATAGATTTCGAGCATGGAGATGTCAAATCTCATTATATAATTCACCAAAGCACAAGGTTGCAATAACCCGGTTGGTCATGAACGTACAGAAAGTAAGTGCAAAATGTTCAAGTGGGGCGTGAAACTTAATTTGGGTAGCCAAAGCTCCCAATGTTCTCACTAGCTTAAACACTAATCTAGTCCTATGAGAATGATGAATTAGGTTAGCTTACAACACTTGGTAAAAATGAAAGGTGTAGAAGTAGAAGAAAAGTTATGAAATTTCAAAGTGTTAGTGAGTTAAACTCACTTAGAAAATCTGAGATGCATCTGCCGAAAATCAAGAAATTTGAGAGTGAAAGTGTACGGAAGGTTGGAAGTGGTAAAGCGTGTCTGTATTTATAGGAAAACAGGTCTGTTCATATGAGTTGGCATTACTTCGTACGAAGTGGTAGTCACTTCGTACAAGGTGGAATGCACTTCGTGCGAAGTGACTTGTTCGGTCCATTTTCTCATGTTATAGCTAGTCGTTTAAGTATTTTAAGCATGCATGAATGATGTATAAGTATAATTGCACACAGAATTGAGCATTCGAGTATTTCAAGTATGAGTTTTTTGCATGAAGTCACGTATTAAAAATTGTAAAGTATGCATCAAGCGTATAAAAATGTATAAGTATCAAATAAAGTTCCATTATGATAATAGTCTGAGAGTGTAAAGGTTGAAAATGAAAGATACGATTACGATACAAGTTTCCATTATAGAAATTCGAATACACTTTCTAAATAAGGAAAGTCCAAAAATGCGGAGCGTTACATGTGGTGACATGGCATCTAATGTGGTTTTTTGATGACGTGACAGCTGAGGTGCCATCTGGCTTAGTTTTTTTTTTTTTATAACGTGGCATCAGACGTCAACAAACTAGGTTTATTTGAGAGTGATATCGGGAAATAAGTTGATTTTGAGAGTGATATTGTACAAATTAAAAGTTGGGAGTACTATCGACCAATTGATGAAAGCTTGGGTATTTAAATCTAATATCCCTAAAAAATATATTATGTATCATAATTTTAGAAAGAAAAATCTTTTAGAAAGAATTGTAAAGAAGCATATTACGTATTTGGTAAAAGTTAATATATAAGAATTAAATATAAATATAGTTTTGTAAAAAGAAAACCATTGTCACAAATACAAGAATTTAGCTGTCTCCGGCTACGACCGGCCGGCCAGCTAGCGGCTGACTTAGCTGGATATCCAACGTGTATAATTATCGTTTATTGGATAAATTTAAGTTTAAATTTAAGTTTTAATATATTAATAATTGGTTATTAGTTGTGGATTATATCTAGGAAGGGTTTAGTGTTTGTCTTTCTTAGTATTTTTACTCTTTAATAATAACTATTATCCTTTGTTTATAATCAGAGTAGCAACCGTTTGTTAAGCACCCATGTCGTGTAAGGGCACCCCCACTATGAAAGTCAACCGCTATTTGTGTATTTTTTTATTGAGTTAGATGCCATTTTAGTCATGTGGTTTATGTTATTTTTTTAGTTTAGTTTAAATGTTTTATTTTTTGTCTTTAGGTCTAAAAGTTTTCACATTTGTCATTTTAGTTCGCTGAGTTCATTTATTTTTCTGTTAACGAGAAGGACAATCCGGTCATTTTATATGTAATTCTGTTAACTAGAAGGGCAATTCGGCCATATAAAATGACCGAATTGTCTTTCTCGTTAACAGAAAAATATGGATGAAGTTAACCTAGTGGACTAAAACGGCGACGGTGAAACCTTTTATAGACCCACAGGCGAAAAATGAAACATTTAAACTAAATTGGTAAAATAGCCCTAACCACAGAGACTAAAATGACATTTAAGTCTTTTTTATTCATCAGCTATAACCAATTTAAATGTATAATATAAGTTATTTTCTAAGAAAAGAAAGATGAAAAGGATTTTAATATATTATATTCTTTAAATTTAAACATATTAAATTTCCAATTTCCATTCTATAAATCATCTACTAAAGATACATAAAAATATATCATGATTCATTCTTTAAATCATCAACTAAAGATACATAAAAATATATCATGATTCATTCTTTAAATCATCAACTAAAGATACATAAAAATATATCATGATTAGCAAGATTTATAAAAAGAAAAAATATATCGGATTTAAAAATGATTGAATGTAAGATATAACTTATTTTCTATAAAAGAAAATTAAAAAGGATTACTAATATATTAAAGTCTCCAAATTTAAATTTAAATTTATTCAACAAATATTAAACTATAAAGCTAACGATAAACGTTAGATACTAGCATGAATACTACATATATAGAGACCTAACTGGGGGATTCCCTATTGACTAGGGTCGACGATTTCTATCATAACACGAATAAAAAAGGTTTTGAGTCAGCTGACGTGACTCATTATTAAAAAGATCAAATAAAACATGACTTTTATAAAAATGGATCAAACGGAACATAACCCATTAAAAATGTGGGTTGAGCTACTAACCCCTTTACGGGTTCTTAAAAAAGTTTATATTTAGATTTTAAAGGTGAAAAAATATTAAAGTTTAAGGTTAAATATTTTGATGCTTATTTTTTTTTCTATTTTTTAATCAGTTACTATATATTACTCATATTATGAACATAAAACTAGTCAACCTGAACAAGACAAATTTTAATTGGGTACGACATGACTAGACATTCGGTTAGAGTTGAAGAATTTAACCCGCCAATCTACCAGCCCAAAACCCATAAACCACCATCCCTTAAATCCACCACAATTAACACCCTTATTCACATTCTGTGACCTCTTTTGCTAAGATGACATGTTATTTCATTAATTATTTACTGTTTTGAATAAAAATCATTATGGTTTCATATGATAAATACATATATACATGCCAACGGTCTAAAGATATTATTACTATATTTATGTTAAAACATTCTTTTTATAAAATTTCAGAAAATATATTAAATTTAATTGACATACTCAATCTATATCTAATAAATAAATAATTAATCAGTTTCACCCATACAATACCTAATCTATATCTAATAAATAATTAACCACTTCACCCTTTAATATTATTGCCTTGTTACTTAAATTAAACTATTCATTTATACTTAATTTTAATAATATTTTATTAAAATAAAAACTCATTTTCTAATTTCTGACTTTTTATTACAAACTACTTAATAACTCTTTTATTGTATAACACTCGTGGTTTATTATTCCTCCAAATAAAATAAAATAATTTAAAAATAAAATGGTGACATTACAACCAAAAAATTAAAAGGAATATTGGATTTTAATAATTCAAACTATTCGCCGTTGGCCGTCAACAGTTCCAATTTAAAAAATAACTATTGGTAGTCCAAACTATTAACATATTGGCCTCCAATGGACCCTAACTAACAGAATCCTAACAACATTAGTCTCTGGTTGCCGGAAAAATATTTTTGGCCGGAAAACTCAACATTTTCATCCAAAACCTCTTTGTAACCTTATTACGGACCTTTAGAAATTTTTTTCTAGTAAAAGCCCTAATTATTGAAGTTGCCGGAAACTTTTTTTTCGCCAGAAAACTAAACTTTTTGGCCGGAAAACTTAATATATTTGTTCCAAACCACTTTGTAACATTTAGAAAGAGGTTTCCAGCGACCTGAGACTAGCGGCGTTAGGTTCTGTCAGTCAGGATCCATTGATGGCCAATATACCAATAGTTAGTGCTGTAAGTGGTTATTTTTGAAGTTGAAACGGTTCGCGACCAACGACCAATAATTAGGATCTTTTAAAATCCAATATTGCCAACCAAAATGATGGCTTTTCGAAAATATCATGTGTGTGTGCCTAACGCGTTTGAAAAGATACCAACCGAAAAACCCTCGTCAATTTCTGCGACTCCACTCGCTTCTATCACCCCTGAATGTATATGTAATATTCACATATATTCAGATGGAGAAACATTCAAACACACAAAAAGTCTCCTTTTTTCCAACTTTCTTTCAAAAACTCACAAAATTCTCCATCATACCCACCAATCTCATCTTGTTTCTCATAAATTCACAAACTTTCCGTTCTGGGTCAACTTCTTTTTGCTCAATTTCCTGTTTTTGCATAGTTTTTGCGAGTTTTTTTTTGTATAGTTTTAGTGGGTTTGTGTTATTTGCACACCAGGTGTTTGTGTAAATGCCTGAAAGAGCTGTTTGTTGAATTAGTCGTTTATTCTTGAATATTTCTGTGGATTAGATGGGAAATGTATGTGTAGGATCATGTGACTCGAAAGATGGATTCTTTCAATCTATGTCGTATCGATACTGGTGGTCTCGGTCACCCGATTTGATCCGTTACAAGAATAAAGAGTTTAACAAGGATCATAAATCACCCACCCCTGTTCAAAACACACCTCCACGGCTGGTGATCATAGCGAAAAACGACACTAAACCTTCGTCTCAGACTGTAGTCGATAATCAAGAAGCGAACCAATGGTTGTTAAACAGTCTGAAAACATTGTGGTTGTGAAACAAGAGAGTAAATTGTCGCAGCATGTTAAAAAGCCGTATAACGTGAAGAGAATGTTAAGCGCAGGGTTACAAGCTGATTCCGTGTTGAAAACCAAACTGGACATTTAAAAGAGTATTACAACTTGGGTCCGAAACTGGGTCATGGTCAGTTCGGTACAACTTTTCTTTGCATAGAGAAAACGACAGGTAAACGCTTCGCGTGCAAATCAATCGCTAAGCGGAAATTACTCACTGAAGAAGATGTAGAGGATGTTCGGAGGGAAATTGAGATCATGCATCGTTTATCTGGACACCCGAATGTGGTGTCGATTCAAGGAGCGTATGAAGATTCGGTTGCGGTTCATTGGGTTATGGAGTTATGTGGTGGAGGTGAATTGTTTGATAGGATTACACAAAAGGGTCATTATTCGGAACGAAAAGCGGCTGATCTTATTAGAACGATTGTTGGTGTGATTGAAGCGTGTCATTCTTTAGGAGTTATGCATCGTGATCTTAAACCCGAGAATTTTCTTTTCGTAGATGAAGATTCGCCGCTTAAGACCTTTAAACCAGGTACGGTTTTTTTGATTATATATCTGTTATTAGTTACTTAGGGAAAGGCTTCATTCAGAAGACAAATAAATGCCAGAAATGTGAGAAGAAGATAAATAGTTCATTTTTTCAATATAAAAAACTTTTAAAATATAAGAAAATTGTTTAAACACAGTGTTTGTTCATCTATCTTGAAATTCAAGAAAAAATATGAACAAAAATCTAGGGGTGCAAACGAGCCGAGTGGCTTGCGAGCTACTCGAGAAAAAGCTCGAAACGGGCAGAACTTGAGCTTAAAATAAAGCTCGTTTATTTATCGAGCCCGAGCTTGAGCCTGGCATGTGAAGCTCGTCGAGCTTTATCGAGCCTTAGTGTAATATTAGTTTTTATTAATATTCAATTACATTTACCCCTTATTTAAAGTTGTCTAGTAAACGAGCCGAACCGAGCTTATTTAAACTTGTTTATGAGCTGAGGCCAAACCTAAAAAGTAAGCTTGTTTAGTAAACGAGCCCGAGCTTCACATATCGAGCTTGCGAGCCTAACGAGTCTATTATTTATATTATTTATTTAATAAATTAATTTATAGATGATAAATGAGTCGAACTCGAGCTTGTGAAACTACCAACGAGCCGAGCTCGAGCTCTCATAAGTTAATCGAGCTCGGGCTTGGCTCAGCTCGGCTCGTTTGCACTCGTAAAAAATTCGTTTATTTCTACAAACATATGAAAACCCCATTTAATGTGTTTTTATGTATATATATATTTTTTAAAAGACTTAAATTACACCAAATCCGCCTTCTGTGGGCTCGAACCCTTGACCTCAAGGGAAACAACACCTTAACTCCAATGGCTTTGCCAATTGGACCCAACCATAGGACACGTTTTTATGTACATAACATATACATATGTTTGTAAAATGTAAAAAACATAAAAGAAACTTTGCAAATATATGAACAACTAATAATAAGTTTAATGGTTTAGGTTTCTTCTTGCACTAAAACCCTCATCGAAAATTAATCTCACCCTTAGTTATGTATGCATAACTTTATATGCGAATGCAATTTGATTTGAATTGATATATTATTAAACTTTTGTCTAAATTCAGGTGAGACTTTTACTGATGTGGTTGGAAGTCCTTACTACGTTGCACCTGAAGTTTTGTTAAAAAACTATGGCTTAGAAGCGGATATATGGAGTGCGGGTGTCATTCTTTACATTCTTCTTTGTGGGGTGCCTCCATTTTGGGGAGTTGAGTCGAAAGTTTACAGTAACTAGCTAAAGTTTTTAGTTTTTTTTCTCTTGGGTCATCACCATTTACAGTCTTTATTTTGATTACAGAGTCCGAGAATGAAATATTTGAAGAGGTTTTGAGGGGTAAACTTGACTTTTCCTCTGATCCCTGGCCTAGCATATCGGAAAGTGCTAAATATTTAGTTAGGAAAATGCTTATTAGAGACCCTAGAAGATGGATTACGGCTCATGGAGTTCTTTGTAACATGTTCCGTTTTCATGCATTTTCTTATTCGATTTAAAGGATGTATGGAATTGTGTTTTAGAGTAGTGACAACAAGAATGGTTATGTTTATCTTATTATTTAACAGGCATTTTACATGTGAATTTGAGTAATCAGAATCTGTCAAACACTCAAAACTAGGGCTGCAAATGAACCGAACGAACACGAACAAGGAAATATACGTGTTCACGAACTGTTCATGAACACTTACTGAACAAGATTTTATGTTCGTGTTCGTATGTTAAGGAAATTTACGTGTTCGTTTGTGTAGCACGTTCATGAACACAAACGAATGTTCATTAACACAAATGGAAACAAACGAACCCAAACAAGTGTTCATGAACAAAATATAAAAATACACTTTTACTTGTTAAATATTTTATTTGTCGGAATTTTGAAGTATTTAAATAAAATATAAATATTAAAAACACTAATGAACGATCGAACATAAACGAACATGTTACCGAGCTTCATGAACATAAATGAACGAAAGCGGCCTCTATTCATGTTTGTTCATTTAACTAAATGAACGAAATTTCTTGTTCGTGTTCGTTCAGCGAACACAAATGAACTTCCTGCCGAACAGTTTACAAACTGTTCGCTAAACGTTACATTCGTTTGCAGCCCTACTCAAAACAACTGATTATCCAAACACTATATTCTACCGGCCTTATTGTTATAGCTGATCATCTAACTGAACATTCCACATAATTACTTTCAGAACACATTGACAAATATCCCATTATTTTTTATAGATTCGAGTTAGCATTATAATTATATTTCTAATTCATGTTTTCATCACCATAGGCCACCCTTGGATCAGCAAAGATGGTGTTGCTCCAGATAAACCTCTCGATTCGGCAGTCTTGAGTCGGTTAACTCAATTTTCCGCTATGAACAAGCTCAAGAAAATGGCTCTTAGGGTACATATTTCAAGAAAATAAACCGATAACCTAACAACCTCACTACAAAATGGTATCTTTACCCTTACCCTTCTTATATTCTTGACAGGTTATCGCATCAAAACTCTCAGAAGAAGAAATTGCGGGATTGAAACAAATGTTCAAGGCGATAGATACAGATAACCGCGGTTATATTACGTTTGAAGAACTTAAGACTGGATTCAAGCGTTTTGGTTCAAATCTTAACGAGTCTGAGATTTATAATCTATCAGTAAGTTTTTTTTTCCATTTTTTTTTAATTTAGAGTAAATTGCCATTTTTGTCGCTGAGGTTTGGCCAGTTTTGCGGCTTTCGTCCAAAGGTTTGTTTTTCCGTATCTGGATCCAAAAGGTTTGAAATCTTGCCATTTTCATCGGGCTCGTTAACTCCATCCGTTTTTTCTCCGTTAAGGTAGTGGTATTTTTGTCTTTTTTGTTAACTTAAAGGGCAATTCGGTCTTTTTCACTTTATATACTAGTACTTAGTATAATGTACAAGTATTCAAAAAAGACGAAATTACCCTTAAGTTAACAAAAAAGACGAAATTACCCCTGCCTTAACGGAGAAAAATGGATGGAGTTAACAAGCCAGATTAAAATGACAAGATTTCAAACCTTTTGGATCCAGATGCAAAAAAACAAACCATTTGATGCAATGCAAGTCGCAAAACTGATCAAACCTTTGGGACGAAAATGGCATTTTTACTCTTTAGCTTTCTTGTTGCATATCATTGATTTCTGATAGATTAAAATTAACAATGCAGGCGGATATTGATAATAACGGTACCATCAACTATGAAGAATTTGTAGCTGCAACTTTACACATTAACAAAGTCGATAAGGAAGATTATATGTTTACAGCTTTTTCATATTTCGATAAAGATGATAGCGGTTATATCACGCTTGATGAACTCCAACAAGCCTGCAAAGAATTTGGAGTAGATGATGTTCATTTGGAAGAAATTATAAAAGAAGCTGACCAGAATAATGTATGTTTTAACCGCCAACATATCATTTTGTTGACAGATCATGACTTTTGTTGACCTTTCGTGTTGACTTTGTTTGGATTGTTGATTTGCAGGATGGTTGTATAGATTATAATGAGTTTGTAGCAATGATGCACAATGGAAGTACTCCAAAGAAACAAGTGAAGGACGGTTTTAGTGTCGCGTTAAGGGAGTCAGTGCCAGTTTGCTGATATGATTCATTTGCATTCTTTTTTTTTTCGATCTAATCGTTTAAGAGTGCATTCTTAACACGTAGATGTTAGATTTTGGTTGACGTATATCTCTTTTTTTTTAACTGTGGAAATGGCAAAATTGAATGACCAAACTAATCCTTGGCATTGAATATACTTGTTACTTGATAGTTGATAAAAAAAAAGTTTTGTCGGCGATTAGTCAGTGATTATGGATGGATGCTGTCCTTCGGTGATACTACTTTGTTTAGTAGTGAAATGTTATGTTTGTCTGTATTTTTATGACACAAATGAACTTTAGACAACATAAAAAAGGCGTACCCAAATAAGGCATTATATTATATCATTTTGGTCTATTATTTAGGTTGCCTCTGTAATAAAAAGGCATTAGGATGCAACACATGTACATGCGTAAGTTTTTGGACGAGGAATATTTACGCCCACTTAAGTACAAACAATTTTAGCAGTACACGCCATTCTAATTGGTTAGACTGACTATTGTAATGCGGGAGGGTACTTGAATGATCTAACAAACTGCTGCTAGAAAGATACAACTAAGTTGGAAACAATTTTAGCAGAATTATACGTAAGTTGGACACACCATTGTAATGATTATATGTATCGTTGTTGTAAAAAGTACATCAAACCACAATGTAAAATTAAAAGTAGAAAGTTGAAAGTTGAAAGCACCGTTGTTCACTTTAGACATACCATTATAATGTGTCAGACACGATATCGCTATGAGATGGTTGGACGCATCATTATAATTAACAATGCAATGTTAACTTTTTTTTTAGTTATGGTATAACTAGAAAAACACAATAAGGTATATTAAAGATACAGGAAACTAAACGAGATCAGAAAACTATTTTAAATGAAAATTTAAACTTGGCAAAAAATGTCCTCTTTTGCATGTTTACATGTAATTAACCTTCTAATAATCTTACCACTTTATGACTATTATGAGCATCAACAATATGCTCCCTCATGGAACAACCCCCAAATTATTTAACGTCAAGATTATTAGGTAATTAGTATGATAGTGATCACCTCTTCACTTCACACTAATTCAAATAATGGTTATGTTTACATTTTTCACATTTCTCATGTGCTCACATTTACATTTTACACTAATCTAGTCTAGGTAGTGATCACCTTTACATTTCTCATTGATCAATGTAGCGATCACATTTACACTTCTCGCTAGTCAAGTCGGTGATCACATTTACATTTCTCACTAGTCATTGATCAAGGCAGCGATCACCATGAATAACACTCTTTAACATTGCTAATCCATGATCTATAACTTTATATATATAGACATTTTAAGAGTAGGCCCTATACAATGAAAACTCGACCCGTCCCACTATTTCCATCCATTTTTATCTGAAACCCAACCCAAATTTAAAGCCACTCAAACCCGAATTAAAGAATACCCAACCGAACCTTCTATGGGTCAGTTATCGGGTCACTTTTTCCCATCCAAAAACCCAAACAATCCGACTCGAAAAACCGAAATCCTATGCCCGAAAAAAAAAACAAAACATTTATTGTCTTTTTTTAAAATATGTGTTTTTGGTTTAGAGTCTCTAGTATTTGTAACATTGAGTTTTGAACATTAAAATACCATACTGGTCAAATGATGATATTTTGTAAAAAAAAGAAAATTGTTTTCATTTTACATATAAAACTGAAAACCTAACAACCCGAACCCGGCCTGAAATAACCCGAACCAGAATAACTCAAACCCGACCAACCCGAAACCCGAAAATAAAAACCGAAAAACGCCTCGTACTTTTGGAGTGCATAAAAGTCAAATAAAAAACACAAAACACCACACAAGATAACATTGTAAACAGTTTTTAAGATCATGTGTTTTTATATATATTGTCATCAAAATAAGTAGTTTCGAAATTGCTAATTATTAACATAGCAACCACCTCCATATTCTATAATAACCGTAATTCGTAAGCCGTTGTTGATATGACATAAAAAACGGTGCAAGTTGTGACAGCTCATTTTAGTTAGTTGTTGGGGTACCAAGATCTTAGACGTGGGACCAATCACATTGCTTTGTTGTGCCACGTTGGCACACGTTCTCTTCACCAATAAACAAATTCCCCATAATCACTTTCAAATAATCCCTTCTTCTTCTTCTTCAGTCTCACCTCCATTAATTCCGTTACAAAGGTACATTTTTACCTTCTTATTCATCATAATTATATATATATATATATATATATATTTGTTTCATATGTTCATCCTTTTTGTCTTAACGGTTTTAAATTATTCTAACTGTCACTTTGTGGATTTTTTTTGTCTTCAATTTTGTTGGATGTTTAAGGTTTATTTATTTGTTGTTTAAAATTTAGAAACGAGTGTTTGTGATTCAACTTTGTTAACCATATAAGTAAGAACACGAACGTAGCGATTTGAGATTCGTTTCTTAAATCTAGAAACCCGAGTTGGTAACCACCACCCAGAGTGATAGAAGGGGTAATCTATATTGCCCATTGACGCTCAGATGGTAGTGTAAATTTTGGAAAATGTAACGTTTTTCCGATTCCGTTACCCCTTTTCACTAAAACGTTGCCTATATGTGGATTTTCTAGATCTGCCACTGGTAACCACAATGTTGTAACACCGATTTGGAACCGGTAAAAAAATGAACCGATTCTTTTCCGCTAGGATATAGGTTTGGAAAAGAACCGGTTCGGGCAGAAACCGGTCTTGACTTTTGTTGACCAAATTTAGAACCAGTTTGAAAAAAAAAAAACCGGTTTGGCCACTTGTACTCCTCCTGACTCTGCATTTTGCAAGAGGTTGTTTCCACGGCTCGAACCAGTGACCTCCACAAAAATTATGTAACAATTCATCAAATGCGCTAATGAAAAAATATGTTTTCGAATAGGAATGGAGTCCGGAAATGAGGTTACTTCAGAACCCGTGGAGGATGTGAAAATGAACGTGACGGATGTAGAAAATTTGAACAAAGTTGATGAAGAGGTTGGTTCATCAAGAACCGAAGTGAATCAACCTTCTGAGAGTGCCGATAAGCCGAAAGCCCGAAACGCGGTTAACGCGTCCACCAAAGGGAGTACTGTCAAGAACAGCAAAATGGGTAAAAGTGGTCAAAAAACTGGTACATTTGGTACAACTCCAAGGCCAAGTTTGTCTCAAAGTTTATCTTTCCCTACAAAAACGCGATCACCTAACCTCGCAAAACAAGTCGTGGAACCCACGTTATCCACGTCAGTGTCTTCGCGATCAAACCTTGTGATTAGAAGAACTTCCACTGGGTTGAAACCGGTCAAAACTGCAGCTGAGGTTAAAGAAGACGATGCCGCCAGTTCGACTGCTTCACCGTACTTTTCTTAACTTAAACCTTAATCATACTATAATGCATTGTTTAATTTTTAATTTTTATTTTTTGAATTGAATAGAAATGCCACCACCCCTGGCGGGCGGCGTAGGAGCAGTACCTCGGGTTTTTCTTTCAGGTTGGATGAGCGAGCCGAAAGGCGAAAACAGGTGCATTGTTTGTTTCATTAGTTTTAAAAAATATTAACAAGAATAATGTAACACTTGATCTTTTTTTCACTAGTTTTATTCAAAGATTGAGGAGAAAGTTCAAGCAAAAGAAGTAGCAAAGACTAATATGCAAGCAAAGTCAAAGGTGTGGTGGTTCTTGAACTTTTTAGTCAACAAAAGAATATATATGTAAATATGTAATTAGAGGCTAATTGTTATGTTTTAAATTTGTGACAATATAGGAAAGCCAAGAAGAGGAGATAAAGAAATTGAGGAAGAGTTTGACATTTAAAGCTACACCAATGCCAAACTTTTACAAAGAGCCCCCTCCCAAACCTCTACTTAAGAAGGTATCTTTGTGTTCATATTACTTTCGGGGCGTTTGGATTTGCGTTTTGAAAGTGATTATTCGTATTCTTGTCATTTTATCTGTTACTACGCCTGTAAATAAACCGAACATTCATGAACTTGTTCGGCGGAAAGTTTGTTTATAAATAAACGAACAAACATGAACACACGTGTTGTTCGTTCATTTATGTTCGTTTATGTTATAATATAATAAATACATATAGAGTTATATTTATATAAATATAAACATAAAAGAGGTTTTTTAAACTACTTGTATATATAACTAATTGATAATTGGGTTTTCCCGTAATAAACATGGGTTTTCCAATATAACTTATCGTAATTAATAAGTAATTTATGTATTAAAAAGCTACTTTATGTATGTTTATGTTTGGTCGTTTATGTTTATTTGTGTTGTTTTATGTTTGTTAAAATTATATTTGTTGGTGTATGTCTGTTTATGTTCATGGTCTGTTCGTTTAGGTTTTAAACAAATAAACAAACATAAACGAACACGAACATGAACATGCCAACTTTCTTAATGAAAAAACACTAAAAAAAACATGTGTTCAATTAGATGTTCATGTTCGTGTTCAATTAAAATTAAATGAATGAACACGAACGTGCCTCTGTTCATGTTCGTTCGGTTCGTTTGTTGCAATCACTACCTGTTGGTGATATGTTGTGTGATTTTTTATTATTATTATTATTGTATTTTACTGGTGTATTTGTGTAATTACAGATACCAACTACGCGTCCCAGATCACCAAAGCTGAGCAGAAGCAAGAGCTCTCTTAGCAAGTCATCGGAACCAATGGAGAGCCCGCGAGTCGTTAGAGACCAAACCATGCCACCTAGGTGCAACCCCACGAACCGTGACAAAGCTTCCAACCCGCACAACAAAAAATCTTTGACCAAAACATCAGAAGCGAAAACTAGCAAGTTAAAAGAAAAGGGATTGAAACCGGAATTCAAGGAGGAGAATGCTAGTGACGCCCCGGATGGCGGACCTCATGAGGTTGAAGGTTGTGTAGAAGTTGATACGGTGCAGGAAAGCGGGTTTAGTTCGAGTTCGGCAAATCAGGATTTGACACCTAAGCACATTGTTGTTGGAGGTTAAAGTTTTGATTTTATGAAGTGTATGTAACTGGATGGTGGGTGCTTTTGTTTTGATGTTTTAAAGGGTTCCTGTGCAGTTTATTTACTGTTAAAAATGGATCTGTTTGTTTATTTTGAGTTTAAAGATGTCACTTTGCTTACAACAAGTTCTTCATTCAACAACTACCAATGTTACTCATTAATATATGAAAGTTGCTAAAACTATTATTAAAGTAGAGGTGGGCAAAAAAAACTAGTTTAAAAAAAACGGTTTGTAAAAAACTGGTTTCAAACCGATCCGACCTGGCGGTTATAGACAGTTCCTATTTTCGATATTTGAAACCGGTTTAAAAAACCGAACCGTTTCTAAAAAAACTGGTTGTCTAAAACCGATTTTAAACCCGGTTGTTACCAGTTCTGGTTTCCATCACTTCAAACTGGTTTAAAAAACGAACTGGGTTTTGATAAACCGGTTTTCGCCAAAAAAAAATGGTTGGACCGGTTTTTTAGAAAAACCGATTTGTCCACTTCTAGCTTAAAGAGTAATGGGCCATCTGTTTTTTTTTTCTCCTGTTGCTCATTTTTTGAAAAAAAATAATAATACTAATATAAAAAAAATGTTGGTTAATTAATTATAATTATATAGAAAGTTTCTGTCATCAAACATCTGAAAAATTTAACAGGTCTTTTATGAAAAGCTAGTGTTAAGACCCCAAGATGTTAAAAATGAAAATTTCCAGTTTTTTACATGAATAAGCATAGATAAAATGAAAAGAAATTCAGATGTGCATCTAAATATAATGATTTTAGCAAGTCACAGTTACAATACCAGTGTTAGCTAGGCCTGAATACAAATGAATAGACAAACATCCTACGCGTTGAACGAATGTTTTAACGAGAAAGCAACTATAATCGTCACAAATTTAGTCGACCAGTCGCGCAAAATGATTTATGTATTTGCATAATAATAATTTGTTCCAATAAAACTCACTTGGACTAGTAGTAATTACATCACTCATAGTAACAACACCCAAAAATAATCAACAAAAATGAATGCAAACTGCAGAACCCATCAGCTTAACATTTCTTTATCTGCCTGCTATACCTGCAACCGTTAAAATCTATTTATTTCTACATTTATCATAATTAACCCAAATTAATGAAAAACTTGCTACCAGTTGCAAAGTAAAAATTGTAATAAAATTATCTTGAAGTTTTAAAAGTATGAAATTGTAATATTCTTTACAAGTTAAGTTTTTACCTTTATGGTTGTAAATGCGTATACTTTATGTTTAACTCTTTACCCTTTGCTTATGCATGTATTTTTTTAAATGTCATTTTTGTCCCTAAGGTTTAGCCAGTTGTGCGACTTTCGTCCAAATGTTTGTTTTCCGCATCTGGATCCAAAAGGTTTGAAATCTTGCAATTTTCGTCCGGCTCGTTAGCTCCATCCATTTTTCTCCGTTAAGTCATGGGTATTTCCCTTTTTTTGATAATTTAAAGGGCAATTCAGTCTTTTTCAAGGGTTTCGGTCTTTGTACATAAAGCGGAAAAGACTGAATTGCTCTTTTAAGCTAACATAAAAGACAGAAATACCCCTAACTTAACATAGAGTAATGGATGCGCCGGATGAAAATCGCAAGATTTCAAACTTTCTGGATCCAAATGCGGAAAAACAAACCTTTGGACAAAAGTCGCACAACTGGCCAGATCTTAAGGACGAAAATGACATTTTACTCTTTCTTTAAACATGTTTTATGTTTGTACATTTTAAGACATTTAGGATGATAGTAAGTTGGATCAGACACGAAATTATTCAATTCTCATTATATAATTTGGTGTGACATTCTTACGTACATTATTTTCATGATTTTCTCTAATTTAAATGGATAAAAATAAAATGCTCACCTTTGAGTCTGCAGCTCTGTGGCCGTTCTTTTTTCCTTTTTTTAAGCATTTTCTAAATAAATGAAATATATTTATATATCAATGACAACTTGTAAATCGAAAATGTTGTCCAAATGCTCCAAGAATCGAACATGTCACTTCCAGTAATTTCCCTGCATTTGCAAACAACCATTAACAATGTACTAGTTATTAAACACAATGTACAAGTTATAAAGCACAATATAATTGTTTTAAAAATGTACAAGTTATAAAGCACAATGTACAACATGACATTGAGTGGTATTGTCGGCAAAAAGATTTACCAACCCAGATGATGATTGACAAACATGACAAGAACTAAAGGGAGTAGAGGGGGGCCCCGGATGAAGAATCAGTGACAGTTAATGTTTTGGTGATAATGTGCAAGTATCAGAACACATGGTACAACATGTTGAAGCATGATTACAGGTCATACAGGACACAAGTTGTTGTCAAAAGAGATATTGTAATTGACTCTGTGGTATAGATTGCATAACATGGATTCCAGCTGGATTTGTTATGAAGATATATAATGATAGTCATAAATATATTCCAACAAATATCACATATCAACCTTTTATTGAGGTATCATCGTAAATGTAATGCTACAAAGTTGGACTTAGACCCACTTTTTTTTTTTAAATCGAGTGGTGTATTAATAAAAAAAATTAAAACTTAGGTCATTTTCATGATAAGTAGACATGAAGTAGATACGTGAAATAATTACACTACGTTTTATATAATGCATATAAACATACCAAAAAAACGCTATTCACGTAATTTTTAACGGGCCAGCCGACTTGTTATCTACGGTTTCGAAAATCGACAAACCAAACCGAACCGACTGGGTTGGCTGGTTTGAGCAGTTTGGTAGCTTTTTCTAAAGGTAAAAAAAAAACTTTTAACATCTTAAATATTTTAAGAATATAATAAGTATATAAACTAAAACGAAAATAAGTAAATAAAACATTATTGGCCGGATCAGTTTGGCAGCTTGAACCATTTTTTTATCAATTATTTTTCAAAAAATCATTAGTTTGTATTAAAACTTTTAACATAAATCATAAATATATTTAAGAATATAATAAGTATATAAACTAATAGTTCAAAAAACGAAAAAAAGTAAATAAAACATTCTTGGCCGTTCCAAGTTGCATACTGCCAAAACCAAACCATTTAACTCCAAACGGCCAAAACCGAACCGTAAGCCAAATCACATAAATCTCAAACCAACTGACTTACTTCGTCTAGTGGTCATAGCGATCGTAGCGATCATTATAGCGCGCTACGTAGTGTATAAGACTATAAGTCTAGTGTCGCTATTAGGGTTGTAGCGATGGATAGCGAGAATAGCAACGCTTTATTTTATTTTATTTTTGTTTTTTTAATATAAATAGCAATTAAGGGTTAGGTTTATTTGTGAACAACCCCTTGATAGTGAACGGTGTGAACTAATCCTAGTCCTTGATTATCAATACACAAGTGTAACTCAATGGCTAAGATTTGTTCACTCAGTTCACAAATACACTAGTGTTCACTCTAAAACCCCACCCTAGCAATTAAATATAACAATAGCTGGATTTTAGGTTTTTGTTGCATACATACATACATACATACCAGGGTATTTTGATATAATATACATATGATTTTTTTTTCTAGTGTATTGCTATTTATAAAATAGCCGCCCGCTATTTATCGTTATTCGTTATTTAGCATATAGGTATCTTATCGCTATTTGTCGCTATTCGCTATTAACAACTATGCTGGTGGTCCGCTCAGTTCCAAGTACCAAACCGTCAGCCAGACAGTTAAACCACCAAAACCGAACCCTGATAATCTCAAACCACTAGCATAACCCATTAACCAATCCACTTAACCCATCTATGTTAACTTCTCTAAGGCTCTAACACTATGGCCTATGGCATAAGTTTAACTAGTGTTTAACACAACCAAAATGACATAATAGTATAAGGCAGTTATATCAAAGCTAATTAACAGTTCACACACCTCTCTTTTGCTTAGCCACAACCTTCACCTCGGCCGCAGGCGCCTGCGGCCGCCTTCACCGCCTCCCTCTCCTCCTCCTTCGGAAACAAAACCCCATCAATCCCCTGCACTGATATCCGCCCATCCGTATAAATATCCGGGTCAAATAAATACCCCGACTCCTCACCCGACCCGAACTTAACCGACCCGAACTTAACCGACCCATCCCCCTCCTCAGCCACCACCTTACGCCCCACCCGCAACGTATCATACTCCACCTTCCCAAACCGCCGCACTGAGTTATACATACTCTCTTCCGTCTGATACTCCGGCATCAAATGATAATAAACTATACTCTCAGCCGCCCCGGCTTCACCGAGCCGCTCAGCCGTTAACTTAGCCATAGCTTCATCATTCGGCGCCAACACTGTTAACACATAACCCTCTGACACCAACTTCCCCATCTCCGTCGCTAACGCCGTTAAGTTCACCAACAGATCCGCTAGCTCATTATACCCACCGTAATGTAACAACGTTTGAATAAAGTCCTTCACCTGACTCTCTCCGTCAAAGTGATGACGTGGCCCGCCGGGCCCCGGTGCCGGCGCCGGAGCTAGACCCGGACCCGGCGCCATCGCGTCGTAAACCGGAAGTTCCGGTGGTGAACCCGCTGGTGGTTCAGTAACCGGTTTATTGTTTTTCAACCGGTTGGTTCTCGGATCCACAACCGGAGCTCCTTCCGGTTGAACCGCTGAAATTGAAGTCAATCTTCTTCTCCGGTTAAAGTCTTCTTGTACGGACCGGGGGACTAATAGTTTCTGAATCCCATGGATCAACCCGTCGTGTCTGCTGACGTCATCGGGTCGGGTCACAAACCCTAACCCGTTTACAAGTTTCCGACCCGATGACGTCATCAACTGTAATTGTTCCTCCGTCAACAGTGTTTCAAAATGAGCTCCGGATCCGGAACCGAATTCCTCGGGCCATTCGTCTGACCCGACCCGGTACGGAATGACGTGAAAGAGTAACAGATTTTGTAGCGATTTGATGTTTCCGGGTTCGAGTAAGAAGCGTTTGAACTCTGGATCTAAATGTCGGTTTAATGCTTCGTTATCCGGTGCGAAAATGGTGATGTTGTGATGAGAGACTGCTTGTTCCAGGGATTGTAGCAGTAGAGCTTTTTCGATGAGCTCGGATAACTCGGTGTAGTATGAATCAAGCAGAGCTACAAGTACAGAGTTTGAATTGATCTGTGGAGAGCTTGAATTGGCGTTAATGGCGATGAGAAATAAGATCCCCAATGCGCCATAGATCTGAACATTCATGGCGGTGAATGAGAGTGAAATTGAGATTAAGAACAGTTGGAAGACAGTAGAAGAGAGTGAGGAAGAAGAAGGATTGGTGAATTGGAGTGTTTCTCTCCCTAGAAACGGAGGGTTTCTCTCTCTAGGTTTTGGTTATGGCGGAACGAAGAAGAAGAAAGAAAGAAGGGGGTGAAACGGTGGGATGTGGTGTCGTTTTGAGACAGAGGCCCGTGAACAAATAACATGTCTCATGCGGTTACAAAGCAGATACTCTGCCACTTGTGTGAACATGTTATATTATTAATTAATACGTGAACAAAATTAATATTTTGGTGATGGTTTTTAAATTTACTTTTTTTTTTTTTTTTTAATTTTTGCATAACGTATTACACATGATTCAAAGCACAAAAGAGACGTTAAAAGTTATTCAAGTACCACTTGTTTACATTCTAAGCAACTTTTATACAATTATGTTGATGCTTAATGGCTTTAATTTGTGATTGTGAAGATTAGTAGATTACCACATAGGTTGATGATATATCACAAATCAGTCGGTGGTGTAAATGAATCGAAACACTTTCAAAATTATAATATGATATAAACTACTTGGATACTCACATGCGTTGCTTCGTAAATTTGGTCAGTACCGTTTCGATTTATTACGCTATTGATACAATACCGACATTTGGTATAGCGACCAAAAAATAAACTTGAAAAATACATCTACGTCGATTGAAAACCATAAAAACAAATATCAGTAATTGTTTCAATAGAACCGATACCAAAACTGATGTTCAGTCAGAATCGACGTGGTAATAATATTGTTGAGACGATGTCAATCAGTTGATGACGATATTGGTATAGTGCTAACACCCGCTATAACTTACGCTATTAAAAAAAATAATATATAGCCTATACAACTCCGTTTTTAGCGAGTTTATGCCGAAAGCCATACAAACGAATATTGGTACCACTAACGAAGTTATTCGAACGATATCAGTTTGATTCATTACGGTAAGAACAAAAAGTCAATTATATATGACTCGGTCGATTTAAAACAAAAGTTTATTTGCTAAATTCGAAAGTTGATAAGTGAAAGAAAATTAAATAAATAATGTTAATATAAATTCATATGTACTTTATGAATTTATATTAAATATGACTCGTTACGGTAAGAACAAAAAGTCAATTATATATGACTCGGTCGATTTTGAACAAAAAGAAAGTAACATATGATAAAATTTAAAACAAAAGTTTATTTGCTAAATTCGAAAGTTGATAAGTGAAAGAAAATTAAATAATAAACTAATAACGTTAATATAAATTCATATAGACTTTCACATGTCAAAATATACCATATGAAATCAAAAACAAACCAACCAAAGTTTCTCTTTTCTTTCTTGGTTGTGCGTAATCAGGAAGTTAGAAAGTTGTGTGGTAAAATTTAAAAGGAATAAAACTTCACTAGCACAAACCCCTTTTATAAATTGATCTATATATATATATATATATAATTGTTAGAAAGTTGTGTGGTAAATCAGGAAGCTAGAAAGTTGTGTTGTAAAATTTAAAAGGACTAAAACTTCACTAGCACAAACCCGTTTTATAAATTGATCTATATATATAATAATAATAATAATAATAATAATAATAATTGTTAGAAAGTTGTGTGGTAAATCAGGAAGTTAGAAAGTTGTGTGGTAAAATTTAAAAGAACTAAAACTTCACTAGCACAAACCGCTTTTATAAATTGATCTATATATATATATAATTGATCTATATATATATATATAATAATAATAATAATTGTCTACCTGAGACATTTAACTACTAGTGTGCTTGCTTACATATCTACTTGTGTGTCTTATTGAAGCTCTATCTAAACCATAATGATATGTTGTTGATTTCAGAAAAAGTTTTGAATCTCACATACTCAAGATTGATTAAAAACTTGAATCGTGTCAAACTTAAACGACTCGAGCTTATATTATGAGATGGGGATTCATAAGTGTTTATCTTACTTTCTTGTATAAAGTATTACACATGATTTAAAGCACAAAAGAGACGTTGAAATTTATTGGAATACAACTTGATTAAATTCTAAGCAACTTTTATACAATAATGTTGATGATTAATGACTCTAGTTAGTGGGATTTTGAAGATTACCTCATAGGATTGATGATATATTATATAATCGCTTATTGTTTTTAAATCATTGATAACATTCTTTCAAGATTAATCTAACAATGACTAGTGTATTGAAATAAGGTGGCAGATCTAGTAGAAATGTTAAAGGGCAACGTTTCAAAATTTTTCTTTTCTATAAGGGTAGCGAAAAATGTACACCGCTGGAGCGTCAAAAGGTAACGGAGGCTATCCCTATTCAAAGGTTATATCCGCCCCTGAAAATTTATTCCTACTTGCTCAAGATGACTAACCACTTGCGTGTTTACACACGACACAATTTTAACCTACCTGATTGAGATGATTAACTACTCATGTGCGGTTACACTTATTTACTTGTGTGATTTATTAAACTCTTAACAAAACCACGTGAGTGTATTATTGAATTTAAAAGAGGGTTTGAGATAGATAGGATGTAAATGAGTTGTCGACACGAGTTAGTGAGTTACAAGATATCGAACTTGATAAGTTTACCTATTGATCTGTCAAAGTGCTCAACTATATAATAGGGGTTCAAATTTGTACAAGAAAGTTTATTCAGTTTCGTTCAAGTAAACTTATATAAGAATATTGTTGAATTTGTTTTCACAACATAGTTATATAAAGAATCTTGTGAGAGCGAGTCTTGACAATCAACACATATTTATCCTATTTGTTTTTTTTTTATTTTGGCTTCCTCACGCTAGAAGTTGTGGACTACTTAGTCGAGTTCAAAGGGTAATGCATTGTAATGTTATGATCTCGAGATCTATGGATATAGTTTTTAAAAGAGTAAATTGCACAAAACGTCCTTTAAGTTTCACCAATCTTGCTGGTTTCAACCTTAATCTTTAAAAGTTGCCAAAACCAGCCTTTAAGATTAATTTTGTTACAGGTTTCATCCTTTATCACTAACCCAGTTACTAATCCATGTTAAATGGCCTCACATGCATAGCATGTGAGGGTAAAACCGTCTTTTCATCTCTCTATCTTCTCTCTCTAAATATAAATCTAGTTCAAAACCTACTTCTCCTCCACCATATATTATATATGCTATATACAATTCACGTTGCTCTTGTGAAAAGTACACAAATTAGATCTAGTACATTCGAGGTCGATCTCGAGTCATCAAGTGGTTGTTGTAGTACTGAAGCAACTAACAAACCCCTTGCCAGAACTAGAGAACCTTAAGATGGTGATGGTAGTCGGTGAAAACAAAAAAAAAACATAGAGAGAAAACACAAGATTTAAAGGGTATTTGAAACAATAGGGATGGTGTGTTTGATGAGAAATTAAGCTCTGTTCAAACAAGATGATGCAGAATTTAGCTCCGTTTAAAATAAGGAAACTAAGGAAGGAAAACAATTGCAGAGAGGATGGCATTCTACCAAACCCAATCTTCTTAGACATCTTCATCTCCAAATTCTAGCTACTTCCACCCCCGGAGCTTCATCTTCGCCGTTGATCACATCCGACACCACCGCCGATTCTTCTCCGCCGTCCGCCGCCACCTCCGACGGTGCAGATTCGCTGACGTCAGGAATTTTAATCCGTTTATTCCGACGATTCACACGCCTTCTTCTACCGATTTCGCAACACCATCGTTACGTAACCGCTGTTTATTTTGTTTGTTCTTCCGGTGAATCGGTACACTTTCCGGTGAGCTTTTTGGCGAGCAAGTTCAACCGGAGAAGCAATTGAACTGAGATCGAGCTTCCGATGCGAAAGCTAGCTCTCTCTTCATCTCAATTTCAATAGCGATTGATCGGAACTGAAATCGGAGTTAAAAATTGGGGAAAAGACGGTTTTACCCTCACATGCTATGCATGTGAGGCCATTTAACATGGATTAGTAACTGGGTTAGTGATAAAGGATGAAACCTGCAACAAAATTAATCTTAAAGGCTGGTTTTGGCAACTTTTAAAGATTAAGGCTGAAACCAACAAGATTGGTGAAACTTAAAGGACGTTTTGTGCAATTTACTCTTTTTAAAAAGCTTGATTTTGCTATTCAAAAAGAGGTAGCGGCGTGCTGACGCAACTTGTTGCCCGTTTACCTTATATTTCGATGTAATTTCCATTTAAAGAGTTAATGATTTTCGAATCAATTCCAAACAGACTAAAGAAAATTAAGATGAAGAAACTTGACTTAGATTACATATCACGAATCGCTATCTGATTAACCTATGTAGTGATATTAATCAATGATTAATCAAATCAGATACCGAGCACTTTCAAGAAAGAATTTGATATTTGTCTAAGAACTAGTGGTATTCCTCGCGCTTCGCAGCGGGATTTCGGTCGATATTGGATCAGTTCATTAAAGTTTGTGTATGATATTTGTACTTGATGTAGCAACCAAATGACATATGCCCAAAAGGATATCAACATATGTTTTACAATGATCAAAAAATATAAAAACAAATACCGGTACCGGTGTTGTTCATGCAGGGCATTGGTCCGGTCACTGACACTAGCTATAGCACACGGGTCTAAAAATACTCTATTACCAATGCAACTTTATTTTCAATCACTTTTATACCGTCACATTGAGAAAACCATACAAAACGAATAAGGTACTCGTATCGATATAGTTCGAATAAGATTGGTTAGATTCGTCACAGTAAAGAACAAAAAAAATTCAATTATATTAACCTGTTCGATTAAAGACGTAGATAAAAAATAAGCGTGTCGCACCGGTGTATTCAAAAATTTATATTATGTGTAAAATCCACACTTACTTTATATAAATTAATACAAAAAAAAATGTAGAAATAATGCAACTCTAACTTACATTCAAAGTACTGATTTGTTTAAAAGTTATAGGTAATTAAATTCATCTTAAGACATTTTAACAATAGTTGATACATAAGGTGAACAAAACAAAACGGAAGCTTGAAATTCGAAAGTATTCGGTTCTTTGTCACAACTTGATCATCGTCCGTGAATTTCTTGCGGTTTCCTTTCGGCTAAAATTTGCAAATTAGTTAGTATTATAATGGATAAGGAAGTACAATTTAACTATTTAAAAATATAATAATTCAGAAAATTTTACATTTCCGGGATGGCGTCGCCGACGCCATGTCTATTGTGGCGTCGGAACTGAACTACCGTAGGCAGTAGTATAGGGCGTCGGGCAAAGACGCTGCATCGGCGACGCCACCTGCTGCAGCAGTTTTGCTGTTGTGTTGTTTTAATTGTCCGTTCGACCCATTTCAAGTTCTGTACATTAAAACATGACTCAGGACTTGCAGATACACTTCCGTAAAACATTGTCTCCTGTTTTCATTCCTATAGTACCTTCGTTTTATACTATCGATTCTAAATCTGCAAATCTAATAGTTTTGACCCGTTTGCACATTTAGGCAAACGAACTTGATATACCTCATTAATTTTACCAATATGCTAATTATATAAATGTACCCCATTCTTCGGGATACTACCTTATGGTTTACGCATCCATTTCTTGGTTCACGCTTATTTTCTGATTTTACCCTTTGGCCGGGTTTAAACCAAAATAGCATTCACGCATCCATTCCGGTATGCATTAAAACTTCATTTTGACCCGTTTGGTTGTCTTAGCGAAATCCATCGCTTTTATTAAACCAAACCTTTATTTATCTTATCATTTTGACCCGTTTGGTTGCCTTAGCGAAATCCATCGCTGTTATTCCACCAAACCTTTATTTATCTTATCATTTTGACCCGTTTTGATGTTCTAGTGAAATCATCACTTTCAAACATTCAAACCTTTCATAATAAAATCAATCATAGGTTAATACAAATCAAAATAAAGAGATTCCACGAAACATAAAGTTACGTACCTTAAAGTTTATTCTTCAACCGAGCGTTCATCCCGGCTTGGCTACCTGACACTTCACCTGTGTTGCCTACAATGTACAACCCGATATTATTAAGGCCTTTCGGTTTATAACCAAACTTAGCAATTTGCTAATCACATGTTCTCATTCACTTTGGTCATGCATAACAACATTTAAACATTCATTTAAGCATTTTATCATACACCTTATGTGTAAGATTTTTATACTATCTTTGTTAAATCTATTAACTAACAATTAACAATGTATACACATCTCATAACATCAAAATGATTGATATGTTCAATTTGCACATAAAACACAATGCATCAAACTTCAATTACATCATTTTCCTGATTATACTTTATGTGTTCTACATATTCACCAAAACCCACTTACATACTCATTGCATTTCATTCAAACACTTAGAATTAGCAATTGATTCATAAAGTTCCGCATAGGGTTTGTTCCTAAGTTCATTTACATCATGTAATTTACACTAATTTCCACAATCCATGTAAGAATAGAAATCTATGGACCTCACCAATTCTCATAATAATCACCGAATATCAAATTTTGACATACCTTATGATTCCCTAGTATTGGTGATCAATACTTTAAGTTCATGCAAGAGTTAGAGGCCCGATTTCCCTTTCAATTCGGTGATTTTTTATTATTGAGGGGTTTGCCCCCTTTTTCTCTGGCTCTTGATTGACACACACATACACACTCCAGTATGTTTTGATTTTTAATATAATAAGGTTCCCATACTTGGCCAATTTAGAACCTCATGTTTGGTTCGTTATAAAGAAGACCATAATTCATGATTTTTTAAAAACTTACCATTAGCTAGGTTAAATACCCCTATATATATATATATATATATATATATATATATATATATATATATATATATATATATATGTATATATATATATATATGGGAAGGTTCATTTGAGAAGAAATTTAATGTGAGAAGAAAAGACATATTGGTAAAATATTAAATAGTTTATAACTCCTTTCATTAATTATTTTATCTCACATTAATAAAGCAAAAACATTTTATCCTACACATTTCAAAATGTATCCTACATATGTCTTACATTTACCGTAATTTATCCTACACACATGTAAATTTACCCTAAACATTTCAAAATTTATCCTACAAATACTAACATTTTTCCTACACATGTCGAAAATTGTCTTAAACCATAAATTATTTTATCTTGAAAGGTTATATGAAAAAAAATGAGTTACAAGTTTAATTAATTAGCTAACCGATGACAATTATAAATTTACCTATATGCCCTTTTTCATAACATTAAATAAAGTAAATGGAGAATTTCTATTGGTTTAAAAGTTATTCTTTTTATTCTGACAAAATTTTTCTTCTCATTTGAACTCTACACTATATATATATATATATATATGAGTGTGTGTGTGTTTTGATATTTTTGAGGTGTTACAAGTCCACCCCCTTAAAAAGGGTTTGTCCTTGAAATTTGAATACGTACAAAAAAGCGAAGGGTAGAGTCGCCTCATTTCTTCTTCGGACTCCCAAGTGGTGTTTGATCCTTTCTGATTGTCACACCCCGGATTTCCAACCCAAATCCATTCACCGGTGGGCCCGGGTGGGGAGTATTGTGACGTCAATTGATAACATCATAGTCAATTAAACACAGCACAGCGGAAGTTTTGGAGTAAAATTATTATTACAAACCAAATGTTCGGAAATACAAAATAATATACAGGCTCGTAATAGAAGATCCACAGGCGGATCGTAAAATGTACAAGGAAAGAATATAAAGCAGACTTTAGGGCAGATCTAAGGATTTGCAAGATACTCTTATTCACTACCGAGTAGCTCCCGGCCTATTTCGTATTGTACCTGCAGTTTAGTCTTTGGACGATACGTCAGCTTTCGCTGGTAAATGCACCCAACTGGCTCATTTTGAAAACATTTTAAAAATTAGATTTAAGTGCACGGCACAAATCTTTTTATAACTTGGGAAAGTTACTTTGTAACCTTGTTAACAGATTCACATGTTTGTCCATACATACAAGGCCCAGTACAGAGACCGAGACATGATTAAATACACACCACTTAGAAGTCACATAGGAGTTATCCCCAACGTCTTGGGTAATTTGCATTTGAGCGTCTGTCAGGTGTATGCCTACACCCCGCGCTAAGGTCGTGGCCATTATCTAATGTAATGAGCCGAGGATATCCAGGACACGGTAATTTAACCCCTGATGTTTAAGTTATCAAACAAAACTGATTAAAACAGAATATGCGGATTTACTAGCCACAATCCGGCATTCAATTGATCCCATTTCTGACCAAGCGATAATAATTTACCAGTATCCCAAGCCCGTATAGGGAAAATAAATCAAGAGTATTTACCCGAGCTAGTCTTCTTTTAATTTCAATAACTCAGCCGTATACAAAAGTACTTAGTTTCAAATAGCATTTACCTGCAAGGCTCTAGTCTGAAATATGGCATAAGCTAACCAATTAATACTAACGGTCTTTATTTAAGTCATAGACTTAGACCGAGTAGTGTACATGATCAATACGTATAACGCTTGATTAAACGATGATTGGATAGAATGTAGTTTAAACCCGACAAGTACTTTGACTTGCATAATATGGGTAAACAATTAACATTCTGGATTTTGAAATTTAAATGACAAGGTTAAACCCGTTTCGGTTAATCTATAATCAACCGTACGCTTATAAGCGATAATGGGTAACTGGATAAATCATGGACAAGTTCTATATGCCATTATATTTTAAATAAGTTAAGATATCAGTAGGATATCAACTTGTATGCCCGTTAAGGTTTCAAAACGAAATTATACCTTATAAGGGCATTTCGGTATTATATACCGTATAAAAGGAACTTGGATATTTTTTAAGTTTATAATCATAAGTATTCTGGAAAAATAATTTATTTACGATATAGTATAAGTAGGATGTCAATTATATGTGTAAATTACATTTTATGACCAAACTATGCACCGAAGGGGCATTTTGGTCATTTTACACAAAGTTTATAAATTATTTGGGATTATGAGTTTATAACATGTACCTACTGTAAATATGTTTAAAATAAGTTTTAAAATTAGTAGGTAACAAGTCTTAGTCAATTAATATGGTTTAAAACCATACTATGTGCCTAAACGGCGCTTATGTCGTAAAATGGCGTCTTTATGCGATTTTTATAAAAACTGATGTTAAGGTCAGATTAAAATGTTTTAGATATGTTATTTAATATAACATATCAGTAGGTAAAATATTTACCTTGAAAAGATTTGATTAAAACTATTTTATGAGCCACAAGGGCTAAAATCGCCATTTATCGACATAATTTAAGGACTTGCTTGAAAACTCAGTTTATAACTTGGTTTAACATCCCAAATAATCCTAATTATAATATTACATCAGTATAAAACTCATTTTCAAGTTCATTACTATTTAAAACTTTGCGACTTTCGGTTGCAAACCGATCCTAGAACTGAAATTGACGAGCCGAACATGTTCTTACATGTTCTAATAGTTATTACCAACTTGTTTAAGTGTCAAAACAGGTTTCGTAACATATATAAGATCAATTTATGATTTTTCCGAAAAATGACCTGTTTGACTTTTTAATATCATAACTTTGACCCGTCAATTGGTCTAGCAAACATGATCTTCAGGAGGTGCCCTTTATAGGGATTTACACCTACCTTATTACGATCACTTAGCCATGTTCATTTCGAACAATGGCTGGACCATAATGGTCTAACCGAAAGTCAAAGCGTTTTCCGTAAAATGCTAAACGAAAATGCACAAGGAAGGAACACTTACCAGTGATTCCTAAGAACTATGTTGGATGCTCCTTTTAGCTATGAACTTCCAGGGGAGGGAGAAGAGTGAATGAATGAGAAAGGTGCAAGTTGAAATGGTGAACTTAAGCACCTATTTATAGTTGGAGAACTCAAAGGAGGGGATGCCAGGTGTTTAGGGGTGTAAGAGGGAGCTTACAAGTGCCCCAAAATGTGGCATAGCAGTTTGGGAAGCCATGGTTTTGATTTAATGGTTTTTGGAGTTTTGTTTGGAGGCCAAGCATAACTTTCTGTAGGAGAGCCTCTCTCGCGCCCAGCGAGAGACCCAGGCCAGGTCTTTCGCGGCCCGCGACCGCCCTTGGCCTATTTCAAAAATTGACACTTTAACCCCCTTAACTTTATAAAGCTTCTAAAAATCTTTTAAAACACCTTTTTGGCATTTTTAGCCATCCGTAGCCAATACTTGGCATACCAAGGATTATGCCCGGACATTGTCGAGCTCTCGGTTCGTTAAAAGGTCACTCAGAGGTATAAATTAACATGTTGACACTTTTAATCCCTCCATCATCCAACTTTCATATATTTACGAAATTGAACCCTCTTGTCCAACAATTGGCACGTATGAGAGTTAAGACTTCACAAAGGATCACTCAGAGGCTTATTATAAGCATCTTGATTCCGATGTCACTCAGAGCTGGGCATGTTGACATATCAGTCACTCAGAGACCAAGTTTCAAGCATGTTGACATATCAGTCACTCAGAGGCCAAGTTTCAAGCATGTTGACATATTAGTCACTCAGAGGCCAATGATTTAAGCATGTTGACATCGGACCGTCACTCAGAGGCTTAGTTTGAGCATGTTGACGCCTTTAGTCCTTATTGGTCTTTAATAGACTATATTTAAAATACAACACGTGTCACTATACTATTGGACACGATTTTACAGGGTGTTACACTAATGCCCCTTAAAAGAAATTTCGACCTCGAGATTTTATTCAAAAAGATGGGAGTACTTTTGTCGCATAGTGGACTCAACCTCCCATGTATACTCGGGACCTCTAAAAGCGTCCCACTTAACCTTTACCATAGGTATCTTTTTCCTTCAGAGCTTTTTAACCTGTCGATCCTCGATCGAAATTGGTTTCTCAATGAACCTCAGGTTTTCATCTATTTGCACATCTTTGTGCGACATTGCTAGCGACTCGGCGGCTAGACATTTATTAAGGTTAGATATGTGGAATACATCATGGATTCCACTTAGCTCCTCTGGCAATCTGAGCTTATAAGCTACAGTGCCGACACATTCGATAATCTCGAATGGTCCAATATATCTTGGGCTCAACTTACCCTTCTTCCAAAACGCATCACACCTTTCCAGGGTATTACCTTCAGCATGACCTTGTCCCCTACTTGGGACTTAAAAGGTTTACGCATCTTATCAGCATAACTCTTCTGCCTGTCCCTGGCAGCTTTGAGACGATCATGGATTTGCATAATCTTTTCTGTGGTCTCCAGGACAATCTCTGGTCCTGATAGTTGGGCTTCCCTAACTTCTGCCCAACACATGGGCGTTCTACATTTTCTCCCATACAAGGCCTCAAAAGGAGCAACCTTGATGCTCGTATGATAACTGTTATTGTAGGAGAATTCTATTAGGGGTAAGTGGTCATCCCAACTTCCACCTAAATCAATCACACATGTCCTAAGCATGTCTTCCTGTGTCTGAATAGCACGCTCACTTTGACCATCAGTCTGCGGATGGTAAGCCGTACTAAAATTTAATCGTGTGCCTAAAGATTGTTGGAAACTTTTCCAAAAATGAGATGTGTATCTAGTATCTCTGTCAGATACAATAGATACCGGCTCACTGTGTAGAGACACAATCTTGTCCACATACAACTTAGCCAATTTGTCTGAATTATACGTTTCTTTAATTGGCAAGAAATGTGCTGATTTGGTCAGTCTATCCACAATGACCCAAATAGTGTCATTACCACTTTTGGTCTTTGGTAACTTGGTAATCAAATCCATAGTTACCATTTCCCATTTTCACGTGGGAATTTCTAATTGTTGTAGAAGTCCTGGCGACTTTTGATGTTCGGCCTTAACTTGCGAACACGTCAGACACTTAGCTACATAAGTGGCTATGGATTTCTTCAAACCCATCCACCAATAATTCTTCTTCAAATCTTGATACATTTTGTCACCACCTGGTGAACTGAGTGTCTTGTGTTGTGCGCTTCTTGGAGGATTAGATCTCTAAGTCCTCCAAGGATTGGAACCCAAATTCTATCATCAAATCTAAGGATTCCATCATTTCTAGGCGCTAACTGATCGACAGTTCCGCCCAATCCTTCCTTATGAGCATTAGTCTCTAATAAGGCTTGATTTTGCGCATCTAATAGCTTCTCCCTTAAGCTATTTCTGAGCTCAATGCTCTTGGCGTTAATCGTTATAGGTTTAACCCGTTCCTTGCGACTTAAGGCATCAGCAACTACATTTGCCTTCCCTGGATGGTAGCGAATCTCGCAATCATAGTCATTAAGTGTTTCCATCCATCGACGTTGTCACATGTTCAATTCCTTCTGATTGAACAGATGCTGGAGACTTTTATGGTCAGTGTATATAATACACTTTGTGCCATACAAGTAATGTCTCCACAGCTTTAGTGCAAATACAACGGCACCCAATTCCAAATCGTGGGTGGTGTAATTCCTTTCGTGCACCTTTAACTGTCGTGATGCATAGGCAATCACTTTGCCTTTTTTCATTAGCACACAGCCCATGCCAGTGTGCGATGCATCACAATAGACTACAAAATCTTCAACGCCCTCTGGTAGGGATAACACAGGAGCATTGCTCAACTTGTGTTTAAGAACCTCAAAAGATTCTTGTTGTTTTGGACCCCAATTATACTTGGCATTCTTACGGGTCAAGGTAGTTAAAGGAGTGGCTATTCTTGAAAAGTTCTCAATGAACCTCCTATAGTATCCAGCCAATCCTAGGAAGCTACGAATCTCCGATGGGGTCATGGGCACTTCCCAATTCATTATGGCCTCAATTTTGGCGGGATCCACTTGGATACCATGCTCACTTACCATATGTCCAAGAAATTGGACCTCTCTAAGCCAAAACTCACACTTAGAGAATTTAGCATAGAGCTTCTCTTGCCTTAGCAGTTCTAAGATGCACCTAAGATGTTTCTCTTGATCTGCCTGATTACGAGAATAGATAAGTATGTCGTCTATGAAGACAATGAAAAACTTATCTAAATATGGTTTGCAGACTCTATTCATGAGATCCATGAATGTTGCAGGTGCATTCATGAGCCCAAATGGCATCACTAAAAATTCAAAGTGACCATAACGGGTCCTGAAGGCAGTCTTAGGAAGATCTTCACTTTTAACCTTCAGCTGATGATATCCTGATCTCAAATCAATCTTGGAGAAGTAACTAGCCCCTTGAATTTGGTCAAATAGATCATCGATCCTGGGCAGAGGATATCTATTCTTGATTGTTAACTTGTTTAGCTCTCGGTAATCGATGCACATTCGCATCGAACCATCTTTCTTCTTTACAAAGAGGATAGGAGCTCCCCAAGGTGAGGAACTAGGCTGAATAAAGCCTTTCCCCAAGAGTTCGTCTAGCTGCGTCCTCAATTCCTTCATTTCCATTGGTGCTAGCCTATATGGAGCTCTAGCTACGGGTGCTGATCCTTGTATAATATCAATCTTGAACTCCACTTGTCTGTCTAGAGGTAGGCCTGGTAATTCTTCTGGGAATACATCGGGATACTCTGAGATGACTGGGAGGTCTTCCATATTTAGCTTAGGCTCGTTTATGGTGACTTGTGCCATGTAGAAGACACAACCTTTTCTCAAACACTTGGATGCCTTAAATAATGATACCTTGTCTGGCAGTCCATAGTGTGAGTCTACGGGGATGGTGATCATTTCACCAAATGGGGTTTTAATTTCGATGAGTTTCTTATCACAGGCGATGCGGGCTTAGTTATGAGATAACCAATTTATACCTAAGACAACATCGAACCTCGCCAATTTCATTGGCAGAAGAGAAATAGGGATAGAATGATTTTTAATGGATATTGAGCATCCATCAAGAATGGAAGATGTTGTTTCTAAACTTCCATGAGCAAGTTCTATCTCATAAGTTTTATCTAGAGTTCTTAAGGGCAGGTTAATAGTTTACTAAACTTATGATCAACGAAAGATCTATCTGCACCCGAATCAAAAAGAACTCTAGCATAAATATTGTTAACGAGGAATGTACCTGTAATGACATTGTCGTCATTAACAGCCTCTCTTGCAGTTATCTGAAAGGCTCGAGCATTCCCCTTCTTGGCCTCTCCAGGCTTCGCATTATTATTCTTAAGAACTTTAGGGCAGTTAGTCTTAATATGCCCTTTTTCATTGCAGACGTAGCAGACGGCATCCTTAAGATCCTTACATTCTAGGGTCTTATGCCCCTTTCTTTTACAGATGCCACAGGGTTTGGCTTGTGAACCAAAACTACACTGTCCCCAGTGTCTGCAGTTGCAAGTTTTGATTGTTGGCATCACAGCCGTCTTGCCTTGGTTCCCTTTGAATCCAAATCTACCTTTATTTTTCTTATTAAACCTATGGGAGTTATCATCTCCCCTCTTCCTTTTTCCGTCAGTTTCAGACTTAACTGACTTTTGTCTTACTAGATCAAGGGTGAGGGAGAGAGATAGGTCAACATCAGACCCATAGGTAGTAGGCTGAGCAGCCTTTACCATGCCTATCTTGGGCGCTAACCCATTAATAAAACGTGCAATGCGTTTGGGCTCCGGGGTAATCAAATAGGAAACTAACCTAGATAGGGAATTGAAGTCGGAAACATATTTCCGACAATCTAGGTTTTTCATGGAAAGAGACAAGAAGTCGGTCTCTAATTTCTCCACCTCATGGGGTGGGCAGTAGATTTCCTTAACAAGGTCCACAAATTTGGACCATCCCAAATTATACAGGTGTACTTTACATGTAGACTGAATCATGGCTTTCCACCAGATTAGGGTATCGCCTTTAAAGGACTGTGATACATACTTGACCACATCCTTATCAGCACAATTGCTGATATCTACAATCATTTTCATCTCGTCTAGCCACTTTAGGGCTTCCACAGCTCCTTTCTCCCCGTTAAAGTCTCGGGACTTACAGGAGACAAAGTACTTATAGGTACATCCGTCTTTCACAGAACGGGACTTTTCAGCAAAATTTATTTTCTTTGGTTCACTCTTGGCATTTGAAGAGTGAACGGAGCTCTCCTTATGAGCTGAAGATGGTGGAATAGATAAGGGTCTAAAGCGAGTAGTATTCGACTCTCTAAGCTTTTCTATGGCCCTACCCATGGCCTTTTCAACTGCCGCATCAATGCAAGCTTGAAAATTATCATTATCGATATCTCTGTTTTCGGCTTTGTTAGATTCCACATTCCGGTGGCTACTTTGTGCTTCATTTGAGTTAGCCATCCTTAAGCTTTGGTTCTATACACCAATAAAGCTTCACTTAGCCATGGTATGTCAACCATAATGGTTTTAAACATTGGATATAACAATCCATTGCCTATTCTAGTGTGAATAACATCACAACTCTTAGGCTTAACATAACTATATTTGGCCTAGATCTAACATCACAACTCTTAGGCTTAACATAACTATATTTGGCCTAGATCTTAATAGGACCATCAAAGGCAAATTACAATTTGGACATAATCCATATATTATTGGACAGTGGATCGTAATGTCACAACTGTCATTGTCGTATTCGACAATTATATTTAGCTCATAAGCTTGTCACGAAGGACATAAAATTTTATGGCATATAGGCATGTCACTAATGGAAATGAAATATGGCCCGTAGGCACTACATCACTAATGGATGTTTGAATCATAGCCCCAAAGGCAATACATCACTAATGGATGTTTAATCATAGCCCCAAGGGCAATACATCACTAATGGATATTTTAATCATAGCCCCAAGGGCAATACATCACTAATGGATGTTTAATCATAGCCCCAAGGGCAATACATCACTAATGGATGTTTTAACCATAGCCGCAAGGGCAATACATCACTAATGGATGTTTAATAATAGCTCCAAGGGCAATACATCACTAATGGATGTTTAATCATAGCCCCAAGGGCAATACATCACTAATGGATATTTTAACCATAGCCCCAAGGGAAATACATCACTAATGGATGTTTAATCATAGCCCCAAGGGCAATACATCACCAATGGATGTTTAATCATAGCCCCAAGGGCAATACATCACTAATGGATGTTTTAATCATAGCCCCAAGGGCAATACATCACTAATGGATGTTTTAACCATAGCCGCAAGGGCAATACATCACTAATGGATGTTTAATAATAGCTCCAAGAGCAATACATCACTAATGGATGTTTAATCATAGCCCCAAGGGCAATACATCACTAATGGATGTTTTAACCATAGCCCCAAGGGCAATACATCACTAATGGATGTTTAATCATAGCCCCAAGGGTAATACATCACCAATGGATGTTTAATCATAGCCCCAAGGGCAATACATCACTAATGGATGTTTTAATCATAGCCCCAAGGGCAATACATCACTAATGGATGTTTAATCATAGACCAAGGGTAATACATCACTAATGGATGTTTTAATCATAGCCTCAAGGCAATACATCACTAATGGATGTTTTAATCATCGCACTGATGATATTAGCCGGGATCAGAATTGATCACATGGGCTATATAAGGTCAGGACATAGTCCTCTACCTTGAAGGCTAGTGTGATTCCTCAAGTCACACTACCAAGAGTATGAACATTCTTGAATGTTAACATGAGAGTACCTTAATGGTTGATTAATAGTCCCGGTCGCACTGACCTTAACGACTTGGAGGCTTGAACTTTAGTCCATTCACCCTGGATAGAAGGATAACTTCCCTTAATATCCTGATAGAAGACCCCTTCGTACTTAACTATCATTTATAATTTGGCCAAATGTGTGGTTTGTGCCACTTGGCTAATCAAAACCATTAAGATCTTTTTGGAATTATATCGCAGAGCATAAATTTCAAGTAAAATCAAGATGCTCATTTGAAGAGAATGAATACATATATATAATTCCAAAAGTACTTCATTAAATTTCAAATACAAATTACAATACTAGGAAAATGAAATAAATTGTCCATGCAAGGACTTTAGAGAAATAAAAATGTCCATGCAGGGACTAAAGAAATAACAATGTCCTCGCAGGGACTACATATAATTAAAAGGGACTTCACTTGTCCTTCTTTCCCTTGACCAACTTGGAGAGTTTCTTGAAGAACTTGTTTGTCTTCTTCTCCGTTTTCTCCGCCTGCTGCTGCGTTTCTTTCATTCGTTCAATGGCCTCAAGTGACGACGGAGGTTATGGTTGTGGTGTGGCATAACCGGATACTGGTACCCAAAGTTGGATATCCAGTCGGTGGATAAGCAGGTGGGAAACAAGACGGGTAAAGTGCATTGTGCATAACTGCTTGCATATATGGGTCTTATGACCATGCTTGATAGTCTATTGGTGTAGAAGGGTTAAAAGGATCATATCCAGATGTGTCTGGATATGTGGGGATTGGGTTAGTATAACCCGATGGTGGTGGTTGAACAGCATGTGTTGGTGTTGGTTCCACTATAGGTGAAACATTAGAGGGTCCACCCATTTGTGGGTCCTCTTGAATTGTGGGGTAGGAATTGGGCAAAGGTGGCAGCGATCCCGACCTTTGTCCTGCACGTACTGACATACGTGCTCCACGCTTCCTCCTTGGTGGTTCAGGTGGTGGTTGAGGTTGGTCCAGCGGTTCCATGTGGACATCTTCTTGTATTCGGGGTGGTTGAGAGTGATGAGAAGGAGTGTGGGCGAAAGTAAATTGATTCCAATATTGGTCCCATTCGTTAGGACCTTGGTAGGGCGATCCGACATAAGAGTTCGAATCACTTGAAATTTCTATGGGATGCGTATTTGATCCCGACGGCGGCATCTCCGGGTCGGAGTCCTCGTCCATAGGGTTTGGCTGGTCCAACTGACTTTGATCGGTTGGAGGTGTGTTAAAGTAATAGTCAGGGTTAAATTCTTCATGATAAGAGTGTGAATGGGAATGGTGAGAATGGTGTGAATGATAGGAGTGGTGAGAGTGGTAAGAATTTTGGGAATGCGGGGGCGAGTGTCTATGAGAGACAGAGCGTCTCGCTGGTTGCCAAGGAGATGAATCTCCTGATTCTTGGTAAGCATCTGAGTTGTGAGGTTGAGGGGGAATGCGCCCCGATGGTCCTCCCCTTATTGGACCTTTTCCTCTCCCACTTTGTCCTTGTACACATGGCGGCATTTTCCAGTTAAAAATCAATTTGAAAACAATAATAATAACTTAATAATGAATTGAGTATTCCTTAGGTCAATGCCTAGACTCAGAAATCTAAGGAATGTGCTCGTGTAAGTTTGAGATTAAACACAAGAAGGGTAGTGTTTAATTCTCTCAAACGTTGGCTCTGATACCAACCTGTCACACCCCGGATTTCCAACCTAAATCCATTCACCGGTGGGCCCGGGTGGGGAGTATTGTGACGTCAGTTGATAACATCATAGTCAATTAAACACAGCACAGTGGAAGTCTTGGAGTAAAATTACTATTACAAACCAAATGTTCGGAAATACAAAATAATATACAGGCTCGTAATAGAAGATCCACAGGCGGATCGTAAAATGTACAAGGAAAGAATATAAAGCAGACTTTAGGGCATATCTAAGGATTTGCAAGATCCTCTTATTCACTACCGAGCAGCTTCCAACCTATTTCGTATTGTACCTGCAGTTTAGTCTTTGGACGATACGTCAACGTTCGCTGGTAAATAAACCCGACTGACTCATTTGGAAAACATTTTAAAAATTAGATTTAAGTGCACAGGGCACAAATCTTTTTATAACTTGGGAAAGTTACTTTGTAACCTTGTTAACAGATTCACATGTTTGTCCATACATACAAGGCCCAGTACAGAGACCGAGACATGATTAAATACACACCACTTAGAACTCACATAGGAGTTATCCCCAATGTCTTGGGTAATTTGCATTTGAGCGTCTGTCAGGTGTATGCCTAAACCCCGCGCTAAGGTCGTGGCCATTATCTAATGTAATGAGCCGAGGATATCCAGGACACGGTAATTTAACCCCCGATGTTTAAGTTATCAAACAAAACTGATTAAAACAGAATATACGGATTTACTAGCCACAATCCGGCATTCGATTTATCCCATTTCTGACCAAGCGGTAATAATTTACCGTATCCCAAGCCCGTATAGGGAAAATAAGTTAAAAGTATTTACCCGAGCTAGTCTTCTTTTAATTTCAATAACTCAGTCGTATACAAAAGTACTTAGTTGCAGATAGCATTTACCTGCAAGGCTCTAGTCTGGAATATGGCATAAGCTAACCAATTAATACTAACGGTCTTTATTTAAGTCATAGACTTAGACCGAGTAGTGTACATGATCAATACGTATAACGCTTGATTGAACGATGATTGGATAGAATGTAGTTTAAACCCGACAAGTACTTTGACTTGCATAATACGGGTAAACAAAACATTCTGGATTTTAAAACTTAAATGACAAGGTTAAACCCATCTCGGTTAAATTCCGTAAACTAGTTACGTATAATCAACCATACGCTTATAAGCGATAATGGTTTAAAACCATACTATGTGCCTAAACGGCGCTTATGTTGTAAAATGGCGTCTTTATGTGATTTTTAGAAAAACTGATGTTAAGGTCAGATTAAAATGTTTTAGATATGTTATTTAATATAACATATCAGTAGGTAAAAGATTTACCTTGAAAAGATTTGATGAAAACTATTTTATGAGCCACAAGGGCTTAAATCGCCATTTATCGACATAATTTAAGGACTTGCTTGAAAACTCAGTTTATAACTTGGTTTAACATCCCAAATAATCCTACTTATAATATTACATCATTAGAAAACTCATTTTCAAGTTCATTACTATTTAAAACCTTGTTTTATGCAAAAAGAGCATTTTGGTCAAAGATGGCATAATTATGGAACTTGCGCATAAACTTGGATTCTGATAATGATCATGTAATATAACCTTAGAGGGTTATTCTACATTATATTATATTATGATCATAATGTAACTTTAGATTAGTAGGTAACTAATCTAAATCGGGTCAGAATCGAAAGTCAAAGCAGAAGTCAAACTTTGCGACTTTCGGTTGCGAACCGATCCTAGAACTGAAATTGACGAGCCGAACATGTTCTTAGATGTTCAAATAATTATTACCATATATAAGATCAATTTATGATTTTTCCGAAAAATGGCCTGTTTGACTTTTTAATATCATAAATTGGACCCGTCAATTGGTCTAGCAAACGTGATCTTCAGGAGGTGCCCTTTATAGGGATTTACACCTACCTTATTACGATCACTTAGCCATGTTCATTTCGAACAATGGCTCGAGCACAATGGTCTTAACCGAAAGTCAAAGCGTTTTCCGTAAAACGCTTGACTTTTGGCTATAAAAGCCTATAAACGAAAATGCACAAGGAAGAAACACTTACCATTGATTCCCAAGAACTATGTTGGATGCTCCTTCTAGCTAGGAACTTCCAGAGGAGGGAGAAGAGTGAATGAATGAGAAAGGGGCAAGTTGAAATGGTGAACTTAAGCACTTATTTATAGTTGGAGAACTCAAAGGAGGTGATGCCAGGTGTTTAGGGGTGTAAGAGGGAGCTTACAAGTGCCCCAAAACGTGGTATAGCAGTTTGGGAAGCCATGGTTTCGATTTAATGGTTTTTGGAGTTTTGTTTGGAGGCCAAGCATAACTTTCTGTAAGAGAGCCTCTCTCGCGCCCAGCGAGAGACCCAGGCCAGGTCTTTCGCGGCCCGCGAGCGCCCTTGGCCAGTTTCAAAAATTGACAATTTAACCCCCTTAACTCTATAAAGCTTCTTAAAATCTTTTAAAACACCTTTTTGGCATTTTTAGCCATCCGTAGCCAATACTTGGCATACCCGGGATTATGCCCGGACATTGTCGAGCTCTCGGTTCGTTAAAAGGTCACTCAGAGGTATAAATTAACATGTTGACACTTTTAATGTCACACCCCGACCCGCAGCGGAATAAGAGTCGGGGCATAATTGGGTTATCACCAAAGCTCATGATATTTACTAATATGTTTCATATTTATTACAGTCAAAATTACATTCCCAATAATCCAAACATGTTCATACAAATACAAAGAAAAATAACCAACTAAACGATTCCAAGCTCTAAATCATTGTATTCTTCTAGGCCAATCCTATGTGTTTCTGGCTGCAGCTGGTTCACCTGTATCATATGTAAAAATGGGGGTTTTTGGGTCAACATAAGTTGGCGAGTGAACCTTGTTAGATAAACATTTATTATTGATTTTCTTGTTATTTTATCAAGGAAAAATTGTGCATAATCATAAGTGAGCAAATGTAAATAATCAAACAGTAGCAATAACAATCACAAACTATAACATACAATAACATACCAACATCATACAATAAATAACATGAATGAAACTGTGCGATCAAGGCTCAATCAAGCGGAGCCGATCGTATTGCGTGTACTGAAAATGATAAATGTCTGTTTGATCAAGGCTCAATCAAACGGAGCCGATTGTATGTTGGCACGCCAGGTTCACGCTCATAATGTAATGGGGAACATGCTCAACGCTCATAATGTAATGGGGAGCGGCGGCCTATGAAATTGCATGTACTGAAAATAATAAATTAACTCTAACAATAACCACACAAACAGTTGAAACAAGCTGAATACACATTTGTTCATGATATGATGTATGCACAATAATTTAAATATAATAAATGGCAAGACACATGATACACCCCAAAAACGTGATTAAAACGGGGAATTTGTAAAGATATACTCACATTGGGTGCGTTTAGTTGGAGATGGTGAGATGCGCACGAGTTGGAAGAGTTGAACAACGAGAATTAACTAACCTAAATAATAACGGAAAATATAGTAAATGAGTGGATTTTATTAATAATTTTAATAGGATTTTTAGATATATATTTTTGTGAGTTTAAGGCCATTTCCTATCTTTAAAAACATTATTTTTAAGTATTTTTAATTGATTTTTAAATTAAATTAAATAATTAAAAATATAAAAATATGTTGACTTTTTCATTGACCGTTGACCGTTTGACTTGTTGACCGGTTTTATTGTGTAATTGTATGCGCCGGGTGAGGCTCGAACCCGAGACCTCCCGTACGCGTGCACGCAGCTCTACCAACTGAGCTACGTGTCTAACCCGAAATAATTCTGTTTTCAATTATACTTATATATTAACTCAGCTTATTCAAAATTCTTTTATTTTTAAAAACATTTTAAATCATCGAACCGGTTACACTAACAGGTCTCGAACCCGGGACCTGTGCTTTAACGCTACACACAGTCCACTGCTGGACTGTGTGTCTAACTTGTTTAATATACAGATTTTTATTATACTTAATATCTAACGTAAGTTCATCCGGTTCAGTTAAAAAAAATAACATTTTAATTACAGAGGGTGTGTGTATGTATCAAGGATCGAACTCGCAGCGTGTGATATGTATATGCACACAGTCCACCGCTGGACTGTGTGTCTAACCCGAGATAATATCCAGATTTTAATAAACTTATAATCAAACTATCATCGTCTTCTACATTACAAAATTACAGTCTGCGATTACGCTATTTTATCTTGTTTAATTCGATTGACAAACATTGAACAGACTAATATGAAATGGCAGAGATGATATTTAGAGGTAAACATACCGGAGAACGGTTTATATCAGAATTCCGGCGAGTCGTCGGCTCTGTGTTTACGGATTTCTACTGAATGAATAAATTGACAGTTTTGATTAGCTACGAGAGGAATTTAAGTATTAAACAAGAGTTATCAGAAGGTTTGAAAGTCTATACCGTTTCACAGCTGAAGATAAGGATTTCCAGAAGTTTTCCGGCGAACTGGAATTATCTGATATTGACGTCTGAAATAGATTTCGATTGAAGGGTCTGAGTTAGCAATAGCTTAACAATTGATAGACCACGAAGGTATTGAAAGACTTAGTGTTTTGATGAAGAATACGGTTTTCCGGCGACTTGCAGAAATTTTCCGGCGAGTAAACAAAACCTTTTCTGATGAACTGAATGTATAGCGAAAGTGAAATGGCAGGTTTGTAGAATGTTTCTGAGTCGCGAGAGAGAGCAAAGATTGAAGTAATTCTGATATTGAAAGTTTTCGGTTATAAAAACCGATTCACTTCTAGAATTCAAGTTCATTCAAGGCAAACTTGATTAGAATCGTCGGTGCATCGGTTATAAACCAGAATTCGCGATAACTCAAACGTTTTGGACGGTTGAATAGCCGATTACGGTTTTCAGTTGCGCAACCGGTTGATCTATGGTTGAGTATAAAATTCATTTGTTTCCTAGAGTTGACAGAAAACAACAAGTGGCGGAGTGGTTATGTGTGTGTGTGTGTTAAGTCTTTGGAGTTCTCTTCCGGCTGACCCGGGTTCGAGTCCCGGCAGCCTTATTTTATTTTTAATTATTTTATTTTTACTTTTTATCAATTATAACTTTAATAGTTTAGTTTGTTTATTAATTATGTATCATTAAAAATCAAAATAACCATAAATATGCAATGTGACATTTATAACTTGATATTCGATTACAAAACGGAGCGGGTTTGGAAAACCCGTTTTTGACAAATGTTACAGTATCCCCTACTTTTAGGAATTTCGTCCCGAAATTTAAGTAGTAGTAGGAAAAAGATGTGGGTATTTTTCGCGCATTGAGTCTTCACGTTCCCAAGTAAACTCAGGTCCCCGTTTCGACTCCCAGCGTACCCTAACAATCGGAATGCGACTTCGTCGAAGAGGTTTTTCTCCGAAGTCCATGATCTCTACAGGTCTTTCAATAAAATGCATAGATTCATCAATCTGAATAACTTCTAGAGGAATGTGGAGGTTTTCATCAGCGAGGCACTTCTTCAAGTTTGATACGTGGAATGTGGGATGAATCCTGTTGAGTTCTTCTGGTAGATCAAGCTTATATGCCACAGGTCCTACTCTTTCGAGTATCTTGAAAGGTCCTACGTAGCGTGGTGCTAGCTTGCCTTTTTGACCAAAACGAACTACTCCCTTCCACGGTGATACTTTTAGAAGTACATGATCACCAATGTTAAACTCTAAAGGCTTCCGTCGTTTATCTGCATAACTCTTTTGACGACTTTAAGCAGCTAGTAGATTGTTTCGAATTTGATGGATCTTGTCTGTGGTTTCTTGAATCAATTCTGGACCAGTGATTTGAGCTTCCCCAATTTCGTGCCAACATACTGGAGATCGGCACTTACGACCATATAAAGCTTCAAAAGGTGCCATGCCGATGCTTGAATGATAGCTGTTGTTGTACGAAAATTCAACTGATGGTAGATGAGCGTCCCAATTTCCCTTGAAGTCTATGACACATGCTCGAAGCATATCTTCAAGAGTTTGTATGGTGCGTTCAGATTGCCCAATCAATTTGAGGATAATAAGCGGTACTGAGGTTTAATCGTGTACCCAAAGCGGCTTGTACGGCTTGCCATGTTCGTGAAGTAAAACGACCATCACGATCGGAAATAATGCTTAACGGTACGCCATGACGGCTTTACGATTTCACTGAGGTAGATACGAGCTAACTTCTCGTTCTTGAAATCTTCGCGGATCGGAATAAAGTGAGCTGATTTTGTAAGACGACCAATGATTACTCATATAGTGTCATACCCACCAGAAGTGCGAGGTAACCTGGTAAAGAAGTCCATGGTTATGTTTTCCCACTTCCATACGGGTATTTCAAGTTGGACCAGAAGTCCTGAGGGTCTTTGATGTTCAGCTTATATTTTGGAACATGAAAGGCACTTGGAAACAAAATCATCAATATCCTTTTTCATTCCAGGCCACCAGTAGGTGTATCGAAGGTCTTGATACCTCTTGTCGGCTCCTGGGTGTATAGAATATCGTGTTTTGTGCGCCACATTCATAAGAAAATCACGAAGGTTATTGTGGTCAGGAATCCATAAGCGATCTAGACAGTATAGAATACCGTCGGATTTAGTTTCAATTTTTTTTTTAGTTTAGCTCCACAAGACGGCTCTTTGCGTACGTCTCTTTTCTGTTACTGAAACATGCTGGGCTTCTCGGATTTGATCTTTGATGTCGCTTACGATTTTATGCATAATAGTTTTGAGGGAACTGATATGTTGGTAATGGTAAGGTATGTATCATAAAACAAAAACTTCAACCATAACGATATTTAAACCTACACGGAACTTTTCATAACCTCCTGGTAATGCTTTTGATCCTTTGCCAAGAATGCTTATATATAGGAAGTACCAGCGGCGTATCCACCATATTCTTGTCAAATTTTCGTTGGCTTTATCAGTAAATCATGATCAGTTCTATGTGACTCTAAAACATAAACAACACAACGAACAAAACTTGAGTCTCAATTCTGAAATGATACATGACTAAATGATGACAGTACCTCTCTCGTTGGTTATGATGAAGGGGTCAGTCTATGTAAAAGTGTGACACAACCCAACTTCTTTAAATGATGAGATTGAGATACGTCGAGATGTATGATGATATGAATGTTAAATCAATGAGTATAGAACAAAACTGTAATATCAAATCGCATTAAAATTCTTGGATACATAATTTCTAAATTTTACAACTGGGATACGGAAAGATTGAGATAACATAAAGAAAACATTAAAACTAGACGATTGGAGTTGAGTCTTGATTCTTGGTGAGGAAAAACTAGTTGGGTGATTCATTTGGGCCGTTATTATTTTCAACAGTATTGGCGTTGATGTTATAAGCTCTTCCTCTTGCAGGTGGTGGAGCTTGGTTAGCTTGATTCACCGGATTTGCTTGAGCTTGGGCATATATGATGTTCACCAAACGTGGACAAGTGTTTCTAAAGTGGTTTGGGTCTCCACAGTTGTAACAAGCCCGCATAGATTGCACCATGGGATAGTTGGGTTGGTAGTATGATTGGGCTAAATGTTGGGTAGGTGGTAGTAGTAGGGGTTGTTGGGCTTGACCCATTATTTGTTGGTGGGTTTGGGTTGAAGGCTGGTGGCGGTTCGTTCGCTGAGGTATGCAACAGGTTTGAACAGTATGGCCTGCGCGACCACAGCCAGTGCAATGTTGGCAGGGATGATCAGGAAAGTGATGGTATTGGCAACGGTTGCATTTTGTTAATGGGCCGGAGTATGGCTTTTTATATGGTGTAGGTGAAGGGGCAACTTGAGTGATGGGTGCAGCAGGGATAGGGAAATTTGCTTGTGTGACAGCAAAGTTTCTTGTGTTTCGATTCCTTTTACCAATAAACTTCGAAGAGGAACCAGAATGGTTTGAAGTTTGAGCCTCGATGGGGGCTTTCTTTTTCTCCTCTTTGAATTTACCGTTTCAAATGCGATTTTTGGTGAGTTCGGTAGCTAGTTCCATCGCGGCTTCAAGTGTCGCAGGCGAAGTGCTTAGAACTGAGTCTTGAATTTTTTAGGGGAGACCTCAAATATAGTGTTCAACCAAGCGGTACACTGGGGTGAACAAGTTGGGGATCATTTGGTTCAACTCTAGAAACCTTTTGTTGTAGGTAGTATGATCTCCTTCCTTTTGTTTTAACGAATGGAATTCATCTTCCAACTTCTTGATTTCGCTTCTTGGACAGAAACGTCTTGTCATTACTTCCCTTAACTCTTCCCATGTTAAGGCCACAGCATCTTCGACTCCTCTCTTACCCTTCTCTGTGTTCCACCAGGTCAGGGCTACTCCAAATAGTCTCCCGGTTGAGTAACGCACCTTGCGATCCTCGGGACAATCGCAATTGAGGTAAGTGTTTTCCATTTCCTCAAACCAGTGGAGGAGAGCAGTGACACCTTCGGTCCCTTCAAATTTCGGAGGATCGCAAGACTTGAAATGTTTATATGAGCACTTGTTGGTAGGAGGGTTGCCGATGTTCTGGTCTTCTTGCTGGGGAGGATTGGTGGGATTTGTGGCGAGAGCTTGTTGTCTTGAACCACAATGTCAGGAAGTACCGCGGCCATTTGTTTTGCGATTTGAGTGGCCAAGCGTTCGTGTGACCTTCCTGATTTTCTACCCCCTCGTTGTTGTCTAGACGACATCTACAGGAACATACATAAGAAGATTGTGAGTTTATGGAGTCTTTTTAGGTGTCATGTGTCTCAAAGAAAATGAAAATAACATAAATATCAATAATGCAACTACATCCATAGGATGTCTTGGGTTTGCTCATGTTGGGCCTCAAATGTCCCCCATACCTTCACCTGTATAGTCATGTGGGCCCCCATGACTATTGGCTTGGTAGGATTCACATTAGTATTGGCGATTTAACACTCGCATCACCCGAATGCAAACCACAAAATATGTTTACGAGATGTATGGTCGGAATGTGTCCAGGTGTAGACACAGTGACAACTCAAAGTGGGGTTAGTTCACACGACGTTTGGTATAGCATGCTTTGGCCTAATAGGTACTTCGTACTCTCATCGTTAGTCCCCAGGTAGGCAAACTGGTCCTTTATTTTGGATTTATACGAATGCCAGCCTAGACAGGACGTTCCGACTACCGGTACTGGTACCCTTCCAGTTACTACATGCCCGTCATGAGAACTCACTTTGATGTGATTTGAAAATACAAAAATCGTTGTAAAAACAATCATGATAATGACGTGATGTGTGCTTTCATTGGTATGATATGTTATGAGAATATGATTCATGGTAGGCATTATATACTAATATGTACTTATGAACATGCTTGCATAACATTGAATGTAACATTTAACATAAAACATATAAACATCATGAAATTTGGATTGTAACACACAAAAATCTTAAAAATTTCTAATCAACTATAGTATAGGCTCTAAGGGTCTAATAACCTATCCTATATCCCTATAGTCATGGCTCTGATACCAATCTGTCACACCCCGACCCGCAGCGGAATAAGAGTCGGGGCATAATTGGGTTATCACCAAAGCTCATGATGTTTACTAATATGTTTCATATTTATTAAAGTCAAAATTACATTCCCAATAATCCAAACATGTTCATACAAATACAAAGAAAAATAACCAACTAAACAATTCCAAGCTCTAAATCATTTTATTCTTCTAGTCCAATCCTATGTGTTTCTGGCTGCAGCTGGTTCACCTATATCATATGTAAAAATGGGGGGTTTTGGGTCAACATAAGTTGGCGAGTGAACCTTGTTAGATAAACATTTATTATTGATTTTCTTGTTATTTTATCAAGGAAAAATTGTGCATAATCATAAGTGAGCAAATGTAAATAATCAAACAGTAGCAATAACAATCACAAACTATAACATACAATAACATACAATAACATACCAACATCATACAATAAATAACATGAATGAAACTGTGCGATCAAGGCTCAATCAAGCGGAGCCGATCGTATTGCATGTACTGAAAATGATGTCTGTGCGATCAAGGCTCAATCAAACGGAGCCGATCGTATGTTGGCACGCCAGGTTCACGCTCATAATGTAATGGGGAACATGCTCAACGCTCATAATGTAGTGGGGAGCGGCGGCCTATGAAATTGCATGTACTGAAAATAATAAATTAACTCTAAAAATAACCACACAAACAGTTGAAACAAGCTGAATACACATTTGTTCATGATATGATGTATGCACAATGATTTAAATATAATAAATGGCAAGACACATGATACACCCCAAAAACGTGATTAAAACGGGGAATTTGTAAAGATTCACTCACATTGGGTGCGTTTAGTTGGAGATGGTGAGATGCGCACGAGTTGGAAGAGTTGAACAACGAGAATTAACTAACCTAAATAATAACGGAAAATCTAGTAAATGAGTGGATTTTATTAATAATTTTAATAGGATTTTTAGATATATATATTTTTGTGAGTTTAAGGCCATTTCCTATCTTTAAAAACATTATTTTTAAGTATTTTTAATTGATTTTTAAATTAAATTAAATAATTAAAAATATAAATATATGTTGACTTTTTCATTGACCGTTGACCGTTTGACTTATTGACCGGTTTTATTGTGTAATTGTATGCGCCGGGTGAGGCTCGAACCCGAGACCTCCCGTACGCGTGCACGCAGCTCTACCAACTGAGCTACGTGTCTAACCCGATATAATTTTGTTTTCAATTATACTTATATATTAACTCAGCTTATTCAAAATTCTTTTATTTTCAAAAACATTTTAAATCATCGAACCGGTGACACTAACAGGTCTCGAACCCGGGACCTGTGCTTTAACGCTACACACAGTCCACCGCTGGACTGTGTGTCTAACTTGTTTAATATACAGATTTTTATTTATACTTAATATCTAACGTAAGTTCATCCGGTTCAGTTAAAAAAATAACATTTTAATTACAGAGGGTGTGTGTATGTATCAAGGATTGAACTCGCGGCGTGTGATATGTATATGCACACAGTCCACCGCTGGACTGTGTGTCTAACCCGAGATAATATCCAGATTTTAAAAACTTATAATCAAACTATCATCGTCTTCTACATTACAAAATTACAGTCTGCGATTACGCTATTTTATCTTGTTTAATTCGATTGACAAACATTGAACAGACTAATATGAAATGGCAGAGATGATATTTAGAGGTAAACATACCGGAGAACGATTTATATCAGAATTCCGGCGAGTCGTCGGCTCTGTGTTTACGGATTTCTACTGAATGAATAAATTGACAGTTTTGATTAGCTATGAGAGGAATTTAAGTATTAAACAAGAGTTATCAGAAGGTTTGAAAGTCTATACCGTTTCACAGCTGAAGATAAGGATTTCCAGAAGTTTTCCGGCGAACTGGAATTATCTGATATTGACGTCTGAAATAGATTTCGATTGAAGGGTCTGAGTTAGTAATAGCTTAACAATTGATAGACCACGAAGGTATTGAAAGACTTAGTGTTTTGATGAAGAATACGGTTTTCCAGCGACTTGCAGAAATTTTCCGGCGAGTAAACAAAACCTTTTCTGATGAACTGAATGTATAGCGAAAGTGAAATGGCAGGTTTGTAGAATGTTTCTGAGTCGCGAGAGAGAGCAAAGATTGAAGTAATTCTGATATTGAAAGTTTTTGGTTATAAAAACCGATTCACTTCTAGAATTCAAGTTCATTCAAGGCAAACTTGATTAGAATCGTCGGTGCATCGGTTATAAAACCAGAATTCGAGATAACTCAAACGTTTTGGACGGTTGAATAGCCGATTACGGTTTTCAGTTGCGCAACCGGTTGATCTATGGTTGACTATAAAATTCATTTGTTTCCTAGAGTTGACAGAAAACAACAAGTGGCGGAGTGGTTATGTGTGTGTGTGTGTGTTTAAGTCTTTGGAGTTCTCTTCCGGCTGACCCGGGTTCGAGTCCCGGCAGCCTTATTTTATTTTTAATTATTTTATTTTTACTTTTTATCAATTATAGCTTTTATAGTTTAGTTTGTTTATTAATTATGTATCATTAAAAATCAAAATAACCATAAATACGCAACGTGACATTTATAACTTGATATTCGATTACAAAACGGAGCGGGTTTGGAAAACCCATTTTTGACAAATGTTACATTTAATCCCTCCATCATCCAACTTTCATATATTTACGAAATTGAACCCTCTTGTCCAACAATTGGCACGTAAGAGAGTTAGGACTTCACAAAGGATCACTCAGAGGCTTATTATAAGCATGGTGATTCCGATGTCACTCAGACGCTGGGCATGTTGACATATCAGTTACTCAGAGGCCAAGTTTCAAGCATGTTGACATATCAGTCACTCAGAGGCCAATGATTTAAGCATGTTGACATATCAATCACTCAGAGGCTGTTATTTATGCATGTTGACATCGGACCGTCACTCAAAGGCTTAGTTTGAGCATGTTGACGCCTTTAGTCCTTATTGGTCTTTAATAGACTATATTTAAAAGACAACACGTGTCACTATTGTCACACCCCGACCCGTAGCGGGATAAGAGTCGGGGCATAATTGGGTTATCACCAAAGCTCATGATGTTTACTAATATGTTTCATATTTATTAAATTCAAATTACATCTCAAATGTTCAAGTCAAATTCATACAATACAAGGAAAGGAAAAATTAAATAACAATCCAACATCTAAACTGATTTATTCTTCTAGGTCGTCCTACATGTTTCTTGCTTCAACTGGATCACCTGTATCATGTGTAAAAATAGGGGTTTTTGGGTCAACAAAAGTTGGCGAGTGAACCTTATTAGAAAACATTTATTATTGATTTCTTGTTGTAATTAATATGGAAAATTTGTGCAATAATCATATATGAGCAAACGTAAATAAACATACAATGACAAACCACCTTGCATGAGTATATGACATGAATGATAATGTATATGTTGGCAACGTCTCGTTCCGCTCATAGGTAATGGGGAACGGACGACCTATGATGATGTATGTGCGATCAAGGCTCAATCAAACGGAGCCGATCGTATGTTGGCAACGCCTCGTTCACGCTCATAGGTAATGGGGAACGGTTCCGCTCATAGGTAATGGGGAACAGACGGCCTATGATGATGTATGTACGGAAAATGATAAATTAAATCTAAACATTAACCACACAAACCATTGATACATATTGGATACACATTTGATCATGAATATGATGGATGCACAAGTGTTTAAATGAAATAAATAAATGGCGACACATGATACACCCCAAAATGTGATTAAAACGGGGAATTGGTAGAGATTCACTCACATTGGGTGCGTTCGTTTGACGATGTTGAATGCGCACGAGTTTAGAGAGTTGATCGACGAGGAATAACTAACCTAAATAATAACGAAAAGGTACGGTAAATAAGTGGATTTTATTAACAATTTTTAATAGGATTTTTAGATTTATTTTTGTGAGTTTAAGGTCATTTTCTAACTTTAAAAATACTATTTTTAAGTATTTTTAATTGATTTTTAAATTAAATAAATAAATAAAAATATAAAAAAAATGTTGACTTTTTGGATTGACCGTTGACCGTTGACCTTGACTTTGACCGTTGACCGGTTCGGACCTTGTGTATATATGCGCTGGGTGAGGCTCGAACTCGTGACCTCCCGTACGCGTGCACGCAGCTCTACCAACTGAGCTACGTGTCTAACCCGAAACATTTCTGTTTTTAATTATATTTATATACTATTTAATTTAATCAGAAATCATTTATTTTAAAAAGGATTTTAATTATGTCTGACCGGTGCACACAGCAGGTCTCGAACCCGGGACTTGTTGTTCAGCGTTGCACACAGTCCACCGCTGGACTGTGTGTCTAACCTGGTTAATATACTGATTTTTATTAATCTTAACATCTTACAGTGAGTTGATACGGTTCGGTTTAAAAAGAACATTTTTATTTCAGAGAGTGAGGTTGTGTCAGGGATCGAACTCGAGACGTGTGATAATTGTTTGCACACAGTCCACCGCTGGACTGTGTGTCTAACCCGGTTATATAACTTGTTTTAATTATACTTATACATAAGTTCAACTTCATCTTCTTCGTTCAAAGACACAGACAACGATTATTCAACTGTCCTTGTTTAATTCGATTAACGAAACTTATAAGTGATTGAAATGTGATGGATAGAGAGGGTTTTGGAAATGAATGTACCGAAACAGATGTCTTTCTCAGAACTCCGGCAAGGATCGTCGGCTCTGTTTTGTGAACTCCGCCTGATCGGATCAATTAACAGTTTTGATCGATTAGTTGTGAAATTGAGTTACTAAACAATGATTATCAGAAGGTTTAAATGATTATACCGATTCACAGCGTGATTTTGGAAATTCCAGAGGTTTTCCGGCGAGTGCAGAATATTCCGGCTACGTCGTCTGGGATTGATTCTGGTTGATGGATTGAAGTTAGTAATAGTCTAACAATGGATTCAAACCAAAAGAGTCGAGGTATTTACCGTTTTGATGAAAGTCTCGGTTTTCCGGCGAAAGTCCGGCGATTGCAGAAAATCTCCGGCGAGTGAAATTGATTCGAGAAATGGTGCGATTTTGAGCGAAATGATTTCCAGAGACTTGGGTGTGTATTTATAGGGAAGAATCACGATGAATTGGGTCTGAATTTAGTCTTGATTCATGGTCAGCCTTTCTCTGGCGGTTATGACTGATGTCGCGGGGTTAGCCATCGGTTATAACCGATGTCGATGTTAATACATACGTTAAGTCAAAAGAAACCGTCGATAATTGGCGAAATCGTCGGAATTTCCGGCGACTGCGAATTGGGCGCGCTGTTGACTGAATTCGATTTCGAGTTTTATTATAAATGTTATTTGTTTCATTGGATAGCACAAGTGAGTCAAGTGGCGGAGTGGTTAAGTGTTTGTGTGTTAAGTCTTCCGGCTGACCCGGGTTCGAAACCCGACAGCCGGTTTTCTTTTTTATTTATTTTATTTTCACTTTTTAATAATTATAGTTTTTAAATTCTAAATTGTTTATTAATTATGTATTGTTTAAAATTAAAATAAATCATAAATACGCAACGAAATTTTATAACTTGATATTCGATTAATAAACGAAGCGGGTTTTGGAAACCCGTTTTTCGACGGATGTTACAGTATCCCCTACTTTTATAAATTTCATCGCCAAATTTAAGTAGTAGTGGTAACCGGAAAAAGATGTGGGTATTTCTCGCGCATTGAGTCTTCACGTTCCCAAGTAACTCAGGTCCTCGTTTCGACTCCCAGCGTACCCTGACGATTGGAATACGGCTTCGTCTTAAACGTTTCTCTCCGAAGTCCATAATTTCTACTGGTCTTTCAATGAAATGCATAGATTCATCGACTTGAATGTCTTCTAGAGGAATATGGAGATTTTCATCGGCGAGGCACTTCTTCAAGTTCGAGACGTGGAATGTGGGATGAATTCTGTTGAGTTCTTCTGGTAGGTCAAGCTTGTATGCTACAGGTCCTACTCTTTCGAGTATCTTGAAAGGTCCTACGGAGCGTGGTGCTAGCTTGCCTTTTTGGCCAAAACGAACCACACCCTTCCACGGTGATACTTTTAAAAGTACTTGGTCACCAATGTTAAACTCCAAGGGCTTTCGTCGTTTGTCTGCATAACTCTTTTGACGACTTTGTGCCGCTAGAAGATTGTTTCGAATTTGATGGATCTTGTCTGTTGTTTCTTGAATTAATTCTGGACCGGTGATTTGAGCTTCTCCAATTTCGTGCCAATATATTGGTGATCGGCACTTACGACCATATAAAGCTTCGAAAGGTGCCATGCCGATACTTGAATGATAGCTGTTGTTGTACGAAAATTCAACTAATGGTAGATGAGCGTCCCAATTCCCTTTGAAGTCTATGACATATGCTCGAAGCATGTCTTCAAGAGTTTGGATGGTGCGTTCAGATTGTCCATCAGTTTGAGGATGAAAAGCGGTACTGAGGTCTAATCGTGTACCCAAGGCGGCTTGTACGGCTTGCCATGTTCGTGAAGTGAAACGACCATCACGGTCTGAAATAATGCTTAAAGGTACACCATGACGGCTTACGATTTCGCTGATGTAGATACGAGCTAACTTCTCGTTCTTGAAGTCCTCGCGAATCGGAATGAAGTGAGCTGATTTTGTGACACGGTCAATGATTACCCATATAGTGTCATACCCACTGGAGGTGCGAGGTAACCCGGTAATGAAGTCCATGGTTATGTTTTCCCACTTCCATACAGGTATTTCAGGTTGGGTTAGAAGTCCTGAAGGTCTTTGATGTTCAGCTTTTACTTTAGAACAGGTAAGGCACTTGGAAACAAAAGCAGCAATATCCTTTTTCATGCCAGGCCACCAGTAGGTGTATCGAAGGTCTTGATACATCTTGTCGGCTCCTGGGTGTACAGAGTACCGTGTTTTGTGCGCCTCTTTCATAAGGAAATCACGAAGGTTATTGTGATCGGGAATCCATATGCGATCTAGATAATACAGAATACCGTCGGATTTTGTTTCGAGTTTAAGTTCTGCTCCACAAGATAGCTCATTGCGTATGTCGTTTTCTGTTATAGAAACATGTTGAGCTTCTCGGATTTGATCTTTGATGTCGGTTATGATTTGCGAACATAGAAGACGAATGGAGTTCGCATAACCCTTTCGACTGAGTGCATCGGCCACCACATTTGCCTTGCCAGGATGATACCGAATTTCACAGTCGTAGTCATTAAGAAGTTCGACCCATCTTCGTTGTCTCATATTCAACTCCTTCTGATTAAAGATATGTTGGAGGCTCTTGTGGTCAGTGTATATTTCACACTTGGTACCGTAGAGGTAATGTCTCCATATCTTAAGAGCGAACACAACGGCTCCAAGTTCCAGGTCGTGGGTGGTGTAGTTCCTCTCATGAACTTTGAGTTGTCTAGAAGCATAGGCTATTACTTTTCCTCTTTGCATTAATACACAGCCTAGCCCTTGCCCCGATGCGTCGCACTATACTACAAAGTCATTGCAACCTTCGGGGAGTGTGAGGATAGGTGCGTCACAAAGCTTTTGCTTAAGGGTTTGGAATGCTTCTTCTTGTTTAGGTCCCCATATGAAGGGTTTTCCTTTATGTGTCAAAGCCGTGAGTGGTACAGCAATACAGGAGAAATTTGCAATGAAACGGCGATAGTAACCCGCCAAATCAAGAAATGATCTTACTTCGGTAGGAGTACGTGGCGCTTGCCATTCCTGTACTACTTTGATCTTTGAGGGGTCGACATGTATTCCCTTGTCGTTGACGACATGTCCAAGGAACTGTACTTCTCTTAACCAGAATTCGCACTTGGAGAATTTAGCGTAGAGCTTTTCGGTTCTTAAGAGTGTGAGGATGAGTCAAAGGTGTCGTTCATGATCAGATTTAGGCTTTGAGAAGATGAGGATGTCGTCGATGAAGACTATGACAAAGCGGTCGAGATAGGGTTTGCATACCCTATTCATTAGATCCATGAATACAGCTGGGGCGTTGGTTAATCCAAATGGCATGACCATGAATTCGTAATGACCATAACGAGTTCGGAAGGCGGTCTTTGGGACGTCTTCTTCATGTACTCTGAGTTGATGATAGCCAGAATGAAGGTCGATCTTTGAAAAACAGGTGGCACCCTGGAGTTGGTCTAGAATATCATCGATGCGAGGTAATGGATAACGGTTTTTGACCGTTAATTTGTTGAGTTCTCTGTAATCGATACACATGCGAAATGTTCCATCATTCTTCTTCACAAACAGAACAGGTGCACCCCAAGGCGATGAGCTAGGACGTATGAATCCTTTGTCGGTCAGTTCTTGCAGTTGACTGGCCAGCTCTTGCATTTCGGATGGGGCTAACCTATAAGGAGATTTTGCGACGGGTGTAGCGCCAGGTACAAGATCAATGCGGAATTCGACTTCTCTCATGGGAGGAAGTCCTGAGATGTCGTCGGGAAAGACTTGTGGGAATTCTTTCACTACAGGTATATCTTCGAGTTTCTTCTCCTTGTTTCCCTTCTTGACAACGTGAGTTAGGTATGCGACATAGTTATTGCGGAGATATTTTCGGGCTTGAAGGCAGGACATCAGTTTGAGTCCTTTCGAAGGGGTTTCTCCAAAGATTCGTAGGGTTTGACCGTCTGCAAGAGGAATGAAAATGAACTTTTCACGGCATACTACTTCAGCATGATGTTGGCTGAGCCAGTCCATGCCGATTATAATGTCGAAACTTCCCAACTTCATAGGAATGAGGTCAACTGGAAAATCGTGATCGTTTAGAGTGAGAGTACAGTTTCGGATAATGGAGTTTAATGAGACCGGTTTTCCGTCAGCAACTTCCACCGTTATGGATTCCATGAGTTTATCACGAGTTTGGTTGAGGATGGGTTCAAATTCTAAGGACACAAAACTCTTATCCGCGCCAGTATCAAATAACATGGATGCATAACTACCATTGATGAGAAACGTACCGTTAACCACGTTGTTGTCGGCCCTAGCTTGATTGGCGTTGATATTGAAAGCTCTTCCTCTAGCAGGTGGAGGAGCTTGGTTAGCTTGATTCACCGGATTTGCTTGAGCTTGAGCATGTATGATGTTCACCAAGCGTGGACAAGTGTTTCTATAGTGGTTTGGGTCTCCACAGTTGTAACAAGCCCTCATGGGTTGCATCATGGGATAGTTGGGTTGGTAGTAGGATTGGGTCGCATTTTGTGTAGGTGGTAGTAGTAAGGGTTGTTGGGCTTGACCCACTATCTGATGGTGGGTTTGGTTTGAGGGTTGGTTGCGGTTCATTCGTTGAAGTGTGCGACAGGTTTGGATGGTGTGACCTACACGGCCACAGCTGGTGCAATATTGGCAGGGGTGTTCGGGAAAGTGATGGTATTGACAACGAGTGCATTTTGGGTATGGGCCGGAGTATGCCCTTTTGTATGGTGCAGATGAGGGGGCAATTTGGGTGATGGGTGCAGCAGTGATTGGGGTGTTTGTTTGTGTGACAGCAAAGTTCTTGTTGTTTTGCTTCCTCTTGCCAGCAAACTTCGAAGAGGAGACAGAGTGGTTTGTAGTTTGAGCCTCAATGGGGGCTTTCTCTTTCTCCCCCTTAAATTTTCCGTTTCGGATGCGATTTTCGGTAAGTTCGGTAGCTAGTTCCATTGCAGCTTCAAGTGTTGCAGGTGAAGTGCTTAGAACTGAGTCTTGAATTTTCGAGGGGAGGCCTCGAATATAGTGTTCAACCAAGCGGTACACTGGGGTGAACAAGTTAGGAACCAACTGATTCAGTTCAAGAAATCTTTTGTTGTAGGAAGTATGATCTCCTTCCTTTTGCTTTAGTGAGTGGAATTCATCTTCCAACTTCTTGATTTCGCTTCTTGGGCAGAAGCGTCTTGTCATTATTTCCCTTAACTCTTCCCAGGTTAAGGCCATGGCGTCTTCGACTCCTCTCTTGCCCTTCTCTGTGTTCCACCAGGTCAGGGCTACCTACCCCAAATAGTCTCCCGGTTGCGTAACGTACCTTGCGATCCTCGGGACAATCGCAATTGAGGAAAGTGTTCTCCATTTCCTCAAACCAGTGGAGGAGAGCAGTGGCACCTTCGGTCCTTTCATACTTTGGGGGATCGCAAGACTTGAAGTGTTTGTAGGAGCACTTTTTGGAGAGAGGGTTGTCGACGTTCTGGTCTTCTTGGTTGGGAGGGTTGATGGGATTCGCGGTGAGAGCTTGTTGGACTTGAATAACAATGTCAGGAAGCACCATGGCCATTTGTTTTGCAATTTGGGTGGCCAAACGTTCGTTTGACCTTCCTGACTTTCGACCTCCACGTAGCTGCCTAGCCGACATCTACAGGAACATACATAGGAAGATTGTGAGTTTAAGAAGTGTTTAGGTGTCATGTGTCGTTAAAAGTAATAAAATAACATAATCATCAATAATGCAACTACATCCATAGGATGTCTTGGGTTTGCTCATGTTTGGGCCTCCAATGTCCCCCATACCATCGCCTGTATAGTCATGTGGGCCCCCATGACTATTGGCTTAGTAGGATTCACATTGGTGTTGGCGGTTTAACACTCGCATTACCCGAAGGAAAACCATTCAATATGTTTGCGAGATGTATGGTCGGAGGGTGTCCAGGTGTAGACACAATGACAACTCAAAGTGGGGTTAGCTCACACGACGTTTGGTATAGCATGCTTTGGCCTAATAGGTCCTTCGTACTCTCATCGTTAGTCCCCAGGTAGGCAAACTGGTCCTTTATTTTGGATTTATACGAATGCCAAGCCTAGACAGGACGTTCCGACTACCGGTACTTGTACCCTTCCAGTTACTACATGCCCGTCATGAGAACTCACTTTGATGTGATTTGAAAATACAAAAATCGTTGTAAAAATCATATGAATTGTGAGGTGTGTGCTCTCATGGATATGGTATGTTATGAGGATATGATTCATGATGAGCATTGTATAATAATATGTACTTATGAACATGCTTGCATAACATTGAATGTAACAATAAACATAAAGCATATAAACATCATGAATTTTGCATGTAACAGACAAACAAATTAAAAAAAAAAATCAACTATAGTATAGGCTCTAAGGGTCTAATAACCTATCCTATATCCCTATAGTCATGGCTCTGATACCAATCTGTCACACCCCGACCCGCAGCGGAATAAGAGTCGGGGCATAATTGGGTTATCACCAAAGCTCATGATGTTTACTAATATGTTTCATATTTATTATATTCAAATTACAACTTAAATATTCAAAACAAAATTCATACAATTACAAGAAAATGAAACTACATAATTATTCCAAGACTTAAACTTGTTTATTCTTCTAGGCCTTCCTATGTGTTATCACCAAAGCTCATTGATACATATTGGATACACATTTGATCATGAATATGATGGATGCACCAGTGTTTAAATGAAATAAATAAATGGCGACACATGATACACCCCAAAATGTGATTAAAACGGGGAATTGGTAGAGATTCACTCACATTGGGTGCGTTCGTTTGACGATGTTGAATGCGCACGAGTTTAGAGAGTTGATCGACGAGGAATAACTAACCTAAATAATAACGAAAAGGTACGGTAAATAAGTGGATTTTATTAACAATTTTTAATAGGATTTTTAGATTTATTTTTGTGAGTTTAAGGTCATTTTCTAACTTTAAAAATACTATTTTTAAGTATTTTTAATTGATTTTTAAATTAAATAAATAATAAAAATATAAAAAAAATGTTGACTTTTTGGATTGACCGTTGACCGTTGACCTTGACTTTGACCGTTGACCGGTTCGGACCTTGTGTATATATGCGCTGGGTGAGGCTCGAACTCGTGACCTCCCGTACGCGTGCACGCAGCTCTACCAACTGAGCTACGTGTCTAACCCGAAACATTTCTGTTTTTAATTATATTTATATACTATTTAATTTAATCAGAAATCATTTATTTTAAAAAGGATTTTAATTATGTCTGACCGGTGCACACAGCAGGTCTCGAACCCGGGACTTGTTGTTCAGCGTTGCACACAGTCCACCGCTGGACTGTGTGTTTAACCTGGTTAATATACTGATTTTTATTAATCTTAACATCTTACAGTGAGTTGATACGGTTCGGTTTAAAAAGAACATTTTTATTTCAGAGAGTGAGGTTGTGTCAGGGATCGAACTCGAGACGTGTGATAATTGTTTGCACACAGTCCACCGCTGGACTGTGTGTCTAACCCGGTTATATAACTTGTTTTAATTATACTTATACATAAGTTCAACTTCATCTTCTTCGTTCAAAGACACAGACAACGATTATTCAACTGTTCTTGTTTAATTCGATTAACGAAACTTATAAGTGATTGAAATGTGATGGATAGAGAGGGTTTTGGAAATGAATGTACCGAAACAGATGTCTTTCTCAGAACTCCGGCAAGGATCGTCGGCTCTGTTTTGTGAACTCCGCCTGATCAGATCAATTAACAGTTTTGATCGATTAGTTGTGAAATTGAGTTACTAAACAATGATTATCAGAAGGTTTAAATGATTATACCGATTCACAGCGTGATTTTGGAAATTCCAGAGGTTTTCCGGCGAGTGCAGAATATTCCGGCTACGTCGTCTGGGATTGATTCTGGTTGATGGATTGAAGTTAGTAATAGTCTAACAATGGATTGAAACCAAAAGAGTCGAGGTATTTACTGTTTTGATGAAAGTCTCGGTTTTCCGACGAAAGTCCGGCGATTGCAGAAAATCTCCGGCGAGTGAAATTGATTCGAGAAATGGTGCGATTTTGAGCGAAATGATTTCCAGAGACTTGGGTGTGTATTTATAGGGAAGAATCACGATGAATTGGGTCTGAATTTAGTCTTGATTCATGGTCAGCCTTTTCTCGGCGGTTATGACTGATGTCGCGGGGTTAGACATCGGTTATAACCGATGTCGATGTTAATACATACGTTAAGTCAAAAGAAACCGTCGATAATTGGCGAAATCGTCGGAATTTCCGGCGACTGCGAATTGGGCGCGCTGTTGACTGAATTCGATTTTGAGTTTTATTATAAATGTTATTTGTTTCACTGGATAGCACAAGTGAGTCAAGTGGCGGAGTGGTTAAGTGTTTGTGTGTTAAGTCTTCCGACTGACCCGGGTTCGAAACCCGGCAGCCGGTTTTCTTTTTTATTTATTTTATTTTCACTTTTTAATAATTATAGTTTTTAAATTCTAAATTGTTTATTAATTATGTATTGTTTAAAATTAAAATAAATCATAAATACGCAACGAAATTTTATAACTTGATATTCGATTAATAAACGAAGCGGGTTTTGGAAACCCGTTTTTCGACGGATGTTACAACTATACTATTGGACACGATTTTACACGGTGTTACATTGATGCTCCCATTTGACTTTTACTTGGTCAATTTCCTTGTTTCTCAACCCTTTGATCTTTCGGTCAAGAATTTCAATTGGTTTAGCTATGTAGCTGAGTGTAGCATCTACTTTTATATCGTCATAGGGAATGTAGGCTGTTTCATCGGCCAAACACTTTCGGAGATGTGAGACATGAAATGCGTTGTTTATTCCGCTTAATTCTTTCGGTAATTCTAATCGGTAAGCCACATTGCCCACTCGATTGATAATCCTGAAAGGCCCAATGAACCTCAGGCTCAACTTTCCTCTTTTCCTAAACCGGATGATTCCCTTCCATGGAGATACCTTTAGCATTACCCTATTACCAAATTGAAACTCGATGGGTCGTCATCTTTTATCCGCATAAGATTTTTATCGGTCTTGTACCACTTTTAAATGAGCTCGCACGGTGTCAATCTTTTAATTTGTGGCTCTAATCACATCCTTGTCGGCGAATTCGCGAGGGCCCACTTCACCCCCAACATACCGGTGTTCGGCATTTTCGACCATAGAGCATTTCGTACGGGACTCTACCGATACTTGAATGGTAGCTATGTTGTAAGAAAATTCGACTAATGGCAGATAGACGTCCCAACTACCTCTGAAATCTATGATGCATGCTCGAAGCATGTCTTCCAACGTTTGAATCGTCTGTTCACTCTGCCCGTCTGTTTGTGGGTGATATGATATGCTAATTAACAGTTTTGTGCCCAACCGCTCTTGAAAATCACGCCAAAATTTCGAAGTAAACCGGGTATCCCTGTCAGACACGATTGATACCGGTACTCTATGGCGTGCCACAATCTCGTTTACGTACACTCCTGACATCTTTTCAGATGTATAAGCTTCGCGAATAGGAATAAAATGAGTGCAGTCTATCTACAATGACCCATATGGCATCGAATCCCCGAGTTGTTCTTAGTAAGTTGGTTAGCAGGTCCATGGTAATATGTTCCCATTTCCAAACGGGTATGTCTAATGGTTGGAGCTTGCCATAAGGCTTTTGGTGCTCCGCTTTTACTTGTAAACAAGTTAAGCATTTTTCAACATACTTTGCTACATCGCTTCTCATTCCAGGCCACCAATAATTATGTTTTAAGTCTCTGTACATTTTGTTTGCTCCCGATGAATTGAATAACGCGACTTATGAGCCTCATCGAGTAAGAGATCCTTTACACACAAGTGTTTGGAACACAGATTCTACCGAATCGGTTTTCAACCCGTTTTCTCTCTCTTCAATGTCTTTTACTAAACCCTTTACACGCTCTATTCTCCAATTCTCTTTCTTTACCGCTTCTTCTTGTGCTAGCCGGATTCGTTCAAGTAATCCCGAAGTGACCACAAGTTGCATGGATCGTACCCGAATAGGCACGTAATTTTCCTTTCGGCTAAGGGCATTTGCCACTGCGTTGGCTTTTCTCAGGTGATAATGGATTTCGCAGTCATAATCCTTCACTGTCTCTAACCAACGTCTTTGTCTCATATTCATCTTCTTTTGATCAAAGAAGTACTTCGGACCCTTATGGTCGGTGAAGATGGTGCATTTCACTCCATACAGGTAATGCCTTCAGATTTTAGAGCAAAGACTACCACCGCCAACTCAAGATCATGAGTTGGATATTTCTTTTCATGAACCTTTAATTGTCTCGAGGCATAGGCAATCACCTTGCCCCGTTTCATAAGTACACACCCAAGACCTAGGTGTGACGCATCCGAGTACACTACCAAGTCATCGGTGCCATCTGGTAATGTCAATACCAGAGCACTGGTCAACTTTTCCTTAAGCAATTGGAACGCCCTTTATTGTTCGTCAGTCCAGACAAATTTTTCGTCCTTCCGGGTTAGTTTAGTTAATGGGATGCAATTTTGGAGAAATCTTGAATGAATCTCCTATAGTAACCAGCGAGTCCCAAAAAGCTTCTAATCTCTGAAGGGTTTTTCGGATGACTCCATTTCGACACCGCCTCAATTTTGGATGGATCAACTAATATTCCATCGGCACTTATAATGTGCCTAAGGAGTTGTACTTCCCGGAGCCAAAAGGCACACTTCGAGAGTTTAGCGCAAATCTTTTCCTTTTCTAAGTGTTTCTAATACTTCTTGCAAATGACGGGCATGATCTGTCTCATTCCTTGAGTAGACTAGAATATCACCGATAAACACTATCACTGACTTGTCCAACATAGGCTTGCACACCCCGGTTCATGAGATCCATGAATGTTGCGGGTGCGTTTGTTAGCCCGAAGGACATCATAAGGAATTCGTAGTGCCCGTACCGCGTACAGAAGGCGATTTTCGGTATATCTTCTTCTTTTACTCTTAGTTGATGGTAGCCTGATCTTAAGTCGATTTTTGAAACCAACTTGTACCTTGTAGTTGATCGAATAAGTCATTGATCCTCGGAAGTGGATATCGATTATTTACCGTAAGTTTATTTAGCTCGCGGTAATCGATACACCTACGCATACTTCCGTCTTTCTTCTTCACAAACAATACTACCCCCCCCCAGGGACAGACACTTGGTCAGATAAATTCCTTGTCCAGCAAGTCTTGTATTGTGATAGTAATTCTTGGAGCTCCGATGGTGCTAACCGATATGGGGCTTTAGCCATTAGTTTTGCACTCGGAACTAGTTCAATATCAAACTCCACCTAACGTCAGGTGGTATTCCCGGTAAGTCTTTCGGGAACACATCTCTAACTTCGTGTATGACGAGCATGTCTTCAATCTTTGGCGACTATTTTTCCGAATCACGTACATAGGTTAAATAAGCCTTACACCCATGTTGAATGAGTTTATGGGCTTCCATCATCGAACATACTATGGGGTTGCAATTCTTTTCCCATAAATAATCACATGTCTTCTGCTCGGTGATGTTAGTTGCATCTCTTTACGGAAACGTATTACTTTGGCATGGTGACAAGACAACCAATCCATCACAATCACCACTTGAAAATCCCCCATCGACATAGGTATCAAATCAACCAAGTAATCCTCGCCATCAACATTTAATTTGCATTCCTGACATATATCACAAACAACAAACTTTTATTATTACCAACTTCTACTTCTATAGGCATAGGTTCTACTTCTATAGGCATAGGTAATTTTGTCAGTGTAAACAAAGGGTGTCGAATAAATCTATGCGAAACAAAGGACTTATTTGCACCCGTACCAAATAAAACGCGTGCAGGAATTGAATTTATGGTAAATGTACCTGAAACCTCATCAGGTTCATTTTTGGCCTCCGCTGGGTTATGTGAAAGGATCTTGCCCTTATCTTTGGAACTTCATTCTTCACATTGATCGTGTCTTTCTTTCCTACCAACTCCTGGCATTCAGACTTCTTATGGCCCGGTTGGTAACACTTAAAGCAGACTGATACTTTAGTAGGGCAATTTGATGGCGCATGTCCCGTCTTTCCGCACATGACACATGGTTTGTTTTTGTAGAAACATTCGCCCCGATGGAAGCGTCCACAAACCTTGCAACTAGGCGATCCTCCTTTCACGTTTCCTCTCTTTGAAGATTCATTTACCTTTTGTTTCTTTGTGGGGCTTGGGTTCACATCCAACGCCCTCATTTCCCCTCTTTCAACTTGCTTTTTCGATTCAATTGAGCGCTCTCACGCGGCATTTACAATCTCCGTGAGATGTTCATACTTTGAGGGAGTCATGAACTCTCGATATTCCGCACTTAACATATTGTAGTAATAATAGATCTTCGGTTTGCACTAATTCATCACAAAACCTCAACTTGTCTAAGAATATCCTCGTGATCTTGTCAATTGATTCACCCTTTTGCCTTAGCTAAATAAATTCTTCCTTGATTTTGTTGATCATGGCTTTTGGGCTGTGATGTTTAAGGAAAGGCACCTTAAACTCCTCCCATTTCAATCCCCTGTTCCTTCTTGAGGTTATTCCAGCAATCTTTTGCTTGACCCCTTAGTTGACCGGTCCCGTAAGCTACGAAGTCGGTTGGATCACAATGGGTCCATTCAAAGACTCCTTCAATATCACTTATACATCATTGACAAATGATTGGATCTACTTCTTCGTTGTAAATCGGGGGTTTACATGCCATAAATTTGTTGTAAGGGCATGCCTTCCCTCCTTTAGCCTTGCCTCGATCTTGATTGAGGCTTTTCTTTATCTCATCATCCGTTCTTCTATCGTTGTTAACATCGTTGTTTGCAGCCTTTCCATAAATTCGGGTAAGGCTGCTTCCAACGCTTTTCCGACTTCTTCGAAAATTTTTGCTCATATCTCCTCCGTCATGAGGGATACTGTATCCTCACCCGTTCCGTCAAACGTCTCTTTTTTGAAATGTCCAACAATTAGGTAATAACTTGTTTAATCATTTCCATATTATTATATGGAAACTTATGCTCATCAATATTACACGTGATGTATATTTCTTTTTCGGTTTGATCAAGTATATAACTTGCCTCAACCAATTATACTTAGTGTATTTCCTGGGTTTGGGTGTATTAATACACCCCTCCCATACACTTAATCATCCTCTTTTCTAATATTTTAAAGCTCATTTCTTAACTAGTTATTACCGGATGTCTTGATCAAGTCTTGAACTAAACACATTTACTCTTTAACCTTAAACTCTAATTACCAACTTGTAAAATCCATATTTTATATAAATTAATACAAAAAAATTTTTTTTGTAGAAATAATGCAACTCTAACTTACATTCAAAGTACTAATTTGTTTAAAAGTTATAGGTAATTAAATCATCTTAAGACATTTTAACAATATTTGATACATAAGGTGAACAAAACAAAACAGAAGCTTGAAATTCGGAGGTGTTCGGTTCTTTGTCACAACTTGATCATCGTCGGTGAATTTCTTGCGGTTTCCTTTCAGCTAAAATTTGCAAATTAGTTAGTATTATAATGGATAAGGAAGTACAATTAACTATTTAAACAAATAATAAATCAGAAAATTTTACATTTCCGGGATGGCGTCGGCGATGGCTATGTGCCGCGTCGGCGACGCCATGTCTATTGTGGCGTCGGGACTGAACTACTGTAGGCAGTAGTATAAGGTGTCGGGCAAAGACGTTGCATCGGCGACGGCCAAATATGGCGTCGGCGACACCACCTGCTGCAGCAGTTTTGCTGCTGTGTTGTTTTAATTGTCCGTTCGACCCGTTTCAAGTTCCGTACATTGAAACATGACTCGGGACTTGCAGAAACACTTTTGTAAAACTTTGTCTCCTGTTTTCATTCCTATAGTTCCTTTGTTACAAGTGTTTATACTATCGATTATAAATCTGTAAATCTAATAGTTTTGAGGATTTTACACATGCATATGAGCCGTATAACCTTATACGACTCGTATATAATTTTTATTTTTTTTTAAATTTAGATAACCGAAAATGTATATTGAGTTTTTGTTGATATACAAGTATATTAGCGATAAACGTATAAGTGTTAAATAATTTTTTACTTTATTATGGAAAACGAGTTTTGCCCTGTTATTTATATATGCCGCAAATTATGTTACGATAGCATTTGCCGTATTAGTTAGATACGTCGGATTATGTTAGGAGTTTGTAATATGTCACCGATTATGTTACGATAGCATATTTAATTTAACACTCATGATAAACTAACAACAAAATATGTATAAGATAAACAATACAATAACAATTATTAAACAAACAAAATAAAGATAAATGTAAGATAAATATTTACAAACATAATATAAATATTTACGAATCACATTTTCAATGTTTCGGACCAAAAATAACAGAAGGAAAATACAATAAGCTGCTAAGTCGATGGTGGCGAAGCTAGCGGCGACGGTGATGGTTCCGCACCACCGTTATAAAAACTGTTGATAACACTAAAATTCCCAATAGACTTGCAAGCTTCAACGAATCTATTATATAACTTTTATTTAAAATACTAAATATATTTACATAAAAATTAAAATTATATGTAACTATGATAACTATAAGTATATACACGTATATATTATAAACTACTAGTTAGGAGTGTAAATCACCCATAAACTCACTCGCCCACGGTTTCAACACACAACCAGACCTCACGCACACACTTACATATACACACACTGTGATAAAAATTATTAACTACATAAATAATGTATTAAATAATCTCATGTGATAGAAATTATTAAATACATAAATGACGTGTTAATTAGGAGAAACTTATTAAATAATGTACTTATTCGGAGAAGTTGACGCAAATCCGAAAGTATTGCATAGAGCATTTGTAATATACGCACCAAAAGTTGTCTTAGACGTCTTAAATTGGAGAGTAAATTACACATCCACTCTCATAAAATGTATTATATAGTAATATAGATATAGACATAGATACATAAATTAAATAATTACATAACTAATAAATGATACTTGACCCAAGCTCAAGCTCCAAAACTACTCACCAAGCTTCACCTCAAGCTTTAGAAATTAAACCATAAACTAAGCCAAGGTCGAGTTTAGACAATCTTATGATCCACCCATTTAAACCGGTAGAAGCGTACAACTCAGAGGGCTTGTTTGTACGGGATACCCCTCACCTTTTTTTTTGGCAAAGTTCAATAAAAAAAGTTCCATTTAATATACCCAATCATGGTTGTAAAATAAGGTGTCCAAAGCCAAGTACTCCCCGAGTAGTCGCTACAAAATAAGTTATCGAGTCGACTTTCTTAAACTCCGCCTAATTACTCAGAATTGATCAAACGCGGTCAACCTTGGCCAGAATCAGATCGAGTAGGTCAACTCGAGCCGAGTTTGACTTAAAAATAAATAAAACATAATTTCTATGCCTATCGTCTTAAAGAATGAATATCATTTTCACGCGTTTTGTTATAAATATTAGTAAATTTATGTTATTTGACATATATTCAATTTTCCAAAACTAATTCCTAGATAATTTAGGGAAAATGTCACATAATAGTAACCAAGTTTTAAAAATATTCTAATTAGGTCACTTGTATTGTTTTTGTCCCAAGTTTGTCCCAATTATATAACTTAACATTCAAATCGAGCCATATCCTTTTTTTCATGTGTCCAGAAAAAAAAATGGAGCATAAGATGCTAAGGTCGGATTATTTTAAGATATGAAATTATATTTATAAAAAATAAACACTTTAATTACATTAAAAATTAAAAAACAAGTTAAAATCCACATCATCACTTGACGTTAGTATCAAAATAAAGGGAAAAAAGAAACAAAAATCCACATCACAACGGTTACCTATAAAATGGATGAAAAACCCTAAATTTTAATGAAAAACGAATGTTGAGTGACCTGATTGGAACACTTTTAAAACTTGGTTACTATTCTACAAAGTTACCCCTATAGTTTAAGATGTCAGAGTACTCCCCGAGTGCTCTCCGACTAGGCCAAGTACTCTCAACTCCCCGGTCAACCGACTAGGGAGTGCCTAGCGACTTTTGCAACCATGAACCCAATACACCTAACAAATATTAGGATACCCTTGAATGTACAGTAAATAAATCTCGGTTTTATGAACGTTAGGTAAAAAAAATTGTGATAACCGTAAATGTTTCTTGCAGATCCGCAACGACCCCAACACAATATCTGAGCTAGTAAGTTCATGGGTGGATAAACTCGACAAGTACACAATTTTCATCACACGACAAAGTTTTGTCGGGCTGTATTGTTAAATACAACTCGACAAAACTAATGGTTGTATGGTTCATGAAGATTTAATAACGTTAAAACATTTCAAATTGCGAAGGATAATACAAATCCAAATCAAAATACCAAAGGATTTACATGCAGAATGTAAAGTTTTACAAGTGTCCACCAGGGGAAGGTAATCTGGAAATAAGTTTCAGACAATCTGCAAACAAAAATACAAGGCATTAACAAAAAAGCAACATGATGGGAAAATAAACACCAACAATTTGACTACAAAAGTCAAAATGTATGTTATCGGCATTTTAGAGACGCTACTAAGATGAACACAAGGCATGTTTGGATGTGCGTTTTGAAGATGATTAATTGATTATCTTACATCTAACAATTAAAATTATAAAATTAGCTGTAAGTAGGGTTGCAAATGAACTGAACGAACACAAACACTTACAGAATGAGATTTTATGTTCGTGTTCGTTCATTAAGAAAATGAAGGTGTTCGTGTTCGTTTGTTAATTTTAGGTAATGAATGTTCATGAACATAAACAAGCGTTCTGCGTTCATGAACCGAATATATAATATACTAATACTTATTAAATATTTTATTTGTCGAAAATTTAAAGTACATGAATAAAATATAAAATATAAAAATTAAAATCACTAATGAACTATTGAAACGAACACAAACGAACATGTCACCAAACGTTCACGAACATAAATGAACGAACACAGCCGCTGTTCATGTTTGTTCATTTAACTAAATGAACGAAATTTCTCGTTCATGTTCGTTCATTTATTAAACAAACGAACACAAACGAATTTCCCGCCGAACTGTTTGTTGAACGTTCGGTTCGTTTGCAGCCTAGCTGTAAGAAAACAGATGTGTACACTAAGAAACGATTATTACGCACTCAAGTCGCGATAATCACTTCCAAAACGCAAAACCAAAAACCATACAGTCCAAAACCGCAGGATTATTTCATCGATGAAGAATCGCAATCATAAGAATGTCTGACCATGTGACAAAAAGTTATAATACATGTAGGTCTGTAACGCTCACCTTTAGCGGCAACTCAAGTTCCAGCAAAAGATTTTATTGGTCAAACGTTAACACCAGCCGTCTCAACACGATTATGGTCACTTTCTCTAGTATCCGAAACCCGTTGGACCAAATTACCCGATGAAGAATCATCATCGTCATGACCTTGTCCATCGGTTTCTCTCACATCAAGGTGTTCAATTACGCTAGACATATTAGTAACTCCAGTGTTAACTTCTCTCCTTGCTTCTGAACCGATATTTGACATCGACGGACTTTTGTTAAAAAGTTTATCTTTCCACCCTCGCGTACTCTTCGAAAGGGATTCTTTATATCTTCATAACAAATTAAACTTGCTTCAGAATTCAGACATGGATTCAGATACGGGTGTGAATTCTAACACAACCCGAAAACACGACACGAACCTAACACGAAATTTGTAGGTTTGGGTTTGGTCTAAATAGGTTCTGGTCAGTGTCAGGTTGAACCCGTGAATCGTTTAGCTGAACAGGTTGGCGGGTTGACCCGTTTATATTATATTTTATTTTTTAACAAAAATTTTATATCATAAATTAAATTGGGTGTGTATTTTATGCCATAATTATAACTTAAAAAGGAGAAATTGACATAAGATTTGTTAATTAAAATGTAATTGTATTATATAAACTTGTGTTTTTAGTAAAGTTTTAGCTCTAAATCTCTAATATATTAATTTGCAAAAAACAAATAATAATAATAATAATAATAATAATAATAATAATAATAATAATAATAAATTTTGGGTTGAACGGGTCATGTGCAAGTCAACCTGCGAATAATCGGGTAGTGTTCGGGTTCATATGTATGGCACGATTTTTGGGTTCGGGTCATGTTCGGGTTCGTCTAAATCCTAAAATTTTTGGGGTCGGGCCGGGTTGAACCTAACCTGTTTAGCACCCCTAGATTCAGATATGACAGATTAAAGAAATACCTTGTTGAAAAAGCACTGAATCTTGATCGCCATGTATCTGAAACCGTTTGCGATTCCGATGGCCCTGCTCGATCTTGATCGGGCAGGGAAGACAGACTACTCGAGCTTCTGCTCATAAACGTAACATGTTTTAATGATTTGATACGACAAAATGCATGAAGTTATAATGTTGGTTAAATTAATGGTGTTGTTTTGGTCATTTATAGGTAATATTAAAGAATTACCCAAACTGAGCTAATCGGACGGTTCGGCAGGTTTAAAAGTGTCATGGTTCGGTTTACACTTTACGATTTGGAAAACCGGGTTTCACAGTTCGGTATTCGGTTTATGGTCTATGGTTTAAACCCTGCTGCTAAAACCAAAATGGCCGAAATATTAATAAATATGTTTTTTGTAATCTATACAAACTCTAGAAAATATAAAATTAACCTTCTCTCGTATAGGAATCAAACAGTTATAATAAATATAAGTATTTTAATTACAGTACGTTTATATATCATTGATTTAACCAGATTTATGCTAAATTTTTTTCACTTTCTTTTCGTAAACCCTTTAATACTCAAAATGTAAATATTTGATCTTTTCTTAAACCTACCAATTTAATAAACTTTCAAAGGTCTAATGGTATGATTTCATGCTAACAAAAAACCTGGCCCAAACCAGCAAGCCACCAAAATCGAATCGTTTAGGCCGGTCCGCCCGACCCAGCCAACCAGCCAGTTCGTTTTATTGTTCCAAAAACCATATTTACCGGTTCGGCCCAAAATTTCGTGAAAAGCAGCCAAACCGAACCGTGAACACACCTAGTTGTCCCTTTTGTAATGTTGGAAATCTAAAACATGTGTAAAAATTAATAGACACAAGAATTGAACAGCTGTGAGTACCTATGAATAATGGAGGTCAAATGTTGACTATTTGACCCGTTAGCCGTTCTAGATGGGGTCATATGCTGGATTGTGGAACCCCCACGAGCTGTAAGTAAGGCCGATGCCCTAGTAGAGTCAACAGCAGCAGGTTCAGCTTGCTGTTGAACCAGACTACCAGAAGCGGACACGGTGGCTCCTGACGGTCCGTTAGGGTTAGCCGAAAACACCAAGAACTGGGGACGGCCGTGACCCGTAGACCCTCGGTTCCTTGAACCCTCCCTTCGACCCGTGTGGTGGTGGGTCCTCCCCATAGCAGCTGCAGCCGCCAAATGTTGAATGATTCGGTCCTCAAGTTCACTAGCGTTCACACCAACTGGCAACTGAAATGTAAAGTCAAAGTCAAAGCTTTATTATCAAGCAACAATAGGGTTGTAAACGAACCGACCTTGTTCGTGTTCGTTTGTTAAGAAAATATGTGTTCACGAACTGTTCATGAACACTCACCGAACAGGCATTTATGTTTGTGTTTGTTCGTTAATGAAATAAACGTGTTTGTTTGTTAATTTTAGACAACGAACGCATACGAACGTTCACGAACACAAATGAACACAAATGGAAACAAACAAGCGTTCATGAATAGAATATATAGTATATTGATATTTATTAAATATTTTATTTGTAGGAATTTTGAAGTATTTAAATAAAATATAAAAACTAAAAACACTAATGAACATAAACAAACACGTTACCGAAAGTTCCCGAACATAAATGAACGGACACGGCCTCTGTTCATGTTCGTTCATTTAACTAAACCAATAGAATTTCTTGATTGTGTTCGTTCATTTAATGAACGAACAGAAACGAACTTCCCGCCTAACGGTTCACGAACAATTCGCTAAAAGTTCGGTTCGTTTGCAGCCCTAAGCAACAACATTCATAATTACAGAAGTGACATACATGTTGTAGTTCAAAATCACCGAGAGTCGGGTGATGAAATATCGTTGAATTTCTTGTTGGGTTGAACCTGACCCGTCTCTCCTGTTCAACTGCCTCCAACAACTCTTGACTGCAAACATTACGCGCATTAGCACGCAAAAACACGAAACACACAAATACGAAAAGCTAATAAAAGATTAAAAAAAAATAGGCCACCTTGATGGATCTTTCAAGCTAATGGCTTGCCAACACATAGGACAATTAGAGCTTCGTTGGCACCTATTATCAAAAACGTATCAAAACAGTCACATACTCACATTTTCAGTTTTTCACCAATTTTTTTATCTGATTTTTTTAAAGTATGTATTTGTACCATTCAAGAATGCATTGAAGATGGAACTCATGCTTGCAGCTAGTGATCTAAAATTAATTAAATCACATAAATTAGCATGTATTCATAACAAACATATAAATTTTCAAAATAAAAAAAGAATAAAATTAATACGGTTTTCGGATCACTATCACAGAAAGCTTCAAGGCAAATGCTACAAGAATCATCACAAGCTTCTTGAATCCCTCCTTCAACAAAAGCTGCAGGTGAAGTTAAATGGCTCTCATTCTTTCCCTCTGCCATTTTTGGAACCTAAAAACACATAAAATCCAATTAAATAATAAAAAAATTAAGAAAATTCTGTAGAAAATCCAGTTTCTTTAATACAACTCCAATTTGTAATCAATTATAAACCCATATTTTTAAACAATTTTGTACAGCTGGTACCAAATGTTTGAACTTTTTACATAATACATATAGTCATATTCAATCCCACCTCTATATCTATGATGATAGACCTGAAAAAGACTCAATTACACCATAAAGTACGTGAAAAAACACCAAAATACTAACAATGATTGCAAAATAAATCATATACAGCATAAATATCAACCACCCATCTCAATCAAAAAAAAAAAAAACAAAACAAAACCCATTAGAACTAGGAAACTCTTGAAGGGAAGGAGCTAAGGTTAAAGATTTTCATGGGTACCAACTTATTTCATGGTGAAACAAAATTTTATAATGAATCAAACATAGTTTTATGTGGGATTGTGAAATTACCTCCATGGGAATAGACAAAATGTAGGAAAGATTGTGTGATCAAGAACCCTAAAAAAAGTTTGGGTTGAAAAAAAAGATGAAATTTTTATGATTTCCCAAAAATATTATTATCAAGATTTGTGGGAACCATCAAAGCTTTGATGAAAGAAACAGAGGGAAGATAGCGTTTGGAGGGTTTGAGGATATGGAAAATGGAAGTACAACTTTACCTTTTGATTCTTCCAATACCATTCATTCAACTTTCTTTTAAAAAAATGATTATTAAAAATTAGGGTTGATTAAAATATCTCACAGAAAATAGATTATCTTTAATTTTAATATAATTTGTTTAAACATAAATTTCTTTACTCCTATGGTCTTTCATTAACTAAGATCTCAAACATATGTAATTCTAAAGTGTTTGTCTTTACTAATGGACTATCAATCCTATTGATAATCTAAATTATATATTTAGGTATCTATACTTTTAAATATTTCCATGTATTATGTATATTTTCATGTAATACATATGTTTGTACATGTACGTGTATATTACCCTCTCACCCGTGTATCTTTGTTTTACATGTTTAATTTTGTAAACCTATATGTTTTATTATTAAGTAGTCATGATAATACACGTCGTAAAACATGTGACATCTATATTATTTAAGAATAACTGTCATCTGGTTAATTGATTTTTATAAATTTATGTTTATAAATACTAAGAGATGGCAAATGATAGATAAGTCTAAAACATAAAAAAACCAAATGCTATATGGTTAATATTATATGTAAGAAAATAAAATATCTAAAATATGGTTAAAGTTAAGTGATTAAATGTCTATTTAATTGAGTTTTGCAGATATGTATCAGGTTTTTTACTAAAACAAGTTTATTCCAATCTTTATAAAAACATGTTTATACACATGGAATATTACCTACTTTAAAAAAACCATTTTTATAAAAAAAAAGTTGATAAAAACAAATTTGATTTTTATATAGATGTCAAATATAAAATACAATAGTTCTAAATTTTGTGTTTTTAGACAAATTTTGCCATTTATTAAGTCAAAGAAAGCTAAAATTAATATTTAAAAAAAATGGATGTTCAAAATCAAAGTTTGATTGTTTCTTGTGATAAGTGGGTGGTATTAATGTGATTTTATGGTGTTTGAAAATTCCATGGACATCAAAGGTGGGTCCCAAAGGAAAAGATGGGATCCATACTCTCTCTCAATAGTCATAATAAATTGTGAATATATTATTTTTTTTAATAGTGGATTTCCGCGCGCTTCGTTGCGGGTTTTTTCATTATCGTTTTGGTTTATTACAGTACCAGTATGATATCGTTGTTACATGTTTTACATCGATTGAATATAATAAAAACTAATATCTATACCGGTACCGGTGTTGTTCGATCAATATCAGTCAGTTACGATAGCGGTATCGTACAGACACTCGATATAGCTTACGATATCAAAAAGTACTTTATTGTGAATATAACTTTATGGTCAAAGAATTTTATACTGTCACTTCGAGAAAACTATAAAAACAAATACGGTACCGTTACCAATGTTATTTGGTCGGTATATGGTTCAGTTTGTGATGATAAAAAAATCAATTATATATGGTCCGCTCGAATAGAACTATTATCAAATAGTATATAATAATAATAAGCGAATGGTGACGCTAATTACAAAAAAAAACTATACCGATATTATATGGTACAGTACTGATGTTATTGAGACAATATCAGTAATATCAAAAAAAGAAAATTAAAAGTTAATATTAAAAATATATTTAAGCTTAAAAGTAATATAGAAGTGTATATTAAAATATTGAAATGATAAAAGTATAAAAAAATCTATTATAATAATATTAATAATCTATCATAGTTATAATTGTAATTATAATATTAAATTAAAATAATAATAATAATGAAAAGAACTATATATATTATTTTAAAAGTAAATCTACTATTCATATTTACTTTCTATTTATATATATATATATATATATATATATATATTTAAAAAATATATTTAAGCTTAAAAGTAATATAGAAGTATATATTAAAATATTGAAATGATAAAAGTATAAAAAATCTATTATAATAATATTAATAATCTATTATAGTTATAATTATAATTATAATATTAAATTAAAATAATAATAATAATGCAAAGAACTATATATATTATTTTAAAAATAAATCTACTATTCATATTTACTTTATATATATATATATATTGGGATTCTCACGCGATTCGCTGCGGGTTTCAGCCATTATCTGTCCTGATTATTGTACTGCCAATAGGATACCGGCACTCGTTATAGCAAACGACACGTGGTTTACATCGACTAAAAACCACAAAAACAAATAGTTGTACCGGTACTGATGGTTGGTATCGGTCCGATTTGTTACACTATCAGTATTGTACAGACACTCAATATGGCTTACGATACCAAAAAAACTTTATTGCAAAATATAACTCTGTGTTCAACGAATTTTATAATAATGAAAAGAACCATATATATATATATATATATATATATAGAAAGTGAATATGAATAGTAGATTGTTTTTAAAATAATATATATATATATATATATAATATATAGGTAGAGGTTTATGTGAGAAAATCTAAAAGTGTGAGAAGGATAAGAAAGATTATGAAGGTGACATGTGTCCCTTTTTGTTTTGGTGTTTAAGGATATAATTGTAATTTAACTAATAAAATCTAATTATGGAATGAATATATGCAACCGATTTTTGGCAGTTATTGTAGGGATTTCCGAATTTGAAATAACACCCTAACTCATAAAAACATCACAACATGTATATTGAAGGCATATACATCTTATAAAGAACATAAATATAACTCATAAAAAACATCTTAACTCATAAAAACACCACATCATATATATTGAAGGCATACATCTTATAAAGAACAGAAATATAACAAAAATAACACCATAACTTATAAAAACACCACAGCAGTTATATTGAAGGCACACATCTTATAAAGAACACTCTAACATTGAATATAACAGAAATAACACCCTAATATAACACTAGTCAACACTTTAATCAGAATCAAGACAGAAGTAACACCCTAAATATATAAAAACAGAAATAACACCCTAACTCTTTGAAGGCAACAGAAACCTACTGAAGACACCAGAAACCACAGCAATGCAAGGACCTTTGTCCTCACATTAAATATAACAGGAATAACACCATAACTCATAAAAAACACCACGGCATGTATATTGAAAGCATACATCTTACTAAGAACATAATTATAACAGAAATAACACCCTACAATTAAAACACCATTGTATGAACATAGAAAAAACACCATGGACTAAAACATCCAAGCGAGACGTAATTTTTTTCTCTACATAAGTATACCAATATGGTACCCATATTAAAGATAAAAAAACACTCGTTATTATGGTGTAATTTTTTTCAAAAAAAGTTACGTATAAAAAAGTTATTGATGTTTAAAAAAAGGGGAAAACTTTGCATGTGTATTAATGTTAGCTTCTTAATTTAAAAATATTAAATTTACCTTTGTATCCTTAATCTATAAAATTAGTTAATTTAATATTCAACATTATTTATAGAATTGTCACTATGATCTCAACCATTAGATTAAATATTTAATGGTTTAGATTCTTTCTTATCCTTCTCACACTTTTATATTTTCTTCAATAACTATATATATATATATATATATATATATATATATATATATATATATGTATATTGGGATTCCCACGCGATTCGCTGCGGGTTTTCAGCCATTATCTGTCACGTTCATTGTACTGCCAATAGGATATCGGCAATAGGCATAACAAGCGACACGTGGCTTACATCGACTGGAAACCATAAAAACAAATAGCCGTACCGGTACCGATGGTTGGTATCGATTCGATTCGTTACACTACCAGTATTGTACAGACACTCAATATGGCTTACGATACCAAAAAAAACTTTATTGCAAATATAACTCTGTGTTCACGAAATTTATACTACCATTTCTAGAAAACTATAAAAACAAATACGGTATCTGTACCGATGTCGTTTGGTCGGTATATGTTCGGTTTGTAATGATAAAGGAATCAACTATATACATCTATTCGAATAGAACTTTTATCGAATTGTATATAATAATAAGCACATAATGACGGTATACTCTAATTTTTAATAAAGGTTATATTACATTAATGAGAAAACAAAAATGGTAATTAACGTCATTTTATAAAAAAAAACTAACTCAATGGCACTGATGTTGTTCGAACTGTATGGGTATTATAAATAAAAGAATGTGCTTACGGTTAAAAACAAATGTAATAGTAAACTATCATAATACTAAAATAAAAAAGCTATATATATTATTATAAAAATGAAATCATTTGATTATATATAAATATATATAGTGGGATCCCATGCGCTTCGCTGGGCCTTTCGTCATTATTGGTATGGTTCATTACAGTAACAGTACGAGATCAACACTCGGCATAACAATCGTAGTCAATCGACATGTTCTTTAAATCGACTGAAAACCATAAAAACGAATACTCGTACCGGTATGGGTGTTGTTTGGTCGGTATCGGTCCATTACGATATCGGTATCGTACAAATACTCGATATAGCTTAAGATACCAAAAATACTTTGTCACACCCCGACCCACAGCGGAATAAGAGTCGGGGCATAATTGGGTTATCACCAAAGCTCATGATTTTTACTAATATGTTTCATATATATTAAAGTCAAAATTACATTCTCAATAATCCAAGCATGTCCATACAAATACAAAGAAAAATAACCAACTAAACAATTCCAAGCTCTAAATCATTTTATTCTTCTAGGCCAACCCTATGTGTTTCTTGCTGCAGCTGGTTCACCTGCATCATGTGTAAAAATGGGGGTTTTTGAGTCAACATAAGTTGGCGAGTGAACCTTGTTAGATAAACATTTATTATTGATTTTCTTGTTATTTTATCAAGGAAAAATTGTGCATAAACATAAGTGAGCAAATGTAAATAATCAATCACTAACAATGACAATCACAAATTATACATACAATAACATATAATAACATACAATAACATACCAACATCATACAATAAATAACATGAATGAAACTGTGCGATCAAGGCTCAATCAAACGGAGCCGATCGTATTGCATGTACTGAAAATGATAAATGTCTGTGCGATCAAGGCTCAATCAAATGGAGCCGATCGTATGTTGGCACGCCAGGTTCACGCTCATAATGTAATGGGGAACATGCTCAACGCTCATAATGTAATGGGGAGCGGTGGGCCTATGAAATTTGCATGTACTAAGAATAATAAATTAAATCTAACAATAACCACACAAACAGTTGAAACAAGCTAAATACACATTTGTTCATAATATGATGTATGCACAATGATTTAAATATAATAAAAGGCAAGACACATGATACACCCCAAAAACGTGATTAAAACGGGGAATTTGTAAAGATTCGTTCACCTTGGGTGCGTTTGGTTGGAGGTGATGAGATGCGCACGAGTTGAAAGGATTGAACAACGAGATTTAACTAACCTAATAATAACGGAAAATATAGTAAATGAGTGGATTTTATTAATAATTTTAATAAGATTTTTAGATATATTTTTGTGAGTTTAAGGCTATTTCCTATCTTTAAAAACATTATTTTTAAGTATTTTTAATTGATTTTTAAATTAAATTAAATAAATAAAAATATAAAAACATGTTGACTTTTTGCGACCGTTGACCATTGACCGTTTGACTTGTTGACCGTTTTATTGTGTAATTGTATGCGCCGGGTGAGGCTCGAACCCGAGACCTCCCGTACACGTGCACGCAGCTCTACCAACTGAGCTACGTGTCTAACCCGAAATAATTATATATTTAATTATACTTATATACTAACTCAATTTATTCAAAATTCTTTTATTTTCAAAAATATTTTAAATCATCGAACCGGTGTCACTAACAGGTCTCGAACCCGGGACCTGTGCTATAACGTTACACACAGTCCACCGCTGGACTGTGTGTCTAACTTGGTTAATATTTAGATTTTTATTATACTTAACATCTAATGTGAGTTCATCCGGTTTAGTTAGAAAAACAAAACATTTTTATTACAGAGAGGGTGTGTGTATCAGGGATCGAACTCGCGGCGTGTGATTTGTATGTGCACACAGTCCACCACTGGACTGTGTGTCTAACCCGAGATAATACCCGTTTTTAATTAATCTTAACAACACTCACTACTTCGTCTTCTTCGTCTATAATACGGACAACGGTTATCTAACTGTTATTTGTTTAATTTGGTTAGCGAAAAATATGAACAAGTTGAAAGGTGATGAACGGAGAAAATTTGGGGAAAGAAAATACTGGAACAGGTCGTCGTTCACAAAACTCCGGCAAGGATCGTCGGTTCTGTTTATGAGCTTCCTCTGTTCGGGTCAATTATCAAATTTGATTGATTAGTTATGAAAGTGGGGTACTAAACAAGGATTAACAGAGGTTTTGAATGTTCATACCCGTGAGATTGAAAATTTCAGAAGTTTTCCGGCGAGAGCTGAATATTCCGGCTATGTCGTCTAGGATTGATTCTGATTGTTGGTTTGAGGTTAGTAACAGTTTATCAACGGACTGAAACAGAAATAGTCGAAGTATTTACCGTATTAATGAAGGTCTCGGTTTTCCGGCGACTTGCAGAGATTTTCCGGCGAGTAAAATAAACTTTTCTGATGAACTGAAAGTATGACGAAAGTGAAATGGCAGGTTTGTAGAATGTTTCTGAGTCGCGAGAGAGGTCTTTGATTGAAGTAATTCAGATATTGAATATCTTCGGTTATAAAACCGATCATCATCAGAATTTAAGTCAATTCAAGTCTGAATTGATTAGAATCGTCGGTGCATCGGTTATAAACCAGAATCCGCGAATACTCAACCGTTTTGGGACGGTTGAAAACCGATTACCGTTTCAGTTTGGCGCAACAGGTTGTTTCATGATTGTCTATAAGATTTATTTGTTTCATAGAGTTGACAGAAAACAACAAGTGGCGGAGTGGTTATGCGTGTATGTGTTAAGTTTTTGGAGTTTAACCCGGCTGACCCGGGTTCGAGCCCCGGCAGCCTCATTTTCTTTTTAATTATTTTATTTTTACTTTTTATCTATTATAACTTTTATGGTTTAGTTTGTTTATTAATTATGTATCATTAAAAATCAAAATCGACATAAATACGCAACGTGACATTTATAACTTGATATTCGATTACAAAACGGAGCGGGTTTGGAAACCCGTTTTTGACAAATGTTACATACTTTATTGCGAATATTATTTTATGTTCAATGAATTTTATACCGCCACGTTGAGAGTTCTATAAAAACGGATACCGTACCATTACCGATGTTGTTTGTCGGTATATATTCGGTTTGTGATAATAAAAAAATCAACTATATATAACATGTTCGAAAACTGATGTTGTTTGGTCGGTATATTTTCGGTTTATGATGAATTGATGATAAATAACATCAACAATGTATGACCTGTTCGAATATCGATGTTGTTTAGCCTATATATGTTCGGTTTGTGACGAGAAAAAGATCAATTATATATGAGCCGTTCGAGTAGAACTTTTATTAAATCGTACATAATAATAGGCACATGATGACGTTAATACTAAAAAAACTATGCTGCTGTTATACGGTACCAGTACCGATGTTGTTTAGACAGTACCAGTAATGTTAAAATAATAACATCGTTAAAAGTTCAAATTAGAGAAATATGTTTTAAGGTTAAAAGTAAATATAATAATAATTTATTAAAATATCAACCATGCATGTATCTAGATTTTTTAAACTAATAATCACATGTTATTAGAGGATTAAATAATAAAGAATTTTTTTAGCAAACGAAAAAAACACAAAAACCAAGTTGTGGTATACTGAGCATATATCCATATATCAACACATGTTTTACATCAATCAGAAACTATGAAATAGAATATCGGTACCATTTCTGCTAACATTGCTATTAGTACCTATGTTGTTTAATCGTAATCAGTTCAGTTCATCATGGAACCGGTTCATACAAAATTTATGCCAAAATGTCGAGTAAAAAAATTAAATTCAACTACGTATCCAGATTTGTTTTTAAAGTTAATAATCACAAATTATTAAAGGGTTAAGTAATAAAAACTATTATTTAGAAAAAAACATTATTAAAACAATAATTATTATTGGGCAAATATCATTCATGTCCACTTTCTATTTATATGTATATAAAATAATATTAAATTTAATATGTAAATAAATATTAGTTAAAAAAGGAAAACACTATTAAAAATACCATTCATGAAAATGAAATCACTACTCATAGAAGGTTTTCAATTATATATACTAGTAACTAGTAATATTTCCGCGCGCTTCGCTGCGGTTCTTTGGTCATTAGCGATACAATACTGACACTCGACCTAGCATTGCTAATCGACACGTTTTTTACATCGATTGAAAATCCATAAAAACGAATACTCATACCGGTACCGGTGTTGTTTGGTCGGTATCAGTCCGTTACGATACGGGTATCGTACAGACATTCGATATAGCTTACGATACCAAAAAAATACTTTATTATGAATATAACTGTGTGTTCAATGAATTTTATACTGCCACGTCGAGAATTTTATAAAAATGAACACGACACCGTTACTTATATTGTTTGGTCGGTATATGTTCGGTTTGTGATGATAAATAAAATCAACTATATATGACATGTTCGAATACCGATGTTATTTGGTCGGTATATGTTCGGTTTGTGATGATAAAATATCAACTATATATACATGTTCGAGTAGAACTTTTATCGAATCATACATAATAATAGGCATATGGTGATGTTAATAATAAAAAAACTTACAAATGTTATACAGTACCGATACCGAAGTTGTTCAAATAGTATCAGTAATATTAAAAAAATAATATCATTAAAAGTTAAAATTAAAGAAATATCTTTAAGTTAAAAGTAAATATAGTAATAATCTATTGTAATATTAAAATAATAAAAATATAAAAAAAGAAACTATATATATTATTATAGAAAATAAATTACTATTCATGAATAAAGAAACTACATATATTATTATAAAATTCAAACTACTATTATACTCACTTTTAAATAATATATAATATATAATATATAATATATAATATAATATATAATAATATTAAATACTAACAATAATTTGGTCGGTATATGTTTGTTCTGTGATGATAAAAAAATTCAACTATATACACCTGTTCGAGTAGAACTTTCATCGAATCGTGCATAATAATAGACATATGATGACGTTAACAATAAAAAACCTACAAATATTATATGGTACCCATACTGATGTTGTTAAAACAGTATCAGTAATATTAAAAAAGAATATCATTAAAATTAAAAATTAAATAAATATGTTTAAGGTTAAAAGTAAATATAGTAATAATCTATTTTAATATTAAAATTATATATATATATATATTATAAAAATCAAACTACTATTTATACTGACTTTTAAATTATAATATAGTATAGTATAATACAATATAGTATATTAATAATAATATTAAATAAATTATTTGTTTTTGAGCAATTTCCAACCCATTAAAATTAAATCAAATACTTATTAGCCAACGAAGTGTCTAAAATAGAACCCATCAATCTATTTTCTTGATGATGTAAAACTGTGGGCTTGTAAATATTAGGCATGCATTCCGAGGTTGTAAGTTATTGGGCCTACAAATAATGAGTATAATGGTCCTGGGTTGTATAAAACCTCATGTTTTGAAGTTAGTAATATAAATTGCTTTTGTTATTGTACTTTAACATCAATAAAAACCATCACAAAACCTTTAAATCTTTATATATAAACTAAATTTTAAATGAGAAAACATCAAAACCAGGGGTATTACTCACCATTTGTTATAGAAAAGTCTATAACATCACTTTTTTTTTTGACAAACTCATTCGATGTATTTACTTATTTAGTATACTTTTAGTTAGATCACGTTCAACAAGGGCTCTAAAACATCTAATATTTTTATATGATTTATGGCCCACTTGGTTCATGATAGCTACCTAAGTAAATTGTTAGTAGTCAACAATAGGGTGTATGTAGAGTTAACACACTTGTAAGAATAGTGGATGTATCAAGTCTTTCCATCAAAGCCAATAGGTTAGTTGAAGTTGCAGTTACCTATAAAATGTAGCATTTGTAAGAGTTGGAGGTTATCAATCAAAATAACAACTTTTTCCACTCTTAATGCTATCTCAACAAACTTAATCAATCCGCAAGAAGCATTCCCAAATTAGGGTTCTTTTGAACGTTAACATGCTCAACCATTGTCGATTCAATCTTGAGCTATATTCAGGTTGTTATTGTTATTCAAAGGAGGTTATTAATTGAAAGGTGACGAATCATAGATCGATCAACGGGTTCAAATGAATGTAAGAATCGAAGAAAACGCTAAGGCTCTTGAAGAATTGAGGAATATGATGACTAGATTATTGATCCAAATGACCCAGCTTGTTAACAGTCAAGCAGGAACAATGTCACATCCCGACCCGCAACGGATTATTGATCAAGGCATGATGATTGTCCAAAGCTTATGACAACTATTATAAATTTATAAATTTAATCATATCAAAATTAAAATGTCACATAACATAAAAATTCCAAATAACTCATACAATATCCATAGTCATGAAACATAAGATAAAATCCGATTTATTAATCTAAGGCGTGTCCTAATTCCTATGTGTCTACATTTTCAACTCATCACACCTGGTTGCCTGTATCATGCGTAAAAGATAGTTTTTTGGGTCAACGTAATGTTGGTGAATAGATCTATATTAATTTGCTTTATTATTTTTATAACGATTTAACACAAGTGTTGGTGTTAGTGATACAACCATAACAATTAACAATAAAATTAATTAACACAACCAAATATAATGATGCTACAATGCGATAATGTAGCAATGCGAGATTCAAGCCCCAAATAGCGAATCTAAAGGATGTTGGTGATATCTAGTTCAACCGATGGCCTTGGGGAATCGGTCAGCCAGTGGATCCACATGTGAAACAAGCGACACAAAGCGAGTAGACAAATATATACAAGTATACGTAACACATAGCGACACATTGATTTTGCATGTTGATAATTTAAAAAGGAAACATGGGGAACCATGACACATGACACACCAAAAAAATGTTTAAAGATAAAAAGGAGAGAAAATAGATCTACTAAAAGAATTTATAGTTTAGTAATTAAGCCCATACCTTATAATTTAACAATTTATGGTCTTTTTGGTATGAGGTAATGAAATGGAAAAGTGAATGGAATAGACAAGTTAATGAAACAAATCATTACTCTTCCATGGTCTTGTTTGGTTACCATGTGGGAAATGGAATGACTACTTTCTATTGTTTGGTAGGCAGAAAAAGACGAAGCAATAAACTTGGCGGTTAGTGGCGGCGGTGGGTGATGACGGTGGTCGTAGTGGGTGGTAGTGATGGGCGATGGAAGTAGCGGCGGGTGGTTGCGGCAGGCGGGTGGTGGCGGCGAAGGCGGTAGAGGGTGGCGGTGACACCAGTGGTCGATGGTAGGTGGCGGTGACGGTGGCGACGAGTGGCCTACTAATCACAATACTTTCATTCCCTTGCAATAGTCTATTCAATTTTGCCTCTTGTTCCTACGTATCAAACACTACCATTAGACTCATGTCTTATTTAACCAATTAGATGCACGTGTCTTTTATTTACCTATAACCCAATAACCAATTACCCAAAATTTTAAACTAAATAATAAACAACAATAAAAAAACAAACACGGGTAAATGTTAGTTTTTTTTATTATTCTTCAAACTTCAAAATTAAAATTTGAAATAACTACGTTAAAATTATGTGTACTTATGTGATTTTAGACTTGATTAAAGTTGTAATTGGGCGTGTAATGTTTTTATATGATTATACAATTTATTAAACTTTTATTATGATTTGGTATTATGTAACCCGACCTGGAAACTTTGCTCACATGTCAAAAATCCGAGTGGCAAGTACCGAAAGAATTGAACACCATAGAAAAAAATATTGGCTCAAGTACATTTCTTAACCGTAAAAAATTGGACCAATTACAAAATACACAACTTAATTTTTTTAACAACCCCTTAATTTCATATTTACCTTACACTTACCTCACATTTTAAGGGGATACACCATACCACTAGACCACTAGGTAGAAGTGCACAAACCGATTAATTTCAATAACTGGTTATACCGATTAATTTGACTTTTTGACTTTAACCATTTAATGCTTTAACCAGTTATTACTTTAATTTTAACTGTTACCGATTATTACTTTAACCGGTTTGCTTAATTAACCAGTTATTTTCGATTAATAACCGTTTTTATTACTTATTTTTTTGAATTTTTCGTTTTTTAGTTAATAGGTCTACCGGTTAATAACCAGTTACTATACTAAGGGGTTGTTTGACAACTTCTAAATGATTAAATTTTGAACCAATAAGAGGTCTGAACCATTAAGTGCTGAACCAGTAAGAGGTCTCTAAACCATTAAGATCTAGTATAATGCTTAACCGTTCAAAGACAAATGTCTGACCAATTTAGATTAAAAGTTTTAACCATTCAGACTCAGTATAATGCTTAACTGTTCAGAGGCAAATGTCTGACTAGTTCAGATTGAGTATAATGCTCAACAATTCATAGGCAGATGTCTCAGGCATCTGAACCAGTAAGATGGCTAAACCATTAAAAACATCATTAAAAACTAAACAAAGAACCACTAAATATTTATAACCGGTTACTAATATACGATAAAAATAACTACTAATCAGTTATTTATCGAAGAGTTATTAACCGGTTAATTTGGCATCTCTACCCCTAGTTCATGGGTTAATAGATAATTAGCATAGAGCATCAAGAATTGGCTTGTTAGGTAGCTTGTGGGTAGTAGAAGTGGTAAAGAAAAAACGGGGCCCAAAAGTGAAGCCCAAGAGGTGTAGTAGTAGTCAAAAGCAGAAGGCAGCAGCCTTTCGGAGACATCAAGGGACTGGCTCCATCGTACACATCGAACGATCTTCCTTTTTAACCAACACCCCTCTTCTTTATTTTCAACGCCCAAATCCATCAATCGATCTATACGCACCCACACACTCATGGCGACGTTTTCTTCATCATCATCGGCACAGTGTGCATCATCATCACCGGCTAACAATCGGCTTCATCATCATCGTACAGTCTCATCATCCTCGATTCGTCTTAAACAACGTTTTCCCAGGTGTTTTGCTGTTAAACAATCATCAAAAGCCCTTCATCTGCAACAAGATGGTTAGTTACTTTCTTTGTCTTACCTAATTTGGGTTTTTTTTTGTTATTTGAATGCAACATAGTTTGATTTTAGCTAACATGTACATGGGATTTGAGGATATAAGACACTAATTTCACAAGTTATAAATGGGGTTAAGTTTGTATGTCTATGAGAGCATTCCCAATACGATGTTTTAAAACGCCACATTATCGGGTTTTATTGTTGTTGAGCTTGTTTTTGGGTTGTCCGAAGACATTGTTTGTTTCTCCGAAGACGTTTCATTAAAAAAGTCTAAGCGACCTAGTGCAGATTTGGCATAAGCACTTTTAAGATCTAAGACCACCACCCATCGTCCACGGCCACCACCACCAGTTTGTTTAGAAGTCTACATATGTTAAAAAACAAACAACCTTCTTCTTGCATACTATAGAGGTTTGGTCCACCTCTTTTTCTGCAGATGTCGTCCTTAGACTACACACATTTTATCTCTTAAAAAACAAACTGCAGTCACTTTTGCTTGTTCCATCCAAAATGACTTTTTTGTGCATTTAAGTCCTTTAGGTTTGTGTTTTATTGCCATTTTTATCCTTGAGTTTGACTATTTATTGCAACTTTCGTCCTTTGAAATTTGGCTTATAAGGATGAAAATGGCACCTTAGAGACGGAATTTGCAAAAGTGGTCAAACCTCAGGGACGAAAATGGCGTTTTACTCGGTTTCTTTATTGGGTGGTTTTGTGTTTTCTTTGAAGAATGATTGTTTTTCTGATTTGGCAGCTGACTAGGCACGTTATTTAGTGTTTTTAGGTCTCCTATTGTGGATTGTCTGAAAATCCAATCTTGTTTTTATTTATCTGCTCATCATGATTCCAAATAATTTGATGATATTGAATTTTTGTCTTTACTGAAGATATCCGACACAAGTTAAAACACTTTCTTAGATATTGCAATATTACACTTGTCATGTATTGTATAAAAGTTATTACATTTGAAGCTTCAAACTATGGTTTATCAGTTTTTGTTCTGTTACGGACTAAAACCATTGCAAGGTACAAGACTTGTCCTGCATCGGTTGTATGGGCAACAAATGTGGGGTTTATATTCCCAATGGACTCTCATCGGTTAAAAATAAGCGGGTGGTTTCTACATATCCTATCGTATTTGTTAACTTTCTAATCTATGAACATGTAGATTATGTATGTGTGTGCACGCTTTTTGAGTGATTTGTTGAACTTTAGACCTAGGGTAATTAATAATATTTATTGCTACTGTGTGCTCATTGAGTCATTGTTCACGATTAGGTGCATCAACTATGAAAGTGTCGCCTGTTAAAGACGACAGTCCCGCTAAGATATTAAAAGATGGAATATTATCCATCCCACCTGTCACACCTCCTGAAGAAAGCATAGACAACGCTAAATTTGACTTCGACAAAGAAAACTCAACTGTTAGTATAACTGTGGTTGGTGCATCCGGTGATCTTGCAAAGAAGAAGATATTTCCCGCACTTTTCGCACTTTATTATGAAGGCTGTCTCCCAAGGTTCGTGCTCTTTTTTCATACCATAACGTTTATTTCAACTTTGTAATGATTATTATTTTTTGGCGATTGTTCATCAGCATTTCACTATATTTGGATATGCACGTAGTAAGATGAGTGATGCCGAACTTAGAACTATGGTTAGCAAGACACTTACATGCAGAATTGATAAAAGGTGAAGCGCCCGTTTGTTGCTTTTTTCGTGTCTTTTTTAAAAAATAATTTAAGGTGTACTAACGGTGATTGTCGGGTATTAGGGAGAATTGTGGTGAAAAGATGGATCAGTTTCTTGAAAGATGTTTCTACCACCCGGGTCAATACGACTCTCAAGAAAACTTCCTGGAGCTCGACAAAAAGCTAAAGGAGCATGAGGTAATGTATATGAAATTTAATGATTTGTGACATTGCTTTTAATAGCGCCCATAGCGAGCTCTATAGAAAATAACGTAGCGAAGTGCTCATTTATCGCTATCTGATTTTGGCGCCTCCATTGCGAGTAAATAGCGGGATTTAAGGTTTTTCTGTTTTTTTTTTTGGTTTTAATATAAATAACGATAAAATAAACGTATACAATAGCTGGATTTTAGTTTTTTTGTTAAATAGACGTATAGAAACACCATTTTTTGATATAGTGTACATATATAATATTTCTACAGTTTTCTTCTAGTGTATTGCTAAACATAAAATAGAGCCCACGATTCATCGCTATTGCTACGTAGCCTATAGGTTGCTTGTCACTATTGTCAGCTATTCGCTGTTAACAACTATGATTTGTGAGTTCATTCTTATAGGTTATAGACATGCTTTTAATTCACCACTTTGAGTTCATTGTTAGGTGATGTTTGGATATGTGCTCTATTAGTGATTACCTGTCAAGTTGTGAGGTTCCGTTTATAGTGTTTGGGTAACCTGCGTCTGCTTCCGATCGATGATTATTTAAGATTTAATAAGTTTTAAATAATATAGTTGATAATAGCTAGCGGCAACAAAAATTATTATTATTATAGGGTTTAGTAAAATTACTAATAGGCCATTTTTTATATATTACTTCTTCAAATGGTCAGAAATTACCGAACACTTAAGAGCATTAAATGTAATTATGACTTGAAAAGTCTGGTGTTTGTGCATTTTTCACAAGAATTATATATAGTTTGCAACCAAAAAAATCCATGCATGACTACTTGAAACGTTTAGCAGTATGCAAGATTTTAATTTTACAACGGTTGATTTTGATGCAGGATGGAAGGGTGGCAAACCGTCTTTTTTATCTATCAATTCCACCGAACATTTTCATAGACGCGGTTAAATGTGCCAGCACCTCCGCGTCTGCAGCAAATGGATGGACAAGGGTAATCGTCGAAAAGCCATTTGGTCGGGATTCCGAATCTTCCGCTGCATTAACGAGGTCCCTCAAGCAATACTTGGATGAGGATCAAATTTTCAGGTAGGTGTAATTATTTTAGTATAAAGTACACGGATGATCCCTATGGTTTGCCAAAATTTTGCATTTGGTCACCAACTTTCCCAAAGTACATAGATGGTCCCTGTGGTTTGTACTTTGTAACGCATTTAGTCCCCAACTTTTTCCAAAAGTAAATGGATGGTCCCTGCGATTTGCACTTTGTAACGCATTTAGTATCTAACTAGGACGTGCTAAAACCTTTACATTTGTTGGCTGGGGACTAAATGTGTTACAAAGTGCAAACCACAAGGACCATCCGTGTACTTTTTGAAAACTAGGGACCAAATCCAAAATTTGGGTAAACCACATGGACCATCCATGTACTTTACTCATATTTTTAATTTAACTTTTTATGAAGAAACAAAAACAAGACGTCGGTTTAACTGGATTTGTTATCATATTGCAGGATTGATCATTATCTTGGGAAAGAGCTAGTGGAGAATCTTTCGGTTCTTCGGTTTTCTAACCTGATTTTTGAACCCTTGTGGTCAAGGCAATATATAAGAAATGTGCAATTCATTTTCGCTGAAGATTTTGGTACTGAAGGAAGAGGAGGGTAATTATTCTTTTTCCCCTATCTATATCTTTACTTTATAATAAAAGAAAACAATTGGGGGCACGTGTCATCCATTGGAGCCATCTACCTTTTGATTTTCCCCCCTTTTTTCTCATACTTAATTACAGATACTTTTTTTAATTAAAGATATTTTATATTATTAATCAAATGAATTTAATATGAAATTAATTAATTATATTTTTTAATAAACCTATAATTTTAATAGAAAGCTTCACCAAGTTCATCATTATGTTAGTTTAAATGTATAAGAAAAGAATAATGATGATAATTGTTTTATGAGTGATTTATAAAGTTCTTTAAATATTTAATGTGTTTGGATGGAAAGAATAGTAAAAATACAATATATTAAATAATAAAAAATAGGTGGTATTATAAAATCAAAGTTAATACCGTTGAAAGAAATAATGTTTTAACAATTAACTTAACAAAATTTATAATTGTCACCTCTATGTTTTTTTTAAATACATATCTTGACGGCTGTATATGTTAATAAATTACATTATATTTATCCTGTTAGTATAATACATGGGTTTATATAACATTACATTTATTAACCCGTGTAATACACAGGATTGTAACCTGGTTTTTCATGTAGCAAAGTCATGTTTATGCTTGAGGAATATCTGTTTACATTGTATATTTTTGCTCCTTTTTAGATACTTTGACAACTACGGAATTATTAGAGACATTATGCAAAATCATCTGCTTCAGATATTAGCCCTTTTCGCCATGGAAACTCCTGTCAGCTTGGATGCGGAAGATATCAGAAACGAAAAGGTTCACATTAAATTATTATATATTTATACGATCTTAATATATGTATATATATTTAACAAACTTTTTTTTTATGGTTTACAGGTAAAAGTTCTACGCTCCATGAGGCCTTTACGTCTTGATGATGTGGTAACAGGACAATATAAGAGTCACACAAGAGGGGGTGTTAAGTACCCTGCTTATACCGATGACAAAACCGTACCAAACGACAGTTTAACACCAACTTTTGCTGCGGCTGCTCTTTTTATCGATAATGCTAGATGGGATGGAGTGCCCTTTTTAATGAAGGCTGGAAAGGCTTTGCATGACCGTAGGTTCGTAAATAAAAAATGTTATGATGCATTGAGTTACAGTATTTAACATGTGGTATGGTGATATTATCATACTTCTTTTTTTTTCTTTTTTTTAATGGAGTAAAGTATATGGATGGTCCCTGTGGTTTACCAAAATCTTCGATTTGGTCCCTAGCTTTCCAAAAGTTCAAAGATAGTTCATGTGGTTTGCACTTTGTTATGCATTTAGTCCCCAACTTTTTCCAAAAGTACATGGATGATCCCTGTGGTTTGCACTTTATAACGCGTTTAGTCCTTAACTTGGACATGATAAATCCTTTAGATTTGTTGGTTGGGGACTAAATGCGTTACAAAGTGCAAACCACAGGGACCATCCATGTATTTTTGGAAGGTTACGGACCAAATCCAAATTTTTGGTAAACCATAGAGATTAGAGACCATGTGTGTACTTTACTCTTTATAACGTCTGGTTGACTTTTACGAAATTGGTAAGTTTCTTTAGTTGACCCGTTTTATCATGAACAGATTGAAATCGTTTTCTATACTTTCTTATATAGTGGGGTCTAATTATCATGAACGGATTGAAATGTTTTCTATACTTTCTTATATTGTGGGGTCTTATTTATATGTCTTGAGGATAATGAAGATGTGATCGCGGGTCCAAATTTTGTTTGTTTTTAGCCTCTTTATTATCGCATAAAGTAGATGTGACTGCGGATCCAATTTTATATCGTTTAACGCATTTCTAAATTCTTTCAGGGCTGAAATACGAGTGCAATTTCGACACGTACCCGGTAATTTGTACAACAAGAATATCGGAACAGATCTTGATCTAGCAACAAACGAGCTTGTTATTCGAGTGCAGCCCGATGAAGCTATATATCTCAAGATCAATAACAAAGTCCCTGGTTTGGGGATGCGATTGGACCGAAGCAACCTTAATCTTCTCTACGCAGCAAGGTAATCTTTTTTTATGTCAGAGTAACATGCCATTTTCGTTCCTGAGGTTTGGCCAGTTTTGTGACTTTCGTCTAAAGGTTTGTTTTTTCGCATTTGGATCCAAAAGGTTTGAAATCTTGATATTTTTCATATGGCTTGTTAACTCCACCTGTTTTCTCCGTTAAGTCAGGGGTATTCCCGTCAGATGCGGAAAAAAAACCTTTGGACGAAAGTCATAAAACTGGCCAAACCCCAGGACACAAATGACATTTTCCTCTTTATATTATCTACATGTTACAAAAATGGGGCCCACAAATTATTATTATTATAATTATTTTATTTTAATTTTTATTGTTGAAACAGATACGCGAAGGAGATTCCGGATGCATATGAAAGACTTCTATTAGATGCAATTGAAGGTGAAAGAAGACTTTTTATACGTAGTGATGAATTAGACGCGGCTTGGTCGTTATTCACTCCTGTGCTAAAAGAGCTCGAAGAAAAGAAAATTGTACCGGAATATTACCCGTATGGGAGCCGGGGTCCGGTTGGGTCCCACTATCTTGCTGCTAGATACAAGGTTCGATGGGGCGATGTTGGTTCAGAGCAGTGATCAAGATCAGTACCGTATCATGTGTTTTTGTTTCTTATATGCAAGATTTTGATTGTGGGTGAAATGTTTAGATGTTTAGGGGTGTATGGTATAAGGAATCAAGTAACAATAAGCCAAGAAATATGTTATTGCATGTCTTCCATTTTCAGAACTTTAATGAAGGAGACTTCTTTTGGTTTTTTATTGTTGCATATGCCTTTCCATTGTTGGCTAACTGATCTAGCATTCCTGAGTTGTTGCGAGTTGAGATCCGGAACGCATCATATAAACAACTTGTTAGAAGTTGACTTGAAAGCGGAGCTCGCCAGCTCGGGACTGACACTTATGTCAGTGAACTATATCAAAATAAGTGTGCATAACTTGCAAGTATATTTACAACATGGATGCATGCAAGTAAGTGTGATAAGTGAGAGATAAGAGGACCTAATCTCTGTGGACTTGTTTCACTTGTTTGGACCTAATAGTATATTTTTTGGGTCCATGTATATAGCCCAATTTAGGACATGCATCATTGTCCCCAGTGTAGGGTGATATAGTTTTAACCATAGTTGTCCAAGACGTAAATGGTGAGCCTTAGTCCTCAACGCAAGGCACCTAAAGATAAGGGCTTTTAGACATGCTTACTCTTCTTTAAGGCTAGTTAAAGTTATTTTAGGTTGTTTACAGGCTTGTTTAGGGTTGTTATAATTGTTTCAGGCCCGTTTAAACCTGTTCAGATGATTTTTTTGCTAGAATTTCGTTGAAACTTGGCTTGAAAATGCACCAGGGGGCCTGAAAGTTGGGCTTTTGAGGCGAAGCGAGAAGGCGGTGTTGGGCCTGAAAAGTGGGCTTAGGCACGCCTCACAATAGAGGTTTTAAGTTTTAACTACAATATACTAAACTCGTGTTCTTCATTGTTTTTAAACTTTATCTTCATTATCCGGACACGAATGATATGTTAGGATGCGTGATCCTGATGGGGACAGATAATCGAACTTCAAGTATGTTTCTGAAAAAAATTGTATTAATTCATGTAATCCAAATTCATGTCTAAGTGGGTTGTTACCAAAAAATCATAATCAAATTGTGACCATTTACTGAGTATAGTCCTAGTTGGCCCGGTCCAATCATTTTGGGCCCAATACATAAAAGCTTATCAACACTTGCCACAACGCTACAACGCCCTTTCCGCAACTCTAGGGTGGATTGACGTCAACTTTTTTCGTAGTTTTAGCGTCGTAACACGCCAAGTTTAATACTTGTCATCAACTCGTAACCAACTAAACCGACACCACGTGAATGTCCACCGCTGTAGATACACACCCGGACTACATGTCCGGCCACCGCACACTCAAATGACCCCCCACTAAACTTGACATGATAAATGTCCGGCCTCCACATAGGACGCATATTAAAAGACGCGTCTAGACCGGATGACGTCACTCAATGAGCAAGTATAAATACCCTTCTCCAAGTACATTTCAAGTACGATTTTTCTCTCTCTGAACCTTCGTCTTTATTTTCTCTCTCTAAACAAATACTTATCCTCACGTCAGAGGGTGGTCGCAGAGTGACACTCCCACCTCTGCGACGAGCATAACGGTTTGCTGTTTGTTCAGGAACGCTTTCTTGCATGTTTTAAGATCTAATTCATTTGGTCGGATTCCGGCCAGTGTTTGGATCTTCAACCGCAAAGCGCGAGGTAATCCCAGTGTGGTATTTAAAATCCACAAGGAAAGTCCACATATTCCTGGCTTATTATATGACATTGAAACATGTTTGTTCATCCACTGTCCTTCCTCTTTAATGTTTATATATATATATATATATATATTTACAACATTAATCACTCGTTCAAAGCTCACCATTTACTTTCCCCCTTGTGCAAATAATAAACTCATTTTATATCAAACAAGAAAGTGTTTATAGGTTTAATACAAGTTTTTGTACTAATAATTCATTTTTACTTATATCAAATTTAATGTTTTATTGTGTGGATAAATGGTGAGCCTGTTATACCAATTGCACTACAATGGATCCACATGGTACAAGTATAATTGATAGAAGAAATACACTGACATTTACGTACTAGTGAGGGTACAACTCTTGTGCTTTGTACAGTTTTATATTAACTTTATAATTATTTCGTCTGCAAATCATAAATGTGTATTTCTTAAATTATCAATAAAAAGATTGTAAATGTATTCATTTGTTAAGTTACACTTGATCTTGTTAATTTAGTAGGCCAGAAACTTGTACCATATGCCAATTACAATAAAGTGGTAAACGGGCAAAAATGGAGCCGCAACTCTGAACTCCCCCTTTGAAGGTGAAAAGTGAGTAAACGTTATACGAGGATAAATCGGTAGCTCAAAATCCAAAAACGCAATTATTTGCGATTATTAGCAGATAAATATATTCTATTAAATGATCGCGTTTATGATTTTCTTAAACCAATTTCATTATGCCAGATTTGCACATGTAGTTGTGATGTGTGATGGTCTTGTATGTTGTATGTGACATGTAAATCATCATTTTACCAATAGTCGATTTCATTCCATTATGATTTATAGTCAAGCCTATAATCGATCAATACTTCAAAGTTTTAGATTCCATAATCAAACGATTTTGATAAGACGTACTCCTTTTAAATAATAGAGGAATTTGGTTCAGTTTATTTAGAACAAACATTGATTTTGTTGGAAATCATGTCTTCTTCAACTTAATCAAACAATAGATTTAACAAAAAAAAAACAACTCTTTGATTAATATAAAAGTTGAAGATGCATAAATCCTAACCTATAACTCCTATTTATAATACTCCTAAACCTAAAACTATAAAAAGAAATTATTCTCCTAAATAAACTTCTTACCAAATATATAATTATTTAACTAACAATTTAATCCCTAAACTATTTAACTTTACAAGATTAACCCAATAGTCACCCCCTTAATCTTGTAATGTTTCTCCAAGGTCTTGAATACCAAGTGAAAACCAAAGTTCTTCCACCTTAATCCGTGGTCTTCAGTGTTCTCTTTGCATCAACATCTTTGCAAGCAACCGACACAACACTGCACCCCTTGTTTTCTGACTCCTTTGGTTTTATACCCAAAACTTGTTTAAACACTTGAATCATCAACCACAAACAAGTAAACATCCTTTTTCTTCAACCTTGATCAAGTCCGCTACTTCACCACCTTTGAAGTCTGTGGTTGATCTGATCTAGTATTGCACTACACCTGGGTTTTCTCATTTGATCATGCTTGCAATCAGTGCTCCTTGATTGTTACGGTGTTGCTGTTGTTGATCACAACCTCCTCGATCACTACAACCTGCTGCTGCCGTTTGACCAACAAACCCTCTTGCACCTGCAAACCTCCCAAATTGATAAACCGCTCTGATACCATTTGTTAGAAACTAGACGCTCTTTAACTTAATCAAACAATAGATTTAACAAGAAAAAACTCTTTGATTAATATAAAAGCTGACGGTTCATAAAAATTAACCTATAACTCATTTTTATAATACTCCTAAACTTGGAGAACAAGTAACCTAAAGCTATAAAAAGAAATTATTCTCCAAATTAAAACTCCTTACCAAATATATAATTATCTAACTAACAGTTTAATCCATAAACTATTTAACTTTACAAAATTAACCCAATAGATTTTAGACTAGTTTAAGTTCAATATCACCCAATAGATTTAATCCATAAACTATTTAACTTTACAAAAATTAACCCAATAGATTTTAAACCAAAAAAAAAAAAAAATAAAAAAACCCATTATCAAAAAAAAAAAGAGCCAAACTATCGATTTCTCGGATAGTTTGACCCGAACATAATATCGTCTTCAAGTAGTGCATTACAAACATGGGTGTTCTTCGGGTTATCTTTTCGGGTTTTTGGCTAGGAAAAAGTGACCTGATAACCGACCCATTTAAAATTTACGTTGTTCGGGTATGGGTTCTTCGAGTTCGGGTTAGTTCAGGGGTTGTTCGGTTTTCGGGTTTAGATGTAAAATGAAAAAATTAATGTTTTTTCACAAATATCATCAAATATACCATGTTAAAAAAATCATCACAATTCAAACATAATTTAACAATATGGTAAAGATAATATTCAAAAGTCCCAAAATTTAATGTTTCAAATACAAAAACACCCCAAATCAAACCGCATCTATAAAAAAAGACAATTAATGTTCGGGTTTTTATTCGGATTTTGGGTTTTTGATTGGGAAAAAGTAACTCGATAACCAATCCAATTAAGGTTCGGGTTAGTCGGGTTTGCGTTTTTCGGGTATTCTCTAATTCAGGTTAGGTTTCAGATAAAAAATGACAACCCTAATTACAAACTTGTACATTATACACACCACATGGATTTCATTTACCATTATAGTTTTCGAAAACACCAAACAATCAACAATATTAACATATTTGTTTGTGTACCCTTAATCCAAACCAAACAAAACATTAGACTATGTATTATGGATTCACGCTCAAGCGCATGGTTAATCAAGTCAACACGTCATCGCACCACTTTTACAAGATTTGGGGCAAGTAGTGATTGGGCGTGACAAGAGTCACGCTTCGAAGGGCGTAGTGGGGACACATAAAGGTGACGAAGTGGGTTCGGGTTTGGTGGATACGACAACGTTTTTCCCAATCATCGAGGGACTTCTCCAAAACCCGGTTTCCGAAAACTTCTCCCACATCTCATTCTCAAACGCCACCACATCTTCATCCACTTCCATTGTAACAAACCGCTCCACCGTCTTCGCCACCGCCACGTCATCTTCGCCGAGAAAGTTTCTCCGACCACCGCCGCGCATCATCAACCTCCGCCGTCTCCTCTTCCACATCGCGTTCCGGCACAGTCCCGCCGGAACCTTATACATCGTCAACACCATGAAATCAACCACCGCACAGGGAACACAGCAGCACACCGCCACGATCTCCGCCGTGGTTGTTCCGACGACCTCTCCGACGCGCTTGATTCGACGCGGTGAATGCGGTTGCAGCAGTTGCCGGCGATCTTCCGGCGAACGGCGAGGAACTAGTTGCGGTTTGGTCATCGGAATGTGAGTCGAAGCGGCGGAGAATGTAATGCGGTGGCCGGAGATTGTGGTGGTTTAACGACGGTTATTTTGGGGGGACGTTAGGGTTGGTATAAAGAGATTTGACGGAGGTAACGGAAGGTTATGTGGTGTAGGGTTGGGGGTGACGCATTATTTCACGGCGATTACTCCGCCGTTGTTTGCTTGTGAGGGAGAAGAAGTCGGGTGTGTTGGTTTGTTTTGTATGTTTGATAATTCATGCATGTACTTTTATTTTGATTTTTATGATAAGAAAAACAATTTATGTTATTTAAATTAAAAACTAGTGTTTAACACCTGCATTGCGGGCTCGTAAGTCGTAAAACCGTGCTAAGTAGTAAGCAAACGACGTCAAAAAATTGTAAAACAAAAACATTAATCTATACTGACACGTGACATAAAACGTAGGGTATAAATTGCAAAACAAAAATGTGAATTTATACCGTCATGTGACGTAAAACGTCAACAAATATAAACACAAACTTATATTGTAAGTTGGCATAAAATATAGATAAACTCAATTGTACCGAAAAAGCTTTAACACAACAAAAAAACACAAAACTTGAAGACCATATAAACCATTTTAACTAAAAAACAATAAAAGAAAAGGAAATTCACTACAAGATAAAAACTATAAAAAAATTATAGAGGTAATACATCAATTCTTATTGTATAATAACAAACAAAAAGTTACACCTTCTCAACTAAGAGTATAACTAACTAAAGCATGGAATACCAACAAACCTAAATGTACAAAATTATATGCCTAGAAATGTTACAAATTTATATTATATAAATAGAATAAGACCACACGGTGACGTCGAAATATGATGTTGTTGTCAGTTCACATCCACCAAACCACCTCGCGCCCCATGTTATGAACGACTTTGTGTGTGAGGCGAGAGATTTTCCACCAGTGTGGAAGGCAAACGGCTAAACATCGTGAACAGTTGGTATTAGTGGGTTTAAACTAACCGTTGAACGACTAGTTTAAAAAAACCCCATATATAATCACATATTTCTCCCAAAAACCACACATCAAAGCATCTATTTCTCTCTTCCCAGCTACATTTCTCTCCCATATTTAACAAACTTTTTAAAACATGGAAGGCTCAAGTTTTTCATGTTATTCTTCTTCGTACACGTCTGAGCTTAAAAATTTTATTTTATTCTTGCAGTTTTATTACAAATTTATGTAGTTTTATTTTAAGTTTATGGATTTTTTAAATAGTTTTTTAAAAATATATAAAGATAAAATAATAACAAAAAGTGTGTGTCACGTGTCGAATAACGCCAATTTTCCACACCCCGTCCCACACCCCCCGTTTTTGCACCACACCTAATTTCTAACGTGTGCTCACGCGTTGTTCACATGTCGCATACCGCCTTATTTTCAAGCCCCTCCACACCATATAGTCTAAAGAAGGAAAAACCTATACTTCAATTCAGTGTGAAAAGTAACCATTTAAAACGTGTTTCGTGGTATCCAACCAATTGTAGAGAAATGTAAAATAATAACCAAAATAATATCAATTGTGTTGAATTTTCTATAACTATGCTAATGAGTAATTAGTATTTTTTATCCTCTTTTGTTTTCAATGTGCTTATATAAATATCCACAAAGAAAAATGTTGATATAATTCACGTATGCGTTAAAATCAATTATCTGGTTTAATTTACATGTGCTATTACAGTTCAAAGTGCTACTTTTATTTATGTATGTGTTAGTTTAACCTTTTTAAGTGCTAAAATCTATTCTCACGGTTTTTAGGACAAATATGGTTCGTACCGTAACCATCCGCTAGATCTTTCAAGCTTTCAAGTGTGTCCTATTGTACCTTGCTAAACAGCGCTAGTTTCTTTTCTTAACGGATTGTAATGAGCTAAAAATGATAGTTATGGAACTTGATTAAGAACATCATGATAGTTAAGTAGTGTGTTTCACAATCAAAAGATTAAGAATTTAAATCCTGTAGTGTATGTGCATAAATCATTAATGTACTCATTCTAAAAAAATTATGAATTGTTAAAAAAAGTAGAACCTCACATAAACAAAAAGGGTCGACAATTAAGACTTAATTACTCCTCTTGGTTATTTTATGAAAAACGTTCTAGATCACTTCCTATACGTTATGTAGTGTACACAGTCCTTGGTGATCACGACGTTAAGGTTCGAAATAGCCGTTAGTGGTTAGTACAAACCACTTCTTTCTTTGACCAAAACAATTGATAAAATCATAGTAGAACATTTCACTCTTGTTATGTCACTCACGCAATCACAACATGCAATAACATCACCGAATAATCATATCTAACGACAATTATAACTGCCATGCCTACATATTTATGCATGATACTTATTATATGATAATTTGTTGATAAATTTTTTACTATCACTATGACTTTAGTTTTAGTTTTTTTTTTTGGAATTCCATGTAATTTATCGGTGATAAGTGAAGAGATGTCGTCGGACGAAGTTAGTTTTCTAGTAGTGATATGATTAGAAAAATTAGTCAAATAACATACTAAATTTTATAAATTTTACAGTAAAAAAAGTAAAATAATATTACACATATCTGAATATATTTTGAATTGACTTTTAACATCTATCCTATCTAATAAAGTTTATAATTAGGGGACACATGGCATCCATCTAGGGGCTCTATTTTCGATTAAACATGTTGATTTCATTATTCGATCTTTAGAGATCCTATCATCATCTCTCCAAAATCACGGTTAGATCATGAATATTTTTGATTAAACTTGTTGATTTCATCATTCGATAACTGTCAATATTCGTTTAGATTGTTCACTGATTTGTTTTTCATTCTTCATGACCTAGGGTTTGACGTCTTCGACCTGTTTACTTCTTTTACATCCCAATGTCATCAACAAAAAGGTATGATTCCAATATTCAATAATTATTCAGATTTGTATGTTCATTTGAAAAACATCCAAACCATAATCTATCTTTTTATCTTCTCTAGCAAGATATCCACACATAGTGAACTTGGTTCCTTCACATAATCAATTGATCATTCACCATCAACAACATGAAGATCTATCATTCTTTAACATTTAATGTTCGTTTTAATAGTTGATCGATTTGATTTTCATTCGTTATAACCTACGATTTCTTGATCTTGGGTCTGTTTTGTTGAAGATCTGTTAAATGTCGTCCACATCAAGGTATGATTCCGTTTTTTATTTATTGTTCAGATTTTGATTTTATCGATTTTGTTTGTATATTGTGGAAAACCATAAGGTTGATCGAGTTGTCTTACTTGATCTTTTGTTTAAATTTTTTACCAGATCTGTGTTTTGCATATTTTGTTTAAATATTTTAATTGTTCTAAGATTTTTTCGTGTATTACGCCTTAATCAGACTGCAGATTGTGAGATTAGGACTACTATGATTTGCAAGCTAATTTAAATTGCTTCTGAGAATGATGCAGGCAAGTTTATATTGCTACTCAGTATGATGTACTACATTTTGGTGTATGATAGTTCTCATAAATGAATATCGTAACTTCAAAAATAAGTTTTAGAAACATACTAAGTAGAGAAACAATTCACATTGTAAATTAGTTCAAAATTTTAGCTCATAAGGTTTTATTTTATTTGTTTTAGGCAACTGGAACATATTTCTTTTCCGTCCAAAAAATAAATATTCTATTGGCTCTCAGAAGCAGGTATAAATTTTCTTTGGATGCATGTGCTCGATGATATGTATGTACGTTATTCCAGATTAATAATGTTCAATGATATTACAAACTATAACAGTTTTGAGGGGGGCAATCTATGATGAAGTACATCAGAAAATAAACACCTGGATTTACCAGGTAATTAATGATTTCATTTAACAATATTTTTTTTGTTAACTTTTTTAATAAATCCATGGATTTAATAAATCCATGGATTTATTACTAATATTGAGGTTTTTTCATGCTTGGTAAATCACTAGAGTGCATAAAAACAAGAAACATATCGAAGTCGAATTCGCTGTGAGATCAAAAGTATTTGTTCTTTTAGTTTGTTTTTGTTTTACGAATATGTATATCACTAATAATATTATTTGACCTTTTCTTAATTTAATTTCTTTAGATGTTACAAAGTTAAAATACTTCTTGTGAATGACTTAAAAGGTTGATAAACAATATTAAAAGTTATAACTACATATGTTTATAATGGTTCTAAAATACTTCTTGTGAATGACTTAAAGGTTGACAAAAAAATATTTAAAAGTTATGTCACCATATAATTACAAAGATTTATGATGGTACCGTGTAGGTTACCTATCCCACCCATCTTGTATTACTTTCCCATTCTCCAATTGAGTTTTTCTTACTATCTTCTATGTAAATTAGTAGAGATTGATTACCATTTACATTTTTTTCTGTTTCATAATTACCTACTCTTTGGTAGAGATTGTTAAATGGCTCTTATTACTACTCTAGGCCGGATTCCTTTAAATTTGTGTATACTTCATTAGAAAATGTCAATCCCCAAACCGGGGCATCTAACAAAACACGACTTACATAATTACAAATAATTACAAAGTTACAAGAATTCTCCACGAGAGGGACTTACGTTTCGATCTACTCCTAACCCACAGAAAACCCATCGACTTGACCTTGGCAATGATATCTTCCACTTTGGGCTCTTTGTTGTTAAACTTCCACTCTTCCATAAAGTCCAGTAGGCTGTAACTATAATGCCCTAAAAAATACTTTTGGCTGGATCCTTGAGACCCACATGGTTGTGGACTTCTAACAAATCTCTAAAAGTGAAAGCAATATATCTGGACCCGACACCAGGCACTGATATGTTGCCACAAGAGCATTGCGCATACACAGACTGTGAATAAGTGTTCTACCGTTTCTTCGCTGCAAGCGCGCAACGGGCACGCCACTTCCTCAATCAAAATGTTCCTGTTTACGAGAGCCATGGCTGTTGGGATTCGGCCCATTTCAGCCCCCCACGCAAAAATATTTCACTTCAACAGAATCCAACGACACCAACTCATCACATAGTTGTTACTATGATCCACACCCTTGGCCAACAAATCTCTATACTTATAGTTTGTATTAATGGGCAACAGCGATTTAAAGGATTTATAGTCGTTGGAGCTCGGTAACAAACGGGAAAAATATGAAATGCTCGATGGTTTTTTAGGTGTTCCTAAATGCATGTCCGATGTTCCTGTGGATTGATTATGGTGAATTTTAAGTTGAAGAAAATCTAAAACTCAATGTCTTTAAGATTTCAAGAAATTTACCTTATTTTTTAATTTATTTTTTCATAACCAGTTTCTTTTAATAATTGCGTAAATTATAATCCAAAATTGTTAGAATGATAAAAAAAATTGTAAACATCAAAGAATGTACAAAACTCTCATCCAACACTCATAAGAGAACTTTAATGATATTCAAGAATGAATGCATACACACACACACACACACACACATATATATATATATATATATATATATATATATATATATATATATATATATATATAGTGGAGAGTTAAAATGAGAACAAAAACTTTATAAGAATAAAAAGAATAACTTTTAAACTAATAGAAATTCTCCATTTACTTCATTTAATGTGTGTATTTATTGTTATGAAAAAGTGAATATAGGTAAACGTATAATTGTCATTAATTAGCTAATTAATTAAACTTGTAACTCATTTTTTTCATATACTCTTTCAAGATAAAATAATTTATGGCGTAGGGCAATTTTCGACACGTGTAGGATAAATTTTAGTATGTGTAGGATAAATTTTAAAATGTGTAGGATAAAATGTTTTTGGTTTATTAATGAGAGATAATATAATTAATGAGAGGATTATAAACTATTTAATGTTTTACCATTATGCTCTTTCTTCTTTTTCTTCTCAGATTAAATTTATTCTCAAAGGAACCTTCATATATATATATATATTACAAATCATTTAAAATTTGTTGAAACACGAAATTGGTGTAAAAATTTAAGGTAGTCTCGATAACCAGTATCTTTTTAGAGTATGGCAAAATTAGTGTCAACCGTGACTCAATCAAGCAATGCGTTGAGACTTAAGAAATAACTAAAATCTTTAATCTTGTTCTTCATTTAGTGTCATATGGAACTATGCTTAATTTGCTATTGTTGATTGAGGAGTCTCTAGGTCAAAAATCACCCCAATAATGAAAAGTGAAGAAATTAAGTGATATTCTAGAAAATCTTTCATCCCACACTAATAAGAGAAGTAATTAAGTGATATTCAAGAAAATATGTACCTCTTTAATCTTGTTGAAACATTTTCAAAATTTAAGTGTTATGCGTGACTCAATGAGGTTGGGATCAAATACAAAGTTTTCTAAAAATAATAAGTCGTAAGAAGGGTATCAAACAGACTCCAATTGACCCCATTCAAGCGACATAGGAACCGTCTCATCAAACTCTACGATGTGAGATTTTAGGTTTTTGTTTTTAGATGTTTAGCTTGTAGATTTTAGACTTTTTGTTTACATCAATGTGTCTTTTTATTTATCATTGTGTCTTTTCTATATTTGCTTCATTGTGCATTTTTGTGACTTATTGTGTCTTTTTTTTGACATTGTGTTAAATTCGGCATTATGTTATATTTTGCTCGACATTGTGTTATATTTTGTGATCCACTGTGTCTTTGTACACTTCTTATTTTTACAATCCTTTGTAGAATAACTTTATCCGACACAATGAAGGAATCTATCGAGAACTACTTATTAATCATGTTCATCATTTAAGGACATGGATATATGCTACTACTATTGAAGGTTGAGGGAGTCTCTCTTTTTCTCATATTGATGTTTTCTCCAATTGATCATAACATAACATGGTAAATAACATCCAATCAAGCTAAATTAACTGTAAGTAACTACCATGTCGAGACTTTTATAAGTATACTGACTGGAAAACACGTTACATAAAATAATATATTACCATGCTGCAGTATTATCACTAGCTATAATCTAATTATTTTAATAATCATGGTTTTACCACAAGGTTGAATTTGTTGATCAAGTCATCATGTCCATAGGACCATAACCTATACAGGTGAACTACTAAATAACCTAGACGGCACTATAAATATTATAATTATTAAATTATCATGCAAGCTATATATAATAAATTAATAACATAAAGACTATTTCAAAGTTGACCAGGTTTATTCTGGTCGTGGCTTCTTCAGTACCATATATAAACATGCTCTATAGATTTGCAAACATCAAACATCAAGCGAATCAAATATCGATAAACCACGAACATGACCGCCTCCGCCACCACCACCACCGCCACGAAGTTGCAAGGACTGCAGGGTCCAACACCCTCACCTTTGATGATAAACAAGAACTCCTCAAAAGTTTTCAAGCAAAGTAACATGAATAACCGAAACCACAAGCAAGTAAATAGAGGTGAAGGCTATAAACCTCGGGTGAATATTGTTTATCTAAAGCCACCAAAGGTTGTTCATGTGCACCCTCATGAGTTCATGACCACGGTTCAACGACTCACTGGAAAATTGACCGCTTCGTCTGGTGCTTTCGAGTATAGCATTGACATGGGTATGTGATGGAAATCATGGCTAAATGAACAAAGAGAGATGTTGCCGTTGAAACTTGAACACTGAAATCAAACGTTCAACAAAATTAGTTTTGTTTGTAAACAGTAAACATTAGAATTGTTTTTTTTTAATTAATATTTGTGTGAGAACTTGGTAGATAGAACAAAAACAAAACAATAATCAAATGCACAAAAAGATGCATCGGTTTAGTATTGTCGCTATCAAGTAACTTGTGAGTATGATGATTTATATATTGAATGACCTTTTTTGAATTTAATTTCTTTAGATGTTACAAAATTAAAATACTTCTTGTGAATGACTTGAAGGTTGATAAATAATAGAGTTAAATGCTTGGTTGGTCTCTGTGGTTTGCAAATCTTGCAGATTTGGTCCCAGTGGTTCACTAATTACACACTTGGTCCCAGTAGTTTCAAATTTTGCACTCGGGTGGTCCTTACCACTAACCTTTGTTAGATTTCTCAGTTAAGTATATGCAAAATTACTATATTACCCTTGAAATAATAAAAAAATATAAAAAAAGGGGCCCACTACTCATCTTCATCCTCACTCCATCTCTCTCTTTCAAAAACTCAGCCACCACCTCTCCTTCACAAACCTGCAACCTCCACCTCCACCTTAAACCCACCACCACCTCCACCGTCAACTGACCACCACCGCTGCAACAATCACCGGAAAGCCTTTCAAAAAGGGAAAGAAATTGGGGGAAAGGGAAGCTTGAAGTAATGAACTTTGGGTTGAGGTACACCGTCACCGAACACAGCCATGTCTGAGCTGTGTTTCCTTTTTCTGCAAAACTGATTGATCGGAATTGAAGGTTTTGATTCATTTCCATCCTTGATGCCAATAACGAACCTATCCCAAAATTTCGACTAAATTTAGTTACGCAACCCCTATATAACCGAACCCAAAGTTCATTTCTTCTACCATACAACCTTCACAACACCTCTCACTCTCTGTTTGTCAAACGCCGCCGGAGTCCGCCGAAAAACCTGCAACTTGCCGGAGCGCCGGAGAAGACGACTGAAGCCACCGAGAATACCGCCTCAACACCCCTTCGGTTTCGGTACCTCCTTCTTCTAACCTTTCCGGTGATTGTTGCAGTGGTGGTGGTCAGTTGACGGTGGAGGTGGTGGTGGGTTTAAGGTGGAGGTGGAGGTTGCAGGTTTGTGAAGGAGAGGTGGTGGCTGAGTTTTTGAAAGAGAGAGATGGAGTGAGGAAGAAGATGAGTAGTGGGCCCCTCTTTTTTATATTTTTTTATTTTTATTATTTCAAGGGTAATATAGTAATTTTGCATATACTTAACTGAGAAATCTAACAAAGGTTAGTGGTAAGAACCACCCGAGTGCAAAATTTAAAACTACTGGGACCAAGTGTGTAATTAGTGAACCACTGGGACCAAGTCTGCAAGATTTGCAAACCACAGGGACCAACCAAACATTTAACTCTAAATAATATTAAAAGTTATGTCATCATATAACTACACATATTTATAATGGTTCTGTGCATGTTACTTATCACATCTTGTATGTACTTTCTCAAATGTCATATTAAGATTTTAAAAGAAATTTTAATTTTGGGCATTTTATTGTAAAAAATTAGCTTGATTTTTTTTAATTACCTTTTTCCATAACCAGTTTCCGTAAATTATAATCCCATATTGTTGAATACGAAAAAAATCATAGCGATCAAAGAATGTACAAAAATCTCTTATCCGATATTCATAAGAGAAGAACTTGAATGATTTTTGAAGGACTAAATCTTAGCCACCGGATGGCTTGGACCAATTCAACCAACAAACGTCTTCGAGGAAAGCTTGAGCGTTTAGTCACTTGCATGGCCTGCAAAACAAAAACATCGTTAGGCTCGTCCAGGATGGGATTTCTTCCTGTGATCACCCTTAGACGCGAGAATAAGTATTTGTTCGATGAGAGAAATTAGGGTTTGGTGAGAGAGAGAGTGTGTATACATGGTGAATATAGACGTTCTTCCTATCTATATTAGACTTTGTTAGATGTCGCTTTCATTTAGGTGAGATTGTCCCAATCGCCATAACTGTTTTGGTGACACCTGGCATGCTCCTATTGGTGAGAAACATTCCATGCGCAAGGTTTGCATGGGGGAGTTGACGCCATCACTACTCTGATTGGTAGAAAGGAAATCTGCATTGAGGATGTGTGGTGTGCGATCTGCTGTGCGCGGAACCAACGCAAGGTAAAAAGTGTGATGATACTTTTAGTGTAGGTACCGTTGATGTGTTGTCACGTACGTGTCTTGGGTGATGTTATCGTTGATCAATCGAGTGTATACCTCTATAATATTCATGAAAATATGTATATCAGTTACGAGCCTTTTTCATGTTGTTGAAACACAAGGGTGTCAAAATGATAGCGTTGTTAGACCATTACTAACACAAATCCACCATCCAGAATCAATCCCAAACGACGTTGTCGGAATTTCTGCATTCGCCGGAAAACTTCTGAAATTTCCAGAATCACGCTGTGAGCCGGTATGATCATTTAAACCTACTGATAATCGTTGCTCAGTAGTTCAATTTCACATCTAATCCATCCAAACTGTTAATTGATCCTAACAGCCGGAGTTCACAAAACAGAGCCGACGAATCCTTGCCGGAGTTCTGTGAAAGACACTGATCGGTACATCCTTTCCCCAAACTCTCTCCGTTCATTACCTTTCAATTGCTTATAATGCTTGTTAATCGAATTAGACATTAAACAGTTGAATTATCATTATCTGTGTTCTTGAGCGAAGAAGACGAAGTCCGGTTATTTTATAAGATTAATTAAAATCAGTATTATAAACGGGTTAGACACATAGTCCAGCGGTGGACTGTGTGCAAACAAATACATACACGTCGCGAGTTCGATTCCTGCCCCAACCTCACTCTCTTAAATAAAAATGCTCTTTTTAACCGAACCGGGATAACTCACAGAATCATGTTAAGTATAATAAAAACCGGATTATTAACCAGGTTAGACACACAGTCCAGCGGTGAACTGTGTGCAACACTAACTCATACGTCCCGGGTTCGAGACTGGTTGACGGCACCGGTTCAATGCAATTAAAATCCTTTTTAAAAATAAATGATTTTCGGATTAAGTTAAATAGTATATAAATATAATTAAAAACAGAAATATTTCGGGTTAGACACGTAGCTCAGTTGGTGGAGCTGCGTGCACGCGTACGGGAGGTCACGGGTTCGAGTCTCCCCCAGCGCACACATACAAACGACCGAACCGGTCAACGGTCAATAGTAACGGTCAACGGTCAAAAGTCAACATTTTTATTATTATTTTTATTTATTTATTTAATTTAAAAATCAATTAAAAATACTTAAAAATAAGTTAGAAAATAGCCTTAAACTCACAAAAATATATCCAAAAATTCTATTAAAATTGTTAATAAAATCCACTTACTTACCGTACCTTTTCGTTATTAATTAGGTTAGTTATCTCTCGTCAATCAATCCTCTAAACTCGTGCGCATTCAACATTTTCAAACAAACGCACCCAAGGTGAGTGAATCTCTACAAATTCCCCGTTTTAATCACGTTTTTGGGGTGTATCATGTGTCTTATTATCTATCACATTTAAACTATTGTGCATCTATCATATCCATGAACAAATGTGTATTTAACATGTATCAACTGTTTGTGTAGTTATTGTTTAGATTAAATTTATCATTTTCAGTACATAAATTATCATAGGCCGCCGCTCCCCATTACATTATGAGCGTTGAGTTGTTTCCCATTACATTATGAGCGTGAACCGGGCGTTGCCAACATACGATCGGCTCCGTTTGATTGAGCCTTGATCGCACATACATTTCATCATAGGCCGTCTGCTCCCCATTACCTATGAGCGTGAGCCGTTCCCCATTACCTATGAGCGTGAACGAGACGTTGCCCACATTTACATTGTCATTCATGTTATATATTCATGCAAGGTGGTTGTTATTGTATGTTATTGTTTATTATGGTTATTGTTATTGTATGTTATTGTTTGTTATGGTTATTGTTACTGTATGTTTATTTACGTTTGTTCACATATGATTATTGCACAATTTTTCCATATTAAATACAACAAGAAATAAATAATAAATGTTGTCGAACAAGGTTCACTCGCCAACTTTTTGTTGACCCAAAAACCATTTTTACACATGATACAGGTGAACAGGATGAAGCAAGGAAAACATAGGAAATTGCCTTAGAAGAACAATAATGAAGTTTAGAAGGATGTATAGAACATGTTGTATTTGGTTTGATTTGATTGTATGATTCCTTTTAAATTGCAATAATAAATATGAAACATTATAATAAATGTCATGAGCTTTGATGAAAACCCAATCATGCCCCAATCACCTTTTTCCGCTGCGGGTCGGGGTGTGACACTGCACCCCTTGTTTTCTGACTCCTTTGGTTTTATACCCAAAACTTGTTTAAACACTTGAATCATCAACCACAAACAAGTAAACATCATTTTTCTTCAACCTTGATCAAGTCCGCTACTTCACCACCTTTGAAGTCTGTGGTTGATCTGATCTAGTATTACACTACACCTGGGTTTTCTCATTTGATCATGCTTGCAATCAGTGCTCCTTGATTGCTACGGTGTTGCTGTTGTTGATCACAACCTCCTCGATCACTACAACCTGCTGCTGCCGTTTGACCAACAAACCCTCTTGCACCTGCAAACCTCCCAAATTGATAAACCGCTCTGATACCATTTGTTAGAAACTAGACGCTCTTTAACTTAATCAAACAATAGATTTAACAAGAAAAAACTCTTTGATTAATATTAAAGCTGACGGTTCATAAAAACTAACCTATAACTCATTTTTATAATACTCCTAAACTTGGAGAACAAGTAACCTAAAACTATAAAAAGAAATTATTCTCCAAATTAAAACTCCTTACCAAATATATAATTATCTAACTAACAGTTTAATCCATAAACTATTTAACTTTACAAAATTAACCCACTAGATTTTAGACTAGTTTAAGTTCAATATCACCCAATAGATTTAATCCATAAACTATTTAACTTTACAAAAATTAACCCAATAGATTTTAAACCAAAAAAACAAAAATAAAAAAACCCATTATCAAAAAAAAAGAGCCAAACTATCGATTTCTCGGATAGTTTGACCCGAACATAATATCGTCTTCAAGTAGTGCATTACAAACATGGGTGTTCTTCGGGTTATCTTTTCGGGTTTTTGGCTAGGAAAAAGTGACCTGATAACCGACCCATTTAAAATTTACGTTGTTCGGGTATGGGTTCTTCGAGTTCGGGTTTGTTCAGGGGTTGTTCGGTTTTCGGGTTTAGATGTAAAATGAAAAAATTAATGTTTTTTCACAAATATCATCAAATATACCATGTTAAAAAAATCATCAAAATTCAAACATAATTTAACAATATGGTAAAGATAATATTCAAAAGTCCCAAAATTTAATGTTTCAAATACAAAAACACCCAAAATCAAACCGCATCTATAAAAAAAGACAATTAATGTTCGGGTTTTTATTCGGATTTTGGGTTTTTGATTGGGAAAAAGTAACTCGATAACCAACCCAATTAAGGTTCGGGTTAGTCGAGTTTGCGTTTTTCGGGTATTCTCTAATTCAGGTTGGGTTTCAGATAAAAAATGACAACCCTAATTACAAACTTGTACATTATACACACCACATGGATTTCATTTACCATTATAGTTTTCGAAAACACCAAACAATCAACAATATTAACATATTTGTTTGTGTACCCTTAATCCAAACCAAACAAAACATTAGACTATGTATTATGGATTCACGCTCAAGCGCATGGTTAATCAAGTCAACACGTCATCGCACCACTTTTACAAGATTTGGGGCAAGTAGTGATTGGGCGTGACAATAGTCACGCTTCGAAGGGCGTAGTGGGGACACATAAAGGTGACGAGCTGGGTTCGGGTCTGGTGGATACGACAACGTTTTTCCCAATCATCGAGGGACTTCTCCAAAACCCGGTTTCCGAAAACTTCTCCCACATCTCATTCTCAAACGCCACCACATCTTCATCCACTTCCTTTGTAACAAACCGCTCCACCGTCTCCGCCACCGCCACGTCATCCTCGCCGAGAAAGTTTCTCCGACCACCGCCGCGCATCATCAACCTCCGCCGTCTCCTCTTCCACATCGCGTTCCGGCACAGTCCCGCCGGAACCTTATACATCGGTCAACACCATGAAATCAACCACCGCACAGGGAACACAGCAGCACACCGCCACGATCTCCGCCGTGGTTGTTCCGACGACCTCTCCGACGCGCTTGATTCGACGCGGTGAATGCGGTTGCAGCAGTTGCCGGCGATCTTCCGGCGAACGGCGAGGAACTAGTTGCGGTTTGGTCATCGGAATGTGAGTCGAAGCGGCGGAGAATGTAATGCGGTGGCCGGAGATTGTGGTGGTTTAACGACGGTTATTTTGGGGGGACGTTAGGGTTGGTATAAAGAGATTTGACGGAGGTAACGGAAGGTTATGTGGTGTAGGGTTGGGGGTGACGCATTATTTCACGGCGGTTACTCCGCCGTTGTTTGCTTGTGAGGGAGAAGAAGTCGGGTGTGTTGGTTTGTTTTGTATGTTTGATAATTCATGCATGTACTTTTATTTTGATTTTTATGATAAGAAAAACAATTTATGTTATTTAAATTAAAAACTAGTGTTTAACACCTGCATTGCGGGCTCTTAAGTCGTAAAACCGTGCTAAGTAGTAAGCAAACGACGTCAAAAAATTGTAAAACAAAAACATTAATCTATACTGCCACGTGACATAAAACGTAGGGTATAAATTGCAAAACAAAAATTTGAATTATATACCGTCATGTACGTAAAACGTCAACAAATATAAACACAAACTTATATTGTAAGTTGGGATAAAATATAGATAAACTCAAATTGTACCGAAAAAGCTTTAACATAACAAAAAAAACACAAAACTTGAAGACCATATAAACCATTTTAACTAAAAAACAATAAAAGAAAAGGAAATTCACTACAAGATAAAAACTATAAAAAAATTATAGAGGTAATACATCAATTCTTATTGTATAATAACAAACAAAAAGTTACACCTTCTCAACTAAGAGTATAACTAACTAAAGCATGGAATACCAACTAACCTAAATGTACAAAATTATATGCCTAGAAATGTTACAAATTTATATTATATAAATAGAATAAGACCACACGGTGACGTCGAAATATGACGTTGTTGTCAGTTCACATCCACCAAACCACCACCCGCCCCGTGTTATGAACGACTTTGTGTGTGAGGCGAGTGATTTTCCACCAGTGTGGAAGGCAAACGGCTAAACATCGTGAACAGTTGGTATTAGTGGGTTTAAGCTAACCGTTGAACGACTAGTTTAAAAAAACCCCATATATAATCACATATTTCTCCCAAAAACCACACATCAAAGCATCTATTTCTCTCTTCCCAGCTACATTTCTCTCCCATATTTAACAAACTTTTTAAAACATGGAAGGCTCAAGTTTTTCATGTTAATCTTCTTCGTACTCGTCTGAGCTTAAAAAATTTATTTTATTCTTGCAGTTTTATTACAAATTTATGTAGTTTTATTTTAAGTTTATGAATTTTTTAAATAGATTTTTAAAAATATATAAAGATAAAATAATAACAAAAAGTGTGTGTCACGTGTTGAATAACGCCAATTTTCCACGCCCCGTCCCACACCCCCTGTTTTTGCACCACACCTAATTTCTAACGTGTGCTCACGCGTTGTTCACATGTCGCATAACGCCTTATTTTCAAGTCCCTCTACACAATATAGTCTAAAGAAGGAAAAACCTATACTTCAATTTAGTGTGAAAAGTAACCATTTAAAACGTGTTTCGTGGCATCCAACCAATTGTAGAGAAATGTAAAATAATAACCAAAATAATATCAATTGTATTGAATTTTCTATAACTATGCTAACGAGTAATCAATATTTTTTATCCTCTTTTGTTTTCAATGTGCTTATATAAATCTCCACAAAGAAAAATGTTGATATAATTCACGTATGCGTTAAAATCAATTATCTGGTTTAATTTACATGTGCTATTACAGTTCAAAGTGCTACTTTTATTTATGTATGTGTTAGTTTAACCTTTTTAAGTGCTAAAATCTATTCTCACGGTTTTTAGAACAAATATGGTTCGTACCGTAACCATCCGCTAGATCTTTGAAGCTTTCAAGTGTGTCCTATTGTACCTTGCTAAACAGCGCTAGTTTCTTTTCTTAACGGATTGTAATGAGCTACAAATGATAGTTATGGAACTTGATTAAGAACATCATGATAGTTAAGTAGTGTGTTTCACAATCAAAAGATTAAGAATTTAAATCCTGTAGTGTATGTGCATAAATCATTAATGTACTCATTCTAAAAAAATTATGAATTGTTAAAAAAAGTAGAACCTCACATAAACAAAAAGGGTCGACAATTAAGACTTAATTACTCCTCTTGGTTATTTTATGAAAAACGTTCTAGATCACTTCCTATACGTTATGTAGTGTACACAGTCCTTGGTGATCACGACGTTAAGGTTCGAAATAGTCGTTAGTGGTTAGTACAAACCACTTCTTTCTTTGACCAAAACAATTGATAAAATCATAGTAGAACATTTCACTCTTGTTATGTCACTCACGCAATCACAACATGCAATAACATCACCGAATAATCATATCTAACGACAATTATAACTGCCATGCCTACATATTTATGCATGATACTTATTATATGATAATTTGTTGATAAATTTTTTACTATCACTATGACTTTAGTTTTAGTTTTTTTTTGGAATTCCATGTAATTTATCGGTGATAAGTGAAGAGATGTCGTCAGACGAAGTTAGTTTTCAAGTAGTGATATGATTAGAAAAATTAGTCAAATAACATACTAAATTTTATAAATTTTACAGTAAAAAAAGTAAAATAATATTACACATATCTGAATATATTTTGAATTGACTTTTAACATCTATCCTACCTAATAAAGTTTATAATTAGGGGACACATGGCATCCATCTAGGGGCTCTATTTTCGATTAAACATGTTGATTTCGTTATTCGATCTTTAGAGATCCTATCATCATCTCTCCAAAATCACGGTTAGATCATGAATATTTTTGATTAAACTTGTTGATTTCATCATTCGATAACTGTCAATATTCGTTTAGATTGTTCACTGATTTGTTTTTCATTCTTCATGACCTAGGGTTTGACGTCTGCGACCTGTTTACTTCTTTTACATCCCAATGTCATCAACAAAAAGGTATGATTCCAATATTCAATAATTATTCAGATTTGTATGTTCATTCGAAAAACATCCAAACCATAATCTATCTTTTTATCTTCTCTAGCAAGATATCCACACATAGTGAACTTGGTTCCTTCACATAATCAATTGATCATTCACCATCAACAACATGAAGATCTATCATTCTTTAACATTTAATGTTCGTTTTAGTAGTTGATCGATTTGATTTTCATTCGTTATAACCTACGATTTCTTGATCTTGGGTCTGTTTTGTTGAAGATCTGTTAAATGTCGTCCACATCAAGGTATGATTCCGTTTTTTATTTATTGTTCAGATTTTGATTTTATCGATTTTGTTTGTATATTGTGGAAAACCATAAGGTTGATCGAGTTGTGTTACTTGATCTTTTGTTTAGAATTTTTTCGTGTATTACGCCTTAATCAGACTGCAGATTGTGAGACTAGGACTACTATGAGAAATTAGTTCTCATAAATTGTACGTACATATATAACTTTCAAGTTAATAAATTATACATTATGAGAAATTAGCGACATACTGTATTTTGAAACTTAGCACCAGCATGTCTCAACTGGGATCCAAAGGGTACATGAAAACACATAATCTCTAAATGGTGGTCTAGCAGTTGCATTATTGTTTTTTTATAGAGGCCAAAACAAACAGGTATCATGTAGTTGTCTACATGGTTGATGGTACAGAAGTGCAACAACCCTGTTCGACGCTATAAGAACAATACCACCACCACCACTTCAAGCCATGAAAGGCAGTAAACACTGAAAAAACAAAAAATGGCCGCTGCAGGCGATTCTTATTTGCTTTGTTGAACGACTTTTTTCTTTTCTCAGGTACCCCCGGGCGCGCGCGCCGCAATGTGTTTGTTTCATGCTCATCAGAGTTGTACGTATGTTAATCTATGTTGGTGACATGTTACGCCGGTTCATGTTTCACTTTTTCTGCCAACCCCTTCAATTTCTTAGACGACGATTACGTTCTCTCTCGCCTTTGGTCATTCTTCGCTCGCAGGTATGGCCTGAGTAGTCTTTCTTTCTGAATATCACATAGATGTAAATAGTTTTCTATGTAATGTGAACTGTTCTTTGTTAATGAAGTTGATTGTTTCGTTGAATGCAAGTTTTTGGCTTGGCTTATCTCTGGATATTGGTTTTAAAGTTATAGGGTATAATCCTTGATGGTGGCTTCACAAACATAATTGTGGAATTCAGTTTTATTTTGATAGAGTTTCAGCTAACCACCGAATGATCGACTCAAATAGGAAAACTCATCATTTATATTGTATTATTACACAAATTGCAGCAAGTTCCATTCCTCTACTCCATGATCCCTCGGGTTATATTATTCGGCCCATATGTTTTAAGAATTTGCATTCAAAATGGTAGGAATAACCAGTGAGTTAACATACACCCTAAAGTGGTCATTTATCAGTGGTTATAAGTGCGTCATTTTCGCCAAGGTATTGGATTGTTGATTTCTTGAAATGATTCTTTGATGTTGTTCTCCAAGTTTTCTTATAGTTATTTAATTTCTATATAATCACATGCGCAATTACGTCCATTTTGTACATTTAGTAGATGGAAATACTGTTGCATTGGCGAAACTTTCTGATCATATCATAGGTAGATCATTTTCGTCATTTTTATGCCCGATAAGTAAAGCTTAAATGACATAGCGCGTACGGTCTGAGTTAGTCGTGAGCTACTTAGGATCGACTTCCTAAAAGGTTGAATTGTGCCAACCTTATACAAGCCTTAGCTCATTCTTTAAGTTATATAATCTTACTTTTTTTTAAATTATAGGTTGCGAAGTTTATAACTTGAGGACAGGTAAAGGAATATATGTTCTAGAGATGTTATCAGCCTTTGGAAAGGCATCACGAAAGGTACTTAACTGATTCCTTTTCTGATTCTTTTCGTTAATTTTGTTTGGTGTTTTAGACCACTGATAACTAGTCGAACATTTGTTTTTGGAGTTTCATGAACAATGATTTTGGTCTAATTTAAAGAAACTATAAATTTGTTTCGGACATTCAAAAACAATGATTTCGGTCAAGTATTATTTTTTATGAGGAAATGTCCATCACGCTAGCTTGCTATCGGAGTCTTTGAGCGTCGCCTTGGTCTTGCACTCCTGCCTTGTCTTGACCCACTCCTCCAAAATAGATTCAATTTTTATAATGCTTTTACTTTCTGGGTTAATATTTTGAGACCCATCTATTTTCATAAAAATAGAAACAGGTAAATTGGTAAGAGGTTTTTATGATAGATGATGCCTTTTGTAGTTAGCACTAAGCAGTTTAACTGGTAGGCTATTAAGGTAGATCTTTCAAGTCCTATTTTTGATAAAAGTTAAATAGGGAGCTAAATGCTGAAAAGATGGATGTCTTTTGTAGTTAGCGCTTTGTAAATTGGTTCTCAAATGATCTTGAGTGTTATTATCTTAAACAAGCGGTTTCATATTTTTTCTTTGAATTTTATAGTAACTATTCATGCTCTTGTTTTCTTTTACTAAGATGGTGATCAAGTGATTTTAAATAAGTGTTTTAGAAATGTGGTTATGTATATCTTAGGAAAAAAGACCATTTCCTAAAATGTATACAATATAAGTATCCCAAGTCACTTATATGTCTGAGGGGATTAAGCTAATAGGTAAGGCTGTTTTGACAATGTAATCGGTTCTTTGATAGATGTAATGCGATTTGACTTTATTGGTGTTTACTTTTTTACACTTATGTTTTATTTTTGTTAATTTCCGTTTTGCTCTACACCTTTAGCCTAGACCGATAGAGTTGCTTGGTTGGTAGGGATTGGAGATCCGGTGACATAGAAGATGAATAATTGTTTATCTGAAGCCACCGAAGGTTGTTCATGTGCACCCTCGTGAGTTCATGACCACGGTTCAACGACTCACTGGAAAACTGACCGCGCAATCTTCACATGGTCCGAATGGTAGTATCAAGTATAGCATTGACATGGGTATGTGATGGAAATCAAGAACCTACATTTAAGTCAAATGTTCAACAAACATTGTTTTGTTTGTAAAGAGTAAAACATTAAAATTGTTTTTTTTTTTAAATATCTGTGTGAAAACTTGGTAGATAGAACAGAAACAAAACGCTAATCAAATGCACAAAAAAAAAGATGCATCGGTTTAGTGTAGTCACTATCAAGTAATTTGTGAATATGATGATTTATTTATTGAATGACCTTTTCTTAATTTAATTTCTTTAGATGTTACAAAGTTAAAATACTTCTTCTGAATGACTTAAAAGGTTGATAAACAATATTAAAAGTTATAACTACATATGTTTATAATGGTTCTAAAATACTTCTTGTGAATGACTTAAAGGTTGACAAAAAAATATTTAAAAGTTATGTCACCATATAAATTACAAAGATTTATGATGGTTCCGTGTAGGTTACCTATCCCACCCATCTTGTATTACTTTCCCATTCTCCAATTGAGTTTTTCTTACTATCTTCTATGTAAATTAGTAGAGATTGATTACCATTTACATTTTTTTCTGTTTCATAATTACCTACTCTTTGGTAGAGATTGTTAAATGGCTTTTATTACTACTCTAGGCCGGATTCCTTTAAATTTGTGTATACTTCATTAGAAAATGTCAATCCGCAAACCGGGGCATCTAACAAAACACGACTTACATAATTACAAATAATTACAAAGTTACAAGAATTCGTCCACGAGAGGGACTTGCATTTCGATCTACTCCTAACCCACAGAAAACCCATCGACTTGACCTTGGCAATGATATCTTCCACTTTGGGCTCTTTGTTGTTAAACTTCCACTCTTCCATAAAGTCCAGTAGGCTGTAACTATAATGCCCTAAAAAATACTTTTGGCTGGATCCTTGAGACCCACATGGTTGTGGACTTCTAACAAATCTCTAAAACTGAAAGCAATATATCTGGACCCGACACCAGGCACTGATATGTTGCCACAAGAGCATTGCGCATACACAGGCTGTGAATAAGTGTTCTACCGTTTCTTCGCTGCAACCGCGCAACGGGCACGCCACTTCCTCAATCAAAATGTTCCTGTTTATGAGAGCCATGGCTGTTGGGATTCGGCCCATTTCAGCCCGCCACGCAAAAATATTGCACTTCAACAGAATCCAACGACACCAACTCATCACATAGTTGTTACTATGATCTACACCCTTGGCCAACAAATCTCTATACTTATAGTTTGTATTAATGGGCAACAGCGATTTAAAGGATTTATAGTCGTTGGAGCTCGGTAACAAACGGGAAAAATACGAAATGCTCGATGGTTTTTTAGGTGTTCCTAAATGCATGTCCGATGTTCCTGTGGATTGATTATGGTGAATTTTAAGTTGAAGAAAATCTAAAACTCAATGTCTTTAAGATTTCAAGAAATTTACCTTATTTTTTAATTTATTTTTTCATAACCAGTTTCTTTTAATAATTGCGTAAATTATAATCCAAAATTGTTAGAATGATAAAAAAAATTGTAAACATCAAAGAATGTACAAAACTCTCATCCAACACTCATAAGAGAACATTAATGATATTCAAGAATGAATGCATACACACACACACATATATATATATATATATATATATATATAGTGGAGAGTTAAAATGAGAACAAAAATTTTGTAAGAATAAAAAGAATAACTTTTAAACTAATAGAATTCTCCATTTACTTCATTTAATGTGTGTATTTATTGTTATGAAAAAATGCATATAGGTAAATGTATAATTGTCATTAATTAGCTAATTAATTAAACTTGTAACTCATTTTTTTTCATATACTCTTTCAAGATAAAATAATTTATGGCGTAGGACAATTTTCGACACGTGTAGGATAAATTTTAGTATGTGTAGGATAAATTTTAAAATGTGTAGGATAAAATGTTTTTGTTTTATTAATGAGAGATAACATAATTAATGAGAGGATTATAAACTATTTAATGTTTTACCATTATGCTCTTTCTTCTTTTTCTTCTCACATTAAATTTTTTCTCAAATGAACCTTCTCATATATATATATATATATATATATATATATATATATATATTACAAATCATTTAAAATTTGTTGAAACACGAAATTGGTGTAAAAATTTAAGGTAGTCTCTATAACCAGTATCTTTTTAGAGTATGGCAAAATTAGTGTCAACCGTGACTCAATCAAGCAATGCGTTGAGACTTAAGAAATAAACTAAAATCTTTAATCTTGTTCTTCATTTAGTGTCATATGGAACTATGCTTAATTTGCTATTGTTGATTGAGGAGTCTCTAGGTCAAAAATCACCCCAATAATGAAAAGTGAAGAAATTAAGTGATATTCTAGAAAATCTTTCATCCCACACTAATAAGAGAAGTAATTAAGTGATATTCAAGAAAATATGTACCTCTTTAATCTTGTTGAAACATTTTCAAATTTTAAGTGTTATGCGTGACTCAATGAGGTTGGGATCAAATACAAAGTTTTCTAAAAATAATAAGTCGTAAGAAGGGTATCAAACAGACTCCAATTGACCCCATTCAAGCGACATAGGAACCGTCTCATCAAACTCTTCGATGTGAGATTTTAGGTTTTTGTTTTTAGATGTTTAGCTTGTAGATTTTAGACTTTTTGTTTACATCAATGTGTCTTTTTATTTATCATTGTGTCTTTTCTATATTTGCTTCATTGTGCATTTTTGTGACTTATTGTGTCTTTTTTTTTGACATTGTGTTAAATTCGGCATTATGTTATATTTTGCTCGACATTGTGTTATATTTTGTGATCTACTGTGTCTTTGTACACTTCTTATTTTTACAATCCTTTGTAGAATAACTTTATCCGACACAATGAAGGAATCTATCGAGAACTACTTATTAATCATGTTCATCATTTAAGGACATGGATATATGCTACTACTATTGAAGGTTGAGGGAGTCTCTCTTTTTCTCATATTGATGTTTTCTCCAATTGATCATAACATAACATGGTAAATAACATCCAATCAAGCTAAATTAACTGTAAGTAACTACCATGTCGAGACTTTTTATAAGTATACTGACTGGAAAACACGTTACATAAAATAATATATTACCATGCTGCAGTATTATCACTAGCTATAATCTAATTATTTTAATAATCATGGTTTTACCACAAGGTTGAATTTGTTGATCAAGTCATCATGTCCATAGGACCATAACCTATACAGGTGAACTAACTAAATAACCTAGACGGCACTATAAATATTATAATTATTAAATTATCATGCAAGCTATATATAATAAATTAATAACATAAAGACTATTTCAAAGTTGACCAGGTTTATTCTGGTCGTGGCTTCTTCAGTACCATATATAAACATGCTCTATAGATTTGCAAACATCAAACATCAAGCGAATCAAATATCGATAAACCACGAACATGACCGCCTCCGCCACCACCACCACCGCCACGAAGTTGCAAGGACTGCAGGGTCCAACACCCTCACCTTTGATGATAAACAAGAACTCCTCAAAAGTTTTCAAGCAAAGTAACATGAATAACCGAAACCACAAGCAAGTAAATAGAGGTGAAGGCTATAAACCTCGGGTGAATATTGTTTATCTAAAGCCACCAAAGGTTGTTCATGTGCACCCTCATGAGTTCATGACCACGGTTCAACGACTCACTGGAAAATTGACCGCTTCGTCTGGTACTTTCGAGTATAGCATTGACATGGGTATGTGATGGAAATCATGGCTAAATGAACAAAGAGAGATGTTGCCGTTGAAACTTGAACACTGAAATCAAACGTTCAACAAAATTAGTTTTGTTTGTAAACAGTAAACATTAGAATTGTTTTTTTTTAATTAATATTTGTGTGAGAACTTGGTAGATAGAACAAAAACAAAACAATAATCAAATGCACAAAAAGATGCATCGGTTTAGTATTGTCGCTATCAAGTAACTTGTGAGTATGATGATTTATATATTGAATGACCTTTTTTGAATTTAATTTCTTTAGATGTTACAAAATTAAAATACTTCTTGTGAATGACTTGAAGGTTGATAAATAATAGAGTTAAATGCTTGGTTGGTCCCTGTGGTTTGCAAATCTTGCAGACTTGGTCCCAGTGGTTCACTAATTACACACTTGGTCCCAGTAGTTTCAAATTTTGCACTCGGGTGGTCCTTACCACTAACCTTTGTTAGATTTCTTAGTTAAGTATATGCAAAATTACTATATTACCCTTGAAATAATAAAAATAAAAAAATATAAAAAAAGGGCCACTACTCATCTTCTTCCTCACTCCATCTCTCTCTTTCAAAAACTCAGCCACCACCTCTCCTTCACAAACCTGCAACCTCCACCTCCACCTTAAACCCACCACCACCTCCACCGTCAACTGACCACCACCGCTGCAACAATCACCGGAAAGCCTTTCAAAAAGGGAAAGAAATTGGGGGGAAAGGGAAGCTTGAAGTAATGAACTTTGGGTTGAGGTACACCGTCACCGAACACAACCATGTCTGAGCTGTGTTTCCTTTTTCTGCAAAACTGATTGATCGGAATTGAAGGTTTTGATTCATTTCCATCCTTGATGCCAATCACGAACCTATCCCAAAATTTCGACTAAATTCAGTTACGCAACCCCTATATAAACCGAACCCAAAGTTCATTTCTTCTACCATACAACCTTCACAACACCTCTCACTCTCTGTTTGTCAAACGCCGCCAGAGGCTGCCGAAAAACCTGCAACTTGCCGGAGCGTCGGAGAAGACGACTGAAGCCACCGAGAATACCGCCTCAACACCCCTTCGGTTTCAGTACCTCCTTCTTCTAACCTTTCCGGTAATTGTTGCAGTGGTTGTGGTCAGTTGACGGTGGAGGTGGTGTGGGTTTAAGGTGGAGGTGGAGGTTGCAGGTTTGTGAAGGAGAGGTGGTGGCTGAGTTTTTGAAAGAGAGAGATGGAGTGAGGAAGAAGATGAGTAGTGGGCCCCTATTTTTTATATTTTTTTATTTTTATTATTTCAAGGGTAATATAGTAATTTTGCATATACTTAACTGAGAAATCTAACAAAGGTTAGTGGTAAGGACCACCCGAGTGCAAATTTAAAACTACTGGGACCAAGTGTGTAATTAGTGAACCACTGAGACCAAGTCTGTAAAATTTGCAAACCACAGGGACCAACCAAACATTTAACTCTAAATAATATTAAAAGTTATGTCATCATATAACTACACATATTTATAATGGTTCTGTGCATGTTACTTATCACATCTTGTATGTACTTTCTCAAATGTCATATTAAGATTTTAAAAGAAATTTTAATTTTGGGCATTTTATTGTAAAAAATTAGCTTGATTTTTTTTAATTACCTTTTTCCATAACCAGTTTCCGTAAATTATAATCCCATATTGTTGAATACGAAAAAATCATAGCGATCAAAGAATGTACAAAAATCTCTTATCCGATATTCATAAGAGAAGAACTTGAATGATATTTGAAGGACTAAATCTTAGCCACCGGATGGCTTGGACCAATTCAACCAACAAACGTCTTCGAGAAAAGCTTGAGCGTTTAGTCACTTGCATGGCCTGCAAAACAAAAACATCGTTAGGCTCGTCCAGGATGGGATTTCTTCCTGTGATCACCCTTAGACGTGAGAATAAGTATTTGTTCGATGAGAGAAATTAGGGTTTGGTGAGAGAGAGAGTGTGTATACATGGTGAATATAGACGTTCTTCCTATCTATATTAGACCTTGTTAGATGTCGCTTTCATTTAGGTGAGATGGTCCCAATCGCCATAACTGTTTTGGTGACACCTCGCATGCTCCTATTGGTGAGAAACATTCCATGCGCAAGGTTTGCATGGGGGAGTTGACGCCATCACTACTCTGATTGGTAGAAAGGAAATCTGCACTGAGGATGTGTGGTGTGCGATCTGCTGTGCGCGGAACCAACGCAAGGTAAAAAGTGTGATGATACTTTTAGTGTAGGTACCGTTGATGTGTTGTCACGTACGTGTCTTGGGTGATGTTATCGTTGATCAATCGAGTGTATTCCTCTATAATATTCATGAAAATATGTATATCAGTTACGAGCCTTTTTCATGTTGTTGAAACACAAGGGTGTCAAAATGATAGTGTTTTTAAAAGTCTTTATAATCATATCTTTTAAGAGTATTACAATTTTGATTAATGTCAGTTAATCAAACAATGTTGTTGAGACTTGTGAATCAGTTGAACCAGTATCTTTCTAAAGTGTTATCTTGTTCTACAAAATAATAATCAGAACACGTTGAATAACATCCAATCCAGCTAAAAAAAGTGTAAATATATAGCTAAAAAACTACCCGATTGCAACACCTTTTATACGTATAATGACTAGGAAATACGTTACATAAAACCGTATATATTTATGATGTTACTTAGGGATATTGAATTTAAATAACCCTAATTTTTACTAATTGGCTTTTAGCACTCCTAATTTTCGATATGTACCACGCCATTCCTAACTTTCAACTTATTTTCTGACATTACTGTCAAACTAACCTAGTTTTCTAACGTCAGATGCCATGTCACCAAACCAATGCCACATCAGCCGTCACGTCATCAAAAAGCCAAGTCAGATGCGACATCATCACACAAGTGCCACATTAGCAAAAAACTAACTGGGTTAGAGTTCAGTCAGTTTGAGAGTGATATCGACCAATAAGTTGAAAGTTAAGAGTGGTGTAATACAAATCGAAAATTAAAAGTGCTATCTGCCAATGGATAAAAGTTCAAATTATTTAAATCCAATATTCTTTTGACTATTATGTCATTACTTTTTCTTTAAAAAAATAATCACAGTTTTACTGCAAGGTTAAATTTGTTGATCAAGTCATATCCATAACCTTTTCAAGAAGCTTTTAACACGATATGGGTCCTAGCCGTTATTTTAATTATCATGCAAACTATATATTATAAACTAATAATAACATAAAGACCTTTTCAAGTTGACCAGGCTTACTGGTCTTGCTTCTTCAACACCTTCACTCCCACAATTACCATATATAAACACAAGTTCCCTAGAGTTTCAAATATCAAGCAATCCAATATCGATAAACGACTACGAACATGAACACCTCCTCGGCCACCACGACCACCATCATTGCCGCCACAAAGTTGCAAGGACTAAAGGGTCCAAAACCATTACCTTTGATGATAAACAAGAACTCCTCAAAAGTTTTCAAGAAAAGTACCATCAATAATCGAAACCATAAGCAAGTAAATAGAGGTGAAGGCTATAAACCTCCGGTGATTATTTATCTGGAGTCACCGAAGGTTGTTCATGTGCACCCTCATGAGTTCATGGCTACGGTTCAACGACTCACTGGAAAACCGACCGCTTCGTCTTCGCATGGTCCTATTGGTACTACAATGGAGTATAACATTGACATGGGTATTTGATGGAAAACAAGGAAATGTTCAAGCGTTTTTTGTTTGTAAGCATGAAACATTATTTTTATTTGTTTAATATTTGACAGAAAACTTAGGATATAGGACAGAAACAAAACCCTAAACAAATGCACAAAAAGATGCATCAGTTTAGTCTTGTCACTGTCATAGTAACTTTTGATTGTTATGATTTATTAATTCTGTTAGTATTTTTTAAAACTACAAATTATAAGATACTTCTTGTGAATAACTTGAAGGTTATAAAATATTATTTACATGAATATAATAGATACTATCTACATGAATATTTTTTACTTCTTTTGCAATAGGTCTCAACTCTTTTATAAGTTTAATGTTGATGATAGATAATAAACCAAACATATAGTGGTGGTGGTTTATCAGCGATACAAAATTGTAGTTAAAAAAATGATAAACCAATATGAAATAAAAATTGTGACACTAATTTTATAACATAAATTTGAAGAAACCATCTAGAAAGAAAATGTTTTAATATGATTTAATTAAACTTATCCATATAGACTTTCAAGAATATGAACAAAAGCCCAGTCTACTTCAAATGCATCAAGTCCAACAATAATTAAATAATTAAAAGTGATCCTTTTTTATTTTGATAGCAATAACGTCTCTTTTAAACAACTACAATCTCATGAACGTGACGTGATCACAGTCAAACATGAACTTTGTAGTTTGTTCATAAAGGATTTTTTTTAATAAATCACAAAAATAAGAGGGTTTTCTTTTTATGTTGGATAATTCCAATGAAAATATATTGGTTCTTAATTTTAGTGCCGAAAATAGTCATTTTTCTAGTGGTAAATGCATAGCAAATGATGCGTACAATCATGCAAATACATTATCTAGTTAATATTAGCACTCTTTATTCTTTAATTTACACGCTCTTTATTTTATTCAAACACATGTCAGGGATGATTAGCGACTAAACCTCTTGGCATTGATTTAAAACTATAAGAGCTTGTAGACCAATAGTAACAAGTTGTTGAAAATGTATTCATCTCCTAAAGTGGTAATGTGTTCAAGTTCTATTAAGATCAAATAGTCTAATTTAGGCGTGGTTGATGAGGTATGTGAGGGTTTAAACAAAGAAATGAATGAAAGATCGAGTTGTTGAATATTCAACTTTAGCCTTTTAGGCAAATATTGCTTGCAAGTAGCATTGCCTTATTTTGAAAATCCTTCAATATTAAATGCATTCGTACATGAAAACATAGTTTATCCACCAAGACCTCACCACCATAAAGTGTAATTCTAAGCGGGGTCTGGTCAACACTTAATAGTTCGTGGATTCTTTGGCTTTGACGAAGCAACGTGGGTGCATGTAAGACCGTGGGGGTGTTGGGCGTTTGGGTTGGGGGCATTGCTCGACACGTGGTGAGGGTGGGATCCACAAGCTTATTGTGAAAAATGAGGGGTGTGGTGTGGTGTGGCGTGGCTTAGCTTGGTGTGGCCAGCCATGTAGATTTTTTTTAATTAAAGTAGCCAACCAAAGCTAGCCATATTGTACCAGCCAACCAAAACCAGCCATGTCACCCTGCCCGGCTCAATCCTCACTCCAAAAGGGCAACGCCATACCCAACACCAATCTTTAACAAAAAAGCTGCACCCAACCAACACCCATACTCCACGGTCTAAATAATAGTAATTAATCAAGATGTTAAGACTAGTACCCTCAAGCAATCATTACTCTTATCATGAGTAGCATACTGATGTATTGAATAATACATCTATTTATCTTGTAGAGTTTGTGTAACATCCGTCGAAAAACGGGTTTTCAAAACCCACTTCGTTTATTAATCAAATAATCAGTTTCAAATTTTCGTTGCTCATTTAATGCTTATTTTAATTTTAAACAATACATAACTAATAAACATTTCAGAATATTGAAATTAAAATTGTTAAAAAATAAAAATAAAGTAATTAAAAATAAAAAGGGGCTGCCGGGTTTCGAACCCGGGTCAGCCGGAAGATTTAATCATCACACAACTTAACCACTCCGCCACTTAGTTCTTTTGTGTAAACAAGGAAACAAATAAAATTTAACTCTACCCGTGAAATCATCGGTTTGCGCCAAAAACTGAAACCGCTCATCGGCTTTCAACGGTTCAGACTGTTGAGTGTTCGCTATTACTGATTATAACCGATAAACCCACGTTCTTAATCAATTCAGTCTTTATTGAACTTGAATTCATATGATTTTCGGGTTTAATAATCGAAATCATTTACCTCCAAATTTACGCCGGTAATATCATTGTCTCACAACTCAGAAACACTCACAGAACATCCAATTTCATTTGCGCTCTAATTTCTGTTCGTCGGAATCGTTTTCTGATATCGCCGGACTTTCGCCGGAAAACCGTGACATTCATCGAATCGGTAAATTTCTCAATTCTTTCATCTTCTATCTATTGTTAGACTTATACTAACTCAAAACCTTCAACCAGAATCGGTCCCATACGACGATATCGGATAATCAGCACTCGTTGGAAAATTTCTGAAAATTCCAAAATCACGCTGTGAATCGGTATGAGCATCTAAACTCTCTGATAACTCTTGTTTAATCATTCAATTTCACAATTAGTTAATCAAAACTGTTAAGTGGTCCGCTCAGACGGAGTTCATAAAACAGAGCCGACGACTTTGCCGGAGTTCTGAGAAAAATCATCTTTCCGGTACATTCAATCCCAAAACCTCTCTATCCATTTCATTTTAATCATTTATATGTCCGTCAATCGAATTAAACAAGAAGAGTAGAATAAATCGTTGTCTGTGTTGTTTTAACGAAGAAGATGAAGTTAGGTTGTTTATATATTTAATATAAATCGGGTTATATCTCGGGTTAGACACACAGTCCAGCGGTGGACTGTGTGCATTTGAATCATAGAGATACCGGGTTCGAGTCTGTCCTTGTTTCCGATTCATCACAATATTCAGACTTTTTATAAAACCCAAATACGGAAAACTCCAGTTAGTATATAAGTGAAATAAAAACTAGTATTTTAACCAGGTTAGACACACAGTCCAACGGTGGACTGTGTGCAACGTTAAACAACAGGTCCCGGGTTCGAGACCTGTTATGCACACCGGTTCGATAGAATTAAAATCCTTTTTAAAATAAATGAGTTTTGAATAAATTAAATAGTATATAAATATAATTAAAAACAGAATATTTCGGGTTAGACACGTAGCTCAGTTGGTAGAGCTGCGTGCACGCGTACGGGAGGTCACAAGTTCGAACCTCACTCAGTGCAAACATATACAAGACCCAACCGGTCAACAGTCAATGGTCAACGGTCAACCCCAAAAAAAGTCAACATTTTTTTATATTTTTATTTATTTATTTAATTTAAAAATCAATTAAAAATACTTAAAAATAATATTTTTAAAGTTAGAAAATGACCTTAAACTCACAAAATATATCTAAAAATCCTATTAAAATTATTAATAAAATCCACTTATTTACCGTACCTTTTCGTTATTATTTAGGTTAGTTAATCCTCGTCGATCAACCCTCTAAACTCGTGTGCATTCAACATCGTCAAACGAACGCACCCAATGTGAGTGAATCTCTACAAATTCCCCGTTTTAATCACATTTTGGGGTGTATCATGTGTCTTATTATTTATTACAATTAGACACTTGTGCATCCATCATATCCATGATCAAATGTGTATTCAATATGTATCAACTGTTTGTGTGGTTAATGTTTAGATTAAATTTATCATTTTCAGTACATACATCATCATAGGCCGCCGTTCCCCATTACCTATGAGCGTGAACCGTTCCCCATTACCTATGAGCGTGAACGAGGCGTTGCCAACATACGATCGGCTCCGTTTGATTGAGCCTTGATCGCACATACATCATCATAGGCCGTCCGTTCCCCATTACCTATGAGCGGAACGTGACGTTGCCAACATATACATTATCATTCATGTTATATACTCATGCAAGGTGGATTGTTATTGCTATTGTTATTGTTATTGTTATTGTTATTGTTATTGTTATTGTATGTTTATTTACATTTGCTCACATATGATTATTGCACAATTTTTCCATATTAAATATAACAAGAAATCAGTAATAAATGTTTTCTAACAAGGTTCACTCGCCAACTTATGTTGACCCAAAAACCCCCATTTTTACACATGATACAGGTGATCCAGTTGCAGCAAGAAACATATAGGATGGCTTAGAAGAATAAATCGGTTTAGGTTTTGGATTGTTTATTTAGTTACTTTTTCCTTGTAATTGTATGAACTTGTTTAGAATATTGAAGATGTAATTTTGAATTTAATAAATATGAAACATAATAGTAAACATCATGAGCTTTGGTGATAACCCAATCATGCCCCGACTCTTATTCCACTGCGGGTCGGGGTGTGACAGATTGGTATCAGAGCCATGACTATAGGGATATAGGATAGGTTATTAGAACCTTAGTGTAACACCCCGACCCGCAGCGGAAATAAGAGTCGGGGCATAATTGGGTTATCACCAAAGCACATGACATTTACTATTATGTTTCATAATTAAATGAAGTCAAAGTTACATTTCTCAAACATCCAAACATGTCCATTCATTACAAGGGAAAATAACCAAAAATAATCCAAATACTAAATCGTTTTATTCCTTCTAATCCAGGTCCTACGTGTTCCTAGCTGCTGCTGGTTCACCTGTATCATGTGTAAAATAGGAGGTTTTTGGGTCAACATAAGTTGGCGAGTGAACCTTATAGATAAACATTTGATAATAATTGTCTGGTTAGTTTATCAATAAAATATTGTGCATAATCATGAAAGAGCACATGTATGAAATCAAACATTGGCAAGCATCAATTAACAATCGATAACATACATGAACATACCAACAGCATATAACAATTAACATAATTGAACTGTGCGATCAAGGCTCAATCAAACGGAGCCGATCGTATTGCATGAACTGGAAATGTAAATTGGACTGTGCGCTCAAGGCTCAATCAAACGGAGCCGAACGTATTGCATGAACTGGAAATGTAAATTGAACTGTGCACTCAAGGCTCAATCAAACGGAGCCGAGCGTATTGCATGTATTGAAATGTAAAATGAAATGACCGATCAAGGCTCAATCAAACGGAGCCGATCGTGCGGGCACGCCCTGATCAACCGCATAATAAAATGGGGACCAAACTCAACCTCGATGGATGGGGAGCTACGGCCTCGGCAATTGCATGTACTGAAACAATAATTTGCAAACAATAATAACTACTTAACAGCAACAAACTAATACACATGTCATGATATGATATATGCACAATAACTTGGTTATAATATGTAAATGAACAAGACACATGATACACCCAAAAACGTGATTAAAACGGGGAATTTGAAGGGTTCACTCACATTGGGTGCGTTGGATTGGATAGCGAGATGCGCACGATTTAGACGAGCGAGTCGACGAGGAATACTAACCTAAATAACAATGGAAAATATATTAAAATGGATGGATTTTATTAAGGATTCTAATGGGATTTTTAGATATATTTTTGTGAGTTTATGGCTATTTTCTATCTTTAAAAATGTTATTTTTAAGTATTTTAAATTGATTTTTAAATTAAAATAAACAAATAAATATTTAAAAAAATATTATTTTTTTTACTGTTTGACCGTTGACCGTTGACCGGTTCGGTCAGCGGTAAATACTTGCGCCAAGCGGGATTCGAACCGGTGACCTTCCGTTCACGCGCACGTAGCTCTACCAACTGAGCTACGTGACTAACCCGTTAGAAATCCAGTTTTAATTATATTTATACACTTATTCGAATTTACCGAAAATTCCTTTATTTTGCAAAACGTTTTAATCTCATTGAACCGGTGCTTGTGACGGGACTCGATCGCGCGACGTGTAGTTTATTTTGCACACAGTCCACCGCTGGACTGTGTGTCTAACCCGGTTATATTCTTGATTTATATTATACTTAACAACTACTCGCTCTAACCCGGTTAGTTCATGAATAAAAATGAAAGTTATTACGCAGAGTGTGTGTAGTAAGGATCGAACCCGGGACTTGTATATAAACTTTGCACACAGTCCACCGCTGGACTGTGTGTCTAACCCGTTAATTATCCGAATTTTATTTACTCTTATCCTGATTTTAAGTTCGTCTTCTTCACTACAATTACCGATTTTACTCAGACAACTGGTTCATGATCTAACTACTTAAATAACATGACTACTAGCTTGAATGTGCACAACCGAACAGTTTGGGGAAAGGAAATACCGGACAGGTCGTCTTCTTCAGGAAGTCCGGCGAGAACAGGCAACACTGTTTTTGAACCTTCGGCTGAGGGGGTCTAACAACAGAATTAAAGAATTAGATTTGAAATTGAACCAGAGTACATGGATTATTTGCACGATTGAATGTGTTTACCGTTAACTAGCGAGTTTCCGGCAAATTCCAGAATTTCTCCGGCGAACCCAGAAAATCCAGCAAAGTCTTCTGTGACTGATTTTGAGTGACGGATTAATGTTAGTAGAGTCCTAACAATAGATTGAAACCGCAAAAGAGGAAAATCTTACCGGTTTGTGTTGAACACGGTTTTCCGGCGAGATTTGCAGAGAATTCCGGCGAACAGTTTTTTTGTGCTCAAAAGGCTTGAAAATGCGACAAAAAGGAATTGGAGTGTATTTGAGACGGTTCTGAATCGCATAAATGATTGGAACCTGAATTATTTGGAGTTTGAATGCCTTTCGGTTTCAAAACCCGAAACTTTAAGTTCATTCAATTTGAACTTAATTAGAAACCGATAATCATCGGTTATAAGCCAGTTAAACAAACTAAAACTGATTTGGCGATTCGGTTTACCGATTTCCGTTATTCAGATATCATTAGTTGTTAATACAAGTTTGCGTATAAGACTCAATTGATTTCCTAAAGTTAGCAGAAAACACTTAGTGGCGGAGTGGTTTGAGGACCGGTTGATAAGTTGTTGGAGTGTTTCAGCCGACCCGGGTTCGAGTCCGGTCAGCTGCAAATGTTTTTATTTATTTTATTTTAACTTTTTATCCAATTTAATTTTTATAGTTTAGTTTATTTATTAATTATGTAACGTTTAAACTCAAAATAACCATAAATAATTACTGTATTTTCTTAACCTGGTATTTGATTACAAAACGGAGCGGGTTTTGGAGACCCGATTTATACAAATGTTACAGTATCCCCTACTTTTAGGAATTTCGTCCCGAAATTTACACAGTTGAAGTAGTAGGGAAAAGATGAGGGTATTTTTCACGCATTCAGTCTTCACGTTCCCAAGTAAACTCTGGTCCCCGTTTCGACTCCCAGCGTACCCTAACAATAGGAATGCGGCTTCGTCGTAGACGCTTTTCTCCATAGTCCATAATCTCCACTGGTCTTTCAATAAAGTGCATGGATTCATCGATCTGAATATCTTCTAGTGGAATATGAAGATTCTCATCAGCGAGGCACTTCTTCAAGTTCGACACGTGGAATGTGGGATGAATCCTATCGAGTTCTTCCGGTAGGTCAAGCTTGTAAGCTACAGGACCTACTCTTTCGAGTATCTTGAAAGGTCCTACGTAACGTGGTGCTAGCTTTCCCTTTTGACCAAAACGAACTACTCCCTTCCACGGTGATACTTTTAAAAGCACATGATCACCAACGCTAAATTCCAAGGGCTTCCGTCGTTTATCTGCGTAACTCTTTTGACGACTTTGAGCCGCTAGAAGATTGTTTCGGATTTGATGAATCTTATCTGTGGTTTCTTGGATCAATTCTGGACCAGTAATTTGTGCTTCCCCAATTTCGTGCCAACAAACAGGAGATCGACACTTTCGACCATATAAAGCTTCAAAAGGTGCCATGCCGATGCTAGAATGATAGCTGTTGTTGTACGAAAATTCGACTAACGGTAGGTGGGCGTCCCAATTTCCCTTGAAGTCTATGACACATGCTCTAAGCATGTCCTCAAGGGTTTGAATGGTGCGCTCAGACTGTCCATCAGTTTGAGGATGATAGGCGGTACTGAGATCTAGTCGAGTGCCCATAGCGGATTGTACTGCTTGCCATGTTCGTGAGGTGAAACGGCCATCACGATCAGAAATAATACTTAATGGAACTCCATGACGGCTGACGATTTCGTTGATATAAATACGAGCAAGCTTTTCGTTCTTGAAATCTTCCCGAATAGGAATAAAGTGAGCTGATTTTGTAAGTCGGTCTATAATCACCCATATAGTGTCATACCCACTAGAAGTGCGAGGTAACCCGGTAATGAAATCCATGGTTATATTTTCCCACTTCCAAACAGGTATTTCTGGTTGGACTAGAAGTCTTGAGGGTCTTTGGTGTTCAGCCTTTAGAACAAGTGAGACACTTGGAAACAAAAACGGCAATATCTTTCTTCATTCCAGGCCACCAATAGGTGTACCGTAGGTCTTGATACATCTTATCGGCTCCTGGGTGTATAGACTATCGCGTCTTATGAGCTTCATGCATGAGTGTTTCACGAAGATTGATGTGGTTAGGAATCCATATACGATCTAGGTAATACAAAATACCATCAGATTTAGTTTCAAGTTTTAGCTCAGCTCCACAGGACATCTCTTTTTGTACATCTTCCTCTGTTATTGAAATGTGTTGAGCTTCTCGAATTTGATCCTTAATATTGGTTATAATTTGCGAACATAGAAGATGAATGGAGTTCGCATAACCCTTTCGACTAAGTGCATCAGCCACCACATTTGCTTTACCAGGGTGGTATCTGATTTCACAGTCGTAATCATTTAGGAGTTCGACCCATCTTCGTTGCCTCATATTTAACTCTTTCTGATTGAAGATATGTTGAAGACTCTTGTGGTCAGTGTATATTTCACACTTCGTACCATAAAGATAATGTCTCCATATCTTAAGAGCGAATACAACGGCTCCAAGTTCAAGGTCATGAGTGGTGTAGTTCTTTTCGTGTGTCTTGAGTTGCCTTGAGGCATAAGCTATGACTTTTCCTCTTTGCATGAGAACGCAACCTAATCCTTGCCCTGACGCGTCGCAATAGACCACAAAATCATCACAACCTTCAGGAAGAGTGAGGATTGGTGCATCACAAAGTTTTTGCTTGAGAGTTTGAAAAGCTTTTTCTTGCTTGGGCCCCCATACAAATGGTTTCCCCTTATGGGTTAAAGCCGTGAGTGGCACCGCAATGCGAGAGAAGTTTGAAATGAACCGACGATAATAGCCAGCAAGTCCAAGAAAAGACCTTACTTCAGTTGGCGTACGTGGAGCTTGCCATTCTTGAACTGCTTTGATCTTTGATGGGTCCACATGTATTCCTTTGTCATTGACTACATGCCCGAGAAATTGCACCTCTTTTAACCAGAATTCACATTTAGAGAACTTGGCATAAAGCTTTTCCTTTTCTAGAAGTGCGAGAACAAGTCGCAGATGACGCTCATGATCAGCTTTAGATTTTGAATAGATAAGAATATCGTCGATGAAAACAATAACAAATCGATCAAGGTAAGGTTTGCAGACTCTATTCATTAGGTCCATGAAAACAGCTGGTGCATTGGTTAATCCAAATGGCATAACCATGAATTCATAGTGACCATATCGAGTTCGAAAAGCAGTTTTAGGGACGTCTTCTTCATGCACTCTAAGCTGATGATAGCCGGATCGAAGGTCGATTTTCGAAAAACAACTGGCACCTTGTAGTTGGTCAAGAAGGTCATCTATATGAGGTAAAGGATATCGATTTTTGATAGTTAACTTGTTGAGCTCTCTGTAGTCGATGCACATGCGAAAAGATCCATCCTTCTTCTTTACAAAAAGTACAGGTGCACCCCAAGGCGATGAGCTGGGGCGTATAAATCCCTTGTCAGTCAACTCTTGCAATTGACTGGCTAGCTCTTGCATTTCAGAGGGGGCTAACCTATATGGAGATTTTGCCACTGGTGTAGCACCAGGTATGAGATCGACACGGAATTCGACATCTCTGATTGGAGGAAGTCCTGAAATGTCGTCAGGAAAAACTTGTGGGAAATCTTTTACAATAGGGATATCTTCAAGTTTCTTTTCTGAGGTCCCCTTCTTGATGATATGGGCTAAAAACGCGACATAATTCTTGCGAAGGTATTTTTGAGCTTGAAGACAAGACATTAAGTTGAGCCCTTTCGCCGAGGTTTCTCCAATAATTCGAAGAGTCTGACCGTTTGAAAGAGGAATACGAATAAATTTCTCACGACATACTACTTCTGCATGATGCTGGCTGAGCCAATCCATTCCGATTATGATGTCGAAACTTCCCAGCTTCATAGGAATAAGATCGACTGAGAAATCGTGGTCGTTTAGGGTGAGCGTACAATTGCGTAAAATAGAGTCTAACGAAACCGGTTTTCCATCTACAACTTCCACCGTTATGGATTCCGCGAGCTTATCCCGATTTTTGCTTAAGATAGATTCAAACTCTAATGACACAAAACTTCTATCCGCACCAGTATCAAATAACATAGTGGCATATCTACCATTTATAAGAAACGTACTGTTGACCACATTGCCGTCAGCTCTGGCCTGGTTTGCGTTAATATTGAAAGCTCTTCCTCTAGCAGGTGGAGGAGCCTGGTTTGCTTGATTCACAGGGTTGGCTTGGGCCTGAGCATGAATGATATTGACCAATCTTGGACATGTGTTTCTGAAATGACTTGGGTCGCCGCAATTGAAACATGCCCGCATAGGTTGGCCCATAGGGTAGTTGGGTTGATAGTATGTTTGGGCTAAATGTTGAGTGGGTGGAAATGGTTGTTGTTGTTGGGCTTGACCCATTAATTGTTGGTGGGTTTGGGTTATAGGTTGGTGGCGGTTTGTTCGTTGGAGCGTGCGGCAGTTTTGAACAGTGTGTCCAGCGCGACCGCAGCCGGTACAGTATTGGCAAGGATAGTCAGGGGTGTGGTGATACTGACAACGGTTACATTTTGGTAGTGGCCCTGTGTATGGTCTTTTGTATGGCGCGGGTGGAGGAGTGGCTTGAGTGATGGGTGCAGCAGGAACAGGGGTGTTGGTATGGGTGACTGCAAAGTTCCTGATGTTACGCTTCCTCTTGTTAGCAAATTTAGAGGAAGGAGTGTGGTGGTTTGAGGTTTGTCCCTCAGCAGGGGTTTTCTTCTTTTCCTCCTTGAACTTCCCATTGCGAATTCGGTTTTCGGTCAGTTCTGTTGCCAACTCCATGGCAGCTTCGAGTGTTACCGGTGAAACGCTGAGGACCGAATCTTGGATTTTCGAGGGAAGTCCTCGAATGTAATGTTCGATCAGACGGTAGGTTGGAGTGAATAAGTTTGGTACCATTTGGTTCAACTCCAAGAACCTTTTGTTGTAAGTAGAGTGATCACCATCTTTTTGCTTCAAGGCATGAAATTCATCTTCCAATTTCTTAATTTCACTTCTAGGACAGAATCGCCTAGTCATAATTTCCCTTAACTCCTCCCAAGTTAAGGCCATCGCATCTTCCGTTCCCCTCTTTCCTTTCTCAGTATTCCACCAAGTGAGAGCTACCCCAAGTAGTCTCCCGGTGGCATAACGAACTTTGCGATCCTCAAGACAATCGCAGTTTAAGAAAACGTTTTCCATCTCCTCGAACCAATGTAGGAGAGCAGTGACTCCCTCAGTCCCTTCGAATTTTGGGGGATCGCAGGACTTAAAATGTTTGTAGGGGCATTTGATGGTGGGAGGGTTGTTGATGATCTGGTCCTGTTGTTGAGGAGGGTTAGTAGGATTTGCAGCAAGGGCTTGTTGTACTTGTACTACGATGTCAGGTAATATCGTGGCCATTTGATTCGCGATATGAGTGGCCAAACGTTCCCGAGACTTTTCCGATTTCCTACTCCTTCGATGCGGTCTAGACGACATCTACCGGATCATAAAATGAGGAGATTGTGAGTTTATGGTATCTTTTAAGGTGTCATGTGTCTTTAAGAAAATGAAAATAACATAAATATCAATAATGCAACTACATCCAAAGGATGTCTTGGGTTCGCTCATGTTGGGCCTCAAATGTCCCCCATACCTTCACCTATATAGTCATGTGGGCCCCCATGGCTATTGGCTTGGTAGGATTCACATTAGTATTGGCAATTTAACACTCGCATCCCCCGAATGCTAACCACAAAATATGTTCATGAGATGTTTGGTCGGAACGTGTCCAGGTGTAGACACAATGACAACTCAAAGTGGGATTAGCTCTCACGACGTTTGGTATAGCATGCTTTGGCCTAATAGGTATTTCGTACTCTCATCGTTAGTCCCCAGGTAGGCAAACCGGTCCTTTATTTTGGATTTATACGAATGCTAGCCTAGACAGGACGTTCCGACTACCGGTACTAGTACCCTTCCAGTTACTACATGCCCGTCATGAGAACTCACTTTGATGAGATTTGAAAACACGAAAATCATTGTAAAATCAATCATGATGTGGTGTGTGCTTGCATGGATGTAATATGTTATGATCATACGATTTCATGATAGGCATTATTTGATAATACATACTTATGAACATGCTTGAACAATATCAAATGTAACATTTAACATAAACATATAAACATCATGAAATTTGGCATATAACACACAAAATTCTTATAAGTTTCTAATCGACTATAGTATAGGCTCTAAGGGTCTAATAACCTATCCTATATCCCTATAGTCATGGCTCTGATACCAATCTGTAACACCCCGACCCGCAGCGGAAATAAGAGTCGGGGCATAATTGGGTTATCACCAAAGCACATGACATTTACTATTATGTTTCATAATTAAATGAAGTCAAAGTTACATTTCTCAAACATCCAAACATGTCCATTCATTACAAGGGAAAATAACCAAAAATAATCCAAATACTAAATCGTTTTATTCCTTCTAATCCAGGTCCTACGTGTTCCTAGCTGCTGCTGGTTCACCTGTATCATGTGTAAAATAAGAGGTTTTTGGGTCAACATAAGTTGGCGAGTGAACCTTATAGATAAACATTTGATAATAATTGTCTGGTTAGTTTATCAATAAAATATTGTGCATAATCATGAAAGAGCACATGTATGAAATCAAACATTGGCAAGCATCAATTAACAATCGATAACATACATGAACATACCAACAGCATATAACAATTAACATAATTGAACTGTGCGATCAAGGCTCAATCAAACGGAGCCGATCGTATTGCATGAACTGGAAATGTAAATTGGACTGTGCGCTCAAGGCTCAATCAAACGGAGCCGAACATATTGCATGAACTGGAAATGTAAATTGAACTGTGCACTCAAGGCTCAATCAAACGGAGCCGAGCGTATTGCATGTATTGAAATGTAAAATGAAATGACCGATCAAGGCTTAATCAAACGGAGCCGATCGTGCGGGCACGCCCTGATCAACCGCATAATAAAATGGGGACCAAACTCAACCTCGATGGATGGGGAGCTACGGCCTCGGCAATTGCATGTACTGAAACAATAATTTGCAAACAATAATAACTACTTAACAGCAACAAACTAATACACATGTCATGATATGATATATGCACAATAACTTGGTTATAATATGTAAATGAACAAGACACATGATACACCCCAAAAACGTGATTAAAACGGGGAATTTGAAGGGTTCACTCACATTGGGTGCGTTGGATTGGATATAGCGAGATGCGCACGATTTAGACGATCGAGTCGACGAGGAATACTAACCTAAATAACAATGGAAAATATATTAAAATGGATGGATTTTATTAAGGATTCTAATGGGATTTTTAGATATATTTTTGTGAGTTTATGGCTATTTTCTATCTTTAAAAATGTTATTTTTAAGTATTTTAAATTGATTTTTAAATTAAAATAAACAAATAAATATTTAAAAAAAATATTATTTTTTTTACTGTTTGACCGTTGACCGGTTCGGTCAGCGGTAAATACTTGCGCCAAGCGGGATTCGAACCGGTGACCTTCCGTTCACGCGCACGTAGCTCTACCAACTGAGCTACGTGACTAACCCGTTAGAAATCCAGTTTTAATTATATTTATACACTTATTCGAATTTACCGAAAATTCCTTTATTTTGCAAAACGTTTTAATCTCATTGAACCGGTGCTTGTGACGGGACTCGATCGCGCGACGTGTAGTTTATTTTGCACACAGTCCACCGCTGGACTGTGTATCTAACCCGGTTATATTCTTGATTTATATTATACTTAACAACTACTCGCTCTAACCCGGTTAGTTCATGAATAAAAATGAAAGTTATTACGCAGAGTGTGTGTAGTAAGGATCGAACCCGGGACTTGTATATAAACTTTGCACACAGTCCACCGCTGGACTGTGTGTCTAACCCGTTAATTATCCGAATTTTATTTACTCTTATCCTGATTTTAAGTTCGTCTTCTTCACTACAATTACCGATTTTACTCAGACAACTGGTTCATGATCTAACTACTTAAATAACATGACTACTAGCTTGAATGTGCACAACCGAACAGTTTGGGGAAAGGAAATACCGGACAGGTCGTCTTCTTCAGGAAGTCCGGCGAGAACAGGCAACACTGTTTTTGAACCTTCGGCTGAGGGGGTCTAACAACAGAATTAAAGAATTAGATTTGAAATTGAACCAGAGTACATGGATTATTTGCACGATTGAATGTGTTTACCGTTAACTAGCGAGTTTCCGGCAAATTCCAGAATTTCTCCGGCGAACCCAGAAAATCCAGCAAAGTCTTCTGTGACTGATTTTGAGTGACGGATTAATGTTAGTAGAGTCCTAACAATAGATTGAAACCGCAAAAGAGGAAAATCTTACCGGTTTGTGTTGAACACGGTTTTCCGGCGAGATTTGCAGAGAATTCCGGCGAACAGTTTTTTTGTGCTCAAAAGGCTTGAAAATGCGACGAAAAGGAATTGGAGTGTATTTGAGACGGTTCTGAATCGCATAAATGATTGGAACCTGAATTATTTGGAGTTTGAATGCCTTTTGGTTTCAAAACCCGAAACTTTAAGTTCATTCAATTTGAACTTAATTAGAAACCGATAATCATCGGTTATAAGCCAGCTAAACAAACTAAAACTGATTTGGCGATTCGGTTTACCGATTTCCGTTATTCAGATACCATTAGTTGTTAATACAAGTTTGCGTATAAGACTCAATTGATTTCCTAAAGTTAGCAGAAAACACTTAGTGGCGGAGTGGTTTGAGGACCGGTTGATAAGTTGTTGGAGTGTTTCAGCTGACCCGGGTTCGAGTCCGGTCAGCTGCAAATGTTTTTATTTATTTTATTTTAACTTTTTATCCAATTTAATTTTTATAGTTTAGTTTATTTATTAATTATGTAACGTTTAAACTCAAAATAACCATAAATAATTACTGTATTTTCTTAACCTGGTATTTGATTACAAAACGGAGCGGGTTTTGGAGACCCGATTTATACAAATGTTACACTTAGAGCATGTACTATAGTTGATTAGAATTTTTAAATTGTTTGTGTGTTACATGCAAAATTCATGATGTTTATATGCTTTATGTTTATTGTTACATTCAATGTTATGCAAGCATGTTCATAAGTACATATTATTATACAATGACTATCATGAATCATATTCTCATAACACATCATATCCATGAGAGCACACACCACACAATTTCCATGATTTTTGCAACGATTTTTGTATTTTCAAATCACATCAAAGTGAGTTCTCATGACGGGCATGTAGTAACTGGAAGGGTACAAGTATCGGTAGTCGGAACGTCCTGTCTAGGCTTGGCATTCGTATAAATCCAAAATAAAGGACCAGTTTGCCTACCTGGGGACTAACGATGAGAGTACGAAGGACCTATTAGGCCAAAGCATGCTATACTAAACGTCGTGTGAGCTAACCCCACTTTGAGTTGTCATTGTGTCTACACCTGGACACCCTCTGACCATACATCTCGCAAGCATATTTCATGGTTTTCATTAGGGTGATGCGAGTGTTAAACCGCTAATACCAATGTGAATCCTACTAAGCCAATAGTCATGGGGGCCCACATGACTATACAGGCGATGGTATGGGGGACATTGGAGGCCCAAACATGAGCAAACCCAAGACATCCTATGGATGTAGTTGCATTATTGATGTTTATGTTATTTTTATATTTTTTTTAAGACACATGACACCTAAAAAGATTCCTTAAACTCACAATCTTCTTATGAATGTTCCTGTAGATGTCGGCTAGGCAGCAACGTGGGGTAGAAGGTCAGGAAGGTCAAACGAACGCTTGGCCACCCAAATCGCAAAACAAATGGCCGCGGTGCTTCCTGACATCGTAATTCAAGTCCAACAAGCTCTCATCACAAATCCTATCAATCCTCCCCATGAAGAAGACCAGAACGTCGACAATCCTCCCTCCAAAAAGTGCTCTTACAAACACTTCAAGTCTTGCGATCCCCCGAAATTTGAAGGGACCGAAGCGTCACTGCTCTCCTCCACTGGTTTGAGGAAATGGAAAACACCTTCCTCAATTGCGATTGTCTCGAGGATCGCGAGGTACGTTACGCAACCGGGAGATTATTTGGAGTAGCTCTTACCTGATGGAATACAGAAAAAGGTAAGAGGGGAATCGAAGATGCAATGGCCTTAACATGGGAGGAGTTAAGGGAAATCAAGACGAGACGCTTCTGTCCAAGAAGCGAGATCAAAAAGTTAGAGGATGAATTTCACTCGTTGAAGCAAAAGGAGGGAGATCATACCTCCTACAACAAAAGGTTTCTAGAGTTGAACCAAATGATCCCCAACTTGTTCACCCCAGTATACCGCTTAGTCGAACACTATATTCGAGGCCTCCCCTCGAAAATTCAAGACTCAGTTCTAAGCACTTCGCCTGCAACACTTGAAGCTGCTATGGAACTAGCTACCGAGCTTACCGAGAATCGTATTCATAACGGAAAATTTAAAGACGAGAAGAAGAAAGCCCCCGTTGAGGGCCAAACTTCAAACCATTCCACCACCTCCTCAAAGTTTGCTAATAAAAGGAAACGAAACACCAGAAACTTTGCTGTCACACAAACAAATTTCCCTATCCCTGCTGCACCCATCACTCAAGTTGCCCCCTCACCTACACCCTATAAAAAGCCATACTCCGGCCCATACCCAAAATGCAACCGTTGCCAATACCATCACTTTCCTGATCATCCCTGTCAGCATTGCACCGGCTGTGGCCGCGCAGGTCACACCATACAAACCTGTCGCGTACTTCAGCGAACGAACTGCCATCAGCCCTCAGCCCAAACCCACCATCAGATAGTGGGTCAAGCCCAACAACCTTTACTTCTACCACCTGCCCAACATGTAGCCCAATCCTACTACCAACCCAACTATCCCATGGTGCAACCTATGCGGGCTTGTTACAACTGTGGAGACCCGAACCATTTCAGGAACACCTGTCCACGCTTGGTGAACATTATCCATGCCCAAGCTCAAGCTAATCCAGTAAACCAGGCTAACCAAGCTCCTCCACCTGCAAGAGGAAGAGCTTTCAACATCAACGCTAATCAAGCTAGGGCTGACAACAATGTGGTTAACGGTACGTTTCTCATTAATGGTAGTTATGCATCCATGTTATTTGATACTGGCGCGGATAAGAGTTTTGTGTCCTTAGAATTTGAACCCATCCTCAACCAAACTCGTGATAAACTCATGGAAACCATAACGGTAGAAGTTGCTGACGGAAAACCAGTCTCATTAAACTCTATTATACGCAATTGTACTCTTACCCTAAACGATCACGATTTTCCAGTTGACCTCATACCTATGAAGTTGGGAAGTTTCGACATTATAATTGGTATGGACTGGCTCAGCCAACATCATGCTGAAGTTGTATGCCGCGAAAAGTTTATACGTATTCCTCTTACAAACGGTCAGACTCTACGAATCTTTGGAGAAACCCCTTCGAGAGGACTCAAGTTAATGTCCTGTCTTCAAGCTCGAAAATATCTCCGCAAGAATTATGTCGCATTCCTAACTCATGTTGTCAAAAAGGGAACCAAGGAGAAGAAACTTGAAGACATCCCAGTAGTAAAAGATTTTCCGCAAGTTTATCCTGACGACATTTCCGGACTTCCTCCCGTGAGAGAAGTCGAATTCCGCATTGATCTTATTCCTGGAGCTACACCAGTTGCAAAATATCCTTATAGGTTAGCCCCATCCGAAATGCAAGAGCTAGCCAGTCAACTGCAAGAGCTGACTGACAAAGGATTCGTACGTCCTAGCTCATCGCCTTGGGGTGCACCTGTTCTTTTTGTGAAGAAGAAAGATGGAACGTTTCGCATGTGTATCAACTACAGAGAATTCAACAAATTAACGGTCAAAAACCGCTATCCATTACCTCGCATCGATGATCTTCTTGACCAACTTCAAGGCGCCAGCTGTTTTTCAAAAATCGACCTTCGTTCTGGTTATCATCAACTCAGAGTACATGAAGAAGACGTCCCAAAGACCGCCTTCCGAACTCGTTATGGTCATTATGAGTTCATGGTCATGCCATTTGGTCTAACCAACGCTCTAGCTGTCTTCATGGATCTAATGAACAGAGTCTGCAAACCCTATCTCGATCGCTTTGTTATAGTCTTCATTGACGACATCCTCATTTACTCAAAGTCTAAGTCTGATCATGAACGACACCTTCGACTCATCCTTACACTCTTAGGGAATGAAAAGCTCTACGCCAAATTCTCCAAATGCGAATTCTGGTTAAAAGAGGTACAATTCCTTGGACATGTCGTCAATGACAAGGGAATACATGTCGACCCCTCAAAGATCAAAGCAGTACAAGAATGGCAAGCGCCACGTACACCTACTGAAGTAAGATCATTTCTCGGTTTGGCTGGTTATTATCGCCGTTTCATTGCAAATTTCTCCCGTATTGCTGTACCACTCACGGCTTTAACACATAAAGGAAAACCCTTCATATGGGGACCCAAACAAGAAGAAGCCTTCCAAATCCTTAAACAAAAACTCTGTGACGCACCTATCCTCACACTTCCTGAAGGTTGTGATGACTTCGTGGTTTATTGCTACGCGTCAGGGCAAGGACTAGGCTGTGTACTGATGCAAAGAGGAAAGGTGATAGCTTATGCTTCTAGACAACTCAAAACTCATGAGAAGAACTACACCACCCACGACCTAGAACTTGGAGCCGTTGTGTTCGCTCTTAAGATATGGAGACATTACCTCTATGGTACCAAGTGTGAAATATACACTGACCACAAGAGCCTCCAACATATCTTCAACCAAAAGGAGTTAAACATGAGGCAACGGAGATGGGTCGAACTTCTTAATGACTACGACTGTGAAATTCGGTATCATCCTGGCAAGGCAAACGTGGTGGCCGATGCGCTCAGTCGAAAGGGTTATGCGAACTCCATTCGTCTTCTATGTTTGCAAATCATAACCGACATCAAAGATAAATCCGAGAAGCCCAGCATGTTTCAGTAACGGAAAACGACGTACGCAAGGAGCTGTCTTGTGGAGCTGAACTTAAAATCGAAACTAAATCCGACGGTATTCTGTACTATCTAGATCGCATATGGATTCCCGATCACAATAACCTTCGTGATTTCCTTATGAATGAGGCGCACAAAACACGGTACTCTGTACACCCAGGAGCCGACAAGATGTATCAAGACCTTCGATACACCTACTGGTGGCCTGGCATGAAGAAGGATATCGCTGTTTTTGTTTCCAGGTGCCTTATATGTTCCAAAGTTAAAGCTGAACATCAAAGACCCTCAGGACTTCTATTCCAACCTGAAATACCTATGTGGAAGTGGGAAAACATAACCATGGACTTCATTACCGGGTTACCTCGCACCTCCAGTGGGTATGACACTATATGGGTAATCATTGATCGTCTTACAAAATCAGCTCACTTCATTCCGATTCGCGAGGACTTCAAGAATGAGAAGTTAGCTCGTATCTACATCAGCGAGATCGTAAGCCGTCATGGTGTACCGTTAAGCATTATTTCAGATCATGATGGTCGTTTCACTTCACGAACATGGCAAGCCCTACAAGCCGCTTTGGGTACACGATTAGACCTCAGTACCGCTTATCATCCTCAAACTGATGGACAATCTGAACGCACCATCCAAACGCTTGAAGACATGCTTCGAGCATGTGTCATAGACTTCAAGGGAAATTGGGACGCTCATTTACCATTAGTTGAATTTTCGTACAACAACAGTTATCATTCAAGTATCGGCATGGCACCTTTCGAAGCTTTATATGGTCGTAAGTGCCGATCTCCAGTATGTTGGCACGAAATAGGAGAAGCTCAAATTACCGGTCCAGAATTGATTCAAGAAACCACAGACAAGATCCATCAAATTCGAAACAATCTTCTAGCGGCACAAAGTCGTCAAAAGAGTTATGCAGACAAACGACGAAAGCCTTTGGAGTTTAACATTTGTGATCATGTACTTTTAAAAGTATCACCGTGGAAGGGAGTAGTTCGTTTTGGCCAGAAGGGCAAGCTAGCACCACGCTACATAGGACCTTTCAAGATACTCGAAAGAGTAGGACCTGTAGCATACAAGCTTGACCTACCAGAAGAACTCAACAGAATTCACCCTACGTTCCACGTATCAAACTTAAAGAAGTGCCTCGCCGACGAAAAACCTCCATATTCCCTTAGAAGATATGCAGATTGATGAATCTATGCACTTCATTGAAAGACCAGTAGAGATCATGGACTTCGGAGAAAAACGTTTAAGACGGAGTCGTATTCCAATTGTTAGGGTACGATGGGAGTCGAAACGAGGACCTAAGTTTACTTAGGAACGTGAAGACTCAATGCACGAAAAATACCCGCATCTTTTTCTTGTTACCACTACTAATTAAATTTCGGGACGAAATTTCTAAAAGTAGGGGATACTGTAACATCCGTCGAAAAACGGGTTTTCAAAACCCGCGTCGTTTATTAATCAAATAATCAGTTTCAAATTTCCGTTGCTCATTTAATGCTTATTTTAATTTTAAACAATACATAACTAATAAACATTTTAGAATATGGAAATTAAAATTGTTAAAAAATAAAAATAAAGTAATTAAAAATAAAAAGGGGATGCCGGGTTTCGAACCCGGGTCAGCCGGAAGATTTAATCATCACACAACTTAACCACTCTGCCACTTAGTTCTTTTGTGTAAACAAGGAAACAAATAAAATTTAACTCTACCCGTGAAATCATCTGTTTGCGCCAAAAACTGAAACCGCTCATCGGCTTTCAACGGTTCAGACTGTTGAGTGTTCGCTATTACTGATTATAACCGATAAACCCACGTTCTTAATCAATTCGGTCTTTATTGAACTTGAATTCATATGATTTTCGGGTTTAATAATCGAAATCATTTACCTCCAAATTTACGCCGGTAATATCATTGTCTCACAACTCAAAAACACTCACAGAACCTCCAATTTCATTTGCGCTCTAATTTCTGTTCGTCGGAATCGTTTTCTGATATCGCCGGACTTTCGCCGGAAAACAGTGACATTCATCGAATCGGTAAATTTCTCAATTATTTCATCTTCTATCTATTGTTAGACTTATACTAACTCAAAACCTTCAACCAGAATCGGTCCCAGACGACTATATCGGATAATCAGCACTCGCCGGAAAATTTCTGAAAATTCCAAAATCACGCTATGAATCGGTATGAGCATCTAAACTCTCTAATAACTCTTGTTTAGTCATTCAATTTCACAATTAGTTAATCAAAACTGTTAAGTGGTCCGCTCAGACGAAGTTCATAAAACAGAGCCGACGACTTTGCCGGAGTTCTGAGAAAAATCATCTTTCCGGTACATTCATTCCCAAAACCTTCTCTATCCATTTCATTTTAATCATTTATATGTCCGTCAATCGAATTAAACAAGAACAGTAGAATGAATCGTTGTCTGTGTTGTTTTAACGAAGAAGATGAAGTTAGGTTGTTTATATATTTAATATAAATCGGGTTATATCTCGGGTTAGACACACAGTCCAGCGGTGGACTGTGTGCAATTGAATCATAGAGATACCGGGTTCGAGTCTGTCCTTGTTTCCGATTCATCACAATATTCAGACTTTTTATAAAAGCCAAATACGGAAAACTCCAGTTAGTATATAAGTGAAATAAAAACTAGTATTTTAACCAGGTTAGACACACAGTCCAGCGGTGGACTGTGTGCAACGTTAAACAACAGGTCCCGGGTTCGAGACCTGTTATGCACACCGGTTCGATAGAATTAAAATCCTTTTTAAAATAAATGAGTTTTGAATAAATTAAATAGTATATAAATATAATTAAAAACAGAATATTTCGGGTTAGACACGTAGCTCAGTTGGTAGAGCTGCGTGCACGCGTACGGGAGGTCACAGGTTCGAACCTCACTCAGTGCAAACATATACAAGACCGAACCGGTCAACAGTCAATGGTCAACGGTCAACGGTCAACCCCAAAAAAAGTCAACATTTTTTTATATTTTTATTTATTTATTTAATTTAAAAATCAATTAAAAATACTTAAAAATAATATTTTTAAAGTTAGAAAATGACCTTAAACTCACAAAAATATATCTAAAAATCCTATTAAAATTATTAATAAAATCCACTTATTTACCGTACCTTTTCGTTATTATTTAGGTTAGTTAATCCTCGTCGATCAACCCTCTAAACTCGTGCGCATTTAACATCGTCAAACGAACGCACCCAATGTGAGTGAATCTCTACAAATTCCCCGTTTTAATAACATTTTGGGGTGTATCATGTGTCTTATTATTTATTACAATTAAACACTTGTGCATCCATCATATCCATGATCAAATGTGTATTCAATATGTATCAACTGTTTGTGTGGTTAATGTTTAGATTAAATTTATCATTTTCAGTACATACATCATCATAGGCCGCCGTTCCCCATTACCTATGAGCGTGAACCGTTCCCCATTACCTATGAGCGTGAACGAGGCGTTGCCAACATACGATCGGCTCCGTTTGATTGAGCCTTGATCGCACATACATCATCATAGGCCGTCCGTTCCCCATTACCTATGAGCGGAACGTGACGTTGCCAACATATACATTATCATTCATGTTATATACTCATGCAAGGTGGTTGTTATTGCTATTGTTATTGTTATTGTATGTTTATTTACATTTGCTCACATATGATTATTGCCCAATTTTTCCATATTAAATATAACAAGAAATCAGTAATAAGTGTTTTCTAACAAGGTTCACTCGCCAACTTATGTTGACCCAAAAACCCCCATTTTTACACATGATACAGGTGATCCAGTTGCAGCAAGAAACATATAGGATGGCTTAGAAGAATAAATCGGTTTAGGTTTTGGATTGTTTATTTAGTTACTTTTTCCTTGTAATTGTATGAACTTGTTTGGAATATTGAAGATGTAATTTTGAATTTAATAAATATGAAACATAATAGTAAACATCATGAGCTTTGGTGATAACCCAATCATGCCCCGACTCTTATTCCGCTGCGGGTCGGGGTGTAACAGTTTGTATAATTTTAGCGCGTTTTCGTTTTGATTTGTCAAGAATTTATCTACTTTTAATCCAAACACGTTTTGTAGGTCATGGTTCGTGAAAACGGTTGGAAGGATGGGAAAAACGAGCGAAAATGGTGAAAAGAACCGAGCCGGGACGTGAGTGGATCGAAAACGAGAAAACGAAACGCAAAAATAAGGGATTCCACCCGGTCGCGGGGCGCGACCGGCAAGCATAACCTCTCTCGCGACCCGCGAGAGAGGGATAATTATCTCCAGAGTTTTACTCGGTCGCAGGGCGCCACCGGACCATCTAATCTCTCTCGCGGGGCGCAAGAGGTCTTTATCCAGAAAGTTTCAAAATCAGAGTTGTTTTGGGATTTGTTTGTTTATAATAGACTTATTATCATAATCAAACACATCTTGGGCAATTGTGGATGATCTAGAGCAACTTTGGAGCTATTTTCTGGAGGTTTGAAGCTACACAAGGCAGATCTAAGCTGTAGGAACGGTGGTGGTGATCACGAAAGTTAAAAGCAGGAGCTTGTCACGGTTTATCATACCAATCTCCCCTTTGATTTATTGTTTTTGATCAATCATGCTATCTTGTTATCAACTTGGTTTTATTTACTTTTTAAACATGTTGTTAGGCTAGATTTTCTTTGGTTACCTAGGTTTTGGATTATGGATTTATGAAACTTTAATTTGCTTTAATTAAGTTGATGGTTTGAATATTTAAATTGGTAAAGTTTACAACTTTAATGATCTAGTTTAGGGTATTTGCATGATCTTGGTTGTTTGATGATTGTTTGGTTGTTTTACATAAACTTTGGTGAATGTCTTTCATGTAATAGGTTTTTCTTGTTCTTAGGAATTCGTGAAGTTGTTAGTGAAATTGGCCAATAAAACCAGGGAAACAATTAGATTAACCATTAAATCAAACTTGTCATTATACCTAATTTGTTAATTGAGAAATTGCAATTAGTTGGCTGAATTAATATGGTAAATTGTTAGGTTAGGGTTTTGAGAAATTCCCGAGTCTAATTTCCTTGTCATAATTGAAACGGTTAATCTAAACTAGAGAATTTTAGTTGGTCTAGATTAATTATTGAGAGGTAATTAATAATTAGGTACTTTACTAATTTGAAAAGATAATTGAAAAAGAATCTTTAAAACCGGTAAACGAATAAAAAGGATAGGTTATTGTAGGTGTCTTCCTGAGAAGGGTCGGGGGTCCTGTTTAATAAACCTAAACTTTGATATGCTAAGATCCCGGTAAATATTCAACCAGATTAATTATTGTTAAATTGAAGGAGTAGTATTCTAAAATCTAACCTAGGTAACTAGTTTATCATCTCTTGGTAAAAGTTCTAATACGTCCCTAGAAGTTCATACTTTGGTCATTCCTATTTATTAGTTTTTACTTAATTTAATAATTTAGAATTATTAGTAACACTCCCCCTTAAAATATACCTAGTGTGTAATTGAGTCTAAATTTGTAGTCTTAGCAATTAGAGAGTCCTGTGGGTTCGATAATCCGGACTTACTTAATACTATTCTACCATTGATCGGTCCACTTGCCGGTTAGTAGTTTAGGAATCTAGAGTATAATTTGAGTCTAGAATTAGGGTAATTTGTTTTGTTTTTAATTAACTACTTTTAGAACATCAAGTTTTTGGCGCCGTTGCCGGGGACTATCTCATTGGCAATTGCGTTGATTACTCGATTTAGGCTTTTTTTACACTTGTGTTTATTTTATATTCGTTTGTGTCATAGGAGTCTAAGCTGTTTAATTATTTAATAGTTAATTTTTACGTTATATTTGAATCATTTGTGCTAACTTCTCGTGTTTGTCGTGTTTCCGGCTTAGTGGATACCCCACACGCGCTCGCAAGGACCTCCGCCTAAGCCGCCGACGGACACGCCATTTTCCCCCGCACCAAAGGTAAGTGCTTCTTCCTCAACTTTTTCAAGTTCATCGCATTCCTTCGTACCACCCGATTTCGATTTTACCCCTAAACCTTCACCACCCGATTCTCCATCACCTCGTGTAGTCTACAGAAACGTAAACCCCCCACAACCACCACCCAACTTCCACATGGCCGATAATAACAATCAGACCGTATACCAACAAGCCACCACCGGTTTCACCGGTGCGAACTCACCCATTACCTTACCCCCCATGAACAATGACCGAGCTTGGAAAATCCCTTCTTACATCATGACCGCCATCACTAACTCTTGCCAATTCCACGGTCGTGATGACGAGGACGCGCCCGCACATATCAACCGCCTTACCCGTCTATGTCATACATTCAACATGGAGGGAGCGAGTCATGATGCCCGTTTTCTCCAAGTCTTTCCGTTCTCTCTCGGGGGTCGGGCCGCCATCTAGCTTGACTCCCAACCACCCGACAATTTTTCTACTTGGGCCTCTTTATGGGATGCTTTCCTTAAGAAATACTTTCCACCCGCCAAAGCATCCCGCCTTCGCGATCAGATCCATTCGTTCTGAATGGAGCCTGACGAGCCCTACCATCTAGCTTGGGAGCGGTTCCAAACTCTAGTATCCCGTTGCTCCCAGCATGGTCTATCAGACTGGGCACTTGTAGAGAAATTCTACAACGGTCTCACCCTAAGACCCGTGCTCGATTCGACACCTCTGCTGGTGGCCATCTGATGGGAAAGAAATCAGTAGCTGAGTGCAATGACCTTTTCGAGAGCTTTACCCATTCTAATGTCGATTACAGCACTGCCGGCAGGAATTCAATCCCTGTTTCACGTACACCTCCGGTTTCCCAGGGTCTACACCAAGTTAGCTTGGAAACTACGGTAGCTGCTGCTCTAGATAGCTTCAAGAGAGAGGTCACGAAAGAGATACAGGAGTTGAAGAAAAAGGTAGACAGATGTGAGGTTTGTAGAGGGGGTCACGACACGCTAGAGTGTCCCACGCTCACTGTTGAGTAGGTTGAGTTTATCACCGGTCAGAACCGCGATCCTACGAATCCTTTCAATAATAATTCTTCCAATTATAATCAAAACTGGCATAGTAATAATAATAATAATTATCAATCTTCCGGCAACCCCCTGGCTTCCAATCAGGCTCTTATCAAAATAGGAGGCAGGGTCATTACAATAGTGGAGGGTCAAGTCACACCAGTCAGTTTAGTGGAGGGGGTTCAAATCAGGAGGGTCAGACTAGGAGTGGAGGGTCTAGAGGTAGTCTAGATAGGATTGAAAGTTGTCAAAGATCAGGCTACTCTGAAAACTCTCGCGGAACACGATTTGCTCTTGAAAAATCAACAGTTCGCACTCTTAGATCTGCAGAGGTCGGTCGGTAGTATCGCTAAGCAGCTGCAAGAGCACCCACACGGCCAGTTTGTGAGTAATACCCAACCCAACCCCACAAACCAACACACGAAAGCGATCACTACTCGCAGTGGTAGGACTCTGAAGGAGGTAGGTAGAGAGGGTGTAGAGGTAGAGGTAGAGGAGCGAGATGAAGAGGTAGATGAAGAAATTGAGATGGAGGCTCCACCCAGGGTGCACACCAGGCTAGACCCAGCAAGTACCGCACCAGCCCGTGGACCTTCAGCTGAGAGTAGGGGCGAGAGAAAACCGGTAGAGGTTAGGCCATCACCGATTGTAGACACTTCACACCTACCGTACCCAGCACGTCTGAAGCAGCAGAAATATGCCAAGGAATACGGGAATTTCCTTGACATGTTTACTCAATTAAATATTAATCTTCCGTTTATCGAGGCCCTCTAGCATATGCCTAAATATGCTAAGTTTCTGAAGGATCTTCTGAAACGTAAAGATAGGCTGGGGGAGCTCTCGAATGTCCCGTTGACCGGGGGATGTTCTGCCGTCGTTTTGAACAAGTTACCCGAGAAGCTTACTGATCTGGGTATCTTCACTATCCCATGCTTATTCGGTGGATCCATCTCTCCGGCCCATGATTTAGCCGATCTCGGGGCAAGCATAAATCTTATTCCTTTCTCGTTGTACGAGCGGTTAGGTTTACGGGAGCTCACTCCTACTCGTATGTCATTATCGTTAGCCGATAGGTCGGTCAAATACCCAAGAGGAATCATAGAAAACCTATTGGTTAAAGTCGATAGATTTGTCTTTCCCGTAGACTTCGTCATCCTAGATATGGAGGCCGACGAGAAGGTACCCATCATCTTAGGTCGCCCATTCTTGCGCACCGCGAAAGCACTCATAGACGTTCATGATGGGAAAATCACCCTTCGAGTCGTAGACGAGAACGTCACATTCGAGATCGCAAGGTCGATGCAACACCCAATGGGTGGCGATAGCGATAGTGGCCCTTGTCACTCCGGATATTTTCTTAGTGCATTGATCAGTCTGTCGAGTACATCAGTGAAGCCGACCTAGTGAGTGAGGATGTTGTAGCTGCGGAGAGCGATAGTGATGAGATAGGGGAAGATGTCTTCGAGATTCCCGAGACTCTAGATTTCTGTGAGGTGAGTACCGCTACTGAGAGTACACCTTTGCCGACACCAGCTACCGTAGAGCTTAAGGTTCTCCTGTCTCATTTAGAATACGCGTTCCTAAGTGATGATTCGAGCTTACCCGTGATCATTTCTTCGAAATTGTCAACGGAGGAGAAGGAGCGCTTAATTGAGGTCCTGAAGTCAAATAAGGAGGCCATCGCTTCGAAATTGTCTGATATCAATGGGATTAGCCCTACCTTCTGTACTCATAGGATCCTCATGGAGGACGTCTTTAAGCTAGTAGTGCAGCCACAGCGCCGTCTGAACCCGAATATGCAAGAAGTTGTAAAGAAAGAGGTGCTCAAGCTGATGGAGGCCGGTCTCATTTATCCTATCTCCGATTCCGCATGGGTAAGCCCCACGTAGGTCGTTCCCAAGAAGGGGGGAATGACAGTGGTCATGAACGAAAAGAAGGAGCTTATCCCATCGTGAACCGTCACGGGCTAGAGGGTGTGCATAGACTATCTAAAATTAAACGATGCCACCCGAAAGGATCACTTCCCGCACCCGTTCATCGACCAGATGCTGGAGCGTCTCGCAGGACAACAATTCTATTGCTTTCTTGATGGCTTTTCAGGTTACTTTCAGATCCCGATTGCTCCCGAGGATCAAGAAAAAACAACCTTCACATGCCCGCATGGCACTTTTGCGTATCGCCGCATGCCGTTTGGGTTATGTAACGCTCCGGCTACTTTCCAGTGCTGCATGGTAGCCATCTTCCAGGACATGATCAAAACCTCCATGGAGGTTTTCATGGACGACTTCTATGTCTATGGAAACACCTTCGATCAATGCCTTACTCAATTAGATGCGATGATGAAACGGTGTGTCGAGATGCGACTGATGCTCAATTGGGAGAAATGTCACTTTATGGTGACAGAAGGTATAGTGCTAGGGCACAAAATTTCACGAGTCGGGATAGAGGTCGATCAGGCGAAAATCGATACTATCAGCAGACTTCCCCCACCGACTAGCGTCAAGTCCATCCGCAGCTTTCTCGGTCATGCGGGCTTCTACCGATGGTTTATTCAAGATTTTTCAAAGATCACCCGCCCCATGACTCGACTTCTCGAGAAAGATGTACCCTTCGTCTTCGATGACGACTGCTTAAAAGCTTTTACGATCCTTAAGGAGAAACTAGTGAGTGCTCCTATCCTCGTCTCACCAGACTGGAGCTTGCCTTTCGAGCTCATGTGTGATGCGAGTGATTATGCTGTGGGCGCTGTTTTTGGTCAGCGTCGGGACAAACATTTTCACCCTATTTACTACGCTAGTAAAACCCTCAATGACGCACAGGAGAACTACACCACTACAGAGAAGGAGGTTTTAGCAGTGGTGTTTGCGTTTGATAAATTCCGCTCTTACCTCGTCCTGTCTAAGACCATCGTCTTTACGGACCACGCGGCTTTGCGTTTCCTTTTCCAAAGAAGGACTCGAAGCCTCGTCTCATTCGATGGATTCTCCTGCTCTCCGAGTTCGACATTGAGATTAGAGATAAGAAATGAGCGGAGAATGTAGCTGCTGACCATCTATCTCTACTAGAAGACCCTAGCAGAGAAGAAATTAGGGAAGAAGAGATCGGTGATAGATTTCCCACGAGTCGGTAGAGTTTGTGACAGCTGAGAAGGAGGGAATGCCGTGGTTTTCCGACTTCGCACAACAGAAGAAGAAATTCTTCAGCGATGTCAGGCGTTATATCTGGGACGACCCATTTCTATTTCGGGTAGGGGGAGACCGAATTCTGAGGCGCTGCGTGAGTCGAGAAGAGGGGAGAGAGATATTGAGACACGTGCATGAGGGACTGACAGGAGGTCACCATGGTCCGCACGTCACCGCACAGAAGGTTTTTGATTGCGGTTTTTATTGGCCATCCGTTGTGAAGGACGTCCTAGAGTTTGTGAAGATGTGTGATCATTGCCAGCTTACCGGCAACATCTCATCCAAGGACGAGATGCCCCAACATCCCATCCAGATTCTTGAAGTCTTTGATGTTTGGGGGATCGACTTCATGGGACCGTTTCTTGTCTCTAGCGGGAACCGGTACATCCTCGTAGCTATTGATTATGTCTCTAAGTGGGTTGAAGCTCAAGCTTTACCCACAAATGATGCCCGAGTGGTGGTGAGATTCTTAAAGAAATTGTTCACCCGTTTTGGTACCCCACGCGCCATTATCAGTGACTGTGGCACGCACTTCTGCAATGGCGTGCTACGGTGTCACTCATCGCCTCTCCACCGCAGACTAGCGGTTAAGTGGAGAACGCGAACACGGGTAAAACAGAGGAGACTCCTCTCGAAGTTCCACCTCAGACCGCGTAGATTCTCGGGTTTCGGCACGAGTGTAGAGTTTGTAGAGTTTGGTAGTTACTTGCAATTTATGTTTTTACTTAATTCTTGTTTGGTATTTTGCTTGTTTGTTTGTGGGTTGGTGTAGTTGGTTTTTGCAGGTCACATCATGCATCAGTCATGGAGCACGGTCGATTGCAGGTACGTTTGATCAATCCGGTAGAAGGAGTTTGATTCCGTGAACTAACAAAGCTAACATGAGAGTTTCAAAGTTTTCAAAATTTTACTAAGGCATAAAACCTGGCAAAAGCAAGAAACTTTCTGTGAAAACAAGCCTCTCGCGGGGCGCGAGAGGCACAAGCCTCCTCGGTCGCGGCCCGCGAGAGGCCTAAAAGTTCTGGAATCCTCACTCTGTCGCGGGGCGCGAGAGACTTAGTGGTCTCTCTCGCGACCCGCTAGAGGCCTTATCTGCAGTTAAAAAACCCTAGCCTCTATTTTTACCCACATTTCATCACTTTTCTCAAGCTTTCCTTGCGGCTTTCAACCCAATTTCACCATAACTCCGCCATTTTCAACCCAAATTCACCAAACTCACCCACATTTTCTTCCCTACATCATTCCTCACTCATTTTGACGTAATTTCACCGGTTTTTACCCTCCTACTTGCATTTCACTGGTGCTTTAAAGTTTCAATTTTTTTGTACTTATCTTCCAGATCTACAACAAGGTACGGTTTTTCGCAACTCTTATGCTTCATTTCTTTATGCTATAGTTTTTGTTGCGGTTATTTTCATGTTTGCTACTGTACTAGTTGTCGGTTCGGTTAAGTGCGGGTTGAGTTCAACTGGGTTGCACATGAGTTTTGATAGTAGTATTGGTTATAAATTGTGGATAGATTAGGTACATGCAGGGGGAAGTTCGCGGTTTTGGGTGCGGTCCAACATTGAGTGTGGGGATGAGGGTTGGCTAACACTGTTTTTAAACATAAATCTGAAATTTTTTTATAAAAGCTAGTCAACCGTTAGTTTGCCATGATTTAACATGTTTTATCTTTCATTATACACTCAATGTGGGCTCGTATCTCGGCACATCGGTTTAATCGAGGACAATTAAAGTGCCGAGAGGGGTGGTGGTGGTTGGTTTGGATATGTTTCATGGGTAGTAATGGTTTGGATATGTTTCATGGGGTAGTAACATTCGATTAATCATGCATATAAAATTCAGTCTCGCCCGTACTCAATCTCCATTCGGGCGAGATTAGGTTTTTATCAAATTATAATGTTACACTCGCTTCAAAGGTATCTTATCATAAAGTAAATTGTTTTTCTATGGCAAACCACGATCGCGAATGAAATGTTATACGGTCATCTATTTTATGTGGTTGCTTTCTTTCTGAGGTCATACTTGTCTTACTTGTGCTTTATGCAGATGTCAGGAGAAGGTAGCTCAAGCAGGGCCGACAGAAAGAGAAGGGGACCAATACCTCGTCAGAGAGGTGACCCGCAGACGCGCCACAACAATCCTCTTATTTCGGAAGGCGCATGATCAGGTATCGGGGAGAAGGTGTCCCCCATGGGCAGAGCACGCGAATCGTTGACAACCCTCTCTTGCAGTTCGATTTAGACTCCCACGAGTGGGAGAGGCTCTCAAACTTGGTCACTTGTGAGTTATTACCTTACAGGAGGGTTGACTGGGAGTTGATTGATAATCTGGGACAAAGGGGTCGGATCGAGCAGCTACTGGGGGATAAGTTCAGAAGGGTACTAGATTGTGGAGCAAGGCAGTACAAGGAAATTACTTACGAGTTCCATTCCACTTTCGAGTACCAACAAGGAAAGTTCAACGAAAATGACGCGGTGTCTTTTGCCCTGGGGAGGCAAGTATTTGAAATGACCATTCCACAGTTTGCGGTGGCGACACAAATATATTCAGATGAGGAGGTTCAGTCGCCGGATTACGAGCTTGCAGGGTGTCTTCAAAAGAAGGCATCCCCACAGTGTACATACAGATGAACTCGCTAGATTTTGGGGCACCATCTCTTCTGCCCCGTACTCGAACAACATGGTGGCAAACGATATCACTGATCCCATTCACCGATTCCTTCATAAGATTCTTGCTGCTACATTGGTCGGGAGGGGACAAGGGGATAATAAAGTCAATCAGGTGAGTTTATTTTGTCTAATGTGCATGGTAGAGAGACGGCCAGCAAACCTGGCCACAATATTTGCTTGGACAATGAAGAGACTGTAGAGGGGGGGGCCCGGGGCAAAGGTTTATTGCGGTCCCTTGATTACATGCTTGGCCGAGAGCCTAGGGGTGTTTGACAGATACCCCCATGACAGAATGAGAGAAGACCCCAACCCCTGTGTCATGAGCGTCAGAGATCTCCAGGCTGCCAGAATTCTCACCACCCAAGAGCCGATTAGTTGGATACCAGCCCGCCAAGGACCTCAAGTGCAACCGCCTCCCGGATCTGAAGCTGCATCTTCTATGCAGGCGGCCATACCTACTCGATACCAGCGGCCAGTCACCCGCCAGGAACTGCCAGGACGACAGTACCCTCTTCGGGAACCTCGTCCAGACCCACTGACCTTAGATTCGCTTTATGACAGGATGGAGACAGGGTTCGGGGATTTGAGAGGTTATGTGGACCAGCAGTTTGGCGGGGTGCGCCAAACTACGTTAGAGAGTAGACGGATGCACGAGGCCAGCCAGAGGAGACTAGAGGATGGGATGCGCTACATGATGCAGAATCTAAACATGGGAGTCTTGTCTTACTTTCAGCAGCCAGGCGGTCAGGCGGGTTCTAGCCAGTTTGCAGGATGGATGGAGGATGTGCAGCTATACCAGGTTTTTGAGGCGTCCGAAGTATCAGAAGAGGATGATTGAAGCAGCTGAAGATCTTTACCTTTATTCTTTCTTTTCTGCTGTTTTCAGTTATTTTGGTTTGTATCTTTAAACAATTTACTTTGGGTTGGTTGGTTGGTTGGTTGGGTATGTGTTGATGAAGAATATTGCAAAACAATGGATTTATTTAGCTTTATTATTATTATCATGTTTTGTAAGTGTGTGATGCTAGGTTGATGTATATGTTGTCCGTTCGCATGAGAGCGTTAAGAGTTGCACATTAAGCGCGTTCGGTTTGGAGAGCACGAGTGGTTTGCCTGGCAAATCGGCAGGCTTGCGCTATCAGCTAAGTCGCTTCCTTTTCTATATTTTATTTTTTCTTTATTTGGTTTGCTTGCTTTTAGTTTATTTTGATTAGTATTTGTCTCGTCCTTGCATTGGGGACAATGCAAAACTTTAAGTGTGGGGATGGGATATTAGAGTAGTATTAGTTTAAAAAAATAAAAAATAAAAAATCCGAAAATGTCTTTTGAAAAGGAAGTTTGCAAGAAAAATTAAACTAAAAATGATAGAAAATTTTAACTTTTATTCGGTTTCAAATAATAATAATAATATGAGATTAAAAGGGGTGAGTTTATGTCTAATTTTGGATGTGCGAGTAGGCTCGATTCAGTTCCTATTTTCTTTGAGCTTAATACACCTTAATAGTCGGTCTACTAGTGGGTACTCATCTAGGAGAAATGGGAAACTGAAACCACCAAAAACAGTATAAGAAATGCCGTTATAAGCTAAAATATTTAGAACTTTTAATCATGTAAAAAAAATGGAAAATGAGCTTGATTGAAAAGTAGACTGAGGCCTATGGAATCTCCCTTGAGGATGGTGACTCTGATCGAGAATCCCTCTAGGATTAGTTGAAATTTTAAGTATCAAAGCCCACGTTGTCGCTCTCGGGGATGGTGACTCTGGTTGAGACAGCCTCTAGGTTAGATATGCAAAAAGAAATCAAAATGCTCAAATGAAAAAAAAAATGAAAAACAAAGAGAAAAAGAAATTTGCTTGATTTTAAATTCTTTATATTTTGGTATAAAACGGTTAGGAAAGGGTTAGACAATTCGTTCCTTGTGTTTCATAAGCTTGAGGTGGGATTAGGGATACTGTGGACCCTATGTGGATTGACCGCACTTAAACTGATAAGAGGTTTGAGCCGAATTTTGAGTTTTAGTGGACCCAATACTCGCAATCGCGATTAACATGAATTTTGTTCCCTAATGAAAATAATAGTAATTTTTGAAATCGAGTAATTGTTGGGTTATGATTCCGTTTATGCACAATTCTTTTTCGATGGCGAAAAAAAGCAAGTGTGGGGATATTTGATGTATTGAATAATACATCTATTTATCTTGTAGAGTTTGTATAATTTTAGCGTGTTTTCGTTTCGATTTGTCAAGAATTTATCTACTTTTAATCCAAACACGTTTTGCAGGTCTTGGTTCGTGAAAACGGTTGGAAGGATCGAAAAAAACGAGCGAAAATGGTGAAAAGAACCGAGCCAGGACGTGAGTGGATCGAAAACGGGAAAACAAAACGCAAAAATCAGGGATTCCACCCGGTCGCGGGGTGCGACCGGCAAGCATAACCTCTCTCGCGGCCCGCGAGAGAGGGATAATTATCTCCGGAGTTTTTACTCGGTGGCGGGGCGCGACCGGACCATCCAATCTCTCTCGCGGGGTGCGAGAGAGGTCTTTCTCTAGAAAGTTTCGAAATCAGTGTTGTTTTGGGATTTGTTTGTTTATAATAGACTTATTATCATAATCAAACACATCTTGGGCAATTGTGGACGATAAAGAGCAACTTTGGAGTTATTTTCTAGAGGTTTGAAGCTACACAAGGCAGATCTAAGCTGCAGGAACGGTGGTGGTGATCACGGAAGTTAAAGGCAGGAGCTTGTTACGGTTTATCATACCAATCTCCCATTTGATTTCTTGTTTTTGATCAATCATGCTATCTTGTTATCAACTTGGTTTTATTTACTTTTTAAACATGTTATTAGGCTAGATTTTCTTTGGTTACCTAGGTTTTGGATTATGGATTTATGAAACTTTAATTTGCTTTAATTAAGTTCATGGTTTGAATATTTAAATTGGTAAAGTTTATAACTTTAATGATCTAGTTTAGGGTATTTGCATGATCTTGGTTGTTTGATGATTGTTTGGTTGTTTTACATAAACTTTGGTGAATGTCTTTCATGTAATAGGTTTATGTTACTTTTCGTGTTCTTAGGAATTTGTGAAGTTGTCGGTGAAATTGGCCAATAAAACCGGTTATAATTGAATCGGATAATCTAAACTAGAGAATTTTAGTTGGTCTAGATTAATTATTAGATGTAATTAATAATTAGGTACTTTACTAATTTGAAAAGATAATTGAAAAAGAATCTTTAAAACCGGTAAACGAATAAAAAGGATAGGTTATTGTAGGTGTCTTCCTGAGAAGGGTCGGGGGTCCTGTTTAATAAACCTAAACTTTGATATGCTAAGATCCCGGTAAATATTCAACCAGATTAATTATTGTAAACTGAAGGAGTAGTATTCTAAAATCTAACCTAGGTAACTAGTTTATCATCTTTTGGTAAAAGTTCTAATAAGTCCCTAGAAGTTCATAGTTTGGTCATTCCTATTTATTAGTTTTTAGTTAATTTAATAATTTAGAATTATTAGTAACACCCCTTTAAAATATACCTAGTGTGTAATTGAGTCTAAATTTGTAGTCTTAGCAATTAGAGAGTCCTGTGGGTTCGATAATCCGGACTTACTTAATACTATTCTACCATTGATGGTCCAATTGCCGGTTAGTAGTTTAGTGTAGTTTAGGAGTCTAGAGTATAATTTGAGTCTAGAATTAGGGTAATTTATTTTGTTTTTAATTAACTACTTTTAGAACATCACTTACCAATAGAGAAAGTTAAAATGAGTTACAATTTAGAGTAAAGGAGTTCGGTTCATACATTGGCGGACGCATTAATCGCATGATTAAAAGTATTTCTAGACGGGTCCAATCTACTTAAGTACTTAACATGTTAATGATATGCATAGCATATTTAATTTATCATGTTAAATAAGTTATTAGGTTAACATAACCTGCTTGTTAAACGATGCAGTTTTGTATATAATTAACTACATATATACTGTAATATTTTGCAACTTTTATTGTATGGTGTAAATTGTGTCTTATTATGTCTTAACCTTATTTAGTGAGTCAAGTTAATATTCATGCTAAACGTGTTGTGTCATTCGTGTTATTGATATGAATATGTTTGATTTTGTTAAACGTGTCATGTCATTTGTGTTTTCAAATAATTATATATAATCGCATTAAATGTATCATATCGTGTAACCCGTTTATTTACATATATATGTATGTGTTTGAGAAAATAACACATTAAATAATTTTTTTTGTCCAGTTCAATACTCGTGTTAACGTGTCATGCCAAATTAATGCGACGCGTTTAACATAGTATAACATGGGTTGACAATTATGTAGTATATTGATCACCATTTCGCTATTGTAACTCATGATGCCCATATGATGGAACACACGACCTATCATGTCGCGTCACTTGTCTACTTACATGACAATATAACTTTATTATTGTCACACCTTAACTGATGATGGAAACTTCGGATCAGAACGGAATAGATTGCTCGAGACTTCATAACACTAACGTGCGACAAGTATTTAAATAATAAAATTTCATTTCATTTCTAAAATTGTAAGTACAACATTCGGAATCATAATAAAACAACATAATCAACAAACACAATCCATATTACATCTAAATTTAAAATGGGTTTCTAGTTCATCCTACTAGATTCTGTGCATCTTCGTCATCATCAAATTCCTGCAACATATATTAGAGTATAGTTCAACACACAAGGCATTGGCGAGTATACAAGTTTTAGTACTAAATAATGTAAAAGTCTAACATTCCACATGGCATAAACGTTACTTAAAAACTATCGTAAAATACTCACAATGCAACTATACATGTCAATCCAAAGTTTCCTGCTAGCGTAATCTAATCATCGCAATGACTAGACCGGTTTGATTACTTAACATGATCTCAAGAATACGGGCAATCCGTTACTCCTATAGCGCTGTACATGTTAAGGTAGGCTCGTACGAAGTTGATGACGTAGTATAAAACATTCGAATTCTAGCATATACAAGTTTACAAGTATCACGTATGTTTTGGTCAAAAATCAGTTTAAGGATAATGTAACCAAACTTTGATTGTGAGGTAGAGTGCTAATGTATTGAACAATTGTATGAACGAATGTGAAATGTAAACAATGATGAACACACGGATTTATACGAGGAAAAAGCCCTTAATCTTTAGAAGATCTCCGGCATAAAAAACCTCAAGTGATGGAAACTACCGATCACCAACTATATTGCACAAAAAAGATTACAACTTTGGATGATCTTGAGCTTGTTACAATTGAATTCTAATGTGGGTATGAGAGCAATTTCGAGAGCAACAAGTGTGCGAGTTGTGTACGTATTGTGTGTTCTAAATCAAGCTCAAAATCTCCTGATATAATTAGAAATATCCTAGTAACTAACTATCCGCAAAATAGGCAAGTCTCCCATGATCACCCATAACTATCCTCTGTTTGGGTTTGTTTCCATGCTGCACCATTCCAAATCGGCTATTCTTACCCTTTCCCGGTATTCACCCAAAGCTTCTTCACCCGAACCGGTCTGTGCTACAGCTAGACGATGCCCATGCTATGGAGGGTGTTATACACTCTTGAACAGATCATATGCGATGAGGGTTTGAGTTTCACCCTTTCCAAACTTCCACACCTGTACAATCTTGTATCCCATGGATCCCACAGGTTTCTATTCAATTCTAAACCTCAGCAGCCGCTCCCACTGCTCAAAACCACCAAAAACGACAACTTTTAGAAGCCAGTTCTTCTTTGTGAGGAGGAACACTATTCCTTTAGGGGATAGTATTCCAAAAAAAAATGGAACTTGAAGGGTAGAATATAGGATCCTTAGATTACTGTAGAAAGTTCTTTTATTTTTTTTTGTGAGGATAACTGATCCTGTTTTGTTTACTTGTGTAGTGACCAACTTTGCTTCTCTCACTGATACTCCTGGAACTGTAGAAAGAATAGCTGCATTCTGGGCATTGAATACGACGGTTAGGACATTCAAGCCAAAAGCAAAGGATTTAGAAGATACCAGTTCCACCTCCTTCACAATGTCAAGTAAGTATCCATGTGTGATTATAAAAAAGAAATAAAATTAAAGGATCATAAATACCTATCTTTGGTTTTCCTGAATAGGTGCTGCCGGATCCTCATCCAAATCCGCCTCAAAGTTTGGCCTTGGAGATATTGACAACATAATCTCCCCGTTCGTTCAATAAAGAGCTGGCCAAATGCCAAAGCCAACCGGAGCCCAAAGTCATGACCACCCGTGCTAAGGCTGGATCCATGAGGAAGAAGCTAAGTGATGTTGATGAAGACAACCTTCAGATAGAGCGGCAATTCCATGACTTTGTCACCGAGGTAAGGATCACTGATGCTGATAATCAATCTTGTCTTTTTCTAAGGATCACTGACCCTGACCACTCTGTCTTGCTATTCGCAGAAGTTTGTCAGTATCCAGGCTAACCAGGACAAGCACCGAGCCGATGCTGAAGAGAGCCTAGCCGATCTCCATTCCATTGCCGCCGCCAAGGACAAGAGCATCTGTCAGCTTGAGAAGGAGGTCAATACCCTCGAGAAGCAGATCGTAGTGGCAGAGATAAAAGCCAACAAAGCTCAACTGGAGGCCGCTGATGAAGCCAAGGTCTTTGCAGCTCAAGCCATTCTCTGGGCAAGGATCAAAATAGTCCAAGAGGCTATGGATCCTGCTTTTTATAGGTCTGAATGGGATATTGCTAGGTGGAGGTAGAGATTCTTGAAGCTTGGTGGTGAAGAGAAGCCTGAGCTGGTGCACATGTTGGAAGCCGGGACAAGCGGGACAAAGGAGCTGGTTGAGGTCACTAGGGCTGAAGGTGGTGAAGCAGGTGGTGGTGCAGCTGAAGATGATGCTGCTATGGTGGGCAATGAAGGGTAATATAGACGAGGCCTAAGCCCACTTTTTTTAGGTTTATATGGTTTGGCTTTTTGTTGATGGTTTTTTGAACAATTTATGGTTTGTAATTCTGAACAATAGGTACTTAGGTTAAGGATAAATGATCCTTTTGACAATAGGGGGTGGCAAATGTAGATGGGTCCTTTTGTTTGTGGAGGATGAAGCATTTGACGTCCCTCACTTTTATTTTCCTACTCTTGTGAACAATAAGTATGGACACTTTTTTATCAACCTAAGTGGACGAGCCACGTTTTGCTGGCAGAAACTTGGGTTGATAATTTTGACAGCCTTCTAAAAAGGGTTTTAATATAAATTATAACCTTTTTATTAAATTTGTGTAGTCTTTTTATTTTTGAAATGTTGTTCTGATATGTTTATGTTTATCATTAGTTTTATTTTACAAACTTAGTGAATTTTGAATTATCAAAAATATCCGAATTCTCTATAACAACTCTTGAAAATATGAGAAGTCATATGATCAAGGATCATATATCCTCAACTAAAGGGTCTAGGGTGTAATCATATGATAAATAAAGATAAGGATAAAACATATCGGAGAATCCAAGTTAGAATTATATATCCTTAAGACTTACAATTGCATAAATGGACTAAAGAAATCAATTAAGGTTTATGATTCAGGATCCTTATTACCTTTAAAGCTTCAAGAACTTGTAAAAAACAACTTGGGACTAAGCCAGATATTTAGGGGATATACCCATCATAACTAGGGACAAGCCCAAATAAACTGGGAACAAGCCCAATATTCTTGGGGTCTGGCCCGAACTGGGGAACAAGCCCAACGTAAGTGACATGAAAATGCCAAAACCTTAGCTAATGTGAAAATGTTAGAAACCTTAGGATAATGGATGTATGGTACGTCTACATTATACTTAAGATCCTACATATGGCCAACAACAATGAAATTGTCAGCCACTAAAGCGTGTACTGGTCCCATTGCCTCGAACCATACTTGGATAAACGTGCGCTACTGGCGGGGTGTCAAAACCCAACTCGTGTGAAAGGTGAAAACCTTTAACCCTTAGAAGGTATAAGATACCTTAAACGTGGGAAAGAGGTGGCCAACCCCTTGATCCTCTGTGAATAAATGTTAAAAACTCTGCAAAAGCTTAACACTTGATAAAAATGGATTTTAAATGCTCAACATCCTTTCCTTATAATGAATAATAAGTACAAAGTGAAAGAAAGTAAAACTGAGATGTTACCAAATTAAGGATCATATATCCTTTGAGGATCCTCGATCCTTGGCAAGAATACTACAGTCTCTAAGGATCCTTGATCCTTCTTACATGAAGTATTTCTTCAAATGAACAACATTCCAAGCTCTTGGTAGGAGGTCACCATCAATAGATAGTAAGCGATATGCCCCCTTTCCTGCTTCTGCTTCTATCAAGTAGAGACCTTCCCATTTTTGGTGCTAACTTGCCATCAGCCAGATTGGTAGTGTTCTGGAATGCTTTCCTTAGTACCAAATCACCAACTTGGAATCTTCTGATCCTGACATTCTTGTTATATGCTCTAGCCATCCTTTGTTGATAACTGACCATCCTTATTCTTGCCAAATCTCTAAGCTCATCTATAGTATCTAGGTCTTGGGTCAGGTTTTCAGCATTTGCTTCAGGAATGCTTGTTCTGGCTATAGGAACCACCATTTCTGTAGGGATCACTGCCTCAGTCCTAAAGACTAAGGAGAATGGAGTCTGGCCTATGGCATTCTTTGGAGTTGTTTAATCTGCTCACAAGACATATGGTAGCTCTTCAGCCCACTTCCCTTTCTTGAATCCAAGCTTCTTTTTCAAGTTGTTGATGATGATCTTATTGCTTGATTCTGCTTGACCATTAGCTTGTGGGTGGATTGGTGTTGATGTTATCATCCTAATCCCCCAGATGTGACAAAAGTTAGTATTTCTACTTCCAATAAATTGAGATCTATTATCACAAAGAATTTCAGAAGGAATTCCAAATCTAGTAATAATGTTTCTTTTAATGAAGGATATGATTTCCTTTTCTCTGACTTGAACAAAAGCCTATGCTTCTATCCATTTGGAGAAGTAATATGTTGTCACACCCTGACCCGCAGCGGATATGGTAGTCAGGGCATGATTGGGTTTTCATCAAAGCTCATGACATTTACAATAATAAAGTTTCATATTTATTATTTCAAATTAAAAGGAGAAATTCCAACAAACACATAAACCATTCAAGCACAAAATGTTCTAAACATGACATTCAAGTAACGCTTTATTTTTCATCTAAGGCCCAATCTTATGTGTTCCTTGCTTCAACCTGTTCACCTTTATCATGTGTAAAAAAATAGAAATTTTGGTTAACAAAAGTGGGCGAGTGAATCCCGTTTAAACATTAGAAAGAAATGATATGTTGATTAATTTAATAAAAATGTGCATAAACCAAATATGAGCAAACGTATATGTAAACAATCCACATAATCATCTAGCAATGTACATGTGAGCACGATAAGCGATGTGCTGTGAGATCAAGACTCAATCAAATGGAGCCGATCTAATTAGGCAACGCGATGCTCTATCCATACGAAACAAGGAACTGATGGGCCTAATGTGAAAGCTTGACTGAAATGAGAAAGTATAACCACAAATAACAATAAACCAAATATCACATAGCACGTTAGTTCATATGATGGTAGTAGCACAAGTGTTTGAATAAATGATATAAATAAACGACACATGATACACCCCAAAACATGAATAAAAAGGGGAAGTTTGTAGGAATTCACACACAGTGGATGCGTTTCTTGATTTGATAACGAGCGCGCACGATTTAAAGATTCCAACCGACGAGAAAACTAACCTAAATATTAATGTAATAATTCGGCAAATATATTTCTTTTATTTACAATTAGTATTTTTATTTAATGAATTTTATTAGAATTTTTAGATAATTTTATAGTATTTATTACTAATTTTTATACTTAAAAAGGACCTATTTTATTATATATTTTTATAGTTTTTAGAGAAAAAAATATACAAAAGGTTAATTAAAAACTTTACCCTTCAGCGGGTCGAACCAGGTCAAATCGGATGGTTTTAGCATCATGTGAGACTCGAACGCGTGACCTCCCGTATACGTGCACGCAGCTCTACCAACTGAGCTACGTGTCTGACCTAGAATATATCCGTTTTTAATTACATATATACACGTACTAAGAAAAATCTTATTTTTGATTAATTAAAAAGGTTTTGTAAACCATATGAACCGTGCATATAACCGGACTCGAACCCCCAACCTGAGCTTCATGTTGCACACAGCCCGACCAATTGGGTTGTGTGTCTAACCCGTTGGATATAAGATTTTTATATCTTTATATACTTACAGAGTCGATTCATGAGTGGGTTATAAAAAGATTTTGTCTAATTTAGTGGATCGGAAACATATACAAGACTCGAACCCGGGACCTTGACTTTGAATGCACACCGTCCAACCACTGGACTGTGTGTCTAACCCGGTGTAAATACCGATTTTAAATTGATTTAAACAAAATCTCACTTCGTCTTCTTCATTTCATAAACTGTAAAAACCCGACTAAAATGATTTCACCAATTAACTGTTAAGTAACTACACATGAGATTAAATAACATAAAAAAAAGATTAGGTGGATTGATATACCAATCAGAGGGTTTTCTTCGATTTCCGGCGAGTATTCCGGTGGTTGAAGATGATTCTGGCGAGGGTTCTGTTGAACAGAGAGTTGCAAGAAGTTTCGGAGATTGTGTGTGCGTTCTAAATGGGTTCTAGACTCTCTATTTATAGCCGAAGACAGTCAGAGACATTAAATCTCGATTTTGGGAGTTTTAGTCAAAATCAATTATGGGCTAAATGATTGCAGCTCATAATTGATTGTGTTGACTCTGTTTTGAGTCTAAATGCACACTTTGAAACGGTTTCAGCATTCAATTCCGAAGATAACGATCATTTTGAAGAATTGCCAGACAAAGCGCAGCTGTTACAAGGCGGGATGTTTCAGGGAAAAAGACTTGAGTATGAAAGGTTTAATAGATTAACTCGATGGGTTAAATCAGATGTCGTGCAGGTGTTGCAATGGTGTGTTAAGTGTGTGTAGTCTTGTGCGACCCGGGTTCGAGTCCCACGGTCAGCACATTATTTTTAACTATCTTTTTAATATATATATTATTTACTATTTTTATTTTCTTTATTATTTATTTTATTAATATACCAAAGTCTATTAAACGATTAACATAACTTCGAAACAAAGATTTTAATATATACTTGATTAAAAAAATGGTGCGGGTTTTAGAACCCGTTTTACGATAGATGTTACAGTATCCCATACTTTTAGAAATTTCGTCCCAAGTGGTAGTAGGTTTATCTTGAAAGAGATGAGGGTATTTTTCGCGCATTGAGTATTCACGTTCCTAAGTAAACTCGGGTCCTCGTTTCGACTCCCAACGCACCCTGACTATAGGAATTCTACTTCGTCTTAAGCGTTTCTACCGAAGTCCATGATTTCTACAGGTCGCTCAACAAAATGCATTGACTCGTCAATTTGGATATCTTCTAACGGTATATGAAGGTTTTCGTCGGCAAGGCACTTTTTCAAGTTAGATACATGGAACGTTGGATGGATCTTGCTGAGTTCTTCAGGTAAGTCAAGCTTGTAGGCTACAGGACCAACTCTCTCGAGTATTTTAAAAGGTCCAACATAGCGAGGTGCTAGCTTGCCTTTTTGTCCAAATCGAACAACTCCCTTCCATGGTGACACTTTCAGAAGTACTTGATCCCAACACAAAACTCAAGTGGCTTTCGTCGTTTATCATCGTAACTCTTTTGACGACTCTGAGCTGCTAGAAGATTATTGCGGATTTGAAGAATCTTATCAGTTGTTTCTTGGATTAATTCAGGTCCAGTGATTTGTGCTTCACCGATTACGTGCTAACATACCGGTGATTGGCACTTACGACCATATAGAGCTTAAAAAGGAACCATACCGATGCTAGAGTGATAGCTATTAATGTATGAGAATTCGATCAATGGTAGATGAGCATCCCAATAATGCATGATCGTAACATGTTTTCAAGAGTTTGAATTGTGCGCTCAGATTGACCATCAGTTTGGGGATGAAAAGCAGTACTGAGGTCTAATCGAGTGCCTAACGCTGATTGCACAGCTTGCTATGTGCATGAAGTAAAACGCCCATCTCGATCCGAGATGATGCTAAGGATATACATAACTAGGTGAGTGTGAAGTTTGGGTTTTGATTGAGGCGGTAACGTTCCTAGTAAGGGTTGAATACCTTGCTACATGGAATCGCTTTTTGATGCCTGAGGTGTAGAAGTGAAAAGCGTTGTAACACGGAGATGATTAACTGGATATGGTCTCATGATAAAGGGTTTTGAGAAAATTGAAGCGTCAAAATGATAAAGTTACATCACAAAATGAAGCCATCACCTACATCATTATCCAATTTGAGATTGACACTACTTACACGGAACTTCCCATAACCGTCTAACAATGCTTTTGATCACCTGACAAGAACACTTATATATAGGAAGTACCTGCGGCGTATCCACCATATCCTTGTCAAATTTTCACAGCCTTGTTATTAAGTCATGATTAGCTCTGTGTGACTCGTCCTAAAATCTACCAAACATAAACAAACACAACTGCTAATGCTTGAGTCTTGAATCCGAGGAAAACGAGACTGAATGACGGCGATACCTCCCTCTCGTGTTATGAGGAAGTGGTCTGTCTATGAAAAAGTGAGACACGACCCAACTTCCTAAAATGATGAGACACGGTTCGGCATGACGTATGATAACATGAAATTTAATCGATGATTAGAGACATGTAATGAAACAAATTGGCATAGCGTGATATAAATTGCGTTAATGGTATTAATATGAAATAATAAAATCTTGAAACATTATTACCCAAATTGAAAACAATGGTAACTTGAATTGTCAAAACAAGAAATGGAATTTATTTAAGCTTGGATTGGGAATAAAATAAACAGATGGAGCAAAATCTTGAGTCTTCATGATGGGATAAAGGCTAGTTAGGTTGTTCGTTCGCATCGTTGTTGACCTCAACTGGGTTTGCGTTGATGTTGCAAGCTTTCCCTCTTGCTGGTGGGGGTGCTAGGTTTGCCTGGTTCGCTTGGTTAACTGGGTTTATTTGGGCTTGAGCGTTAATGATGTTAACCAGCCTAGGGCACGTGTTTTTGAAGTGGGTAGGATCTTCACAATTGAAACAAGCTCTAACATAAGGTACCATTGGATAGTTCGGTTGTTGATAGGGTTGGGTCATGTTTTGGGCAAAAGGTGGAGCATGGTTTTGAGGAGCGTGACAAGTGTTACTCAAATGACCATAACGCCCACAATTGGCACACAATCGGCAAGGTAAGGTGGGTTGGTGGTGATAATGGCAGGTGTTGCATTGAGGGCGGGGACCAATGTAGGGTTTCATGTTTGGGTATGATGGGTTGGGTGCCACCTTAGTGATTGGAATTGCTTGGAGGGGTACGGCTTGTGGAGTTGGCTGACTGGTTTGGGTGACAACAAAATTTTCCCCGTTTCGCTTTCTTTTGGCAGTGAATCGAGAGGATTCGGCTTGAGTTGGGTTGGGGGTTTCAGTCGGTGTTTTGCTACTTGCATCCTCCTTCTTCTCATCCTTGAAATCCCCATTCCTGGTGTGGTTTTCAGTGAGCTCAGTGGCTAGCTCCAATGCTGCTTCCCGAATTGCAGGCACGGTACTCATTACAGAATCCTGAATCTTCGAGGGAAGACCCCGAATGTAGTGCTCGATCAAACGGTAGAGAGGAGTGAACAAATTGGGAACCATTTGATTCAACTCAAGAAACCTCTTGTTGTAGGTTATATGGTCTCCCTCTTTCTGTCAAGAAATAGAACTCATTTTCTAACTTCTTAGTTTCACTTCTCGGACAGAAGCGTCTGGTCATGAGTTCTCTCAATTCTTCCCAAGTTAGGGCTACCGAGGCTTTGATGCCTCGTCTGCCTTTCTCAACATTCCACCACGTGAGTGCTACCCCCATACAGATGACCAGTAGCATAACGCACCTTACGGTCATTGGGACAATCACAGTTGAGGAAGGTACTCTCCATTTCTTCAAACCACCGAAGGAGAGCAGTGACCCCTTCAGTCCTTCGTACTTTGGAGGGTTACATGAGTTGAAGTGCTTGTAGGTGCACTTGGTGGTGTTTGTGGGAGGGTTGGCAGCATTTTAACCCTCTTGATTTATTACGTTGACAGGATTAGCAGCGAGGGCTTGTTGGACTTGAATTACAATGTCGGGAATTACGGCGGCCATTTGTTGGGCTATTTGAGTAGCCATGCGCTCGCCAGATCTTCCTGATCTCCTACCTCCACGAGAGTGCCTAGAAGACATCTATAGGAAATACGTAACGAGATTATGATTTTGACGTTTTGGTGTCATGTGTCGCATTTAAAAAATTAACATCCACAAAACAAATGAGAAAAATCAGTTCACTACATCCATAGGATGTCTTGGGCCTTGCTCATGTTTGGGCCCCCATATGTCCCCCATACTTGGCCTAGGTAGTCCGCCCCCATGACTGCTGGGCTTTATAGGATTCAAATTGGTTTTGGCCTGTTAACACTTGCATCACCCGAATGAAAATCGTAAAACATGATTGCGAGGTATAAACTAGGAAGGTGTCCTGGTATAGACACAATGACGACTCAAAGTGGGGTTAGTTCACACGACGTTTGGTGTGGCATGCTTTGGCCTAATAGGTCCTTCGTACTCTCATCGTTAGTCCCCAGGTAGGCAAACTGGTCCGTTATATTGGACTATATGAATGCCAATTCTAGATAGGACGTTTCGACTACCGGTGCTTGTACCCTTCTAGTTACTACATGCCCGTCGTAGAACTCACTTTGATGAGATTGAAAAATGAAAACATCATAAAATTTTGAGAAAAGAAACATAAAAATGTTCGAATATGTGAAAATTGAGTCGTGCGTGATGCGTAAGCATGTTATGTTAACAATATGTATATCACATTGAATATCACACCAAGCATACAGTAGTGGAAGTGCTTGCATGCATTTGTGTGTGAGATAAATGTAAAACAAGTAAATATCATGAGTTTGCATGTAACCAATTAACACGTAAGCAATTAAAATCTAACCGACTATAGTATAGGCTCTAAGGGTCTATAGCCTATCCTATGTCCCTATAGTCAAGAGCTCTGATACCAATCTGTCACACCCTGACCCGCAGCGGATATGGTAGTCGGGGCATGATTGGGTTTTCATCAAAGCTCATGACATTTACTATAACAAAGTTTCATATTTATTATTTAAATTAAAAGGAGAAATTCCAACGAACACATAAACCATACAAGCACAAAATGTTCTAAACATGACATTCAAGTAATGCTTTATTTTTCTTCTAAGGCCCAATCCTATGTGTTCCTTGCTTCAACCTATCACCTGTATCGTGTGTGAAAAATAGAGATTTGGGTCAACAAAAGTTGGCGAGTGAATCTTGTTTAAACATTAGAAAGGATTGATATGTTTATTAATTTAATAAAATGTGCATAAACCAAATATGAGCAACGTATATGTAATCTAACCACAAACCACATAATCATCTAGCAATGTACATGTGAGTACGATAAGCGATGTGCTGTGAGATCAAGGCTCAATCAAACGGAGCCGATCTAATTAGGCAACGCGATGCTCTACACGTATGAAACATGGAACTGATGGGCCTAATGTGAAAGCTTGACTGAAACGAGAAAGTATAACCACAAATAATAATAAACCAAATATCACATAGCACGTTAGTTCATATAATGGTAGTCGCCGGACAAATCTTATTTTTGATTAATTAAAAAGGTTTTGTAAACCATAAGAACCATGCATATAACCGGACTCGAACCCGCGACCTGAGCTTCATGTTGCACACAGCCCGACCAATTGCGATGTGTGTCTAACCCGTTGGATATAAGATTTTTATATCTTTTATATACTTACAGAGTCGATTCATGAGTGGGTTATAAAAAGATTTTGTCTAATTAGTGGATCGGAAACGTATACAAGACTCGAACCCGGGACCTTGACTTTGAATGCACACAGTCCAACCACTGGATTGTGTGTCTAACCCGGTGTAAATACCGATTTTAAATTGATTTAAACAAAATCTCACTTCGTCTTCTTCATTTCATAAACTGTAAAAACCCGACTAAAATGATTTCATCAATTAACTGTTAGTAACTACACATGAGATTAAATAACATAAAAAAAAGATTAGGTGGATTGATATACCAATCAGAGGGTTTTCTTCGATTTCCAGCGAGTATTCCGGTGGTTGAAGATGATTCCGGCGAGGGTTCTGTTGAACAGAGAGTTGTAAGAAGTTTCGGAGATTGTGTGTGCATTCTAAATGGGTTCTAGACTCTCTATTTATAGCCGAAGACAGTCACAGACATTAAATCTCGATTTTGGGAGTTTCGGTCAAAACCAATTATGGGCTAAATGATTGCAGCTCATAATTGATTGTGTTGACTCCGTTTTGAGTCTAAATGCACACTTTGAAACGGTTTAAGCATTTAATTCCGAAGATAACGATCCTTTTGAAGAATTGCCAGAAAAAACGCAGCTGTTACAAGGCGGGATATTTCAGGGAAGAAGACTTGAGTATGAAAGGTTTAATAGATTAACTCGATGGGTTAAATCAGATGTTGTGCGGGTGTTGCAGTGGTGTGTTAAGTGTGTGTAGTCTTGTGCGACCCGGGTTTGAGTCCCGCGGTCAGCACATTATTTTTAACTATCTTTTTAATATATATTATTTACTATTTTTATTTTCTTTATAATTTATTTTATTATTATACCAAAGTCTATTAAACGATGAACATAACTTTGAAACAAAGATTTTAATATATACTTGATTAAAAAAATGGTGCAGGTTTTGAAACCCGTTTTACGACAAATGTTACATATGTCAATGGGCTAGCATAAATACTTTTCCTCCCAGTGCCTTTGGAAGTTTGCCAACTATATCCATTCCCCATTTTATGAATGGCCAAGAGGAAATTATTGGATATAAAGGCTGTGCTGGTTGATGTAGGATGTTGTTGTGTCTTTGACAAGCATCACATCTTCTTGTGTATTCCACAACATCCTTCTTCATTGTAGACTAATAAAAACCTATTCTGAGGATCCTTCAGAATAATGCTCTGCCCCCAGTGTGGTTTTCACAGTCTCCTTCATGAAAATCCTTCAAGACCTCTTGAATTTATGGATCATCAATGCATCGCATATAGGGACCTGCAAGAGATCTTCTATACAAGTTGTTATTTAATATAATAAACTGAGATACCTTAACCCTGAAGTCATGGGATTCTCCCCTGTGGGAATTTCCCCATTCTGAATGTAGTCCATAATTGGAAGGATCCATGATCCTAAATTGGGTTGCACATCACTGGGTACAATTACAGTATCTTCTACTATTTCCAATGCTTCATTCTCCTCGATTGCAGGAAAAAAAATATGGATGATAGGAATCCTCACATCTTCTAGTATCTTTAAGGATGATTCTAGGTTTGCCAAGGCATCTGCCCCAGCATTTTCTTCTCTAAGTACATGCGTTATGCTAAAAGAATCGAAAGCATTTGCTAGTTTTTTTAACAATTTCTAAATATTTGTGTAGTTTCTCTCCTTTCACAAAACATGAGCCATTATAATGGTTAGTAATTAGTAATGATTCTATATATACTTGAAGATACCTGATCCTCATTTGTTTGGCTGATTGCAAACCTGCTATTGGGGCCTCATATTCTGCTTCATTGTTAGTCATTTGAAACTCACAAGCAAATGATTGGGGTATTATGCCCCCCTATGGTGATTTTAGTGTTATGCATAGTCTAGTTCCCTTGACGTTTGAGGCTCCATCTATGAAGAGTATCCAAGGATCCTTGGTCTCCTCAAGCTGTTGAACCTCTAATTCGGCTTCTCTTTGTAGATCACTACTAAAATCAGCCACAAAGTATGCCAAAGCTTGAGACTTGATGGTAGTCCTGGGTTCATACTTAATGTCATATGCACTAAGTTTGACTGCCCATTTTGCCATTTTACCTGACATTTCAGGTTTCCTGAGAACGTTCTTAATAGGAAAGTTAGTTTTTACAATAATTGTATGTGTTTCAAAATAATCTCTAAGTTTAGTGGAAGCCATAATCACTGCAAGAATTAATTTATTTAATGAAAGTACCTGGCTTCAGCAACAAGAAGGCTTTTATTTACTTAGTATACCGGATGTTGTTGGCCTTCATGATCCTTAACTAACACTGCACTTACTGCCTTACCTAAAACGGCTAAATACAAAGATAATGGTTCACCATCTTCTGGTTTTATCAGGGTTGGTGCTGAGGATAGATAATCCTTGACAGCTTTGAGTGCTGCTTCATGCTTCTCATCCCACTCAAATTTCTTATTTTTCCTCAGTATGACATAAAAATCCTTGCATTTCTCTCAGGATTTTGAAATGAATCTGTTTAGGGCCGCGATCCTTCCTGTTAGTCTCTGGACATCCTTGGCATTGGCAGGGGATTTGATGTTCACAATTGCTTTTATCTGTTCAGGACTAGCTTCAATCCCCCTTTTGGTCACCATGTATCCTAGGAATGATCCAGCTTTTACACCAAAATGGCATTTTCAAGGATTTAGCTTCATGTTGTATTGGTCAAGAATATTGAATGTTATTTCAAGATCCTTGAGATGATCCTCTGCTCTCTTAGATTTGACCACCATATCATTATATACACTTCCATAGTGTCTCACGTTTGCTCTTTGAACATCACGTTGACCCGTCTTTGGTAGGTGGCACCTGCATTTCTTAGTCCAAAAGGCATTGCAATATAACAATATATGCCAGTAAGAGTCATGAATGTTTTATCCTCTTGGTTAGATGGTTCCATCTGAATTTGTTGGAATCCAGAAGAAACGTCCATAAAGGTTAGCAATTCATGGCCTGCTGTTGCATCCACCATGGAGTCAATGTGTGGTAATGGGAAAGGATCCTTGGGACATGCCTTATTTAAATCTGTGAAGTCAACACATACCCTCCACTTTCCATTTTTATATTGAACCACCACTACATTGGCTAACCATCTTGGATACTTAACTTCTATAATCATACCTGCCTTCAAGAGTTTGTCTACCTCCTCTTGGATGATAAGGTTCCTCTCAGGTGCAAATTTTCTTCTTTTTTGATGTATTGGCCTGAAAGATTTATCAATTCCAAGTTTATGTGTTATAATATCTTTAAATATACCTGTCATATCCTCGTGTTTTCAAGCAAAGGTAGATTTTCTTCCCTTTAGGAAGGATACCAGATCCTGCTCAATATTGTCAAGGATCTCGGATCCTATGAGGACTTTGATTTCAGGATCCTAAGGATCCAGTATTACATCTTTGATGTCTTGTTCTGTTGCCTCCAGGATACTCCTTGGAGGTTGCTTTCATTGCTATGCTGCTCTTGGTTGTGATGTCGGTTTCATAGAAGAGGTGTAACAGTTCTTTGCCTCTTGTTGATCACTTTCTATAGTCACTACCCCCAAGGTGTCGATAGCTTGACACATTGATGATAAGTAGAGGGAACAACTTTCATATCGTGTAACCAAGGCCTGCCAAGAATCACATTACAACAGGACAAACAGTCAATGACACAAAATTCTTGTACAGAGTTTACCCCCTCAATGTAGATTGGGAGTTTGATGTCCCCCGGCGTGTTCTTTGTCTCGCCGCTGAATCCTACAAGGACAGATGATATTGGAACTAATTCTATCTATGGGATGTTCATTCTTTTGAGGACATCTAGTTGAATAATGTTCAAGGAGCTCCCTCCATCAATAAGGATCCAACAAACAAAGTGGTTAGATATAAATAAAATAATGACTAAACCATCATAATGAGGATCCTGTATATCAACACGGTCATCCTCATCAAAGGATATGATTTTCTACTGAGTCAAGGTGGAGGTTCGGATAGGCCTGTCTCCATTTTCCAGCTAGCATGCCTCTTTGCTATAGAGAATGAGGTTCCACATATATCGGAGCCTCCGGAAATGAAGTTAATATTTGAGTGTCTGCAGGTGGTGCAGGAGCTCTTTCGGGTACTTTTTAAGGATCATGGATCCTTGATTTCTTCCTTCCGAAAAGCTCTTTAAAGTAACCTTTGCTGAGTAGGTAACCTATCTCCTTTCTGAGTGCAAAACATTCATCGGTAAGGTGGCCGAAGTCTTCGTGGTATGCACACCACTTTGATTAATCCTTTTTGGATGTAGACTTTTCATTCTTCTTTGGCCATCTAGCCTTTTCACCTAGATTCTTCAAAGCAAGAATTAATTCACTATTGTCAGCAGAAAAACAATATTTAGATATATGACGATATTCATCCTCATCTTCCTGTTGTTCAACTGAATGAACATTTTGATTGTCATGCTTGGAGTATTGCTTGGATCGATTGTTCTTGTAGAAGGATCCTTGTTTCTCCTATTTTGATGATCCGGATAACCTGTCTTGGATCCTTTTGGCGTCCTCTAGTTAGATGAACCTCATGGCCCTGTTCCTTACTTCATCTAGGTTCTTGCAAGGTGTCATAACAATATCATCATCGAAAGGAGATCTTTTTGTAGTCCTTTTTTAAATGCCTCCACAGTAGTGGCAATGTATAAATTTGGGACTTCCAAGGATTCTCTACCAAATTTAGTAACATAATCTCTAAATGTTCATCACAAGATTGGGTGATCCTATATAAGTCACTGGTTAATCTTTCAAAGGTTCTACTACAAGAAAACTGGTTATTGAATAGATTAACCAAGTGAGAAAATGAAGTTATGAAATAGGGAGGAAGACTTAGCAACCATTTTAGTGCTGATCCAGTAAGTGTGGATCCAAAGCCCTTGCACAAACAAGCTTTTTTCAACCTTTCGGGAATGGGATTGATTTCCATCCTTTCTTTATATTGAAGGCCACATGCTTTTCTGGATCAGTAGTACTGTCGTATAACTTCATATTAGGGGTTTGGTAACGCTTTGGTATCTCAGTATTGCATAAGGGAGGTGCAAAGCGAGCTACTTTGTGACTCCCATCCAAAATCTCAAGAATGGGTTTGACCACTCTTGGGACACTGGATATCATGTCCTTGAGTTTCTATAACTCCCTGGCCATGGCTTGATTGATCCCTGCATCCTGCATGCAAGTATAGTTAGTATCAAAAGATGTATTGAAATTATTACCTCCCGACTGGTTTGAAGTTGGTATCCAAGAAGTGTATCTAGGATAAGACATGTCCGGTTCAATAGTACGACTAGAAGAAGCAATGGTCTATATGGGGATAAAATCCCCTTCATGGATTTCGGAACTTCTAAGTGATTGACTCATTGAGGATCCCTGATCCTGATAGATGTAGGATCCAGGATACATTGGTGCTGAAGGCCTTGATGAATACTCCATGGATCCTTGAATCCGAGTTCAGGATTCTTGATGCTGAATGTAGGATCCTTGGGGCTGGTACATTCCCTTTCATCCTCCAGGTTCACAGAAGAATCCTTGAGGCTCAGTCGTCTCCAGTGATCCTCACCGAAGGATAAAGGATCCTTGAGGTTGGAAGTAGGATACTTGAGGTTGCGTCACTGCTAGCGATCCATGCTGGAGGTTTGAGGATTCTTGAAACTGGACATTGAATCCTTTAGAATGCTGGACCGTTGATGATGGAGTAGCAAAATCCAACGACCTAGGCATCAGTGGGGACCAATCTTCTGCTGGTCTCTTCTACTTCTTGATTTCATCAATTTCACGAAGGATCCTCTGGTTGGTTTTGTCCTGCTGTTCCATGTAGCCTTTCATCTGCAACATCAAAACAGAAATATTATTATTAGTAGTTGTAGAGGAAGAAACAACAGGAGCTTTGATCCTGTGAAGACGGATGATGTCTTCTTCTGAGCATTTTCAGCATTCTTCTGGAATGATGGGGGGAATGGGAGGCAAATGCATTGTGGTTTGAGATGAGGTAACCGCCAACATGGCACTTGAAGTAGCTTTTCCCTGAGAGGCCATGAAGTTGATGGAAATGAGTGGAAATGAACGAAGATTCTTAGAAGTGAAGCACCACTTGCCCCACGGTGGGCGCCAAACTGTTTTGGTCAAAAATTGGTTTATTGATAATGTAATCAAACTTTGATTATGAGGTAGAGTGCTAATGTATTGAACAATTGTATGAACGAATGTGAAATGTAAACAATGATGAACACATGGATTTATACGAGGAAAAAGCCCTTAATCTTTAGAAGATCTCTGTCATAAAAAACCTCAAGTGATGGAAACTACCGATCACCAACTATATTGCACAAAAATATTACAACTTTGGATGATCTTGAGCTTGTTACAATTGAATTCTAATGTGTGTATGAGAGCAATTTCGAGAGCAACAAGTGTGCGAGTTGTGTACGTATTGTGTTCTAAATCAAGCTCAAAATCTCCTGATATAATTAGAAATATCCTAGTAACTAACTATCCGCAAAATAGGCAAGTCTCCCACGATCACCCATAACGGCTATTGCTTCACTTGCACGTGCTTGAATATAAGCATATTCCCTGACATTCTAGTATAGACCGAGTCCACTTCGTAATATACATGTGAATATAAGCTAAAAATATAGGAAACAATTGTTAGTCAACATAGGTAATAATAAGGAATCCTTGATCCTCGGACTTCCTGCACCATCCATTAAGGATCAGTAATCCAGGTCAAATCTCATGATACATGATCCACAATATTAAAATCAATGCCCTAACAACATATTAAGAATGTATGAAGGAATGCGTGTTTGTGTCTAAGCATATTGTATGTGTGATTTAGTGTTTGATAGTTCACATACGTTGCACCCCAAAAGTGTAAAAGATAAAAGGGGGGTCGAGTATACTCACAGTTTTGCAAAGCTTTCTAGCAAACTGCGAGTCGTTATGGTGATGGGTAGAGCATCAAAGTTACCCTATACGGGGGAACAGAGGTGTGTGAGTATTCAGAGTTGGGAAGGATTCAGATTCGGAATTGTAAAGTATGCAAAAGGTATACGTAAGAAAACACCACTTCGTGCGAAGTGACTGTTCACTTCGTGTGAAGTGACAGTCTACTTCGTACGAAGTGGACAATTATGGAAAATGTAGCTCGTCTAAACACCCGTTTCGACACTGAGTTATGTTGAACGAGGAATTTAGGAACGAGACAAATCAGCCGCAACTCATAACACCTAACCATGAGTTGGCCGGTATCAGAAACTTGGCTAGATATAAGTGTAAATATTTCATAGTTTATGATATATATATATATATATATATATATATATATATATAGATTATGTCCAGAGTCCTTAAATACGTCATAGTAGGGGTGTGAATTTCTGACACGACCTGAAAACCCGACACGAACCTAACACCAAATTCGTGAGTTTAGGTTCAGTCTAAACGGGTTCGGTTCAGTTTCAGGTTGAACCCGCCAACCTATTTAGCTAAACGGGTCAGGTTTGGGTCAACCCAGTCGGGTTGGTGAGTTGACCCGTTTAACCCATTTCTATTAAAATTATATTTTTCTATAATATGTTAAATATCAAAAATTAAATTGGGTGTGTATTTTATGTTATTATCATAACTTAAAAACGGAATTGACATAAGATTTTATGACTTTAATGTAAATTTGTTATATAAGTTTGTGCTTTTTTGTACTAGATGTTAATTCTAATTCTAAATATTAATTTGCTAAAACAAATAAAAGAATCGGATTGAGCGGGTCGGATTCAGGTCAGCCTGCGAATATTCGGGTCTATGTATGGCACAATTTTCGGGTTCAGGTCGGATTCGGGTTCGTCTAAAATTTTCGGGTTCAGGTCGGGTTGAAGCCGTCAACACACAAACACGACCGTTTAGCACTCCTACATCATAAATGTCTAGCAAGGAGGTATGAAAACCTCATTATATGATTCACCAAAACACTAAGTTTGTCGACATAGTCGATAACCCAATTGGTCATGAATGAACAGAAAATAAAATACATGTAAAAAGTGTACAAGTGAGGTGTGAAACTTAATTCGGAAAGCCAAGGCTCCCACCATTCTCACACTTGCTGGAACACAAGTTCATCCTTGTTGAGGATGGTGAACTTGGTTAGTCTTAACACTTGGCACATAACTTTAAATCAGAAAATTGAAGTACAAGAGCAAGAAAGTAGAAATCATAAGAAAATAGGAATGAAATGTGAGCTAAAACTCACTTAGATGGCTGAGAAATCTTTGCCAATAATTACAAATTCGAGAGAAAGTGTGAAGATTCGGAAAGTTTGAAGGAGTGTTCTTATTTATAGCGGATGAGTTGCTGCCAGCTTCACTTCGTGCGAAGTGAGTTCACTTCGTACGAAGTGCATTCTTTTCGTGCGAAGTGTCCACTTCGTGCAAAGTGAGTTCCAGCTCGCACGAGGGCGTGGGGTTCACCCATTTTCACGTATCTTAGCCGGTTTTGAAGTATGAAGGTGTAATGTATGAGTATTGCACAAAACAAGTGTTGATTTGCATGAAAACACGTATATAAATGATTGATTACATGTATAAAAAGTATGAATTTTCATTATGATCAAAGTCTCGAATTACAAGGTTGGAAACGAAATACGAACATGACATGGATACAGGTTTCCATAAATAGAATTACGATTACACTTTCTAAATAAGGAAAGTACAAAATGCGAAGCGTTACATTTATGATATCATACACCATCTCTAACACAATTACCATTACAACAATAATTTAAGAAATTACAACCAATTTTGTTATGTTATTTGATGAATTGAGCCAGGTGGTTAATAAGGTTAACAATAAGATTATTTTGCTATGCTTGTGCATCAGATTATAGGTTTTCGGAGGATTTGGCCAAGGCCTCGGTGCCTTTTATCCTAGCGGTGAAGTGAGTATTGGTTTGCGTTGAGGAAGGTTGACGATGATTAGTTATTCCATTTTCTCACTCAAAGAATAAAAAAAAGGATATAATTAAGATATTTTACTATTTTTCTTCTCATTTCATTCAACTCCAAAATGGCTTAACATGCATGCTAGCTAACATAATGGACGTGGGTAGGTGACCCATATAGTATGGGTCGAGTTGCATCGGCCTGAGTAGATTTAAGATTGGTTACTGGTATCACAATATTGCAACATGATTAATAACTCGTGACCAAGTAACAATTTTAACGATCAATTAACGTGTCTCGGATAAACCTTTTTTGTAATTGTTGTTTTTTTGGTTAATTTTTACTTATTCCTCATTCTCAATTAATTAACATGGGGTTATACATTTAGCTCGGTACTAACGGACCCACTGAAAACATCTAAAGAACATGTAGTTGATACCTCTTCTATCCTTTGAAGTTTCAAGCCACTCAACTTTTATACATCTATCCAAGATCTTTCTCAGTGTCTAGTTAATACCTTTTATCTTTCCATAATTCCTTCAATGCTCTCCAACATCTATCTTTATCGTTCGTGATCACTCCACGTCTACGAAAACAATAAAAACAAACCAACGTAGACTCCATCTTACAAAAACGTGTATTTTCAAAACGATGTAACATGCCTCGTCTAAATGTATAAAATGCAATGAAAATGTATGCTAAAAATGATTAAGCATGCCTAAAAATGCAACTGACATAAAGATGATAAAAAAACTATTTATATCTAATTATTTTATTATTATAATTACTTTTGAGAATTTTTTTTGATTTATAACTTTTAAGATATAATGTTCTATAATATTTCGAGCATTGCATTGCGACATATGTATTTTTTCTTATACTTTGATATAAATTTTACTCAAAACCGACTTATGGATAGCACTGTACAGGCGATCGAAACACAAACGTGCATGTTTTTAAAGCTTACATTTTTTTATTATTACAGTAATACAATAAAACTTTTTATAAATTATGAATATACAGTTTCAACGTGGTTATTATTATATACAAATCGATAAAAGTTTTATTTGAACAGGTCAAGACTTGTAGATTTTTTTTATTTGTGGTGGGGAACTGAACCAATACCATTTGAACACTGATACTGTATTCGTTTTTAATGACATTATAAATTTCGTTAAAAACATAGTTGCATTTGCGATATGCTATTTTTTGTACCATAAGCTACATGAACTGAACCGGACCAATACAGTTCGAACAATATCGGTACCGCTACCGTATTCGTTTATATGATATTTGATCAAGATAAAACACATGTCGATATTCTCTTGGTCATACTTCGGGTTATTATACACTTATACGGTTACACCAAGTATGCTCTAATGCGATCCGCTAGTTTAATAAAATTAGCTAGGGCTGTAATCGAACCGAACGAACAGGAACAAGGCCGTGTTCGTGTTCGTTCGTTAAGGAAACTAACATGTTTGCGAATTGTTCACGAATGCATACCGAACATAAGTTTGCGTTCGTGTTTGTTCGTTAAGGAAATTCAGTTATTCGTGAACGTTGGTCTCAAACAGAACGAATGTGGACGAATAAACACGAATGTAAGCGGACATTTAACTTGGAAATAAAAAATAAAAACTTTGTTAACCTTAAACATTAGACATAAGTAGTTAAATACAACCATCAAATGATAAATAAAAAAACAAGAAGTCTACAACCACCAAACGATGAATCAAGTTTAACTAACTTAGACATAGTTATCCCAAAAAAATGTCTTGAAGGTCCATATTTTAGCTAACTTAGAAAAAAAAGAGTTTTAAGTTTTCAATATGTTTAGATAAAGGTTTATTAATTATTATTTTTTAATATAATCAAATGAACACAAACGAACGTAATGGAACATGTAACAACAGCTTATTTAGTAGATATGTATACTAACATATTAGTAAAAAATTAAAACAACAACTCACCTAAACTTTTGCCCCAAGTAACTACCCACCCAAAACTCCTCATCTCTCAATTATATGTATACGTATGTATGCATGTGGTGTATTAAAAAAACCCGAAACTTTACACACCATAACACGACCGCAGAACCCCCCCCCCCCCTTCGACGCGACACCCGCATCCCGCCAACATCTCGCTCTCTCTCGGCTCTCTCGCACCTTCTCTCGGTCTCCCGCTTTGATTTCGATTGACGTTTGTCTAGGTATTTTGATTAATATTGAATTGTTATGTGTTTTTGTGTGCTTCGATAATCATGATGATAACTTGTGATGCTAGGGTTCATAAAAATCAAGTGTTATGCTTGGAAATACTCTTATGCATGTATAGATAGATATATCTCGATTAGGGTTTGAGATGCTTGATGGTTGTGAAGAACTAATTGTTATTTGATTTAATTTAGGATGATAATCTGCTGTGATTAAAGATTTTAGGTCGTTGGGTGTATTAGATAATCATTTGTGGAGTTTGGGTGATGAAACAGAATCTGTCTAGAATGTTATAGCTGACTTTAATCGGCTGTAACTGGGTCAAAAGTTAACAAAAAGTGTTTCTTGAGTCCATGATGTACTTCCAGAAAATACCTTTCGAACCCCACTAGAATTGAATTTTTTTCGACAAAAAATGAATGTTTTATGAATTTTTCCGTATCGAAGGTTTAGGATGCGTTCTCTGGCAGAATTTGCAGCCCATAACGAATATCATAACTCAATGTAGGAATTGAGTTATGATCTCAAACTTTTACTGTAGGTAGTTTCAGGGGGTTAAAAAATCTCCAACTGGAATTACGTCAATCGGATAACTGAGGATTTTTAAATGAATTGTATCGTAAATTGCAGTCAGAAAGTGACGAATCTGATAGCTGCTTAGTAAATGATTTTTATGGAATTATTGTTAAAGAGTTAGCCCTTGAAATTTTTACACAAGACCAACCCCCCGAGGGGTGCTTCACATAAAAAAATCATAAATTTTGCAGCCATTTAAATAGGTTAAACGAGTCTATCAAAACAGCGTAGTTTCGGTGAATTTTGCTAGCCAGGAAGCATGAATGTATAAGAACCGAACTTGCTATTTTTAATATTCAAGATTGTTTATTAATTGTATAACAACATATATCATATAGTGGGAAGGTTGTGAACACGGTTATGGAACCATATCATAGAGAGTGCCATGTGGTTATTTGTTAGTGTGCTAACTACTAGACACATATAGGACTTTCGTGCAATTCATAAGTAAAATCTAATAAACCGTGCTAACTATTATAGGGCGTGGTTGATCGCTCTAGATTTCATACATTTATTTTAATCTTACCGAGCAATACAAAGGTGAGTTCACTGCCCCTACATTTTTATACGGTTTTAAATGCACAGGAGGAGAAAACATGTACCATTACGGTAATGTAATGCTTTTACTATTACGCATTAACGAACTATATTGGGAAGGGTTATGTTATACGGTTATGGTCACAAGGAAGCATTATATCACATGTCAGTCCCCTTAAAACTTACGATGCCGTTAGTATTGGATTATAGCGAGAGAATTTTTAGTAGTACTACTGGGCCCGACAAGCCCCACTCGTGCTGGTCGCGCCAGCTAGACCGAACGTCGAACGTCACGGGTGTAGAATTTGCCTAACTCTTAGCCATGGTTGGTGATAAACCTGGTACAACAGGGGCAACAACGTCAGCTTCGGATCGAACACTTTGTTGACATGACCTAGGCTAGCTATCTAAACATATAACACATACCGCTAAGCAATATAACAACGTGATTCGGTTATTGAATCGGGAAACTTACGATAATCTGATTCGGGTGGGATCAGGGAAACTTTATAACACACTGGTTCAGAGCTGAACCAGCGGAAGCAATTTATCTTTGAAAAATCTGAACTAAAACCTGTGAACTCACTCTTCATTAAATGTTGACACTTGATTTTACATGTTTTTCTTAGGTTGTTAAGGTATCTTCCATAGTAGGAGAACTTCACAAGCATGAAAACTATTTTGTTAAACCTTTGCATCTTTACTTTTAAATTCTTTGGGTTGGGCGTTTGTTTTGACGCACACTTTACTTACGTTTACTTACGCTTCCGCATTTCTTTAACTGCATGGTTGAACTTGTTTAAAACGTATTTTTACATATAGAGTCATTTCATGTGACTAGTGTCTTGGATCTTTGTTTGTCACGCGCCTCGCGGTAAAACCTCACAAGTGGACTTGGAGGGTGTGACAGAACATATTACTGAACGTTCACGAAAGCAGTCGAATGAAGGTCTTTTGTTCGCGTTCGTTCGCTAAGCTAACAGAACGAAATTTTATCGTATTCATTCGTTAAGCTAATCAAACAAAGATATACGAATATTCTGTCAAAGGATTCACAAAGTGTTCGCTTGATTAAAGCCCAAAAAGTAGTTAAAGGAAATTAGCAAGGACGTCACTAAAACCAGGCCTAGTGAAAGAAAAAAGAAACAAACCAAACCAAAACTGTTCAAAATCGAAGCCCAAATTTCTGAAATCCCGCTATTTATAAATTCCAACATTTCCCCCAAAACATTCGCTCAACCAATTTCAGATGTCCTAAAATCATCTCATTCTCCGGCCAAAAATACACAACGAAACGATCGGCGACCTAGGGTTCCACCGCTAGTAATGGCTAACGTCGCAACTCGTAGACCGATGATACCGGCGTCCAACTCTCTTTTCTTTTCCGGCAACATTGACGGTCAATCCACCGCCAGCTCTTTGACCGCCACCGGTGCAGTCAAACGAAAGACGCCGTCTGAGTTGAGAGTGAGTTTCAATACTTTTTGTTTATAAATTATATTTGTAGTTTTAGTTATTGACTTATTGTGTGTGTGTGTATATATATATATATTGTTGCTGTTAGGGTTTATATATATACCTTGTATTCAGTCAAGTGGTTGTATTGGTTCTAGGTTATGTGTTGTGAGATTTATGGATTAGATGCAGATTACAGAGGAATAATTAGGTCAAATAGGCTGGATTGTTGTGTTGTGAGAAAGAGATGAAATTAGTGAGTTTATTGGTTAACACTAGATGTTAATAGAGAAGCGTGAGGATGCATAAGCATTCATAGGTTGTGCAAGTTAGATATAGTGGGAGAGCGATAGCGAGACGGTGGTTCAGTTACATAATTGTAATGTGTATCTTATTTAAAGCGCTAAGTACAAATGTTTCTATGGTTCTCGTGGTACTTTACGACCTTGTTCTCCGTGTGTGTGTATATATATATATGTTGAAGGTGCAGTTTTTATTCATCAGGAATAGTGAAATATGAAATGAGTTTCGACATGATGTTGTTGATTTTATAAACAAAGTTAAAAAAGATTTACAGGTGATAAAAATAACTAGATATAACTTGACAGGTAAAGGATAATGCAGTTTTTGACAGATAGTGTGATTCCTCATGTGTTTAGTGAGTGGAGTTATTATGAGAAAAGGTGATTACTGAATGGAGTAGCATGTGATGTTAGCATACTAAAATATTGACCAGATTAGTGCATCACTATGGATGTGTTGGTACAATGATGAAAAAAAATAAAAAAATGTCAGAAGAATCTTTTTTTTAGCACAAGATATGTGAAAAACTTCTTTATTGTCATGGAAGCATCATGCATATATTTATATGTCAATTAGCCAAGGGATTATTTTGTTTACCTCCAGTTAAACGAAAAATGGTACTTGTATATGATATCTTAGTAGCGTAGTGGAACTAATGATCGTGTTCATGATGTTTTCAAGATAACAAATCTATAAGATAATTAAATTTATGTTATAATGGCAGGGTGAGCAGTTGAAGCGCACGAAAGTTGTTGAGCGAATGGATGAATCTTCAGCATCGGACTACGGTTCCATACGGTAGCAATCTCACCACTCGTCTCTTGATTTTTTTAACAGTTGTATCGTTTTATGTACTCAACTAACAATCACTTCTTTTTCGACAGAAATACTAATGGAGTAACATCTGTTATAAAACCTGTTTTACCAAAAAATCCCAGATACATTGAAACTCGTGTGGATGAACTGTTTTCCAGTAGGAAAAACAGCATGAGGCTTAAAATGCTATCTGTGAAAGAAAATTCCAAGGTCTGCATCAATGCATCATAGACTATTTATTTGCCAAAATCTCATTTGATAAAACATGCTTCAAATTCTGGTATGCTATTATTATTTCAGGAAAACATTAAAGCTGATCATACTGATGGTTTAAATAACTCTTCTTTTTCCGTAAAGCTTGCTTCTGATAGGCAACCACAGGGGGTTCAGGGTACATCATATGGTGTTTTTACAGTTGTACGCTCTTATCTTTGTTAATCTGCATGCTTTGCTCAATTTCAATTGCTTCACTTTATTGTGTTTTTGCAGTGCAAATGATACACGTGCTTCAACTTCAACTGCACAATCTCACATTACAACAAAAAAATGTAGCGTAAACACATTTCGTAGCGTTATGGAGCTATCGGCAGGGGGTGATAAATCATCCGGCTTTTCTATTAATATGGTACTTGTTTTTTTCTTTTTACTTCTCCCTCTCTCTCTCTCTATATGTATATGGGGGTGTAAGGATGTTTTTACGGGGGTGTGTAAATCAACAAAAACTTTTTTTGTTTTTATGAAAAGTTGTTTCTTTAAATATTTATGTTTTTTTTTTGAAAAAGCCTTCGTTTGTGCCAAGTTCTTTTACGTTCCCACAACTCATAGGAGTTTTCATTTTACCCTAACCCCTATATGTGTGTGTGTATATATTTAATCGATGATGTATACATGTAAAAGTTAATAATTTTTTTTTGTAGGATGATGCCTTTAAAGGACTTGCAGCTCTTCCACCTCTTAATGTCTCAAAATCATTCACTAAATCCTTTGACGGAACAACTTCCACATCATCAAATTTTTGCTCAGAGTTTAATATTTCTGGCTATAAAACTCTACTGGATTTCACTTTGAAAACTAGCATGCGTGTGGTAGCCTCATCGTCGGTTAATTGGTAAGGGTTTTTATATACTTACAAAGTAAAAGGATCCTTTATAAGTGTGTAAACTAGCATTCATTTGATTGTTACCTTTTATTATCATTTAGGTTTCACAGTTTGATGAGCTGTGGCACATTTAACGGGTCAACTGCCCAAATTCCCAATACAAAAGCTTTGTATTCTGGGTGTACCCACAGAGTTCGTTACCTCCGTCAGTCATATCTGCATTAACTTTATCTTCAAAAGTGGAAGGTCAAATTGATTTTTTGACCAAGCGTCAACTGGCATGGGAGACCTCATTGCGTAGCCTTTACGTCATGTTGCGGAAGAACATTTGTAAATTATTTTATGGTACTTATTCGTTAATAACATAGTGTTGGCTATTAGTTTTTTGCTTTACATTTTCCTGACGCACGTTTTCTTGCAAGTATGCAGTATGCACAGGACAGTTTGTGGCAATGTTCACCAACGGCAACGGTACAACAGGAAGTAAGTCCGTGTGCAATGCTTATGTATCCCAATCAACAAGAAGCTTAAGGTCACTGTTAAAAGAACAAGTATGTTTCATCATAATTCATGCCATCAAGGGTATATTAGTCTTTTCACCTTTTTGCTCTTGCTTGGTGCTAAATCGTTTCATGTATTTTAGGACGTATCGTTTTCTATGCCGCTGTGCCATTCTGAAGTGGAACAAGTAGCTACAGAAGACCTCTTTGAGCTCTCGGAGATTGAAAAGCATAATCTGGGAAAAGGTATGACCCGACCCGACCCATGACCCAACTGATCCATAATATACGAATCTGACCCGCATTGACCCATTTGCGTGTTTATGGCAGACTAGGCGTACAGTTTCTTTATCTGATGTGGATAATACGGCGGAATCTTTATTGGCATTTAGTGACAATAACGTACACGGGTTGTATGACTTTCTGCTTAATTATAGGTGAGCACAAGTCAACAATAAAAAACAAGAGTAAAATGGCATTTTTGTCTCTGAGGTTTGGTCAGTTTTGCGATTTTTCGTCCAGAGTTTTGTTTTTTCGCATCTAGATCTAAAAGGTTTGAAATCTTGCCTTTTTAATCTGGCTCGTTAACTCCATTCATTTTCTCCGTTAATTCAGGGGTGTTTTTTGGCATTTTCATTTACTTAAAGGGCAATTTGATCTTTTGAATACTTGTACATTATGCTAAGTGCTTGTACAAAAAGTGAAAAAGACCGAATTGACCTTTAAGTTAACAAAAAAGACGGAAATACCCCTGACTTAACAGAGAAATATAGATGAAGTTAACGAGCCGGAAGAAAATGACAAGATTTCAAATCTCTTGGATTCATATGCGGAAAAACAAACTTTTGGATGAAAGTTGCAAAACTGGCCATACTTCAAGGACGAAAAAGGCATTTTACTCCGAAAACTTTTCTTACCGCTTAAATCCTTGAAATTTGCTTCTGTTTCAGGTTTTTGTTACCATCTCTGAATACTCTAGATGTTCCTTTACTTTATTCATCAGTACCGTTTGAAATGCTGCTGTTTCTGCACCAGAGGTTTGTTTATAACTTTGTAGCGTTAATGTTGTCAAACAGCTTGTTAACATTTTCTGTCTTGGATTATGCATAGGTCAAATGTAAAGAGGTGAGGAGAATTGACCAGCTGTCTGCTCTAACTTCAAGTGAACCTAACCATGGTCCAACTTCTATATCCCACACTATTGAAATCAAGGATACGTATCTTCCTCCATGGATAATCACTAGCAATAAGGTTCAATGGTGATAATAACTTTGAAGCAAGGTATGATGATTTCTTTTCTTTAATATATTGACGTTTTGGTTATGTAAACAATGTGCGAGCCTTCTAAATTTGTTGAGCGTTTTGCAGTTTGTGTTGGAACCGATTTCAGTTGGTTTGAACGTTGGGCTTGATGTGGTTAGCCACAAGCCTGAAGGGTTGCGTGAACCGAGTTGCCCATTTGGTGTTAGCGACAGTGTTGTTTCTCATCACTTGAGCCGTGGCTTTCTAAAAGGCTTAAATTATTCCGACGATTCTTACATTGTTTCTCTCTCACCAGTTTGAGGTTATTTTGTTGCAAAAATGTTGTGTTATGTTTTGCTTAAACCTAGACTTGTAACCAACATTGCAATTGGGTTAAACATTTCCCACTTTTGGTGCAAAATGTTGCGTTCATGTTGGTTCATCTATCACGATTTTTATCTATGGCAATAAGTCATAGTCTAATTTTTTTTGAACGTCCAACTAGGGCTGTCGTATTCTGTCAACCCGACCTGTTAAGACACGAACATGAAACAGGTAAACACCAACACAACACGAAATCTTATCGTGTCAGATTTTTCAAACACGAACCTGATAATAAACAATTTTACACGAAACGACCTGTTAAGACATGAAAATTTTACCAACGTATCATACAACCTGTTAAGACACGAATAGAGATGGGCATAAAAACCGGTTCCGAACCCAAACCGGTAGAACCAAATTGGACCTGGTTCCAGTTCCTACCCGACATTAAGTAGAACCGGTTCCGGGTTCAATATACTCGTTGGTTCCAACCCGGTTTCACAATTTTACCATTTGAATCGGTTTCACTAGTACCCGGTTCCACCAGTACCCGGAAATGCAGTTCCAGTAGGAACTGGTTATAGCCATTATAATGTTACCGTTGGAACCGGTTATAGCCGTTATAATGTTACCGTTGGAACCGGTTCCCGACCGTTGGAACCGATTCTATATATATTGTTAGAAATCTATTGTTTAGCACACAATTTCTCATATCTATTCTTCTTGTTACATTTCTTTCTTGTTCTTTTTCACATACTAATCAACAAATGGCCTCAAAGAGTTCCAAAAACGTAAATTCCCAATCCGTTAACAATGTTCCTCAAGACCAATAGGTTCCATATGTGGTTGGAACATTGTCTCATAATCGCAATAAGGAAGTTTGGAGCAATTGGGAGTTGGTCGAGATGAGTGACGACTCGCAAAAAGCTCAATGTAAACATTGTGGATCGTTATTAGCCAAGGAATCAAACTCAACGTTCACGAAGCATATTAATAAGTATTGCAAAGCTTTAAAGGAAATGACATCCGGTCAAGTTCCACTATCCAAAGATGGTACCATTTTTCGTTATGAGCAAAAATTAGCTCGCGATCGAATGGCGAAGTTGGTGATACAAAAAGCGTTGTCGTTTGGACACTTCGACGACCCCGATCTTACTAATCTTATTCGGGAGACGCTACAACCTCGCTATAAACATGTAAGTCGTCGCACTTTAAAACGTCATTGTTTAAGTTTATGGGAAAATGCAAAAAAAGATTTAATTGTTTTTTTTAAGAATTTAAAAACTAGTGTAAACCTAACTAGTGATGTGGGGTCGGCTCCACATGGTTTACCGGAATCGTACATATGTGTCACCGCACATTGGGTTGATCCCGATACATGGCAAATGATGAAGCGTACGATTGCGTTTGACGAGTTTCCTTCTCCTCATACGGGAGAAAATATTTATAAAATTATAAATGGCACAATAATTAAATATGGTTTAGAAGATAAAATTTTTTCAATATCCTTTGATAACGCTTCGAACAACACAACGGCGATTGAAAAATTAAAGTTTAAGTACAAACCAATAGTTGATGGTGTTTTTTTTTCACACACAATGTGTTGCACATATTATTAACTTAGTAGTGCAAACCGGTTTAAAAAATCAATTTGTATCGGATTTTATAATAGCATTTAGAGCTATGCTCCAAGATGTTTTCAAAAGTGGAAAAGAAAGATATCAAGAATATAAAAAACTTTGTAAAGATGTCAACCAAAAAATTATTGGACCGAATTGGGATATACCGACTCGTCGGAATTCAACTTGTCATATGTTTGAAATGGCTATAAAGCAAATGGGTACTTTAAAATCTTTTCATACAACTTTAAGTGATGAGTACCTAGTCGTCCCTTTCCCGAAACGGCTTGGGAAAATATTAATAACCTAAGTACTTTTTTACAAGTTTTTAAAACTACAACGACTTTGATTTCCGGTGTTTATTATCCTACTAGTTCTAAAGTTGTGGACCAATTGTATTTGATAACAACTAATTTTAAAAAACTTGAAAATTCTAGTGACATGTTAAGGAATATGATGAGACCAATGATTCAAAAATTTTAAAATATTTTTTAGAATTACCACTCGTTTTTCTATGTGCCGCCGCTTTAAATTCAGCTTTAAACGTACCGGGTGTTGAAGCTTTAATTGATAAAATTTATGACAAGTTAGATATGCATGAGGAGGATCCAACTTTAAATGCAAAAACAAAAAAATATTCAATGAGTGTATGGCCAAACTTTATGATCATTATTTAAAAAAATATTGTGAAAAAAATCATACAAATTTGTTTGAGTCTCAGTCCACGGCCTCTAACGATGAAACAAGCGGGGATCCACTTATAACCATGTTGAATGTCGTTAGAGACGAGACGGCTAGACAACAAAGGGGTAGTAAACCAACAAGTGAACTTGGGAGATACAAAAAAAATCAGTATTCGCTTAGTATGACCACCGAGGAGTATAGGAAATTTGATGTTTTGGCATGGTGGAAATCGAAAGAATCCGAATACCCGATTCTAGCCACCATGGCTCGTGATATACTAACGGTCCAAGCTTCCACAGTAGCTTCGGAAAGTGTGTTTTCTCTTAGTGGCAGGGTTTTGTTAATTAGAAGAACAAGACTAACTCCGGAGTCGTTAGAGATGACAATATGCTTAAAGGACCATTTGGATGCCGTTGATCGTGTTCAACATAAAACTAGTCTAGAAGATGAAGTTGAGTTAGAGCATAAAATTGTTGACGAAGAGGAGAACGAAGAAGTGGAGACTAACGATTCGGACGACGACGATTGTACCGAGGTACCCGCACCTAAGAGAAACTCATCGGAAAGTGTTGCACCTGCTGCTAGTAAACGATCAAAGAAATAAAATCTTACTGGAACCGGTTATGAGTAATTTTTATTTTTTTTTGTAACCGGTTAATTTTTTTATATATTGTAACCGATTAATTTTTTTTTAATTTTAACCGATTATTATTACTATTTTTATTTATCAATGTAACTAATAATAAAAATCAAACATAACAAACACAATAGAAATAAACATTACACAAACTTTATTAAAAACACCAAACCAAACGGGTGACATCAAACATTTGAAGAACCGGTGCCGGAACCTTCTCCCGTCTCATTTTTCTTTGCCTTCGTCAATGGGCAATGCCGCTCAGTGTGTTTCTTAAGGGTTGAGTTGGAGGCGGCCTTCATAAATTTTCCACAATCTTTGCATCTAGCCATCTCGTGGCTGTCTGACATTAAACAGAGATCAAAATTCTTCCATATAGTAGGGTTTCTTTTCGTCTCTTAGACCGTAACAACTTAATCGTTGCATGCCATAGGTATTTGCAAGAACTTAGAAGTTGATTGATTTTGTAAGTTGATGATGGTGAGTGTTAAGTTTAGAAATGGTAAGTAGGAAGGGGTTTATATACAAAAAAAAACCGATTTTTTTAATAAGGAACCGGTTTCCAACGGTAACATTTATCAGGAACCGGTTCTGAACAGTAAATGACAGGTTTGACTGTCAGGAACCGGTTCCCAATAGTAAATGTCAAGTTTGACTGTCAGGAACCGGTTCTGAACAGTAAAATGGCACGTTTGACTGTCAGGAACCGGTTCCCAACACTATCAGAAACCGGTTCCGCACCATACCCGGTTCCGCACCATACCCGGTTCCACACCATACCCGGTTCCATAATACCCGTACCCGGTTCTACACGGTTCCATATTCTTGGGTGTGAACCCGGGTAGGAACTGGACCTGGTTCCACACCATACCCGTTCCAATGACATCCAAGCAGAAACGGGTCCGAGTTAGAACCGGTTCCGGGTAATAATAAAACCCGATTATGCCTATCTTTAGATACAAACACGACATGTTAATACATGAACACGACCTGTTACTACATGTTTGATATTTAGCCATTAACATGTCTTAACAAGTATTGTATAATGGTCTTAAGTCTTAAAAGGTCATGTCGTGCTTGGCATGACCTGTTAAGGCACGAACACGACCTGTTAAGACATGGACACTATAAGACACGAACACCAAATAGGTAAACACGACACGAAATTAAACAGGTCTTATCATGTCGACCTGTTTTAGACACGAAACCTGTCAAGGTTAAACACGAAACCTGTTAACTCCGTAGGTTTGTTTCGTGTTAGAATTGCCAGCCCTACGTCCAACAAAGCTCGGTCACTTGGGTACACCTATTGGCAAAAGCCCACCCATGTCGCTCGTGATTGCGGACAATGCTGATGACTTGGCTCGTCACTAAATCTAGAGGGAACATGCTGCCCAAAGGACCACCCCTGGCTCGTGCATGATATTTTTTTTCATGAAGGAGACCACTCCAACAGGTGACATTCCGTAGAGACTCAACGGGTATCGCTAGAGCACTGCGCTTTTATGGTCAAACGCTATTTTAAACTCAAATTTTCACAGCTGACCATTTGCCAAACGGATCAAATAATCTTTTTGGTTAGTTTTTTTTTATTTGAAAAAGTTCTTGTTAGAGAAAATTACTCCCAAAATTTATCTTTGAAGTCTTAACTCAAGATAAACTTGAATTAGTTCTATGAGAATTTAGTTATTTATAATTCTTGTGTAAGTTTTATTAATTAGTTCGTGATTCGTGAATGATTTTTTTTAGTTACAATCTTTAAATCAATCAAACTTGTACAAGTCTTCATATCATGGATACAAACATCATTAATGCATACTTGAATTTTTGGTCTTAATATGTTTTTAAAAATATGTTTAGTGGTTTAACGGTGTATGTGTGACATACTATGGTTCTTTTGTTTACAATTGGACATACATGCAACAAACAATGTGGTTTCAAACTATAACACATGATAGAACTTATGGTGATAAGACTGCCAAATCACATTGGCATGACACCAAAATATGTAAAATATAATATACAGTGAGCAATTACATTTTGTTGATTTGAGCTAAATTCCAACATCCTTTGTTTCCTAATCCACCAGAAAACCAGTTGAAGGGAAAAACCATTCACACAACCCATTAGGCCAACAACAAACCCACAAAATAAATTACCACAAAAACAAGAAACAATGTGTAAATTTCTGTTTTACAGTTTAACCATCACTTTGGCGAAAGCCGTGTTCTTCAAGCACACCTCCATTGCCCCAAGTTGTGTCTTTGAAACACACCTCCATTGCCCCATCTCAGAATTCTTGTCCAAAACCACCATCAACCCTGGATTACTCGCGGTCATACCGAACATATACCTAAACAACACGAAAATGAATATCTTTAGCCTACACAACTATGAACCGTCTGATAAAATATAGAGAAAACCACATAAAAGCGTAATGCATTTACATTTCAGAAAATTAAAGATAGTTTAAATTGTCTAATTTAAGTTGATCAACTTTCAAAAGCTGTCCTTTAAGGCAATGTAACCCGGTTTCAGGGTAGTAAATGATGATATGACAATTGACATATCAGTAAGACTATTGTGACTTCACATATATAGTAAACTGGAGTAACCGAAATTCCTTTCATTTTTTCTGTAAATTAGGCACTTAAGTTTATATGATCATATGAATTTACGATTTTTTTTTCAAAAACAATATTGTATTTTTTTCTTCCAAATTTTAATTTATGTTTTTTATGTGAAGTTTATTAAATGGGAGTTGAATCCAACATAAAGTCTTTTTTTCGTCTTATATATACCAAGAATACTTTTATTTTATGTACAACTCAGTTTCAGATAAAAATTCATATTGAAAAATAAGATTTTCTTTTTGAAAAATAGGGAAAAGAATATGTATATCAAGATTTTTATAAAATACTACAAATCTATCTTGTAAGATTAAGGACAGAGGTTGGAATTCTAAGACCATGTTACCACATTTGTAAAGACTAAAAAAAGTTGACTATTTTAAAATATTGTTTCTACCATAAATAAATGAAACAAAAATAAAACAAAAAACTCACAAATCTACTTACTTGGTTTGAGTTGCATTTTTTTTCCACAAGACAAATGACACAACACTTTGACCAATAGCCCAAAAATAAGATTGCTTCTTAACAGGCATCCTGCTTGTTGGTGACATATCTTTACACAAATTCTGAGCTATTTCCTTCAACAAAACAAGTTGCGCCTTATCGGTTCGCATGTTAATAATCGCCTGCCTCATCGATTCGCGATCCGCTTCAAGCGCATGAAGTCGCGCATAAAGTTTCATCACTTCTGGATCCTGAATCTCACCATGACACACCGAGTCTTTCCCATTACTCATATAATCATCACACGCATTCATGTTTTCTTTATGCTCATTATGGTACGCCTGCGTGGCAGCAGGCGCAGGCGCACCATAATGAATCGCGTCTACAGTATATATCCTGTCATTTATTTCACTTCCATATTCTGACTCGTTTTCAACCTTTTTAAAATTAGAATCTTCTTCTTTAATGGTTGCGAAGAACGAACCCGAACCCGCACTGTCCATAGAATAACGAGTCGACGTCTTTTGTACTCTCGGCGAGTTACCGACGACTACTTTCTCGAGAACCGGTTGATGACGTGGACTTGATCTTTCCAGTTGGATGATTCTGTGTTCAATGTCTTTTATAGAACATGGTGTTTGTGTTTCACTGAATGCATATTTTTCGATATCGATTATTTCGGTTTCGGTTTCGGATTCTGGGTACGCTTGTTGCTCGTTTGTATGGCATTTAAGTGGCGGGTATTCATCGAACATGATCGATTGGGTGTCCGAATTTGAGGCAATGCTGTTGTGACTATGTGTGATCACACCTTTCACACCTTCTGCTTCAGATTCTGTAAACCCGTAACTCATCATCCGGTATTTATACGCCTGTACTTCACACGTTAACGATTGAATCGTTTGTTCGCGTTTATACAACAGTTCTTCCAACGCGGCAATCTCTTGTTGATCATGGTTCGATTTCTGCTCCGCAAACCGTTTAAACTGCCTCGCCTCCATTTCAATCCCCGCCTTTTCGCGCTGCAAGCGCAAGATCATCGACATGGCCTCGTTCGCAGCCGAAGAAGACGCGTTTCGCTCCTTTTCCAACTCAACCGCGAGGTCATCAATCGATTGTTGTTGGTTTGTCACCATTTCACGCAAAACGTCACATTCATTTTCTATCTCCACCCGCGCCACTTCGGGTACTGAGAGACCCGGAATTAAAAAACTCCTGGTCTCTATCTCCAGCTCATCGAGCTTTCGTTTCACCGATCGAAACCATGTATTCGTACATGACCGATTATTAATCCGGTAACAATAATTACATTCGCATTCACATTCACATTCTTTGCCCGAAGGCGGGATGCTTTCGGATTCCATATATGTATTATACCCAACACAATAACAGTAACAATAGTTTTGCTACGAGTGAGATTTTTTTTTAACTGGTCCCGTCTGGTCCAGTCTGTCTTTTTGTTTGTTTTTCGATTAGTTAGTTATAACTTCTAACAAACCAATGATCTTAGATTAACCAACAACGCGCAAAAGCGTCGAATCTGTGTGTGATGTTTTCCCTTTTACTAATTTTCCAGCAAACCATCAATGCTTCAATATCAAAGAGAGCAGCTACAGGACCCTGTAACGTGAATAATTAAGGTGGTAATTAGGATAAACATGTATGTAGGGATGATGATTGATGAATGAATATATATATATATATATATATATATATACCTGAATGATTTGAGCGTATAAAACAGGGGGCCCTCAGGTCATGATTGTTGAAGATTGGAGGTGGAATTTTCCCAAGAGAAATGGGGAAATGCATCATGAGACCAAATATGTAAAACATGTGGAAAAGTGAATGGTGGATCAGTTTTTTCGACAAATTTGGGGAAACAGAGGGAAACCAGCAACATTTTTCGATTAGCTAATTATTTTATTAATCTTATCTTACTAATATTTTCTCCATTTTAATCCCTAATTTAACTATAATCATTCTTATTTAAATATTGGGACTCAATAATACTTACTATTGATTCTGAACCTCTTGGTTTTTTTAAGCTATAATAAAATCATAATATATGAATCTTAATACATAAACATCATTGATAATGTTACTACATCCTTAAACATCTTTTATTAATAAAATTTAGAGTACACCCACTGATTTTTTATTTTTTTTTGGGGGGGGGGGTGTTTCTTTTTTAGTGTTTAAGTTGATGTTTTTATGAGTTTTTGATGTGGAACATCCTTCTTTGCGATTTTTAAGTTTTCAAGTCTAAACACATTAAGGAAGCATTTGGGATGTATTTGGATGAAAGTTGGATGGCTAGAAGGGTCACATGTTGGAAGAAGGAAGGAAACCAAAGCTTAGAGAGCCTCAGAGTACGCTATGCCATATTGGCGTACATTGTTTGACATTAGGCCCTTGATCAAACGCAAAAAACACGAGAATGAACGAACTGTCGACTTTCTTATTAATTTATCAATGAAAGAAAACAAATACAGTAATATAACCATCTATTTATACTAAAACTCATTCTAGTCCTAACCCGACTCGAACTCTATTTAATTAAATAAACTAAACAGTTAGATAAACCTATCTAATTTAAACTAACAAGTATCCCTATAAAAACTCAATAAAGGATTCATTATAATTATCTATATCCCGTTTTTATCTTTATCTATTTAATTCAAGACGTCTTCATACATTACACTGGGGTGGCACAACATCTAGCGCATTCACCATTGTAATACAAAAAGTTGGAGGCATACAACCCTGGAGGTAGATGTATGTTACACCGATGATGGCATACCTTACTTCGCAATCAAGCGTAACCCAAAAATTCACGAATTAAGCTCTATTTAAACCTTAACATTAGGGTTTTGAAAATACATCTTCTACACAGTTCCTAAGGGCGATTTTGGGCGAATACTATCAATTTTAATCATCCTGATTCGATTATGCTAAGATGTCAAACACCGAAACAATATTTGAAGACATGTTCGCAACGACGCAGGGTTAAATCACCTGTGGTTATTCCCAGGTGTAGGGTTAGTGTTAGCAATTGTTTTCAACCAATGCCTACTTTTGGATGTAGATTTGACTTAATCTTTCGGTTAACTGGATTTGTATGTTTATTTGTTTGATTAAACAATTTGGTTTCTATAGTCAATTAGTTTCCATTAGTTATTGGTCTTTGATCATTAACAATTGGGGCTATTGTTTCTATATTTTCTGATCCGGAAGTATTTTAAGTTAAAAGCCTAGCTGTGACATTATTTGGTCAAGAATTGTAAATGTTCACTAACCAGTAATTGGCTTTTAAATTATTTATTAAATCAAGTAATGCAACAAGTAATATCTAAGTGATTTCCAAGTGGTAAAGCTAGGTTACACGTTATGCTTCACATACCTAAAACCCGGGTGTGATCCATTGTCTCAATACCATTTCCAATCCGATTTAAGTTTTCGATTAGTTTTACAAACAACCAAACCAACAAATCTCAATTTTACTTTTAATGTGTAGCTTATTCACTTGTTAACTCATAAGACTTTTCACTCACTTATTCTGGATTCGACACTCTACTTACCCTTACTCGTTAAAGATAGCTATGAACACTCACTTAAATCTTATGTTTATTAGTGTTATCAAATTTTTGTTTTTTTTAAGAAAACAGAGGTTTTTTGGCCGACATGCGACGGACGGAAAATTCAAGATAGGCTTTTCCCGAGAGGGATTGGTAGACCAGAGAAGGGGATTAAGCTCCTTGGTGGAGCTGTTAGTCGGGATCCTAGCTTTATTGAGGAGTTGGCAGGGCGGCGAGCCTCGGGGGCGGTTGACCTCATGAAACTCTTACCCTGCCTGAGATATCCCCAATGTGAACTCCTCCTGCTAAGGTCGTGCATGGGAGTCGCTAAGTTACTTTTTGGGTTGCGGACTTGTTAACCGCATTTTATGGAGGATGCGGTATCTCGGTTCGATGATGGCCTTAGAGAGGCTATAGAAGACATAGTAGTGGGTGGCGGCCCCTTCTTTGGTGACCTCCAGTGGCGTCTGGCATCTTTGCCAATGCGTCTAGGTGGTTTGGGCCTCTTCTCAGCTCGAGATGTTGGGGCTTATGCCTTTGTGGCGTCTAGAGCTCAGTCTTGGGAACTACAGATCATATCCTTCGAAACTGTGAGGTCGTCGGGCTTGACCCGGACTATCAGCAGGCGCTTGAACGCTTAAATGTCTCTCTCCCCGACTTGGATATTGGCGGTTTCTCTAATAAGGACACCGCCCCCTTGAAGCCACAAAAAACTTTGGCGAATGCTCTATTTAGCAAAATCGCTCAAAGCCTGGGAGAAGCTTTTGATTTGTCATCCCGCCAGAAGGCGGTGTTTGAGTGCCTGAAAGGTCCCCATGCTTAGGAATTTTTGACCGTTATACCAATTGAGGGGTTGGGACAATGTATGTCTGCAATAGAATATAGAGCCATTCTCAAATACCGGTTGACGATCCCTATGTACCCGGAAGATGAAACTTGCCCGATATGTCGTAAAGCTTGTATGGATAAATACGGGGAGCATGCAGTTCACTGTAAATAGCTCCCTGGGTTCAAATATCGGCACGACTGGGTGCGTGATGCTTTGTGGGACATCTTAAGAAGAGCTGGGATTTCGGCTAAGAAAGAGGCCCCTGTGAATTTCCTCACGGACCCTATGGAAGGGAGATCTACTCTGCGACCAGCGGATCTGCTCGTCTTTGGCTGGGCTGGGGGGAACATGCTTGTGTAGACCTCACGGGGGTTTCCCCTTTGGTTGGTTTAAGGGAAAACGGGTTTGTAGCTGGACAAGCGGCAAGAAAGGCAGAATCAAAGAAAGTGGATAAGCACGCTAAAGCTTGCGCAAAGAACCAGCATGTCTTTGTCCATTTTGCCTTATATACTTTTGGCTCCCTAGCGCCAGAAGCTATCCACTTCTTGACGAGGGTTCAACGGGTCGTCTACAGCAATTGTTCAACCCCAAGGGGGCAAGGGTTTGTATTTGGAAGGTTAGGGTTTGCAATTCAGAAAGGATTGGCGGCGCAGCTTGTTGCCCGACTACCTTCTGTTTTGATGTAACTTGGCAAGTTTTCTGGCTTATATATGAATTAAGAGTAAAATTATATGGATTTAGTTTAAAGATTTAGCAGGCCAGAACACGTTAAGCGATCGAGTTAAGTTATTAAAAAAAATATAGTGTTATGTTATTAGCATCGTTGTAAAAGTCCCGTCTACTCCCTGTGTACTCGCTAAAAGTTAGGCTGTCGAGACCCGAGTACTGTTTGTTTAGGCCGATTACTCCCTGAGTAATCTCCGCCTAGACCAAGTACTTCCCGAATACTCTCAAATCCGACTAGAGAGTGCCTACCGATTTTTACAACCATAATTACTAGAGAAGATAAAAAAAATGCATCCATAGTTATTCTCTATTAATTTTCATCATTTTTCAAATGGCTTTTTATGGCATTAATAGGAAAAAACATACGTGTAGTGTTTAAGTACACACATTTAACATGTTAACCATCAACCTGAAATCATTTAACCTGTAACCACAATACTGTTAACGCCATGAAATTAATAATTTACATTATCATTCTGAAAGACCAAGTAAAAGTTTAGGTCCATCTAAATAATATTTTATTAAGAAAATCCAAATAAATCAAACTGCTTTACATGGAAAGGGACGTAATGGATAATAAGTAAACAAAAATACAATTATTCTATAAAAGTAACTATTCATCAGATTTAATTAAGATTTCATGCAGACCAACTAAAATGTAGGTCTATCTAAACAATACTTTATTAAAAATTAAAAAAAATCCAACTAAATCAAATTGTTTTTGATGGAAAGGGACATAATTAATAAGTAGTGTTTCAGTCACAAAAGACTTTCAAGTCAGTCAGTCGAGTTGAGAGTTGAGAGTTGAGAGTACTGGAGATATTAAATATAAAAAAGTTAATTATTGAATCTTATACTTGTGTCAAAGTAAGCGTAATTCAAGTCAAAATTAGTATATTTATGTCAAAATTGTCATAAATCCGAGTAATTGCCAAGTAGGCCGAAATTGACTGAGTATTCAAAGGTTCCCACCGAGTAGTTAACCCACTATTCCGAGTAATTGCCGTGTATTCTAAGGTTCCCACATAGTAGTTGATCAAGTGTTCCGTGAGTAGTTGAGAAGGCGGAGTTTGATCGCCTCTGGCTTATAAAGGCCGATTTGTAGTAACTATTTAAGATAAGATACCAAGTAGTCATCGAGTACTCGATCTTAGATACCAAATAGTCATCGAGTACTCGATCTTAGAATCCGACTTTTACAACAATGACAATAAATATGAAAAATACAATTAAATTACAAAAGTAACTATACATCAAATTTAAATAATACTTCATTAAATTACTAAGATAACCATTAGTAATTAAGATATTCATTCTTAAAGACCAAATAAAAATGTAGGTCTATGTAAATAATACTTTATTAAGAAAAATTCGAATAAATCAAACTTGCTTTTGATGGAAAGGGACATATTAAGAAAATATAATATTTTATTACGCGTGTGAATCCATTTAAACTTTTAAAGCAGCCTACCGCATCATCATGAATATACTAGTAATATATATATAAGTATATATGTTTATTTATTAGCTTATATTCTCGTGTTTTACACGAATTGTATAAATTTAATTTTATATAATAAGCAATATAGTTATATTTTTAAAATTTTCTGTATATTGCACAAGTTTAATAAATATAATCTAAAACTATAAGGTGTGAAGAAAGATAATCCTCAAACGATGGTCCGCCACATAAGCAGGTGTAAGAATGTGCCTAAAGAGGATGGACATAGGGTTTGAGGGATGTGCCTCAATACATATATATGTTTGTGTGTATATGTGTATAAAGAAGAAAAGAGAGAGAGAGAGAGAGCATGCCCGTCTAGGCCGGCCCTAGGGGGTGGTGTGTTGGCCCAGAGCCCACCGGCTCTAGGCCGGTCCCTTTACCGCTTAGCCTAATCAATTGACACATACGGTCGTCAAGATATGTATTTAAATGATAAATTGATGTACTATTTACTTATTAAAAATTTAATTTGTTTTTTAATTTATTATTAGGTTAGAAACATGGGTATTACACGTAATAGAATCTATGAAATATTAGATAATTATTTACAAACAGAAAAAATAAATTAAAAATAATTTCACTCAATCTAATTTAAATGAGAATAAAAATTTATATATTTGCCTAGTTCTACAAAAAAATAAAAGAAACTTCTTCTATCTCCTACGAAGAAAGAGAAAATACAAATTATATTTATTATTATTAATTCAAAGTTTGCTAAAAGTTAGTATTCTTATCTAAATTATATTTAGTTAAACTATTGTTTAATAGAAAAAAGAAATTAAAAATAAGATGAGGAGATTATTAATTCAATGTTTAATAAAAAAGTTATTATTTTTATCTAAATTCTATTTAGTTAAACTACTACTTAATAGGAAAAAGAAATTGAAAGATAAGATACGATAAGCAAAAAACAGAGATTAACATAAATTGAAAAATAAGATAAGGAGATTATCAATTTAAAGTTTGATAAAAAAAATTTATTTTCTTTATCTAAATTATATTTAGTTCAACTATTATTTAACAGAAAAAAGAAATTGAAAACTAAGATAAGAAAACACCAGAAACTGACACGTGTCAATTTTTTTTCATTTATTAGTATAGAAAAATACTCAAATTAATCTATTTATAACTTTAATTAAAAGGTCACCCACACAACTAATTGTATGGTTTCTATGGTTCTATAAAGATAAATGACGTGACAAAATTAATCGGATGAACATGCACAACACAATCAAAACAGTAAACAACCAAACTTTTTATCCAAAAATATGATGATGATGATAGCACAAGAATCATATCACGTCTAAACACCAAAATAGGTCAAAAGTTTGATGGGTGTTGTCACACACAACCTAGCAACAATTGTTAGCATTACGATCTCATTGCTTGTAAAACTTCTCGGAACGACTTGATTACTTGAATGAAAAAGTCTTCAAGAATATGCTCCACAAGTTTTAGTGTCGAGCAATCGCTTTGGCAAAGCAACCTATAAGTCGGTTTTGAAGAGTAAAGTGGTCACTACTCATGGCTATATATAGGAAGTGGGATGAATTACGAACACCTTATCATCATCATCAGTTGGATGCACAACAACGGCCTTCTTATAAGCTCGAAGCATGTTTTCTTTCGAAAAGCATTTTGGTTTAAAACCCATAATCAGAGGCATGCCAACCCCCGATTCAAAAAAAATTAGTGTAATTTTATGCAAATATTCCAATGCCCCCCCCCCCCTCTAAAAGTTTGGTTAAGCTTTCCGATTCCCCCCCCCCCTCCCCAGGAAAAAAGTTCCTCTGTGAGAGCACATAATCTAAAGAACATGAGAACCAGTGGCAGATCCATAGCCTATTTGAGAATGATAAATAGCTTTGGGTAGTGTTCGTTTCATTCATAGAATGTAATTAGAATTTGCACATGAATTGAAATTTAATTTGCAATTTAGAGTGTTATGAAATCTAATGGAATTGTAATATAGATTTCGTTCACGATCTTTAGAACAATAAGTTTGGTTGATGACAAATCCATAGCATACTTGTTTGAACCAGGGAATGTTTTTGGACCATAATGGTTGATTTTAAAGAAAATGAATAGTAGTGAGTATGAGAGAGACAAAACATGAATGGTGCCAAAGTTCTTTTCAAACGTTCCTTCATCTTAGTCAAAAAAGCAAATCTTTTAATCAAATAGAAATCTCCAATGATCTTTCTTTTTCCACACCCATGTGCATCATTCTTTGTGATCAAGTATCGTTTTCATTGAACACTACATCGTGTTAATCCTTCAGGGGTGACGCAGTGAAACACAATGATAAGTGCTTGATTCTTAGGTTAAAGGCAAGTTTTCATGATTACCGCCCTTTAGAGGCTATCGGCCAGCTTAAGTTGTGTGTGTGTGTTTTTTTTAACGGCGTGATGGAATTAAAAGAGACTCCTAGCAACAAGCTAGGAAGTGGAAGATATCGCATATACGATTGTGATTTTTCTAGTAACAATTAGTTCTCACGGTTAAACAAAACTTACTTACTATTTTTCATCACTTACATAGAAGATAAACACCACTAGCATAAAAAATTGGTCTTAGAAGATTTAATCTAAAATAATTTATATATTACATTGACTCATACAAAGAGGCTATTTTTACATGATACAAAGGCTTTAAAACATCAAACAAACATCTAAGGTCTCACAACACACATGACCCGATTAGTCAACTCGAATGTTCCAACATGAAATCTTTTAATAGACTCAAAACCGAATCTGAAACATCTGAGTAAGGCTCATTACAGAAGAACCCATGTTGTTTGCCATCAAATTCAACGTAACGTGCTATCTTTCCGAGCTCCTTTAACCTATTAGCATATAGTTTAACTCTATCTTTCATAAGTTCATCCCCTCCGACTATTATGAGCATCGGGCCAAGCTTAACCAGCTCGAGATTTGGGCTTTCACGCCCTAAGGGGTTTGCGAACGGGTGATCCGCCTTTGTTCCTATTGGTAATGACATTCTCCAGAACCTGTAAGTGAAGTTAGTCAACAATTAAGTACCATTTAAGAACCAACTAGAAAAATAAAAATGATTTCGTAAGGTTTAATCATGATAATCCATAATTATCCACTAAAATATTAATAGTTGAGTATTATTAAATTAATGAAAAATAATAGAAAAGTCAATATGATATCTTTTTATTGAAAACGACATGATGTGGGGCCCACCATATCTAATTACGAAAACAATGTATGAGGATGAGTGTCATTTCGCTTTTACCAGTAAATTCATAATGAGCCAAATTCATGAATAACCCAGATATTTCATTGTCACTAATAATTCTCATACTTCTTAAAAACGTTTATAATTTTATAGTTACAATTTAATATAACATTAATATTTCATATTTAAATATATAAAAGTTAAATAATTTTGTCCATTTTAAAAGCTTGTATACCTTTAAAAAATTACGATACATGACATAATATGATAATATGAACCGGACACACAAACGTTAAACATGTTTGGTTTAGAAATAATTTAACACGGCTAGCCAGATTAAGTCGCTACTTTGTTTTGTTCATTTAACTTTTTTCATCCGTTAACCTACTCAACTCGTTTAAATAATCAATCGTGATCAGATTACCATGTCATAGTAAGGGGCAAGATCAAACCTTTTATCATAACATGTTTATCGTATCATATTCGGTTGGGTTACATGATTCTAAGTCGCGATTGACCTAAACCCGATGCTACTAATTTTCTAACCCTAATAATAAATAAATAAATAAAACCAGTTAAACACTACATAAACTTATATTAATCCTGCATGGATATTCAAAATATCTTCTACAACTTGCCAGTCACAACGTATAAATCTAAACACATATATTTTTATATATATACACACACAAGTAGTTAGCTTCTAAAAGTCAATATATTGAATCTAGGGTGAATCCAACATGAAACTTACGTGTCAAGAAGGTCAACGGTCAACATCTTTTCCGGCAACCCTTCAGCCTCCGACTTTGTCCTCTCCATCCCGCCAAAAAACGGTGCCATCAAGACATACCCTCGTATTTTGATCGGCGTAAGCTCCGGTGAGCCGGGCCCTAGCCGAACCGCCAAATAGTGAGCTATATTCCCACCCGACGAGTCGCCGGTTATAAAAACTCGATCAAAGTCCACCCCATCAACCACATCCCCACCGTTCAGGTTTTGACTATTCGCCATCGCTTGCAGCCACTTTAACGCGTCAAGCGAGTCGTCTAAAGCCGCGGGTAGCCGATGCTCGGGTGCAAGACGATAATCCGGGGCCACCACAATAGTGTTTAGGGCGGAGGCGAGGCGGAGACAGCAGTTGTGGAAATTCGGCCATGCAAACGAGCCGAGGCAGAAACCGCCACCATGGAAAAAATACATGACCGGAAGTTTAGTGGTCGTGGTGGCGGTAGTGGTGGTAGTAGCGGTAATAGTGGTTTTGGGTTTGTAGAGGCGGAGGTGGAGGTTATGGAGTTTATTATAACAATAATCTTTCCACGCGACTGAACCGTCGTCATGGATTTTGAAAGTTGAAAAGTCAATGTTTTCGTGACGGTAAATAGTACCGTCACTAAAAATTTGTACAATGCCATGACAGTCTTCCACAACATGAGGAAGCGAACCCATTTGTGGTTGTAGAAAATGTGATATGATTTGGGATTAAAGGGGGGTATTTATAGAAGTGGAAAAATGGGATGTGAAAGTGTAGGGGTGGAAGTGTGGTTATAGAGAATTTAGAAGGGTGTATTTGTAAATGACACAAAGTTAATATTTTAAACGTGGAGTTATACTATTGGATAGTTTGGTCGTCGGCAGTTTGTGTACAAATTTACTGGTCAAATTCATAAAATAAAACACTATTGAGATTGAATAATGTATCTTTGACTTCACTTTAATCATAAAAACATACATGTTTACATTATCCCAATATTAACTTTGTGACATCGTTATGTACTATTCATCGATGAGCATACAATATGTTTTGATAAGTGATAGTGACAGTGTAAAATACGTGATGATTTTGCATTTTACAGCGACACCACATACACTCACACTCCTCACATTCACCAAATTGCTCCACTCACGAGCTGATTTTACCACGAATTTGCATTTCACGATTACACCACGCACCACTAGTGCGGTGTGTCATGGTCGTGGGGCCTAGGTGGCATGCCTCCTCATGGTCATATAACATAACATAATGGTTGTCTAAGGGTGTACTTTAGAATTACTTGTGATGATTGCATCAGGCAAGACTGATAACATTTTAAAGGTCAATGAAGGCATTACTTGTGAAATAATCATAACCGAACCATAACTGCCGGTTTAACCAAATCATGGTTAATCAATAATCGGTTATGGTTATGATTAATACTTTTTGACTAACTGAGTCCTCGGTTAACCGACGCTCAGGTAACTGAACCCTAGTTAAATGACTTTGCACACCCCTACCTCACACACTATATATATATATATATATATATATATATGGTAGGGTTCTAGAGTGAACACTAGGTTGAGAATGAATTGTATGAACTAATCTGAGCTACTGGATTATATCATTCAGAGATTTTTAAACAATGGCAAGATTGTAATTATAATGTTGTAACTTCTCTTTAAATTAATTGACAGAAGGGTATTTGCGTCTTTTGTAAATTGCATTTATTAAACAATATAATCAAAATTCCTAAAATCTTGCTAGTTTCCGTATATACAAGATACACAGTTGTTAGTGTATACACATGTGTACAGTCTCGATAGTACCAGTTTATACAAGATACATAGATATTACTTTATACATATGTGTACAGTCTCGATAGTATCAGTTTATACAAAATACACAGATGTTAGTTTATACACAAATGTATTTAAATAATACACATGTGTATAAATCTGGTTTATACCGACCTATGGGAATTATACACAAGTGTATAAGTCTTGTATATACTAACCTGTATACACATATGAAAAAAAATAATTTAACTAGGTTTAATATTTAATTTTAAAAAGAAGATAAGATTTTATTTAAAAATAAACATTAGCCCTTTAATCCATTATAATTAAAATAATAGAGAAATAATTAAAAATGAAAGAGAGAGATGAAGAAAGAGAGAGTTAAAAGATGAGAAAATTAAGTGATTTTAATTAAAAATACTTGACTAATATCAATCTTACCCTTTTTAATCTAAAAAATGATAAAAGACCAAGATTAGTTCACTCAGTTCACTCTCAATAAGTTGTTCACAAATGATCCATATATATATATATATATAATTTATTTTTATGAAATTCCAGATGTTATAATTTTTACCGGCCTAATACTAAATTGGGTATATCGCGATTTCATAACTTTTTGGTTGAAAAAAATACGAATGATTGTGGAGCAGCCACCATATCTTGAATGTAGAAATATAAAAAGAATATGAGGCCAAAATGGGATGTAAATCCTTTTACACTTGTCAACAAAATAATCATTAGAATATAATTGGCCCATCAACTTTTCTTCTCATTGGTTCATCAAATTATTATTTTTCGTTTTTCTAATAAATGACAAAACTGTTTTTATACCCAAAAATTATGAGAGGCCTTGAGGGGAACCCGCAAAGGGTTGTTTTTATAATTTTGTGATGAGTCATTAACAGGGGTGGATGTACCTTATTATAAGGGGTAGCCTTTGTTATTTTTTAGCGCTTAAGGGGTAGCGTAAATTTTGGAAAAATTAGATATTTTTTCGATTTCGTTACTCGTATCTTTTAAAACGTTACTCCTATAAAAGTTTTTTAGATCTGTCATTGGTCATTAAAAAGGGCCAGACCTAATTAATTAAGAGTTAACTTATACACCCGTCAATATTTTCCAAAATTTATCCATTATATATAAGGTTTCCTAAACTATTAACAGGTGTCTTTTTAAATAAATAAAACACACTCTGATATAATCTCTATAGTCTCTTAATAAAATCATTAAAAGTCTATCAAAATGCCCCTTAATTATCTATCTTGTTACAAATTGAATGTTTATATGTTAAGGTTAATAAAATTCAGATAATAGCGCAATTTTCATAGATAGATTATTTGTAATTTTGTGTTAAGAAGTTAAATAGAAAGCTAGTTTTAAAATAAAAACCACAAAAAGTGAAACATTTGTAAATTATGCTTTAACTGTGATACATGCATCGGTTTGTAAGCGTTTATCACACCCGCTTTCAACTCTCATTTTATCAATCAAATATTGTGTGTGATGTTACTGTGTGGTTCTTGCATTTATCTCCTTAAAGTTAGTTTTGTATCGAATAACTAAGTTTTGTAATAATATACAATTAATTATTATTTTTGTTTGATAACGTAGAAGGGACAAAACAGGAATGGTGCCAAAGTCTCTCTCTTTCAAATGTTGTTTTTTGCAAGGACTTATCTCAAGTCTATGGTTGAATCTTTTTATGTACTTTTTTCTCTTAGATTTTTGATTTTGTGAGCGGTTTAGTTGTTTGACATCGGTTATATATAAAGGTTAAGTAAACCTAGACCGATCGAAGTGATTTACTGTTTTCTATATTTAGAATCGATAATTAATTCGTTATCCTGTTTTTTTCTTTGATTTGCATTTTGTCTAGTTTAAATTTATTTTTAGAGCATATTACAAGTATTGTTCTTTACGTTTAAATTAAATTGCTGGTGCTGCCTTTTAACATAAATGTTGACATGTTCTGTATTTAATGTTCTAAAATCTTGCACGTTATGTCCCTTGAGCCTAAACCAGTTTATTTTTTTAGTTAAGTATGGTCATGTGTCTTGCACATGAGGGCATTTTTGTCTTTTCACTTCCATAGGGACTATTGTGTAAGACAACTTTTCTCTCTCTCTCTCTCTCTCTCTCTCTCTCTCTCACACACACACACAAGCTAAACATTCTCAGATCTGGTTTGATCTGAGATGATGGAGACGTTGGGGTTTGGATGGTGAAGGTGGTTCAGCGGGTGGTGGATGTGGTGTTGGTTTGTGGATGGTGAAGATGGATGTGTGGTTTGTGATGGTGGATGCGGTAGTGGTTTGGTGGATGGTGGGTGTGGGGGTTAGCGGTAGTGGAGGTGGTGTTAGGGGCGGTTGTAGGTGGTGGTGGAGGTGGTGTTAGGGGCGGTTGCAGGTGGTGGTGGGTTGTGGATGGTGACCGACTTGAAACACCCTAAAACGTTTTAACCATAAGAGACGCAGCGGAAATACTGACTTAAAAAAATTCTTTCTTTATTGACTATATGACATACTTGAAGGTTCATTTATAAAATGTTGGACACTTTCTTGAAAGGATTTACAACATTCGTTCTTGATTAATCTTGTTAAATGTCTTACATGAATACAAGCTATGAGACCGCTCATCCGTACAATCCTTGCTCTTTGACTCGATCTTCAATCCTTTAAATTCCATATTGTTGATAATTCCATGCAACCTGCAATCACCATATACATCCGCATTATTAATAATTGGTGACGCTATTCATAATTTTAAACATTCGTAATTAAATGGTCACTCCATATTCTTTCTATTCATGCTAATCTTTTCGATTATCTTTCCGTGTATGATTTTGCATCCAAATCGTCAAATCTTCATAAGTCAACAATAGTATACCTGCATTTTCATTTCATTCTCAGGACAATAATTTGTAACGTTAATACTCATACGTATTAAGCATGTATACATATATACAAGCTCTTACATACAACTTACATTCCCATATGATTATACTAGCATATTCTAGTCACAAACATCTATATAAATAAGTCTTATACATACAAACCTATGTGCATGCTTATTTCTATTCACCTATGGATTCCACCACTAGCATGTAAGTAAGCCATACACATACATGCTGACACACTTATTCATCCCCAACATGCATTATCACATCTTAATAAGTTCACATGACTCCCTAGTTATTTTCACTTTTCGGGGTTCATTGAGGGTTACGGAACAGGTTTTAAGAGGTACGGAACTCACGGTACGGAATACTAACAAAATCAGCATATCAGGTTTATGAGGAGCGTCGGCGACGCCCTTCTTTAGCGTCGGTGACGCCTCCTGGAAAGTCACGTCGGCCCTTATTCGCGTAGACAGTTGATTAGAGCGTCGGGAAAAGGGGGCAGCGTCGACGCCTAGGGAGGCCGTCGGCGACGCCCCCTCTGTGTTGCTGACGCTGTTTTTCCTTGTTTAAGCTTATACAACCCGTTTTCGATTCCCGTTCCAACCCGAACTGACTCATAATGTCCGGTAGCATCCCATAACATTCCGTAAGCTTCCCGTATTCTTTTAACACTTAACCCCATGACCTCTTAATGAAATCTATATTTCTATCATTACTTTCTTGATTTTGACCCGTTCGATTATTCTAAGTTATTTGCAACATAACTAACTATTTACGGCCCACTACAACAATACTTGCCTTAGTACTATGATTACTTAAACAATCTTACATGATTCCCATACCATAATCAACCAAAACTCACACCCGACTCATTCTTTCTACATTTTGACCCGTTCACTTCTATTATGAATTCCGAACGTAGATGATATCCTATGACTTATCACAACGATACGTACCTTGATTCTTACCCTTATCCGTAATTTCTTACACAATCCCCTGAATTCAACATAACAATGTTCGTTTACAAACGAAGAAGTGATTCCGGAAATCACTTACCTTAGCGTCCATATTTGCATCCGTTACCTTGCCTCTCGTTTGACCCGTTAGCCTTCCATGCTTCCATCCATCTTGACATGATCCCTATACTTTCATGTCATCACAATCACATTCTTGTTAGCATACACGATTGTACATATTAACGATCATATCAAATGCATATCTCACATTTGACTTTCATAAGTCAATCCTAACAAACATAAGAAATATACCCAAAATCACATCTCTTCAACTCATACAATTCATCATGTCATCACATATAACACATATTGATATATCACGTACCATATAACTTTCTATAATCTTATAATTGTGACAACAAGTCTAACTATGCTTCTTATGCGCAACTGACTTTCAGAAGTCAACGGTTTATCATATGAACTTTCGACGCAACCTCATATATCCATGTCATCATATTAGGCTATACTAATGACATTATATACATTTCATACTCATGATGCAATATACTTACAACCACATGATCACCTAGTTATATCATGCACATGTATAACTAAATCAATACAAACTTAAGCTCTCATAACCCTAAAACTGTCAACCACATTCAAAGCTAGTAATTTAACATAATCTCAACATCAATATTTACTAGTAAGTCCACAAGCTATACATTTCATACACATCCATTTCTAAGTTACCGTTAAGCCACTAATCCAACCCATGGTGTGCTCCACCATTCAAACATAGGGTACTAGTTCCTAAAGCATTCTTTTACCGAATCACATCATCAACTATGTATCACATATACTTTATCAAAACACATTCCTAATGTTGTTTTACTATCAAGTGTAACATTATCACTTTCTATACATGTTTACCTATTATTTGCATACAAATCTCATATAATAATCTCACTTATGCATTTCATCAAACACGTGGTGTGCGTACTATTATCTAAGCTCAATGTACAACCCGTTCGTGCCTGATTACCCATTTCTTACTTTCATTCATCAAATACAACTAAACATCCATCTGTTTCATATCATAATCAATTTATCTAACAATAATTCGTTACATACAACATACTACACCAAACTTTAACAAGAATTAGACATGGGTGACACACCCATGTTGCCATCTTCACACTAGAAGTGGTTTCACCTTTAAACATCAAATTACTTAAAATCATTCATAACTCAAATTCTATTTGATGATTCTGATACACATTCCTACTTAATTTCATACTAATTCCAAGATTTATCATATATTCATTTCTTATAACATCACTAAATTCAAATTTACAACTTACCTCATGTTTATTAGGGATGGATGATGAGGAATTTCATCCCATGCAAGAGATCAAGCTCCATTCCACCTTCAATTTATGGAGTTGTCGGATGAGTTGGGAAGATTCCCTTCTTCCTTTCCTTGTGTGTGTGTCGACACAAACTCCACCCCACATAACATCCTGCACTTTCTCTTTTGTAGAAAGTTTAATACAAAACTCCCATTTCAGTCCCTCAAGTTTATTACCTGCTTACAATTGTTCCAACTTTTATTTCTTTCTATTTAACACATATTCTAACTAGGTTAATTAAACTAGTTAGACCACTTGATGTCATATACAAGAAACTTACTAGTAAACCAAACGTTCGGGTTTTTGGGGGCGTTACACGTCTGCGGCGGAGATTCGGTGGCGGCTAGCCGGAACCTTCCCCGTAAACAGAAGCATACTATGTAGGTCTGCTTTGATATTGTGGGTGATTGTTTGAAGGGGGTTTGGGAAAGTTTGAGGATTTATTGCAGGTTTTTTGGTTATAAAAATGAAGGGTGGTGGTGGCGGTGGAGGGAGGTGGTCGTGGAGGGCTGTGGTTATTGATTTCATATATATATATATATATATATATATATATATATATATATATATATTAAATTATTTTGTTTTCTTTTGTTAAAATGATATTAGATAAATATGGTAAAAAGACTAAAACGCCCTTGGGTGACCATACATAACCAAAAAGTTTAACTTGGTTAGGCTCAAAAGATATACCGTGTAAGATTTTGAAACATTAAGTACAGAACTCGTCAAGTTTTGCATTAAAGGACACTGCCTGCAATTTGGTATAAATATAAAAGACAAAACTTATAATTATTTTTATTATCAAACTTATCAACGGAATTATCTTTTGTAATAAAAAAACTTCTATCATTTTTATAAATAACTCTTTGGTAAATTGCATAATCAATTATGAAAAACTGAATTAGTTTTTTTTAGCGTAGACAAGCTCGTTTTTTTCCTTCCTAATGTATCATTATATGTAGGGTTGTTAAAAAAAGATGAAGCCGGATTATTTGAAATTCCGAATCTGAATTACCCGAATTTTGAAATACTAAATTTTTGGATTAAGATGTGGATTTTGAAAAAAAATCAAGTTTTTTTAATATTAAAATTAATTATTATATTGTGTAATATTACTATATCCGGCTTCATCAACAACTTTTGGAATTTATTTTGGAGTTCGTTTTAAATGTTTTTGGTTGTTTGAACTTTGGATTGTATAAGTTTGAAGTTAAGTTTGAATTTGTAGTTTTTTATTGGTTTTAAGTGTTGAAATACCGAATACAGGTTTAGTTTGATTCAGTGTAGAAAAACGGTTTTTTAATTATCGAATATCCGTCTTATAATCTCAATCCGTATCTTCGAAATTTCGGATACAGATTTGGATAAAATCCATTATCCCATCTTAAATTCAGATAGTTCAATCTTGAACACCCCTAATTATATGACATGTTTTTTGAGTTATTTCTATTCGTTTCCAAATAATTTGAACTTGTCTTTCATGATTCATCACCTCTAAAACTATGGGCTATACTCTTGCCGCTGGGGACTAAGATAGTCGATCGGGACCATGCGAGAACACCACGGTCCTTTCAACGACGCTGCAAAATCCAACCCTTTGCAAGGCCCGAGAGGGTGGTGTCGCCCCCATGGTGGAAGGTTAAATGGTCTATGACCCATGTCCCGAGAGGGAGTAAACTATAGATTGTTTCTTATTAGAGGTTAAATGCTGGGGAATGATTGTTACTTTTGGTAAAAGATTGAACGATTAAGGATAAGTATACCCTACAACTAACAGTTAAAGAGTAATTGATGCAACTAAATCGACACAAGGTTAGGGCTATATGCCCAAGGAAGAGATCAAACTAATTTCCAATCGATAAGAAGATCCTTAAAATCCTATTATCTAAATGAGATTTACATTATTCAAGATAAATATTTAGAAACACTCATTAAAGCAAATAATTATGTGTCGTATATTGAAACATTTGAAAATATGCAAATGCTTGGTTAGTTTTCACTCACAATCAATGTTTAAATTTAAGTTTTTATTTAAGCGTTGAGTAAGCATAGTTTATGATGAAAGCAATGAGTCTTTATCACTTTTATCACGGTCACATAAATTATCGTCTATTTTTATTGCTAACCAATTGTATGGTAATTTACTGACCGACTATTGCTTACTTTTAGTTACATCATATTAATATACATTTGCTTATAAATATTTAAAAAATGTAAAAAACAAAACAAATAAATTACATCTCACTATTACTATTTACAATATGAAAGTATTCACATTTTTTGAAGACTTGTTCGATTTTGATCCACTCCTTTTTCTTTATTTTTAATTGGTGTTTCAAAATGAAATACATTACTACAACCTTATCTAAATGCAAATACATAATAAATTAACGGGATAAATGATTTGATAATGATAAATCGTGTCATGACATTACCATTTTATATTATGATATTAAAACTAAATGGGGTAACCACTTTTCATTGAAAGAGACATGTCATAAGAGCCACCGTAGTAGTTATGTGTATCTATGTTTTTTATAAACTCTTTCTAACACTTAATCTTAACAAAATATACAAATGGCAAGAACACGCAATTAATAAAATATCATTTAAGAACACACAAACAATCACACCCAAAAAAAAAAAATCAAATGTTATACCATAAACTAGAAATATAAGGGAAATAAAAAAAAACCCATAAACCGAAAAACTAAATTAAATATTCTAAATACAATTATATGAAAACCTAATATGTTGAGGTCTTAATAACATGAAACATCACAATCTTATATACAAATGTATGTTTTTTTGAACGGCGAGATTCTATGATTATAGAATAGGCCAACAAATACTGTAAAAACTTAACAAAGTATAAGACCCTTACTGATAAAAATGTAATGCAATTCAACTTACATACAAAATACCATAAATTTAAAAGTTAATAGTATTTTAAAACAACTTAAAACATTTTTTAGTATAGTCGATACAAAAGATGTTCAAGATACAACGGAAGCTTGAATTCCTTAATTGTTCGGTTCTTCACTTAGCTTGATTGATCATCCGTAACTTTACGTTAAACACCTACATCACAAAATTCGTTGGAAACGTTAATTATGTACTTTATATATCATAGTAAACATAACTTATTCTCGAAAGTATGGCACAACAATCAAAACAAAAGTTTTGATTCGGACCCCGCCGTAAGCTACGGTCCCCGCCGTAAGCTACGGCTGGCCACCGTAGCTTACGGTCTGGACTTCCTGTTTCAAACAGCAGCAGCCTACCGTAAGCTACGGTAGGCTACCGTAGCCTACGGTGGCTTCCTTCAAAATTTCTCTTATTTGTCGTTTTTAACACGAAAATCTCCGTATCTTTTAAATCGCTTATCCGATTAACCATCCGTTTCTTCCTATATGATCGTAATTTGATCCTCTACCTTAATAACTCGAAATCCAACGTCCGGATTACCCATATTTTAACTTTAAACCTTTAGCCTATTATTAAGTTGCAAAATTTATTGACTCGTTTAAATGTTTTTATTAAACAACTCATTTGATCACCTTTAATTCTTGCAAACATCATAACTACGAATGTTTCCTAACACTCAGGATCCTATAAGCATGATTAAACCATTTATTACCCGGTTTAGGTACATATTTGACTTCCTACCCATTATTCGGGTATTATGTCGATATCATTACTCATACAACCCTTCCGGTATGCATTAAGACTTCGTCTAAATCGCTTGGTTAACATAGCGAAATCTATCGCTTTTATCAACCAAACCATTATTCATTATGTCGTTTTGACCCGTTTGGTTGACATAGCGAAATCCATCGCTTTTATTCAAACAAACCTTTATTCGTTATGTCATTTTGACCCGTTTGGTTGACGTAGCGAAATCCATCGCTTTTATTCAACCAAACATTTATTCATTATGTCGTTTTGACCCGTTTGGTTGGCATAGTGAAATCCATCGCTTTTATTCAACCAAACCTTTATTTGTTATGTCATTTTGACCCGTTTGGTTGACGTAGCAAAATCCATCGCTTTTATTCAACCAAACCTTTATTCATTCGTACGAAATCCATCGCTTTGAATAAATCTTAATTCTATGATTACTAATTATATTCAACAAGTGTTTAAGCAGAATAAACAATAAAATTCTATGAAGCATAAAGCCACGTACCTTAAAGCTTTTCTTTCAAGCGCGCCTCCTTCCCGGCTTGTTCACCCGATTGGCCTATAGAGTTTAATCCGATATATCGTTTAGATATTACATCAAACACCTTGAGGGCAAGATTTACATGCTACCTTTATCAAGCTTATGATTTGTTTAATAGCCATGTATCCTTATCCTTTCAAACCTTTATGTTTAACATGTGTAATTAATATTTAAACTTAACATTATTACATGAAAGTCCATATTAACATGTCATTCAGTAAACTTACTTCATTTCACTCATGATTCATACAACCACTTGGGGCTTTGTCAGGCAAGAACAAAAACCCACTTCTTTATACAGAGCATAATGATCTCTATCGCAAATCTCCTAAATTCATCATCTATTTTCAGTTAGGATATGATTCTATACCTAATTCACACCTCCATATGTATTAACATCAATTTAGTGTCTCAAGAACATCAATCATCCAAAATTTGGGTATCACAGAAATTGAAATTACAACTTACTTGATGTAAAGCAAGTATGGATGATCGATATTTTTTATTCAGGCACCAGCAAAGGCTCTAATTCACCCTCCAATTTGATCACCTCAATGAACTAGGGTTTGGTGGTTTTCTTAGTGTCTGGTCGCACACACACACTTCACACACTAGAGTGTGTAATATTTTTTTTTTGTTTTAATAGAATAACTTTCACCTCTTTGCAAGTTTAGTCCCCATGTTTGGTTCATTGAAAGGAGGACCATAAAATTATATATATATATATCCGACATCCTATCACCAGTTAGGTTAATTATCCATAGTCATATGTGTATACATATATGATTGAAATTTTTTAGGGTGTTACACAAAGTACATCAAGCGAAATCAAAATAAAAAAACGATAACATAATTTATTAAACTATATCTCTAATATTGAAATCACATCATATCTCTCGGTCCAAATGTTGCAATTGAAATCACACCTACATAAGTGTTTGTGTAATAGAGTTTCTTGTCTTACTTGTAAACTCTTAAAAGGCATTTGATCAAGCACTTTAAAGACTGTCATTATGCATGCATCATCAACCCAAACTTAACCTGGCTTTGAAAAAGAGTGTTTATCTTAACATTCATCTTGTTTGACCATGCAAAAAAAATTACCAAATAGATAAAACTAAAAGATATTAAAAGAAGCATCACGTCTCACCCAAAGAATTAATGAGCTAAAGACGACACTTTTATGCATGTTGCATGTGTGTATGCATGAAGACATTAAATTTTTGTTTAGATTTATATGTATAAATAAATTCATCATTGATTTAAATATTTTTATTCTTATTTATATTCAGTTCTAATAAAATTTTGAATAGATTTTATTTTTTACCAAAAGGGCTTTTTTTTACCAAGAGAAGGATTCAATTTTATAGTGTACAATAATCTAGAATTAGGGGTAAATTAGATTATTGTTAAAAATATGTATAATTTTTTTATATATTATATAAGTGTGAAAGAAGCTGCTATATTTATAGTTTATACAACTAGATGGAAGCCCGTCGCGTTTCGGCAGGGTTGTTAAACAACATCAAACATACTAATTTGGTGGCAGATTAACTATAACATATATTATAACATTGATTGTTTACTAAAATATTACAAAATTTACAACCAACGTCTAAAATACCAAATATCTAAGCCTTCTTAAACATTATTATCTTGTGTGTGATGCGCGTCTATAGCAACTTGCAACTCAGCATGTCTTTCACGACTTTTGCTAACTCTCTCAGTAGCTCGTTTAATTTTTTAGGTTATGTGACGGTCCGAGTTTACAATGTCCTTTAGAATCTCCTTAGTCGTTCAAGGATATCCACTTCTTCGTTAGAGGTAGACATTCTAAACATATAATAGGCCCTACTTCAACTAAATAACAAAAAAAAATGCAATCTGGTTATCAAGTCACAAATAAGAGGCTCGTAAACATCATTGTAGCCGGTCATTTTTCATGCCAGATTGGTCACAAAAACCATAATAACAACATATTCATCATCGACAATTAGATCATAAACCTGAATATAAGTAACAAACGACAACAAAAATATATATATAGAAAAATGGGTCATTTTAATTGATCCTAACATTAATGCGCATCACAAAGTTGCAAATTTGTTTTCGTAGGCTTAGGAATCATGGTTTAACCGGTTGTTTGTATTAAGCATCTCGATATTGTAAACGTAGATGTTAAACATCATAGCCTATTTACACGTGATGTAGCAATCGCATATTTACCAAATTTAAATACCAAGCCAATGTACAACAACAATAAAGTTGTGATTTAACCGAATGCTACTAATTTATATGTATACTATCAATTAGCAACAGATTCATTAGGCATTATGTATAAAAACAAAACGCCAAAGCACCTATTAATGATCAGAAGCACGACATGGTTGCAACAAAGATTACCAAGCCAGATGACGAGCACCATCATAGCCATTATACACATGCATTGCAATCACTCTCAAATGTGCATAAAGTCATCTTGATCAAGAGTCGAGTTTCAAACAATATGGATGTTAACATAAACATAAAACACCACTAAAGCCATATGTACAACAACCTAATGCATCCATATATAAATACACATGTATTCGTAGGGTGAACAGAGTATACAACTCGAAAATATCTAGGCTTAGAAGCTACACATGGTTGCAAGAAAGACTAGCTTACTAAATGAGAAGCACCATCATAGCCATCATACATACGCGTTGCATAACTCTCAGATGAGAAGAAGCCATCTTCCTGAGACCAAAAGTTTTAGATGAACAAAACTAAATAAATTGTTACTGCATAAAGCCAAAAATCTTAGGGGTTGTTTAGCAACCTCTGAACTAGGAAGTGCTGAACAAGTAAGAGATCTGACTGGGTAAGAGGCTCTAAACCAGTAAGTGTTGTTTGGCTAAAGCTTTGAACAAATATGTAAAATGACTATTTTACCCCTCTAAATTATTTTGTGCTGACTGAAATGTATATGGTGGTTGTCGAGTACTGATGATGGTTGTTAACGGTGGTGGGTGGTGGTGACGCTGGTGGTTGGCGGTGTTGTTGGTGGGTGGTGGTGGTTGGCGGTTACGGGTGGTGGGTTGAGGTGGTGGTGGGTGGTTAACTGTCGGCTATGGTGGTTGGTGGTGTTGTTGGTGGTGGTGGCTAAAGTTTAAGGGTTAAGGAAGTTCATTGAGTTAAGGATCAATGTATCTTTTAACCATTTAACCTCATTTTATCACTTAATCATTAAGAGATCAACTGAAGCATTAAGATGTGTTATTTTTATGAACCAAACACCCTTATCTCTTACTGATTCAGAGGTAGTTGACGTGGTGCGAGCGGTTTATAATTTTTATTATATTTTGGGCACTTTTTACTCTTAAATCAAGCTTTAAATTTATAAAACATGATACATACTACCACTATATGCACATTAGGGCAAGTGCACCCTTCGTGGACATATAGTGATGGTAAGATACCGAGGTCGTCCAAAGACACAAGAGCTTTTAGTACCGGCTTATCATTAACGTCTAATCTAACCAAATTTTGATAAAAGTTTTAAAAGATATAAAAGTAAAAACGTAAATAAAAAGGAAAACAAATAGACAAGAAAGAAACACTTGGTTCTGACTCCTCTTTTACATATCCTTTGATGATTTCCACACTTTGGGCATTTTAAGAGATTATCTTAGTTATAGTAGTTGGCCCCTCTTGTGAAGGCGACGTTACCCTCAACCTATTGGTTTGAGTCAGTAGGTATACCGTCCCGCAAGGCCTGAATATTGAAAGATAATTAAGTAAATTATTAATGGGAAAAGTGGTAGGCCCCTCTTGTGAAGGTGACGTTACCCTCGGCCATATTGATCTGAGTCAGCAGGAATACAGTCCCGCAAGGCCGGGTAAAGTTTTAATAGTAGTTTATTTATAAGGGGTTTAAGCCGTTCTTACTTCCCCCGATTTGATGCTATCTGCCTCAAGGGAAGTCCTAATAAGGTTGAACCAAGTCCTCGCAGGATCTATACACAGAATGAGGACAAGAACTTTACCCAAACTCCCTTCTAACCCCCTTCCAGGTCGTTAACGCGCTTTATATAGACCATAAAGACACGAATGAGTGAATCAACGAAACATGAAGAAACGTTTAAATAAAGTTCACTTTCAATATAAAAAAACTGGTATTAAATTCATTAATACATACCCAAATAAAAAGTTGCCAAAGATTGCAAATCAAAAGTAATATATAAATGATTTGTATTTACCAAGTGATGTAAGAGATTTAGCCAAGCATGGCCTTTGTTTGACAATAACTCTTACGATCAATCTTGGATCCCGAGATTAGTACAAACTCTAAAAGACGAAAGATGGATGATAGTGGTGGGTGTTGGTGTTGTATTGGTGGTGGACTGATGGCAAGTTTGAGAGAAGTGGTTTGCCAAAGGATGTCTTTCTCCAAAGCCAAACATCTCTATTTATAGCTGAAAACAGAAGGCGACCACGACCCTGTGCCCGCTTGGCATGGCTCCGTGATGGACTTTTTCTCTCCATTCATTAGCTGCAGATGTCAGGTCGTTGTACCAACACGCCCCATGGTGGCTGTCACACCCCGACCCGCATCGGAATAAAAGTCGGGGCATAATTGGGTTATCACCAAAGCTCATGATGTTTACTACGATGTTTCATATTTATTAAATTCAAATTACAAATTCGAATATCCAATAACAAAATTCATACAAATACAAAACTAAATGCTTTATTCCCACGCAATAACTTGTTTATTCTTCTAGGCCATCCTAAGTGTTTGTTTCCTCAACTGGATCACCTGTATCATGTGTAAAACAGGGGAGATTTGGGTCAACAATGTCACACCCCGACCCGCAGCGGAATAAGAGTCGGGGCATAATTGGGTTATCACCAAAGCTCATGATGTTTACTAAAATGTTTCATATTTATTAAATTCAAATTACAACTTAAATATTCAAATCAAATCCATACAATTACAAGGAAATGAAACTAAGTATAACAATCTCAAGCTTAAACTGATTTATTCTTCTAGGACTTCCTATGTGTTTCTTGCCTCAACTGGATCACCTGTATCATGTGTAAAACGGGGAATATTTTGGGTCAACAAAAGTTGGCGAGTGAACCTTGAGAAAACATTGTTATTAATTTCTTGTTGTATTTAATATTGAAAATTTGTGCAATAATCACATATGAGCAAACATATGTATATATCATAAACGCAAACCACATTGGATGAGTAAATGACATGAATGATGATGTATTTGAGATCAAGGCTCAATCAAACGGAACCGATCGAATGACAGGAATGATGATGTATGTGAGATCAAGGCTCAATCAAACGGAGCCGATCGAATGAGGCACCTGATACTCAACCCGTATCCCACGGGGAGCTGATGGGCCTAATGAAATGCATGCACTGAAAATGATAACTTCAATCTAAACATAATTCACACAACAATTGATACATATTGGATACACATTTGATCACAGATATGATGGATGCACAAGTGTTTAAATATAATAAGGAATTAAACGACACATGATACACCCCAAAATGTGATTAAAACGGGGAATTGGTAGAGATTCACTCACATTGGGTGCGTTCTTTGATGACGTTGGATGCGCACGAGTTTTGGGATTTGATCGACGAGGAAAACTAACCTAAAATAATAACGAAATGGTTCGGTAAATAAATGGATTTTTAGATTTATTTTTGTGAGTTTAAGGACATTTTCAAACTTTAAAAATATTATTTTTAAGTATTTTTATTTGATTTTTAAATTAAATAAATAAATAAAAAGAAATAAAAATTTTGACTTTTTGACCGTTGACCGGTCGGACTGTGGTTAATTGTGCGCTTGTGAGGTTCGAACCCGGGACCTCTCGTACGTGTGCACGCAGCTCTACCAACTGAGCTACATGTCTAACCCGAAATATTCTCTGTTTTAATTATATTTATATACTAATTAAGTTTAAATTTATTTGGTTTTTATTAAAAGGATTTATATGGCCGAACCGGTTGCAGGGACCCGGAGTCGAACTCGGGTCCTTCGGTTCGTATGCGCATAGCCCAGTTGGGCTGTGTGTCTAATTTGATTAACTCACGGATTATATTACTCTTATAAACATACTGTGACATGTTCTGATTCAGTTCTAAAAATATTGGTTTTATTACTGAAAGTCGTTACGTTTTGCGATTCGAACTCGTGACGTGAGTGTTGTTTGCGCACACAGTCCACCGCTGGACTGTGTGTCTAACTCGTTTGAATATGTGATTTTAATTATACTTATACTTATTCTCGACTTCATCTTCTTCGTTTACAAAAACCCAGACCAGGGAGATCCGACTGTTTTGTTTAATTCGATTATCAAAACTTATAATTGGTTGAAATGTAATAGTTAACGAGATTAAAGAACAGAATGTACCAAAACAGTGCGTTTAATTCAGATTTCCGGTAGGAGTCGTCGGCTCTGATTTGTGACTTTCGGCTGAGTGAAATGTTTGACAGTTTAGTTTCTTGTGTTATGAAATTAAGTTACTGAGTAAGAGATATCAAGAGCTTTTAGATGATTATACCGATCGACAGTGAGACTTTGATGTTTCAGTGAAATTCCGGCGAGTGTGGGATTTCCCGGCAGGGTAGTCTGGGACATATTCTGGTTGGAGGATTGAAGTTAATACATGTCGAATAATGGATTACAAACAAAAGAGTCAAGAATTTTACCGATTTGAAGTAAGTCTCGGTTTTCCGGTGAAAGTCCGGCGAATGCAGAATAACTCCGGCGAGTGCTAAAGCTTCGAGAGATTGAGCGATTTTCAGCGAAAAGGTTACCAGAGGTTTGGGTGGGTATTTATCGGGAAGAAACAGAATGTATTGAGTCCGAATTTGGTCTTGATTCGTGGTCAAGGTTTCTCCGGCGGTTATGACTAAAATCAAGGGTCAGACATCGGTTATAACCAATGTCTTAGTCGGTTAGCGTGTTTTGGTCAAAAGGAAATTGGCCAAAGTCGCGGATTGCCGGATTTCCCGGTGACTGCGAGTTCTGAGCGCGGTGACACTTCGGTTTTGAATTCGGATTTCATCTTAAGTATTATTTGTTTCGTAATATTCACAAAGAAGGCAAGTGGCGGAGCGATGTGTTGTGTGATTGATCTTATGGGCGACCCGGGTTCGAAACCCGGCAGCCGCATTTTATTTTTTATTCACTATTTATTATTAATTATCAATTATAGTTTTTTAATTCTAATATATTTATTAATTATGTATCGTTTAAAATTAATTTGAGCAATAAATGTGCAATGAAAAATTATAACTGGATATTCGATTAATAAACGAAGCGGGTTTGGAAAACTCGTTTTTCGACGGATGTTACGGTATCCCCTACTTTTAGAAATTTCGTCCCGAAATTTAAGTAGTAGTGGTAATAGGAAAAAGATGCGGGTATTTCTCGCGCATTGAGTCTTCACGTTCCCAAGTAAACTCCGGTCCTCGTTTCGACTCCCAACGTACCCTGACAATTGGAATACGACTCCGTCTTAAACGTTTCTCTCCGAAGTCCATAATTTCTACTGGTCTTTCAATGAAGTGCATAGATTCATCGATCTGAATGTCTTCTAGCGGAATATGGAGGTTTTCATCGGCGAGGCACTTCTTCAAGTTTGATACGTGGAATGTGGGATGAATTCTGTTGAGCTATTCTGGTAGGTCAAGCTTGTATGCGACAGGACCTACTCTTTCGAGTATCTTGAAAGGTCCTACGTAGCGTGGTGCTAGCTTGCCCTTCTGGCCAAAACGAATCACTCCCTTCCACGGTGATACTTTTAAAAGTACTTGATCCCCAATGTCAAACTCCAAGGGCTTTCGTCGTTTGTCTGCATAACTCTTTTGATGACTTTGAGCCGCTAGAAGATTGTTTCGAATTTGAATGACCTTGTCGGTTGTTTCTTGAATTAACTCTGGACCGGTGATTTGTGATTCCCCAATTTCGTGCCAACATACTGGGGATCGGCACTTACGACCATATAACGCCTCGAAAGGAGCCATGCCGATACTTGAATGATAACTCTTGTTGTACGAAAATTCAACCAATGGTAGGTGAGCGTCCCAATTTCCCTTGAAGTCTATGACACATGCTCGAAGCATGTCTTCAAGAGTTTGGATGGTGCGTTCAGATTGTCCATTAATTTGAGGATGAAAAGCAGTACTGAGGTCTAATCGTGTACCCAAGGCGGTTTGTACAGCTCGCCATGTTCGTGAAGTGAAACGACCATCACGGTCTGAAATGATGCTTAAAGGTACACCATGACGGCTTACGATCTCGCTGATGTAGATACGAGCTAACTTCTCGTTCTTGAAGTCCTCGCGAATCGGAATGAAGTGAGCTGATTTTGTAAGACGATCAATGATTACCCATATGGTGTTATACCCACTGGAGGTGCGAGGTAACCCGGTAATGAAGTCCATGGTTATGTTTTCCCACTTCCATACAGGTATTTCAGGTTGGGTTAGAAGTCCTGAAGGTCTTTGATGTTCAGCTTTTACTTTGGAACAGGTAAGGCACTTGGAAACAAAAACAGCGATATCCTTTTTCATGCCCGGCCACCAGTAGGTGTATCGTAGGTCTTGATACATCTTGTCGGCTCCTGGGTGTACAGAGTACCGTGTTTTGTGCGCCTCATTCATGAGGAAATCACGAAGGTTATCGCGATCGGGAATCCATATGCGGTTTAAATAGTATAGAATACTGTCGGATTTGGTTTCGATTTTGAGTTCTGCTCCACATGACAGCTCATCGCGTACGTCGTTTTCTGTTACAGAAACATGTTGAGCTTCTCGGATTCGATCTTTGATGTCGGTTATGATTTGCGAACATAGAAGACGAATGGAGTTCGCATAACCTTTTCGACTGAGTGCATCAGCCACCACATATGCCTTGCCAGGATGATACCGAATTTCACAGTCGTAGTCGTTAAGAAGTTCGACCCATCTTCGTTGCCTCATATTCAACTCCTTTTGATTGAAGATATGTTGGAGACTCTTGTGGTCAGTGTATATTTCACACTTGGTACCGTAGAGGTAATGTCTCCATATCTTGAGAGCGAACACAACGGCTCCAAGTTCCAGGTCGTGGGTGGTGTAATTCTTTTCATGAACTTGACTTGCCTAGAAGCATAGGCTATCACTTTTCCTCTTTGCATCAGTACACAGCCTAGTCCTTGCCCTGACGTGTCGCAATAAACCACGAAGTCATCACAACCCTCAGGGAGTGTGAGGATAGGTGCGTCACAGAGTTTTTGCTTTAGAGTTTGGAAGGCCTCTTCCTGCTTAGGTCCCCATATGAAGGGTTTTCCTTTATGAGTCAAGGCCGTGAGTGGTACAGCAATACGGGAAAAATTGGCGATGAAGCGTCGATAGTAACCAGCCAAACCAAGAAATGACCTAACTTCGGTAGGGGTACGTGGCGCTTGCCATTCCTGCACTGCCTTGATTTTTGAAGGATCAACGTGAATTCCTTTGTCATTGACGACATGTCCGAGGAATTGTACTTCTCCTAACCAGAATTCACATTTTGAGAACTTTGCGTAGAGCTTTTCAGTCTTTAAGAGTGTAAGGATGAGTCGAAGGTGTCGTTCATGATCGGATTTAGACTTGGAGTAGATGAGGATGTCGTCGATGAAGACTATGACAAAACGGTCGAGGTAGGGTTTGCATACCCTATTCATTAGATCCATGAAGACAGCTGGGGCGTTGGTTAAACCGAATGGCATGACCATGAATTCGTAATGACCATAACGAGTCCGGAAGGCGGTCTTTGGGACGTCTTCTTCATGTACTCTGAGTTGATGATAACCAGAACGAAGGTCGATTTTTGAAAAGCAGGTGGCGCCTTGAAGTTGGTCTAGGAGGTCATCGATGCGAGGTAGTGGGTAGCGATTCTTAACCGTTAACTTGTTGAGTTCTCTGTAGTCGATACACATGCGAAACGTTCCATCTTTCTTCTTCACAAAAAGAACAGGCGCACCCCAAGGCGAGGAGCTAGGACGTATGAATCCTTTGTCAGCCAGTTCTTGCAGTTGACTGGCCAGCTCTTGCATTTCGGATGGGGCTAGCCTATAAGGAGATTTTGCGACTGGTGCAGCGCCAGGTACAAGATCGATGCGGAATTCGACTTCTCTCACAGGAGGGAGTCCTGAGATGTCGTCGGGAAAGACTTGTGGGAATTCTTTCACTACTGGTATATCTTCGAGTTTCTTCTCCTTGTTTCCCTTCTTGACGACGTGAGTTAGGAATGCGACATAATTCTTGCGGAGATATTTTCGGGCTTGAAGGCAGGACATTAATTTGAGTCCTTTCGAAGGGGTTTCTCCAAAGATACGTAGGGTCTGACCGTCTGCAAGAGGAATTCGAATGAACTTTTCGCGGCATACTACTTCAGCGTGATGCTGGCTGAGCCAGTCCATACCAATTATAATATCGAAACTTCCCAACTTCATAGGAATGAGGTCAACTGGAAAATCGTGATCGTTTAGAGTGAGCGTACAATTTCGTATAATAGAATTTAATGAAACGGGCTTTTCGTCAGCAACTTCCACCGTTAGAGATTCCATGAGATTATCACGAGTTTGGTTGAGGATAGGTTCAAATTCTAAGGACACAAAACTCTTATCCGCGCCAGTATCGAATAACATGGATGCATAACTACCATTGATGAGAAACGTACCGTTAACTACGTTGTTGTCAGCTCTAGCTTGGTTGGCATTGATGTTGAAAGCTCTTCCTCTAGCAGGTGGAGGAGCTTGGTTAGCTTGGTTTACCGGATTCGCTTGAGCTTGGGCATGGATGATGTTTACCAAACGGGGACATGTGTTCCTGAAGTGGTTTGGGTCTCCACAGTTGTAACAAGCTCACATTGGTTGCATCATGGGGTAGTTGTGTTGGTAGTAAGGTTGAGCTATGTGTTGCGTGGGTGGTAGAAGTAAAGGTTGTTGGGCTTGACCCACTATTTGATGGTGGGTTTTGGTTGAGGGTTGATTGCGGTTCATTCGCTGAAGTGTGCGACAAGTTTGGATGGTGTGACCCGCACGGCCACAGCTGGTGCAATGTTGGCAAGGAGTTTCTGGGAGGTGATGGTATTGACAACGGTTGCATTTTGGGTATGGGCCGGTGTATAGCTTTTTAAATGGTGCAGCTGAGGGAGCAATTTGGGTAATTGGTGCGGCACTGATAGGAGAGTTTGTGTGTGTGACGGCAAAATTTCTGCTGTTTCGTTTCCTCTTACCAGCAAACTTTGAAGAGGAGATGGAATGGTTTGAAGTTTGGGCCTCAATGGGGGCTTTCTTTTTCTCATCCTTGAATTTGCCGTTTCGGATGCGATTCTCGGTAAGTTCGGTAGCTAATTCCATTGCGGCTTCAAGAGTTGCAGGCGAAGTGCTTAGAACCGAGTCTTGAATTTTCGAGGGGAGGCCTCGAATGTAGTGTTCAACCAAGCGGTACACGGGGGTGAACAAATTAGGGATCATCTGATTCAGCTCGAGAAATCTTTTGTTGTAGGAAGTATGATCTCCTTCCTTTTGTTTTAACGAGTGGAATTCATCTTCCAACTTTTTGATTTCGCTTCTTGGACAGAAGCGTCTTGTCATGATTTCCCTTAACTCTTCCCATGTTAAGGCCATGGCATCTTCGACTCCTCTCTTACCCTTTTTTGTGTTCCACCAGGTAAGGGCTACCCCAAACAGTCTCCCAGTTGCGTAACGTACCTTGCGATCCTCGGGACAATCGCAATTGAGGAACGTGTTCTCCATTTCTTCAAACCAGTGGAGGAGAGCTGTAACACCTTCGGTCCCTTCATACTTTGGGGGATCGCAAGATTTGAAGTGTTTGTAGGAGCACTTTTTGGAGGGAGGGTTGTCGACGTTCTGGTCTTCTTGATTGGGAGGGTTGATGGGATTCGCGGTGAGAGCTTGTTGGACTTGAATTACGATGTCAGGAAGCACTGCGGCCATTTGTTTTGCAATTTGGGTGGCCAAGCGTTCGTTTGATCTTCCTGACTTTCTACCTCCACGTAGTTGCCTAGCTGACATCTACAGGAACATACATAGGAAGATTGTGAGTTTAAGAAGTTTTTAGGTGTCATGTGTCGTTAAAAAATTAAAAAAATAACATAATCATCAATAATGCAACTACATCCATAGGATGTCTTGGGTTTGCTCATGTTTGGGCCTCCAATGTCCCCCATACCATCGCCTGTATAGTCATGTGGGCCCCCATGACTATTGGCTTGGTAGGATTCACATTGGTGTTGGCGGTTTAACACTCGCATCACCCGAATGAAAACCATGAAATATGATTGCGAGATGTATGGTAGGAGGGTGTCCAGGTGTAGACACAATGACAACTCAAAGTGGGGCTAGCTCACACGACGTTTGGTATAGCATGCTTTGGCCTAATAGGTCCTTCGTACTCTCATCGTTAGTCCCCAGGTAGGCAAACTAGTCCTTTATTTTGGATTTATACGAATGCCAAGCCTAGACAGGACGTTCCGACTACCGGTACTCGTACCCTTCCAGTTACTACATGCCCGTCATGAGAACTCACTTTGATGTGATTTGAAAAATACAAAAATCGTTGCAAAAATCATGGGATTTGTGTGGTGTGTGCTCTCATGGATATGATATGTTATGAGGATATGATTCATGATGAGCATTGTATAATAATATGTACTTATGAACATGCTTGCATAACATTAAATGTAACAATAAACATAAAGCATATAAACATCATGAATTTTGTATGTAACGCATAAACAATTTAAAATTTTAATCAACTATAGTATAGGCTCTAAGGGTCTAATAACCTATCCTATATCCCTATAGTCATGGCTCTGATACCAATCTGTCACACCCCGACCCGCAACGGAATAAGAGTCAGGGCATAATTGGGTTATCACCAAAGCTCATGATGTTTACTAAAATGTTTCATATTTATTAAATTCAAATTACAACTTAAATATTCAAATCAAATCCATACAATTACAAGGAAATGAAACTAAGTATAACAATCTCAAGCTTAAATGATTTATTCTTCTAGGCCTTCCTATGTGTTTCTTGCCTCAACTGGATCACCTGTATCATGTGTAAAACGGGGAATATTTTGGGTCAACAAAAGTTGGCGAGTGAACCTTGAGAAAACATTGTTATTAATTTCTTGTTGTATTCAATATTGAAAATTTGTGCAATAATCACATATGAGCAAACATATGTATATATCATAAACGCAAACCACATTGGATGAGTAAATGACATGAATGATGATGTATTTGAGATCAAGGCTCAATCAAACGGAGCCGATCGAGTGACATGAATGATGATGTATGTGAGATCAAGGCTCAATCAAACGGAGCCGATCGAATGAGGCACCTGATACTCAACCCGTATCCCACGGGGAGCTGATGGGCCTAATGAAATGCATGCACTGAAAATGATAACTTCAATCTAAACATAATTCACACAACAATTGATACATATTGGATACACATTTGATCACAGATATGATGGATGCACAAGTGTTTAAATATAATAAGGAATTAAACGACACATGATACACCCCAAAATGTGATTAAAACGGGGAATTGGTAGAGATTCACTCACATTGGGTGCGTTCTTTGATGACATTGGAAGTGCACGAAATTTGGGATTTGATCGACGAGGAAAACTAACCTAAAATAATAACGAAATGGTTCGGTAAATAAATGGATTTTTAGATTTATTTTTGTGAGTTTAAGGACATTTTCAAACTTTAAAAATATTATTTTTAAGTATTTTTATTTGATTTTTAAATTAAATAAATAAATAAAAAGAAATAAAAATTTTGACTTTTTGACCGTTGACCGTTGACCGGTCGGACTGTGGTTAATTGTGCGCTGTGTGAGGTTCGAACCCGGGACCTCTCGTACGCGTGCATGCAGCTCTACCAACTGAGCTACGTGTCTAACCCGAAATATTCTCTGTTTTAATTATATTTATATACTAATTAAGTTTAAATTTATTTGGTTTTTATTAAAAGGATTTATATGGCCGAACCGGTTGCAGGGACCCGGAGTCGAACTCGGGTCCTTCGGTTCGTATGCGCACAGCCCAACCAGTTGGGCTGTGTTTCTAATCTGATTAACTCATGGATTATATTACTCTTATAAACATACTGTGACATGTTCTGATTCAGTTCTAAAAATATTGGTTTTATTACTGAAAGTCGGTACGTTGTGCGATTCGAACTCGTGACGTGTGTGTTGTTTGCGCACACAGTCCACCGCTGGACTGTGTGTCTAACCCGTTTGAATATGTGATTTTAATTATACTTATACTTATTCTCTACTTCATCTTCTTCGTTTACAAAAACCCAGACCAGGGAGATCCGGCTGTTTTGTTTAATTCGATTATCAAAACTTATAATTGGATGAAATGTAATAGTTAACGAGATTAAAGAACAGAATGTACCAAAACAGTGCGTTTAATTTAGATTTCCGGCATGAGTCGTCGGCTCTGATTTGTGACTTTCGGCTGAGTGAAATGTTTGATAGTTTAGTTTCTTGTGTTATGAAATTAAGTTACTGAGTAAGAGATATCAAGAGTTTTTAGATGATTATACCGATCGACAGTGAGACTTTGATGTTTCAGTGAAATTCCGGCGAGTGTGGGATTTCCCGGCAGCGTAGTCTGGGACATATTCTGGTTGGAGGATTGAAGTTAATACATGTCGAATAATGGATTACAAACAAAAGAGTCAAGAATTTTACCGATTTGAAGTAAGTCTCGGTTTTCCGGTGAAAGTCCGACGAATGCAGAATAACTCCGGCGAGTGCTAAAGCTTCGAGAGATTGAGTGATTTTGAGCGAAAAGGTTACCAGAGGTTTGGTGGGTATTTATAGGGAAGAAACAGAATGTGTTGAGTCCGAATTTGGTCTTGATTCGTGGTCAAGGTTTCTCCGGCGGTTATGACTAAAATCAAGGGCCAGACATCGGTTATAACCGATGTCTTAGTCGGTTAGCGTGTTTTGGTCAAAAGGAAATTGGCCTAAGTCGCGGATTGCCGGATTTCCCGGTGACTGCGAGTTCTGAGCGTGGTGACACTCCGGTTTTGAATTCGGATTTCATCTTAAGTATTATTTGTTTCGTAATATTCACAAAGAAGGCAAGCGGCGGAGCGGTATGTTGTGTGATTGATCTTATTGGCGACCCGGGTTCGAAACCCGGCAGCCGCATTTTATTTTTTATTCACTATTTATTATTAATTATCAATTATAGTTTTTTAATTCTAATATATTTATTAATTATGTATCGTTTAAAATTAATTTGAGCAATAAATGTGCAATGAAAAATTATAACTGGATATTCGATTAATAAACGAAGCGGGTTTGGAAAACCCGTTTTCCGACGGATGTTACAAACAAAAGTTGGCGAGTGAACCTTGATAAAACATTTTAAATAATTGCTTGTTTTATTTCATAACGAAAATTCGTGCATAGATCACATGTGAGCAAATATATATGTAAACAATCACAAACCACATTGAATGAATATATGACATGAATGATGATGTATTTGAGATTAAGGCTCAATCAAACGGAGCCGATCTAATGAGGCACCTGATGCTCAACTCGTATCCCACGAGGAACTGATGCGCCTAATGAAATGAGTGCACTGAAATGATAAATTTAATCCACATAATAATCACACAACAACCATTGCACATTTGTCACAAGATGATATAAGCACAAATGTTTAAATAATATAAAGGAATTGTACGACACATGATACACCCCAAAACGTGATTAAAACGGGGAATTTGTAGAGATTCACTCACAGTGGGTGCGTTCCTTGCTTGATAGTGAAAGCACACGAGTTGAGGATTTGATCGACGAAAGAATACTAACCTAAAATGATACACGATAAATCGGTAAATATAAACAGATTAATATTTGATTTATACTCTTTATTAGATTTGACATAGTATTATTATTGAAAATTTTATCCTTAGGAAATTGAGATTTTAAGTTGTTTTATTTTATTGTTTTTAAAAAAAATTGAAATAATAATGTATACTAAATAATAAATAATAATAATAATGAAAATGAAAAGGATAAATATATATATATATATATATATATATATATATATATATATATATATTGTCAGGTCTGACAAGGATAACCGGTTCGTTGACTGTTTGACTGCGCGGGAGGTGGCTCGAACTCGCGACCTCTCGGTTGCGTGCACGCAGCTCTTCCAACTGAGCTACGTGTCTAACCTGAAAGAATCTGGTTTTTAATTAACCTTATAATCTTGTTAGCTTCATTCAGAATTTGGTAATTATATAATTTTAGAAAAATATTTCAACCGGGGCGACAACAGGGATTCGAACCAGTGACTCTGCGATTTGTTTGCACCCGGCCCAACCAGTTGGGCTGGGTGCTTAACCCGTATTTTATCGAAGTTGTATTATATTTAACAACTCAATGGATTTCAGCATGATTTGTTTTTTTTTTTTTAAAAGAACAGTTTAAAGAAAACGGTGCCAATTGCAAGTATCGAACTCGGATCGTGTGCGTTTAGTGTGCACAGAGTTCACCGCTGGACTGTGTGTCTAACCCAGTTTATAACTCGAATTTTATTATATACATACACATTCTGCAACTCATCTTCTTCATTTGAATAAACCCATAAACATTTACCCGCCCGATTAACCATTAATTCAGAAGTGTGAATTCTTATTCTTATTCGATAAAGAATCTAAACATGAATTAAGACCGTTAGGTGGAGGATTGTTACCAACGATGGCGTTTCCTTCTGTTCTCCGGTGAGGAGCGGCGGTTTCCGGTGAAACAGAGGGGAAAGGTTTGAGCAGAGTAAACTTATGGTTAGAGGGGAAAGAATTGGATAGTGGGATTGGGTCAATATTTATAGATTGAACAAGGGGGGGGGGGGCTCAATTTCAGTTTTAGAAACCGAATTGGGTGATTGAAATTTGAATGGATTGAATCAAATTTTGGAATGATTTAACGCGGATTGACAGCTGGTGCTTACCAGATTTCAGAAACAGGGACGAATTCGGCGGTTTATTCTTGCTGATTTGAATTTGCAGGAAACCTTCGTTTTCGTATATTTATATAAGATGATTTCCAAATCTCACCAAATGATACGTGTGTCCCGGTGGTGTTTGTGTTGTGCGGTTACTCGGGTGACCCGGGTTCGATTCCCGGTTTACCCTTTTTGTTTGATGTTTTTTAATCTATTTAATCATATGATATTATTAATTATAAATTGATTAATTTTTTTATTATATCATTAGATTAATTATGTAGACATAAATTTACCATTTTAAACAAAATACAATAAATTTTTTTTTGAAATAATACACTTGATTAATGGAGATGGTGCGGGTTTTTGAGACCCGTTTTACACAGATGTTACAGTATCCCCTATTTTTAGGAATTTCGTCCCGAAATTTAAGTAGCAGTTGTAACTGGAAAAAGATGCGGGTACTTTTCGCGCATTGGGTCTTCACGTTCCCAAGTAAACTCGGGTCCTCGTTTTGATTCCCAACGTACCCTGATGATTGGAATACGACTTCGCCTTAAACGCTTCTCACCAAAATCCATGATTTCCACTGGTCTTTCAACGAAGTGCATCGATTCATCGACTTGAATGTCTTCTAGAGGAATATGGAGGTTTTCATTGGCGAGGTACTTTTTCAAGTTTGATACGTGGAACGTGGGATGAATTCTGTTAAGCTCTTCCGGTAGGTCAAGCTTGTATGCTACAGGACCTACTCTTTCAAGTATCTTGAAAGGTCCTACGTAGCGTGGGGCTAGCTTGCCTTCTGGCCAAAACGAACCACTCCCTTCCACGGTGATACTTTTAAAAGTACTTAATCACCAATGTCAAACTCCAAGGGCTTTCGTCGTTTGTCAGCATAACTCTTTTGACGACTTTGAGCCGCTAGGAGATTGTTTCGAATTTGAAGGATTTTGTCGGTTGTTTCTTGAATCAATTCAGGTCCAGTGATTTGTGCGTCACCAATTTCGTGCCAACATACTGGAGATCGGCACTTACGACCATATAAAGCTTCGAAAGGAGCCATGCCGATACTTGAATGGTAGCTATTGTTGTACGAAAACTCAACTAACGGTAAGTGAGCGTCCCAGTTCCCTTTGAAGTCTATGACACATGCTCGTAGCATGTCTTCAAGGGTTTGGATGGTGCGTTCAGATTGACCATCAGTTTGAGGGTGAAAAGCGGTACTGAGGTCTAACCGTGTACCCAAAGCGGTTTGTACGGCTCGCCATGTTCGTGAAGTGAAACGACCATCACATCCTGAAATGATGCTTAGTGGTACACCATGACGGCTTACGATCTCGCTGATGTAAATACGAGCTAACTTCTCGTTTTTGAAGTCCTCACGAATCGGAATGAAATGAGATGATTTTGTAAGACGATCGATTATTACCCATATGGTGTCATACCCACTGGAGGTGCGAGGTAACCCGGTAATGAAGTCCATGGTTATGTTTTCCCACTTCCATACAGGTAGTTCGGGTTGAACTAGAAGTCCTGAAGGTCTTTGATGTTCAGCTTTCACTTTGGAACAGGTAAGGCACTTGGAAACAAAAATAGCGATATCCTTTTTCATGCCAGGCCACCAGTAGGTGTATCGTAGGTCTTGATACATCTTATCGGCTCCTGGGTGTACAGAGTATCGTGTTATGTGTGCCTCATTCATGAGGAAATCACGAAAATTATCGCGATCAGGAATCCATATGCGGTTTAAATAGTATAGATACCGTCGGATTTGGTTTCAATTTTGAGTTCAGCTCCACATGACAACTCGTCACGTACGTCATTTTCTGTTACAGAAACATGTTGAGCTGCCCGGATTCGATCTTTGATGTTAGTTATGATTTGCGAACATAGAAGATGAATAGAGTTCGCATATCCTTTTCGACTAAGTGCATTGGCCACCACGTTTGCCTTGCCAGGATGGTACCGAATTTCACAGTCGTAGTCGTTGAGAAGTTCGATCCATCTTCGTTGCCTCATATTCAACTCTTTCTGGTTGAAGGTATGTTTGAGACTCTTATGGTCAGTGTATATTTCACACTTGGTACCGTAGAGGTAATGTCTCCATATCTTGAGAGCGAACACAACGGCTCCAAGGTCTAGGTCGTGGGTGGTGTAATTCTTCTCATGAACTTTGAGTTGCCTAGGGGCATAGGCTATTACTTTTCCTCTTTGCATCAATACACAGCCTAGTCCTTCTCCTGACGCGTCGCAATAAACCACGAAGTCATCGCAACCCTCAGGGAGTGTAAGGATAGGTGCGTCACAAAGCCTTTGCTTTAAAGTTTGGAAGGCCTCCTCTTGCTTAGGCCCCCAAATGAAGGGTTTGCCTTTGTGAGTCAAGGCCGTGAGCGGTACGGCGATACGGGAAAAATTGGCAATAAAGCGTCGGTAGTAACCAGCCAAACCAAGAAATGACCTAACTTCGGTAGGGGTACGTGGCGCTTGCCATTCCTGTACTGCCTTGATTTTTGAAGGATCGACATGAATCCCATTGTCATTGACGACATGACCAAGGAATTGTACTTCTCCTAACCAGAATTCGCATTTTGAGAACTTAGCGTAAAGCTTTTCAGTCCTTAAGAGTGTAAGAATGAGTCGAAGGTGTCGCTCATGATCGGATTTAGACTTGGAGTAGATAAGGATGTCGTCAATGAAGACTATGACGAAACGGTCGAGGTAGGGTTTGCATACTCTATTCATTAAATCCATGAAGACAGCGGGGGCGTTGGTTAAACCGAAGGGCATAACCATGAACGCGTAATGACCATAACGAGTCCGGAAGGCGGTTTTTGGGATATCTTCTTCGCGCACTCTAAGCTGATGATAACCAGAACGAAGGTCGATTTTTGAAAAGCAGGTGGCGCCTTGAAGTTGGTCTAGGAGGTCATCAATGCGAGGTAGTGGATAGCGATTCTTAACCGTCAACTTGTTGAGTTCTCTATAATCAATGCACATGTGAAACGTTCCATCTTTCTTCTTCACAAAGAGAACAGCTGCACCCCAAGGCGATGAGCTAGGACGTATGAATCCTTTGTCAGTCAACTCTTGCAGTTGACTGGCCAGCTCTTGCATATCGGATGGGGCTAACCTATAAGGAGACTTTGCGACCGGTGTAGCGCCAGGCACAAGATCGATGCGAAATTCGACTTCTCTCACAGGAGGAAGTCCTGAAACGTCGTCGGGAAAAACTTGTGGGAATTCCTTCACAATTGGGATACCTTCGAGCTTCCTCTCCTTGCCTCCCTTCTTGACGACGTGAGTTAGAAATGCGACATAGTTCTTGCGGAGATAACTTCGGGCTTGAAGGCAGGACATCAATTTGAGTCCTTTCGAAGGGGTTTCCCCAAAAATACGTAGTGTCTGACCGTCTGCAAGAGGAATGCAAATGAATTTTTCGTGGCACACCACTTCAGCGTGATGCTGGCTGAGCCAGTCCATACCGATTATAACATCGAAACTCCCAACTTCATAGGAATGAGGTCAATTGGGAAATCGTGATCGTTTAGGGTGAGAGTACAATCGCGTATAATAGAATTTAATGAAGTGGGTTTTCCGTCAGCAACTTCCACCGTTAGAGATTCAATGAGATTAACACGAGGTTGGTCGAGAATAGATTCGAATTCTAAGGACACAAAGCTCTTATCCGCACCAGTATCGAATAATATGGATGCATAACTACCATTTATGAGAAACGTACCGTTGACCTCATTGTTGTCAGCCCTGGCTTGGTTGGCATTAATATTGAAAGCTCTTCCTCTGGCAGGTGGAGGAGCTTGGTTGGCTTGGTTTACCGGGTTCGCTTGAGCTTGGGCATGGATGATGTTCACTAGGCGTGGACAAGTGTTCCTAAAATGGTTTGGGTCTCCACAATTGAAACAGGCTCGTATGGGTTGCATCATGGGGTAGTTGGGTTGGTAGTAAGGTTGGGCTGCGTGTTGTGCAGGTGGTAGAAGTAATGGTTGTTGGGCTTGGCCCACCATTTGATTTTGGGTTTGGGTTGGAGGTTGACTGCGGTTCATTCGCTGAAGGGTACGGCAGGTTTGGATGGTGTGACCCGCACGGCCACAACTTGTGCAATGTTGGCAGGGGTTTTCGGGAGGGTGATGGTATTGACAACGGTTGCACTTTGGGTGTGGGCCAGTGTATGGCCTTTTGAATTGTGCGGCTGGAGGAGCAACTTGGGTGATTGGTGCAGCAGTGATGGGAGGGTTGGTTTGAGTGACAGCAAAATTCTTGCCATTTCGCTTCCTCTTACCAGCAAACTTCCAGGATGAGACTGGTGGTTTGGAGTTGGGGTCTCAATGGGTGCTTTCTTCTTCTCATCTTTGAACTTGCCGTTTCGTATGCGATTTTCAGTGAGTTCTGTAGCTAACTCCATTGCGGCTTCAAGTGTTGCAGGCGAAGTGCTTAAAACCGAATCTTGGATTTTCGAGGGGAGGCCTCGAATGTAGTGTTCGACTAAGCGGTACAAGGGGGTGAACAAATTCGGGATCATCTGGTTCAACTCGAGAAATCTCTTATTGTAGTGTGGTCTCCTTCCTTTTGTTTCAATGCGTGGAACTCGTCTTCCAGCTTTTTGATTTCGCTTCTTGGACAGAAACGTCTTGTCATGATTTCCCTTAACTCTTCCCATGTTAAGGCCATGGCATCTTCAACACCTCGCTTACCTTTTCCGTGTTCCACCAGGTAAGGGCTACCCCAAACAGTCTTCCAGTCGCGTAACGTACCTTACGGTCCCCGGGACAGTCACAATTGAGGAAAGTGTTTTCCATCTCTTCAAACCAGTGAAGGAGAGCGGTGACACCTTCAGTCCCTTCATATTTTGGGGGATCGCGGGATTTGAAGTGTTTGTAGGTGCACTTGGGGGTTTTGGAAGGAGGGTTGGCGACGCTCTGGTCTTCTTGGTTGGGAGGGTTGATGGGATTAGCAGTGAGAGCTTGTTGAACTTGTAGCACGATGTCAGGAAGCACTGCGGCCATTTGTTTAGCAATTTGTGTGGCCAAGCGTTCGTTTGCCTTCCCTGACTTTCTACCTCCACGTAATTGCCTAGCCGACATCTACATGAACATATGTAGGAAGATTGTGAGTTTAAGAATTCCTAGGTGTCATGTGTCGTAAAAGAATGAAAACAACATAACTGAAAATAATTTAACTACATCCATAGGATGTCTTGGGTTTGCTCATGTTTGGGCCTCCAAATATCCCCCATACCATTGCCTGTGTAGTCATGTGGGCCCCCATGACTATTGGGCTTGGTAGGGTTCACATTGGTGTCGGCGGGTTAACACTCGCACCACCCGAATGAAAATCGTAAAACATGATTGTGAGATGTATGGTCGGAGGGTGTCCGGGTGTAGACACAATGACAACTCAAACTGGAGTTAGCTCACACGACATTTGGTATAGCATGCTTTGGCCTAATAGGTCCTTCGTACTCTCATCGTTAGTCCCCAGGTAGGCAAACTGGTCCTTTATTTTGGATTTATACGAATGCCAAGCCTAGACAGGACGTTCCGACTACCGGTACTCGTACCCTTCCAGTTACTACATGCCCGTCGTGAAACTCACTTTGATGTGATTTGAAAAAAAAAATACAAAATCATTGCAAAAATCATGGAAATCGTGAGGTGTGTGCTTTCATAGATATGACATGTTATGAGGATATGAATTATGATGAACATTGCATATTAACATATACTTGTGAGTGTGCTTGCATAATATTGGATGTGAAAATAAACACGAAACATGTAAACATCATGAATTTTGCATGTAACACATAAACCATCAAAATTTAACCAACTATAGTATAGGCTCTAAGGGTCTAATAACCTATCCTATATCCCTATAGTCACAAGCTCTGATACCAATCTGTCACACCACGACCCACAGCGGAATAAAAGTCAGGGCATAATTGGGTTATCACCAAAGCTCATGATGTTTACTACGATGTTTCATATTTATTAAATTCAAATTACAAATTCGAATATCCAATAACAAAATTCATACAAATACAAAACTAAATGTTTTATTCCCACGCAATAACTTGTTTATTCTTCTAGGCCATCCTAAGTGTTTGTTTCCTCAACTGGATCACCTGTATCATGTGTAAAACAGGGGAGATTTGGGTCAACAAAAGTTGGCGAGTGAACCTTGATAAAACATTTTAAATAATTGATTGTTTTATTTTATAACGAAAATTCGTGCATAGATCACATGTGAGCAAATATATATGTAAACAATCACAAACCACATTGAATGAATATAAGACATGATTGATGATGTATTTGAGATCAAGGCTCAATCAAACGGAGCCGATCTAATGAGGCACCTGATGCTCAACTCGTATCCCACGAGGAACTGATGGGCCTAATGAAATGAGTGCACTGAAATGATAAATTTAATCCACATAATAATCACACAACAACCATTGCACATTTGTCACAAGATGATATAAGCACAAATGTTTAAATAATATAAAGGAATTGTACGACACATGATACACCCCAAAACGTGATTAAAATGGGGAATTTGTAGAGATTCACTCACAGTGGATGCGTTCCTTGCTTGATAGTGAAAGCGCACGAGTTGAGGATTTGATCGACGAAAGAATACTAACCTAAAATGATACACGATAAATCGGTAAATATAAACAGATTAATATTTGATTTATACTCTTTATTAGATTTGACATAGTATTATTATTGAAAATTTTATCCTTAGGAAATTGAGATTTTAAGTTGTTTTATTTTATTGTTTTTAAAAAAAAAATTGAAATAATAATGTATACTAAATAATAAATAATAATAATAAAAAAATGAAAAGGATAAATATATATATATATATATATATATATATATATATATTGTCAGGTCTGACAAGGATAACCGGTTCGTTGACTGTTTGACTGCGCGGGAGGTGGCTCGAACTCGCGACCTCTCGGTTGCGTGCACGCAGCTCTTCCAACTGAGCTACGTGTCTAACCTGAAAGAATCTGGTTTTTAATTAACCTTATAATCTTGTTAGCTTCATTCAGAATTTGGTAATTATATAATTTTAGAAAAATATTTCAACCGGGGCGACAACAGGGATTCGAACCAGTGACTCTGCGATTTGTTTGCACCCGGCCCAACCAGTTGGGCTGGGTGCTTAACCCGTATTTTATCGAAGTTGTATTATATTTAACAACTCAATGGATTTCAGCATGATTTGTTTTTTTTTTTTAAAAGAACAGTTTAAAGAAAACGGTGCCAATTGCAAGTATCGAACTCGGATCGTGTGCGTTTAGTGTGCACAGAGTTCACCGCTGGACTGTGTGTCTAACCCAGTTTATAACTCGAATTTTATTATATACATACACATTCTGCAACTCATCTTCTTCATTTGAATAAACCCATAAACATTTACCCGCCCGATTAACCATTAATTCAGAAGTGTGAATTCTTATTCTTATTCGATAAAGAATCTAAACATGAATTAAGACCGTTAGGTGGAGGATTGTTACCAACGATGGCGTTTCCTTCTGTTCTCCGGTGAGGAGCGGCGGTTTCCGGTGAAACAGAGGGAAAGGTTTGAGCAGAGTAAACTTATGGTTAGAGGGGAAAGAATTGGATAGTGGGATTGGGTCAATATTTATAGATTGAACAAGGGGGGGGGGGGCTCAATTTCAGTTTTAGAAACCGAATTGGGTGATTGAAATTTGAATGGATTGAATCAAATTTTGGAATGATTTAACGCGGATTGACAGCTGGTGCTTACCAGATTTCAGAAACAGGGACGAATTCGGCGGTTTATTCTTGCTGATTTGAATTTGCAGGAAACCTTCGTTTTCGTATATTTATATAAGATGATTTCCAAATCTCACCAAATGATACGTGTGTCCCGGTGGTGTTTGTGTTGTGCGGTTACTCGGGTGACCCGGGTTCGATTCCCGGTTTACCCTTTTTGTTTGATGTTTTTTAATCTATTTAATCATATGATATTATTAATTATAAATTGATTAATTTTTTTTATTATATCATTAGATTAATTATGTATACATAAATTTACCATTTTAAACAAAATACAATAATTTTTTTTTTGAAATAATACACTTGATTAATGGAGATGGTGTGGGTTTTTGAGACCCGTTTTACACAGATGTTACAGTGGCAGAGCACGGCCCCGTGGTCAGTGTACTATCTACGATTCTGGGAATCTTAAAGTTGACCACGACCCATGTTGAGCTGGCAGGACTCCGTGTTAGTTATATTTTGCTGTTGTCTTTTTCTATAAATAATCTTTGACTGGGCCCGGCCCCATGCCTAAGTTTCTGTCTTCGTTATTTTTGTTGTTTTGGATGTGAATGGGGGTTCGACAAGTCGTGTCGGTCCTTCTTCTTTGTATTTGTGTTGGTTTCTACTGTTAATTTGTTTCTTTTATTCTTTTAAACTCTTTTGGTCCTGTAAATTTAAAGTAAACAAAGAAACATGTTTTTCCAACACTGGTACCAAAAGGGGTTGATTTTATGACTTGTTTGATGTAATTTATATGTTTTATTTTGCGCACATCAGTAGTCTCTTAACGTTATCATTAAGAGGCTACCAAACAGCCCCTTAGATGAATACAATGTGTCATCGTCATCAATATCTCAAACGAACACAAAGAAATAAAATATATCCACATTAAACCAAAAATCTTAGATGAACCCATAGCGTCATCATCATCGATATCACAGTGGGTTTACAACCAAACAAATCAAAATATCACAAAGCAAAACCAAACACTGGAAAACATATAGCATCACCAGAAAATAGAGATGAACACATAGTGTCATCGTCGTTGATATCAAATTGGCTTTACAACCCAGAAAATCAAAATATCACAAAGACAAACCAAACAACGGAAAACATATCGTTTCACCGGAAAACAGTTATGTCAGGCATCACCTGCAGAACCGGTATCATTGGCAGAAACCCGTTAACCTGATAAACATCGTTTAAACGGTAAAACTCAAAAGGTTTACATCCTTGTCACGTCAAAGGAAATTGAATGCCCATAACTAAAAACGGAGACCAAACATATAACCTGAAAACATGTCTATAGTTCATACCCAGAAATTATTAACATACAAACAGATAGTCGTGCGTCTACCAACAAAATCAATAAAAAAATATCCAAATAAAATAAACCATCATAATAATCGACAAAATCTAAGCTGGAAAACCTTAAACGAGTGACAGACCAAATGGTGCACCCCAAATGAGCCTCCTTAAATACCAACATGTGTTATAAACCAAAAAAACTCTAGATACAACCTAGATAAACACATAAACAACCAAAGCCTTACGTACAACTACCTATAAAAAAAACCTAGGTACAACCTAGATAAACATATAAAACAACCAAACAACTACCTAAAAGTAACCTAATGTACTTAATGATATTATAAACTAGATTTTTCATACATGTGTATAAATAACATTAAAAAAGAACACATTTATATACAATTGAATTGATCGCGAATAAAATTGCTTAGAAGCAACCAATGTCGTGTATAAAATGAAAAAAAGTTGAATATGACCTTGTAACTTTTGAAAAACTGACTTACTCGAACTTAAAAAAATGATTCATAGAACCAATAAGAGGGTGCCAACATACAAGTAAAAACGATTTAATCTCCATCTATTTGTTAAAATCTTAAAGGTTGATTCAATGGATGAATTTTGATTAATTAATTCGTGATTAGCCCCCAATTTCTGAACAAGCAAACAATTTTATATTATATAATTACCTATTAAAAAAATTTATGATCGTTTAAAAGATTATGAAGACGATTGAAAAATGATAATTCACTTGTTTCTCTTATATCTTATACCCTATAGAAAATGGGTACCAAATATGGTTTCTAGTAGTTGAAATCATTAGAACATGAATAAGTTCAGCAGATTTATCATCATGAAAATATGATTCTTAATAAGGTACAATGTTCGTTGTTTTGTTGTATATGAGGAAGCGTGTAACCCTAAACATAGCTAAACTGCTTTAAGGATAGATATTATCCACATCGAAAATATAAGCTGCAGCTTCGATTGTCGTTATTGGTTTACTTAGTCCACTAATAACCACACACAAACTGCCTTCGCCTATCCATCAACACGTTCGGCTCGGTATGACGTTTACGTTCATATCCTATGAGCTTCCGAGCGTCAAAGGAACCAAAATTACGTCTGTTTTTCACACTACACATTTGTCCTTACGTCACTCTTAGTTCTTCTTGATAATCCGTATCACCCATATCTCTTTGGTCTTAAATTAAACTGGTTCCTTAAAAGTACGTCACTCTTAGTTCTTCTTGGTAAACGGTATCCCCATATATCTTTGGTCTTAAAGGACGTCTCAACCTATTTGGGGCTTGAAACAGAATTTAACTTTAGGGGTCTGTTTGGTATGGCGTAATGGAATGAACAAATGAATAAAATGGATTATTACAGTTCCATGTCTTGTTTGGTTACTATATGAGAATGTAATGAATTATTAGTGTGTATTGTTTGAAATAAAAGAAAAAAACGAAGGAATAAAATCGGCGATAAGTGGTAGTTGGTTGCGGTGATTGTGGGTGGTGATAGGTGGCGGGGGTGGCGAGTGGCGATGGTGGCAGCTAGGGCTGTCTTTTTTAACCGAAACCCAACCCAAAACCGAAGTCAATCTTACCCGAAGTAGACGAAACCCGAAGAACCGAATAACTGTAAACCCGAACCCAAATATAGTTCTATGGATTAGTTAATGGGTTGAATAGTGGGTAATCAATTTAACCCGAAATAACTTTAAAACAATTAGCATATTTTCTAGATTTAATCATATCTTATAAAACGACCTAATAATCCTTTCCTATTCTATGATGTAGCCAACCATATATTCCATAAATTTTACATCACCCTTTTCTAAAAATTTAAAATCACAAAGTCTATCCATATATCTAATTTCTAAGAGTTAAATCACAACATACATAATACATCATATTTTCGATATCCTCCATTCTCAGCGACATACAAGAGTTGTTTTACAAAATCGTTTTTATAGTGTTCGGTAATAACTAATATTCATATTTTAAAATTTAAAAGGTTGTACTTTTCTGTTAAACTAGTTCATTTTTTAACCTGAAACCCATTCCAACCCGAGCCGTTCTAAATCCGAACCATTTAACCCGAACATCGAAGAACCCAAACTTATAATGGTTCGATTATCTGGTTAAATATTTAGCTTTGAAAACCCGAAAAAAACCCGAAGAACATCCCTAGTGGCAGCGGCGATGGGTGATTGTGATGGGTGCTTGTGGTGGCGGAGGCGGCAGTGGGTGGAAACGACGGTAGATGGCGGTGACAGTGGTGGTTGGTGGCGGCGACGAAGGGGTTGGTGGAAGTGTTGGATTGCGGGTGGCGGCGATTGGTGGGTGGCGGTGGTGGTGGGTGGTGGCAACAGTGGTGTGTGGTGGTGGTGCGTGGCGGCGATGGTGGGTGGTGGCGGCTGCGACGGAGGTGGTGGTTCGCGGCGACGAATGGTAGTGGCTACGGTGAAGGTGGTGGTGTGCGACGGCGGCCAATGACGGCGTTTTCAGCGATAGCGGTAATCGTCTGGGTGGCAGGGTGACGGGTGGCGGCGAATGGTGGGTAGCGGCAACGGTGGGCGTGGGTGGTGGGTGGTGGTGGCGGCGACGTTGGTGGGTTGTGGTGTTGTTAATGAATAATGATGCAAGAATGGATGGAATGGAAAGAAAACATGGGGTGGATGAAATAAATTTAAGGAAATGAAATGCTATGTGTAATGAGTGATTCTATTCCATTTACTAACCAAACACCATTTTCTTCATTCACTCGTAACAATCTATTTCATTCCATTTCTCATTCTACATACCAAACACCACATAGGTTTTTTTTATAAGAAAATCTCGTGTAGCAACGATATCCTTGATCCATACTTGAGATCGATAAACTAATTTTTATATAATTGATAAATTAATTATTTTAGTTTTAGTTAAACATTAGTGATATATTTATTATAACAAATAATTTTTTTTTAGAAAACAGTCAATTAATTTAATATTTCTTTATTATGGATTTTAAGTAAGTATTATCAATTTCCAATTTTTTTTCTTATGAAAACAATTGTAACCACGTAGTTAACGGGTTAATATAAATTAGTATATTAGTTAGAAGTATAAGCTTTTAATTATATAATTTCTTAAAATTTTTATTAAAAAATTTCTCTTTCAAATTGGAGACTAAAAAATTCACCCGTTACAATATTTTTTATATTTGAAACCCTGTTAAATATCTTACAACACAATAATATTGAACTGTAATTTGTATTTCTAATGCCATACGCTAATTAAAACAACAATCTAGAGCTAACAAAATAAGTCTTATTGTGTTTAACGGGTTAGAGACATGCAATTAATACATATATCAAATATGAATACGACTCGTTTAACTACTTTAAAAGAAAATGTCTAATAAATAAAATAGTAAATAAGTTAAGTATATCCAACTTTAAAAGCGAATATAAATATATTAGAATAATATATATATAAATATATATATGTAAGTGTTAACAAATGAACCTAACTTTATATATATATATATATATATAGGTGAAGTATAAGAAAAAAAACTCACTTGAAAAAACTCAAAAAAACCTATGTAATATTTTTATTTTTTTCTAAAAAACAGGGAATGTAACATATATATATTTGAATATTTTTATAAAAAATGTAAAAAACACTGACTAGTTTTTTTTTAATTGTTCAAAATGTGTATGTTATATTTTTTGGACATATATATTATGTAACATGGAATTTTTAATATTTAAAAAAACTACTCGATGCTTTTTTTTTTCTTTTACAAAAATGTTCAAATATAAGTATGTTACATTCCCTATTTTCAAAAAAATAAAAATAAAAATATTACATAGGCTTTTTACAAGAGTTTCTTGAGATTTTTCAACTCAAGTGGGTTTTTATTTTATCATTCCCTATATATAGATATATATGGGAAGGATTGTAATAAAACTCACTTGAGTTACAAAAATCTAAGAAAATCTTATGTAACATTTTTTTTGTAGAAAAAATAGGAATGTAAATAACTTGTTATCAAACATTTTTGTAAAAAAACAAAAAAAAATAGGGAATGCAAATTTTATATCTTCAGTTTTTAGCATATATATAAAAAATTAAATTTAAAAAAAAATTGTTACGTAACTTTCAATAACATATATAGTTACAACATAAAAAAAATGTTACGTAAATATTATTTTTGTTACGTAACGTTCAATAACATGTAACTTACATTTCCTAATTTTTTTACCAAAAAAATTGTTACATAAGGTTTTCTTGAGTTTTTGTAACTTATATATATATATATATATATATATATATATAGGGTAAGGTTCTAGAGTGAACACTAGGTTGATAGTGAACTGTGTGAACTAATCTAGGCCATTGGATTACATCATCTAAAGAATTTTAAACAATGGCAAAATTGTAAGTATAATGTTGTAACTTCCTTTTAAAATAATTGACACAATGGTATTTGTGTCTTTTGTAAATTGCATTTATTAAACAATATAATTAATATCCCTAAAATCTCGCTAGTTTCCGTATATACAAGATACACAGCTGTTAGTGTATACACATTGTATAGTCTCGCTAGTATTAGTTTATACAAGATACACCGATATTAGTTTATACACATGTGTACCGTCTCGCTAACTATCAGTTTATACAAGATACACACTTGTTAGTTTATACACATGTGTACAGTCTCGCTAACTATTAGTTTATACAAGATACATAGCTGCTATTTTATACACATGCGTACAGACTTTTATACATCTTTGTATTATATTTAGAAATTGTTACATATGTATATTAACAACATATAGTATATTATGAATGCACACGAGTAAATTCGTATAAAAATTATGAAATAAATGAAAATGAAAGAAGTCACATGTAAAAAAAAATAAAAAGTTAAAACAATATATTATGATATCTATATATACGGATAATAAAAGAAAAACAATATTTAAGTTAAAATTAAAATAAAATCTATGGATAAAGAAATTAGTGTTACGAAGATTTGGAAATTAAATAATTTGTAAATAGAATATTAAAAAAACATTTGAAAAAAAAATAATAGTTTTGTCTTTGTTATTTTCTTGAGTGATAAGAATATCTGCAATATACATTAATCAACTTCAACATATGAGCTGAAGATGTAGAATGATGGTATCATAATCCATGATGATCTATCAAAATTTAAAACCCTTCAATCTTTTATAATTAAAATAATAGAGAAATAATTAAGAATGAGAGAAAGAGAGTTAAGAGTGAGAAAATTAAGAGATTTTAATTAAACATATTTCACTAATGTCAATATTACCCTTTTAATCTAAAAATGATCAGGGGTCAAAATTATTTCACTCGGTTCACTTTCAAGAAGTTGTTCACTCTTGAATCTAATCATATATATATATATATATATATATATATATATATGTATGGGAAGGTTCATTTGAGAATACATTTAATGTGAGAAGAAAAAGAAGAAAGAGCATAATGGTAAAACATTAAATAGTTTATAAGTGTTCTCATTAATTATGTTATCTCTCATTAATAAAACAAAAATATTGATCCTACACATTTCAAAATTTATCCTACATATGTCTTACATTTACCGGAATTTACCCTACACACATGTAAATTTACCCTACACATTTCAAAATTTATCCTACACATACTAAATTTTATTCTACACATGTCAAAAATTGTCCTACACCATAAATTATTTTATCTTAAAAGAGTATATGAAAAAAATGAGTTACAAGTTTAATTAATTAGCTAATTAATGACAATTATAGATTTACCTATATGCCATTTTTCATAACATTAAATACACACATTAAATGAAGAATTTCTACTGGTTTAAAAGTTATTCTTTTTATTTTGACAAAATTTTTCTTCTCATTTGAACATTCCCCTATATATATATATATATATATATATATATAGGGGAAGGTCATTTAAGAAGAAATTTTATGTGAGAAGAAAAAGAAGACAAGGCATAATGGTAAAACATTAAATAGTTTAAAACTCCTCTCATTAATAAAACAAAAACATTATATCCTACACATTTCAAAATTTATCCTATATATATCTTATACTTATCGAAATTTACCCTACACACATGTAAATTTACCCTACACATTTCAAAATTTATCCTACATATATTAAAAATTTATCCTACACATGTCGAAAATTGTCATACACCATAAATTGTTTTATCTTGAAAAAGTATATTAAAAAAATGAGTTACAAGTCTAATTAATTAGCTAATTAATGACAATTATATATTTACTTATATGTTCTTTAGCATAATATTAAATACACACATTAAATGAAGTAAATAAAGAGCTTCTATTGGTTTAAAAATTATTCTTTTTATTCTTACAAAATTTTCCTTCTAATTTAACTCTCTACTATATATATATAAATTCATTAATGAATTAATAAAGTTTTAAAGAATCTACAAACAAAACTGGTAAAAAGAAAAGAAAATTAATAAAAGGATAAAAAGAAAGTATACCATTTACAAGAATAATCTTTTATGGGTAGAAAACAATAATGCCCTTAATTTAACACAGTTATTTAACTAAAGCTATTTAAAAAGGACAAAAAAACTAGATAACTTTTCATATATAAGACCAGAGCCGACCCGTAGGGGTGTGGGGTGGGCGACGACACAACGTCCAAACCCTCCAAAGGCTTATCTTTTTAATTTTGTATAGAATTTACGTTGTATAAGACAAAAGATATATGCACTGAATCAAGAGATAACATAAGTGAGCCTTTGTACTAGTGGTTATGGTCTTGCTTAAACGGCAAGGAGACGTGGGTTCTAATCGTGATGTCACCAAATTTTTTATTTTAGTTTTTTTTATTAATGGCATTTAATGCTTAATTTTGTCAAATGTATATAATCCCTTTAATTAATAAATTACTTTGTAAACTTAGCTAAAAATAACTCTTTAAATTACATTCATATAAATTTTAGTGATTGATAAATTTATATTAAATAGAGATTTTTGAATAGGGCCCAAACTTTTTATCTCGTATAGGGCCAATTTATTATTATTATTTATTATTTTTTTGTTATTTTTTAATAGGGCCTAAATTTATTATTTTTTTATTTTTAGAGACGCCCTATATAAGACATTGGGTAAAAGTCAAAAACTTATACAAACTAGTCCATAATTTAGTAAAACATAAAGGACAAATAATATAATCTATTCAACACAAAAACTAAATCGTATCAAAGCTTATAGTATTTAAACAATTCATGCGACTGATATATATATATATATATATATATATATATATATATATATATATATATATATATATATATATATATATATATATATATATATATATATATATATATATATGGTTGGGATCAAAAGTGAACAAGTATATTAGAGTGAACTTCGGGAAATGATCTAGGCCGTTGTATTTAATCATCTAGGAATATTAAGTGGTGGCATGATTGTAAATTATATTATATGTATTTAATTTGAAATTTAAAGATAAAGGGTAAATCAGCAATTAAAAAATACAAAATCTCCTTTTTTTAATCGGAAACCGAACGGTTTCAAAGGATACACTTTTTGAAATTGATTGCAAGAATCCCCTCCCAAAAAAGCGCAGTAGTCTGTTTGGGAAACACAATACATTCACCCCTAACCCTTCATTCACCGCGTATCCATTCCCACAAAATAAAGAAATCGAGTACTTATTGGGGCAGAAACTTGAAGAGAAGGAACCGAATAGATCATTGTTGGGGCGGAAGTACACTTGAAGAACGAATCCTAACATAGCTTTACGAACAAAGGTATGATGTAATCTGTTTGTTTAAATCGAATTCCCCTTGTTAAAATCGTTCACCGATAGTGGGATAATGTGGTGGCTGTACTCGTTTATTAGCATTCCATTGTTAGGTTTATTTAAAATACTTATACAATCTATACGATTCTGCTCAGTCGATGTTTGTGCTTTGATGTAAAGGAATGTACTGTTCTGGTCAGTCGATGTTTGTGTTTGATGTAAAGGGTTGCTGGTGTATGATTACTATTGCATCTACGAGTAACTCTGAGATACACATGTGTATGTTAATAGTGTTTTTTGATTCTGGTGCATTTTGAGTGTTTGGTGTACTTTGCCCACCAATAAGTGGTATATTTCTTCGTCTTAGTATGTACATATGTGTACATTATACTTGTGAGTTTTTTAGTGTATATTGACAAACTTGTTGATGTTTAACTCTATGATATGTTTAACAGTATCTTTAGTGAATCTTGAATAACTTGGTGGTGGTATGTATGTTGTAATTTAACAGTGTATTGTAATTGGAAGAGTAATGTTTTGATGTTATTTTGCTCAGTTAATAAGCTTGGCATTCATGATCGGATTAGGCAGTAAACATGTGTATATTTAAAATCCTTTTTTGTTTGCAGGGTATGTTTGAAGGATTATGATGTTTTATGCTATATTCAGTAGTGTATTGATTGTATATAACTTCAAGTGGGGTTGTATAAATCTGATATTCGTGTAAAAGGATTAGTATGTTTATTGTTTGTAGCAGGGTAGATGACGTTGGAATACGTTGTAATTATTAAAACGCATTTGTTTAAGTGTGTATTTGGTATTTAATTGTGACAGTTAAATGTGTATGTTAAATGTGAATGTGTTAGATTATTACATGATATGTTTTTTATATCAATACAGTAAACACTGTTAGCTCCACTCAATAATATTGTTTAGGGTTTTTATTTTTTTTTGAAATACAGTAATTCTTAAAAAAAATTAGATTAATATGTTGTTTATTGTATTTGTTTTGTGTGATTTTGGTTATGCAGGCGATACCAAAGATCTGATAGCGATATGAAGAAGCGTAAGTTTTTAATCTACTAGCTCTATGTGTACTTATATATATATATGTTGATGAGTTTGTATAGAATTTTAATGAATATTACCCCTTGAGCCCTGAAGGTATTAAAAGCGAAAGAATAGCTCGTATGAGGGCCAGTAGGTTCAGTAACACAGTTGATGACCCATTCAATTTTCGAACGATTAAGCGGTTTCCGATAAAGACGGGGAAGGTAAATATAATTTTGAAATGTTGTTTATGAATATTATGTATTAAAAAAACATATATCTAACTGTAATGAACATTTACCTTACATCGCATTATACATTCTTTTTTTTAATTTCTTTTTTTAATTTCTTTTTTTGCTTTTATGTTATCATAAGTCCACAACCGGACCGGGTGAAGGTAAGCCCTAAAGTCGGCAAAATGCATACAGGTGATGTTTGTAGTTATTCACTGTCACATATGTGTCAACGTTTTTTTGTCATAGTGTATTTAAATTCTTGTGTGTGCAATGTAGAAGAGTATCATAATTTGAAAAGTTCCAGTTGTAAACAAGACACAAGTGAGAGGGAAAAAAGTCAGAATAATAGTGATCATAATTGGAAGGATGTGGAAATGAAAGGTAGGAAAAAAAGTAAAGCATCCAAAAAAATAAGAAGAAAAAATTGCAAGACGTTAAAGTCCCATTCCGGAACGACGAAGTTTTGATTGGTTTCTTTATTATAATATATGATATGAAGAATTTTAATGAATTAAATTATAAATAAATTGTAATGGCCACGTTTATTTCAAAAATCAATTAATATGGTTTGCTGTAAATATTAAAGGTAGCCAGATAAAAATTGCAAAGCGCAAAAGGGTTCATAAGACTAAAGAGCATGAGGATAAAGAAGAAACAGGTATGTTTACTATCAAAAAATAGTAGTTGGTATTCCCTATAGTATGTTAGGATTTACAGTAGAAATGTATCATTTTTTTTTTGGCGCAAGTGTATTACGAAAATATAATTGCTATGTCTTGACCACGTCGTTTTAATTGAATTGTTTTAGTAGAAGATGTTGCACGTACAGAAGGTAAGTCACATAAACGTGGAAGAGGCCTTCGTAAAATAGCAGTGGATCAAGAAACCGTTGAAAATGAAGGTAACGTTTTGTTTATCAATTATACACATTGTACCGTGAAAGTTGTGTACTATATTTTTTTTACGTTTTATCATTTGTAGGGATTGAAACGATTGATACCAAAGGTTTGAAGGGTGACAAGGATAGTTCCGTACAGGATGATGATGAGGAAGACTTAGGTATTTTTTGGGACAAAATTTGATGTAGATTGTCAGTCAACATTGCCTGTTGTATTTAATCTCTAATAATATCCATATTTTAATATAATAATTTATGATTCATAAATGTTTGCAGATTAACTTTTCAACTTCAGGAAAATGGGTATCACGAAAAAAAAAGAAAAAGGACAATTTACCACGGACGAAACGGTCGAAACATCGAAGTGATCTGGCATCGATTAGGGTTAGGACTTCACCAATAAGCTGTATGAAGCTATTAGAGTTATGAATTCATGGCAAAGGCAGATTGTTAGGGATTTAGGTTTTGGAAAGATGCTGGGATTGGAGGTTAGTAAGGTTTCAGCTCACATAGGTCATTTTGTGGTAGATATGTTAGATACGGCTAATATGAGGATTAATTTGGGAGATAGGCATATCATGATTGATAAAGATTCAGTCCGGAAAATACTAGGAATACCTGCAGGAGATATAAAGGTATCAAAAAAATATAGATGAAAATGGTCATCCAATGAAGGGGAAATGGTTGGCTAGTTTGAGAAGATACCGGTTAGCTTTAAAAATATTGTTGATAAGATTAGGGAAGATTCATATGAAGATAGAGAGATGTTCATTCTAGATTTTGTGCTGCTCTTTATATCGACGATGATCGGATGCACCAAAAATGGTAGCGTGATGTACAACATGTTAGATCTGTTTAATCATAAAAAGAGTTTCAATGAACACGATTGGTGTCAGTTCGTGGTTGATGCTGTAAAAAATGTAAAGATGATTGGGTAATATGTGATCCAAATGTGTATTTTCGGGGCCGGTTACCTATCTTGTGGTATGTTTAACAAACCCTTTTACATATGCTAACAGTGTATGCACACATGTTCGTAATGTCAATGCACATGTGTACTGTATTAACTTTTTTAATACAGCTAATTACCTTTTTTAATTGTATTAGCTATTGTATTTGGATGCAACCGAATGTCCCGGATTCAAGTATGAACGACGTGCATTGCCACTTAAATTCTGGACGATTGATTTAATGAATCAAAAGAAACACCAAGAGATTAAAACTGGCGGATTTGGGCTTGGAGAGTTGATGGATTTATATGATGTTGAAGATGATGAGGTAGTGACTGGTGAAAGGGTGGGTGACAAACCGAAGAATAATGATGGGGTTGAAAAGGGTCCGCAAGGTTGGTCGTCTGCAGAGGTATATTAACTGTTAACATTCGATGTTGTTCTTTAATTACACTTTTGTTACCCAAATGGTATTAAATGTATAATTATTCCATTAATTTGATTTTTTCATTTTATTTAATGTATTTTATTTAATGGTTTTTTGTTTTTGTGTTTCCTTAGGAGAGTAGTGGAATGGTTTTATCAATGTTTGATAAAATTGAGAGTTATAAAATCAAATTGGAGGCTGCAATAAAGGAGCACACGTCGAGATACCCATCACATGCGTCTGTTATACCAATTCTATCGAGGTTAAAAGAATTTTTTAACAAGTCAGCTGTTAATACCCCAGAAGGAACAGATGGTTTTACAAGTCTAGTGTTGAAAGAAACTGGTAAATGAATACAATAATTATTTTAAAAATACACGATGGGAAGTTTATTTGGAACGTTAATAAATTCTTTACTATTAAGAAGTTGCAGGTGTGGCTGACCGGAAAGGAAAAGCAAAGAGTCCAAGTAGCACAAATACACATAGGGATACTCCTATACAACCACACTTTGCTTCTCCGATGACTCAGCTTTTTATGAAGTCAGTAGAGGTAATTGAAGATATACTTTCAGGCGCGTATGACACTCAAAGGCTGGATGATATACCTACATTCAGCCTTGGCATAACACAGGACGAGATGGAAAACCAAGAGAATGTGCAAGCCCATGTTGAAAAGGAAACACGTGTTAGTGAAGACGTTGGATCTGTCGAGAAAGGCAAAAGAAAGAAGGTGGGATCGAAATACGTGCAATCTCCCTTTTTGACAAGAGCAAAGAGTGTGAGTAGCTGGTTAAGCAAGAAGGAAAGTATGTTATGGAAATACTTGTCGACAACTGCTGACGACAATACATACGTTATAAATACTTCTAAAATTGTTTAGTTTTCCTATTCTAATACAGTAATTCACAAATAATGTTTTTTAATATTGTCTTTATTATAGGGTGAAAGAAAGCTTGTGTTTTTTAATGTTCATACGCAGGATGGTGAAAACAAAGCAAAAAAAGGTAGATGATGTAGCGAACAAATCAAGGAATGCAACAGAAGCGGCAGAGGTCGAAGCTACAAATGCGTAAGTAAACATAAATTAGCCGACTTAAATTTAATATTGTTAGGAATTTGTCTATGTTAAGTACACTCATAAATAGGTAATTGGTTATATGATACACTTGTGTATACTTGTATGACCAGGATTAGTTTTGTTGTTAGTATTTTTTTTTTGTCAGTTCACAAGTGTACTGAAGAGCAATGGAAAGAAAAAAAGTCTATAATTTTATGTGCACTGAACTAGGTACACATAAAAGTAAAATTAATTAGGATGTGTACTGAATATCTACACATGTGTACTGAAAACAATACACATGTATACTATGGTGATCATCTACTGTAATGTTATTACATAAAGTTTTTTTTGTTGGAAATTTCACAAATTGTACTGAAGAAAAATATAAAACAAAGATTTCTTTAACAGTATGCAGATTGTGTACTGAATATATAAACAAATAAGGCTATAACCTTTTTGAACAGGCGGCTTGTATTTGAAACCGAATCGGGAGTGGTTCTTTACCATTTTCAAATGAAAGACCTTCAACCAAGCCAGTGGGTGAATAGTGCGGTTATAAATTGCTTTGCATCAATGCTAAACCATGAAGAAAGTCAAAGACTAGCCGGGGAAAATGTTTTTAGTGGTGCGGATCAAGAAAGAGGATCGAAGCCCCGTTTGTGTTGCCACACAAACTGTTTTGTAAGTGATTCACTACTGAAATAAACCTATTTATTTTTTAATTGAAAACATAAATTATATGCTGATTGTTGTTTTGCGATTATTAGCTGATACGCTGAATGATAAAGCGTACAGAGATGTTGATCAGGTAGAAAAGTTGAGAAGTTCGTTATTTCTCGTTGTGGATAAGAAGACATCATTGATGAGTTTGTCAACCTATTGCGTAATAACCTTCCCCATTCTTGATCAAGGACATTTTTCATTGTTAGCTTCGATCTGGTAAGGCCCGCAGTAACGGTGATTGATAATATGTCGGCAATTGAAAGCCCGGTCCAACTCGTTAATGAGGAAAACTTTTTCAAGAAAAGTACTGCGTACAAAGTTGTAAGAATCACTATTTTGTTTTTTGTTGTTTTTGGTTGGTAACTTTATTATTGAATAACATTAATTTGGATTTTTGTGATTTTTATTATGTTTTCAGAAGGACATTTTCACCAAGTATTTGAAACTGGTGAATCATCCAAAATCTATACAGATTGAAAATGCGGTCCCGTCAAATATCGACTTTCCGGGAAGAGTGTGGGTAACATGGTTGATTGCGGTGTCTTTGTCATGAGGCACTTGGAAACATGGTTTTTGGGGTCACTGAAGGAAAATGGGAATGTGGATTACCTCTAGGTCATGTACAGAAGAAGGCAACATTGACAAAGCTACGCAAGAAATATGCGGTTAAATTGGTGACTTCGAGGGTGAACATACACCGTGACCGTGTATTGGCTGAGGCAGAGGAGTTTGAAAAAGCATTTTATTTCCGTTAGTGTACGGAAGTTGATACATTTTTTATGGAAATTTGCGTATCGTTGGGGGGAAAACCATTTGTTTTGTTAGATGTCATGTTTGATTTTAATTACGTTGCTACATATGATTGCATTCTCATTGGCGATTAGGCATTGCAGTTGTATGGACTAATGACAATTTATGATATTACCAGTGGCAATACATTTATTCTGATACGTTTGTGTATTGTCTTTAATAATGCATCTTAAAATTACCTATGTAGAAAATACATACAGGTTTTATTGTGTGTATGCTTTTATTTTTTATACAGATCAAATAGATAGAGGTTTGATTTGTGTGTATTGAACTAATACTGGTCAAAATATGTTAAAAACGGTAATTGTGTGTATGTTTTTATTTTTATACAGGACATACATACGTGTACTGTGTGTACAGTTCGCGTATACACATGTGAACTGTAAGTATGTATTGTCTCAATTTGATTGTAATTCGAATCAGTCTACTAGTAGAGTATTCTATATTATAAAGCACTTGTTAATGATTGACTAAATGATGTTTTGTTTCAAAAAGACGATCAACATACAACGTGTACTTCCAGAACTGTACATATGTGTATTTTTGTATCACTTGTTTATGAGTGACTACTGTTATGACTAAATATGTTATCTTAGTATGTTGATAATGGTACACTGGTTTACACCATCCATTCTTAAAAGTTTATGAAACACATTTGCAACAAAGATAAAAATATAGTCGGAAGAACTGTAACAAAAAATGTACCAGTCACACAAAATGAAAAATGTTGGAACAACAATCAAATTGTACAAATTACAAACTAATACCGAAATATTTTGTTATGCGTCGTATAATTTAATTCAAATCATATTGTCATCATCTTCGCTCTCGTTCGTTTGATCTTCACTTCCACTATCGGTTAGGTCATCATACTCGTTTGATTCAACATCATCTCCCTCGCCATCTTCGTCTGTAGACGAATCGTCCTTTGTGCTGTTGCCTTTTTTTAATGGGCAATTTCGTTTATCATGCGTTCTCACCCTTTTGCCGCAATAGTTGCATTTTCTTCTATGTTTCTTACATTATTTTATTGCTTTCTCTAGAGGACCAATTGGACGCTTATGCTTTCCACATCCTTTGTTTCGTATTTTCTGTGGTGTGGTACATGATACCTCTCCCGGTTCGGTATGATCAAGAATTTCCTGCTAAACGACAAACTTTTTTTTAAGTTCTGGATCCGGTTGAACTTCACTAAAAAACTTATCCTTCAACAATTGTACTTGCTCATCTAATTCCTGCAATTTATCAATCCTACCACGAACTCTATCTCGACACATTTCCATATTCTCAAGTATCCTACGCCAGATTCTTCCACTACGAATCTGATCTACAGATAATCTATTTTCAACGCTATGTACACTGGAAGGCAAAGCGTCTCTCCTCCATCTTGGGTGAATGTACCGTCCCGGAATCTTATGAACGCTATGGTGCCCAAAAACGCAGAATATATGACGGCATATATATCCGTTTCTAGTAAAACCCATGCATTCACACAAAGTTAATACGTCTTCTTTGTTGAATATGACCTGTAATATGATGATACAAGTTGTATAAGGGAAAGACAATTTACTGAACGTAAAAAACCAACCCTGAACTCATTTATAACTTCTTTCGTGTGGTCTTGGTGTGCGATCACAAAGCTGGTTATACCTTCAGATACACATCATTCAGCAATATAACAATTTTCCTTGCCGTTGATAATTTCCTTTTGCACATCATAAAAAATTCTCCGTGTGTATATGTCATTTGCATGCCGTTCAATAGGCCAAGATGTTTTGAATTCGGGATTAGTGGTGTCAGTTTTATGCGTTAATTCCCTTTGTTCGTTCCTTATCCCATCAACAGATGTGTCATAACACAACATGAACTGAACCAAGGTGTTGTGAGGACTAGAATTGGATTTGAACAAGTGGTTTGCACTCTCACACCTTGAAGTGGTCTTCATTAAAGTACACATTTGTATCTCCTGGAAATAAGCCGGTATCCAGTTCCCACGAATCGAATACATCTCGCCCAGCTAGGAATGGTCCTGTAAGCCGTATTCAGCAATAAGATTCTGCCATCTAACCTCAAATGTTTGTGGTTCAATGTAAACATTCGAAACTAGCTTGTGGAACTTCTGTTTAATTTCCGCATTCCTACTGTCGTTCCCTTTGATCTACATTTAAAAGGGAAAAGTCCCAAAAGTTAAATACAATATCATGCTTTATAAAAGATACACTTATGTACTGAAAAAAAATTTGATTGAGATTTAGTACCTTAACCGGCAGTTTTTGAATAATGTGCCACATACACAACCTGTGAATTGACTTGTCAAATACCTTTTCGACAACTTGTTTCACAGCACAGTCTTGATCAGTTAGAACCAGAAGTGGTTGTTTACCATTGTGTACCTCAAGAAATTTTTGAAGTAGCCATGTATAAGATTCGATAGTCTCATTATGAAGCAACCCTGCACCAAAAATTGTACACCTTCTATGGTGATCGACCCCAGTAAACCGGTACAAAAATCATATCGTACCTGTTTCACAAAAATGCATTTAGATCTGTGTATTAAAAGAAAAATAATCTGTTCAAAATTTGATAACCTACTCACATATTTGTATGATATGTCGCATCGAAGGCAATAACATAGCCAAAAGAATCGTAGTTTGATTTCGACACCATATCACACCAAAAAATTAATTGAAGTTCGGTATCAACAATGTGGGTGTTAAATGTGTAGTTTTCCTGGTTTTTGCTACGTTCCTTGAATTTGTCAATTATCATCTGGGCGTCCCTGTCACCGATAAAGTCTCGGATATCACGGCCACAATTTTTGTAGTCGACAACGGTTCCGTGCACATTGTGATGACCACCTTTTAGAACAGCATGTACTTTGTGAGACTTGATAGGTCCTAGGTTTGCGTTTCGGCATTTTGCTATAAACTCTTGTGTAGAAAAGTCAAGCTTCCTCCTCTTCAATGATAGATCAAGATTTTCAGGGGTAGTAAATCCATGGTTATGTTGCTCTACAAAGTCATAAATCTCGTACTCAGATGAATTTTTACACTCACGAATTTAACGCATGCCTTGCAGTCTGTGACTTTGATGTTGGACCATCTTTTTGGTGAACTTGAATTTTCTTGATCAGCCGTACCATCTTTACGTTTTGGTTTGTTAGCTCTTGAACATAATACGTATCGCCTATTGGTAACAATTTTGTCACCTATTTTTTCCTTTTGCGATGTACCAAGACGGGTCCCAAAACCGGCCAGTTGAGCATACTCTTCATACTTGCTTATAGCTTCTTCAATCGTACTAAATCTAGCTTTAATAAATGGTTTGAATACGGAGGGACGATTGGTGTCCAGTACCTAGTACCATTAGGGGTTTCGTATACATTGCTGGCAACTGATTCTGCAAATGGTTAAGACACAAAAGATTTAAAACAGTTTATGCTAAAAAAATAATATTACAACTTTTAATACTGTTAATTAGGTAAGGATTCAGACATTTTTAAACAAGGTCACACACGTATTTTCCCCTACTCATTCCTGTTTCTGAAATTTATACACATGTGTATTGTGATACAAATATAAGAGGGTGCAGAAGTGTACTTAACTCTGACATGTCAACGAATACATTAGAATACAAAATACATATGTGCACTGTTCTTTAAACAGCTACACGATTGGTGACTGTGAGATACAAAAACACAGAGGTGTCATAACAGTACACATCTGTAATGTTCAGGGAAATAATTGACAATCATAGAAAATAAAACAATCATATACACTACACAGAAGAAAACACCATATATGCAGATGATTAATGTCTGGCATACACACATCGCAGATTACCAACAAGTGGTTTCATATGTGTACCTGTTCGGAATGATCTAAATACAACATTCAATTAAAAACACAAACGCAGAACCAGAATAAACTCATATGTTAAAATCTGTAGCGAAAAAAAACTGACCGATCGAAGAACTGAACAATAAAACAATAATATAACATGTCTACCGCAACAATTAAACAATATTATAACGTGTCTACCAGACAAAATTGTCGAAAATTCCACAGACACCTACGCACCTGGTCGATCCAATGTAGTAACATAAACATTACCGCCATTATCAACGTTGACTTCATCATCGTTAACCATATTCTCGTTCGTATTTGTTGTGTGCACATCCATATTTCAGAAACAATAAGAACACAAAATGAGTTCACAACTTTGCGGCTTAAAATACCCAGTTCAAACAACTTGTCAACAAAATTCAGTGAATTAGCAAAAGTTTTCGAAATATGTATATATAAAGCATATGAACGATAGGTGTAATAATAATGAGTTTAACAAACTTTTAGAACAATTTGGAAGATATCTGTCAAATCTCAAACTTATTTGATTGAATTCTATGAAACGGAATAACATATACAGAAGATCGAATCAAAATAGTTGTTTTGATTTGATTATATATAAATTTCGAATCACGTACTGTTAGAACAGAAAATTGAAACGAACTGGATCATCTACAAAATTTCAGAAAATTTGATACGTAACTGATCGATTGTTATAAATATGGTAGTTTATGTTTTTTATTTGATCCAGTATAAAAATTAGGAAAGATTGTAACTACCTAGAATAAATTATGTTTAAAATAAATTGAAAATAAAATTAATAATGTTTAATTACCATCATGTCCTTGGGAACTAAAAAATAGATCAACGGTTTGGATGAGTTCACACAGTTCATTCTTAGAAATTTGTTCACAAATGATCCTAATCCTCTATATATATATATATATATATAATATATATATATATATAACATATAAGTTATCGATTTGATGTATAAAGTTGTGTTTTAGCATACAATAAATTATACTTTACTCCATGCAATACAAAAGAATACTGTTCTGATGATCCACGCATAAGTTTGTTATTTCACATCTTACTAAATTTGTATTCAAACTGACAAAGGAACGCAACATAAAACATGAGTCATTCATGACTACCAAAACATAGCAACAAGACACCAAAGAATTTATACAACCTAACTTATATTGGCACCCAAACATAGCTAACAAAAGATGGCTGAAGGTGTGTAGAGAAACGATGGTCATTCATAGTAGTGGAATGTAACAATGTTTTCAAAACCGGTTGAACAAGTTAAACTTGATGCCGCAAGCTTGGTCGACACGAATCATACAAGTAAACTGAGGGAACGGCAAAGAAATTGTAGCGTCAGTAAATTTGGTGATACCGGTTTAAACTGGCATACCAGTATCGAGCCAAAGGTTAAAGCTTGGACTTTTAATCTTTTTATGCGTCAAAACAAATGTGACAATTTACTTTCTTGGTAAAATATAGCGCCCAAAAAAGTACAAGTAGTGAATTTTTGGATTATTTTTTAATATGATTAACTTTTGGAATATTTTTATTATGAAATGATATAGTTTTTAATTATTCTTTGAGTTGAAATTGTATATTATCGATATACAGGGTTAATTAGTCAACCTAGTTGAACCCCTTGATACAATACGGTTCAACCAGTTAAATTATTTCTAAGTCTAACCTGGTATGAGTTAAAAACCGATTTTTAAAAATTGCAATGTAGTGACAAGCAAGATAGGGTTTGGAATAATGAGCAAATGAATTTAGAATGCGAACCATTGTTCGCAACTCCAATGTAAGAGGATAAATAGTTGAATAATATGTAACATTTAAACACAACTATAAATATAATAAAGTAAATTAATTTAAAATATATGACAATTATTGAGACTGTCTATAATTATATTTTCTCACCTAAAACATAAACCTTTTAATTTTATAGTTAATTTTAAATTCAATTATCTCAGTTCAGTTGTTACGAGCTTGGATAATGAATATGATGGCTTCATATTTTTTTTTAAATAATCAGTTGTTGGGTATTATCTTTTATGGTTTATCACCTTGGTAGAAAAAATATTAAATAATACTGTCATTTTAATATTTTGACGGTTCACAAGAAAAAAACTCAAACATCTCATTTATTTATTACGGGGATTTTACTTATTGTCTATTAGTTTATTTTAAGAAATTGTATATATAATTAGGTTCTTAATCTGTTTTGTCATATTATTATTATTATTAAATTAAATATATAACTTGGTTGTTCGTACTTATGTCCTTAATTTGTTTGTCATATTATATTTTTTTTAAATTCTCACTAGACAATAATGTCTAAACACCAATTCAGAAGAAAACTTAATAAATCTGAGAAAAATCTTTTGTGGGAATCGAACACAGGATCTAATGGTTCATAAGCCTTATCTCGCCCCTAATATACCATTAGACTATAATGTTATATATAACTTGATTGTTATTCCTGTTCGTGTATTTTTGAAAAACTAAGGTTTAAATTCAAAATTTTGATAAATCACAGGAACCATCCATGTACTTTACTTAGCATAATATTTTCACAATTTGTTAGTATTTAATCTTATATATATATATATATTACAATAAAACAAAATGTTGCAAAAATCAAGCTAAAGATCTAATAATTATGTGAATATTTTTTGGATTTAAATTATTTTCGGTAATGTGAAAATTATAATTATAACTTTTTATTTCTTATTAATTGTAATGTAATACGTAACTAAAATAATAAGTATTGTATAATATATTTATTTTTTTATTATTTTCAATGACAATTTAATTATTGTTTTTTAGATGAATTTTATAATACTAATATGTATCATCTTTATATTAACTTATGGGTCTACATATTCACCCACCCACTTGCCTATTTAGACACCTTTTAGACGGGTCGTCTAGATCTAGACGGGGCGTCTAGGGTTTGTTTTTTTCCGACCACATTCCTGCACCGTACAACGTCAAATCATTCACATCAGACGGGGCGTCTAGCAATAGACGGAGTAGAAGACGACCAGGCTCAGACGGGGCGTCTAGGGCTAGACGAGCCGTCTTGAAGGTTGTGCTCTGCATGCATGTCAGTCAAGTTGGAAAGTGATACGCGCCGTCAAGGCCTAGACGGGGCGTATATAACCTTCTTAAATAGAGTCATGCAGAGCATTTGTGTCGCAGAAATTTTTCGATCCGTCGTCGGAATTCTCTCCGACTTCTTCTTTGGCTTATATTACTTCATCTGATATCACTCAATGCATGTCGGTGAAGTAGTAAAGTGATACGCCCCGCCTAGGGTTAGACGGGTCGTCTATTTCTTTGTTAAATAAACCCATTGTCACACCCCGACCCGCAGCGGAAAAAGTGATCGTGGCATGATTGGGTTATCATCAAAAGCTCATGACATTTATTATGCGTTTCATATTCATTAAATACAATTTAATGGAAATTTACAATAATTGTTACAACATATTCTAACTATTAATCTAAGCTTCTTTGTTCTCTTCTAAGGCATTTCCTAGGTTTTCTTTGCTTCGACCTGTTCACCTGTATCATGTGTAAAAAGGTTTTGGATCAACATAAAGTTGGCGAGTGAATCCTATGGAAAACATTTGAACAAGTTTATTGGAATTGATTATGAAATATGTGCACAACCAAACATGAGTAAAAATAGCTGTAAACTTATTCAACAATCATAAGATATTAAATAAAACACACATGAACAATAATGGAACATTTAGAGGCACGCGATGCTCAACTCGTCTCTCACGAGGAACTGAGGGGCCTAATGAATGAATTGCATAAACATGATAATATGAATGACACAACTACAAACAATATAAACTCAATGATACACACATGAACAATAATGAATTTGATTTGAGGCACGCGTTGTTCAACTCGTCTCCCACGAGGAACTGATGGGCTTAATGAATGAGTTTCATATAATTTGACAAAAGGGAATAAGTAATCACAACAATATAAAGAATCTAAGTTTAGATCATGATGTGGTATGGCACAAGTTTAAATAAACAAGTTAATTATTTTTATAACACATGACACACCCCAAAACGTGTAATTTAAAAAGGGGAGTTGTAAGATTCACTCACAGTGGGTGCGTTCGGTTGATGATGTTGAATGCACGCGAAGTGGTTTTAACCACGAATGAGACTAACCTAGATAAATCGCATTATGGTTTGGTAAGTAAACGGATTTTATTAATCTAATTTAGTAGAATTGTTGGGTGTATTTTTGTGAGTTTAAGGCTATTTTCTAACCTTGAAAATGTTATTTTTAAGTATTTTTAATTGATTTTTAATTAAAATAATTAAATAAAAATAATAAAAAAAATTTGACTTTTTCTGACCGTTGACCTTTGACTTGACCGTTGACCGGTTCGAATCGTGTATATAAGTGCGCTGGGTGAGGCTCGAACCCGAGACCTCCCGTACGCGTGCACGCAGCTCTACCAACTGAGCTACGTGTCTAACCCGTCATATATCTGTTTTTAATTATATTTATATATTAACTAGTTTAAACAGAAAATCCTTTTATTTTAAAAACACTTTAATTGAATTAGACGGTGCGCTCCACAGGTCTCGAACCCGGGACCTGTGGCTTAAACTAACACACAGTCCACCGCTGGACTGTGTGTTTAACATGTTAACTTTACTGATTTTTATTATACTTAAACACAAGTTAGTTATTTCCTTTTCTGTCTTATTTTAAAAAAATAGATAATTGTCCGAGTCGGTGCAGTAGCCCGGACTCGAACCCGTGACCTGTGATATAAACATACACACAGTCCACCACTGGACTGTGTGTCTAACTTGGTTATTATTCCGGTTATTAATATACTTAACATATATCAGTATGACTCCGGTTCGGTTAATCAAAAAAATCATTTTTATTAAGGCCGCGTGTGTGGAACAGGATTCGAACTCGAGACGTTAGTGTTTATTGTGCACACAGTCCACCGCTGGACTGTGTGTCTAACCCGAGTAATATCTTGATTTTAATTATACTTATACGTTTTCCGCACTTCATCTTCTTCGTCTGATTTTTACCAGAGTCGGAAAATCCGACTGGTTCGATGTGTTAAATCATGTTCTTTAGCGTTTTATGATTAATCAAAGGTGAGATATAAATAAAAAGAAAGGAAATTAGGCGTGAGGTATACCGACTATCTTCCTCTGTTTTCCGGCAGAACTCCGGCGACAGCAATAGGCTCCGGCGTCAGGTGTCTTGCAGTAGCGAGTCTCCAGAAAGTTTGAAAAAGGTATGGGTGACTTCGGTATAAGTTCAAATGGTTTAGTAAGGCTCAGAAATGAGGAAACCGGTTTTTCCGGAGATGAGCAGAGATATTCCGGCGAGTGGAATTACGTCCGGTAAAGGTGTGGTTTTGAGCAAAAAAGTTTGCGGTGGGTTGTGGGTGAATTTATAGGGAGAAACCGAGATGTATTTGGCCTGATTTCCAACTGGATTCATTGGTTTGAATTTCTCCGGTGGTTATGACTTTGGTCGCGGACTCAAACATCGGTTATAACCGATATGGCGTTTATGATTTACGTTATAACTGAAAGAAACGTTAAGTTTCGCGAGATTGCCGGGATTTCCGACGACTGAATTTTTGGGCGCCGGTTTTGAATTCGTAACGTCATGATATCAATTAAATGATTCTAATATTTAACAAATAACATCAGTGGCGCAGTGGTTCAAGTGTTATGTGTTAAGTCTGTTTGTTGACCGGTACTGACCCGGGTTCGAAACCCGGCAGAACCAATGTATTTTTATTTTGCGTTTTTTAACAGTTTTTCAAAAACTAATTATATATTCCCGTATAATAATTGATTATGTAACATTTAAAATTATTTTGGGCATTTAATTCGCAACGAAAATTTTAACTGACTGTTCGGTTGATAAACGGAGCGGGTTTGGTAAATCCGTTTTTGACGGATGTTACAGTATCCCCTGCTTTTTAGAAATTTCGTCCCAAAATTTAAATAGTGATAGTTTTGACTAAAGAATGATGGTGTTTAGTTTGTCAGTTACTTGCTTAGAAAAAAGTAAGGGTTTAAGTTTTTGTTTGAGGCGGTAACGTTCCTGGTAAGGGTTAAGTATCCTATTACAGGAATCGCTTTTTGTTGCCTACTGTATAAGTATTGATAAGCAGGAATGATTCGCTAAAAATGATATCATGCATAAGAGTTTAGATACGTTTGGAAAAGTATGGTTATATCCTAAGGCAAAACTTCTAACACTACAACCTACATGGAAACATAAATAAAACACAACAGCTGATATTTGAACATAATTAAACACAACAGCTAATATTTGAACATAAATAAACACAACAGCTAATATTTGAACAAAAATAAACACAACAGCAATTATTTGAATCCACATTCTGATAGCATATATGTTTGAATGGTGGAAGTTCCTCTCTCGTTTGTTATGATGGAGAGGTTAGTTTATGTAGAAATGGAACACAATTCCAATTTCTCTAAATAGCAAGATGATATAAATGTAACACAAATTTCAACCAAGGCAATACCAAATCTTACATGGAACTTCTCATAACCGCCTGATAATGCCTCTGATCCTTTGGCAAGAATACTTATATATAGGAAGTACCAGCGGCGTATCCACCATATTCTTGCCAAATTTTCATTGGTTTTATCCACAAGTTATGATTAGTTACCAAGAAACTAATAAATCCTACATAGAACTTCTCATAACCGTCTGACAATGCCTCTGATCCTTTGACAAGAATACTTATATATAGGAAGTACCAACGGCGTATCCACCATATTCTTGTCAAATTTTCATTGGTTTTATCAGTGAATTATGATTAGTCCTATAACTCTACAACCAATACAGCAAACATAAAATACTGAAATGAAATATATCTGTGCGATCAAGGCTCAATCAAACGGAGCCGATCGTATTGCATGTACTGAAAATGAAATATCTGTGCGCTCAAGGCTCAATCAAACGGAGCCGAACGTATTGAATGTACTGAAAATGAAATTGTCTGTGTGCTCAAGGCTCAATCAAACGGAGCCGAGCGTATTGCATGTACTGAAAATGAATAACTTAATCACACAAACAGCCTATGCATGGAACCTCTCATAACCGCCTGGTAATGCCTCCGATCATTTGACAAGAATACTTATATATAGGAAGTACCAGCGGCGTATCCACCATATTCTTGTCAAATTCTCATTGACTTTATCCGCAAGTTATGATTAGTTCTATGCGACTCTACAACAAACACAACAACCACAAGATACTGATAATGAAATTGTCTGTGCGCTCAAGGCTCAATCAAACGGAGCCGAACGTATTGTATGTACTGAAAATGAAATTGTATGTGCGCTCAAGGCTCAATCAAACGGAGCCGAACGTATTGCATGTACTGAAAATGAACAACTTAATCTAAACAACAATCACACAAACAGCCTATGCATGGAACCTCTCATAACCGCCTGATAATGCCTCCGATCATTTGACAAGAATACTTATATATAGGAAGTACCAGCGGCGTATCCACCATATTCTTGTCAAATTCTCATTGACTTTATCCGCAAGTTATGATTAGTTCTATGCGACTCTACTACAAACACCACAACCACAAGATACTGATAATAAAATTGTCTGTGCGCTCAAGGCTCAATCAAACGGAGCCGAGCGTATTGCATGTACTAAAAATGTAAAATGAACTGTGCGCTCAAGGCTCAATCAAACAGAGCCGAGCGTATTGCATGTAATGAAAATGTAAAATGAACTGATCGATCAAGGCTCAATCAAACGGAGCCGATCGTATTGCATGTATTGAAATGTAAAATGAAATGACCGATCAAGGCTCAATCAAACGGAGCCGATCGTGCGGGCACGCCACAGATCAACCGCATAATAAAATGGGGATCAAGCTCAACCTCATGGATGGGGAGCTGCGGCCTCGGCAAATGCATATACTGAAAACAATAAATAATAATTACTCTAACAGTCTACACATGGAACCTCTCATAACCGCCAGATAATGCTTCTGATCCTTTTACAAGAATACTTATATAAGGAAGTACCAGCGGCGTATCCACCGTATTCTCGTCAAAGTTTCATTGGCTTTATCCTTAAGTTATGTTTGGTTCTATGTGATAAAGAAAAACATAAAACTAAACGATAGGAGTTGAATCTGGATCTTCGGCGAAGAGGACTAGTTGGGTATCTTTGTTTGGGCCGTCATTATCTTCGACAGGATTGGCGTTGATGTTGAAGACTCTTCCTCTTGCTGGCGGCCTAGTGGTTGGGTTTCCTTGATTTACTTGGTTAACTGGGTTTGATTGGGCTTGAGTGTTGATGACGTTAACCAATTGAGGGCATGTGTTTCTAAAGTGGGTAGGGTCGCCATAATTGAAACAAGCTCGAGCATATGGGAACACGGGGTATTGGGGTTGTTGATAGGTTTGGGCCATGTTTTGAGTAGGGGAAAAGGTTTGGTTTTGAAAGGTGCGGCAAACCTTGCTCAAATGACCATAGCGTCCACAAGTTGCACATAGACGACAAGGTAGGGTATGGGGATGGTGATAAAAACAGTGGTTGCATCGAGGGTGAGGTCCAAGATATGGTTTCTTATTTGGGTAAGTTGAGTTGGGTGCCACTTGGGTGATTGGGATAGCTTGGATGGGTATGGCGTGTGAAATAGGTTGGTTTCGTTGGGTAGCAGCGAAAAGTTGTCCGTCTCTTCATCTCTTAGGATTGGGTTGAGAAGGGGATTCGGTTTGGGTGTAGTCGGAGGTTTATGTCGTTTCTTTATCCTTCTTCTTCTCCTCCTTGAAGTCGTTGTTTCGGATTCGGTTCTCGGTGAGCTCTGTTGCTAGCTCCATTGCTGCTTCCAAAGTTGCAGGCTTGGTACTTATTATAGGGTCTTGAATCTTTGACAGAAAACCACGAATGTAATGCTCGATCAAACGGTAGAGGGGAGTCAACATGTTGGGAACCATTTGATGTAACTCGAGGAATCTTTTATTGTAGGTGGTGTGGTCTCCTTCCTTTTGCTTCAACGAATAAAATTCATCTTCTAATTTCTTGATTTCACTCCTTGGGCAAAATCGTCTGGTCATGATTTCCTTCAATTCGTTCCAAGTTAAGGTCATAGCATCGTCGACGCCTCGTTTGGCCTTCTCTGTATTCTACCAAGTAAGTGCTATCCCATATAATCGACCGGTAGCATATCGCACTTTGCGATTGTCAGGGCAATCGCAATTTGGAAAAGTGTTCTCTATTTCTTCAAACCAATGGAGGAGAGCGGTGACGCCTTCAGTCCCTTTGTACTTTGGAGGGTCGCATGATTTGAAATGCTTGTAGGTGCATTTGGCGGTATTTGAGGGAGAGTTGATAATGTTTTGGTTTGCTTGATTGACAGGATTAGCGGTAAGTGCTTGTTGTACTTGGATTACAATGTTGGGTATTACGGCAGCCATATGTTGAACGATTTGGGATCATGGGTCGCATTAGGAATGAACATTCATAAAATAATTATAGAAATATAAATCTACTACATCCATAGGATGTCTTGGGCTTTGCTCGCCGTTAGGCCCTACATGCCGCCATACTTTACCTGTGTAATCATGTGGGCCCCCATGAATACCGGTTTTTCATATGGTTCGCACGGGTTTGCCAGGTTGCGTACACAAAAACCCGGAGAAAATCGAGAAATATGTATACAACGTGTGATATTCGGAATGTGTCCAGGTGTAGACACGGTGACACCTCAAAGTAGGTTAGTTCGAACGACGTTTGGTGTGGCATGCTTTGGCCTAATAGGTCCTTCGTACTCTCATCGTTGGTCCCCAGGTAGGCAAACTGGTCCGTTATATTGGATTTATACGAATGCCAGCCTAGACAGGACGTTCCGACTACCGGTACTTGTACCCTTCCAGTTACTACATGCCCGTCGCAGAACTTACTTTGATGAGATTTGAAAATTGCAACAAAATCTTTGGATAATGAGAGTATGAAAATAAATTGAATACATGAACATCGATATATGTATAATGAATATGTATAGAAGCATGTATGTTTGACTGTAAATGTAAACAAATATGAAACAAATAAATATCACAAGTTTGTATGTAACCACCTAATCAATTAAAATTTAGGCAGACTATAGTATAGGCTCTAAGGGTCTAATAACCTATCCTATATCCCTATAGTCATGGCTCTGATACCAATCTGTCACACCCCGACCCGCAGCGGAAAAAGTGACCGGGGCATGATTGGGTTATCATCAAAGCTTATGACATTTATTATGCGTTTCATATTCATTAAATACAATTTAATGGAAATTTACAATAATTGTTACAACATATTCTAACTATCAATCTAAGCTTCTTTGTTCTCTTCTAAGGCATTTCCTAGGTTTTCTTTGCTTCGACCTGTTCACCTGTATCATGTGTAAAAAGGTTTTGGATCAACATAAAGTTGGCGAGTGAATCCTATGGAAAACATTTGAACAAGTTTATTTGAATTGATTATGAAATATGTGCACAACCAAACATGAGTAAAAATAGATGTAAACTTATTCAACAATCATAAGATATTAAATAAAACACACATGAACAATAATGGAACATTTAGAGGCACGCGATGCTCAACCCGTCTCTCACGAGGAACTGAGGGGCCTAATGAATGAATTGCATAAACATGATAATATGAATGACACAACTACAAACAATATAAACTCAATGATACACACATGAACAATAATGAATTTGATTTGAGGCACGCGTTGTTCAACTCGTCTCCCACGAGGAACTGATGGGCTTAATGAATGAGTTTCATATAATTTTACAAAAGGGAATAAGTAATCACAACAATATAAACAATCTAAGTTTAGATCATGATGTGGTATGGCACAAGTTTAAATAAACAAGTTAATTATTTTTATAACACATGACACACCCCAAAACGTGTAATTTAAAAAGGGGGAGTTGTAAGATTCACTCACAGTGGGTGCGTTCGGTTGATGATGTTGAATGCACGCGAAGTGGTTTTAACCACGAGTGAGACTAACCTAGATAAATCGCATTATGGTTTGGTAAGTAAACGGATTTTATTAATCTAATTTAGTAGAATTGTTGGGTGTATTTTTGTGAGTTTAAGGCTATTTTCTAACCTTGAAAATGTTATTTTTAAGTATTTTAATTGATTTTTAATTAAAATAATTAAATAAAAATAATAAAAAAAATTTGACTTTTTCTGACCGTTGACCGTTGACTTGACCGTTGACCGGTTCGAATCGTGTATATAAGTGCGCTGGGTGAGGCTCGAACCCGAGACCTCCCGTACGCGTGCACGCAGCTCTACCAACTGAGCTACGTGTCTAACCCGTCATATATCTGTTTTTAATTATATTTATATATTAACTAGTTTAAACAGAAAATCCTTTTATTTTAAAAACACTTTAATTGAATTAGACGGTGCGCTCCACAGGTCTCGAACCCGGGACCTGTGGCTTAAACTAACACACAGTCCACCGCTGGACTGTGTGTTTAACATGTTAACTTTACTGATTTTTATTATACTTAAACACAAGTTAGTTATTTCCTTTTCTGTCTTATTTTATAAAAATAGATAATTGTCCGAGTCGGTGCAGTAGCCCGGACTAGAACTCGTGACCTGTGATATAAACATACACACAGTCCACCACTGGACTGTGTGTCTAACTTGGTTATTATTCCGGTTATTAATATACTTAACATATATCAGTATGACTCCGGTTCGGTTAATAAAAAAAATCATTTCTATTAAGGCCGCGTGTGTGGAACAGGATTCGAACTCGAGACGTTAGTGTTTATTGTGCACACAGTCCACCGCTGGACTGTGTGTCTAACCCGAGTAATATCTTGATTTTAATTATACTTATACGTTTTCCGCACTTCATCTTCTTTGTCTGATTTTTACCAGAGTCGGAAAATCCGACTGGTTCGATGTGTTAAATCATGTTCTTTAGCGTTTAATGATTAATCAAAGGTGAGATATAAATAAAAAGAAAGGAAATTAGGCGTGAGGTATACCGACTATCTTCCTCTGTTTTCCGGCAGAACTCCGGTGACAGCAATAGGCTCCGGCGTCAGGTGTCTTGCAGTAGCGAGTCTCCAGAAAGTTTGAAAAAGGTATGGGTGACTTCGGTATAAGTTCAAATGGTTTAGTAAGGCTCAGAAATGAGGAAACCGGTTTTCCGGCGATGAGCAGAGATATTCCGGTGAGTGGAATTACGTCCGGTAAAGGTGTGGTTTTGAGCGAAAAAGTTTGCGGTGGGTTGTGGGTGAATTTATAGGGAGAAATCGAGATGTATTTGGCCTGATTTCCAACTGGATTCATTGGTTTGAATTTCTCCGGCGGTTATGACTTTGGTCGCGGACTCAAACATCGGTTATAACCGATATGGCGTTTATGATTTACGTTATAACTGAAAGAAACGTTAAGTTTCGCGAGATTGCCGGGATTTCCAACGACTGAATTTTTGGGCGCCGGTTTTGAATTCGTAACGTCATGATATCAATTAAATGATTCTAATATTTAACAAATAACATCAGTGGCGCAGTGGTTCAAGTGTTATGTGTTAAGTCTGTTTGTTGACCGGTACTGACCCGGGTTCGAAACCCGGCAGAACCAATGTATTTTTATTTTGCGTTTTTTAACAGTTTTTCAAAAACTAATTATATATTCCCGTATAATAATTGATTATGTATCGTTTAAAATTATTTTGGGCATTTAATTCGCAACGAAAATTTTAACTGACTGTTCGGTTGATAAACGGAGCGGGTTTGGTAAATCCGTTTTTGACGGATGTTACACCCATGCAGAGCATTTGATGTCGCATAAAACTTTCAATTCGTCGTCGTAGTTCTGTTTGTCGAGAACTTTGGCTTGTATTACTTCATCTGATATCATCCAAAGGTGGTGAAATGTCATTAAACTGGGACGGGCCATGGGTGCTTAAAGTCAATACGGTAAGAGTTATTAGGTTAAACTAGTTGTTGTTTTAATTATTTACTAACGGTGATATTGTTGTTAGGGGGAGAGCGGTGTTCCCAATTCTAACGACCAAGCGGAGGTTGTGTCTAATGTACAAGACATTATTCGTGATGGTGGAGGATATGGTGGTGAGGCACCCCCATACGCAGGCAATCCGTATCTCGCGGAGATGGTTTGAGAAGCGCCTGAGGTTTCATAGTGAGTTAAAAACATATTTACCCGATAGAGATCAGCCTTATGTATTTTGGAAAAAAGTATTGGAGGATGGTTTCCAACATGCAAATTTGTATCTCAATCGACTACACGTCAAAGAGTGTCTTGTGCTGAATCGAAGGCTGTAACCGAAGGGAAAGTCGAGGAGTAAATGCAGGTAAATGAGAAACACTGTCGTTTTTTAAATATTTATGGTTTTTATTTGCGTAATAGAGTGTGTTGTGGTTTAACATAGTGATATGTTGTTGAACTTATTTCAGGTGTTTCTACAGCACCTAACGAGTCTCAGTCATCATCTGATGATCAGTCTTGGTCAACCACGGTCAACAAAGCAAGAACAATGGCTCGATCATTTTTATGTTTAATACGATTTATTTGTATAAATAATACAAAGATTTTTTAATACAATAAAAAAACTTTTGGTATAAATAATGGATTTTATCTACTTAATTTGAACTTTGATATAAACCGACATTCCTTCAGTACACCCATGGCATAACAATTAAACCATACAAAGCTTTGTATCTAAAAACAACAAACTCTGGGTATTGACAAACAGACGGTAATTATACTCTCCGAGCTCTCACATCTAACCGTCGGCACCGGCAGATGATGAAATGTCAATACTGCCCGTGGCGACGGTTGGACGTGAGAGCTCGGAACTATGATTACCGGTTGTTTGTCAACACCCGAGTTTGTTAGTTTTTAGATACAAAGCCCATCTAAAAACCAACAAACTACGGGTATTGACAAACAACAGCAATTATACTCTCCGAGCTCTCACGTCCAACCGTCGGCACCGGCAGACGATGAAATGTAGATACTACCGGTGGCGACGGTGGGACGTGAGAGCTCGGAGAGTATAATTGTTGGTCAATACCCGGAGTTTGTTGGTTTTTAGATAGGCTTTGTACGGTTTAAAAAAAACCATACAAAGCCCATCTAAAAACCAAGAAATACAAAGCATGTCTAAAAACCAACAAACTCTGGGTATTGACAAACAACAACAATTATACTCTCCGAGCTCTCACGTCCCACCGCTGGCACCGCAGATGACGAACTGTCGGTACTGCCGGTAGCGACGGTGGGACGTGCGAGCTCGGAGAGTATAATTGCCGTCTGTTTGTCAATACCCGGAGTTTGTTGCTTTTTAGATAGGCTTTGTATGGTTTATTTGCGGTGCCTTTGGTGTACCGGTAGAATGTCGGCTTATATCAAAGTTCAAATTATGTAAATAAAATACTATTAGTTATACCAAAAAAAATTTAAATGTATATATACGGGTCGTCTAGACCTAGATGCCCCGTCTTGGTCTAGCAATAAGACTATTCTACCCCGGTTTGTTGGCCGTCTAGGCTAAGCTCAGGGGCATAATGGTCAAATTATCAGGGTCTAGACGGGTCGTCTAGACCTAGACGCTACGTATAGTGTAGGCGGGCTCTTTATGCCTAAAAAATTTTGAATTATAAATTGAAAATGTAAATTACCATTTTACCCCTGAACTGCCGCACGTCTAGGCCTAATTCAGGGGCAAAATGGTAATTAACCATGCTGAGCTATAAAACACTCAGTTGGTTAATTACCATTTTGCCCCTGAATTAGACCTAGACGAGCGCAGTTCGTGGGTAAAATGGTAATTAACCGTTTATTCCATACGGGTCGTCTAGGCCTAGACGACTCGTCTAGACCTCGTATATGTCTTAATGCCTAGACGATCAGAGACAGACGACACAAGCACACTCAACCCCACACACACATACGTATCCTGCCGTATTCTGAGCTGTATTTTTGCGAAATCAAGCTTCTCCGGTGAATATTTTCAACTATACTTCAATAAACTTTAATGTGTTATGTATTTAGAATGTACGTTGTTTATGAATTTGAAAGATTTTGGGGTTTATGCGTTGTTATGGTGATGTATTTGGGATTTCTGATGAACAAGACGGGGTGTCTAGACCTAGACGACCCCGGTAGACGACCTTGAAAATTATTTTTTTTCTTTTATAATTTATTGTTTTATTCGTGTTAAATTGTATTATACAATCGCAGATTAGTTATGGACGATATTGAAGATCCGATACACGGGGACCCACATCCGCATGGTCCGCGACGGGCCCCGACAGCGCCGGTGGATCCGCTCCACGGCCACCCATACATTGAGTTCCCGCCCGACACCGAGGCCGCCCGATTTTGCGGCAAGCTACGCCTGATGCAGGTCAGATCGCACTCGGCGGTTGACTGGGACGCGATTGAGGCGATTGGGGTGACGCCCAGACTTCGATTCTTCATTCCCGTTGATTACCCGTGGCACCGATTGTTTGACCTGGCCGGCACGCCGACTTACAGGGAGCTGCTCGTCGAGTTTCTGTCCACCTTCACATTCCACCCTCCACGGGTCGACCAGCCGCCTCCCGAGCCACATCGTCCTCCCCTTCCGCCGGAGGTTTCATTTAGGCTGGTCGGTGTGTGGCGTTCGATGACACTTGCAGAGTTTGCCGTTCATAGCGGCATATACCTACAGGAGGAGATTGCGGTGGTGGATAGAGCCACTCTTTTGGGCTTTTGTGAGGTGGTCGCAGGCCCTGACAACTTGGGAGCATGTCAGGGCGAAGGGGAGGATTTCTCACGTTGCCGACCCGCTGTACAGGTACGTACGTTTATTATGTTAATTGTTTGATTATTGTTGCTATGAATTAATGTCCGTTTTTCGCTAACATAATGTGCAGGTATCTACATCGGATGCTCGCTACGTCTATTACCACTCGCGGACAAAGCCGTGAGTGGTGTACGAGCACCGACTTGTTTTTTTTTCTATAGCCTTTTGTACAGGAGGCGTGCGCACTTGCGCACGGTCTCGCCTAGTACTTCGACTCCGCCCACCACCGGCAGGAGCGCGGCTTTTTGTACGGCGGGGCGTACATCACCGTCATTGCCCGGTCGTTGGGTGTTGTGCCGGAGTTGGACCCGCACTTGCAGCCGGCCATACCGTCCACGCGGATGCGTTTTCTGACCTTGCGGAGGATGAGGCTGGTGAAGAGGTTCGGCGTGCTAGACGAGCGGTTTAAAACCCGCGAAGGTGAGCCATGGATTCCGGAGCCGCTGCCCGATCACTTCGCTCCAGTCCATCCGCCGGCATATGAGGCAGCGGTAGTCCAGGACCCTCCGGTTGATGTTGACGGGCCGGCACCGGCACCGCCATCACCACCTCACGGGGCGCCCCAGTTTCCGCAGCACGTCCTTCCAGGTCATGCCCCGGGGGTTGCGGCATACCCGCGCTTATGAGCCGAAGTCGACATGGTTATGGATCTCATTGGCTGGCTGGTTCGAGAGGCACAGGATAGACGAGAGAGAGAGGGGTTACCTGCCATACCGCTCCCACCACCTCAAGCACCACATCAGCAGCAGCAGCCGCAGCAGTCAGATCCCGATCCCGACTCCGAGGCTGACTTGTATGCATATACATTTTGTATTTACTTTTCAGCGGTACAGATAAATATTGTTATGGTTGTACAAATTTATGTTATATATGTTATATTTAACGTTGTTTTCAGTTATTCGATTACTTAATGATTGTTTGTGTTAAATCAACATTGAAATGTAATTCGGAAACAACATACACTTGTTACATTCATCTTAAAATGTTGAAAACAGTATTAAATTTTAGTATTATATTTTTTTTTGAAAAATATAATGTAAAAATAATTAAATATATAAACGATTGAAAAACATAACTAACTTTTTATACAACAAACAAAACTTTTTAAAAACCTAAAATTACACCTAAAAAAATATCAACCTCCAACAACAACCAATTTACCCCATCAAAACACTATTTTTTCAAACTCCAACAACAATCAGTCTCCCCACCAAAACACCTCTTTTCCAACAAAAAAAACACAACATCCTAGACGGGCCGTCTCGTCTAGGTCCAGACGGCCCGTCTAAACACTAAAATTTATGGGCCCTGCCAGATACTTGCTGACTCCTCAAAATCAGTGCTAGACGGGGCGTCTAGACGCCCGTCTAGGGCCCATGAGTGTCCAAATAGGTATCAGGGGTATGTGAATAGATTGAGCCTAACTCATTTATGTCAATTTGGTATATAAATATCTCTGTGGTTTGCATTTATAAGAAATATTTGTTATATAGTTTAAATTGTTCCACCCCTGTAACACACGAGAAACTAACCTAGTAGTTATATAGAAAAATTAAGATAACATTAGCATAAACACAAGTTTTTTTTATTTTTTTTTAATGTGATGATCGTGTGGATTTCCATCTACACTATTCACTATTGGCTCATTTACATTTTTTTAAAGAATAAAAAACCTTACATTATTATATTTTATAATTTATAAATATGAATAAGTAAGTTTAAAACGGGAATTTAGTTTGAGTATTTTTTGTAATGAATAATGGTACACAATTTCTAATCACTATTAAATTACATTAATTTATCATCATCTTGTTTGGGATTAAAATCAATGTTTCTCATTAAAACACTTATAGATAAAAGTTTCTATCAAATAAGCTAGCTTCACATTAGGTTATTTTGAATTATTTAGACGAACATTTATAAGGCTATTAATTAACTTCTTATTGTGAGAGCAACCTTTTTACTTTAAATACCACCTAATTAATTTGTACTAGTAAAGATTTGAACTCAAAACTATAATTGTGAGAGGCAATTAGTATACCACTAGGTAGGGATGTTCGGGTTTCTTAATCAAGTTTTGGACTATTCGGGTTTTTTTTGTTACAATAATCTTACCCGTAACAGACCCAAATAAGATTCAGGTTAATTTATTTCGGGTTAATCGGTATACGGGTTTTTTAATACAAATTGTAATGCATAATTTATAATTAAACTTAAGAAGTTTATTATTATATAAAAAACACAAAGTGTCAAATAATAACACTCTCAATATGATATTTCGTTCAAACCCATGCATTATACACATCTATTAACTTAAAAACGTCAAATAAAAAAAGCATAAACCCATATTATGCCACCGTATAAACTAAAAAAAATAAATCATGTCAACCAAACTGAATCTTTTAAGTTGCTCAAACAACCAACCAACCAATGAAACAAAACATCATGTTCTTAATTAAAAACAATATATGAAAGGAAATCTAGACTTTGATGTTGATTATGTATGTATAAATATAACCGACATTTTTTTATGTAAATTCAGGTTAATTAGGTTAATGCGATTAAGATTTTTTAACCTAACTACAAACCTGAATACTACTTTTAGGTTTCGGGTTTCATCTTATTTAGGTTTGAGTTAATCGGTTAACATCATAATCGAATTAGTTTTATTAAGGTTCTGGTTCAGTTAGAAAACCCACCCCTAACCACAATGCGTACGGCTACATAGTAACTAAAATCATTTTATTGCTTTTGATACCAAGCAAGAAGCAAGGATTGACCTAAGTTATTATTAAAATATTATTCAGCAGAAACATTTTATGTTTGGATGTATTGTAAATCCATCTACCGTAACCAAATTTTATAGCATTGAAGGAGAGGTGGCAACTTTTATATACAGTTTGTGACGAAACTTGAACAAATATATAAGGGGGCGAAAGGGCCGGAAATTTTTAGGCAAAATCAAATAAGTCAATATGTATATACAATTTTCGGACGAAATACGCGTAAATTTACACTATTGCGCAAAAAAATATGAGGGGGGGGGGGGGGGGTTAAAAGCTTCGCCCATGTATACAAAGATGGTTTTGGAATTCTTTATCTTATCTCTTTTATGCATATGTCATCTAGGTTTACATGTTTAACTCATTTAATTAAACTTGTTGCCTCGTCACCCCTAAATAAAAGAATTTGTCTGGCCAACTACTTTTCCGCTCATTAATCACAACATGTCAATACGTTTAATAAGCTTGAAACTTGGTTACAATCCATCAATTCGTTTAGATAAATGAGTTATATAGACCATGTTTGGGTTACGTGAATTTAATTGTCTCTAAGTTAGAATTGAATTTTTTTTACACGAATAAACTATATGATATGTGTCTCGATTCAACAATTCAACCTGACATGATGACAGGATATAGTAAAAGTTAACGGATTTGAAACACGTAACAAGTTGTGATAAATATAACTTTTTAAACTTAGAACATACATGTATTACTTGAAAATATGAATGACCATTTGTGCGTTTTGCTTGAAATAATTTAATTCATGCATGTAAACATAATATTACTTTCATCCATTGATGCGTGAAGTCATTTCAAACACTTTTCTATAGTCGGTTATCTGAATCTAGTTTATGAATGTTGCAATGAACATTTAGAAAGTGCGTATAGAACATTCCCCCAAAGAAAATACTTTAAGTCACATCATAAAAGATCAAGACATGATTGTAAGTATGACAAAACACTTGCACCATTGTAGTTTTTTTGTTATGATTTACTGGAAAATCTTTTTACTGTCCGGTGACATAGGGGAAGCAGCAATGATGGTGGTGGCAAGATGGGCTATGGTGGCGATGACGATGGTGGTGGGAAGTGTGTGTGGTGGTCAGCTGGACGCATTCTAGGGTGATGGTGGATGCAACGACAGTGAGCTGGAGATTCTAATTTCTTTGGTTAAATTCCTCAAGGGCTAACTCTGAGCAAGTGCTGGGCGACCACTCAGGGCCCAAAACGATATAGGGCTCAAAAAAATTTTAATATATATATATATATGTAGTCTTAGGATCCTGTAAAAAGGACCTTTTTTCGTGAGAAGTGTGAGAAGGCATAAGAACTAACATGTAGGTATTATGTTTTGGATTTGGGCATATTGTTTTCGGTTGTTTTGGTACGAAAAACACCAAACATAACAATTTATGATACAATGCAATGAATTCTAGACTTAAAACTTAAAACACTATGACAAAAACGTTAAGTAGTGTGTTTTAGTTGTGTTTCAAATTTCATGCCCATAATACGTTGCATTGTGTTTTAAATTGTTACGTTTGTTTTTCTTACCAAAACAACCCAAAACATCATGCCTAAGTCCAAAACATGATGTCTACATGTCAATTCATATGCCTTCTCACACTTCTCATGAAAAAGGTCCTTTTACAGGAACCTCATCCTATATATATATATATATATATATATATATATATATATATATATATATATATATATATATATAGTGGAGAGTTCAAATGAGAAGAAAAATTCTGTAAGAATAAAAAGAATAACTTTTAAACCAATAAAAATTCTCCATTTACTTTATTTAATGTGTGTATTTAATATTATGAAAAAGGGCATATAGGTAAATCTATAATTGTCATTAATTAGCTAATTAATTAAACTTGTAACTCATTTTTTTAATATACTCTTTCAAGATAAAATAATTTACGGTGAATGGCAATTTTCGACATATGTAGGATAAAGTTTAGTATGTGTAGGGTAAATTTACATGTGTGTAGGGTAAATTCCCATAAGTGTAAGACATATGTAGGATAAATTTTGAAAATGTGGGATAAAATGTTTTTGCTTTATTAATTAAAGATAACATATTTTATGAGAGGAGTATAAACTATTTAATGGTTTACCATCATGCCCTTTCTTCTTTTCTTCTCATATTAAATTTCTTCTCAAATGAACCTTCCCCTATATATAATACATATATATATATATAAACTCTTAAAGGGCCTGGGTTTAAGAACAAAAACCGTTAAAAGCGCCATAACATTTTAAAACTTTTGGATTTGTGGTCCAATTTGCCAATGGACTTCGTAAAGGGCCTGAATCACTAAATCTTTTGAGAAACCTAACTTATGAAAGTGTAATGAAAGTAACTTAGGCCCAATTGAATAAACAAAAGTAGTTCAAAACCCAATTAATGCATCGAGGAGCGCTGTTGGGCTTTTTTTTTGCAAATAGAGCCAAAAAATTTTATGCCACATAAGGCCATTTTTTATGATTTTCGTAGACGATCCTGAATTTCCATAATCCGGAAGAAATTGTGAATTCTTTAATGTGAATTGATTTGAGTGAATTATGTTCGATTATAATTAAACTTTTAACTAAACACACGAAGACCATCCGTAATGGTTAGCGCACCTAAAGGCATTTTCCGTTGCATTAGCGTTATAACGCCCATTAAAAATATGTAATGATAACGCCCTTTAAAAATAGGTAATGGTTAACGCCCTTTAATACCCTTTCAATCATTACTTTCAGTTTTGTTTTCTTCCAATGCATGAGAGAGGGACATTTTAAGATACCAAAAATATCATAAACTTTTTCCCTCTTAATTTATAAATATACCCCTAAAATGAGGGTAAATTAGTCTTTTAAACATTAATTATATTTTAGTCTTCCATCTTATACACTTAAATCCCTAAGTTTTAATATAATTATAGGTAACTAATTACAATTTTCCCCCTTCACAATAAACTTATAATTCTTTTACGTATTCTTGCCATACCTTATAAACTACAATGTTTTAAAAACATCCAAAGTGCCATGACGACCTACTCATTTTTGTCGACATTTCGATAGTTATCTTGGTCAGTAGTGTGGATTAAACTGACTTAACTGAAAACCGAATTAACCAAAAACCGGTTATCACTTTTTTTGTACTTTCGTTTAACCAAAATTCGCTGAACCGAACCGAATCGAATTATTCATATTTTCATATATTTCTAGCTTTTATACCTTTGGTTCATATATTTCATATTTTATATCTCCATTTCATATATTTATACTTTCATTTCATGTATTTATACCTCAATTTCATATATTTATAAGCAAAAGTTTTAGCGAAGTTTGGTTTTTGCTATTAACTGAATTAGACGAACCAAATAAAAAATCGTCAATCTAGCCGAATAAACCGAAGTGATAAACTAAAAACTGATTGGTTAATAAAATAGACTAACCGATGATTTTGGTTTTGGCTTCGGTCGAGGTTAATAACTGAATCGACCGAACCATGCACAACACAATGAAATGGATTACTCGAATACTTCGCTTTTGATGTATATTTATCACAAATGTGCTAGAATAATTATGATATGAATTAGAAAACTACCAAAAACGAGTATTATAGTACACTGTGTCGCTCCCGCCGCATCGGGCGAAATCCTTCTAGTATTAGAAACACCTCTTCCTTTTCATGCCTTTATAATGTTTCATTACGTATGGCATAAGAATTGATTTTAAATTTCAGTTCTAACAAAATATACAAATTAAAATTTTAAAAAGAGTTAAATGCTTGGTTGGTCCCTATGGTTTGCAAATCTTGCAGAATTGGTCCCAGTGGTTCACTAATTACACACTTGGTCCCAGTAGTTTCAAATTTTGCACTCGGGTGGTCCTTACCACTAACCTTTGTTAGATTTCTCAGTTAAGTATATGCAAAATTACTATATTACCCTCCTTCACAAACCTGCAACCTCCACATCCACCTTAAACCCACCACCACCTCCACCGTCAACTGACCACCACCACTGCAACAATCACCGGAAAGGTTAGAAGAAGGAGGTACACCGAAACCGAAGGGGTGTTGAGGCGGTATTCTTGGCGGCTTCAGTCGTCTTCTCCGGCGCTCCGGCAAGTTGCAGGTTTTTCGGCTGTGTTTCCTTTTTCTGCAAAACTGATTGATCGGAATTGAAGGTTTTGATTCATTTCCATCCTTGATGCCAATCACGAACCTATCCCAAAATTTCGACTAAATTCAGTTACGCAACCCCTATATAAACCGAACCCAAAGTTCATTTCTTCTACCATACAACCTTCACAACACTTCTCACTCTCTGTTTGTCAAACGCCTCCGGAGGCCGCCGAAAAACCTGCAACTTGCCGGAGCGCCGGAGAAGACGACTGAAGCCGCCGAGAATACCGGTGAGACTTCTTAATTTCTAGTGAATTCTTTTTGTAGTGCAACTTACTTCATAGTTCTACACAATAACACAATTATGATCGTTTGTACACATTGTAAACTAACCAAAAGATATATAAACTCAAATTGCATTTATCCTACTAATCTTAACAGGTTAAACACCCATTAACAATGCTTATTGTCAAAACTAAAATCATTACTAGACAATAGCATGATCAAACTGAAATAAAAAAAACTGCAGTTTATCCTACTAATCTTCACTGGGTCTCACTAGCTACTAAAAGTTCACATTTGAGAAATAAGTTTGGCCAGGTACAAAAATTCATAGGCACAGCATTTATAGCAACTGCGACCGCGTTTATTGAAGATGTGAGCCTGAACGAGTATGGACCTTTGAAAGACGTGTCAATGTTGGCTACCCAAACCGCACCCCAAACATTGTTCATCGGAACAAACTCTTGTGGCTACCCAAACCGCACCCCAAACATTGTTCATCGGAACAAACTTTAGTTTTGCAGAAAAAGGAAACACAGCCGACAACTTGCCGGAGCGCCGGAGAAGACGACTGAAGCCGCCGAGAATACCGCCTCAACACCCCTTCGGTTTCGGTGTACCTCCTTCTTCTAACCTTTCCGGTGATTGTTGCAGTGGTGGTGGTCAGTTGACGGTGGAGGTGGTGGTGGGTTTAAGGTGGATGTGGAGGTTGCAGGTTTGTGAAGGAGGGTAATATAGTAATTTTGCATATACTTAACTGAGAAATCTAACAAAGGTTAGTGGTAAGGACCACCCGAGTGCAAAATTTGAAACTACTGGACCAAGTGTGTAATTAGTGAACCACTGGGACCAAGTCTGCAAGATTTGCAAACCACATGGACCAACCAAGCATTTAACTCTTTTAAAAAAGGAAATCAAGTTTCAATTCCATTGAATTTTGCAAACTAAATGGACCCTTAGTGCAATTCACTTTAAAGACCAAATCGAAACGATATGAAATGCGAATGACATGAACTTAGAAATGAAAATTTCAAACGAAGTGGAACTTCGAAGAAATTAGAATAGTACAAAAGAACTGCACTTTATGACGCATTTGATTTTCCAAATAAATATATTTAGTTTCTTAGTTTATTAGAGAAGTTGGAATGGTAGGGACAGAGACACGACAGAAGGAGTGATAACAAGGGTGGGCGTAGCAAGGGTTGTGATATCGTCGTGATGAGTGATGTAGGTTTTTATAGATTTCGTTTGTGACTTGATAGCGTTTCTGAATCACTTTTAGATTAAAGTATTTCGTCATAATACGAGATAACAATTAGATAACTTTAGAAAGTGACTTTCTAAGAATGTGAAGTTCTTTTCTATGAATATCGAAGTACAAAATCCGATGATAAATTTAGACCAGAATGTGGTTTATGGATGGAGTTGAACCATTCTAGCGTTTTAGTTGTGGTTATTTAGTTAGGGTTTAAATCGTAGGCAATTACATTAGTAACCACTACCTAAGTTCAGATGCTACAACAGTACAAAGTTGTTACCTAGCAGTAGGAAATCTATCACTACTGACCATATTGTGACTCAGTAGCTACCGAACTTCAGTTTCACACAACTTTTCTTCGATCCAACCAAAGGCGTTTCCCCTTAACCCGCCAATGGAGCGATGTCCGCTTGGAACCTCACATTGTGTAGGAGCTTCCTCCTCAGTCCTCACAACCTTGGAGGTTCTTTGGTGAAGAAATCATAATAATATTAAAGTGTGAGAAATTCTTATTTATATATAATCTCCTAGCATGTATGTATAGTCTGATGATACTAAAATTACCAACAAGTTACAGATGAGTCAGAAATTTTTATTTATTTGGTTTAACTATTTAAGAATTTGAAAGAAATGGTAAAAAGAATTTGGGGGAATTCATTCTGGTTTCAATTTTGTTTATTCATGTTAACATTTAAATTAAGATTTAATCAATTCTAACAAAGTATGCTAAACAAACAAGTAAAATAAGTCTTTATATTGTGTGGTGCAAGATGTCTCCCTTTAATTCAAAGGGTGAAAAGTGCAAATATTGCAAGCTACATGCATAGATAAATGAAATTCACATTCTGATACCTTTAAATGTCGTAGTACCAAATGCACCAGTTAGGATTCCATATAATAAATGATGTATGTTTTTTTGACAATAATTCCTAAATGTATTAAGATAAAAACACCACTCTACATGATATGAATTAACAATTTTTTTAGAGCCCACCACTTAACAAAACATAATGTTTACGTACTATGTATGGTGGTACACATGAATAATGCTTTCATCCTTGGGTATTATTCGACACGTGGCAGTCTAATCATCCAAGGGGCATTGTTGGGCGGGTTTTGAAGAAATGGGTGTAGTGGGATAATGCCTCCACCCTTGGGCAATATGCGATACGTGCACTCCAATTATTACCCAATTATTATTCTTTAAACTAATAATATTTTATTAATTAAATAAAAATTACATAAATAATAAAACACATAAACATAATATTTTTAAAACTAATAAAATTTTATTAATTTTCGTCTTCACTTTCGCCATTCCCGTCATCGTCGTCTTCCTCGTCATCCGATTCTTGCTCACCCTCGTTTAGAATATGCCGAGCCGACCACGCGTGTTCAACCAAATCAATCGCTAACGCATTATGTGCGGGTTCAGACCGCATTTCATGTGCATTATTCACTCTTTCTTCCATTGTTGCTTGGGGAAAACCTGAACGTTTTCCGGTACATAGTTCTAGCATATTGCTCTTCCTTCGTCTTCCAAAATCATATTATGCGTGATTATACAAGCGTACATAGCATCTCTCATTTTTTCTTTGCTCTATGCACGACAAGGATCTCTCAAATAATGCCACCGTTGTTGAAGAAACCCAAAACATCTCTCAATATCCTTCCGCGAAGACTCTTAAACCTTTATAAAGTAAGCTCTTTTTTCATCGTACGAGTCCCTGAACGTCTTCACAACGATCGAATACCTAGGATAAATTTCATCGAACAAATAGTATCCGGGTAGGTAGTAGTTCCAGTTTGCATAAAAAGATGCTCTCGCAGCTCTACCAGAAATATAGTCCTCTACCAATGGAGACTGCTCAAAAACATTTATATGATTGCATGACCCTGTGACACCAAAGTAAGCCGACCATACCCAAAGCAATTGTGAGGCAATCGCTTGAAGAATAACAGGTGGCTCGTCTTGGTCATCTCGTGTGTGTTGACCTTGCCATGCTGCCGGATAATTATACCACTGCCAATGACGACAATCCAAGCTCTCGTTCATGCCCGGTAAACCATGGAGATTAGAATGGACCTCGTAAATTTGTTGAAGGTTGTACCATGTTGTCTTCTTAGATAACGGGGACGTACAAATCTATAATACCTTTAAAAGAAATTATAACTTTAAGCAAACTAAAAAAATATGAATGCATGTAATATTTATAGCATAGTAATGTACCTTGACAAAAATCTCCAAGGTATCTCGTGTTGTTTTCTTGGCCATTTTTAAATATTTGTCGATGTCCGACGTGTTTCCGTACGCAAGGACTCGTAGAGCTGAAGTACACTTTTGAATACTGATGAATCCTAGTGTCCCTCTCGCATCGCTTTTTGTTTAAAGTACTCATACGTGTTTTCCAAGTCTTCAGCGATGCGTAAAAATAAACGTTTACTCATCCGGAAACGACGCCTAAAAACTTCGGGGTTTGGCAAAGTAGGCGGTTCATTGAAGTAATCTTTCATCAACCGGTCGTTTGCCGCTTGTTTGTCACACCCCGACCCGCAGCGGAATAAAAGTCGGGGCATAATTGGGTTATCACCAAAGCTCATGATATTTATTAAGATGTTTCATATTTATTAAATTCAAATTACAAACTTAAATATCCAAAACAAAATTCATACAATTACAAAGAAAAATGAAACTACATAATTATTCCCAAGCATAAACTTGTTTATTCTTCTAGGCTTTCCTAAGTGTTTCCTGTCTCAGCTGGATCACCTGTATCATGTGTAAAACGGGGGAGATTTTGGGTCAACAAAAGTTGGCGAGTGAACCTTGATAAAACATTTTAACTGATTTCTTGTTTTATTTAATAAGGAAAATTCGTGCATTAATCACATGTGAACAAACATATATGTAAACAAACACAAACCACTTTGGATGAGTATATGACATGAGATGATGATGTATTTGAGATCAAGGCTCAATCAAACGGAGCCGATCTAATGAGGCTCCTGATGCTCAACCCGTATCCCACAGGGAACTGATGGGCCTAATGAAATGCGTGCACTGAAATGATGAAGTTCAATCTACATACAATTCACACAATAATTGATACACATTTGATCACGGATATGATGTATCCACAAGTGTTTAAATAAAATAAAAGGATGGTACGACACATGATACACCCCAAAATATGATTAAAACGGGGAATTGGTAGAGATTCACTCACAGTGGATGCGTTTCTTGATGACGATGAATGCGCACGAATATTATGATTCAACCGACGAGGGAAAACTAACCTAAATAATAACGACATGATTCGATTAAATAAATAAATTTTATTTGAGATTATTATTTTTAATTAGTGCTCTAATGTGATTTTTAGATTTATTTTTGTGGGTTTAATGCAAATTTTAACTTTAAAAATCTTATTTTTAAGTATTTTTAAATAATTTTTCAATTAAATAAATAAACCATAATAAAACAAAAAGGGTTGACTTTTATCAGGTTTGACCGGGTCTGACCGGTCAGACTGTGTTTAATCAGGCAGCGTGTGGGATCGAACCCGCGACCTATCGTTTGTGTGCACGCAGCCCAGCCAACTGGGCTGCGTGTCTAATCTGAAGAATACTTGGTTTTAATTATACTTATACACTTATTACATGAGTATGATTATCTTCATTTAAAAGAACAATGATATTACAGCGGTCCGGTGTAACATGTGTGGTTCGAACCTGAGACCATTGGCTTCGTGTGCACCCAACCCAACCAACTGGGCTGTGTGACTAACCCATTCAATATCCGATTTCTATTTCTTTTATACACTTACTGCTGAGTTTCATAATTTGGTTTTATAAAAAAAGGTGTGATATTTCAGAGAAATTGAGTGGTACAAGACTCGAACTCGGGATCTGTGGTTCGGGTGCACACAGCCCAACCAGTTGGGCTGTGTGTCTAATCTGTATAAACACTGGATTATATAAATTTTATATACATGCTGTGAATTGACCTGAATAAGTTTAAAAATGTTGGTTTTATTTCTGAAAGTCGGAAACAGGCGCGATTCGAACTCGGGACTTGTGTGTTGTAATTGCACACAGTCCACCGCTGGACTGTGTGTCTAACCCGGTTAAATATCTGATTTTAATTATATTTGTACGCATATTACACTTCATCTTCTTCGTTTTAAAAACACGGAACATATAATCTGACCAAAAATGGTTTGAAATAGAATCTGGTTGACTGATTTAGACTTATACATGCTGAATAATTGATTATCAAAAAGAGTTGAGAATCATACCGATTAGGAGTAAAGCTTCGGTTTTTCCGGTGGTATTCCGGCGAGTGCGAAAACCTCCGGCGACATGCTCTGAGAGGACTAAAGCTTCAGGAAGTGAGTGTGATTCTGAGCGAAATGTTTACAAGGAGTTTGGGTGGGTATTTATAATGGAAACATGCCAATTGGTTCGAATTAGAAGCCATGATTTCGCGGTCAAGATTTCAATCTTCAAGGGTAACTGTTTTGACCAAATTGGGTGTTATGCAACGGTTATAACTGATGTCAAAATCAGTTTACGCGTTTCAGTCAATGGGAAAAGGCAACATTAGCGGAGTCTCGGTTTTTCTCCGGCGATTTCGCGTTCTGGGTGCGCGGTATTACAGATTTTGACTTTCGGCTTTTATTATAAGTGTTATTTGTTTCATTAGTTGAACACAAACATGTGTGTGGCGGAGTGGTGTGGTATGTGTGTGTCTTCGTGGGAGACCCGGGTTCGAAACCCGGCTACTCCATTTTATTTTTTTATTCACTTATTATTATTATTTATTAATTATGGTTTATAAATTCTAAAATGTTTATTAATTATGTATTATTTAAAATTATCTGAACAATAAATACGCAACGAACTTGTAACTGAATACTTGGTTATTAAACGAAGCGGGTTTTGAAACCCGTTTTTCGACGAATGTTACAGTATCCCCTACTTTTAGGAATTTCGTCCGGAAATTTAAGTAGTAGTGGTAACAGGAAAGAGATGTGGGTATTTTTCGTGCATTGAGTCTTCACGTTCCAAGTAAACTCGGGTCCTCGTTTTGACTCCCAACGTACCCTGACAATTGGAATACGACTTCGCCTTAAACGCTTCTCTCCGAAATCCATGATTTCTACTGGTCTTTCAATGAAGTGCATCGATTCATCGACTTGAATGTCTTTTAGAGGGATATGGAGATTTTCATTGGCAAGACACTTTTTCAAGTTTGATATGTGGAATGTGGTATGAATTCTGTTGAGCTCTTCTGGTAGGTCAAGCTTGTATGCTACAGCGCCTACTCTTTCGAGTATCTTGAAAGGTCCTACGTAGCGTGGTGCTAGCTTGCCCTTCTGGCCAAAACGAACCACTCCCTTCCACGGTGATACTTTTAAAAGTACTTGATCACCAATGTCAAACTCCAAGGGCTTCCGTCGTTTGTCTGCATAACTCTTTTGACGACTTTGAGCCACTAGAAGATTGTTTCGAATTTGGAGGATCTTGTCGGTTGTTTCTTGAATTAATTCCGGACCGGTGATTTGCGCTTCCCCAATTTCGTGCCAACATACTGGAGATCGGCACTTGCGCCCATATAAAGCTTCAAAAGGAGCCATGCTGATACTTGAATGATAGCTATTGTTGTACGAAAATTCCACTAATGGTAGGTGAGCGTCCCAGTTCCCTTTGAAGTCTATGACACATGCTCGCAGCATGTCTTCAAAGGTTTGGATGGTGCGTTCAGATTGACCATCAGTTTGAGGATGAAAAGCGGTACTGAGGTCTAATTGTGTACCCAAAGCAGTTTGTACGGCTCGCCATGTGCGTGAAGTGAAACGGCCATCACGGTCTGAAATGATGCTTAATGGTACACCATGACGGCTTACGATCTCGCTGATGTAGATACGAGCTAACTTCTCGTTCTTGAAGTCCTCGCGAATCGGAATGAAATGAGATGACTTTGTAAGACGATCGATTATTACCCATATGGTGTCATACCCACCGGAGGTGCGAGGTAACCCGGTAATGAAATCCATGGTTATGTTTTCCCACTTCCATACAGGTAGTTCGGGTTGGACTAGAAGTCCTGAAGGTCTTTGATGTTCAGCTTTTACTTTGGAACAGGTAAGGCACTTGGAAACAAAAACAGCGATATCCTTTTTCATGCCAGGCCACCAGTAGGTGTATCGTAGGTCTTGATACATCTTGTCGGCTCCTGGGTGTACAGAGTATCGTGTTTTGTGCGCCTCATTCATGAGGAAATCACGAAGGTTATCGCGATCAGGAATCCATATGCGGTTTAAATAGTATAGAATACCGTCGGATTTGGTTTCGATTTTGAGTTCAGCTCCACATGACAGCTCATCGCGTACATCATTTTCTGTTACAGAAACATGTTGAGCTGCTCGGATTCGATCTTTGATGTCGGTTATGATTTGCGAACATAGAAGGCGAATGGAGTTCGCATAACCTTTTCGACTGAGCGCATCGGCAACCACGTTTGCCTTGCCAGGATGATACCGAATTTCACAGTCGTAGTCGTTGAGAAGTTCGACCCATCTTCGTTGCCTCATATTCAACTCCTTTTGGTTGAAGATATGTTGGAGACTCTTGTGGTCAGTGTATATTTCACACTTAGTACCGTAGAGGTAATGTCTCCATATCTTGAGAGCGAACACAACGGCTCCAAGTTCCAGGTCGTGGGTGGTGTAATTCTTCTCGTGAACCTTTAGTTGCCTAGAGGCATAGGCTATCACTTTTCCTCTTTGCATCAATACACAGCCTAACCCTTGCCTTGATGCGTCGCAATATACCACAAAGTCATCGCAACCCTCAGGGAGTGTGAGGATAGGTGCGTCACAAAGTTTTTGCTTTAGAGTTTGGAAGGCCTCCTCTTGTTTAGATCCCCATATGAAGGGTTTTCCTTTATGAGTCAAGGCCGTGAGTGGTACAACAATACGGGAAAAATTGGCGATGAAGCGTCAATAGTAACCACCAAACCAAGAAATGACCTTACTTCGGTAGGGGTACGTGGCGCTTGCCATTCCTGCACTGCCTTGATTTTTGAAGGATAGACATGAATTCCCTTGTCATTGACGACATGTCCAAGGAATTGTACGTCTCCTAACCAGAATTCGCATTTTGAGAACTTAGCGTAAAGCTTTTCAGTCCTTAAGAGTGTAAGGATGAGTCGAAGGTGTCGCTCATGATTTGATTTAGACTTGGAGTAGATAAGAATGTCGTCGATGAAGACTATGACGAAACGGTCGAGGTAGGGTTTGCATACTCTATTCATTAAATCCATGAAGACAGCGGGGGCGTTGGTTAAACCGAAAGGCATGACCACGAACTCGTAATGACCATAACGAGTCCAGAAAGCGGTTTTTGGGATATCTTCTTCGTGCACTCTGAGCTGATGATAACCAGAACGAAGGTCGATTTTTGAAAAGCAGGTGGCGCCTTGAAGTTGATCTAGGAGGTCATCAATGCGAGGTAGTGGATAGCGATTTTTAACCGTTAACTTGTTGAGTTCTCTATAATCAATGCACATGCGAAACGTTCCATCTTTCTTCTTCACAAAGAGAACAGGTGCACCCCAAGGCGATGAGCTAGGACGTATGAATCCTTTGTCAGTCAGCTCTTGCAGTTGACTGGCCAGCTCTTGCATTTCGGATGGGGCTAACCTATAAGGAGATTTTGCGACTGGTGTAGCGCCAGGCATAAGATCGATGCGAAATTCGACTTCTCTCACCGGAGGAAGTCCTGAAATGTCGTCGGGAAAGACTTGTGGGAATTCTTTCACAACTGGGATATCTTCGAGTTTCCTCTCCTTGTTTCCCTTTTTGACAACGTGAGTTAGGAATGCGACATAGTTCTTGTGGAGATATCTTCGGGCTTGAAGGCAGGACATTAATCTGAGTCCTTTTGAATGGTTTCCCCAAAAATACGTAGTGTCTGGCCGTCTGTAAGAGGAATGCGAATGAACTTTTCGTGGCACACCACTTCAGCGTGATGCTGGCTGAGCCAGTCCATACCGATTATAACATCGAAACTTCCCAACTTCATAGGAATAAGGTCAATTGGAAAATCGTGATCGTTTAGGGTGAGAGTATAATTGCGTATAATAGAATTTAATGAAACAGGTTTTCCGTCAGCAACTTCCATCGTTAGAGATTCGATGAGATTAACACGAGGTTGGTCGAGGATAGGTTCAAATTCTAAGGACACAAAGCTCTTATCCGCACCAGTATCGAATAATATGGATGCATAACTACCATTGATGAGAAACGTACCGTTGACCACGTTGTTGTCAGCCCTGGCTTGGTTGGCATTGATATTGAAAGCTCTCCCTCTGGCAGGTGGAGGAGCTTGATTAGCTTGGTTTACCGGGTTTGCATGAGCTTGGGCATGGATAATGTTCACTAGGCGCGGACATGTGTTCCTGAAGTGGTTTGGGTCCCCACAGTTGAAACAAGCTCGCATGGGTTGCATCATGGGGTAGTTGGGTTGCTAGTAAGTTTGGGCTGCGTGTGGTGCAGGTGGTAGAAGTAAGGGTTGTTGGGCTTGACCCACTATCTGATTTTGGGTTTGGGTTTGAGGTTGATTGTGGTTCATTCGCTGAAGTGTATGGCAGGTTTGGATGGTGTGACCCGCACGGCCACAACTCGTGCAATGTTGGCAGGGATTTTCGGGAGGGTGATGGTATTGACAGCGGTTGCATTTTGGGTGTGGGCTAGTATATGGCTTTTTGAATGGTGCAGCTGGAGGAGCAATTTGGGTGATTGGTGCAACAGTGATAGGTGCCATTACGCTTCCTCTTACCAGCAAACTTTGAGGATGAGACTGGGTGGTTCGTAGTTGGGGTCTCTATGGATGCTTTCTTTCTTTTCATCTTTGAACTTGCCGTTTCGAATGCGGTTTTCAGTGAGTTCTGTAGCTAACTCCATTGCGGCTTCAAGTGTTGCAGGCGATGTGCTTGAAACCGAATCTTGAATTTTCGATGGGAGGCCTCGAGTGTAATGTTCAACCAAGCGGTACACGGGGTGTGAACAAATTAGGGATCATCTGGTTCAGCTCGAGAAATCTCTTATTATTATAGGAAGTGTGATCTCCTTCCTTTTGTTTCAGTGTGTGAAATTCGTCTTCCAGCCTTTTGATTTCGCTTCTTGGACAGAAGCGTCTTGTCATGAGTTCCCTTAACTCTTCCCATGTTAAGGCCATGGCATCTTCAACTCCTCGCTTACCCTTTTCCGTGTTCCACCAGGTAAGGGCTACCCCAAACAGTCTTCCAGTTGCATAACGTACCTTACGGTCCTCGGGACAATCGCAATTGAGGAAAGTGTTTTCCATTTCTTCAAACCAGTGAAGGAGGGCGGTAACACCTTCGGTCCCTTCATACTTTGGGGGATCGCAAGATTTGAAGTGTTTGTAGGTGCACTTGGGGGTTTTGGAAGGAGGGTTGGCGACGCTCTGGTCTTCTTGGTTGGGAGGGTTGATGGGATTAGCGGTGAGAGCTTGTTGAACTTGAAGTACGATGTCAGGAAGTACTGCGGCCATTTATTTAGCAATTTGTGTGGCCAAGCATTCACTTGACTTACCTGACTTTCTTCCTCCACGTAGTTGCCTAGCCGACATCTACAGGAACATATATAGGAAGATTGTGAGTTTAAGAATTTTCTAGGTGTCATGTGTTGTAAAAAGAATGAAAAAAAATAACATAACTGGCAATAATTTAACTACATCCATAGAACGTCTTGGGTTTGCTCATGTTTGGGCCTCCAATATCCCCCATACCATCGCCTGTGTAGTCATGTGGGCCCCATGACTATTGGGCTTGGTAGGATTCACATTGGTGTCGGCGGATTAACACTCGCACCGCCCGAATGAAAATTGTAAAATATGATTGCGAGATGTATGGTAGGAGGGTGTCCAGGTGTAGACACAATGACAACTCAAAGTGGGGTTAGCTCACACGACGTTTGGTATAGCATGCTTTAGCCTAATAGGTCCTTCGTACTCTCATCGTTAGTCCCCAGGTAGGCAAACTGGTCCTTTATTTTGGATTTATACGAATGCCAAGCCTAGACAGGACGTTCCGACTACCGGTACTCGTTCCCTTGCAGTTACTACATGCCCGTCATGAGAACTCACTTTGATGTGATTTGAAGAATACAAAAATCATTGCAATAATCATGGGAATCGTGAGGTGTGTGCTCTCATGGATATGATATGTTATGAGGATATGATTTATGATGATCATTGCATAATAACATGTATTTGTGAGCGTGCTTGCATAACATTGAGTGTGAAAATAAACATGAAACATATAAACATCATGAATTTTGCATGTAACGCATAAACAATTTAAAATTTAATCAACTATAGTATAGGCTCTAAGGGTCAAATAACCTATCCTATATCCCTATAGTCACAAGCTCTGATACCAATCTGTCACACCCCGACCCGCAGCGGAATAAAAGTCGGGGCATAATTGGGTTATCACCAAAGCTCATGATATTTATTAAGATGTTTAATATTTATTAAATTCAAATTACAAACTTAAATATCCAAAACAAAATTCATACAATTACAAAGAAAAATGAAACTACATAATTATTCCCAAGCATAAACTTGTTTATTCTTCTAGGCCTTCCTAAGTGTTTCCTGTCTCAGCTGGATCACCTGTATCATGTGTAAAATGGGGGAGATTTTGGGTCAACAAAGTTGACGAGTGAACCTTGATAAAACATTTTAACTGATTTCTTGTTTTATTTAATAAGGAAAATTCGTGCATTAATCACATGTGAACAAACATATATGTAAACAAACACAAACCACTTTGGATGAGTATATGACATGAGATGATGATGTATTTGAGATCAAGGCTCAATCAAACGGAGCCGATCTAATGAGGCTCCTGATGCTCAACCCGTATTCCACGGGGAACTGATGGGCCTAATGAAATGCGTGCACTGAAATGATGAAATTCAATCTACATACAATTCACACAATAATTGATACACATTTGATCACGGATATGATGTATGCACAAGTGTTTAAATAAAATAAAAGGATGGTACGACACATGATACACCCCAAAATATGATTAAAACGGGGAATTGGTAGAGATTCACTCACAGTGGATGCGTTTCTTGATGACGATGAATGCGCACGAATATTATGATTCAACCGACGAGGGAAAACTAACCTAAATAATAACGACATGATTCGATTAAATAAATAAATTTTATTTGAGATTATTATTTTTAATTAGTGCTCTATTGTGATTTTTAGATTTATTTTTGTGGGTTTAATGCAAATTTTTAACTTTATAAACCTTATTTTTAAGTATTTTTAAATAATTTTTCAATTAAATAAATAAACCATAATAAAACAAAAAGGGTTGACTTTTGTCAGGTTTGACCGGGTCTGACCGGTCAGACTGTGTTTAATCAGGCAGCGTGTGGGATCGAACCCGCGACCTATCGTTTGTGTGCACGCAGCCCAGCCAACTGGGCTGCGTGTCTAATCTGAAGAATACTTGGTTTTAATTATACTTATACACTTATTACATGAGTATGATTATCTTCATTTAAAAGAACAATGATATTACAGCGGTCCGGTGTAACATGTGTGGTTCGAACCTGAGACCATTGGCTTCGTGTGCACCCAACCCAACCAACTGGGCTGTGTGACTAACCCATTCAATATCCGATTTCTATTTCTTTTATACACTTACTGCTGAGTTTCATAATTTGGTTTTATAAAAAAAAGGTGTGATATTTCAGAGAAATTGAGTGGTACAAGACTCGAACTCGGGATCTGTGGTTCGGGTGCACACAGCCCAACCAGTTGGGCTGTGTGTCTAATCTGTATAAACACTGGATTATATAAATTTTATACACATGCTGTGAATTGACCTGAATAAGTTTAAAAATTTTGGTTTTATTTCTGAAAGTCGGAAACGGGCGCGATTCGAACTCGGGACTTGTGTGTTGTAATTGCACACAGTCCACCGCTGGACTGTGTGTCTAACCCGGTTAAATATCTGATTTTAATTATATTTGTACACATATTACACTTCATCTTCTTCGTTTTAAAAACACGGAACATATAATCTGACCAAAAATGGTTTGAAATAGAATCTGGTTGACTGATTTAGACTTATACATGCTGAATAATGGATTATCAAAAAGAGTTGAGAATCATACCGATTAGGAGTAAAGCTTCGGTTTTTCCGGTGGTATTCCGGCGAGTGCGAAAACCTCCGGCGACGTGCTCTGAGAGGACTAAAGCTTCAGGAAGTGAGTGTGATTCTGAGCGAAATGTTTACAAGGAGTTTGGGTGGGTATTTATAATGGAAACAGGCCAATTGGTTCGAATTAGAAGCCATGATTTCGCGGTCAAGATTTCAATCTTCAAGGGTAACGGTTTTGACCAAATTGGGTGTTATGCAACGGTTATAACTGATGTCGAAATCAGTTTACGCGTTTCAGTCAAGGGGAAAAGGCAACATTAGTGGAGTCTCGGTTTTTCTCCGGCGATTTCGCGTTCTGGGTGCGCGGTATTACAAATTTTGACTTTCGGCTTTTACTACAAGTGTTATTTGTTTCATTAGTTGAACACAAACATGTGTGTGGCGGAGTGGTGTGGTATGTGTGTGTCTTCGTGGGAGACCCGGGTTCGAAACCCGGCTACTCCATTTTATTTTTTTATTCACTTATTATTATTATTATTTATTAATTATGGTTTATAAATTCTAAAATGTTTATTAATTATGTATTATTTAAAATTATCTGAACAATAAATACGCAACGAACTTGTAACTGAATACTTGGTTATTAAACGAAGCGGGTTTTGAAACCGTTTTTTCGACGAATGTTACATTGTTGGTCTCGTTGAATATATTCTCTTGGTAAAATCTCATGTTGAGGCTGGCTACAATGTTTCATATACCGAGCCGTTAGTTCGCACGCACTCGTAACCGCCTCTTGCTCAACCTCCTCATCGATTGAGTCACCCTCATCCGCTAAATTTTTTTGTGTAGTAATAATTTGCAATGGACGACGAGGAGGTGGGGGAATCCATTTTTTATATAAAAGGTGTGTAAAAAATGGGTGAAGGTTGTATAAAAATTTGATGTTTGATGTTGTAGGTGAGTGTTTTTTATTGTGGTTTGTATAAAATGGGTGAAGGTTGATGGTATTTATATAAAAGATAAATTAAAAAAATAGCCTTTGTAATCATGACGGTTGCTAACGGGCATTGGTCAATTGCATTCATCTCCGGTGTGGAAAAAAAGGACGCCATTGAGGTTTTTTTTTTAAAACAACACCAGGGGGCTCTTATGGGCGTGTGGGGGCGTTTTTCAGAGATAAAACGCCCAAAATCCTCCACTGCGAATGATCTTAAGGACTAATAACTGATGCATTTATCTATATACATAGATAAAAAAAACCATCATATCCTATTGCATTGATGAAATGTGTTGGTAGTGTAAGATTTAGAACATCCACGCTGATGTCAATAGACTATTACCACAATTCCATATTAGATTCTAAACTTCCTTTAAAAACCCCACACTTTTCTACATGTAGAATTCTCCGTATTACACTCCATATCATTACACTTACTTTTACAATAATTTTAAATAATCAAATTACTTTTATAATAATTTATTTTTATATGTTTATATTTTAATTATATAAAAATACGTAATTTAAAGTAACAAAATTAAAAGTAAATTAAAATTAAATAAGAAATTCAAAGTAAACACTAAAAGCAAAAACATACATAAAATAATACTAAAAATATATTACTAAACGTCATAAAACTATCATAAAACTACATAACTAAATTAAAAACATATATAAACAATTCATTAAATAACGTAAAAAATAAAAGCGTAGATTGTCATATTTGTTATAATTCCACTAATTGTCTACCTCGACGTGAATGGATATCGTACGAAACTGTTTATATCGTGTAATTCAGAATCTGGTATCTCGTCTTCGTAAGGACTATAGCCTTGACCATCGTCTACCGGAGCATTGTCCGGTTGGACCACTAGAGCGTTTTATGGTTAACCGTCGGAACGTTGTCCGGTTCGACCATCGGAACATTTTCTTGTACACTTGTGGTAGCGGTTTCGGTATTGAGAAAATATTATCACGTTGGTATCTTTGGTTGTTTGTGACCATTTTTTAAACGGATTGAATGAGGTTGAAAGTGAGATTTTTGTATAGTAGGTTTTTAAAGAAAATTAATTATATATACACACATACGTCGGACTTCTCCAAAAAACGACCACCTCATGAAGTTGCCTGATCCCATCTCGTCCGCTTAGATGCCACTCAGCAGGGGCGGACCTACCTTAGGGGAAGGGCTAGCCTCCGCTACCCCTTGGCGATCCGGCAGTAGTTTTAAAATTTGAAAAAAATTGACTCTTTTTTGACGTTTTTTCGATTTCGTTACCCCTACGAATATTTTCTAGATCCGCCACTACCACTCAGATCTGGACGAGACCGCTGCAGATGGTCATATAATAGTATACAGATGCAGATAACGTGTTCATTTACATTTCATTGGTCTTTATTTTTAAAATCACTTTTTTTGAGCGGCTAAAGGGAATTTTCATTTAGAAAACCCAGTTAACTATTAAGGTGCTAGGTCATGCCAAAACACCAAATACAAGAAAAAGTTTAAAGATTGAAATTACACGAATCATCCCATATATGATTGTTTAATTTTCCCTATATTTCATCCACAAAAAGCTAATGGATTTGATCTCCTCTTTCAAAGCATTGATGGACACCCATTAATTATTGAAAATAGCATCATTCATTGTACTTTAAATACACCAACAATTGTGAGGATATCGTATGCCCTTTCCTCCTTTTGAGCTTTGTCATCAGGTCAGCCCTAAGGGTGAACGAGCCGCACTCCTTTCTGAGGCCCAATTTCCCGAAGCCCTGAATTTTTATATATATTTCACATATATATATATATATATATCATATAACCAAAACTCTAATTGGCCCTGTTTATAAAATACTAAAACCTCATAAGTTATTGAACCTACCTAAAAATAATTGATTAATAATAATAATAATAAACATCTTAAAAAAATTCATTTATTGTTTAACTATGATTTTGCTATAATATTAATCAGCGGTTAAAAAAATTAGTTTATCTAATTCGTTAGGGGTTAAAGCTCTTTTTATTTCAGCTCGTTCAGGATACTTGAATCATATAATCTTGAATAGGTCCTGAATTGAGAAAACAAAAATCGTTGGAATGTTACCATATACTCACCCAATGCCAAATGAGGCAATTCATCCGACATGCTGTTAGAATATGCTCTATGGATGAGCATTCGTTACCCGGTACCGAATTATTTTCGATATCGATTCGGTACCCACTTTTTAGCGTTTCCGGTTCTGAATGCTACCGGTATTTTACCGTTTTTACCTTCAAATACTAGTATCGTACCGTATTATACCGGTCACAGTACCATAATGTACTGAGCAATTTATAGTACTGGTACCCAATTTTGAAGATTTCCAAGTCGATACTTTCGATACCAGATCCCTAATATGCTCCTCAGATGCCAAATCTTCGCTATACAGAGGGCACCCCCGGGCTAATAATCACATTCTTTTAGCAAGTGCGTAGGGTGGTGGGTGTGGAATGTCGTCCCCAGCCATGTCGGAGCCTTAGCGCTCCCGACACCATTCCCTGGCCACTAAGAGGGGGCGTTAATGAGGGGATCACCACCCCAACAACGCGCGGCATTGTGTGATTCAAGGGGCCCACTTCTTTTTCGCTAATCACCTTTTACCTTTTTTATTAATAGTTAAAGGGGTTTTATTCTACACTGTGGATTTTATTTCAACCATGGGGGCTTTAAAGCCACACTATTTACGTGACGCTGACATGACGTCTTAACTAATATGAGGGTTTTATTTCACACCACCTTAGAGAATAATTTCCAGCCAAAAACCCACCTTGTGAGTTACACATCTCCATCTGTCCTTGTTATATGTTATCTGGACCGAGCTTAAAATATCTAGACATTCTTTGTATTCCTCCAATTAATTGTGCCCACACTAGCATCTTTTTTTTTTTCTATTTTATAGAGTGATGGAAATTTATCTTTTAGAGGATGTATCAAGTCAAAAAAAAAAAAGAAAGACATCTTTGCTATTTAATTTCATTTTAACTTTTTCTTTAATTTCGAACTATAGAACCTACAGTAACAATAACCTTGAAACTTGAAACTTCTAATATACAATGAATCTAGTATTCACGAAAACCTATTAACAAAGTTTAGGTTGTCCTGAATTTCTGTTTTCTAAATCTAGACATTTTGAAATCATTTGACCTTTTTATATCCACATGTATTTTGTCTAATCCACGCCTACAAATCAGGTGTGTACATGTTCCAATATTCTTCAACTAGTAACATTTCAATCCACTTGTTAGCACACGTGATGCATGCACCTCACTAATCTCAAAAACAGTGATGCGCCTTCATGGTAGATTCACTAATGTCATTGCACGTGATAAGTTCTCATAGTCCTATCGCGTGACTCGTTTGCATCTCCCAATACTCTTTCGCCTGCTTCAATAGTATCTTTCTTTCTTCGATCGCTCTTTCCCTATACTCTTCTTTGCACCTGTAAACGCCCCCAAATATTACGACTAAAAAGCTTCAAACAATTATGATTACAATGCTAGGAGTTGGATACAAAGTCTAAATTTCCTAAAAAAATATAAAAAGTAATAAAACACCAAAATGTCGACCATAAAACACACCCATAACCCACAAATAAAAAAAATGAAGATTACTAAAACATCGTATATGTGGGTTGTGTTTTGGATAATAAGGCTTTGATTATCGAATGACAAACATTATTGTCAGTGCACGGATCTAGAAAATTTTCGTATGGGTAATGTTTTATAAAAAAGGGGTAACGAAATCGAAAAAACGTCAATTGTTTCCAAAATTTACACTACCGCCGGAGCGACACTATTAAGGTAGGTCCGCCCTGATTATTGTATTTTATGTTGATTAGCATGTTGTGTTTTATAATCATAGTTCTACGATTGTGTATTTGAAGTTCTTATGGACTATTATGGTTTGAATATGATGTTTTAGTAATCTTCACTCTGTTATTTGTAGGTTTTAGGTGTTTTTGTGGCTTAAGTTATAGTGTTATATATATTTTTACACTTTTTAGGAAATTTGGACTTTGTAGGTGAACTCCACCCATGATTACAATATACAAAGAAACAATAATGCTATTAGTGTGCAAATTATTATTTTTTGAACGGCGAGGCTTCTATATAAATATAGAAACAGGCTAGCAAAAAGCTGTAACACCTGACAATTATACAATGATGTCGCGAATATAAAAATCGCTACACCTCTCCCAATTTAGATTACAGAACTTTGATCTACATTTCTCCCAAATAAACGAGTTTTCCTTTATAACCTCGACCGTTTTGAGCATAGGAACGTGTCAAACGATTAAAGCTAGTTACATTTAATGAATTAGGTAAAAGATAGTTATCAAAGGATTAAAGCTAGTTACGTGTACAATTTAATAATAGCTACAGGCTTCTGTTTATATAACCACATTGATCAAACATTCTTTTATTAAATGCACTTTATTAGTCTGCGTTGTCGCAGGTTAATAAGGATCATGTATAGGGACCATATTATATTCGAGTGACCATGAGATGGGTGTAGGCATTTTTGGAAAATAGCGTAGGACGACGTAGCCTAGGGGTCACATCTAGGTAGTGATGATAGCCGATGGCCGTGAGGTGTCATGCGGTTAGGAAAGGGAGGTTAGGTGACGCATGACTATGCGAAGGTTGTCGTGGTCTCAATTATTTGTTATAATGAATGAAATTCTCAATTATTGATGTTAGGATGTGTTTTGAATTTTGTATGGTCAATAGAAGTCAAATTATCAGATCAAAGTTTATTAAACTCCAGTGCTCGGTCTTTGATTCAAAATTGTCATTAAAAAAAAATGAACTCAACTATGTTGTTTAATATCACGTATCTTATTTTAGAAAATAATATATTAATAATTCCTAACATGTTTAGTGTTGTTTGTTTTGCTAAAATTGAGGAATACATGTAAGTGGTTTTAAACCTCAATTGTGGTTTGAAAAATTAATGTTATTGTCGTTAATTTGGTTTGCGACACCTTAGCCAAAGATTATAAGTGAAGATTACGAGTCAGGTAAAGAAGATTTGTGTTTGTAATACGTACTAGATCTCACACAAACACTTGAAATTTGAAGACATAATAGCAAAAGATTTGAGTACGTTGCAAATCTTACTAAAAGTTTCAAATCCTCACCGAGACTCGCCTGATTGATATATTTATCGATAACAAATCTTCAAGATATATTATAGGTTGCTAAATTTCAAGAAAATCACTCTATACTATTGGAGAATCATGGATATTGAAATAGTTCATAGTGTCAAGTTAACGAGTCCTAATTTGTTTGAGGGTTTTGTTTTCTACGATTCTCGTGAGTTCGATAGTTTTCTTGTTTCAATCAAGCAAAAATTAGTTCTTGCTGATTTTGACATATAGAATCAAACATTGAAAATTTACAACGTCTCTTTATTATTATGTGTTCTCATCCACCCTCTTTAGATATGCTGATTTTCTCTTGAGAAGTCAAACAAACTGATTAAAGTAACAATTAATTCATGTAGGATTTGGTCAAAAAAATCCAAGATGTGACCAAAATGATAAAATGGTGGTTTATTTGTGATTATAAAAAAGTGGTTGTGCTTGTAGGGTGCATAACATTAACCAAAGTCATGGTGTATACACTATAGACAGTGTATACATAGTTGTTTTTAAATTCAAAGTCACAATCAATTTGCAGTTAGAATCTTCTCCTTGAACAACAAAGAAAGTTATAGAAGCTAACATCTTCAACAAAAAATGATTCAAATTGGAGCTCAAGTGCTCAACTAAGCAATAGGAATATGTAGCTTAGTTAAATTTAGTTTAGGAAATTATAAGTTCATGCTTCTTTTGTCATATTAATATTTATATAAGTAGACATATGAACTTAAATGAATCTATAGCTTCATTTGAACTAAATTATACATGTATAGAAAATAATCACATATATATTCATCATTTTAAAGTTTAATTGAATTTGAACTTAATAATATAGAAAATTGGCTATAAGTTTCACTCTCATTTTTCACATAATACAATAAACATTATCTAAAACTTCTTTTTAGAAACACACAAATGTAAGAAAACAGAATTTACAAATAAAATTATAACAAGAAAATAAACCATTTTCTAGTTAGAATATTGTAAAATAACATATATAACTCCGGTTAGAAACATGGTAGAATATTGTAAAATAACATATATAAGCTAGGCCTTACATTAAATAGTTGCTTATTTTTGTATATGTTTGTCTTGTCAAAAGTAAATAAAGGCATATACTGAATTTGTTTATATATAAAACCATATACTATGTAGCAGTTTCAATATACATTCTCCTCTTAAAGTAAGAACTCAATTAAAGTGGCTAATTATTTTGTAAATCCATATTTTCCCTTATTAGATGGAAAAAGAAACAAGTTTACCCCACAAAATTAAAAATAAAAATTAAACCCACAAAATTAAAAATAAAAATTAAATAATGAAAAGAAGCACATTTACCTTTGTTGTAAGAGCAAACCTAGTTCAGACATGCACACTGGTTTATCATACACTCCACTCTGCAATAACAAAGATACAAATCAAAGGGACTCTGCAGTGTTTTTGAAAATTTAACCTAAAATGACCTATTTTAACAATTACTGGATATTACTTTTAATAGTTAAATATATACATATATATATATATATATGTATATATGTATATTTATAATACATAAATTATAACAACAAAGGTGACATATGTTAAGTTTGCTGACTTTATGTGACTAAAAGGTTTTTTTTTTTATTTTTTTTAATAACCGTTAGAACCTTAAAGAATCCTGATCGCCCCTTTTAAAAGTTCGGTTAAACCTCCGATTGCCCCCGAGAAAATAAATCCTGGATCGGCCAGTGTCTGCTAGATGACCCAGGCGCACCACCCCCTTGAAGGTTTATGTGATTAAAAGTTGTATTAACCTTTCTGCAAACTGGACACCTGGAATCCGAGCTCGCATACTTGAGCCCTTCAATGATTAAAACATGAGCTGCTAAACAGGCACAAGACTTGCAAAATATATGCCCACAACTCAAAGCATATGGTTGGAAAACAAGATCCTGAATCAACAAGCGAACGTTACAATACTTGAACCATTAATTATACAAACTAAAGACAGAGTAGAGTATTTAAGGCATCCCTCATTATGTAACATGGAATTTGTGGAAATATTTATGTTTATGTTCATGTTCGGATTAAGAGCATACCAAGCAAATCGGACAGATGAGACTGCAATCCAGTTTTTCGGACCCTAGAAGAACCAAAGTGAGTACAGAACCTTCACTGGTTAAGTTGAGATCAATAGAGAGTGGACCGAAAAGCTCATTAGAAGTTAAACTACTGTCTGAATCATTAAGATTGATACAAAAAGCTACTAATTCAATCAACCATGGTGATTGCAATATATCCAAGTGCTTGGCCTGCAATTTGGACTTGAAATTCATGCCATTTGCACACTCGTGCACCTGCGGAAATTGAAAAAATACAATCAAAGAATAAAGCACAAGAAACATGAAAGATCAGGTTTTCGTTTCATTGGTCACAACTCACAACTAGGGGTGTAAACAAGCCGAGCCCGGGCTCAAGTTCTAATTCTAAAGCTCGGCTCGTGAGTAGTTCGTCAAGCTGAACTCGACTCCATTATTATATATTAATTAATTTATATATTTTATTTATAATTTTTATACATAACAATTATTTATTTATTTATTTTTATCATGATTTATATACACTAATAACTAATAATTATTATAAAAAAAATATATAACTAATAGGCTCACGAGCCAGCTCGAGCTTGGTTTATTGAAAAAGCTCATTTTAGGCGCTCGAACTCCAAACTCATTTAAGCTCAACTTGATTCATTCACGAGTGGCTTGAGTGTGTGACTCATTTACAGTGAACCTGAACTGAAGTCAACTTACTTTATCATATTTCTTGAGAATTTTCCTAAGCGCAATCGCATTCATAACCGCAAACTGGATTAGCATTAGTCCTTTGTTTAGCAATTGTTCCTGATCATCGGTGAAACACTGAAACAAACACCATAACAATCTCGACAGACCAGAAGCAAAATGAAGACGAACAAGTTGCTCGACTCTTGAACTGATATAATCAGCCATCTTTGAAGCTTCCAACGTTAACTCATCGAACATCCAGTCACATCCTAAACAAGTATTTCTCGCATCAACCAAATGTGTTTATAAATTATAAGGGTGGGATCCAGTACAAATGAAATTAACTACTAAACGTACAAATAACTAGAGTAATTTATTATTATTACTCTACACTTTTGAACTAAAGTAATAACACTATAGAAAAATGAAGTAGATTAATAGTAATTCCTCTGATTCAAAAATTGTAGAGTTATTAATTACTCTAGTTATTTGTATGTTTAGCACGTTAAATCTATTTTTATTTGATCCTAACACATAAATTATAATCCTCCATTAATTGGAAACTAGTCTTAAGCCCCCGGGTGTAAAACCGTGATATTAACGTTGCAGAGGAGCATAGGTGTAAAACCATGTTAAGTAGCAATCAAACAAAACCAAAACCAAAACCAAAACCAGGGGAAAACGTAACATAAAAACATAAATTTTTAACATCAAGTCGAGGGGGTAAAAAAACCCAAGAGACCAAACGTAACTATCAAACACCATGTAAATGCGAGAACTAAACACTGTGCTAAGCAGCAACCGAACGACAAATAAAAACTAATAAAAAAAACTAATGTGAGTGCTTACAGGTTTAACACTTACGATGACAGTATTGATGAGGAACAATTTGATTGCGATCATCTTCAGAATCGACATCATCGTGAGAATCGATAGAAGTTTCGTCATGTCTATGTTGCCTGCAAAAGTTCAAACCATTTTTCATCCTTTTGAAATCAAAGTTACACCTCGTGTTGAGATCTAAATCTAATTCATCTTCCGTCAAATAATCCGCTAAAGTCTTCATTACTCGAGTTCGATTCGATTAAGTGTCGAAATCGGTTTATCTACCAAAGAGAGCCTGAGATGAATTGAATCGTGGGTGTCAAAGTGTCTGAAGTTGATTGAAATTGAATGTGTTGATGAACTGAAAGGAATTTGAAGTAAAGGATGTAGTCCAAGAAGAGGACGACATCTGGCGGAGTGATTCAGGACCAAATACAAATGATTATGCTGTAATCACTTGTACGTTACGAATTAAAGCTTGTACACTGCATTGGTTATAACGATATTTTGAACTGGTTGTTTACTATGTAACATTGTCTACGGTTTATTCTTTTGTTCTTTAAATGCTCATGTCACCGTTTTATTCTATATTTTTTATTTTTTTATTAGTCAACGAATACTGTACAAGTTTGACAATTCCAAAAATTATTAGTGAAAAGTCATTCACGCTCTACAAACATAGACAACGTTAGTGACGAAGCCCGTCCAAAGGTCACCTACATTCTGCAAACACAGACAACCCTGATGACCAGATTCGTCTACCATTTCAAAGAAAATTCACCATCTAAAGGCTAACGACGACAAAATCCCTAACTCATCTAAAAATTATTGAAACAGATAGAACTCAATCTATGATCTCTGTATTAAAAGACTATAAGGTGTCACCTCCAAACCACTTCACCAATCTCGAGAAAATCAATAAGACTTTATCCACATCATTACACATTTGCATATTTATATACATGTGATCCTTGATCATAAGATATGTGTTAGCTTCATATTTTATTGTGTTAAATACTATTTTAATATTTATAGTTTGTTTAAAATATTTATTTCTGTCTAAAAGATTTTTTTGAATTTTTTTAATTTAATAGTTTGATTTTCTTATCAGTTTACATTCAGTCCACTAACCCATTCAATTTTTTTGTGAAAATAACCAAAATACTCTTATCTCTTTTTTAAAATTAATGTTATATTTTTTTCTTTTATATTAATTACTGAAATCTTTTTACACACTAATAACATGTATAAAGAAAATATATATTTTTAATATGCTTGTTTCTACAGTGTACTTTAAAAAAATATTAATGCATGAAATAATATATATATATATATATATACACACGCATTATTGACCACTTATATTGTCGACTTCTTCTTTTTTATTCAAAAGGGTATAATATAAATATAAAAATATTTTTTTTTCTTAATTATTGGTTACTTTTAAATTAACTATCTTCTCGTTTTTAAACGACCATAAATTTTTCATACGTTAATATTCTTTTTTAAAATACACCGTAAAAACGAGTATATTTTATTTTATTTTTTAAAATACACCGAAAAACAAGCATATTAAAAATATTGTGTATACATACAGCAAACGAGCATATAAAAAAATATTTTCTTTATACACCAAAACAATATTTATATATGTTGATGCACTTTGTGTCCGTCACTGTACGAATAGGCTAGATAGAGTGTGTGTTAAATATTGTATAGAATAGATACGAACACACAACCCAAGTGCGAACGAGAACGGTTTTGTAGTGTCACTTCGTACGAAGGTAATTTCCTCAAACGTGTCTATAAATAGTGTCGTGTGTTCATTGTTTTGTAAGTTTTGGAGTTCCTACAGGGGAAACGCTGGCGAAATTGACAAGATGTATACTCTTTCGGTACGAATGAATGAAGCTTCCGCTGATTCTGTTTCTACTCCTTTCTTAATAACATTCTACCGAATTAGTGATATTATTCCCAAACTTCCATCTAGAACCGTCGGATCATGGACTTCAATATATATAATAGTGTGTATAAACAAAACTATTATTTTTTTAATAAAATTATTAAATTATTATTTAAAAGTGTGAAGACATCATAAACTAATACATGTCTAAAAAGATTTTCATTTACTATTATAGAAAAATATAATATATTAGTTTAAAAGGGGGTTAAGGGTATTTTGATCATTTCATTGTAAATAAACAGAATATGTGAATGAAGTTAGTGGAGTGAATCTAAATTGATGTAAAAATCAAACTACTAAATTAAAAAGTCTAAAAAAATATTTGAACTGAAATAGATATTTTTATCAAACCACGAGAACTAAATAGTATTTAACTCTATTTCTATTTCGTTAAAAAGAAGCAATGGTAATATGCAACATAAACTCACGTACTATATGTATATCGTTTAGTGTGTCTTTTTATTACTTAATAAATTATTATGTTTTAATAGGATTTTGTTGTAATGTCTTTCATATTCCTTAGTTTATCATTAATTTTCAGATTTAATAGCGTATTATTTGAACACAAGAAATGGTTAATTTATGTCAACAAGATATCTTTTATTCCTCTACATTATATTATCACTTTTATTTTATGTGTCTATTATAATTGAGATCTCGAATAGTTGAATTCCCAAATAAGTTGCGCATCTCCCTTTCTCAACGAACATGCATCACCCCAATCACTATCACCATTAAACTCTCTATCAAACACCACTTATCATTATCTACAAATTGATATGTCAGAAGTGACTCACCTTTAAACACTATAAACACATTGGTAATCATAAACAGAAACAAAAAAGAAATACCTATAATCACAATTAAAACCTAAACATACATTTCATTTATGATTTAATCCAAAATTCGCAATACTCATCCACATCTTAAACAAATTCTAAAAAAACATCCTTGTAGAGCTTAAGTAACCCTAATGTAAAATATATAAAAAAACACGTAGCCATATCCGTATGTAAGTCAAACCAAAGACCTTTCGTATACAGAAAGGGAACCATCACAACATTTTTTGTTGGAATATTAAAGAGTATGTCAACTGGCAGTTACTTCTTCATTAGTAAACTCAGTTACTACTTATAATTGGTATGTCAGAAGTGACTCGGTTACTGTTGATCGCCAAAGTTGTCGTTGATGTACACGATAATTACCTAACTTGCTGCTAATCACAATTGTTGATGATCTTCGTTACTACTTACGACCGGCTAGGATTGATGATTAATTACCAATGGCAACTAGTTACCATTGAAAATCAGTTAGTTCTTATTCACGATCAATTCTAATGCACTTTTTCATCAATCATACAAGCCCAAAGCAACTTCCAATCACTAGATCCTCACCACGCACTCTACACTTATTTATAAAAATACAAAAATGTATATAAAGATACAATTATAAACGTATAAATAAGCAACATACTTGTTCTTATAGTTGTTGAACTCTTGGCTTTGGGAGTTTTTCAAAAAAAATTGGAATTTTCATTTCTAACTCTAAAGTTTTAATATTTGACAATTTAAGTCTAAAGTTTAAATCTTTGTTAATTTAACCCCTTTGATTAATTTGATTTTTCACTTATAATTCAAAAGTTTCTATCTTTTGTAAATTAACCCTTTGATTTTTTTACTTTTAACCCAAAGCTTTTCATCTTTTTTGCAACTTTGGTCCCTTATACTTTTCTCTTTCGCAAGTTTTCTGTTTAACGTTTCGTTCTAGATTTTCTGAGTTAATACGCCGCAACGTGCATGTGGGGTTCAACGTTTTTTCGTCTATTTTTTCCTGTTTGACAAGCCCGTAGCAGCGCGTCTATTTTCCTTGTTTGATAGGTACGTCGCAACACGTGGGTCATGGATCAACTTAGTTATTTTTTTTCTATGTTTTACACACAGGTTTAGATCATGTAAGAAATATTTGATTTTCATCTTATATAATATATAACTAACGAATCTCCAATAATTCTAGTTGAGTGATTAAAAATGTAAGTAAATTCAATAAAAAAAAATACTACAAAACATAAAACACATATGAGTTGTAGTGAAGTTGAAATGTATGACACACCCGACACATAGCATACGGTTAATGTGACTCGTTCTCTTATTCAATACCACCTTTAACCGTCACCGTCACCATCACCATCACCGCCGCATCTCCACTTCTCCGGCATCGATCACCTCAATGGCCCGTTCATTCTTCATCCTCTACTCACTCTCCCGCCGGCGAGTCTCCGATCAACTCAGAAGCCTGTTCTTCATACCCACCGCTTTAGCTCTAACCACCTCTCTCTTCATTCTTTTCTACATTTCTTCAACCTCTAATCTCTTCACTCCTCATCCTCACCGTCCATCTCAATCTCGCCATCATTTTCTTCAAAACCCAGATGGGATTTCGTCTAAAGTGAAGAATTTGCAGACCCCAATTAAAAGTCAAACGCAATCAAGTCTTGATTTTGACTCGTTGGGTAGGAATTTAGGGGTGGTGATGATGATCATGGTATGTGTTTGTTTTTTGTTTTATGATTTTAAATGTTTTTGTGGATAATTATTCTCATCATTACAATGCTTATAATTTATTCTCATTGTTAAAATGGCGACAATTGAATCTTTGACTTTTAAAGTCAAACAATATGCTATCTGATATTAGTTGATTTTCTTCAAAACCCAGAGGGGGTTTTGTCTAAAGTTAATAATTTGCAGACCCCAATTGAAAGTCAAACGCAATCAAGTCTTGATTTTGACTCGTTGAGTAGGAATCTGGGGGTGTTGATGATCATGGTATGAGTTTGTTTTGTGTTTTGTTGATAATTGATGCTTAAAAGTTAGGGCATATTTTTTATTGTTAAAAAATGGAGAGTTGAATCTTTGACTTTTATAGTTAAACAGTGTGCTTTTTGGTTTTAGTTGATTTGGAATTATGTTGTTGATTTTGCTATACAGTTTTTGTGATTCTTGCTTTGGAAATATATATTATATATTAAAATCTGTTTATTTTGTTAGGAATTTAAGGAGAATTATGTATGGATCTTGCAGTGTAGTTAGCTTTAATTGAATGGATTATTAATTACAACAATATTCCTGATTACGAATTTTTAAAAACTATGTGTCAACGTATGAATTTGGTAACTATTCTTTGTCAAATGATCAATCGGTGTTGATTTTGGTGTTATCGGGTCATTTCGTTAGTTAATCGGGATTTTTTTAAGACCAAAGAAGAAATGTGTATAAACATTGATACTTAGGAGGAGTAGAGTACACGCTCGTTCATGATTATTATGTTTTTGGGCACCTAGGAACTCCTCAAAGGGTTAGGGGGCACCACCCCTGGTAGGTCGAAGGGCGGAGCCCCTGACAGATCGCGCTTAAACGTTGTGATGGTTCCCCGAGTATATAAAGAGAGTCTTTGGTTTGATTATGCCACGTTGTTTTCATAACAGAACTGCATACTCATTTTTGTTTTATGTGTGAATTATCCGACTGAACTTTCGAGAGTACCATATGAACATTCTGGTTTCCTAATTCTGAAAATGATTTGTTTCTTTGGTTATTTTTTAGGAAAAACTGCTGTAAACGAGATTATCTTCCATGATCAAGACATCTTCAAACAAGACTACCTCAAAATGAACAAGTCCTTCAAGATCTTCATGTACCCACATAACAAAAACGACCCATTCGCTAACGTTCTACTGCCAGTGGATTTCGAACCCGAGGGAAACTATGCTAGTGAAAGTTTCTTCAAGAAAACACTCAACAACAGTCACTTTTTAACCAACGATCCCTCTAAAGCCGATCTTTTTTATCTACCCTTTTCAATTGCAAGATTGAGACACGATCCAAGGGTGGGAATTGACGGTATCCAAGATTTTATTAAAGATTATATATATAATGTTAGTCATTACTACCCGTATTGGAATCGGACCGGTGGTGCGGACCATTTCTATGTTTCTTGCCATTCGATTGGACGGGTTGCCATTAATAAAGCGGAAGAAATTAAACTTAATGCCATTCAAGTTGTGTGTTCTTCGAGCTATTTTCAATCTGCGTATGTTCCTCATAAAGATGCATCCTTGCCGCAAATTTGGCCTCGGGTAGACGATGATCCCCCACGTATTACGTCATCGCAAAGGTAACATCTTTTTTTACATACATCCTTCAAAAAGGTCAACTTGTTAAATTTTTTAGGCTAATTAATATGATTTTGCAGTAATTTCCTCTCCTATAGATCTTTCTGGTTTTCTTTGTAATAATGGGGTCAATCTCTCTATGTAGGCTGCAAACAAACCGAACGAAGTCCGTGTTCGCTCGTTAAGGAATTCATGTGTTCATGAACACTTACCAAACGAGATTTTCTGTTTATGTTCATTCATTAAGGAAATGAGCATGTTCATGTTCGTTAATTTAAGTAACGAACGTTTATGAACACAAATGAAAACAAACGAACACAAACAAGCGGTCATGAACAATAATGAACGGAAACGAACACATATTATATTTTGAATAAAATTGGCATCTTAGCATTTGTTTTTCTCATAACTATTATTGCTTATGTGATATTCATGATCTTAAGAGTCAAGGATAAACATTTTCAAGAAGTTTGATTTAATTAAACTAAACTTAATAAACATACATATAATTTTAACAAACCCTTTATTAGTTTCAATTGTTTGACCTTGAAAATAGGCCTGTAAACGAACCAATCGTTCATTAACAGTTCGTGCACTTGTTCGGCGCGAAGCTCGTTTATATAATAAACGAACGAACATGAACACACGTTTTGTTCGTTCACTTATGTTCGTGAACGCCCATTTATGTTCGGTTATTTACATTTGTTTGTGTTTGTACGTTTATGTCCACCTAAATTTAAATACATACGTAGTTATATTTATATAAATATTAAACATAAGGGGAACTTTCTAACTACTTATATAAATATAACCAATGGAATTTATCGTAATTAATCACTAATTTATATAAAAAATTACTTTATGTTTGTTTTTGTTTAGTAAATTATGTTCATTTATGTTTCTTTAATCATGTTCATTTGTGTTGTTTACTGTTTGTTAAATTATGTCCGTTTACCTTCGTGAAATCTTTGTTTAGGTCTTAAACGAACACGAACATGCCCATTTTCTTATTAAACGAACATGAACAAAAGAATGTGTCCGATTATATGTTCGTGTTTGGTTAAGGTTAAATAAACAAACACGAACTTGCCTCTGTTCGTGTTCGTTCGGTTCATTTACAGGCCTACTCGAAAATGACCTTTTTTTCCTCTTAATCATTATACATTCAGGAAATACCTTGAATTATTGATCATTTGTTATCAAAACATATTTGCAGGAAAAAGCTAGCATTTTTTGCGGGATCTATCAACTCCCCTGTTCGCCAAAAACTCATAGAAACATGGCAAAACGATACAACAATGTCCGTGCATGCGGGTCACCTAAACACATCATACGAAGAAGCACTTCAGGACAGCAAGTTTTGTCTTCATGTCAAAGGGTTTGAAGTCAACACAGCTCGAATCGGTGATGCATTATATCATGGGTGTGTCCCTGTGATCATTGCAAACCACTATGATCTCCCATTTGCCGACATCTTAAACTGGAAAAGTTTTTTCGTTAGTCATCGCAACATTAGACATCCCGTTATTACAAAGGATCCTTCGGGGTTTAAGCGACGACAAATACGCCAGTTTGCACAAAAACGTGCTTGAGATTCGTAAACATTTTCGTTGGCATGTTACCCCGGTTGATTATGATGCTTTTTACATGGTTATGTATGAGTTATGGCTTCGTAGAAGCTCTATTAGGGTTCCATTTAGTTAGATGTTTTAATGTTTTATATATAACTTTAGTTGGTAGATTCTTGGATTTATTGATTTATTCGTAAATATTATTAATAACATGACGGTTTTTGCTTATTTGCTTCGATGTTTGGCGAATCTTGTTGGAGAATGACAGTTTCGAACGCTCGGTCTATTCAGTTTGAAGACTTTTTAGGTCGAAACAAAAAACCAAACTGAATTCAGGTTCACAACCGAACCGAAAACCAAATTTGAACTTGGAACTTGATTTGGTTTTCGGTTTCAACCGAATATCTTTTTTAGATGTTTAAAACAAAAAAAAAATATTCTTTGTTACTATTAGTTTTAATGAACTGGTTAGGCTGCTAAATGAAAAATACTAGAAAAAGAACCATTAATTGTTATTCGTAAACCTGGCAAACGGCCGGGTCATGGGTCAAAACGGGCCAATTAAAAAACAGGGTTGTTTTGGTTCGGGTCGAAACGGGTTCGGGTCAGAATGGGTTATTCGGTCTGCTGTGGTTATTCAGATTTTGTGTAACCGATAACCGAATTACCAATTCAGTAGTTTAAAATCTAACTGAAACCGAATCGGTTTTGGTTTTAAATTACTTACTTCTTTTTTCTTCAACTACAATTTAGATGACTAATCACAACTATTCTCAATTAAGATTATTTATTTTACTAAAGCACATTTATTCTTCTAAAAAGTTTGATACTAAAAAAAACATTATTTGCATATACTAGAATAAAAAACAGTCACCCAATAACCAAATGCAAAACCTTAATGCCTAAAAACACATTAAATACACATCTTCAAATCTAAAACAATAATTAACCTCAACTTGATTTAACCGGTTCAGTAGTAATCCCGAATCCAAACGGGTACAACGGGTCATAATGCGGGTCACCCACATTCATCGGCAGCTGATCAACCCTCTTGAACCATGTACGCGCAAGCTTACCCGTAAAACCATAATCACCATACAAAACATCAGCCACACCTTGACCCTCACTACCCGGAAGCCAAGCCGCCACCAATGCGTCCATGTTGGAAACATACGGTTCGATCACAACCGGTCTGCCTGAAATCAGCACGACGACACACTTCACAGCTCCACATACGTTTGTGATTGCTGTCGGGCCTGGTTCGGGTATGGTTAGGTTCAAGCTGTCCCCAACTGTTTCAGAATAAGGGTACTCGCCTGTTACCACAATGGCGTAAGAGAAGTTATTAGATTTGATGAATTCGGGTGTTGGGTTTTCTTGATACACAACTTCGGTTGTTGGATCAACCGTGTTCTTGATGGCGGATAGAATAGTGGTACCTGAAACAGTTAAAAAGAACCGTTAGTAAGAAGACGTATGATGTATTGATACGCAGATGTGCTAAACGGGTTGTGTGCTGGCAGGTCTAGCATGACACCAACCTGAAAATCGTGTCAAATACATAAACCCGGAACACGATAAAAGTTCATGTCAATTTATAGTTTAGTTTTTAAATTTTGGCATAAAATACCCAACTATTTTATGTTATAATACCAAAACACATAAAAAAATAAACAGGTTAAACGGGTCGCCCGTGAACCTGCCAGGCGTCAGGTCAACCCCGTATAGCTTAACGCGTTCACGACTCGACCCAAAACTAACACGAACCCGTTTAGACTAAACCCAAACATACGGATTTTATACTAGGTTCGTGTCGTGTCTTCGGGTCGTTGCCATAAATTCAAAGCCCATACGTACCTATTGTAATATTTCCGCTTTCTCCGTGCCACTCGATGGTCCAACCACCACACTGGTTACCAATGTCATCAGCATGTGTCCCTGAAACGAGTATTTTGGCCGACTTTTTCGGGAGGGGAAGCAGTGGATCGGTGGCGGTTTTACCGTTCTTCAACAAGACTAAAGATTTCCTAACTGCTGCTCGCGCCAGTTCGCGGTGCTCATGACTTCCAAGATGTTTAACCATTGTCGTATCCGCTAACGGGTTCTCAAACAAGCCCATCACAAACTTGACCCGTAAAATCCTCTTAACCGCGTCATCGATGCGGCTCATGGGGATAAAGTTATTTGCCACTAAATAACTCAACCCGTCGATGAACTCTGTATAATTATAAGGTACCATGATCTGCAGTCCAAATATTGTAATTCAGTTTCAGAACTATATTCGGGTTATATGGGTCAGGGGTCAAGAGCTAACCATGTCCAGACCAGCCTCGACGCTACGTAAAATGGAGTAAGTGTAGTTAGCGTGAGGCGGATCGGTTATTCTATCGATTCCTTGCCAGTCCGAGATCACAAACCCCTGTGAATCAAAAAACATGATAAAATGATTCAATCTTCGTTACTTTATTTTGTATTGTTGAAAAAGCTCGCTCTAAGTCGACTCATTTATAAATGAGCTATAATTTGAGTCGAGGGTAGCTTAAAGTAAAGCACAAAATTTTAATATATATGAGTAAAGTATACGGATAGCCATTTTGGTTTATCAAAATTTTAGATTTGGTCCCTAGTTTTCCAAAAGTATACGGATGGTCCCTATGTTTTACACTTTGTTACGCATTTAGTCCCTAGATTTTTCCAAAGGTACATGAATAGTCTCTGTAGTTTTCACTTTGTGATACATTTAGTCTCTAACTAAGACATGCTAAAACCTTTCAGTTTGTTAGTTGGGGACTAAATACATTACAAAGTGCAAACCACGGGGACCAAATTCAAAATTTTGATAAACAAATCATAACACATTTTGACTTTTGTAAGGCTAAATTTTACCATCAGCCCAGTCCAAGCCCAATATTCAAATCGTCCATAGGGGCAATTTTTTTATAAAATAAAAATAAAATAAAATTTAAAAATTTAGAAATCTAATAAATTAAAAAAAATGTGAGTTCGGTCTATAATTGAATCTGAATTCCTTGATTTCTATTGATGAAGAAGAGAACAATATATAATACAAGAACCTAACTAATTCCTAACTAATTCATGGATAATTCCTAACTAATTCAGGGATAAAATATAAACCGGATATACATAAGAAATACATAAATATACGTAAACTATAAAACGGATATACATCCGCTAATACGGTCAAGCTTTTTATGAACCAAGCTCGAGCTCAAAATTTCAGCTCGTTACAGTAGAGGTGCACAAAAAACCCGAACCCAGAACCGGACCCGAAAAAACCCGGAACTAGGTCTTTCTATACCCAGGTTTTTAATACCCGTACCCGAATCGGACTGAATTTGTACCTAGTAATACCCTAAAACCGGAGCAAGTTCCATATCTGGAACTGGGTTTTTCCAATACCCGAAACCGGGTTTTTCAAATACCCGACATAAACCCGAAAAATACCTGAAAAATACCTGAAAAATACCAAAAAAATACCCCTAAAAAGTGCAACCCATTAAAAAAATCTAATCTATACCCGAAATATATATGGAAAAGAGCCCGAAAAAACCCAAAAATAGGGTTTTTTCAATACCCGAAAATAGGGTATTCAAATATCCGGTTTTAGAATACCCGGTTCTTATACCCGACCCGAACCCGATGCATAGGGTATGGTTTTTAGAGACAATACCTAGACCCGAACCCGACCCGGGTAATGTCAATACCTGATTTTCCAATACCCGGTGATACCCGAACCCGGATATTTGAAAAACCCGATTTGTGCACCTCTACGTTACAGGAAACGAGTCAAGCTAAATGGGCTTGTTTAACTTTGGGCCTGAGCCTAAGCCCAACCTTGCTCTGCTCGATTCGTTTAGAGCGCGAGCCTAAGCTCAAAATTTTAGCTCGTTATCCACATTTCTCCTAAAATCATTCAGAAAAATAAAAAAAAAGCTTTATTACTCTGAATTTGACGTTGTTCTTTAAGAAATTAGTGATGAGTTGATGATCTCCATGCATTTTAGCTCCATTTACGCTAGAGTACGAGATCATAATGGTCGCGACGCCTTTGAGCACTGAATCATAGTATGCCGGCATATGAATGCTGAATAAATTATGCGGGTTTATAACGGTGTTGTTCTCATTGATGCCTTTCGTCGTGCCACCATCACCGACGAAGTGCTTCGCACACGCCACCACCTTTTCTCTAATGATATCAAAAGTTGAAATAAAAATATGTCGATAAAGATCAAATTTAGGGGTCGTAGCTATTTGAGACTGGCTCGTTAAAAATACCGAGCCGAGTTTAAACAAACTCGAGCCAAAAAATAAGAATGAAAAGTAAACGAGCTCAAGCCTAAGCTTCACTTATCGAGCTCGAATAGGTTCGCAAGTATACACGAACGTATTATTTTTGTGATTTTTATTTAAAATATGTAATTTTACGATTATCGTTACGTGTAAAATTACGGTAAAAGTAACTAAATAAGCATATTTTGTATGTTATATATAAAAACCTGAAGTTATAAATATATATAAATATAATTATAAATGTATATAAATTAATTAATAAAAAATTTAGAAAACAGTAAACGAGCCTAGCATTAAAAGTAGAGCTCGAACTGTTGTAAGTTAAACAAAAAATGCATGTTATGTTATATTTAAAAATTATATTTCTAAATTTATATAAAAAACTATAAATGTATATAAACTGCACATTAAACAAAATATTTAAAAAATATTAAATGAGTTGAGCTCTAGCTCTTTTGTAAGTCAAGATAGTTGAGCTCTTGCCTAGGGAGGCTCAGCTTGGCTCAACTCGTTTACGTTTACGTCCTTGATTAAAATTAATTGAATGGGCTTACTTTCCGCCAACATAAGGTACGCCTTTGCTACCGTTGGCCGGAATATCTCCTTGTAAACCGGGTATAAGTTCGGTCATTTGACGAACAATTGCCGGATCTTCGCTGTAGCTTTCGAAGCAACGACCCCATCTTGGATCTCTGCAAACCGCGATACACGGTGCAAATGCATAGTTAATCCCCGTTGCTCTCACTTCAATCGCAGTTGCTGCACCAATTTTCTTGATCAGTTCAGGGTCCCTACAAGATGAGTTCGGATATTTTTAAAATGTCCAAAATACCCTTCATTACGACCTTCATTACGAGTATGATTTAAAGCAAGTCGGTCGGTTTAGATATAAACAATATGGTTTTTTACGGTTTGGACTTGAAACCGCTTGTTTAACTTTTATTATTTATATTATTCTTTTGCTTTTTCTAAACATGTAATTATGTACATATATTTAATTATCATGAACATCTTTTTATCATTTCATAAATTTTAATATACAAAATTCCGCGACCCCCCCCCCCCCCCCAACTGACCTCTTTGGTTTGTCATTCTTAAAAACTGTAGTTAGCAGTTATGCCTAAACTTTTACATTAAAACTGGCAAAACCGGACCGTCAAAATCCTTATTCAACACCATCTATATTCCCAGTGGTTACAAAGGGCAAAATGGTAATTTCAACTAAAAGCCTTCCCAAATATAAATCTTGCAATTTTATAAGTTGTACCTTGTTACTCCAAGACCAACATTGTGTGGAAAAATTGTAGCTTTATAAACATTGTTGTTACCATGAACAGCATCAATGCCATAAATCATGGGTATGCCTAAACGGGTCGCCAACGACCCGTTTTGGAACCCGTTCACCATATCAATCCACATCTCCGGGGACGCTTCTTTAGCTGGAACACTGCCGCCACCACTCAATATACTCCCTAACCATAATCCAACATTTTCATAAGTTTCAAACAACAAAAAACATCATTTATATAAGAATTTTTTAAATTAAAGAAACTAACATAAGAAAATTTGTTTTGATTACCAATGAAGTATTTCTGCATTACATCAGCAGAAGCTACAGATCTGTCGATTTGCGTCATTTGGCCGATTTTCTCCTCCAACGTCATTCGGTTCAGCAAATCTTTTATTCGAACATTTAACGGTTGCTTAGGGTCTTTGTATTTCATGCTTTGTGATGCAGCAATGGTAGCCCAATAACAACACATCACAATAATCACCAATGCAGATGGAAAAAGTTTTGCCATTTTTCACTTCCTATATCTTCAATGAACCAAAAACATAAATTAAAAATTTATATCCAAGTGATTTGACTAACCATTGTTCTTATAATCATATAAACATCATATTTCACAATTACTTAATTTTTTTTCTAAGAAAACCTGAAACAAAAGCTTCTTGTTTTTTTAAGACATAAGCCAAAACTAGGTAAATGACTAGATTTCATTCACAAAATTTCCATTTATAGAACATTTGATAAATATATAAAATGACAAGGGTATATTTGTCTTTATGTTCTACACAACCTAAATTTGTCAAAGTTCACATGAACCTCAAATTAGTACACAAAAAGAATCATAATCTTTATACTCCCTCCCACCCACAAATCCCATGATTTCTAGACAATAGATTTATATTCTTTGTCAAGGGTTTGATAGTGGTCATGGATCGGCAAGTTGAACCTGACATGAACTTGAAAATCGTGTTACACAAATGAACACAACATGACACATGTATCCACGGGTTGACACGAATACAACCCGTTTAACCCAAAAATATATATTTTTTTGGCGTAATAATAATTTAAAATTCTAAATTTACATATTATTGTTCATTTTTTCAGTTACGTTTAAAAAATCAAACTTTTAAATTTTGGTATTATAAATATACATAGATAGTTAAAGTTATTACATAGAACACATTTAAATTTAAGAAAAAAGGTAATTTACTCAATTTAAAATTCTAAACTTACATATTATTTTTCAGTTTTTCAGTTAAAAAACAAACTTTTAAATTTTGGTATAAAAATATACACAGATAGATAAAGTTATTACATAAAACACATTTAAATTTAAGGAAAAAAAAGTAAATATATGGTTACATGGCTGCTAAACATAACCCAAAATTGACCTGAGCCCATTTAAACCAAACCCAAACTCATGAAGTTCGAGTCAGGTTTATGTTGTGTCAGAATTTCACACCCTAACATGTTCATCAACTTATTGGAAATATATTTCAAACTTAGAGTAAATTTATAATTTTGAATCGAAAAAATATTCAGATTGAAACAAGCAATCTTCACCCCAACAATAAGCATGCATACACACTTTTGTTAGAACATAAACAACCTTGTGGACCCAATCATACAAGATCAAGAATTAACATCCAAACATAAACACCATATATGTATCCAAACAACATCAAGAAACATAGTAACAACAAACAATCTGATTTTTAACAAAGGGTAATCCATAAAATGCTTAAATGTTGATCAACATTCAAGAAAGAAATAACTCACTTGCTTACAGAGATAGAAGTGTTGAGAGAGATGTGGAGAACGTTGGGTGGTGTTTGTGGTTTTTATAGGGAAAGTGTGTTGAGTTTTTAGGGGGTTTTGAAATATGGATTAAGAATTCAAATTTGTTTAAAATGTTCTTTGACCCAATGTTTAACGTCTAGTTTGTTGATGATGATTACGACTCTTTCAAACGAATTCTGATTTTAAAAGTTTTGTTGAAATTATGTCATTTGCAAGGTATAAAATATGTTTTGATAACTTTAGTAATATTCAACTATTTATATATAGATTTATAGAATATATTGTTTCATGTCGTGTCGTATTAAAAATAGAATTAGTAATAAATATATGACTGCGAAAAAAATGCATAATTGTTATCTATACATGTATGAAAGATATAGTCAGGTGATTATCGATTACGTAACGTCTTATGCATGACAATTATAATATATAATACAAATGTTCGTACGTTCGTGTATTTTTTTACTTAAAAGTGATAACGTTACAAATAAGTGTTAAGCGCTTATTGTAAATCTAATTTAAACTAAGGTATTTTGATATACAAAGTAGTCTAATGACTCTAATTTTAGATAGGAAAATATAAATAGACAAACACACTCTAATTGACTAGTAATATGGTATAAATAGAGAATCACACTCAAATATACCTATTCAAAATACTTATAATTTTATATATACCCATTTCAATAAATACAAATTATAATTTAATTATTATATTCTCTCTGCATTATAAGCTCTCATATCCTTGTGCAAAATTTCAGTAAACAATATAAATGTTATAAAATAAAAAATTGATATATTTAATATTATGATTTTTCAAAATAAACTAAACTATGATATAAAGTTTTAGTAGATTATAGTTACGAATTTATTCTTGTTATAAATACCGTTAAAAGCTATGTCATGTTTTCTTTTGACCGGTATAGAATTATTATAAAAAGATTGTGACCATAAATTGGGTCATTTCATGGGATTAATTATAGATTTGGCTAAGGAGCCAACAAAAGCATTTCTTGCATTGATTTAAAGAATGACTGAACTTCCTTCCCAGAATGATGGATCCTCCAAGATGATGGAGTTACTCAAACGTATCTATCACAACTAATATAACAAGTTTTAACTGAAACAAATAGTTTATCAACTAATATATCAATGTTTTATCAACCGTAAGCGGAATCTTCATCGTTTTTATAGTTTGATCTCCTAATTTGTCACCAGTAAACCAAACAACTTAAACGAATATCCAAACAAATTTATTATAACTAACAATGTAAAAATTATTCTTAGGCTCACAAGTATGCCACTTAAAAAGAACAAGAATGGATTTCTTATATTTGTGTGAGTGGGTTAGTTATGTTAGACTGTGGGGTGTGGGGGGGCTTGGGTTGGTGGCTTTGCACGACACGTGGCGGAGGTGGGCTCCACTAGGCCACCCCAAAAAAATTGGGGTGTGGAGGAGGCGTGGTGTGGCGTGGCTTAGCTTGGCGTGGCCAGCCATGTGGATTTTTTGTCACACCCTGACCCGCAGCGGGGACAAAAGTCGGGGCATAATTGGGTTATCACCAAAGCTCATGACATTTACTAATAAGTTTCATATTTATTAAATTGAAATTAAAACTCCAAATATTCAAACACAACGAGTTATACAAGCACAAATAAAATCAAAACATTGTTCAGAATATAATAGATTGGTTTAATATTCTAAGGCCATTCATATGTGTTTCTCTCCTCAGCTTGTTCACCTGTATCATGCGTAAAACAAAAGATTGGGTCAACAAAAGTTGGCGAGTGAATCTAGGTAAAAACAATTTGAACAATTTCTTATATTAATTAATTAAATAAAAATTGTGCGTAAATCATAACTGATCATATGCATATGTATAAACAATCACAAACCACACAATATCCACAATGACTACATGACATGCTGAATGATGTGTCACACCCCGACCCGCAGCGGAAAAGGTGATCGGGGCATAATTGGGTTATCATCAAAGCTCATGACATTTATTATATGTTTCATATTCATTAATACAATTTAATGGAAATTTACAATAAATGATACAACGTGTTCTAACTATCAATCTAAGCTTCTTGGTTCTCTTCTAAGGCATATCCTATGTTTTCCTTGCTTCAACCTGTTCACCTGTATCATGTGTAAAAAGGTTTTTGGATCAACATAATGTTGGCGAGTGAATCCTATGGAAAACATTTGAACAAGTTTATCCAATTGATTATAAATAAGGTGCATACCACATATGAGTAAATGTAGATGTAAATTTATTCACACAACACATAATATTGAATATTGAACACACAAACACCAAATAATTGTTTTGAGGCACGCGTTGTTCGACTCGTCTCCCACGAGGAACTGATGGGCCTAATGAATGAGTTTTGAGGCACGCGTTGTTCTTACGAACTGATGGGCCTAATGTATGAGTTTTGAGGCACGCGTTGTTCTTACGAACTGATGGGCCTAATGTATGAGTTTTGAGGTACGCGTTGTTCTCGTCTCCCACGAGGAACTGATGGGCCTAATGAATGAGTTTTGAGGCACGCGTTGTTCTCGTCTCCCACGAGGAACTGATGGGCCTAAATAATTTGCATACAACTTTGACAATATGTAATACATCACAACCAATAATAGTTACATTCTAATTTAGTTCATAAAATGGTATAGCACGAATTTGCATAAGAGAATTTGTTTAAGCGACACATGATACACCCCAAAACATGAATAAAAAAAGGGGAGTTTGTAAGAATTCACTCACATTGGGTGCGTTCGGTTGATGAGGTTGAATGTACGCGAAATGGTGTTAACCACGAGTGAAATTAACCTAGATAAATCGCATTATGGTTTGGTAAGTAAACGGGTTCTATCAATCTAATTTAGTAGGATTGTTGGGTGTATTTTTGTGAGTTTGTGGCTATTTTCTAACCTTAAAAATGTTATTTTTAAGTATTTTTAATTGATTTTTAATTAAAATAATTAAATAAAAATAAATAAAAAAATATTTTATTTATGCTACAGTTGACTTTTGACCGTTGACTTTGACTAGCGTTGACCGGTTCGAAGGCATATTGTTGTGCGCCGGGTGAGGCTCGAACCCGAGACCTCCCGTACGCGTGCACGCAGCTCTACCAACTGAGCTACGTGTCTAACCCGTCATATATCCGATTTTAATTACCTATATACATTAATTAGATTTAAACAGAAATCACTTTATTTTAAAAATGAATTAAATCACAAAACCGGTGCGCTCCACAGGTCTCGAACCCGGGACCTGTGGGTTAGCGGACACACACTCCACCGCTGGACTGTGTGTCTCACTTGGTTATAAACTCGGTTATCAATATACTTAACATATACTTAAGGCGACTCCGGTTCAGTTTGCTGAAAAAAAGAATTTTTATCAAGGCGGCGTGTGTGAAACCGGAATCGAACTCGTGACCTTAGCGTTAAAAGTGCACACAGTCCACCGCTGGACTGTGTGTCTAACCCGTTAAATAACTTGATTTTAATTATACTAAACCATTACCGTAACGTCGTCTTCTTCACTGGTTTTCACCGGAAGTGACGACTGACGGATTCGAATGTTGATTCAAGTTTCTTTAGTGTTGTATGATCAATTACAGACGAGATAAAAGTAAAAAGGAAAGGAATTAGGCGTGAGAAGTACCGGCTGGTTTTACTCTGTTTTCCGGCAGAACTCCGGCGACAGCAATCTTTTTCCGGCGACAGTATCTTGCAGCAGAGAGTCCTCCGAAAGCTTACAAAGGGTGTGGGTGACTTCGGTAAAGGTTTAGGGGGTTCAGTAAAGCTCAGAGATTACTGATACGGTTTTCCGGCGAAGTATAAGATATTTCCGGCGAGTGAGTTTTCGCCGAGAAAAGGTGCGATTTGAGTGTGAAAGGTTTCTGGCGAGTTGTGGGTGTATTTATAGGGTAGTAACGAGATGAATGGGGTCTGAATTCGGTCTTGATTCGAAGTCAGCCGTTCTCCGGCGGTTATGGCTGATGTCGCGGGTTCAGACGTCGGTTATAACCGTTGTGAGAGTTAATTCTACGGTTAATTTGAGCGGAAACTTAATTAAACGGCGAAGTCGTCGGGATTTCCGACGACTGCCATTTTGGGCGCAATTTACTGAAATTGATTTCCGAACTTTAATATTTGAATTAAATGTTTCCTGTATTCATCAGAAAATCAAAGTGGCGGAGCGGTTGTTCGGTTAAGTGATAAGCGTTTGGTTTGAACCGTACAGACCCGAGTTCGAAACCCGGCATGATTAAAACATTTTTATTTTGATATTTTTATCAGTTTTTCAAGAACTAAATATATATTCCCGTATAATAATTGATTACGGATCGTTTAAAATTTTTTGGGCATTTAATTCGCAACGAAAAATTTGACTGACTGTTCGGTTGATAAACGGAGCGGGTTTGGTAAATCCGTTTTTGACGGATGTTACAGTATCCCCTGCTTTTTAGAAATTTCGTCCCGAAATTCAAATAGGGATATAATTGACTAAAAGAATGATGGTGTTTAGTTTGACAGTTACATACTTAGAAGAAATAAGGGTTTGGGTTTTTGTTTGAGGCGGTAACGTTCCTTGTAAAGGTTAAGTATCCTAATACAGGAATCGCTTTTTGTTGCCTACTGTATAAGTATTGTTAAGCAGGAATGATTTGCTAAAATGATATCGTGTATAAGAGTGTAGATATGTTTGGAAAAGTATGGTTATATCCTAAGGCAAAACTTCAAATATTATAATCTACACAAGTAAACACAACAACAAATAATTGAATCAACATTCTGATAGTATATATGTTTGAATGGTGACAGTTCCTCTCTCGTTTGTTATGATGGAGAGGTTAGTCTATGTAGAAATGGATCACAATCCAATTTCTTTAAATAGTGAGATGGTATAAATGTAACACAAATTTCAACCAAGGCAATACTAAATCCTACATGGAACTTCTCATAACCGCCTGATAACGCCTCTGATCCTTTGGCAAGAATACTTATATATAGGAAGTACCAGCGGCGTATCCACCATATTCTTGTCAAATTTTCATTGGTTTTATCAGTGAATTATGATTAGTCCTATAACTCTACAACCAATACATCAAACATAAAAATACTGAAATGAAATATATCTGTGCGATCAAGGCTCAATCAAACGGAGCCGATCGTATTGTATGTATTGAAAATAAAATTGTCTGTGTGCTCAAGGCTCAATCAAACGGAGCCGAGCTTATTGCATGTATTGAAAATGAAATTGTCTGTATGCTCAAGGCTCAATCAAACGGAGCCGAGCTTATTGCATGTACTGAAAATGAATAACTTAATCACACAAACAACCTATGCATGGAACCTCTCATAACCGCCTGATAATGCCTCCGATCATTTGACAAGAATACTTATATATAGGAAGTACCAGCGGCGTATCCACCATATTCTTGTCAAATTCTCATTGACTTTATCCGCAAGTTATGATTAGTTCTATGCGACTCTACAACATAAATAACACAACAACCAGCGCTTGAGTATTAATTCTGATAGTATCCGTGTTTGACAAAACCTCTCTCGTTTAATATGATGGAGAGGTTAGTCTATGTAGAAGTGAGGCACAACTCAACTTCTTTAAATGATGAAACTGAGATATGTCGTGAAGTATGATGAATATTAAATCAATGAGTATAAAACAAACTGAACTAGTAATTTGCATTAAAATTCTTGGATAAAATTCCAATTGAGATACGTGAAAATTGAGATAACATAAAGAAAAACATAAAAACTAAGTGATTGGAGTTGAATCTGGATTCTTGATGAGAGAAGGCTAGTTAAGTGGTTGGTTTGGACCGTTAACATCTTCAACAGGATTGGCGTTGATGTTATAAACTCTTCCTCTTGCTGGCGGTGGAGCTGGGTTTGCTTGGTTAACTGGGTTTGCTTGAGCTTGGGCGTTTATGATGTTAACCAAACGAGGGCATGTGTTTCTAAAATGGGTAGGGTCGCCACAATTGAAACAAGCTCGAACATATGGGTACATGGGGTATTGAGGTTGTTGATATGTTTGGATCATGGGTTGAGTAGGGGTTGAGGTTTGGTTTTGAGAGGTGCGGCAAACGTTGCTCAAATGACCGTAGCGTCCACAATTCGCACATAGTCGACAGGGTAAGGTAGATGGATGGTGATAGAAACAGGTGTTGCATTGAGGGTGAGGTCCAATGTAAGGTTTCTTGTTTGGGTAAGTTGAGTTGGGTGCTACTTGAGTGATTGGGATAGTTTGAGGAGGTACAACTTGTGAAGCTGGTTGGTTGCGTTGGGTGACGGCGAAGATTTGCCCATCACGTTTTCTCTTAGAAGTAGGTGGTGTAAAGGATTCGGTTCGTGTGGAGTTTGAGGTTTCGGTTGATGCTTTATCCTTCTTCTTTTCCTCTTTGAAATCTTTGTTTCGGATTCGGTTCTCAGTGAGCGCGGTTGCTAGCTCCATTGCTGCTTCCAAAGTTGCAGGCGAGGTACTTATTACAGAGTCTTGAATCTTTGATGGAAGACTACGAATGTAGTGCTCGATCAAACGGTAGAGGGGAGTAAACAAATTGGGAACCATTTGATTTAACTCAAGGAATCTCTTGTTGTATGTGGTGTGGTCGCCTTCCTTTTGTTTTAAAGCATGAAACTCATCCTCCAATTTCTTGATTTCACTTCTTGGGCAAAACCGTCTTGTCATGATTCCCTTCAACTCTTCCCAAGTCAAGGTCATAGTTTCTTCAACACCACGTTTGGTCTTCTCTGTATTCCACCATGTGAGTGCCGTTCCAAGTAAGCGACCGGTAGCATAACGCACTTTGCGATCATCGGGGCAATCGCAATTTAGAAAAGTGTTCTCCATTTCTTCGAACCAGTGGAGGAGAGCGGTGACACCTTCAGTACCTTCATATTTTGGAGGATCGCAGGATTTGAAATGTTTGTAGGTGCATTTAGTGACTGAAGGGTTGACAGTGTTTTGATCCTCTTGTTGGGTTGGGTTAACGGAGTTAGCGGTAAGGGCTTGTTGAACTTGAACTACGATGTTTGGTATTACGGTCGCCATTTGCTGAGCGATTTGGGTAGCCATGCGTTCAGGGGCTTTTCCTGCTCTCATTTTCCTACGAGCGAGGCTAGAAGACATCTACAAGGAATACATGTCAAGAGTATGAGTTGGATGCCTTTGGGATCGTGGGTCGTGTTTGGGGAATGATCGTTCATAAAATAAATGTAGAAAAATAAATCTACTACATCCATAGGATGTCTTGGGTTTTGCTTGCTGTTAGGCCCTTCATGCCGCCATACTTTACCTGTGTAATCATGTGGGCCCCCATGAATACCGGTTTTTCATATGGTTCGCACGGTTTCTGCCTGGTTGCGTACACAAAAACCCGGAGAAAATCGAGAAATATGTATACAACGTGTGATGTTCGGAATGTATCCAGGCATGGACACGGTGACATCTCAAAGTGAGGTTAGTTCGAACGACGTTTGGTGTGGCATGCTTTGGCCTAATAGGTCCGTCGTACTCTCATCGTTAGTCCCCAGGTAGGCAAACTGGTCCGTTATTTTGGATTTATACGAATGCCAACCTAGACAGGACGTCCCGACTACCGGTACTTGTACCCTTCCGGTTACTACATGCCCGTCGCAGAACTTACTTTGATGGGATTTGAAAATTGCAACAAAATCCTTGAATAATGAGAGTATGAAAATGAATTGAATATATGAACATTGATATATGTATAACGAATATGTATATAAGCATGTATGTTTGACTGAAATATGAAACAAATAAATATCACAAGTTTGTATGTAACCACCTAATCAATTAAAATTTAGGCAGACTATAGTATAGGTTCTAAGGGTCTAATAACCTATCCTATATCCCTATAGTCATGGCTCTGATACCAATCTGTCACACCCCGACCCGCAGCGGAAAAGGTGATCGGGGCATAATTGGGTTATCATCAAAGCTCATGACATTTATTATATGTTTCATATTCATTAATACAATTTAATGGAAATTTACAATAAATGATACAACGTGTTCTAACTATCAATCTAAGCTTCTTGGTTCTCTTCTAAGGCATATCCTATGTTTTCCTTGCTTCAACCTGTTCACCTGTATCATGTGTAAAAAGGTTTTTGGATCAACATAATGTTGGCGAGTGAATCCTATGGAAAACATTTGAACAAGTTTATCCAATTGATTATAAATAAGGTGCATACCACATATGAGTAAATGTAGATGTAAATTTATTCACACAACACATAATATTGAATATTGAACACACAAACACCAAATAATTGTTTTGAGGCACGCGTTGTTCGACTCGTCTCCCACGAGGAACTGATGGGCCTAATGAATGAGTTTTGAGGCACGCGTTGTTCTTACGAACTGATGGGCCTAATGTATGAGTTTTGAGGCACGCGTTGTTCTTACGAACTGATGGGCCTAATGTATGAGTTTTGAGGCACGCGTTGTTCTCGTCTCCCACGAGGAACTGATGGGCCTAATGAATGAGTTTTGAGGCACGCGTTGTTCTCGTCTCCCACGAGGAACTGATGGGCCTAATGAATGAGTTTTAAGGCACGCGTTGTTCTCGTCTCCCACGAGGAACTGATGGGCCTAAATAATTTGCATACAACTTTGACAATATGTAATACATCACAACCAATAATAGTTACATTCTAATTTAGTTCATAAAATGGTATAGCACGAATTTGCTTAAGAGAATTTGTTTAAGCGACACATGATACACCCCAAAACATGAATAAAAAAAGGGGAGTTTGTAAGAATTCACTCACATTGGGTGCGTTCGGTTGATGAGGTTGAATGTACGCGAAATGGTGTTAACCACGAGTGAAATTAACCTAGATAAATCGCATTATGGTTTGGTAAGTAAACGGGTTCTATCAATCTAATTTAGTAGGATTGTTGGGTGTATTTTTGTGAGTTTGTGGCTATTTTCTAACCTTAAAAATGTTATTTTTAAGTATTTTTAATTGATTTTTAATTAAAATAATTATTAAAAATAAATAAAAAAATATTTTATTTATGCTACAGTTGACTTTTGACCGTTGACTTTGACTAGCGTTGACCGGTTCGAAGGCATATTGTTGTGCGCCGGGTGAGGCTCGAACCCGAGACCTCCCGTACGCGTGCACGCAGCTCTACCAACTGAGCTACGTGTCTAACCCGTCATATATCCGATTTTAATTACCTATATACATTAATTAGATTTAAACAGAAATCACTTTATTTTAAAAATGAATTAAATCACAAAACCGGTGCGCTCCACAGGTCTCGAACCCGGGACCTGTGGGTTAGCGGACACACACTCCACCGCTGGACTGTGTGTCTCACTTGGTTATAAACTCGGTTATCAATATACTTAACATATACTTAAGGCGACTCCGGTTCAGTTTGCTGAAAAAAAGAATTTTTATCAAGGCGGCGTGTGTGAAACCGGAATCGAACTCGTGACCTTAGCGTTAAAAGTGCACACAGTCCACCGCTGGACTGTGTGTCTAACCCGTTAAATAACTTGATTTTAATTATACTAAACCATTACCGTAACGTCGTCTTCTTCACTGGTTTTCACCGGAAGTGACGATTGACGGATTCGAATGTTGATTCAAGTTTCTTTAGTGTTGTATGATCAATTACAGACGAGATAAAAGTAAAAAGGAAAGGAATTAGGCGTGAGAAGTACCGGCTGGTTTTACTCTGTTTTCCGGCAGAACTCCGGCGACAGCAATCTTTTTCCGGCGACAGTATCTTGCAGCAGAGAGTCCTCCGAAAGCTTACAAAGGGTGTGGGTGACTTCGGTAAAGGTTTAGGGGGTTCAGTAAAGCTCAGAGATTACTGATACGGTTTTCCGGCGAAGTATAAGATATTTCCGGCGAGTGAGTTTTCGCCGAGAAAAGGTGCGATTTGAGTGTGAAAGGTTTCTGGCGAGTTGTGGGTGTATTTATAGGGTAGTAACGAGATGAATGGGGTCTGAATTCGGTCTTGATTCGAAGTCAGCCGTTCTCCGGCGGTTATGGCTGATGTCGCGGGTTCAGACGTCGGTTATAACCGTTGTGAGAGTTAATTCTACGGTTAATTTGAGCGGAAACTTAATTAAACGGCGAAGTCGTCGGGATTTCCGACGACTGCCATTTTGGGCGCAATTTACTGAAATTGATTTCCGAACTTTAATATTTGAATTAAATGTTTCCTGTATTCATCAGAAAATCAAAGTGGCGGAGCGGTTGTTCGGTTAAGTGATAAGCGTTTGGTTTGAACCGTACAGACCCGAGTTCGAAACCCGGCATGATTAAAACATTTTTATTTTGTTATTTTTATCAGTTTTTCAAGAACTAAATATATATTCCCGTATAATAATTGATTACGGATCGTTTAAAATTATTTTGGGCATTTAATTCGCAACGAAAAATTTGACTGACTGTTCGGTTGATAAACGGAGCGGGTTTGGTAAATCCGTTTTTGACGGATGTTACATGATGAACTTGAGATCAAGGCTCCATCAAACGGAGCCGATCTAACGAGGCACCTGATGCTCAACTCGTATCCCACGAGGAACTAATGGGCCTTAAATGAATGATTGCACTGAGATGACAAAATGTAACCACACATAATCATACCAATTAAAATACACGTTTGATCACATTACGATGTTAGCACGAGAGTTAAAATAAATAAAAAAACATGTACGACACATGATATATCCCCAAAATGTGTTTAAAAAGGGAGTTTGTAAGGATTCACTCACAGTGGGCGCGTTTTTCTTGGATGATGGTGAGGGCGCACGAATTGAGTAGTTGATCGACAAATGGATATTAACCTAAATAATAACGTGATAAATTGAATATTATAAACCAATTAATGTCTCGACTTAATACTTTTTGTTATAATTTTAGTTTATTTTGGGGGGGGTGGGGGGTTATTGAGATTTTAAAACCTTTATCATTGTATTTTTAGGTATTTTTATTTGATCTAGCTCAATATATATTTGATATAATTAACTAAAATGGAATAAAAAATAATAAAAAAAATATATTGTCAAGTCTGTCAGACCTGACCGGTTCGGGTGGAATTAGGATGCGTGGAGTGAGGCTCGAACTTGTGACCCCTCGGTTGCGTGCACGCAGCTCTTCCAACTGAGCTACGTGTCTAACCCATTTAGATTTGGTTTTTAATTATTCTTATACACTGTTTATATTTATTCATAATTTGTTCATTTTAAAAAGATTTTAAAATCAAATAACCGGTGTATCCTGAGGGTCTCGAACCCGTGACCTCAATTTGATTTGCACCCAGCCCATCCAACTGGGCTGGGTGTCTAACCCGGTCATAACTCATGTTAAATAATATAAATACACGGTACTGGACTTCATCTTCTTCAACTAAAGCAGCAACCAGAACTGTGATTCAACTAAGATAGAATGTTTAACTGTTTTCATGCAATCAAAACAAAATTAAACGTAAACGTTTGAAGATTTCGAGATCCATACCAACAATAAACGTTTGCATACTCCTTTCGACTGAGGGCGTCAGCCACAACATTAGCCTTGCCAGGATGATATCGAATTTCACAATCATAGTCGTTTAGGGGTTCGACCCATCGACGTTGCCTCATGTTCAACTCCTTTTGAATGATAATATGCTGGAGACTCTTGTGATCAGTGTAGATTTCACACTTGGTACCATAGAGGTAATGTCTCCATATCTTAAGGGCGAACACGACAGCTCCAAGTTCTAGGTCGTGAGTGGTATAGTTCTTTTCATGAATTTTGAGTTGCCTTGAGGCATGGGCTATCACCTTTTCTCTTTGCATTAGAACACATCCTAAACCTTGCCCTAACGCGTCGCAATATACCACAAAATCTTCGCAACCATCAGGAAGTGTAAGGATAGGCGCATCACAAAGTTTTTGCCTCAAGGTTTGAAAAGCCTCTTCTTGCTTAGGTCCCCAAATAAAGGGTTTTCCCTTGTGAGTTAAGGCTGTGAGTGGAACAGCGATACGGGAGAAATTTGCGATGAACCAACGTAATAACCAGCGAGACCAAGAAATGACCTAACTTCGGTAGGAGTACGTGGCGCTTGCCACTCTTGTACCGCTTTGATCTTTGTAGGGTCAACATGAATCCCTTTGTCGTTAACGACATGGCCAAGAAATTGCACTTCTTTTAACCAAAACTCACATTTTGAGAACTTAGAATAAAGCTTTTCAGTTCTCAAGAGTGTTAGAATAAGTCGAAGATGACGCTCATGATCAGAATTGGTCTTGGAGTAGATAAGGATACCATCAATGAAAACTATGACAAAACGATCGAGATAGGGTTTACATACCCTATTCGTCAAATCCATAAAAACAGCAGGGGCATTGGTCAACCCAAAAGGCATAACCATAAATTCATAATGACCATAATGAGTTCGAAAAGCAGTTTTGGGAATATCTTCTTCACATACTCTAAGTTGATGATAACCAGAACGAAGGTCGATCTTTGAAAAACAGGTAGCACCTTAAAGTTGATCTAGAAGATCATCGATTTGCGGTAATGAATAGCATTCTTGATGGTCAGCTTGTTGAGCTCTCTATAATCAATACACATGCGGAAAGTTCCATCTTTCTTCTTTACAAAAAGAATATGTGCACCTCATGGCGACGAGCTAGGACGTATGAATCCTTTGTCAGTCAACTCTTGCAGCTAGCTAGCTAACTCTTGCATCTCAGATGGGTCTAACCGATAAGGATATTTTGCGATTAGTGTAGCACCAGGTACAAGATCGATTCGAAATTCGACTTCTCGCACTGGAGGAAGTCCTGAAACGTTGTCGGGGAAAACTTGAGGAAATTCTTTAACGACGGGAATATCTTCGAGCTTCCTTTCCTTGCCTTCCTTCTTGACGATATAAGCTAGGAACGCGATATAGTCTTTGCGAAGATATCTACGAGCTTGGAGGCATGACATCAATTTAAGACCTTTAGAAGGAGTTTCTCCAAAGATACGCAAGGTTTGACCGTTAGCGAGAGGAATTCGAATAAACTTCTCGTGACAAACAACTTCGGCGTGATGTTGACTAAGCCAGTCCATACCGATGATAATATCGAAACTACCCAACTTCATAGGAATTAGATCAATTGAGAAGTCGTGGTCATTAAGAGTGAGGGTACAATCACGAATGATCGAGTTTAACGCAATAGGTTCACCATCAGCAACTTCCACTGTGAATGGTTCAGCGAGACTAACGCGTGACAAATCAAGAATGGATTCGAATTCAAGGACACAAACCTCTTATCTGCACCAGTATCAAATAGTATGGATGCATAATTACCGTTAATAAGGAACATACCATTGACCACATTGTTATCAGCCCTAGCTTGGTTGGCGTTGATGTTAAAAGCCCTTCCTCTAGCAGGTGGATTAGTTTGATTGGCTTGGTTCACCGGATTGGCTTGAGCTTGGGCATTTATGATGTTCACCAGGCGTGGGCATGTGTTACGAAAATGGGTTGGATCGCCACAGTTGAAGCATGCTCTGACGGGTTGCATCAGTGGGTAATTTGGTTGATAGTAGGGTTGAGCCATGGGTTGAGCAGGTGGTAAGAGTAAGGGTTGTTGGTTTTGAGCTTGGCCCATCACTTGATTATTGATTTGGGCTTGAGGCTGGTTGAATTGTGTGACCTGCACGACCACAACTTATGCAGTATTGGCAGGGTTCTCCGGGGGATGATGGTATTGACATCGGTTGCATTTTGGGTGAGGACCAGTGTATGGTTTCTTGTATGGGGCGGTTTGAGGGGCGACTTGCGTGATTGGGCAGCAGTGATAGGTGAATTGGTTTGGGTAACGGCGAAATTTTTCCCATTACGCTTCCTTTTGCCAGCAAATTTGGAAGATGAACCCGTTGGAGTTGGAGTTGGGTTTGGTGTCTCAGAAGGTGCCTTTTCTTTCTTCTTCTCATCCTTAAAATCACCATTTCGAATACGATTTTCCGTTAGTTTGGTAGCCAGTTCCATGGCAGCTTCGAGTGTTGCAGGTGAAGTACTTGACACAGAATCTTGAATTTTCAAGGGAAGACCTCGAATGTAATGCTCGATTAGACGATAGAGAGGAGAGAACAGGTTAGGGACCATCTGATTCAACTCGAGAAACTCTTGTTGTATGTGGTGTGGTCTCCCTCCTTTTGCTTCAAAGCATAGAACTCATCTTCCAGTTTCTTGATTTCGCTTCTTGGACAGAAACGTCGCGTCATGATTTCCCTCAACTCATCCCAAGTCAAGGCCATAGCAGCTTCAGCACCTCGCTTACCCTTTTCGGTGTTTCACCAGGTAAGTGCTACTCCAAACAGCCGACCAGTAGCATAGCGTACCTTGCGATCATCGGGACAATCACAATTGAGAAAAGTGATTTCCATCTCCTCAAACCAACGGAGGAGAGAAGTGACACCTTCAGTCCCTTCATATTTTGGGGGATCGCAGGATTTGAAATGCTTGTAAGTACATTTGTTGGTGTTAGGAGGAGAGTTGGCGATATTTTGACCTTCTGGGTTGTTAGGGGTGATGGGATTGGCGGCAAGTGCTTGTTGAACTTGCATAACGATATCAGGAAGTACTGCAGCCATTTGTTGATCGATTTGTGTGGCCATACGCTCGCTAGATCTTCCTGACCTTCTACCGCCTCGAGAGTGCCTAGCAGACATCTACAGGAAATACGAAAAGAGATTATGAATTGAACGCTCTTAGGGGTCATGTGTTGTAACAAGTGAAAACAACATAAAATAATGAAACAAAAATGTAACTACATCCATAGGATGTCTTGGGCTTGCTTAAGATTGGGCCTCCAAATGTCTCCCATACTTCAGCCTTGGTAGTCAAGTGGGCCCCTATGACTACTGGGCTTGGTAGAGTTCACATTGGTGTTGGCCTGCTAATGCTGACATTACCCGAATGAAAATCGTAAAACATAATTGTAAGGTATAAGGTCAGAATGTGTCTAGGTATAGACACAATGACAACTCAAAGTGGGGTAGTTCATACGACGTTTGGTGTGGCATGCTTTGGCCTAATAGGTCCTTCGTACTCTCATTGTTAGTCCCCAGGTAGATAAACTGGTCCATTATTTGGATTAAAACGAATGCCAAGCCTAGACAGGACATTCCGACTACCGGTACTCGTACCCTTCCAGTTACTACATGCCCGTCGTAGAACTCACTAAGATGCGATTGAAAAGAAAAACATGAAAACATTGCAAAATATTTGAGAAAAAATCATGAAAATCGTGATGTGGGTGCTTGCGTATGTATGATGGATTAACAACATATAAACTATGATGAACACCACATATTAACATGTGTTAGTGAGAGTGCTTGCATGTATTGGTGTGTGAAAAATAAACGTGAAACATATAAACATCATGAGTTTTGCATATAACACATAAACAATAAAAATCTAATCAACTATAGTATAGGCTCTAAGGGTCTAATAACCTATCCTATATCCCTATAGTCACAAGCTCTGATACCAATCTGTCCTACCCCGACCCACAGCGGAGACAAAAGTCGGGGCATAATTGGGTTATCACCAAAGCTCATGACATTTACTAATAAGTTTCATATTTATTATATTGAAATTAAAACTCCAAATATTCAAACACAACGAGTCATACAAGCACAAATAAAATCAATACATTGTTCAGAATATAATAGATTGGTTTAATCTTCTAAGGCCATTCCTATGTGTTTCTCTCCTCAGCTTGTTCACCTGTATCATGCGTAAAACAAAAGATTTGGTCAACAAAAGTTGGCGAGTGAATCTAGGTAAAAACAATTTGAACAATTTCTTATATTAATTAATTAAAAAAAAATTGTGCGTAAATCATAACTGATCATATGCATATGTATAAACAATCACAAACCACACAATGACTACATGACATGCTGAATGATGAACTTGAGATCAAGGTTCCATCAAACGGAGCCGATCTAATGAGGCACCTGATGCTCAACTCGTATCTCACGAGGAACTGATAGGACTTAAATGAATGATTGCACTGAGATGACAAAATGTAACCACACATAATCATACCAATTAAAATACACATTTGATCATATTACGATGTTAGCACCAGAGTTAAAATAAATAAATAAAACATGTACGACACATGATACATCCCCAAAATGTGTTTAAAAAGGGAGTTTGTAAGGATTCACTCACAATGGGTGCGTTTTTCTTGGATAACGGTGAGGGCGTACGAATTGAGTAGTTGATCGACAAATAGATATTAACCTAAAATAATGACGTGATAAATCGAATATTATAAACCAATTAATGTCTCGGCTTAATACTTTTTGTTATAATTTTAGTTTATTTGGGGGGGGGGGGGGGGGGGTTATTGAGATTTTAAAACCTTTATCATTGTATTTTTAGGTATTTTTATTTGATCTAGCTGAAATAATCAATATATATTTGATATAATTAATTAAAATGGAATAAAAAATAATAATAAAATGTCTGTCAGACCTGACCGGTTCGGGTGGAATTAGGATGCGTGCCGTTAGGCTCGAACTTGTGACCCCTCGGTTGCGTGCACGCAGCTCTTCCAACCGCTACGTGTCTAACCCATTTAGATTTGCTTTTTAGTTATTCTTATACACTGTTTATATTTATTCAGAATTTATTCATTTTAAAAAGATTTAAAATCAAATAACCGGTGTATGCTGAGGGTCTCGAACCCGTGACCTCAACTTGATTTGCACCCGGATGGACTGTCTAACCCGGTCATAACTCATGTTAAATAATATAAATACACAGTATCGAACTTCATCTTCTTCAATTAAAGCATCAACCAGAACTGTGATTCGACTAAGATAGAATGTTTAACTTTTTTCATGCAATCAAAACAAAATTAAACGTAAACGTTTGAAGATTTCGAGATCCATACCAACAATAACAGCAAGGATCTTGGGTTTCTCTTGGTATCGACTCCGGCGACAAAACTTCACAACGGGTTCCGACAGAATAGCCTTCGCGATGACAAGGAGAGAGCAAAAGGATAAACGAATTTGTTTGTGAAATGATATTTAGTATTTATAGACCTACCAATCTATCATTGATTCGGTTTAAACTCCTTGATTGTCGAAATCATTGATTTAAATTTACAACAGATTTGATGATTTGTACCGGTTACGACCGCAAAGAAAGAAACAGAAACGGAAATTACGCCTTGATTAAAATGGCGGTTGCAGGATTCTGGGTTTTTGAACTTTCAGGCAACCGAAAGTTCACTTAAATTATATTTGGTTCTAAAACTACACCACATGAGTGTGTGGTCCATTGTTTGGTGCGTGTGCATGAGGGGTGAACCCGGATTCGATCCCGATTTGTCCCATTTCATTTTTGTTTAGCTTATTTCCTTTTGTTTTATTATTTTTTAATTACTTATAATAAATTTTCTATCATTAGTTGTAACAAAAAGGATAATTAATACTAACAAACTACGCAACAAACATTAACCGAATACTTGATTAAATAACGGTGCGGGTTTTGAAACCCGATACACACAAATGTTACATTTTTCTTTTAGTTAAATTAGCCAACCAAAGTCAGCCATATTGAACCAGCCAACCAAAGCTAGCCAACTCACCCTGCCCACCCCCCCCCCCCCCCCCCCCGCCCCATGCCAGCCGGAATACCCACGCCAAAGGGCAACGTCATGCCCAATTCCAAACTGGGGTGGAAAAGCTGGCGTTGATGGGCAACCCATGCCCCCAACCAAGCCCCAACCCGTGGTCTTATAAGGAGTGGTTGTGGGTGAAGGTGAGAGAAAATGTTAATGTTCATCTGTAAATATACGGGAGCACTATACATCCCTTATAAATTTTTAATATTTTTGAAATTATTTGTGAATGAAGGACAAAGAAACTGTAATGATAAAGACATAAAAATACTATTTAATTGAAAATAAAAAAAATAGTGACTTTTAGTATAACTATATAATTAGAGAAAATGAATTAATTGTGAATGCTCTCATCATGTATAATTATATATTTTAATCTAGTTGTCTCATGAGTGGGATGATGATTTGCTGAAGAGAAAGTTAGATAAGTTTAAGTTTATCTGTAATGATTTAATGTGTTTTTATCGTAAATCATTAAGTGTATGCTACATTATCACACCATTTTCTTTCATTTTTTCATATAACATGTAGGGCTGTTTATTTTTATCCAAAACCTGAAACCTGACCCGAATTCAAAGCCACTCGAACCCGATTAGCGAATATCCGAATAACCCGAACCCGAGAAAACCGAACCCGACCAACCCGAACTTTAAATGGTTTGGTTATCGGGTCACTTTTTCCCACCAAAAACCCGAACAACCCGACCCGAAAAACCCGAAACACGAAACCCGAATAAAAACCCGAACATTTATTGTTTTTTTCTTATAGAAGTGTTTTGGTTTGAGTTCTTTAATATACGTAACATTAAGTTTTTGGACTTTTAAATATTATAATAGCATATTTTCAAATAATGTTTGAACTTTGATGATATTTTTAAAGTACCAATATGAATATTGATGATATTTTGTAAAAAAACATTTATTTTTCATTTTACATCTAAACCCGAAAACCGAATAACCCGACCCGAACTAATCCGAACCCGAATAACTCAAACCCGACTAACCCGAACTTTAAATGGGTCGGTTATCGGGTCAATTTTTCCTAGACAAAAACCCGAACAACCCGACCCGAAAACCCGAAACCCTAAGAAAAAACCCGATGAACACCCTAATAACATGTAATGATTTTACTGGTTTTTACTATCCATCACCTATTAAAATAATGTTTAATTAATATAAATTTAAAAACTTAAAACTCTTAAACGGGGTTTCACACTTTCACCGTCTGAAGGGGCTTACCATCAGAAAGTTTAACGCCTCTTAACAGAAGGTTGGAATGATGTTTAACCGAAGATCAAAACCACATCATCAGAGCCGTGACCTCATTACACATGACTAACAGATCGTAATTATTTAAAAAATTAAAGTGATATCAGAATAAACTCATAACAACAAACTAAATCTTTATTACGTTCTTATAGTATTTGTTAAAAAAAACGAATGTATAACAATATTAAATTTCATTATAATAATATCAATATTCTTTTATCAGTTTTATTCATATTTTTCCACTTAATTCAGTTTAAATTGTATATATTTAAAGAGTATTAGAGTAATAGTGACAGAAAGTTGTTTTACACTTCCCTACTATTCTGATAAATTACGATTTTATCCCGTGTTTAAAATTACGATTTTGCTACAGTTCAAAATTACGACTTTGCCGCCAGCTCAAAATTATAGTCTTGCCTTTGTTGTGGCTTTTGATAAATTATGATTTTATCTCAGTTCAAATTGCAGTCTTGTCATCTTTTTAGCTTTTGACAAATTATGATTTTACCCCGGCCAAGATTACGATCCCCTCCCCGGTTTAAATTACAGTCTTGTCATCGTTTTAATTTATTTAGCAAACCTATGATAATGTGTTGTTTAATTGGTTGACTCGATATAATTTGTATTCGTGTTAGACATGTCTAGCACTCGTTCATTGGTTCTGACAAATTACAATTTTGCCCCCAGTTCAAAATTACAGTCTTGCTATCGTTATAATTTTTTTATCTAATAAAGCTAGGGTGATGTTTTGTTTTAATTGTTTGAGAAATATTTAGTCTAGCGCCTCGCAACGCGAGCGTGACATAAAACTAATTTATAACAATTTTTAAACTTATACAATCTTTCAAAAAAATATTAAAATTTTAGTGGTTTCAAAAGGAATTATGATTCATACATAGTTTGATCCTCTTTTGGGAATTTATCTTTTGTATTTCCCCAAAATGCAAACAAAAACATCCAAGAATGTAGCATATGATGCCAGACGACAAGATCAATGTTTGAGACTACATTTTTGTTTCTCCAAAAGCTCTAAACATAAAACGCCAATGTTTTTTTAGATCTCGATGAAGAATTCTTCAACAAGAGAGTACAATGATGGTGTTAAACATACATCACCAATTGATATCCCTCAAAATTATTCTAAGAATGCATATTTTTTTTCTTTTAAAAAAAGTTCGTTTAGAGAGTAATTTGCTATTTTTTAAATATATACAAAACTATTTCTTTCAAAAAAAAGTTTGTTTAGAGAGTAATTTGCTATTTTTAAATATATACAAAACTATATTAGAACCTCGTATATTACACGGGTTGATTAAATATATTTTTATATACTAAGTAATAAAAAAGTTACGTCAGCTTAAATAAATATAAGGTAATCAATTACTACACACAGCCGTCAACATACGTTTTTAGGAAAATGAACTTTGATTTGCTGTTTACATATTATAACATTTTACTTTGTTTTTATTATTATTTATTATTAGGTTATAAAACTATGTATTACACAAGTTATAATATTTTACTTTGTTTTTTTATTTATTAAAAGGTTAGTTATTATTAATAAGCGAAAAAATAAAAGAAATAGTTAAGAAAATAAATATAAAATAAATATAAGATAAACAAAAAATATTATAAAGATTATATATCAATAATATTAATAATAAATTAAAAGGAAAATGATACGTGACATTTTGAATAATTAGAAGATAAATATAAATATATAAATATAGATATATGTCGATTTGAAATATGGGATGGTTTAACTTTATAAATAGTTTATATATATATATATATATATATATATATATATATGTTTAGGATTCTGTAAAAAAGATGAAATTTGTAAGAAGGATAAGAAAGAACATGATGCTGACACATGCCATTATTTAATTTATTAGGATAAAGGCAATTAAGTAACCGTCTCTTTTAAATGCCAATAACTTTTTATACGTACTTTTTAAAAAAATTTACATCATAATAACGAGTGTTTTTTTATCTTTAATATAAGTATCATATTGCTATATTTATATGCAAAAAAATACGTTTCGATCGTATGTTTTAGTCCATGGTGTTTTCTCTATATTGTTTTAATTGTATAGTGATTCCAGGCATTGTGTTTTACAGTTTAACACCATGAACGTGTATAAAACACCATAACATTGCAAAAACCATTTACGTTCAATCTTTCAATCTCATTTTCTATGGTGTTTTATTTTAGGATTTCAAAAAAGATTATGGTGTCTTGTAAAAGGAAAAAATTAGCTTGTTGAATTTAATGATATTTTTATTGCTAATGGAATGGTTATATGTATACTTGTATGGTGTTTTGTTTTCTATGATGTTTTATTTTAGTTTCATGGTGTTTCCGTATAAGAAAATGACAGTTTGCTGAATTCAATGGTATTTGCAATGTTATGGTGTCTTATATACGTTCATAGTGTTTTACTGTAAAACACAACACCTTGAATCACTATATAACTAAAACAAAATAGACAAAACACTATGGACTAAAACATCCGATCAAAACATAATTTTTCTCTATATAAGTATAGCAATATGATACTCATATTAAAGATAAAAAAAACACTCGTTATTATGGTGTAATTATTTTTTTAAAAAAGTTACGTATAAAAAGTTATTGGCGTTTAAAAAAGACGGGAGGAAGTTGCATATGCATTGCATGTGGGTTTTTGAATTTAAAAATGTTAAATTTACTTTTATACCCTTAATCTAGAAAATTAATTATTTTAAGGGTAAACATTATTTACAATTTTGTCATTATAATCTCAACCATTAGATTATAGATTAAAGGGTGTAGATTCTTTCTTACACTTCTCACAAAACACACCCTTTTATAATAACCCTACCATATATATATATATATATATATATAGGTAGAGGTTCATGTGAGAAAATTTAAAAGTGTGAGAATGATAAGAAAGATTATGGAGGTTACATGTGTCCCTTTTTATTTTGGTAGTTTAAGGGTATAAGTGTAATTTAACTAATAAAATCTAATTATGGAATGAATATATGCAACCGATTTTTGGCAGTTATTGTAGGGATTTTTCAAATTGAAATAACACCCTAACTCATAAAACACCACAACATGTATATTGAAGGCATACATCTTATAAAGAACAGAATTATAACTCATAAAAACACCCTAACTCATAAAACACCACAACATGTATATTGAAGGCATACATCTTATAAAGAACATAAATATAACAAAAATAACACCATAACTCATAAAAACACCACATCAGTTATAATGAAGGCACACCTCTTATAAAGAACACCCTAACATTGAATATAACAGAAATAACACCCTAATATAACACCAGTCAACACTTTAATCGAAATGAAAACAGAAATAACACCCTAAATATATAAAAACAGAAATAACTCTACATAATTATATCAATATGGTACTCATGTTAAAGATAAAAAAACACTCGTTATTATGGTGTAATTTTTTTTAAAAAAAAAGAGTTAAGTATAAAAAGTTATTGATGTTTAAAAAAGAAGAGGAGAACTTTGCATGTTTATTAATGTTAGTTTCTTAATTTAAAAATAATAAATTTACCTTTATACCCTTAATCTATAAAATTAGTTAGTTTAATAGTCAACATTATTTACAGAATTGTCACTATGATCTCAACAATTAGATTAAATATCTAATGATTTAGATTCTTTCTTATCCTTCTCTCACTTTTAAATTTTCTCACAATAACCTCACCATATATATATATATATATATATATATATATATATATATATATATATGATTAGGATCATTTGTGAACAACCCCTTGATAGTTAACTGTGTGAATTAATCATAACCCTTGATTATTAATACACGTGTGTAAATCAATTGTTAGGATTTGACTATAAAATACACTAGTGTATTATACGATTTGATGATGAAACCCTAGCTATACACGTGTGTAAATCAATGGTCAAGATTTGTTTACTCAGTTCGTAAGTACACTAGTATTCACTCTGGAACCCCACCATATATATATATATATATATATATATATATATATATATATATATATATATATATAATATTGGGATAAACATACTTCTTATATGGAACCATTTCCTAAAACATGTAATTTACATTGAGTGGCACATTAATTATTTTATATATGTATTTAAAAACAAATATTGGTACGATATAAAAAAATTGCTCAGGACTCTTGAACTTGAAAAAAATAAACCTTATACTTTCTTCATAGAAGAAAAATACTATTTTGCCGCATGTTTTGACAGTTTTGAGAAGGGACTAACAACAATTAAGATTTGTTTGTTTGATTTTTTTTGAGCATTGGGAAGTCCTAATAAAATAAATTAAAAACATAAGTTTTTGATAAAAGGTTCTAGAAAATATTACCATCATTTAATATAAACGGATTCTTATCGTTATTTTTATGATTAAATTATTAAACATGGATATATTTTAACTTTGTATTTGAAAAAAAGTATCTTATTTTAATATAAGAATATTTATAAAGTTTTAGATTATTTAATTTAATAAACAATTATATATAATTAAGTAGTTGAGAGAGATAGGAAAACTAAAAAGTGAATTCTATAATGAATGACATGTGTCTCTCATTAATTTATTTTATTATATAGTATGGATAAAAATAATTAAAGAAAAAACCCTGAATAGGATTTTTTATATTTGCAATTTACAAAGGAGACTTGGTATTTTATTTTGAGCGTTGTTGGTAGGTTCTTTTGGAGTTGAGAATGGTTAACAACTCTAGCTTGTGGGTTTTGTAGAAATTAAGATCTAGTTTAAGTGAAACATGGCGTGGGCGGCGACTTAAACACGATTGTTGGATCAATAACAAGAAATGTTTAAATTGACTTGATAATTGAAATCACAATTTTTAGATTGTTCTCGTAAAACTACTGGATAGTGCTAGGATTCAAGTGGCGCAATGGAACTGATATGCAAACGTACAAACGATTTAACATGCAATAAACAAAAAATCAACGATAAACGCGACACAAGAATTTTACGTGGTTCGGTTCTAGTGAGAGATCTAAGTCCACGGGCTGCAAGGAGGGTTTTCTCGTTAAGCTCAACAACACCAAAATTACAATAGATGATATGATATATACAAAATAAGTAGGGTTTTATGCTTGGAGAACAAAAAACCCAAACTTGACCTTCTAAACACCTAAGTGGAACAAGCACAATAACAAAGACTTCAAACCAACCGATAGTAGTCAATCTTCAATTGGAGATCTTGATCTACCATATAAATTTATATTTTTATGGTCCTCCACAAACTTCGACCCATCTAACGTTCTATTTCAATCATCTTCACAAATTCTTCAATTTCAACTTTAATTTGCTTTAGTTTTTGTTCTTGTTTTTCCTTGGCTTCTAAATTTCAAGTTTATGTATAAAGCAATTAAGTGCCCGATTATAAAATTTTGTTGTAAAGGGTCAGAGAGGGTTAGAGTGTGTAATTGAAAACATGTATAATGTCTAATTTGATATATGTCAAGAAAACTCTAATTATAAGTATTTTATTTATGATAAGTGAAACTTCCTTAATAAGGACATAAAGCCAAAATAACTTATTTTTATGTGATGTTTTTATTATAGATTATGTTGAGTATTATTAGTTAACTGTATACAGGATACAATAAAAACACTGAATCCAATAATATCTTCTAACTATGGTAATAATATAATAATAAACACTCACAATATATTCTCTAATGATATACTAATATGTGGTAGTTGTCTGGGTTTGTTGATTGCACTTATCCTAACTGTAACAACCGGCAAAATAAATGTTAATTTGCGTACAACTTAATCACTATTTAATTATACAATTTCGTGCATTAGACTTAATTACGATATGTTTGAGTCTCATAAGTCTAGCAATCTCAAGGAATGCATTGCATTTGCATATCACATAATTTTATTACTGTGTTGCGAAACAATGCAAACAATGTACAAAGACCATTGGTAGATTGTCCAACTAGACTGGTCGTGTCAGCACGGCTCGGGTACTCAGCTAAACGACAAGTATAGGACTTAGAATTAGGTCCAACATCAAAGTTATACCAAATCCCAAGTGGGAAACAATCATACATGATAAAGCTTTTCGGAAAATATATAAACATTAAATTTGTCCGATTCAAGCCGTTAAAATGACAATTTTCACTAAATCGATAACAATTTCAGTATTGTTTGGAATAATCTATAAATGATGTTAAATATCATGAACAATATCAAATACCTAAAAACATATCATGAAGATAGGTTAATCACAATTACCATATAAAGTTACATAACTTACCGTTAAGTATTCCGTAAGCGAAATTAGCACCGATTGAACATCCGGAACACTTTCTTGTAACACCTCGTAAATCGTGTCCAATAGTATAGTGACACGTGCTGTGTTTTTATTTTAGTCTAATAAAGACTAATAAGGACTAAAGGTGTCAACATGCTCAAACTGAGCCTCTGAGTGACTGTCTGATGTCAACATGCATAAACAATAGCCTATGAGTGAATGATATGTCAACATGCTTAAACATTAGCCTCTGACTGACTGATATGTCAACATGCTTAAACTTGGCCTCTGAGTGACTGATATGTCAACATTCCCAGCCTCTGAGTGACATCGGAGTCAACATGCTTATAGTGGGCGTGATCCTTTACGAAGTCCTAACTCTCATATGTCCCATTTGTTGGACGGGGGGGATTAAATCCGTAAATATGTGAAAGTTGGATGATGGAGGAGTTAAAAGTGTCAATATGTTAATTTATACCTCTAAGTGACCTTTTAACGAATCGAGAGATCGACAATGTCCGGGCATACTCCCGGGTATGCCAAATATTGGTTACGGAGGGCTAAATATGCTAAAAAGGTGCTTTAGAAGGTTTTATAAGTTAAGGGGCTAAAAGTGTCAAACTTTGAAACTGACTACGGGGCGCTTGGGGGGGGGGGGTGAGAGGCAAGGCGTTGGCCTCTCGCAGGGCGCGAGAGGCCCGTGTCTGCAGAAAATTTGTTTGGCCTCCACACAAATTGTCAAAAACCATTTGATTCGAAACCATGGCTTTCCAAACTGTTATGCCACGTTTTAGGACACTTGTAAGCTCCCCCTTACACCCCTTAACACCTGGCATCACCTCCTTCAAGCTCCCCAACTATAAATAGGTGCAAAGGTTCACCCTTTGAACTTGCACCTTTCTCATTCACAACTCTATCTCCCTCCTCTGGAAGTTCCTAGCTGAAAGGAGCATCCAACTTAGTTCTATTGCATCCTAGGAACCACTTGTAAGTGTTCCTTCCTCTTGCATTTTCGTTTATAGGCTTATATAGCCAAAAGTCAAGCGTTTTACGAAAAACGCCTTGACTTTCGGTTAAGACCATCATGGTCCAGCTATTGTTCATAACGAACATGGCTAAGTGATCGTAATAAGGTAGGTGTTAGTCCCTATAAAGGGCACCTCCTGAAGATCACGTTTGCTAGACCAATTGACGGGTCAAAGTAATGATATTAAAAAGTCAAACATGCCATTTTTCGGAAAAATTATAGTTTGATCTTATATATGTTATGAAACCTGTTTTGACACTTAAACAAGTTGTTAATACTTATCAGAACATGCAAGAACATGTTTGGCTCGTCAATTTCAGTTCTAGGGTCGGTTCGCAACCGAAAGTCGTGAAGTTTTACTTCTGCTTTGACTTTCGATTCAGACCCGATTTAGATTAGTTAGCTACTGATCTAAAGTTGCATTATGATTGTAATATAATGTAGCATAACCCTCTGAGGTTATATTACATGATCATAATCAGAATCTAAGTTTATGCATAAGTTCCGTAATTATGTCATTTTGACTAGAATACCCTTTTTGCATAAAAAGAGGTTTAAATGATAATGAACTTGAAAATGAGTTTCTAACTGATGTAGTATTATAAGTAGATCATTTGGGATGTCAAACCAGATTATAAACTGAGTTTATGAACAAGTCAATGTATTATGTTGATAAATGACGATAAAGCCCTTGTGGCTCATAAAATGGTTTTAATCATATCTTTTCAAGTAAATATTTTACCTACTTATATGTTATATTAAATAACATATCTAAGATATATTAACCCGACCTTAATATCAGTTTTAATTAAACATCACACAAATCATCATTTTACGACATAAGCGTCATTTCGGCGCATAGTATGGTTTTAAACCATATTTATCAACCAAGACTTGTTACCTACTGATTTTAAAACTTATTTTAAATATTTTTACAGTAGATACAAGATATAAACTCAGAATCACAAATACTTTATAAACTATGTGTAAAATGACCAAAATGCCCTTCCGGTGCATAGTTTGGTCATAAAAGATTAATTACACATATAATCAATATCCCACTGATATTATATCATAAGTTAATTATTTTTCCAGAATACTTATGATCATAACATTAAAATATATTCAAGTTCCTTTTATACGGTATATAATTACCGAATTGCCCTTATGAGGCATAGTTTCATTTTAAAACCTTAACGGTCATATAAGTTGATATCCTACTGATATTGCAACTTATTTAAAGTGTAATGGCATATAGAACTTGTCCATGAATTATCCAGTTACTCGATATCGCTGATATGCGTACGGTTAAGTATATGTAACTAGTTTACGAAAATTAACCGAAACGGGTCTAACCTTGTCATTTGAGTCTCAAAATCCAGAATGTTTATAGTTTATCCATATTACACAAGTCAAAGTACTTGTTGGGATTAAACTACATTCTATCCGATCATCGCTTAATCTAACATAACACGTATTGATCCTGTACGCTGCTCGGTCTAAGTCTATGACTTAAATAAGACCGTTAGCGTTTAATTGGTTAGCTTATGCCATAATCCAGACTAGAGACTTGCTGGTAAATGCTATCTGCACTTAGTTCTTTTGTGTACGACTGAGTTATTAAAATCTTGCGTTTAAACGAAGACTAGCTCAGGTAAATACTCTCGACTTATTTCCCCTATACGGGCTTGGGTTACGGTAAATTATTACCGCTTGGTCGGAAATGGGATCAATCGAATGTCGGATTCTGGCTACTAAATCCGCGTATTCCGTTTTAATCAGTTTTGTTTGATAACTTAAACATCAGGGGTTAACTACCATGTCCTGGATATCCTCGGCTCATTATAATAGAAAATGACCACGACCTTAGCGCGGGTGTAGGCATACACCCGATGGACGCTCAAAATGTATTACTCACAAGGTTGGGAAGAAATAACTCCTTCATGAGTTCAAAGTGGTGTTTATGTTAATCATGTATCGGTCTCTGTACTGGGCCCTGTATGTATGAACAAACATGTGAATCTGTTAACAAGGTTGGACAGTCAACTTTCCCAAGCTATAAAAGATTTTATGCTGATATGCACTTAAACCATATTTTAAAATGTTTTCAAAATGAGTCGGTTGGGTGTATTTACCAGCGAAAGTTGGCGTATTTTCAAAAGACTAAGCTTGCAGGTACAATACGAAAATAGGCTGGAAGTGCTCGGTAGTGATAGGAGGATCTTGCAAATCCTAGATCTGCGGAAGTCTGTTTTACATTCTTTCTTTTGTACAATTTATGATCCGCTTGTGGATCTTCTATTACGAGCCGTCTGTATATTATTTTATATTTCGAACATATGGTTTGTAATAGTATTTTAAATCCAAGAGTTCCATTGTGTTGTGTTTAATTGTCTATGATGATATCAACTTACGTCATGATATTCCCCACCCAGGCCTACCGGTGTTTGGATTTGGCTGTGGAAAGTCAGGGTGTGAAATTTCTAGACATGGTTTATGAACTAGTTAACATTGTTTGACCAAAATAACACTAGCATAAATCATTATACATATTAAATCATCTTAAAGTAATACCAAATATATAACCCTTACAAATTTCACCACACTTAAACATTAAACACTTAACATTTGCAAACAACAACAAGACCCCCCCCCCCCCCAACAAAACTGTCCACCCTCACTATGGGGCCCCACATGCTAGTCTTGGTTAATAACAAGTCAAAGATGCCAAATTTTGATCCTTTGGTTCATGATGCAAGTGAAGATGATTATACGGGACCATTAGTTCACAAACCTTATCCTCATCATCACTTTCACAAATACAAAACTCCAAACTCTCTCTTCTCCTCTTCTGATTTTCGGCCAAGACATCCCATAATCACCTTCTGTTTTCAAACTTCATCTAAGGATTTCAAGTGTACTTCAAGGTGTGTTGTAACACCCCAAAATACGCATACGTGATTATTTAATTTTGTAGTATGTCCTAGTACAAATTAAATAACATAATTAATTTATTACATGTAGTTTAATAAAATATAAAGATGTTGACTAAAACTTAAATGTAAGTCATTCTTGAAGGGCCAATTGTAGCAAAATGGAAAGTTGAGGTTAAGGATTAAAAGTGCAGAAATTAGTGTGTGTGTGTATGTGTGTGTGGTGAGTGTGCTCTGTACGAGAGAAAGGAAGAGAAGGTAAAACCTTCTCCTTTAACACAACAAGAAATTCAGCAAAATCAAAGAGGTTCTAGGGCTGGAATTGAATGCATGTATTGAGATTTTTGATCAATTAAGTGTCTCTAACCTAAGGTAAGTTGAATTTGGTGATTTGGTGATCATACATGAAGTGGGTCGTGATAAATTCGTGAAATTTTAAGGAATTAAACATGGTTACTAGTTAGAATCATCATGTAGAAGATGAAACATGCTTGAATTCGATTATCTTGATTGTTTGAAGTAAAACCCACTTGTAGTACTAGTATGAAGAAATATTATGGTCATATAAATGCAAGAAATTAAGTGCTATATTGATGAATGATTGTGTGTGTAATAAAGAAGTGTTAAATGAATCTAATAGAGAATGAAAACTTTGTGAGTTTAGTTGTTTTGATAATCTATGATATGAACTAGTGGAAATATGCATATAATACTTGTACTTTATGCCTTGATAGTGGTACGCACGCCAAGTGTCTGATAAAATGCTTTGAATTGAGGTTCTAGGTGAACTTGATGCTAAATGGCAAGAATTGATAAAATGATAGTTGTTAACTTGATAATGTTAATGAAGAAACGAAATTAAGACAAGAAATTTAAGGATGTTTAATGTAAATATGTAGGCGTGAAGGAGGAAGGTTCAAGCAACCGGAATCCCCAAAGCTCACAAGATCGAGGTACGTTACTTATATGTTACATTCTCATTTGCGCATTATGAGTAGTCGTAATAAATTATCTAATCTCATTCGGAAGAACTTTAGTTGTTATTGTTTTCGACTAGAGATGTTGTCAAGGAATTGGCAAAGAACTAAGAATGAAAAAGTATGCTTTGTGTTGACTTGAGTTAAGCGGGTCAACCAAATAAGAATTTGAATAAGAATGAAAAAGTATGCTTTTGTGTTGACTTGAGTTAAGTGGGTCAACCAAATAAGAATTTGAATAAGAATGAAAAAGTATGCTTTTGTGTTGACTTGAGTTAAGTGGGTCAACCAAATAAGAATTTGAATAAGAATGAAAAAGTATGCTTTTGTGTTGACTTGAGTTAAGCGGGTCAACCAAATAAGAATTCGAATGAGAATGAAAAAGTATGCTTTTGTGTTGACTCATGTTAAGCGGGTCAATCAAATAAGAACTTGAATGAGAATGAAAAAGTATGATCTTGAGTTGACTCATATAATATAGGGTCAACCAAGTAAGAAAGCAAAAAGTATGGTTTCATCTTGACTTGCATTAAACGGGTCAATCGAACAAGAGTTAGAATGAGAATAAGAATGCTAACGTTAAGGGAATTATTATGGGATTGAGTTAACGCGTATGGTCTATAAGTCCACGTTGTTAATATTGAGCAATGGAGCTTTGAAAGTCAAGATCATGAAGTCAAAAATGATTTTGTCGAATTAGTTATAAATTACTATAAGTATCGTTAATGAAATTTTGTATTGTTCAGGTAAAACTTCCATTTGATGATGCGCCTCGCATGGAACGAACACTAATTTGCCCTCTTAACGCTTCCGCAAGTGATAATGATAATCGGTTTAAACTATTTTTGGTTTGTAAATAATGATTTACTTTAAAAGTCTTATTTTGTAAGTAGATGAATTAATCTTAGGAATTAGTAGTTTAAGGTTATGTTGTCGAAACATTTTGTGGTCACGTTTGCTGTATCAAAATGTAAGGGTATATGGGAATTTCAGACTATGTTTTTGAAAGTTTAAAAATTTTATGGATTTTCGGTCATGAAAATACTTTGGGCATTTCAAGTTGGTATCAGAGCCTAGGTTTGAGGGATTCAAGCATGAGTTGGAGTGCTTGAACTCAAACCGGAGGCTCATGCGTAAATGTGTTCGTTGCGCGACATCATTCAATGTAAGTGTCTTTTACGTGTAAAGTATAAATGTATGATGGAATAATGTATGGATGATTACGGAGTGTTAGGGATGTTAGAGACATTTTAAATCAACTTGGGTTGGAACGTAGCGTGCAAAACGGGTTGCATGAGCTGAAATAAGATAAAACAACGTCTGTAGTATAGATGGGGCGTAGCCGATGGCCAGTATGGGCGTCGCCGACGCTGCCACTAACTTCCGACGGCTTAACCCACTGTCTATGCAAGTTAATGCCCGACGCTACAAACCGGGGTGCATTGCCGACGCAGTTTTAAGGCGTCGCCGACGCCCCTCATAAGCTGAACATGCTTTTTTTTCGCAACACAAGTTCCAAATCTTCTAAAACACAATCCGTAACCCATTAAGAACCTGAAAAGTAAAATTTAACTAAAAGAAGTCATGTGAATGTTAATTGAACCATAATAAGGCAAGCGGAGAATGTAACGCTCCGAAAAAAGGAATGGGAATGTATGGAAGAATAGTCTTTTGAATTATTGAGAACGCGTAGATTATTCTGAATCATTTTTGATCATTTTGTGAAATGAACATTTCAAGTATGAATGATAGTAACAGTTGTTACGAGAAATCAAAACAAAGTGAATGAATGAATATCCTAACGAAAATAAAATATTACCAATGTAGATGGAAGATAATAGAGATTTGAACGATAACGTTTTGGCACGTCAAGAAGCGATAAATGAGAATCTCAGAGGAGGTTGCAAAAGCTATGCAAGCCAATCTTCCTCAGTTAGCTCAAGAGGTAGAAAGCCGTGTCTTGGAGACAGTAGAAGCTATCATGACTAGCAAAATTGAAGAGTTGAAGGAATGGATAAGCGGGGTGCAAAATAAAAAAGGGACTCGTAGATGCACATAAAGGGATTTCATGGCTTGTGACCCTGCAACGTATGATGGAAAAATTGATCCTATCTTATGCCAAAGATGGATTTCCAACATGGAGGCCGTGTTTATAAGAAGTAGGTGCGAGAAGGAGGATCAAGTAATGTTTGCAATGGGCCAACTCCAACTATAAGCAAAGAATTCGTGGGACGCTCATTGCAAGGAATTGGGAGAAGAGAAGCTCCAAGAGCTAACATGGCAGGAGTTTAAGGAACCTTTCTTAAAGTTCCATTGCCCGCAATCCGCAGTTGATCGGATTCAAGAGGAGTTCTTACGTCTTCAACAAGACAAGGAGACTATCGATGAAATTACGAATGTGTTTCTTGACAAATTAAAATTTTGTCAAGACCTCATGAAGACCGAAAGAATGAAGATTAATCGGTATCATGACATGTTAAGGGCAGAATTTAGGGAGTTTATCACTCCCTCGAAGTGTGAGACCTTAAATGAACTGATCAATTGGGCAAGGGATCGAGAAATCGAACTTAACCGTCAAATAGAACGAGGGAAAAGAGGACGCCATAAAGGGGTAGTAATCCGAGTCCGTCCAAGAAATTGAAAGTTCACGGTTACAACAAGAAGGATAAAAATAAAAAGTGGAATTCCTCGATGTAAGACTTGTGGAAAGCTTCATTCGGGAGAATGTTTGTTGGGCAAGAAAGGATGCTACAACTGCGGATAAGAAGGGCACCCATATTACAAATGCCCAAACACGACCAGAACTTGTTTCAACTGTTTCTCACCAGGTCATGTCAAGGCAGATTGCCCAAAACTGAAGGAAAAAGGGAGTAGGGATGGGAAGAAGGACATTGCCCCGAAAGCTAAATGAAGAATGTTTCAAATTACCACCAAAGAAGCTAAGGCACTCCCGAATGTTGTGTCAGGTATTTTCTTAACTAATTTAATACCTACAAATGATTTGTTTGATTCTGGGGCAAGTAGGCCATTTGTATCACATGAACTTATAAGCTATCCCTCCTTTAAAATTGAACGAATGCCTATACCTTTAGAAGTAGAAGTAGCTGATAGCAAGAACTACTTATTGAATGAAATATGTAAGGGATATAAAATCGTTATAGAAGACAAAGAATTCGAAATAGATCTTGTGCCTATGCCATTGGGAGAGTTCAAAGTTATAGTGGGCATGGACTGGTTATCCCGATACCATGCGGAAATTCAATGCGAAACTAAGACTATATGAGTGTTGTCATCGAATGGGAAATGGGTAATCATTTACGGGGAAAGAAAGTTCGAGATGAAGCTATGTACCATTGTAGAGGTAGCCAAGTATGTACAAAATGGAGGCAAGTCATTTCTAGTTTACATAGTAGATACCACTAAGGACACACCAAAATTTGATGATGTTGAAGTTGTAAGTGAGTATCCGGATGTGTTTCCGGATGAATTACCGTGTCTCCCACCCGAACGAGACGTAGAGTTTTGCATCGAATTAAATCCAGGTGCTAAACCGGTGGCTAAGGCTCCCTATAGATTGGCTCCTATAGAAATGCAGGAGTTAATGACCCAGATACAAGAATTGATCGATAAAGGTTTCATACGCCCAAGCATTTCACCTTGGGGAGCCCCCGTGTTATTCGTAAAAAAGAAGGTTGGATTGATGCGCATGTGCATCGACTATCGAGAATTAAACAAGTAAACAGTTAAAAATCGATATCCTTTACCCCGAATTGATGACCTATTCGACCAATTGCAAGGGGCGAGTTGGTTCTCAAAGATTGACTTGCGCTCGGGATACCACCAACTGAGAGTACGTGAAGAAGATGTGGCGAAAACTGCGTTCAGAACTCGATATGGACATTACGAATTCGTAGTAATGTCTTTTGGGCTAACTAATGCACCAGCTGCGTTTATGGACCTTATGAATCGGGTATGCCGACCCATGCTAGATAAATCTGTAATAGTATTTATAGATGACATCTTAGTGTATTCCCGAAGCAATGCCGATCATGCAACCCATTTGCGTGAAGTATTAGAAATTCTCCGTAAGGAAAAGTTATATGCGAAGTTCTCTAAGTGTGCCTTTTGACTAAGAGAAGTGCAATTTCTCGGCCACGTGATTAACAAAGATGGTGTTCTAGTGGATCCGTCAAAGGTGGAACTACTCATGAAATGGATAGAATCCGAATGAAGTAAGAAGTTTTCTGGGATTAGCGGGCTATTACCGAAGATTTATTCAAGGTTCTCCAAATTAGCCTTACCCATGACTAAGTTAACAAAGAAGAATGAGAAGTTTGTATGGGAACCTGAACAAGAAAAAGCATTTCAAACTCTGAAGGAGAAATTATCAAATTCACCGATGTTAAATCTACCTGAAGGGACGGAAGATTTAGTTGTGTACGTGGACGCCTCGCGTTAAGGTCTAGGAAGTGTTTTAATGCAGCGAGGTAAAGTTATAGCATACGCCTCAAGACAACTCAAACCACATGAGGAAAATTTCCCAACGCATGACTTAGAATTGGCCGCTGTGGTGTTCGCTTTAAAACTATGGCGACATTATCTATATGGAACAAAGTGCACGATATACTCGGACCACAAAAGTCTCAAGTACTTCTTCGAACAAAAAGATCTCAACATGAGACAACAGAGGTGGTTAGAACTGATTAAGGATTACGATTGTGAGATTCTTTACCATCCGGGCAAAGCCAATGTGGTGGCGGATGCCCTTAGCCGAAAGGAACATCCACCCCCAATTCGGTAAAGTCTATGAAAATGATCGTTACGCCACATCTCCTTGGGATGATAAGAGAGGCCCAAATCAAGTTATTAAACATGGAAAATCCTAAGAAGGAAAGGACAAAAGGAATTATGGATAAATTATAGGAAAATGCAAGTGGAATCAAAACTCGGTTCGGGCGGATTTGGATTCCTTGGTTATGTGAAGTAAAGGCGTTATTACTCGAAGATGCTCATCAATCGCGATACTCGATACACCCGGAAGCAACAAAAATGTATCGAGATTTAAAGAAGAATTGCTGGTGGCCGGGATTGAAACGAGATATCGTGAAGTACGTCGCAAAATATTTAACATGTTCTCAAGTGAAAGCAGAACACCAGAAACTGGCGGAGAATTATAACCCTTAGAAATTCCGATGTGGAAATGGGAGGATGTGACGATGGATTTAATGACTAAGCTTCCCAAAACTCAAAGGGGGCACGATGCCATATGGGTAATTGTGGACCGACTCACCAAGAGTGCCACTTCCTACCAATCAAAGAGGGATATTCGTCAGCAAGGATGGCAGAAATTTTTACGAATGAAATTGTAGCTCGTCATGGAGTGCCCGTCTCCATTGTGTTAGATCGAAACACTAGATTCACATCACGTTTCTGGCAAAAATTCCATGAAAAAATGGGGGCGAAACTGCATTTTAGTACAGCTTACCATCCCCAAACAGACGGACAATCAGAAAGAACTATTCAGACACTAGTGGATATATTGAGGGCATGTGTCTTAGACTTTGGGGGAAACTGGGATGATCATTTGCCATTAGTTGAATTTGCCTACAATAACAGTTATCATAATAGCATTCAGATGGCACCATACGAAATGTTGTATGGAAGAAAATGTAGAACCCCTGTATGTGGAGAAGTAGGACAAAGAGATATTGCGCCCAAGGATGTAGTAGCCCAAACTAATTAGAAGATCAATATCATACGAGCACGATTGAAGTCGGCACAAGACCGACAAAAAGTCTATGCGGATCGAAGAAGACAACCCATCGAGTTTCAAGTAGGAGACCACGTACTACTAAAAGTTTCACCATTAATAATTCGGTTTCGTAAACGAGGAAAACTTGGTCCGCGTTACATTGGACCTCTTAAAATCATAGCTAGAATTGGAAATGTAGCATATCAGTTGGAATTACCACCGGCGTTAGATGGGATACATGACACATTTCATGTGCCACAATTGAGAAAGTGTCTCGTGGATGAAACTGTAACATTTGTGTAAAACGGATTAAAAAAAAACCCGCACCGTTTATTAATCAAGTTTTTGTGATATAGTTCGTTGCGTATCTTTAGCGTCATTTATTTTAATTAATAAATGTTGTAGAATTAAAAATTTATAAATAATAATAATAATAAGTGAATTAAAATAAATCTTTTATATAATAAAACAATAATAATAAAAAAACAAAAATATAACAATAATAAAAGCGGGATAACCGGAATCGAACCCGGGTTCCCTCACATATTAGCACCTCTCAACACCACTGAGCTGCATGATTCCTATGTTCATAAACCCGAAGAAAAATAAACTAATTCGCAACTTAGAACCTGCAAATTTTGAATTTCCGGCAGATCTGTAACCGCTTGAATAGATCAAATGAAAGCTCAATAAACGCAATCACGTTATGATCGTTAAATGTAACCGTTATTTCTATTTTGTACCGGAAAAAAATTTAAATCCAATGATTAGTAACCGAAGAGAATCATTGAATCTTGAAACTTCAACTCGAAACCGAAACCGACAATTGATTTCAGCTCACCCTATAAATACCTATCAAACCCTTTCATCCCTGCGCACACACTCACTCAATCACCTAAAAACTCCTGTGAAGTCTTGCTCTGTGTTGGTCTGTCGGAGTATTTCGCTAACTCGTCGGAATTCAGAACCGGAGTCGTCATACGTTCGGTAAATCGGTATTCACCCAAAACTTCTCGTAATTATTTGTTCTTTGTTCATTAATAATTGAATCAAACCAGAATAAAGGGTTATCAGTCGAGCAAATGTCTGGGTTAAAATTAAGAAGATGAAGTTCTAGAAGAGATTATATGTATAATTAAAATCGGTTAAAACACCGGGTTAGACACACACTCCAGTGGTGGACTGTGTGCATTTGAAACACGAAGATCCCGGGTTCGAGTCATTATACGCTGCCGATTCTTTAAATAATACAAAACCTTTTTTTATAACTCGCACATGAAACGATTCAGTTAGTATATAAATATAATTAAAATCCTTTATTTTCCGGGTTAGACACCCAGCCAGTTGGTAGGGCTAGGTGCAACACATTGTATGGGCGCGGGCTCGACTCCGGATAAGTTCAACGGTTCGATGCTAATAAAACACTTTTTAATTAAAGGAATTTATGAATTAACCCAGTTAGTATATATAGTTAAAAAAAACAAGTTTATAACGGGCTAGACACGTAGCTCAGTTGGTAGAGCTGCGTGCACGTATACGGGATGTCACGAGTTCGAACCTCACACGCTGCCTATAATAAACGAGTCTGGCCGGTCGATGACCATTCAACCCTGAGAAAAAAGTGGTAATTTTTTATAATTAAAATCCTTTTTATTTTTAAAAATTAGTTAAACATACTTAAAAATAAGGTTTTAAAGCCTACAAAATTTGTATAAATTCCACAAAAATAACCTAAAAATCTAATAAAAAGCATTAATTAAAAATATTAACTTTTATTTATTTATCGAATTGTTACATTATTATTTAGGTTAGTTTACTTTGTCGGCTAAATCTTAAATTCGTGCGTATTCTTCATCAACCAAGGCAACGCACCCACTGTGAGTGAATTCTTACAAATTCCCCTTTTTATTCATGTTTTGGGGTGTATCATGTGTCACTTTATTTATTTCGTTTAGTCAAACTTGTGCTGTCACCATTATATGATCTAAACCCGCTCCGTTTATTAACCGAACAATCAGTTAAAAATTTCATTGCGAATTTAATGCCCAAAATAATTTTAAACGATACATAATTAATTATTATATGGGAATATATAATTAGTTTTTGAAAAACTGTTAAAAATAAGAAAATAAAAATAATTTGGCACTGCCGGGTTTCGAACCCGGGTCAGTCGCCGGGTCAAACAACAGACTTAACACTCAACCCTTAAACCACTGCGCCACTTGTATCTTTTGTTAAATATTGAAGACAATAAATTCATAACATGTTTTCCGAATTCGAAATCGGCGCACCCAAATGCAGTCGTCGGAAATCCCGGCGATCTCGCCAAGAATTTACGATATCTTCAGTTATAACGTAAAACTTAATCGCTACATCGGTTATAACCGACGCCTGAGTCCGCGACACAAACTATAACCGCCGGAAAACGTAATGACTTTGAATCAAGTCGGAAATTGGACCAAATTCATCGATGAACTGCCCTATAAATACCCCTCGAACCTCTGCAAGCTTTTTCGCTCAAAACCGCACCCTTTCTCGGCGAAAACTCACTAGCCGGAAATCTCCTGCAAATCGCCGGAAAACCGGGTTCTTCACTTCTAAGCCTTACTAAACCCCCTGAGCTTATACCGAAGTCACCCACATCCTTTTCAAGCTTTCTGAAGACTCGCTGCTGCAAGACACACGACGCCGGAACCTGTTGCTGTCGCCGGAGTTCTGCCGGAGAAACAGAGGAGTCCAGTCGGTATACCTTACGCCTAATTTCTTCATTCTTTTTATTTAATCTCACATGTAATTAACCATCAGACACTAACGAAGATGATTTAATCATCGAACCAGTCGAACTTCCGATTCTGGTTAAAACCAACGAAGAAGACGAAGTATCTGTAATGTTTAAGTTTATTATAATTCAAGTTATAACTCGGGTTAGACACACAGTCCAGCGGTGGACTGTGTGCACATTAAACACACTAACGTCTCGAGTTCGAATCTTGTCCCACGCATGCTGCCTTAATAAAAATGCCTTTTTTTTGTTAACCGAACCGGAGTCACCACTGTTACATGTTAAGTTTATTAATAACCTGAATAATAACCAAGTTAGACACACAGTCCAGTGGTGGACTGTGTGTATGTTTAATCACAGTACACGAGTTCGAGTCCGGTCTACTGCACTGATCCGGACAAATATCTAACTTTTTAAATAAGTCAGAAATGAAAATACTTAGTTTGTATTTAAGTATAATAAAAATCGGTTTATATAACATGTTAAACACACAGTCCAGCGGTGGACTGTGTGTTAACTCAACCCACAGGTCCCGGGTTCGAGACCTGTGGAGCGCACCGGTCTGATTCAGTTAAATCGTTTTTAAAAATAATTGATTTTCGGTTTAATCTAATTAGTATATAAATATAATTAAAAACAGAAATATTTCGGGTTAGACACGTAGCTCAGTTGGTAGAGCTGCGTGCACGCGTACGGGAGGTCTCGGGTTCGAGCCTCACTCAGCGCACATATACACGCATACGAACCGGTCAAACAGTCAAGGTCAACGGTCAACGGTCAACGGTCAAAAAAAGTCAAATTTTTTTATTATTTTTATTTATTTATTTTAATTAAAAATCAATTAAAAATACTTAAAAATAACATTTTTAAGGTTAGAAAATAGCCTTAAACTCACAAAAATACACCCAACAATCCTACTAAAATGGATCAATAAAATCCGTTTACTTACCGAACCATAATGCTATTTATCTAGGTTAATTTCACTCGTGGTTAAAACCACTTCGCGTGCATTCAACATCATCAACCGAACGCACCCACTATGAGTGAATCTTACAACTCCCCCTTTTTAATTACACGTTTTGGGGTGTGTCATGTGTCACAAAATAATTAACTCGTTTATTTAAACTTGTGCCATACCATATCTTGATCTAAACTTAGATTGTTTATATTGTTGTGATTATGTATTTCATTTTGTCAACTTATATGAAATTCATTCATTAAGCCCATCAGTTCCTCGTGAGAGACGAGTGAGCAACGCGTGCCTACCAATCCATTATTGTTCATGTGTGTATTATTGAGTTTATATTGTTGGTAGTTATGTCTTTCATATTATCATGGTTATGCAATTCATTCATTAGGCCCATCAGTTCCTCGTGAGAGACGAGTTGAGCAACGCGTGCCTCTAAACGATCCTTTATTGTTCATGTGTGTATTGTTTAATATTAAATTGATTTATGAATAAGTTTACATCTATTTTTACTCATGTGTGGTTGTGCACTTTATTTCATAATCAATTAAATAAACTTGTTCAAATGTTTTCCATAGGATTCACTCGCCAACTTTTTGTTGATCCAAAAACCCTTTTACACATGATACAGGTGAACAGGATGAAGCAAGGAAAACATAGGAAATGCCTTAGAAGAAAACAATGGAGCCTAGATTGATATTTAGGACATGTTGTAATATTGATTGTAATTCTCCATTAAAGTGTATTAATGAATATGAAACGTATAATAAATGTCATGAGCTTTGATGATAACCCAATCATGCCTCGGTCACCTTTTCCGCTGCGGGTCGGGGTGTGACAAGCCGTACCCCTCCAAGCTATCCCAATCACTCAAGTAGCACCCAACTCTATTTACCCAAATAAGAAACCTTACATTGGACCTCACCCTCAATGCAACACCTGTTTTTATCACCATCCATCTACCGTACCTTGTCGACTGTGTGCTAATTGTAGGCGTTATGGTCATTTGAGCAAAACTTGTCGCACCCTTCAAAACCAAGCTTCACCCCTACCCAAAACATGATCCAATCATATCAACAACCACAATACCCCATGTTTCCGCATGTTCGAGCTTGCTTTAATTGTGGGGACCCTACCCATTTAGAAACACATGCCCTCGATTGGTTAACATCATAAACGCCCAAGCTCAAGCAAACCCAGTTAACCAAGCAAATCAAGAAAACACAACCACTAGGCCACCAGCAAGAGGAAGAGCTTACAACATCAACGCCAATCCTATTGAAGATAATAACGGCCCAAACGAACAACCCAACTAGCCTTCCTTCACCAAGAATCAAGACTCAACTCCAACCATCTAGTTCTTAATGTTTTCTCAATCTTTACACATCCCTGTTATAAATTGGGAATTCATGTATCCAAGAATTTTAATGCAAATTGATATTACATTTTGTTTTGTATCTTTATTCATTGATTTAACTTTCATATCATCATACATCACGACGTATCTCGATCTCATCATTTAAAGAAGTTGGGTTGTGTCTCACTTTTTCATAGACTGACCCCTTCATCATAACAAACGAGAGAGGTACTGTCGTCCTTCAGTCATGTATTCTTTCAGATTTGAGACTCAAGCTTTGGTTGTTGTGTTTGTTTATGTTTTAGAGTCACATAGAACTAATCATAACTTACTGACAAAGCCAATGAAAATTTGACAAGAATATGGTGGATACGCCGCTGGTACTTCCTATATATAAGTATTCTTATCAAAAGATCAGAAGCATTGTCAGGCGGTTATGAGAAGTTCCGTGTAGCTTTTAATATCATTGTGGTTGAAGTTTTTGTCCTGTGAGATAACTTTATCTTTTCAACGCATCAATTCTCTCAAAACTCTTATGCATGAGATCATACCTAGTCAATCAACTCTGTTTATCAATGTTTCTTATCTTAGGCATCAAAAAGCGATTCCTGTAGCAGGTAATTCAACCCATACTACGAACGTTACCGCCTCAATCAAAAAAAAAATCCAAACATCACACCACCCTTTTCCTGTTAAGAGATATTCATATTTTAGTCAGAGTACGTTGGGAGTCAGAACGAAAACCTGAGTTTACTTGGGAACGTGAAGACTCAATGCACGAGAAATACCCGCATCTTTTTCATGTTACGGCTACTACTTAAATTTCGGGACAAATTTCTAAAAGTAGGGGATACTGTAACATTTGTGTAAAACGGATTTCAAAAAAAAACCCGCTCCGTTTATTAATCAAGTTTTTGTTATATAGTTCGTTGCGTATCTTTAGCGTCGTTTATTTTAATTAATAAATGTTGTAGAGTTAAAAATTTATAAATAATAATAATAATAAGTGAATTAAAATAAATCTTTGATATAATAAAACAATAATAATAAAAAAACAAAAATATAACAATAATAAAAGCGGGATAACTGGAATCGAACCCGGGTTCCCTCACATATTAGCACCTCTCAACACCACTGAGCTGCATGATTCCTATGTTCATAAACCCGAAGCAAAATAAACTAATTCGCAACTTAGAACCTGCAGATTTTGAATTTCTGGCAGATCTGTAACAGCTTGAATAGATCAAATCAAAGCTCAACAAAACGCAATCACGTTATGATCGTTAAATGTAACCGTTATTTCTGTTTTGTACCGGAAAAAAAATTAAATCTAATGATTAGTAACCGAAGAGAATCATTGAATCTTGAAACTTCAACTCGAAACCGACAATTGATTTCTGCTCACCCTATAAATACCTATCAAACCCTTTCATCCCTGCGCACACACTCACTCAATCACCTAAAAACTCCTGTGAAGTCTTGCTCTGTGTTGGTCTGTCGGAGTATTTCGCTAACTCGTCGGAATTCGGAACCAGAGTCGTCATACGTTCGGTAAATCAGTATTCACCCAAAACTTCTCGTAATTATTTGTTCTTTGTTCATTAATAATTGAATCAAACCAGAATAAAGGGCTATCAGTCGAGCAAATGTCTGGGTTAAAATTAAGAAGATGAAGTTCTAGAAGAGCTTATATGTATAATTAAAATCGGTTAAAACACCGGGTCAGACACACAGTCCAGTGGTGGACTGTGTGCATTTGAAACACGAAGATCCCGGGTTTGAGTCATTATATGCTGCCGATTCTTTAAATAATACAAAACCTTTTTTATAACTCGCACATGAAACGATTCAGTTAGTATATAAATATAATTAAAATCCTTTATTTTCCGGGTTAGACACCCAGCCCAGTTGGTAGAGCTAGGTGCAACACATTGTATGGGCGCGGGCTCGACTCCGGATAAGTTCAACGGTTCAATGCTAATAAAACTCTTTTTAATTAAAGGAATTTATGAATTAACCCAGTTAGTATATATAGTTAATAAAAAACAAGTTTATAACGGGTTAGACACGTAGCTCAGTTGGTAGAGCTGCGTGCACGTATACGGGATGTCACGAATTCGAACCTCACACGCTGCCTATAATAAACGAGTCTGGCCGTTTGTTGACCAGTCAACCCTGAGAAAAAAGGGGTAATTTTTTATAATTAAAATCCTTTTTATTTTTAAAAATTAGTTAAACATACTTAAAAATAAGGTTTTAAAGCCTACAAAATTTGTATAAATTCCACAAAAATAACCTAAAAATCTAATAAAAAGCATTAATTAAAAATATTAACTTTTATTTATTTATCGAATTGTTACGTTATTATTTAGGTTAGTTTACTTCATCGGCTAAATCTTAAATTCGTGCGTACTCTTCATCAACCAAGGCAACGCACCCACTGTGAGTGAATTCTTACAAATTCCCCTTTTTATTCATGTTTTGGGGTGTATCATGTGTCACTTTATTTATTTCGTTTATTCAAACTTGTGCTGTCACCATTATATGATCTAAACGTGTGATGTAAATGTTGTTTGTTGTGATGTGTGTTTACATTTTGTCAAGTTGCGTGCAAATCATTCATTAGGCCCATCAGTTCCTCGTTGGAGACGAGTTGAGCATCGCGTGCCTCATTAGATCGGCTCCGTTTGGTTGAGCCTTGATCTCATTGTTCATCATTTGGTGTTGCGTGTGCATTAATTGATATTATGTGTTTTGTGATTAAATTTACATAAACGTATACTCATATGTGGTTATGCACCTTTTTATAACCAATGTAACAAATTCGTTCAAATGTTTTCATAAGATTCACTCGCCAACTTTTGTTGACCCAAAACCCTATTTTTACACATGATACATGTGGACAGGTTGAAGCAAGGAACACATAGGAAATTGCCTTAGAAGAAAAATAAAGAAGTCATGAAAAATGTATTTGAACATGTTGTGCTTGTATGTTTATTGTAATTTCTTCTTTAAAAAGAAATAATAAATATGAAACTTTATAGTAAATGTCATGAGCTTTGATGAAAACCCAATCATGCTCAGACTACCATTCCGCTGCGGGTCAGGGTGTGACAGATTGGTATCAGAGCTTTTGACTATAGGGATATAGGATAGGTTATTAGACCCTTAGAGCCTATACTATAGTTGATTAGATTTTAATTGTTTATGTGGTTACATGCAAACTCATGATGTTTATTTGTTTCGTATTTATTACACACACAAATGCATGCAAACACTTCCACTATCATTTTGTGTGATACTTAATGAGTTATACTTGTTGTCAAACATAACATGCTTACATATACATACATCACGCATATATCAATGATTCACATATTCCATCAAATAAGAACTTGAATGAGAATGAAAAAGTATGATCTCGAGTTGACTCATATAATATAGGGTCAACCAAGTAAGAAAGCAAAAAGTATGGTTTCATCTTGACTTGTATTAAACGGGCCAATCGAACAAGAGTTAGAATGAGAATAAGAATGCTAATGTTAAGGGAATTATTATGGGGATTGAGTTAACGCGTATGGTCTATAAGTCCACGTTGTTAATATTGAGCAATGGAGCTTTGAAAGTCAAGATCATGAAGTCAAAAATGATTTTGTCGAATTAGTTATAAATTACTATAAGTATCGTTAATGAAATTTTGTATTGTTCAGGTAAAACTTCCATTTGATGATGCGCCTCGCATGGAACGAACACTAATTTGCCTTCTTAACGCTTCCGCAAGTGATAATGATAATCGGGTTAAACTATTTTGGGTTTGTAAATAATGATTTACTTTAAAAGTCTTATTTTGTAAGTAGATGAATTAATCTTAGTAATTAGTAGTTTAAGGTTATGTTGTCAAAACATTTTGTGGTCACGTTTGCCGTATCAAAATGTAAGGGTATAATGGGAATTTCAGACTATATTTTTGAAAGTTTAAAAATTTTATGGATTTTCGGTCATGAAAATACTTTGGGCGGTTTCAGGTGTGAAGATGATCTAAGGTGCATACAAGTGGATGGAAGCTTTTACGCTCATTCTAGAGCTTTAATCAAAGACTTAAATCTTCATCTTCATTCTTCTAGTGTTATTTCCTAGCCTTGTGCTAGTTGTAAGTATTCTTGTTCATCTAGTTCACTTCTTATTTCATGAAGATCACTAAAAGTGCAAGTTGTCATCAAAGAATCTTGTTATAATGTATGATCACCTTAACATAAACAATATGATATAGCTAATCCTAAGTGGGTTTTATGTTGATGTTGTTATGAATCTTGAAGTTGTTTGTGCTGATCTTGATGTTGTCATAAAAAGTTTAACTAGTAGATCTACCAAAATACATAAATAAAAATGTGATGAACATGATGAAGATGATAAACTTGAAAGTTGTTTTTAAAAGTATGTTTAAAAGTTGTTAAAGGTTTTCTTGGAATTTTTAAAGATATATAAGTTAATGTTCATCACTTGGTAGAATAAGTATGTGTAAAAGTCTTGTTGTTTTTATAGATCTAGACTTTTATATAAGCTTGTATAATTGAGTTTTGTTGAAAATATAAAGTTCATGTAATAGTTGATTTAATTATATTATTGTTGAGTTTCGGAAAGTACTTTGAAGATGTTGAAAAACATGGAAAAGTCTATATTTCAAAGGAAACTATAGCAAATTTTTTCTAGAATTATAAGGGCGTTAAACAAATAATTTACAAGTTAAAATGGTTTAAAAACACTAAATATGATTTTACAGAGTATTGGATTAAAAGTGTAAGTTTAGGAAACTAGAGTTTTCATAAACTTAAAAACGGATATTTACATATATATTTTAGAGAATATATATATATATATATATATATATATATATATATATATATATATATATATATATATATATATCACACAAAATGTGTTATGTGTATATTTACGTTATATATAATTACTTGATATGTGTTAAAATATATATAATTTAGTTCCCCATTTTGCCCCTGTTTTGTGCGTTTTTGGCTAAAACATCGTCGTATAGGTACTTAATCGGTCAATTTTATATTTTCAAGTCCAAAAGGGCATACCGCAGACAAAGTTGGAAAAAAGTGGGATTAACGAACATTCCGGATAAATTCTGCAGATTCTGCTGAAGTTACAGATCACGCACGGCCGTGCAACCCATTGGCACGACCGTGCGAGACTTGCGATCTCGGAAGCACTGACCGTGCGAGAGGCAGTGCTGCTCATTTCTCGGCACGCACGGCCGTGCGACCCATTGGGACGACCGTGCACGACTTGATTGATGATCAACATGTAACCTGAAGCCTTGGCACGGCCGTGCGACCCATTGGCACGACCGTGCACATCTGAAGACTTTGCCGCTCAAACATCCACTTGTCTGCCTATGCCCCGCAGTGACGTAATGCTGATGCGCACGGCCGTGCGGATATGAAATTTGTCTATAAAACAGAGCATTCGCGACTGATCAAAACAATGGGTAATTTTCCAAGTTTCTGGGCGATTTCTGAGGTCCGAGAGCTCTCTGATCAGGACGGTTTCAAGCCTCAAGGTTGGCAAGTGTCACACCCCGACCCGCAGCGGAATAAGAGTCGGGGCATAATTGGGTTATCACCAAAGCTCATGATGTTTACTAAAATATTTCATATTTATTAAATTCAAATTACAACTTAAATGTTCAAATCAAATTCATACAAATACAAGGAAATGAAACTAAGTAAAACAATCCAAAGCTTAAACTGATTTATTCTTCTAGGCCTTCTTATGTGTTTCTTGCCTCAACTGGATCACCTGTATCATGTGTAAAATAGAGGAAATTTTGGGTCAACAAAAGTTGGCGAGTGAACCTTGTTTAAAAACATTGTTATTGATTTCTTGTTGTATTTAATATTGAAAAGTTGTGCAATATTCATATGTGAGCAAACATATATAAACAACTATCACAAACCACCATGAATGAGTATATGACATGAATGATAATGTATTGTGAGATCAAGGCTCAATCAAACGGAGCCGATCGTATGAAATGTATGATGATGTATGTGAGATCAAGGCTCAATCAAACGGAGCCGATCGAATGAGGCACCTGTACTCAACCCGTCTCCCACGGGGAGCTGATGGGCCTAATGAAATGCATGTACTGAAAATGATAACTTTAATCTAAACATAATCCACACAACAATTGATACATATTGAATACACATTTGATCACGGATATGATGGATGCACAAGTGTTTAAATATAATAAATAATTAAGCGACACATGATACACCCCAAAAATGTGATTAAAACGGGGAATTGGTAGAGATTCACTCAGATTGGGTGCGTTCTTTTGATGTTGTTGGATGCGCACGAGTTTTGGGATTTGATCGACGAGGAAGAACTAACCTAAAAATAATAACGAAATAGTTCGGTAAATAAATGGATTTTTAGATTTATTTTTGTGAGTTTAAGGACTTTTTCTAACTTTAAAAATATTATTTTTAAGTATTTTTAATTGATTTTTAAATTAAATAAATAAATAAAGAGAAATAAAAATTTTTGACTTTTTGACCGTTGACCGATCGGACTGTGAGTAATGTGTGCGCTGAGTGAGGCTCGAACCCGAGACCTCTCGTACGCGTGCACGCAACTCTACCAACTGAGCTACGTGTCTAACCCGAAATATTCTCTATTTTAATTATATATATATACTAATTAATTGTTATTTTATTTGAGTTAACATTAAAATGATTTAAAATGGCCGAACCGCTTGCAGGGACCCGGAGTCGAACTCGGGTCCTTCGGTTCGTATGCGCACAGCCCATGTTATTTTATTTGAGTTAATATTAAAATGATTTAAAATGGCCGAACCGCTTGCAGGGACCCGGAGTCGAACTCGGGTCCTTCGGTTCGTATGCGCACAGCCCAACCAGTTGGGCTGTGTGCCTAATCTGTTTAAATTACGGTTTATATTATTCTTATAACCATGCTGTGACTCGTTCTGATTCAGTTTTAAAAAGGTTGGTTTTAATTCTGAAAGTCGGTACGTTGTAAGATTCAAACTCGTGACGTGCGTTGTATGTTTGCACACAGTCCACCGCTGGACTGTGTGTCTAACCCGGTTAAACATTCAATTTATATTAATCTTATACTCATTTCGACTCCGTCTTCTTCATTTATAACGACACAGAACAAAAGTGACCGACTGTTCTTGTTTAAATCGGTCGTCTATCATATGATTGATTGAATTAAAATGGATAGAGAGAGTTACGGAATCAAATGTACCGCTCAAAATGTCTTCTTCAGAATTCCGGCAAGAGTCGTCGGTCTCTGAATTGTGACTTCCGTCTGAGTGGATCAATTAACAGTTTTGATGAACGAATTGTGAAATTAAGTTATTAAGCAAGTGTTGTCAGGGGTTTAGATGATTGTACCGATTCACAGCGTGACTTCGGAATTTCCAGTGATTTTCCGACGAGTGCAGGAATTTCCGGTAACGTCGTCTGAGACCGATTCTGGTTGAAGGAATGAAGTTAATATATGTCTAACAATGGTTTCAAAACGAAAGATTCGAGAAAATTACCGATTTGGTGTAAGTCTCGGTTTCCCGTGAAGGTCCGGCGACTTTAAATTATCTCCGACGAGTGCTAAAGCTTCCAGAGTTTGTGCGATTTTGAGCGAAAAGATTACAAGAGGTTTGGGTGGGTATTTATAAGGAAGAATCAGGACGAATTTAGTCTGAATTTGGTCTTGATTCGTGGTCAAGGTTCCTCCGGCGGTTACGACCGCAATTTACTGTTGGACGTCGGTTATAACCGATGTCGACGTCGGTTATAACGTTATAGTCAAAAGGAATAATGGCTGAACTCGTGGATTGCCGGGTTTTCCGGGGATTGCGAGTTCTGCCGCGCTGGAAGTCCGGTTTGAATTCGGATTTCATCTTAAGTATTATTTGTTTCGATATGATAACAAAGAAGTCAAGTGGCGGAGTGGTATGCTGGGTGTTTGTTGAACCGGCTGACCCGGGTTCGAAACCCGGCAGCTTCCTTTATTTTTTTCTTCACCCGTTTCTATTGTTCATTAATTATAGTTTATAAATTCTAATATATTTATTAATTATGTATTGTTTAAAATTAAAACGAGCATTAAATAAGCAACGAAAATTGTAACTGACTATTCGATTAATAAACGAAGCGGGTTTTGAAACCCGTTTTTCGACGGATGTTACAGCAAGAAGCTTATCATTCATCCAATCCATCAAATCCTTGCTTGTTTATGGTTTGATTTCTTGTTCTTAATATACATTTTTATCACATTTGCAAGCATTGAGCTGATGTTTATGTATATTGTTATGAATGCTATGAAAAACACTTGTTTTATGATCAATATTTAGTTTGTTATCAAGTTAATGAAGCTCAGACAACTGTTCATGTTTGAATGTTGATGATCATATGGCAAACTTGGTTCATTGATGTTGGATTCTTGATTATGATTGTTTATCTTGGATGATTAGTAAATGGTTAGTTAGGATAAGTTGAACAAACCCCATAATTAATCATTTCTTAGTAAGCTGTTAACTTGATTAATATGTTTACACCATGAAACTAGAAATGAGTATTGGTTTAATAAAAGATAAATCTGATTTTAATCAAGAATGCTTTCTTACACGGAAGGGCTCTAACGGGTTAGATGGTGTTATTGCGGGTTCTTAATATAGGTCATAATCTTTGTTGAGTATTTTTGGCCAAAATGACCAACTTGGTATATTTATGTTTAAGACTTCCAAAATGGATAAGTTTGTGATATGATCTACGTTATGCTTGTCTCGGTGGTTGTATTATGTTTATCGGTATTGCTTTCCTTGATAAAGTGAGGTTAGAAAATTCTTAACGGATGACTAACTTATTTTTAAAGATTCACATGAAAATATATCAATAGCTCGCTAAAGAATAATTTTAGGTGGTTAAAGTGTGTTTATCGCGTTAACTTTCCGAAGAATTATCATGTTAGGATTCCCGAAAGGGAAACTTGTTGTCTTTATAATTGGAAAATTGATCAACTGCCTTTGTGACATTTTTGATAACATGCTTAGATTGTTTATAAAACAAGACAAAAGAAAAAGAAATTGTATTTTTGTATTTAAAGTCTTTTATGTTTTAAAATATATTTTTAGAAAATTTTAGAAAACTCTTTCACATACTTTTTACCGGTAAATAAATGACGACGGTTTAGTACACAAGCACATACCCGCGTCCATGTTACGACATCTGGTTCTTACCCATACTTTACTACATATACGACAGGGTACACTTGTCCTTTTGTGTGTGTTTTAATTTAAAGTAGAAATCATTTTTATAAATATTAAAACCGAGTTCGTGTATAAAATTCATTGTAAAAACATATATATATACACATACGTCATTACTGTAAATAAACGAAATTATAGTTAACTAAATACTCACAAATATACTCCTATAAAAATACCCATTGAAAAATAAGCAAGTTCATATATACTTATACATACCTACACTTATAAGTGTATATGGACCAAATACAAGAAATATGTATTTATATAAATACACCCCTATGATCATTTGGACAAAGTGGACTAGTATGGACTTATGTATATATTAGGAATATATATATATATTACAAGCCGATCTTAAAACTATATTATTTTTAAGAAGTGATAAGGTATATTTTACATGCTATATAATTCCGGAAAAATACTAAAAACCACAAGGGATGAATATATTCACTAAGTATAAAATACACATAATTAGGTATACATACCTACACGTACAAATACGTGTCTACGTATACGCTTAGTAAAAGATACGAGATTTCAAGCACTATACATGTACACTTATACAAAAATAATATTGAGAATATTATTTTAACAAAGTATTGAAATCTAATTATATATATACACACACATTGACTTAGTTAAAGATCCACAAAAGACAAGATACGTAGAATGGTATAAGTATACATATACAAGGACCATGTTAAAAGTATACTATTTTTAACAATCATCGAACTTGGAATATATATATATATATATATAATATTATATATATATATATATATATACACTTATACATAATTGAAGTATTTATGGAACAAGAATATATATTTTGGGAGATAAAATATATATTATCTTCCTCGACAAAACAATCGTGTGAGACACATAGACAACGAGCGGTTAGGGCCTATTCATACACGAATAAAGGATACAAATGTATGTAGATACATTACACAATAAACATATGGATAATCAACTACCAATGGGTCCAAAACAAATAAGGGTTTTTAAACCCACAAAAACAAAGGTAAGTCAATAACAAACAAGATTCATGGTCAAAGACTTGTACATGATCAAACTACGAACTTAAGTGCCTTAACGAAATTAGGACACTTGTAGGTCGGATTCAAAAAAAAGAGAACAAGTGATTGCTAGCTATTTGCACGGAAGCAAACATTGAGTTTGTGTCCCCTCTTTCAAATACATTTTATGTTTCCAAACTAGGGGGGGAGATACATGTTACAAATGGTATGATAAGCTAGGGAATGAAATAACCATAGATCATGTGCGCATAGGTTAGAATACACAAGTAGTCATTAATCACACATACAGACCGAGGAACGAAAGTTGTAGATCTATTGAGTTTTGGCAAGCTCCACTCTTGTTCCGTGAGACCCTAAAGAGTGCTTTTATGTCCCAAGTCGAGGGGATCGACATATGTCGTCTAGGTTTGGTTGCTTCCTATGTCAGCACACATATTAATGTCCTTGCAAAACATTAATAATCAACAAATTTTATAGACACTTTATATATCGGGTTTTCAATATAAGCTTTTTAAATGTTTTAAAGATTCATTTGATACTAAACAGGACACTTGAATTCACCAACTTTTGTTGACTTTTTAACTTACATGTATTTCAGGAAAGTAAGTTCAAGCATGGAGAACAAGTGTACTAGAACCAAGATTAATGCCTCTTTTGAAGGGTTTATCTCCTATATGTCGCCTCCTTGTGGAAATATAGAGGTCTAAACCTTGAACTTTAAAACTATATATTGTTGAAAATATTTATTCATGAAACATTTACATTTGGAAGGTTGTAAACAATATACATAATTTTTGTGTTGTGACGTTTGAATCTATCCATAGCAATGGCATTATTGGTTTGTTTTAATCACATAGTATGTTTACTTTATCGAATGTTGTGAGAACTTATCTAAGATCACACATCGCGCTTCCGCTGCGAGCAGGTGTGACACTAACCACCTTTGTCGGTTAAGGAATCTTTATATGAGCTTAAACAATCTCCTATGCATGGTACAAGTGATTTGTAAATTACATTATCTCCCATGGTTTTTGCAACAATGTTTATGATACATCTTTGTTTGTGTATCGCAATGGGGGCCATACAACATACTTGCTATTGTATGTGGATGACATCATTCTCACAGCTTCTAAGCCTCTAATGATGGTTTTCTCAGACACATAATCTCCATGCTCTCACAAGAATTTGCTATGACCGATATGGGTTATAACATCATTCGTGCATCGCGACTACATGTGACAAACAAGGTTTATACTTGTCACATTCTAACTATGCTTGTGATATTATACATAAAGTTGCCTGTGTGCCTGTCTACTGGACTAAATATTTTTTATGTAGTTCAGCAGGTTTGCCTATTCATGCATGCCCCTAGAGAACCACACATGTCATTTATAAAATGTATTTTTCGGTATTCACATGGTATATTACCCCGTCTTCGAATCACATGTTGACTGCCTATTCACATGCCGACAAGGGCAGGTGTCTAGATTCATAAACGCTCCACCTTAGGCTATTGCGTGTTCATAGGGGATAATCTCATCTCCTGGCCATCCAAGAGGCAACCAATTTTGTCCCCTTCAAGTGTAGAGGTCCAATACCATGGGGTAGGTAACGCAGTCGCCGAAGCTTCATGGTTAGCAGCATATTACTTGAGTTGCATGATACAAAGCATCAAGGAATTTTCTGACAATGTGTCGGCAGTTTACTTGTCCGAAATCTGGTTCAACATTGACATATGAAGCACATTGAAATTGATATCCACTTTGTTTGGGAGAAAGTTCGTAATAGTCATATTTGAGTGCTGGACATTCCATCATCGTTACAATATGCAGACATATTCACCAAAAGCCTTCCACGTCAAATGTTTGAGAACTTTAGGCCTCGCTCGAACTGTAGGGAACTATTAACCATTGTATCTACCCCATGAGATGTCATATATTTGAGTAAAAAATCAACCTAACAAGTAAACTGATACACGTGACATATCAAAATTATGTATTAAGACAGAATAAACATATTTCATGTTTAATGAATTAGATATTTTGGAGCTACTAGTATATATAGTTTGCTGAATTTATGTTATTGGTGCCTTATTTGTACTTAAAGGTGTAAAAAATAAATAAACACAAGAAAGACTATTTCATGTACTCTAGACTCATGAGTCCATGTGCCTTACAAATATTTTTTTTAACGGCGAAACTTCTATATAAATATAGAAAAAAAGTTGGTCAGTAAGAAACTTGAAACCCTATAATTGTAGGATTACATCACGAATATTAAAGTTACACCATCTATCCCAATTCAAAGTACAAACATAGATACGCTCCTAATCCAAAGAAAAGATTTCTTTTTATTGAAGTGAATATGCCCTAGACATAATCCAAAAGAATATCAAACGCATTACACAGAGGATATTCTAAAAGTTTTCAAAGAAACAATGGTGCTGTAATTATGTACTCATTTGGCTTGAAAGAAGTTGATTCCTTCGTTAAGTCACGTATAATATTTCTTTACGCACGTCATTTCACTTTTCACTACGAAAAGTACCTTTCATCCCATCCTTTTAGGATCACACTACCTACACACACATCCATTCATACTTCATACCTAACATTTTCTTGAATATTGACTAGACATTTTTTTGTTTTTTGTTTTACTGAATGGTGACTTTGTTGAACTTTTACTTTTACGCACGGGCGAAGCTTTTAAGGGGCGGGAGGGGGCGACGGATCCCTCGAACTTTTCGCTCAATAGTTGATAGTATGTAGTTTTCGCATATAAATTTTTGGGCATATACGTTTCGACCCCTCTGGTTTTATAGAAATTTTTAGGTCCGATAACTTCCGCCCTGCGGTTGGAAATCTCAAGCTTTGCAACTGCTTTTACGTATTTCGGATTCTTGTAGATGAACGAAAAAGCTTTGATGGTTACTGACAACCCCAAATTATCAACGGTGTTTAACCGGAGCGCATATACATGGTAGTGTTATCTTAGAACACTAAATATTATGAAAACTATGAGAACGAATGAGAAAACCAATCAAAACCAAATTTTTGTAATACAAACCTTAATGTAATTAAAATACAATATAAAAAAGAATTTACAATATCAAATAATTCATTTATGCTCTTCAAATCACTCTTATTAAATATTTTACACATGTGTAAATTTGTTAAATACAACAAACTTACACATGTGTAAATGTGAAACTTACATATGTGTTACACATGTGTAAATCTTCAGTATTCACGAATACATGTAAATTCAAACGTAATATTCGAATATAATAATAATAATAATAATAAGTGTAAAAAATTTGAATTTGAATTGTTTTTGACCAAATTCTTATGATTTTTTCATTCATTCTTACGATTCTCACAATATTTAGCATTATATATATATATATATATATATTAGATTTTGACAAAATAACCTAATAGAAAAAGAAAATGAGATAAATATGAAGTAAAAAACTTTGTTTTGTTTTGTTTTTTTATGGTTATTGACACACAAGGGTTGTGATACACGAATAAGGTCATGTTTGTGTTCGTTCGTTTAAGGAAATTAATATGTTTGCGAACGCATACGGAACATAAGTTTATATTTGTATTTGTTCGCTAAGAAAATCCAGTTGTTCGCGAACAGTTCGTGAACACTTGTCTCGAATACAGACGAATAAAAACGAACATAAACGAATATTTAACTTGAAAAAAAAACATTGTTAACCTTAAACATTTAAAGTAAGTAGCTACATACAACCATCAAATAATACAAAAAGTCTACTACAACCACCAAACGATAAATCAAGTATAACTAATTTAGACATAATTATTCAAAGTTCAAGTAACTTAAACATGTTCATCCCAAAATATGTCTTAAATGTCAAAATTTAGTTAACTAAGAAAAAAAATTAGGGTTTCAAGTTTTATATATTTTAGATAAAAGGTTTATTATTTATTATTTTTAATATATCAAACGAACATGAACAAATGCAAAAACATGAACGAACATAACCGAACATATTATCGAACATTCACGAATGTAGTCCAACGAACGAGACCTTTGTTTGTGTTCGTTCGCTAAACTAACCGAACGAAAGTTTTTGTTCGTGTTCGTTCGTCAAGCTAATCGAATGAACACAAAGAACTTTCCGCCAAACGGTTCATGAACTGTTCGCTGAACGTTTGGTTCGTTTACAACCCTAGACACACTTGACACGATTATTCATATATCTCTTCGAAATTTAGTAATAAAGACAAATGCATATATTGTTAGGGGGACATATGTACGGATTTTCTTTACAAATGGGCATAGTCAATATAAAACTCATGGTCTACAAGGAAATCCATTAAATCACTAAAATACAGAAGCATCATATTGCACTTGTGCTTTAGAGATCTCACATCACTTGACAGGCTACCATTGGTCTCTTGGCAGAAAAGGACCAACTTTTGTTTGTTTTTTTTTTCTTTCTTATTCTGTGTAAAATAGAGGTACCATGTAAAGAATTATTGAAACTATTATATAATAATATAATTGTAAAGTGTATGTGATTGATAAAAGAAATTGAAAAGATACATTTTACTTCATCTATGATCATATATGAGATCTTCATAGTGTTGGAAATTATGATATATAATTAGTGATTAAAGCAAATGAATAAAAGATCATAAGCTTTAATTGTGTTTTGTAACTTGTGTTGGAACTTTAAAGTGTGGGAAGTTGTGTTTGTCCCACATTGGTGGAGAGATAAATCCTGTGTTGATTTATATCTTTAATTCTCCACGCAAATGTATTCTTATGTGACAAGTCACCCAGTGGCAGCTAAAGGGTGCGAAGCACCCAACATGCGCACGTGCCCAGGCCCGGGACGAGGGCGATGGGCGCAATGTGACGTTTTGATGGCGCACTTTGCACCGCGAGCCGCTTGGGAGCCGCCTTAGTATTTTTTTGTGTCTGGCCTTGGTGTTAGAGACTGTTCAAGTTCTTACCTGCATAGAATTCAATATGCCAATGAATTCAGAATTAATCTTATTGAATTGTATATTCAATAAGAGACTCTCCAGTTCATATTCTAGCAGTAGATATACAAAGCTTGGTCCTTTGTTCTGGGATACAGGAAAAATTGTATGGTGGATGCAACACACACAACTAACATTTTTCCGAACTTTGACTCACTGCACAGTCTAGTTTCAGGTGCTTTTTTGGGTGCTAGGCTAATCCCGGCAGTACAATCTGCTTAGGCTGTTGTACCCTGGGAAACAGACGGATTCACTTGGGTGACCTGAAATCTGTTTTAAGGGAAGTGTGATCTTCGCGTGCCTCAGTCACCTTCGTTTTCTTTTCTTTGTTTATTTGTAATGTTTTATTAGTTTAGTTTTTATATGTACTTCCATTCTGTTTATTTCAATTTTGTATAAATCATGTATTCAGAATTCCATTAATAAAATTATTATTTTTATTTGTGTTGTGAATGGTTTCCCTACACATAGTATATTTAAACTAGTATTAAGCCAACTCCATGTTGCGGTGGGGTGTAAAACTGTGACAAATTGCACCAAAGCCACATCACCGTCAACTACCACCAACATTAAAGTTGCGACGTGTTAGACCGAAACGTAAAACATAGAAATAATAACTAAGTCAATTTAGGACCTACCTGTTGCGACGTGTTAATGCGAAGAAATTAGATCTAAACGTAAAACATAGAAAATAATAACTACGTCGATTTAGGACATGCGTGTTGCGACGAACTTGTCAAACAGGAAAAATGGACGACATAAAAATATTGAACCACACACGCACGTTGCGCCATGTTAACTCGCAAAATTTAGTACAAAGTGTAAAACAGAACATAAAAAGAGAGAGAGAATGACCATGACCACCATCTTCAATCCGTGTTAAAACTATTGGTATCAAGGGGACTGGGCGGTGTCCCCCCAACCTCCACACCGTCATCCGCAACTCATTCCGTTCGCCCTTATGATTCATTAGATGCGGGTCTTAAGACCGACATTTACATACTATAAACTATCAACATGTTGATGCATAGAGATGTTGTACCCATGTTTGAGGGTTTCAATTTTTTTTTGATATTACACTTTTAACCCGAAGCTATAGAGATGTTGTACCCCGTGTTTAAGGAGGGTTTCATTTTTTTTGATATTACACTTTTAACCCGAAGCTACTTGGTTTATAACTTTTAACCCAAAAGTTATTATCATTTCCAATTTAACTTATAACTTTTTTACTTTCAACTTTAGTCTCCTATACTTTTCATATTTCACAAATTTTTCGTTTTATGTTTTGTTTTAAATTTTGTTAGTTAACATGATTTACCCTTGAATTGGGATGGTATTACATATTCTTGATTACGAAGTCACAACCAACTAAACAGAACTACTTTATTTTTTCAAATGGGCAATTTCATATATACCCTTATAAATTTAAAAAGATATTATATATACTCATGCAAAACTAAAAATATTGTATATGTTATTACAAAGTAGTTTAACTACGATATATACTAAATTAATTAAAAACAATTTCATACATTACTACTTTACCCTTATTTTTGTAAAATCTTAAATTTCATATATTTAAAAATAAAAATTAGGGTGTAAACAAATATAATAGAAATGAGTAGAATGGTCATTGTTAATTCATTAAAGTGGAGTGTATGTATATGATTTTTTTAATTTTAGTTGGATATATTACAAATTTAGTTTTATATATATATATATATATATATATATATATATATATATATGTGTGTGTGTGTGTGTGTGAAATTAATCCTTTTTTCAAAAACCAACCGGCATAAAGTACAACATAAACCAAAATCAAACTGTATAATAATATTAAAAGAAAAGTGCTCATTTGTGCTAGTTGATCATGACTCAATGAGACCACACCCTTGGCTCACATTCTATATATAGCACATACATTACGTAGTACCTTAACCAACAATGGCAAACTCATTAAGCCAAAGCTCAACGGAAGATATATGCAAGCAAGTTCATGGTTCATTGGGAGATTTAAGCATTTTGGTTCGGGTTTTGGCCGGTCAATTATCGCAACATGAATGCCAAAAGACCCGAGAAAGTACAAGGAGATGTATGGAGAGGACTTATATGAAATCCTACGACACAAGATTCATGGCGCGACATCAAAAACGTGCACGATCTTGTCATCGTTGATGCTTAATCCGCATGAACGTGACACTGTTGTTGCTAAGAATGACATTTTTAAGGAAAGGGGTCGTGTCGACTACAAGGCTCTCATAGAGATTTATGCTGGTAGGAAATCAAGCCATTTTTTCCTCATCCAACAAGCTTATAAAAGTAAATTTAGAAGGCATTTGGACCAAGACATAATAAGCATCGAACCCCCACACTCTTACCAAAAGGTACATCTTTCTTTTCTTGAGCATGAAATAGTTGTACTTTGTGCATTAGGGTGTGTACTTTATGAAAATGACAATTGGATTAATTCGGTTATTGAAAAGATGATTTGGTTGGTTTGGTTAACATGGCTTTGAAAGTGGGTGGATTCAAACTAATGGGTTGTTTGTTTTTTGCTTTTAATGGTTCAGACTTTTTACTGGTTTAGTATCTAATGGTTCAGACTGTTTGTTTCGTAAGCAGATATCTGAATTAGTCAGACATTTGCCTCTGAATGGTTAAGCAGAATACTGAGTCTGAATGATTAAAACCTCTTATTTGAATTACATTTAACTCTAAATGGTTAAGCAAGCATTATACCTCTTACTGGTCAAAACTTACCCATTCAGAAATTGCCAAACAATCTCTAACGTTGATTAACAAGTCGGATTCAGACTTGTAAAAAATTAAACAAAACATATATAACATTAAACATAGCATTTATAACAAAAATAAATAAATAAAAATCAAATGTTTTTATCAATGTTGGTTTAGTTAATGGTTATTTATAGTTTATACACATATAAGTTATAACCATCACTAAACAATAAAAGTTGGACATTAAAAAATTATAACTGAACCATTGGTTGGTTATTTCGGTTCAATTTTAAGAGTTATTTTAGTTATGGTTAAGTGTTTTTAACCCAACCGAGTCTTGCCAAAAGCTTGATCTAACTTTTGTTGTGTATGAGTAGTTGTAAGTTATGCATGAATAGTTGTACCAAGTGAAAGTACAAGTTTCTATGCAGATATTAATGGCATTGGGTGCATCACATAAAGCTCGTAGTGCACAAGTTAGTGTACACATTGGCAAGTGTGACGCACAAACGCTATTCCAAACTGGAGAAGGAAGATGTGGGGAATTCAAGATTGATGAGGGAGTTGTGCTTGAAATTCTAAGTAAAAGAAGCATCCCACAACTCAACCTCACTTTCTCAATCTTTAAGCATATATATGGGCATACTTATAAAAAGGTAAAAGCTTTGACCACAGATGTAGTAGTAATATTCTAGGTATTTTACATGTTAAGAGTTATAGGAATACTGGATTTTAATAATCTCAACTATTAGTCGTTGGACTGCAATGGTCTTAACTTAAAAAATAAACGGTGATGGTCCTGCTTTTTCACATATTATAAACCAACGGACTTTTACTCACAGAAAAGGAGAAGAGGACAAAAGGAAATTAAAGTTCTGCTAGTAAAGTTCCAATGGTTTACAATATGTAAAAAAAGTGGACCACCACTCGGTTTTTTTGAATTTGGGACCGTTGTCGGCAACGGCTAATAGTTGAAATTATTAAAATTCATTATTCCAAATTTATAATAAAAAAGATACTTTATTTATCAGTAGCGAACACTTCTCGTTGCATTACGCACGAAGCACAAGTCAGAGCAAATGAAATGCGTTCGCTATACATGTGAGAGGTGTGTAATGAGCTCGTGGTCATCTTATAGTAATTCTCGTTTACAAGTACAAACTACAAAATCAAAATTACGAGATCATTCAAGTATTTTTCCTGATTTTCCCTATAATTATTAACTTTGTAACAAATAAAAGGTAAAAGGATGACTTCTATATTTTATTTTCTTTTTCAGCACTTCAAAAACAAATATGGTGAGGAGTTTGAAGAGGCACTTAAATTTGTGGTAAAATTCCTAAACAATTCTCCAAAATATTATGCAAAGGTGAACAAATTTTGTTGATCTTCAAGTGTGTCTATATATATATATATATATAGGGTTAGAATCGTGTGAGAAACATTAGGCTAATTGAAAAACTTGAGAAGTATTTAGAACCACACATTTTACCTAAACTTTTCATAATATACACATATGTATAATTTAAAATTGACTATATACATATGAGTATAATTCAATATTTGATAATATACATATATGTATATAGTAATTTTAAACTATATATTACGAAAAACTTAGTGAAATGTGTGATCCAGAATATTTCTCAAATTTCTAGATAGGGTAAACTTCTCTTAGGATCCCTATCTTATAAATATATATATATATATATATATATATAATATATATATATATATATATATAGAGTTTAAAATTGACTATATACATATATGTATATAGTAATTTTAAACTATATATTACAAAAAGCTTAGGGAAATGTGTGGTCCAGAATACTTCTCAAGTTTCTAAATAGGGTAAACTTCTCTTAGGATCCCTACCTTATATATATATATATATATATATATATATATATATATATATATATATATATATATATATAGGATGAAGATAATTACAGAACACTAACTATTGCTAGAACAACTCCAAAACACTAATTTTTGGGATATAATGTTCATATTTTTAAATTTTATGTTTCTTACACTCATATGTGTATTATATATATGTAAAGATCATATATTTTTACCTACACATAGCCTATATACATGTTGGTAATTTAACCTACACATAATCTACATATGTGTAGGTTATACAAAAAGTGATTTTTTCATATTTTATTTTGAATTCTAATGTAAGAAATAATAAATCTTACTTTTGTAATATTTTCATTTACTTTTTAGATTTTTTGGATTGAAAAAATAGATGATTTATTGTGTTCTGCGCGTTCTCACTATATTTAGTGTTCTGCATAGAACTTTCTCATATATATATATATATATATATTTTGTGTAAAATAATTTTTACTTTAACATATCTAAATTGTATTTTAATAAAAGGCTAAAACATGAACACAAATTTAGATAAGTTCGATAAAAGGTTTAGGGGCTCTTTGTTTCTCTTAATGACTCAGATATCTTACTGGTTTAGAGTGTTTGTTTCGCGAGCAGATATCTGAATGGTTCAGACATTTGTCTCTGAATGGTTAACCATTATACATACTGAGTCTAAATGGTTAAGACCTATAATCTGAATTGGTTAAACGTTTATTTTTTAATGGTAAGCATTATATTGCCTCTTAATGGTTCAGACCTCCTACTCTTACTGGTTTAACACTTAATGGTTCATACCTCTTACTATCACCTAGTACTTACCCATTCAAAAGTTGTCAAACAGCCCTTGTTCTATTAGTATTAGGGTATATTTAAGACAAACAAGTAAAATACGCATGCAAACATCAACGTGTAAGCTTGTTGTTAAAAATTTATGCATAGTGTATAGCATCTTGCATGTTTATTATCTTTTTTTTTCCAAATCGTTTATATTCAGGCACTAGAAGCAAGCATCAAAGGTAGAACAACCGATGAAGGTGACCTGGAACGTATTATCGTGAGTCAAAGTGAGACCGATATGAATAAAATAAGAAAAATCTACAAGAATATATACGGGATGGATATGAGAGATGCCAAGAGCTTTCCGATAGGTGATTTTAGAGACTTGCTCCTGCATTAACCATGAAAACTAGTAATGATAATGACTAACTCCTGGTGTAATTTTATTTGGATGGAAATATTGTTAATTATATTTGTGTTTAGGGTTACGGCGCAGACTGTTGCCTGTTCACCTGCCATTGTTATGTATTTGAGATTATTTGAATTGTTAAAATATATATTCAATGTGTGTTTGAAGCCAGATGAAACGATAACTCAAGAATTGTGTTTATGAGAAACATGTAATGTTTTGGAATCAGAACTTTTTGTTAACTATATCACGTCTCGTGTGTGACTATTAAGTTTTAGTTCAATCAAGTCTCATTTAAGTTTGGATCTTTGTCAACAGTCCAGCTCGACCAGTTTCAGGAAACTACACACTTCTTAATTTTATATGGTTACACTGGTTTTATGTCACACCCCGGCTTTCCACAGCCAATCAAACACCGGTGGGCCCGGGTGGGGAATATTGTGGCGTAAGTTGATAACATCATAAACAATTAAACACATCACAGCGAAAGTCTTGGATTTAAATTACTATTACAAACAAAATGTTCGAAATATAAAATAATATACAGGCTCGTAATAGAAGATCCACAGGCGGATCACAAATTGTACAAAGAAAGAATATAAATCAGACTTTGGGCAGATCTAGGATTTTGCAAGATCCTCTTATCATTACCGAGCACTTCCAGCCTATTTTCGTATTGTACCTGCAAGCTTAGTCTTTTAAAATACGTCAGCTTTCGCTGGTAAATACACCCAACTGACTCATTTTGAAAATATTTAAAAATGTTTTTAAGTACATATCAGCACAAAATCTTTTATAACTGGGGAAAGTTGATCGTCCAACCTTGTTAACAGATTTACATGTTTGTCCATACATACAAGGCCCGGTACAGAGACCGAGACATGAGTAACATACACACCACTTTGGACTCACGAATGAGTTATTTCTTCCCAACCTTGTGGGTAATGCATTTTGAGCGTCTATCGGGTGTATGACTACACCCGCGCTAAGGTCGTGGCCATTTTCTATTGTAATGAGCCGAGGATATCCAGGACACGGTAGTTAACCCCCGATGTTTAAGTTATCAAACAAAACTGATTGAAACAGAATATGCGGATTTACTAGCCACAATCCGGCATTCGATTGATCTCATTTTCGACCAAGCGGTAATAGTTTACCGTAATCCAAGCCTGTATAGGGGAAATAAGTCGAGAGTATTTACCTGAGCCATTCTTCGTTTAAACGCAAGATTTATTAACTCAGCCGTACACAAAAGCACTAAGTGCAGGTAGCATTTACCGGCAAGTCTCTAGTCTGGATTATGGCATAAACTAACCAATTAAATACTAACGGTCTTATTTAAGTCATAGACTTAGACCGAGTAGCGTATGGGATCAAAACGTATAACGCTAGATTAAACGATGATCGGATAGAATGTAGTTTAATCCCAACAAGTACCTTGACTTGTGTAATATGGATAAACTATAAACATTCTGGATTTTGAGACTTAAATGACAAGGTTAGACCCGTTTTAGTTAATTTTCGTAAACTCGTTACATATGCTTAACCGTACGCATATCAGCGATATCGGGTAACCGGATAAGTCATGGACAAGTTCTATATGCCATTACACTTTAAATAAGTTGTAATATCAGTAGGATATCAACTTTTATGTCTGTTATTGTATTAAAGTGAAACTATGCCTCATAAGGGTGTTTCGATAATTTCATTCCTTATAAAAAGGAACTTAAATATAATTTAATTTATAACTATAAGTATTCTGGAAAAATAACTTATTTATGATAATTATATGTGAAATTTTATGACCAAACCATGCACCGAAGGGGCATTTTGGTCATTTTACACGTAGTTTATAAATTATTGGGGATTCTGAGTTTATATCATGTACCTACTGTAAAATATTTAAAATAAGTTTTAAAATCAGTAGGTAACAAGTCTTGGTTGGTAAATATGGTTTAAAACCATACCATGCGCCGAAACGACGCTTATGTCGAAAAATGACGATTTGTGTGATGTTTAATGAAAACTGATGTTAAGGTCAGGTTAACATGTCTTAGATATGTTATTTAATATAACATATTAGTAGGTAAAAGATTTACTTTGAAAAGATGTGATTAAAACCATTTTATAAGCCATAAAGGCCTTATCATCATTTATCGACATAATACAAGGACTTGTTCATAAACTCAGTTTATAATCTGGTTTGACATCTCAAACAATCCTACTCATAATATTACATCAGTAGGAAACTCATTTTCAAGTTTATTATCATTAGAACCTCTTTTTATGCAAAAAGGACTTTTAGTCAAAATGGCATAATTACGGAACTTGTGCATTAACTCAGATTCTGATTATGATCATGTAATGTAACCTCAGAGGGTTATGCTACATTATATTACGACCGTAATGCAACTTTAGATCAGTAGCTAACTGTAACACCCTGTAAAAATCGTGTCCAATAATATAGTGACACGTATTTATATTTTTAATATAGTCAATTAAAGACTAATATGGACTAAAAGTGACAACATGCTCAAACTGAGCCTCTGAATGACTTTCTGATGTCAACATGCATAAACCTAGCCTCTGAAAGACCATTAGTGTCGCCATGCATAAAAACGTAGCCTCTGAACGACCATTAGTGTCGTTATGCTTAAACTCGGCCTCTGAGTGACCGTTGTGTCAACATGCCTAGCCTTTGAGTGACATCGGAGTCAACATGCTTTTACTGAGCCTCTGAGTGATCCTTTATAAAGTCTTAACTCTCATATGTCCTGTTTATTGGACGAGAGTGATTAAATCCATTATTTTATGAAAGTTGAATAATGGAGGGATTAAAAGCGTCAACATGTTAATTTATACCTCTAAGTGACCTTTTAACGAACCAAGAGCTCGACAATGTCCGGGCATAATCCCGGGTATGCCAAGTATTGGCTACAGAGGGCTAATTATGCCAAAAAGGTGTTTTAGAAAGCTTTTATAAGTTAAGGGGGCTAAAGTGTCAAAGTTTTAAAGTGGCCGTGGGGTGGTCGCGGGCCGCGAGAGACATGGCCTGTGTCTCTCGCGGGGCGCGAGAAGCCCTCTGCTGAAGAAAGTTTTGCTTGGTCTACAAACAAAACTCCAAAACCATTAAAACCGAAACCATGGCTTCCCAAACTGCTTTGCCACGTTTTGGGACACTTGTAAGCTTCCTCTTACACCTCTAAACACCTGGCTTCACCTCCTTTGAGTTCTCCAACTATAAATAGGTGCTTAAGTTCACATTCCAACTTGCACCTTTCTCATTAATTCACTCTTCTCCCTCCTCTGGAAGTTTCTAGCTAAAAGGAGCATCCAACTTAGTCCTCTTGCATTGTAGAAACCTCTTGTAAGTGTTCCTTGCTCTTGCATTTTTGTTTATAGGCTTTTATAGCTAAAAGTCAAGCGTTTTTCGGAAAACGCTTTTACTTTCGGTTAAGACCATTATGGTCCAGCCATTGTTCGAAATGAACATGGCTAAGTGATCATAATAAGGTAGGTGTTAATCCCTATAAAGGGCACCTCCTGAAGATCACGTTTGCTAGACCAATTGACGGGTCAAAGTTATGATATTAAAAAGTGAAACATGCCATTTTTCGGAAAAATCATAAATTGATCTTATATATGTTATGAAACCTGTTTTGACACTTAAACAAGTTGGTAATAATTATTAGAACATGTAAGAACATGTTCGGCTCGTCAATTTCAGTTCTAGGGTCGGTTCGCAACCGAAATCACGAAGTTTGACTTCTGCTTTGACTTTCGATTCTGACCCAATTTAGATTAGTTACCTACTGATCTAAAGTTGCATTATGATCATAATATAATATAGCATAACCCTCTGAGGTTATATTACATGATCATAATCAGAATCCAAGTTTATGCACAAGTTCCATAATTATGCAATCTTTGACCAAAATGCCCTTTTTACATAAAACAAGGTTTTAAATAGTAATGAACTTGAAAATGAGTTTCCTACTGATGTATTATTATAAGTAGGATTATTTGGGATGTTAAACCAAGTTATAAACTGAGTTTTCAAGCAAGTCCTTAAACTATGTCGATAAATGACGATTTTAGCCCTTATGGCTCATAAAATAGTTTTAATCAAATCTTTTCAAAATAAATACTTTACCTACTGATATGTTATATTAAATAACATATCTAAGACATTTTAATCTGACCTTAACATAAGTTTTCGTAAAAATCACATAAAGACGCCATTTTACGACATAAGCGTCGTTTAGGCGCATAGCATGGTTTTAAACCATATTAATTGACTAAGACTTGTTACCTACTGATTTTAAAACTTATTTTAAACATATTTACAGTAGGTACATGTTATAAACTCATAATCCCAAATAATTTATAAACTTTGTGTAAAATGACCAAAATGCCCCTTCGGCGCATAGTTTGGTCATAAAAGATAATTTACACATATAAATGATTTCCTACTGATATTATATCATAAATAAATTATTTTTCCAGAATACTTATGATTATAAACTTAAATTATATTCAAGTTCCTTTTATACGGTATATAATTACCAAAATGCCCTTATAAGGCATAATTTCGTTTTAAAACCTTAACGGGCATACAAGTTGATATCCTACTGATATCTTAACTTATTTAAAATATAATGGAATATAGAACTTGTCCATAACTTATCCGGTTACCCGATATCGCTAATATGCGCATGGTTAAGTATATGTAACTATTTTACCAAAATTAACCGAAACGGGTTTAACCTTGTCATTTAAGTCTCAAAATCCAGAATGTTTATAGTTTACCCATATTATACAAGTCAAAGTACTTGTCGGGTTTAAACTACGTTCTACCCAATCATCGTTTAATCAAGCGTTATACGTCTTGATCATGTACACTACGGTCTAAGTCTATGATTTAAATAAAGACTGTTAGTATTAATTAGTTAGATTATGCCATAATCCAAACTAGAGCCTTGCCGGTAAATGCTATATGCAGTTTGTACTTTTATATACGGCTGAGTTATTAAAATTTAGAAGAAGACTAGCTCAGGTAAATATTCTCGACTTATTTTCCCTATATGGGCTTGGGATATGGTAAATTATCACCGCTTGGTCCGAAATGGGGTCAATTGAATGCCTGTTTGTGGCTAGTAAACCGCATATTTTGTTTTAATCAGTTTTGTTTGATAACTTCAACATCGGGGGTTAAGTTATCGTGTCCTGGATATCCTCGGCTCAATACATTAGTTATTGGCCACGACCTTAGCGCGAGGTGTAGGCATACACCTGACAGGCGCTCATATGCAAATTACCCAAGACGTTGGGGATAACTCCTTCGTGAGTTCTAAGTGATGTGTATTTAATCATGTCTCGGTTTCTGTACTGGGCCCTGTATGTATTGACAAACATATGAATCTGATACAAGGTTGCAAAGTCAACTTCCCCAAGTTAATAAAAGATTTTGTGCCGTTTTGCACTTAAAAATCATTTTAAAGTTTTCAAAATGAGTCAGTTAGGTGTATTTACCAGCGAAAGCTGACGTGTCGTCCAAAGACTAAATTGTAGGTACAATACGAAATAGGCCGGAAGCTGCTCGGTAGTGAATAAGAGGATCTTGCAAATCCTTAGATCAGCCCTAAAGTCTGTTTTATATTCTTTCTTGTAAATTTTATGATCCTCCTGTGGATCTTCTATTACGAGCCTGAATATTATTTTATTTCGAACATTTGGTTTGTAATAGTAATTTTACTCCAAGACTTCCGTTGTGCCGTGTTTAATTGACTATGATGTTATCAACTGATGTCACAATACTCCTCACCCGGGCCCACCGGTGTATGGATTTAGATAGGAAATCCGGGGTGTGACACTAATTAATCTAAATCGGGTCAGAATCGAAAGTCAAAGCAGAAGTCAAATTTCGGGACTTTCGGTTGCGAACCGACCCTAGAACTGATATTGACGATCTGAACATGTTTTTACACGTTCTAATAATTATTACCAACTTGTTTAAGTGTCAAAACAGGTGTCATAACATATATAAGATCAATTTATGATTTTTCCAAAAATGGCCTGTTTGACTTTTTAATATCAATACTTTGACCCGTCAATTGGTCTAGCAAACGTGATCTTCAGGAGGTGCCCTTTATAGGGACTAACACCTACCTTATTACGATCACTTAACCATGTTCGTTACGAACAATGGCTGGACCATAATAGTCTTAACCGAAAGTTAAGGCGTTTTCCGTAAAACGCTTGACTTTTGGCTATAAAAGCCTATAAACAAAAATGCAAGAGGAAGGAACACTTACAAGTGGTTCCTAGGATGCAATAGTGACGTGTGCGTATATATACATGTTTTTACAATAAATTTTACACACGAACTCGGTTTTAATATTTATAAAAATGATTTCTACCTTAAATTAAAACACACACAAAAGGACAAGTGTACCCTGTCGTATATGTAGTAAAGTAGGGGTAAGAACCAGATGTCGATCCATGGACGCGGGCAGTCGCCTATGTACTAAACCGTTGTCATTTGTCTACTGGTAAAAAGATATGTGAAATGGTTTTTACATGAGAATTTCTAAAAATATATTTAAAATATATAAGACTTCAAATACAAAAATATAATTTCTTTTTCTTTTATCTTGTTTTATAAGCAAAATAAGCATGTTATCAAAAATGTCATAAAGGCACTTGATCAATTTTCCAATTAAAAAGACAACTAGTATCCCTTTCGGAAATCCTAATATGATAATTCTTCGGAAAGTTAACGCGATAAACACACTTTAACCACCTAAAATTATTCTTTAGCGAGCTATAGATATATTTTCATGTGAATCTTTAAAAATAAGTTAGTCATCTGTTAAGAGTTTTCTAACCTCAATTTATCAAGGAAAGCAATACCGATAAACACAATACAACCACCAAGACAAGCATAACGTAGATCATATCACAAACTTATCCATTTTGCAAGTCTTAAATATAAATCTACCAAGTTGGTTATTTTGGCCAAAAATACTCAATAAAGATTATGACATATATTAAGAACCCGCAATAACACCATCTAACCCGTTAGAGCCCTTCCGTGTAAGAAAGCATGCTTGATCAAAATCAGATTATATTTTATTAAACCAATACCCATTTCTAGTTTCATGGTGTAAACATATTTATCAAGTTAACACTTTACTAATAAATGATTAATTATGGGGTTTATTAAACTTATCCTAACTAACCATTTACTAACCATCCAAGATAAACAATCATAATCAAGAATCCAACATCAATGAAACAAGATTGCCATATGATCATCAAGATTCAAACATGAACAGTTGTCTGAGCTTCATTTTAACTTGATAACAAACTAAATATTGATCATAAAACAAGTGTTTTTCATAATATTCATAACAATATTACATAAACATCAGCTCAATGCTTGCAAATGTGATCAAAATCTATATTAAGAACAAGAAATCAAACCATAAACAAGCAAGGATTTGATGGATTTGATGAATGATAAGCTTCTTGCAACCTTGAGGCTTGAAAGCGTCCTGATCAGAGAGCTCCCGCACCTCAGAAATCGCCCAGAAACTTGGAAAAATACCCAATGTTTTGATCAGTCGCGAATGCTCTGTTTTATAGACAAATTCAATTACGCACGACCATGCGCTTTATCCACACGGTCGCGCGCATCAACATGACATCATTGCAGGGTATGGGCAGACAAGTGGATGTTTGAGCGGCAAAATCTCCAGATGTGCACGGTCGTGCCAATGGGTCGCACGACCGTGCCAAGTCTTCATGTTACTGTTGATCAGCAATCAAGTCGCGCACGGTCGTGCCAATGGTCCGCACGGCTGTGCGCGCCAAGAAGTGAGCTGCACTACCTCTTGCACGGTCAGTGCTTCCGAGATCGCAAGCCGCGCACGGTCGTGCCAATGGGTTGCACGGCCGTGCGGCATCTGTAACTTTAGCAGAATTTGCAGAATTTATCCGGAATGCTCGTTAATCCCACTTTTTCTCCAACTTTGTCTGCGGTACGTCGTTTAGGACCTAAAAATATAAAATTGACCAATTAAGTACCTATACGACGATGTTTTAGCCAAAAAAGCACAAAACAGGGGCAAAATGGGGAACTAAATTATGTATAGTTTAACGTATATCAAATAGAACTTAGTTGGATGCTCCTTTCAGTTAGGAACTTCCAGATGAGGGAGATCGAGTTGTGAATGAGAAAGGTGCAAGTTCAAATGGTGAACCTTGACACCTATTTATAGTTGGAGAGCTTGAAGGAGGTGATGCCAGGTGCTAAGGGGGTGTAAGAGGAAGCTTACAAGTGTCCTAAAACGTGGCATAGCAGTTTGAAAATCCATAGTTTCAAATTCATGGTTTTTGGCAATTTGTGTGGAGGCCAAGGAATTTTTCTGCAAACACAGGCCTCTCGCGCCCCGCGAGAGGCCAAAGCCATGCCTCTCGCGCCCCGCGAGCGCCCCTTGTCAGATTTCAAAGTTTGACACTTTTAGTCCTTCAACTTATTAAACCCTCTTAAACCTTCCTAAAACACCTTTTTAGCATATTTAGCCCTCCGTAGCCAATACTTGGCGTACCCGGGATTATGCCCGGACATTGTCGAGCTCTCGGTTTGTTAAAAGGTCACTCAGAGGTATAAATTAACATGTTGACACTTTTAACCCCTCCTTATCCAACTTTCACATATTTACAGAATTAACCTCTCTCGTGGCACGCATGAGAGTTAGGACTTCGTAAAGGATCACTCAGAGGCCCACTATAAGCATGTTGACTCCGATGTCACTCAGAGGCTGGGCATGTTGACATATCAGTCACTCAGAGGCCAAGTTTAAGCATGTTGACATATTAGTCACTCAGAGGCTTACGTTTATACATGCTGACATCAGACAGTCACTCAGAGGCTCAGTTTGAGCATGTTGACACCTTTAGTCCTTATTAGTATTTAATAGACATAAATAAAAATACAACACATGTCACTATACTATTAGGCATGATTTTACGAGGTGTTACATTTTATCAATCTTCTTAATTCATTTTATGTTTGGAAACCATTGTAATATCATCTTTAAAACTTGATTCATCAGGGGTGTGCACAAGCCCTCAAGAACAGGTACATAATAATAAAAACATTAAAAGCCCTAAAACAAGATCATACAATCCTCAATACGTAACCAATTTAAAATCTAAAACATGGCATCACCAACAACGTTTATTCCATCAGTGCTCTAACACAAGCTCGTTTTCACATCATCTTCTCATGTCCATGGTCCAATCAATCTCGCTCACTTTGCGCTAGCAAAAGTAGCACAAAGCTTCTTGGCTACTGCAACCATGTTCTTACGGGAAAGACTGACCCCACCATACTTACAGGTCTTTAGCCCACAACCAGGGGTTCACCCACAAGATATTGTCACCAAAACCGTAAGGCTATTGTTAATTCTTCATGGTTCCCTCCATGGATGGGATTCATGGAGAGTTAATGTCATAGACAGTCGAGCCGATTCCAACATTGTACTTCACTCCTTCATAGAACACTCACAAAAGCTTCTCGTTGAATCGTGAGTTCTCGGTGGTGATGACATCAACATCCAAGTTGATGATGGAGTGGATTATGTCATTGAAGTTTGAGTAGCACGTGTGTGTGATACATATCCAACTGATCTACCCTTAACTCAATTGCAGCCCATACCCAGTCAAAGGTCCAGTCAAACCCACTCAAAGCCAAGGGGTTGAATATAGGGGGTGAAATTTAGAATCAGTACTACTTTTTCTTATTTAAGTATTCTGATTCATGTTCTAGTTTTTCTATGTCTTGTTTAATTTGATTATCAAGTGTTCTTGTATTGGAGATTAGCACCTCTTAAATCGGACTAACTATCTTAATTTTTCAATAAATCAGTTCTACATTATCTAGAATCTATCATTTGGTTCCATTGCTAAGAAACAAAGAGAGATGGATTTGAAACTCGAAGATTACAAAGATGTTATCGCTGCTCAATTAGCAGCCATCGGAGCACAACTAGATCCAATTTTTGTAGCCATGAAGAATGAGGTTGAAACAATCAAGGCCCGTCATTTCTACTCACATTTCTCATCCCAAACATAACTTAGAACCCGAAGATGAACCTCATAGGCATATTGACATATCTGCCCAACGGGACCATACCATCCTCACCACCATTTTCTTCCTCTTCACCACCATAGCATCTAGCACAACCCCTAACACTAGCATCTGCACCACTTGCTTCTGCCACACACCACATATTACCAGTGACTTGTCACCAAACCACACCACTTCCTACACTTCTCCTTGCCTCACTTCCCCCTCAAACAAACCTTCACCATCACCAACAATCTCATTAGTTCAACGAGTACCATCTCCCTTGTTCTTTACAACCACGTCCATACAAGGGACAAACTTATCAACAACTCTTATACCACCAAACGTATCACCACCAACTTCAATCGGGTGTCACAATAACTTGCCAAATAAGTATGGGATGGCACAAAGTTGGGTTTTCGACACCGGCCAACAAAAAGCTCACAACTCTACTACTTGCCACCATCTCTCCATCGAACCATTTGAGTTACAATTGATGATTGGGACAGATCGATTTTCACCAATTCGAATTGAGGACAGGTCGGTTTTCTGGGCGGGGTGTATTGATACATATCCAGTTGATCTACTCTTAACCCAATTGCAACCCATACCCAGTCAAAGATCCAGTCAAAGTCAAGAGGCTGAATCTAGGGGCTGAAATCTAGGATTAGTAACTGCTCTTTCTTATTTAAGTATTTTGATTCTTATTCTAGTTCTTCTATGTCTTGTTTAATTTGATTATCAAGTGTTCTTGTATTGGATATTATCCCCTCTCGAATCGAGCCAACTATCTTAATTTTTCAATAAATCAGTCTTATATTTTCTACAATCTATCAATGTGTGTGAATCTATGTGGTGTCTTGCACGCCAATGTTTGTGATTCCGAAAGAGTGAACAACCCAATCTAGGTAGAAAGAATGTTCAACTTTCTTGAGTGGCAATCCTTCTCGTAATTCAACCTCATCGTCGATCTGGATGACTATTATTCCAGCCTTCTCAAGATCCTCAACTTTATCCTTAATAGCCAAAGCAATCTGGTAGTAGGTTTCAAATCTGAAAAAGAAAAGGATAAATAATTAGTGTCTTATTAATTCATTTTTTATTCTGTAATAATAGAACACAATTCATGGTCTGAATTTATACTCGAGTTGCTAATTACGAACAACAGACCATTTGAGAATGGTGACAGGACCTGTGAGCATACCCTTCATGGGGTGTTTGGCCATTTCTTGAGCCATGGTTAATTAAAAGACGATCATGGCCTTGGGGCATCTAACATCACTACATATAATTGGTTGTTTGACAAAGCCAGGATTATAAGATTGCACCCATATAGATTATAGACTTTGTAATAACTTCTTTCAAAAAACTTCATGTATTGTTCAAAAACTTTCATCATTTTTTTATAAGTTTCTTTCAAAACATTGCGTTAACTTACTCACATGGAAAACCATTCCTCGTTTCCCTATGTTAACTATTTAGATCATTCTTTTTTAGCATACTTCTCAAAGTTAACCATTCAAATCATTCTTTGTTAACACATTTTCTCTACGTTAACCATACTTTCATCTAAACGTTTTCATTTTCCTACTTATTTTTTCAGTTAAACATCATATACTAGAATAACAATCTTTTGATAACCTTACTTACATTTTGGGTTTTCGTAAACATTTCCTTACTTAACATTCATTCATCAAGTATGCACATCAGCCCCCAAATTAACCCACCAATTTGCGTTTAGCTTCATAGTAAATAGTTATCACCCGTTCGACATGAAGATTAACACGTGAAACTCATCACTAAACAATTAATCTGCTAAAAGTGTTGCAGGACAGTGTTGTGGGATAGTGTCGCATGCCTAACTAGCATTAGGACTTGTCCAAAACCATCACCGGAAGTGGCGCCATGATTGTTGCAGTCACTCATGTGGCACTCTAGAGTGTCACAGTTGAGACGTGTCACTAATGATTGGAAAACCTTAGGATCTATGTCGTCTTCTCCACTGATCCCTCGAGTGTCGCAGATCAAGGGTTCATCATCGCAAATATGAAAACTTCTCCCATTCGGTCTATTTTCAACCCAAAATCTTATCTTTCATGTCCAAATCGTTTAGTTTACTCCCATGAAGCGATATTCATGGTTTTTAGTTCCAAAACACGTAAAAATTTGACCTGTGAGATAAACAACCTATTTTTACCCAAAACTACACAAAATCACCTTTTTAAGGTTGAATCTTACTAGAAACTTGACCAAAATATTGATGTGTTGATTCCGGTTGATAAGCAACGAAATCTAAGCTTCAAATCTTCAAAATCTTAATCCTGGTCCAAGCTTCACCCACTTTCTCTCTCTATAAGTTTAGATGAAGATGGTGATTATGTCTTGGGTTTAATCTCTTTGCCTTAAATAGTAAGGGCTTAGGGCCCGAATCATTTCCTCTTTAGGCTTAAATCCACCCTTAGCCATATTAACCCATTTCAAGCTTGTTAGTGGTAACCGGCGATCCAAACCTGTTCTCAATTGCCAGAAAAAAAAACGGGATGTTACATGGGGTACCCATACGGGGAGAACCAATAATGTGAGATGTTGATTTGCTAAATCACACAATAAACAACGGTTTGAGTTAAAGTTGTTACTAAACCTGATCCCAAATTGCGTACATCTAAAATCGAACAATTTGGATATAATTAGACAGTTGATGTGTAGAGTTAATCCTAATTAATATGAGTCATCACAAATCCCTTGCTAATGCTTAACAAATACGTGGAAATCCGACATACAAACAAATTAATATAGCATAGAAACTAAATTATACAACTTTTCTTGAGATAATACAATTACTTATTTAAAAGGTTTCTGAATGTTTCATAAACAAGAGACATAACCAACCCAGAACTAGTTGGTTATCCACCAACCCTAAAAGCTAGATGTTTGTTGTACAATGGAGCATTTTCTTCTTGAAGGAAACCTAACTTCAATTCTGATTCATCAATCTCAACAACCATTCATATATAATAAACTTATAGCTCTATGTTCAGAGATTATTATAGGCCTCACTTTTAAGTTCTCATTCGATAAATATCATCTCAACAAATTTACTCTATGTATGGAGGGTAGTGTAAGTGTATAATGGATTTAATTCTTTGAGTTTGTAATGAAGTGTTAGTTGTGTACCATGTTTAGTGTTTTACTCAGTTATGACAGTGATCTAATGATGATTGTGAAATGCGGGATAGTGTAACTATAATATAACTGGGAATAGTTTAAAAAATTAAACTTTACAAAGGACTTATAGAGGTATTTGTGGGATGTTGTTGGATGGATGACTCAGTTGATGCTACTCATATGACTATTGTAGTAGTTTCTAGATTCTGTTTTGTTTAAATAATAATTCCAACATTGTATCTTTTTGCACATTTTCTATAGTTTTTCTATAGGAGATCTTCATACTTTTACAAGTCCTTTTGAAATATTTTCCATGTCATCTTGGACCAAATTTGTGTGGAGGGGTCTAAATGTTTCCTTAGAGCGTTAGTTATTCAAGTGTAATCCATAATGTTGTAGATCTTGAGCATTACGAGTCACATGTATGGGGTCGTGACATTCTCAACAACCGAAATCCATGTCCTCTTCATTGTGCTTCCTTTGTGACACATGTTCGCTCCATTAACGACAGACGAATGTATATGTGTTTCGCTTTATACACACTTTGCAGTCATGACTGCCGTTGTGTAACTCATTGGGTGTTGCACCCTTTTCTCCCTTCCTATGGTGTTTTCGGTCTCATGCAATGTGATTTCGTCATCATCTTAACTTGACATTTAACATCAATCTCAAATCACATTGTGCAAACTCTGTCACCATCCATGATGCATAAAGTATTCCTAAAACATTATGGGAAAGACTTTGATGGCGTATTTACGTTTTATGTTGTATATGTGTTTTTATACTTTGATGGTTCTTTTTTATCTCGTATTTGCATTTTATGTTGTATATGTGTTTTTAAACCGAACAATTGTTACCAAACTGTTATGTAATCTTTAAAGGCTGTAAAGATTCTTTTATTTAGGCATGGCAGCCTGGCTTTATTAGCAAGTGGTTGTTGCGGATAGTCTGAGCCTCAAAATCTATGTTATATTGTCTTAGTTAGTAGCACTTTTGGTACATTACAGAAACAGTTTTTGTTATTTAACTAGTGTCCATTGGCTATGACGAGTGTCACTTTATTTTTAATTATGATTACTTGGTGTTTTTGTTACAAGATATCTTTTTTCACGCATGGACGCTACTGTTATACAACAACTTGAGAAGCTTTTGGAGAATGTTATTGAATTCGATCGAGTGCTATCTGAGAAGCTTAATGACTTAACTGTCATAGTTGCTAGCATACGCAAGGTACAAGTGGAGCTGCAAATCTCCATTAACGTGCTTTATGCGTGTTACGAAGCCAAAAGAATGTTAAAGTCTAGCTTTAATATTACTTCGTAGTGCATATGCAAAGTTGCTTGTAAATTTTGTATGTAATATACAATCAATATTTTAGTTATTATACTTAATATTCGAGTTTGTATGTTTTTAGGTTGTAAATTTCAAATCATATTAATATATAACAATAATTTTGTAGCCTTTTACTTTGTATGTTGTTACGTTGTAAATATTTAAACACAAAAACACATGACATACTTGGATGTCGCGCACATCACGGACGGGTCCAAATACTAGTTTATCCTATAAATAGTAAAGGATTTTAACATCTTAACACCCTATATTATGATTAATTAACCTTTTTAATCCAAATAACCATTTATACTGTAAATTATAATCGTTTTTAACTGTTTAATTTTTATTAATAACCCTATCCTATAAATAATCAATGTTTTAACTTATGTTTCATTTAGTTTGACTTTGTTCTCTAATAGTTAATAATTAATAGTTAATGTTCGTTACTTTTTTTACGCAGTGGGCTTTAAACTCTTTTCTAAAATTTCGTTATGAATTTTGTTAAAAACGGAGTTGTATTTAAAACAAAGTAATTTTTTTGGTATCGTAAGTTTTAGTGGGTGTCAGTATTGACCGAACTGATTACGGCAAAACAACATCGATACCGGTATCGTTATTATCGAACCAAAATCAATATTAATTTTTATAGTCGATATCTTTTTGGGCATACCATACCAAAACGCGTGGGCCAGTTCAGCTGGTATTTTCTAAATTACAACTAGCCCACATCAGCTAAGTATGATTTTAAATGTGAATCTAGCTGCACATGATGTTTATGACGTGTACATAGTTTATAATTTAGGTGCACATGATGTTTATGATAAGTATAAATCCGGTGTAACAAAATGGAATTAGGTGTAAAAGAAAGAATGTGGGTTTAAATTTATTTTCATTGGCTTTTATGTTTAGTTTTAAAACTAGTAACAAACTCTACATTCTATATTTATACTTTTAGGATTATAAAACTAAAAGAAACTTTAAATTCATTTTTTATTAAAATTTTGTTTTTATTTAATTTAACAAAACTAACGTTTTCAAATAAAAAGTTTGTAGTTTTTTGGTTTTTTTATTATTTTTTTACTTTTATCTGTCGAACACTTTATTTAATTTTTAAAATATTTGAAAAAACATACAAAAATATCATTAAAATGGATCTTTTTACAAAAAAAAACAATGCCTTTCAAAACTAAAAATTGATTAATATAAAAAAATGCTTTTTTAAATATTTAAATGTAGTTCAGTTTTCTAAAAATACTTTTTATGTAACATTTGTGTAAAACGGGTTCCAAAACCCGCTCCGTTGAAACTCAAACATTTATTCAATAGTTCGTTACGTATTTATTAGTATTAATTAAATTATTTTATTACTCATGATTAATAATTAAGTCACCTAATTAAAATAACAATCAATAAAGGAAAATAAATAAACTTTTTTATGACAAAAAGAAATAAAATAATAAAAATAAAGAAGTAGCCGGGGTTCGAACCCGGATACCCCCACAAACCGCACACACCAAAACACCGATGTGATACACACACTATATGTTTATTAACCCGAAACAAATATCTCTTATAACAAAACAATCCCTTAAATCAGTTCCAAAGTTTAACCGCCCAAACATCAACGTTTGCAGCAGTCAAAACCTTCATTCAATTTACGTTTTCTTTTGAATCAAACCAGAGAAACGGTCCTCCAGTCATGCCAATTAACTCATTTGTCACTCAAATCAGTTACGAATCATCAAAGGCAATCAAACTCATCATTTAAAATCGGTTGTAACCGAATTCTGAATTTAATCCATCCTCACCTATAAATACCGATTCTTGTATCCCAATTTAACTCGCTCACACCCACATCTTCACTCAAAACTCTCTGTTTCAACCAACAAGTCGCCGGAGTTTTTTTGTTTCATCGCCGGAATTCAACCGGAAAAGTTATAATATTTCTCCAATTCGGTATAAACATCTACATCTCCTTATTATCTTTTGTTTAATGTTTTGTTGTAATAAATCGGTTAATCAAATCTGTATAAACGAATTAACAGTCGGGTAGACTTTACGTTGATTTTTTTAAAAGGAAAAAGATGAAGTCATTTAGTGTATTAATATAATTAAAAGTGGGTTTTTAATCGGGTTAGACACACAGTCCATTGGCATTGGTGGATTGTGTGCAATTTCAAAGCGTATGACATGAGTTCGAGTCTGGCACAAGTCCGTATCGTTAGAATAAAAACAGTTTTTATTTTAAGCAGATCATATCATCCATCAGTAAGATGTTAAGTATAATTTAAATCCTATGTTAATCGGGTTAGACACCCAGCCCAACTGGTTGGGCTGGGTGTAACATCCGTCAAAAAAACCGGATTTACCAAACCCGCTCCGTTTATTAACCGAACAATCAGTTAAAAATTTTGTTGCGTATTTAATGCCCAAATTATTTTTAAACGATACATAATTAATAAGTATATTGGAATATATAATTTATATTTGAAAAAGTATTTAAAATAAGGAAATAAAAATAAAAGGCTTCTGCCGGGTTTCGAACCCGGGTCAGCCAGGGATTTCAGCAAAGTCTTAACACACACACGCTCAACCACTGCGCCACTTGTATTTTTTAGTAATACATCCAGACAATTAATTCAAATAATGAAAACATAAATCAAATCCAGTCAACTGACGCGCCCAAATCCGTTGACGCCGGAAAATCCGACGATTTCGTCAAACGGCGTCGGTTATCAATGACTTAACGTAAACATTAACTACTACATCGGTTATAACCGATGTCCAGTCCGCGACACAAGTTATAACCGCCGGAAAATCATTAACCGACGAATCAAGACGGAAATCGGACTAAATTCGTCGATGTTCTACCCTATAAATACCCCCTCTAACCTCTGTTAGCTTTTTCGCTCACAATCACACTCTTTCCCGACATAATTTCACTCGCCGAAGAACTTCTACAACTCGTCAGAAAACCGAACCTTTCACCTCTGAGCCTTACTGAACACCCAGAGCTCATACCGAAGCTACCCACGCTCGTCTCAAGCTCCCTGAAGACCCTCTGCCGCAGGACACACGTCGCCGGAATAACTTGCTATCACCGGAGTTTCGCCGGCGAAACAGAGGAGCCACTGTTTGGTATATCTTACACTTAACCTCTCATTCTTTTATTAATCTCACCTGTAATTAATCACAAGACACTAACGAACTTGATTAAATCTTCGAACCAGTCGGACTTCCGATTCTGGTTAAGTCCAACGAAGAAGACGAAGTATCAGTTGTATATATGTTTAATTAAAATCAAGATATATCTCGGGTTAGACACACAGTCCAGCGGTGGACTGTGTGCAAATAAACACGCTTACGTCCCGAGTTCGATTCTTGTCCCACGCACACTCGCCTTAATAAAAAAATGTTCCTTTTTTTAACTGAACCGGACCCACTACTTATAGATGTTAAGTTTAATAAAAACCGGAATAATAACCAAGAAAGACACACAGTCCAGTGGTGGACTGTGTGTGAACGTTTAAATCACATGTCACGAGTTCGAGTCCAGACTACCGCACCGGTCCGGACAATTATCAAATTTTTTATATAAGGCAGAAATGAAATTATTTAATTTGTATATATGTATAATAAAAATCAGATTATTTAACAAGTTAGACACACAGTCCAGCGGTGGACTGTGTGTTAACTTAAACCACAGGTCCCGGGTTCGAGACCTGTGGAGAGCACCGAGCATGATAACTAAAATCGTTTTTAAATAAATGATTTTCGGATTAACTCAATTAGTATATAAATATAATTAAAAACAGAAATATTTCGGGTTAGACACGTAGCTCAGTTGGTAGAGCTGCGTGCACGCGAACGGGAGGTCTCGGGTTCGAGCCTCACCCGGCGCACACAAATACACAATAAAATCGGTCAACAGGTCAACGGTCAACAAAGTCAACAGTCAAAAATCAACATTTTTTTAATACTTTTATTTATTTATTTACATTAAAAATACTTAAAAATAACATTTTTAAGGTTAGAAAATAGCCTTAAACTCACAAAAATACATCCAACAATCCTACTAAAATTGATTAATAAAATCCGCTTACTTACCGAACCATTATGCCATTATCTAGGTTAGTTTCACTCGTGGTTAAAACCAACTTCGTGCGCATTCAACATCATCAACCGAACGCACCCAATGTGAGTGAATCTTACAACTCCCCTTTTTAATTACACGTTTTGGGGTGTGCCATGTGTCACTAAAAATTAACTTGTTTATTTAAACTTGTGCCATACCATATTGTGATCTAAACTTAGATTGTATATATTGTTTGTAGTTATGTATTTCATATTGTCAAGTTATATGCAATTCATTCATTAGGCCCATCAGTTCCTCGTGGGAGACGAGTTGAGCAACGCGTGCCTCAAAACAAATCCATTATTGTTCGTGTGTGCATTATGTAATATTAAATGATTGGTGAATAAGTTTACATCTATTTTTACTCATGTGTGGTTGTGCACTTTATTTTATAATCAATTCAATAAACTTGTTCAAATGTTTTTCATAGGATTCACTCGCCAACTTTTTGTTGATCCAAAAACCATTTTTACATATGATACAGGTGAACATGATGAAGCAAGGAAAACATAGGAAATGCCTTAGAAGAAAACAATGAAGTCTAGAATGATGTTTAGGACATGATGTAATTATGATTGTATATTTCCCATTAAATTGTATTAATGAATATGAAACGTTATAATAAATGTCATGAGCTTTGATGATAACCCAATCATGCCCCGATCACCTTTTCCGCTGCGGGTCGGGTGTGACACTGGGTGCAAAACAACACTAAGGTCGAGGGTTCAAGACGTGTCCTTCCCACCTGTTCGATTGATTTTAAAATCTTTTTAACTTAAATGATTTCTGTAATACTTTAATATGAATATATGTATAATTAAAATCAGAATCCTTTCGGGTTAGACAGTAGCTCAGTTGGTAGAGCTGCGTGCACGCAAATGAGAGGTCACGAATTCGAATCCCATCACACGCTGCCAATAACACAATGAACCGGTCAGACCCCTTGTCAGGTCTGACAAGGTTTTTTTATTATCTTATTATTTTATTTTATTTTAATAATATTTTTGTATATATATATATATACATATATATATACACTTAAAAATTAATTAAAAACACTTAAAAATACAATTTCAAAGGTTTTAAAATCCCAACAAAATACCACAAAAGTAACCTAAAAACCTAACAAAAGTATTAAATTGAAATATTAAATCATTTATATTCATCGAATTATCGTGTTATTATTTTAGGTTAGTATTCGTTCGTTGATCAAATTCTCAAATTCGTGCGCATTTATTTATCAAGCAAGAAACGCACCCATTGTGAGTGAATTCTTACAAATTCCCCTTTTTATTCATATTTTGGGGTGTATCATGTGTCGTTTACATATTTTGTTTACTCAAACACTTGTGCTATTACCATTATATGATCTAACGTGTGATGTAAATGTTGATTGTTGTATTGTGTGTTTTACATTTTTGTCAGTTGCGTGCAATTCATTCATTAGGCACATCCGTTCCTCGTTGAAGACGAGTTGAGCATCAGGTGCCTCATTAGATCGGCTCCGTTTGATTGAGCCTTGATCTCATTGTTCATCATTTGTCATGCTTATATGTGCATTGATTGTTATTATGTGGTGTGGTTAGATTTACATATGCGTATACTCATATTTGGTTTATGCACATTTTTATTTAAATAACCAATATAACTAATTCTTTCAAATGTTTAAATAAGATTCACTCGCCAACTTTTGTTGACCCAAAACCCTATTTTTTTACACATGATACAGGTGGACAGACTCAAGCAAGGAACACATAGGAATTTGCCTCAGAAGAAAAATAAAGAGTTCATGAACGTTGTCTTTAGAACATGTTGTGCTTGTATGTTTGTTGAAATTTCTCTTTTAAATTGGAAATGATAAATATGAAACTTTATAGTGTCATGAGCTTTGATGAAAACCCAATCATGCCCCGATTATCATTTCCGCTGCGGGTTAGGGTGTGACATTTTAAGTGTTGATTATGATTTTGAAAACCTTTATTTTGTTAATACATATTTTTTAATGTCAAATTTATCTTTATTATTGTCGTATGTGTGACTTGAACTCAATACATCTCCATTCTAAATTCATTTGTTTAAAAGTTTCGTCTTTACCATGGTATGTATTGTATTATAGTTTGTAATATGATGTTGTAAAATATGATGTAATGATATTATTTGAGTTGATGTGTTATCAGAGATGTAATGTGATATGAGTGATATGATGTAATAAACGTAATTTAACATGGTATGATATATTATTATATAACAATCACTATTATACATGGTTATGATAAAAAGGCTAAAGATGTAATGTGATATGAGTGATATGATGTAATAAACGTAAGTTAATAATTATATACATAATTAAAAGTTATTAAATAACCAATATTAATTTAGTTGAGCTTGAGCTAAACTTAACTTCGTAAAATTGCTCATAAGTGCACCCGAACTTTAAACGTGTTGCTAAAAACAAACCAAACTCTGCTTAATCGGAATGTGACCATTTTTCTATTTTTTTTGTTTTCAGTTATTTTTTTTTGTATTTGTTTTGTTTGTATACAAACACCTTTTAAATTGTTTTAGTTTTTATATACACATATAAATTGTAAAAAAAGATGTTTTTTTTAATTGTAAAAAAAGATGTTTTTTAAGTGAGTATCTTAGTATGATCACCTCTCTATTTTTTAGTTAGTATAAATGTTTGTCCTCATCCTTCCTCTCGAAGCATGTAAGTTTGTTAGCTTTATATATATAGGGTGAGTTTATTGTAAAAATGGTGTTTTTGTGAGAAGGATAAGAAAGAATCTAAACCATTAGATTTTTAATCTAATGGTTGAGATATTGATGGCAATCTTGTAAATAGTGTTGACTATTAAACTAATTAATTTTCTAGATTAATGGTATAAAGGTAAATTTAACATTTTTAAATTAAGAAACTAATATTAATGCACATGCAAGTTCCCCCCTAGTTTTTTAAACGTCAATAACTTTTTATACGGAACACTTTTTAAAAAAAATTTACACCATAATAACGAGTGTTTTTTTATCTTTAATATGAGTACCATATTGATATACTTATGTAGAGAAAAAAATTACGTCTCGCTTGGATGTTTTAGTCCATGGTGTTTTTTTATGTTCATACAATGGTATTTTAATTGTAGGGTGTTATTTCTGTTATATTTACGTTCTTCATAAGATGTATGCCTTCAATATACATGTTGTGGTGTTTTTATGAGTCAGGGTGTTATTCCTGTTATATTTAATGTGAGGACAAAGGTCGTTGCATTGCTGTGGTTTCTGGTGTCTTCAGTAGGTTTCTGTTGTCTTCAAAGAGTTAGGGTATTATTTCTGTTTTTACATATTTAGGGTATTATTGTAACATCCGTCAAAAACGGATTTTACCAAACCCGCTCCGTTTATTAACCGAACAATCAGTTAAAAATTTCGTTGCGAATTTAATGCCCAAAATAATTTTGAACGATACATAATCAATTATTATATTGGAATATATAATTTGTTTTTGAAAAACTGTTAAAAATCAGAAAATAAAAATGATTTGGCACTGCCGGGTTTCGAACCCGGGTCAGTCAGCCGGTCAACACAACTTAACCACTGCGCCACTAGTGTTTCTTGGTAATTGTTAGACTCAATTAATTCATAACATGTCTTCCGAATTCAAAAACCGGCGCCCAATTTTCAGTCGTCGGAAATCCCGACTAACTCGCCAATAATTTACGACTTCTTCAGTTATAACGTAAACGTTTAAACCTACATCGGTTATAACCGACGCCTGAGTCCGCGACACAAGTTATAACCGCCGAAGATTTTCTAACCGACGAATCAAGTCGGAAATTGGACCAAATTCATCGATAAACTGCCTTATAAATACCCCCTCGAACCTCTGCAAGCTTTTTCGCTCAAAACCGCACCTTTACCCGACGTAATTCCATTCGCCGGAAAATTTCTGTACCTCGCCGGAAAACCGATCCCTTCACTTCTGAGCCTTACTGAACCCCCTGAGCTTATACCGAAGTCACCCACATCCTTTTCAAGCTTGCTGAAGACTCTCTGCCGCAAGACACACGACGCCGGAATCTGTTGCTGTCGCCGGAGTTCTGCCGAAAAAACAGAGGAGTCCAGTCGGTATACCTTACGCCTAATTTCTCTTTCTTTTTATTCATATCTCATCTGTAATTAACTGAAAACCGCTAACGAACACGATTAAAACATCGAACCAGTCGGACTTCCTATTCTGGTTAAAATCTAACGAAGAAGACGAAGTTCCAGTTGTGTATAAGTATAATTAAAATCAAGTTATAACTCGGGTTAGACACACAGTCCAACGGTGGACTGTGTGCACAATAACACGTAAACGTCTCGAGTTCGAATCTTGTCCCACGCACGCTGCCTTAATAAAAATGTCTTTTTTTTTGTTAACTGAACCGGAGTCACCACTGTATATGTTAAGTTTATTAATAACCGGAATAATAACCAAGTTAGACACACAGTCCAGTGGTGGACTGTGTGTATGTTTAATCACAGGACACGAGTTCGAGTCCGGTCTACTGCATCGATCCGGACAATTATCTAACTTTTTAAATAAGTCAGAAATGAAAATACTTAGTTTGTATTTAAGTATAATAAAAAATCGGTTTAAGTCCAGCGGTGGACTGTGTGTTAACCTAAACCACAGGTCCCGGGTTCGAGACCTGTGGAGCGCACCGGTCCGATTCAGTAAAATCTTTTTAGAAATAAATTGATTTTCGGATTAATCTAATTAATATATAAATATAATTAAAAACAGAAATATTTCGGGTTAGACACGTAGCTCAGTTGGTAGAGCTGCGTGCACGCGTACGGGAGGTCTCGGGTTTGAGCCTCACTCAGCGCACATATACACGCATACGAACCGGTCAAAGTCAAAGTCAACGGTCAACGGTCAACTGTAGCAAAAAAATCAATTTTTTTATTATTTTTATTTATTTATTAAAAATCAATTAAAAATACTTAAAAATAACATTTTTAAGGTTAGAAAATAGCCTTAAACTCACAAAAAAACACCCAACAATCCTACTAAAATGGATTAATAAAATCCCATTACTTACCGAACCATAATGTTATTTATCTAGGTTAATTTCACTCGTGGTTAAAACCACTTCGCGTACATTCAACATCATCAACCGAACGCACCCACTGTGAGTGAATCTTACAACTCCCCCTTTTTAATTACACGTTTTGGGGTGTGTCATGTGTCACAAAATAATTAACTCGTTTATTTAAACTTGTGCCATACCATATCATGAACTAAACTTAGATTGTTTATATTGTTGTAATTATGTATTTCATTTTGTCAACTTATATGAAATTCATTCATTAAGCCCATCAGTTCCTCGTGGTAGACGAGTTGAGCAACGCGTGCCTCAAAACAAATCCATTATTGTTCATGTGTGTATTATTGAGTTTTTATTGTTTGTAGTTATGTCTTTCACATTATCATGTTTATGCAAATTCATTCATTAGGCCCATCAGTTCCTCGTGAGAGACGAGTTGAGCAACGCGTGCCTCTAAACGACCCATTATTGTTCATGTGTATATTGGTTAATATTAAATTGATTTATGAATAAGTTTACATCTATTTTTACTCATGTGTGGTTGTGCACTTTATTTCATAATCAATTAAATAAACTTGTTCAAATGTTTTCCATAGGATTCACTCGCCAACTTTTTGTTGATCCAAAAACCCTTTTACACATGATACAGGTGAACAGGATGAAGCAAGGAAAACATAGGAAATGCCTTAGAAGAAAACAAAGAAGCTTAGACTGATGTTTAGGTCGTTGATGTAATTATGATTGTAAATTTCCATTAAATTGTATTAATGAATATGAAACGTTAAAATAAATGTCATGAGCTTTGATGATAACCCAATCATGCCCCGATCACCTTTTCCGTTGCGGGTCAGGGTGTGACAGATTGGTATCAGAGCCAGGTTATAGGGATATAGGATAGGTTATTAGACCCTTAGAGCCTATACTATAGTCTGCCTAAATTTTAATTGATTAGGTGGTTACATACAAACTTGTGATATTTATTTGTTACATATTTGTTTATACTTACAGTCAAACATACATACTTATATACATATTCATTATACATATATCAATGTTCATATATTCAATTCATTTTCATACTCTCATTATTCAAAGATTTTGTTGCAATTTTCAAATCTCATCAAAGTAAGTTCTGCGACGGGCATGTAGTAACTGGAAGGGTACAAGTACCGGTAGTCGGAACGTCCTGTCTAGGTTGGCATTCATATAAATCCAATATAACGGACCAGTTTGCCTACCTGGGGACTAACGATGAGAGTACGAAGGACCTATTAGGCCAAAGCATGCCACACCAAACGTCGTTCGAACTAACCCCACTTTGAGGTGTCACCGTGTCTACACCTGGACACATTCCGAATATCACACGTTGTATACATATTTCTCGATTTTCTCCGGGTTTTAGTGTACGCAACCAGGCAAACCCATGCGAACCATATGAAAAACCCGGTATTCATGGGGGCCCACATGATTACGAAGGTGAAGTATGGCGGCATGTAGGGCCTAATGGCGAGCAAAGCCCAAGACATCCTATGGATGTAGTAGATTTATTTTTTTATAATTATTTTATGAATGTTCATTCCTGAATGCGACCCATGATCCCAAAAGCATCCAACTCATACTCTTGACATGTATTCCTTGTAGATGTCTTCTAACCACGCCCTTAGGAAGATGAGAGCAGGAAAAGCCCGCGAACGCATGGCTGCCCTAATCGCTCAACAAATGGCTGCCATAATACCCAACATTGTGATCCAAGTACAACAAGCACTTACCGCTAATCCTGTCAATCAAGAAAATCAAAACGTTATCAACTCTCTCCCAAATACCACTAAATGCACCTACAAGCATTTCAAATCATGCGACCCTCCGAAATACAAAGGGACTGAAGGCGTCACCGCTCTCCTCCATTGGTTTGAAGAAATGGAGAACACCTTTCTAAATTGCGATTGCCCCGATGATCGCAAAGTGCGTTATGCTACTGGTCGTTTATATGGAATAGCACTTACTTGGTGGAATACAGAGAAGGTCAAACGAGGTGTTGAAGATGTTATGACTTTAACTTGGAATGAATTGAAGGAAATCATGACCAGACGATTTTGCCCAAGGAGCGAAATCAAGAAATTAGAAGATGAATTTTATTCGTTGAAGCAAAAGGAAGGAGACCACACCACATACAACAAAAGATTCCTCGAGTTACATCAAATGGTTCCCAACATGTTCACTCCCCTCTACCGTTTGATCGAGCACTACATTCGTGGTCTTCCGTCAAAGATTCAAGACTCTGTAATAAGTACCTCGCCTGCAACTTTGGAAGCAGCAATGGAGCTAGCAACAGCGCTCACCGAGAACCGAATCCGGAACAAAGACTTCAAGGAGGAGAAGAAGAAGGATAAAGCATCGACTGAAACCTCCGACTACACCCAAACCGAATCCCCTTCTCAACCCAATTCTAAGAGAAAAAGAGACGAGCAACTTTTCGCTGCTATCCAACGAAATCAACCAATTTCACACGCCATACCCATCCAAGCTATCCCAATCACTCAAGTGGCACCCAACTCAACTTACCCAAATAAGAAACCATATCTTGAACCTCACCCTCGATGTAACAACTGTTTTTATCACCATCCCCTTACTCTACCTTGTCGACTATGTGCAACTTGTGGACGCTATGGTCATTTGAGCAAGGTTTGTCGCACCTTTCAAAACCAAATCTCTCCCCCTACTCAAACCATGAACCAAACCTATCAACAACCCCAATACCCCATGTTCCCATATGTTCGAGCTTGTTTCAATTGTGGCGACCCTACCCACTTTAGAAACACATACCCTCAATTGGTTAACGTCATCAACGCTCAAGCCTAATCAAACCCAGTTAACCAAGTAAACCAAGAAAACCCAACCGCTAGGCCACCAGCAAGAGGAAGAGTCTTCAACATCAACGCCAATCCTGTTGAAGATAATGACGGCCCAAACGAAGATACCCAACTAGTCCTCTTCACCGAAGATCCAGATTCGACTCCAATCGTTTAGTTTTATGTTTTCTTTATGTTTTAGAATCACATAGAACCAATCATAACTTAAGGATAAAGCCAATGAAACTTTGACAAGAATATGGTGGATACGCCGCTGGTACTTCCTATATATAAGTATTCTTGTCAAAGGATCAGAAGCATTATCTGGCGGTTATGAGAGGTTCCATGTGTAGACTGTTTGAGTAATTATTGTTTATTATTTCAGTACATGCAATTTCATAGGCCGCCGCTCCCCATTACATTATGAGCGTTGAGCATGTTCCCCATTTCATTATAAGGTTGAACCTGGCGTGCCCACATACGATCGGCTCCGTTTGATTGAGCCTTGATCGCACAGACATTTTTCCTTTTCAATACATGCAATACGATCGGCTCCGTTTGATTGAGCCTTGATCGCACAGACATTTTCATTATCAGTATCTTGTGGTTGTTGTGTTTGTTGTAGAGTCGCATAGAACTAATCATAACTTGCGGATAAAGTCAATGAGAATTTGACAAGAATATGGTGGATACGCCGCTGGTACTTCCTATATATAAGTATTCTTGTCAAAGGATCGGAGGCATTATCAGGCGGTTATGATAGGTTCCATGAATAGGCTATTTGTGTGATTATTGTCTAGATTAAGTTTATTATTTTCAGTACATGCAATACGATCGGCTCTGTTTGATTGAGCCTTGATCGCACAGACATTTTCATTTCAGTACATGCAATACGATCGGCTCCGTTTGATTGAGCCTTGATCGCACAGACATTTTCATTATCAGTATTTTGTGGTTGTTGTGTTTGTAGTAGAGTCACATAGAACTAATCATAACTTGTGGATAAAGTCAATGAAAATTTGATAAGAATATGGTGGATACGCCGCTGGTACTTCCTATATATAAGTATTCTTGTCAAAGGATCAGAGGCATTATCAGGCGGTTATGAGAGGTTCCATGTATAGGCTGTTTGTGTGATTGTTGTTTAGATTAAATTTATTATTTTCAGTACATGCAATACGATCGGCTCCGCTTGATTGAGCCTTGATCGCACAGACATTTTCATTTTCAGTACATGCAATACGATCGGCTCCGTTTGATTGAGCCTTGATCGCACAGACATTTTTCATTTTCAGTATTTATGAGGTTGTTGTATTGGTTGTAGAGTCACATAGGACTAATCATAATTCACTGATAAAACCAATGAAAATTTGACGAGAATATGGTGGATACGCCGCTGGTACTTCCTATATATAAGTATTCTTGTCAAAGGATCAGAGGCATTGTCAGACGGTTATGAGAAGTTTTATGTAGGATTTAGTAGTTTCTTGGTAACTAATCATAACTTGTGGATAAAACCAATGGAAATTTGGCAAGAATATGGTGGATACGCCGCTGGTACTTCCTTATATATAAGTATTCTTGCCAAAGGATCAGAGGCATTATCAGGCGGTTATGAGAAGTTCCATGTAGGATTTAGTATTGCCTTGGTTGAAATTTGTGTTACATTCATATCATCTCGCTATTTAAAGAAATTGGACTGTGCTCTATTTCTACATAAACTAACCTCTCCATCATAACAAAGGAGAGAGGAACTGTCACCATTCGAACATATATGCTATCAGAATGTGGATTCAAATATTAGTTGTTGTGTTTATTTATGTTCTATAGTCATAGAACCAATCATAACTTACTGATAAAACCAATGAAAATTTGACAAGAATATGGTGGATACGCCGCTGGTACTTCCTATATATAAGTATTCTTGTCAAAGGATCAGAGGTATTGTTAGATGGTTATGAGAAGTTCCATGTAGGTTGTAGTATTAGAAGTTTTGCCTTAGGATGTAACCATATCTTTCCAAACATATCCAAACTCTTATGCATGATATCATAGTTAGCGAATCAATTCTGCTTATCAATACTTTTACAGTAGGCAACAAAAAGCGATTCCTGTAATAGGGTACTTAACCCTTACAAGGAACGTTACCGCCTCAAACAAAAACTTAAAACCTTACTTCTTCTAAGCATGTAACTGTCAAACTAAACACCATCATTCTTTTAGTCAAATATATCACTATTTAAATTTCGGGACGAAATTTCTAAAAAGCAGGGGATACTGTAACATCCGTCAAAAACGGATTTTACCAAACCCGCTCCGTTTATTAACCGAACAATCAGTTAAAAATTTCGTTGCGAATTTAATGCCCAAAACAATTTTGAACGATACATAATCAATTATTATATTGGAATATATAATCTGTTTTTGAAAAACTGTTAAAAATCAGAAAATAAAAATGATTTGGCACTGCCGGGTTTCGAACCCGGGTCAGTCAGCCGGTCAACACAACTTAACCACTGCGCCACTAGTGTTTTTTTGGTAATTGTTAGACTCAATTAATTCATAACATGTCTTCCGAATTCAAAAACCGGCGCCCAATTTTCAGTCGTCGGAAATCCCGCTTAACTCGTCAATAATTTACGACTTCTTCAGTTATAACGTAAACGTTTAAACCTACATCGGTTATAACCGACGCCTGAGTCCGCGACACAAGTTATAACCGCCGGAGATTTTCTAACCGACGAATCAAGTCGGAAATTGGACCAAATTCATCGATAAACTGCCTTATAAATACCCCCTCGAACCTCTGCAAGCTTTTTCGCTCAAAACCGCACCTTTACCCGACGTAATTCCATTCGCCGGAAAATTTCTGTACCTCGTCGGAAAACCGAGCCCTTCACTTCTGAGCCTTACTGAACCCCCTGAGCTTATACCGAAGTCACCCACATCCTTTTCAAGCTTGCTGAAGACTCTCTGCCGCAAGACACACGACGCCGGAATCTGTTGCTGTCGCCGGAGTTCTGCCGGAAAAACAGAGGAGTCCAGTCGGTATACCTTACGCCTAATTTCTCTTTCTTTTTATTCATATCTCATCTGTAATTAACTGAAAAACGCTAACGAACACGATTAAAACATCGAACCCGTCGGACTTCCGATTCTGGTTAAAATCTAACGAAGAAGACGAAGTTCCAGTTGTGTATAAGTATAATTAAAATCAAGTTATAACTCGGGTTAGACACACAGTCCAGCGGTGGACTGTGTGCACAATAAACACGTAAACGTCTCGAGTTCGAATCTTGTCCTACGCACGCTGCCTTAATAAAAATGTCTTTTTTTTTTGTTAACCGAACCGGAGTCACCACTGTATATGTTAAGTTTATTAATAACCGGAATAATAACCAAGTTAGACACACAGTCCAGTGGTGGACTGTGTGTATGTTTAATCACAGGACACGAGTTCGAGTCCGGTCTACTGCATCGATCCGGACAATTATCTAACTTTTTAAATAAGTCAGAAATGAAAATTCTTAGTTTGTATTTAAGTATAATAAAAATCGGTTTAAGTCCAGCGGTGGACTGTGTGTTAACCTAAACCACAGGTCCCGGGTTCGAGACCTGTGGAGCGCACCGGTCCGATTCAGTAAAATCTTTTTAGAAATAAATTGATTTTCGGATTAATCTAATTAATATATAAATATAATTAAAAACAGAAATATTTCGGGTTAGACACGTAGCTCAGTTGGTAGAGCTGCGTGCACGCATACGGGAGGTCTCGGGTTTGAGCCTCACTCAGCGCACATATACACGCATACGAACCGGTCAAAGTCAAAGTCAAAGTCAACGGTCAACGGTCAACTGTAGCAAAAAATCAATTTTTTTATTATTTTTATTTATTTATTAAAAATCAATTAAAAATACTTAAAAATAACATTTTTAAGGTTAGAAAATAGCCTTAAACTCACAAAAATACACCCAACAATCCTACTAAAATGGATTAATAAAATCCCATTACTTACCGAACCATAATGTTATTTATCTAGGTTAATTTCACTCGTGGTTAAAACCACTTCGCGTACATTCAACATCATCAACCGAACGCACCCACTATGGGTGAATCTTACAACTCCCCCTTTTTAATTACACGTTTTGGGGTGTGTCATGTGTCACAAAATAATTAACTCGTTTATTTAAACTTGTGCCATACCATATCGTGAACTAAACTTAGATTGTTTATATTGTTGTAATTATGTATTTCATTTTGTCAACTTATATGAAATTCATTCATTAAGCCCATCAGTTCCTCGTGGTAGACGAGTTGAGCAACGCGTGCCTCAAAACAAATCCATTATTGTTCATGTGTGTATTATTGAGTTTTATTGTTTGTAGTTATGTCTTTCACATTATCATGTTTATGCAAATTCATTCATTAGGTCTATCAGTTCCTCGTGAGAGACGAGTTGAGCAACGCGTGCCTCTAAACGACCCATTATTGTTCATGTGTATATTGGTTAATATTAAATTGATTTATGAATAAGTTTACATCTATTTTTACTCATGTGTGGTTGTGCACTTTATTTCATAATCAATTAAATAAACTTGTTCAAATGTTTTCCATATGATTCACTCGCCAACTTTTTGTTGATCCAAAAACCCTTTTACACATGATACAGGTGAACAGGATGAAGCAAGGAAAACATAGGAAATGCCTTAGAAGAAAACAAAGAAGCTTAGACTGATGTTTAGGTCGTTGATGTAATTATAATTGTAAATTTCCATTAAATTGTATTAATGAATATGAAACGTTAAAATAAATGTCATGAGCTTTGATGATAACCCAATCATGCCCCGATCACCTTTTCCGCTGCGGGTCGGGGTGTGACAATTATTTCTGTTTTGATTCTGATTAAAGTGTTGACTGGTGTCATATTTAGGGTGTTATTCATGTTTTGATTCTGATTAAAGTATTGTGTTTTGAAATTGATTTATTAGGGTGTTATTTTTGTTATATCCAATGTTATGGTGTTCTTAATAATATGTGTGCCTTCAATATAACTGTTGTGGTGTTTTTATGATTTAGGGTGTTGTTTCTGTTATATTTGTGTTCTTTATAAGATATATGCCTTCAATATACATGTTGTGGTGTTTTTTATGAGTTAGGGTGTTGTTTCTGTTATATTTATGTTCTTTATAAGATGTATGCCTTCAATATACATACTGTAGTGTTTTTATGAGTTAGGGTGTTATTTCTGTTTTTATGACATAACACCATAAATCTATTGAAGACACCAAAAAACACCCTAACTCTTTGAAAAGCACCAGAAACCTACTGAATACAATGCAAGGTCCCAAAAACACCTTAACTCTTTGAAGACACTAGAAACCTATTGAAAATACCATTCATCATTAAACATAGTAAAAAGACACCATAAACCTCTTAAAAACACCATAGAATTTTTATTGAGGAAACAGAAACCTTGAAATCCCTAACTGATAACACCATAACCCTATTAAAAAGAAATCTTCCGATCAGCAAAAAAAGAAGACATCGATCGAACAAAGAAACAAAAACCACCCTAAATTTCATACCTGATTCATCGTTATCCATCGATCGAGATATCAGTGTATATGGTGTCGAAGATGATCAGTAAATCTCATATACCGTGAATGAAAAAATGCTGAAGAAGCTATAAATAAGTTTTGGTTCTGATATGGCGTCGAATTGATCACTGAATCCAAAAACAAAATTAAAATTCGAAAATCCCTACAATAACTGCTAAAAATCGGTTGCATAATTCATTCCATAATTAGATTTTTATTAGTTAAATTACAATTATACCCTTAAACTACCAAAATAAAAAGGGACACGTGTCACCACCAAAATATTCTTATTCTTCTCACACTTTTATATTTCTTACAGGAACCTCTACCTATATATATATATATATATATATATTCATAATTGAGGGTGCAAATAAGAAGAAAATTCTTGTAAGAATATAAGAAATAAACTTTAAATCAATAGAAAATTTTCATTTTATATGTGTATTAAATGTTATTTTGAGGGCGTATAGTTATATTTATAATTTTAATTAATTTATTGTGTTCTCCTAAATTAGCTAACTAAATAAATTTGTAACTCATTTTTAAAAGATACTCTTTCAACACTATCGAATTTATGGTGAATAACAATTGTCGATATGTGTAGAATATAGGTATAGTAAATTTTGATATGTATAGGTTAAACTTTGAAATGTGTAAGATAAAGTATTTTTTTCCTAATTAATGAGAAAAAAATAATTAATTAGAACAGTTATAAACTATTTATTGTTTTACTGTTGTGTCATTTTTTTCTTTTTATGTTACATTAAATTTTTTTCTCAAATGATCATTCCCCTATACTCAAATGCAACCATTATTTAAAAAAATTGAAAAGCGTTAGAAAAATTAATGAACTCGTAATTAAATAATTTTGTAGTGAATTGCAATAATTAAAATATATAAATTTTAAAAGTATTTCATTGTTGTTCTATTTAAAATAAAAGTAATAAAATTACCATGTACAATAAAAAATGCTATTATCTTATAAGGTTTGTTAGTGTACAAGAGAACTTTTTTGTACTAAGGATATGAGAGAACTATCACCATTGATCTTCCAAGATAAATGGCTACAAATAAAGTGGTGATATTTTGGTAAATATCAGGTATAAACAACTAAAAAATAAATAGAGAAGAGTATTCTTGTCTTTTCTCACTTGAACTAATTTTCTATTGATTTTCAAATGTCTATAACTTTTTTCATACGTTAAAATTTTTTTTTAAATTTACACCATATTAACGAGCATTTCATTATCTTTAATTCGAGTAGATTATTGTTATACTTTTTAAAAAAATTACACGATAGGTGATTATACATTCAATATAAAATGATTACGTGAGTACACATTCAGCATAACTAATTACGTGATTACAAATTCAATAACATAACTTAATTATTTATGTTTTATTACTTGATTAAATCTCTAATATACGACACTGTGTGGTTATTATAGCTTGATTGATTAATGTTTTGTAATCACTCAGTTGGGTTTCACATAAAAAACTATAATGAAATCGCGTAATGTGTATTCAAAATCACGTAGTAATAATACATAGTCAACTAGTTACGTAACTTCGTACTGATACATAATCACGTAACGTTACCCTTGTTTCATGAATAAAATACATATTACGTAATTACGTACTGGAACATAATCACAAAACGTTACACAATCACGTAACTTTATAGCTTATAAATAAAATTTGTAAAACTTAATAAAAACTATAGCAATAGTATGCTTGAATTAACGAGAATGAAACGCTCGTTAATACGGTATGATTTTTTTAAAGACCAGAATACTCTTCCCTCCTTAAATTGCAAAAGACAAGTGTGAGACCATGATTCTCTCCTACACTTCACATGAAAGTGTTCTCTTGTACATGATCTCTTATCACTATCTATATCTATACTATATAATAAAAGAAACCATTCAAAATGCACTTATCATCATATTAGGCGATGTAGCTTTTCATTTTCCCGTCAATCTCTTATGGATAATTATTATTTATGGATAGCCCTAAATATTATTTAGTTGAATCTCTTATGGATAATTACTATTTAATTTAATCTCTTCTGATTAATTATAGATAACTCTTTTACTAAATATTATTTACTTTAATCTCTTTAAATTAATTATAGATAATTATTATTTAGTTTAACTTTAATATATACATTTTCTTTATAATATTATTTATTTGATTTTCTATATTATATTATCTTCTTTGTTTATATTACCTAACGTGTTATATAACTTCTACAATTTTTAGTTTTCTTTTACCTAAATTATTACTTCTTTTTTACAGACACCTACTTTTTATTTGTAATATACAAATTTACTCTTATTTTTTTCAATGATGTAATTATCTCTAATAAAGTTTAAACTTTTATCATAGTATATTTAATGCTAGACATAAAATCGAAAAAGATTTTGAATGGCATCAATAACTTAAGACACAATATAATTATATGTATAAAATGCACTTTTTAATAAAATAATACCAAACAAAATTACAAATATAAAATAATTGATTTTACTACTAATAACAAAGTCTTAATTTTTTTTAAATAATTCAAAAAATATATAACTAAAAACATATAACATTATAATAAAGTTAACCAATTTATCATCATACAACCTCTCAACTATTCAATCATATTTTCTATCTTATATTAACTAAATAAATAAAAATTTATATTAAATCTTATCATACTTTAAATGTCGAATAGAATACTTCTATATTTCTAATAAAATATTATTCTTAAATTTAAATTGTTAATTTAAGATATTTTTAAATAACCAAACTATTTAACACCAAAACCAAAATTTATATTAATATATTATTTATTTTTATTTTCATTATTAAAAACTGATTATATCGATTTTATTACCTAATTTTTAAACAAATTATATGTAACTTTCAATATTACTTTATATATAAAATTATATTTATTACGGGTTTTTATCAATATAATTTATATTTTATCACTCGAATGGCTGCTTATTTACTTCTTGAATAACATGTTTGATCACTATATCTTCTTTTCAATAATCATCTCCGTAGTCACTATATCTATCGCGTACCGAGTATATCCATTAGTTTTTTTGAATATAATGTTCTTATTATTTGGTATGTAAAATCATATTTATTCAACCCATGTAATCACGAAGGTTTTATAAGATAAAACTTTTTTATTATTTGGTAAACAATATTACATTTATTCAACCCGTGTAATACACGTGGTTTTAAAGATATATTTTTTTATTATTTGGTATATAAAATCACATTTATTCAATTCGTACAATACACATGTTTTTATAGATATAACTTTTTATTATTAATATAGAGATATTGGATTTAAATAACCTCAACTTTCACCAATTGGCCGATAACACTCCCAACTTTCGATTTGTACACCAACACTCTCAACTTTAACTTATTGGCCGATAACACTCCCTAATTAACTGAACCATAACCCAATTAGCTGATGTCAGCTGCCACATCAGCTTTCACGTCATTAAAAAATGTCACGTCAGCTGCCCCATCAGCTGCCACGTCATTAAAAAGCCACATCAGATGTCCCGTCATATGCCACGTCAGCAAAAAGGGCCACATCAGATGCCACATCAGAAAAAACTAAGTGTGTTAGGGTTCAGTTAGTTAGGAAGTGTTATCAGCTAATAAATTGAAAGTTGGGAGTGCTGATGTACAAATCGAAAGTTGGGTGTGTTATTGCCAATTGATGAAAGTTGGGGTTATTTAAATCCAATATCCTTTAAATATATAAAATTACATTTTTCCAACATGTGCAATAAATGAGATGTTCAAAAATATATGATTTTATTATTTAGTATATAAAATTCATTTATTCAACTTAACTTGTGTAACACAAGGGGTTATAACCTATTATTATATGTAGCAGGACTTTTACGGAAAAATTCATCCTTTTCTATACGACTCATATTTTAATAAAACTTTTTTTAAATGCAAATTAAAATTTTAACAAAACTGTCAGTTAGATTTTTCTAAATGTTTAATATTATATTTTATTATAGAAAAACTAGTATTAAGTTCAAATGAAACAAAAAAAATAAGAATTAAATTTCACATAAGGTATCAAATTGCGAATTGAACTTTCTCAATTCAGTCACTTAATTTACAAGTAAAACCCTAGAATGATTAAAAAACATCGAATATATAAAATCATAAAACAACCCATTTATAAAAGGATCCGGTTTTGTTGTTTCAAAAAAACTAGATATATTGACGTCGCGTGTTGCGACGAAATGGAGCAATTAATAATGTAAAACAAACGTTATTTAAAAATGTAGCATGTTGTTTAGAAAGGCAAATCGTCAGAATGAGTCTAATTTATCATATACTGTTTTACGAAACCAAATAAATATTCTATTTTGAATAAAACTTTATTTAAAGCTTATATCGAATTGCAGAGAGAAAAATTGAACACAACTACGTACTTAAGTTTTTAGAAAAAAAATTAACGAACGTATAGAGAAAATTCGAATTAATTGACAAAGGAAATATAATTTAGAAAAAGAAAAATGAATTACTAAAAAAAATAAAAAATATAGTTTTAAGAAAGCAAAATAAAAATGAAAATATGTTAAAACGTAAAGGTAGATATAATAATAAATATTATACTATTAAATAATTAAAAATTAAAAAGCTATATATTATTATAAAAATAAAATTACTATTCATGTTCTTTAGGAAAAATTAACGAACATAAGTTATTAAAGAAATATCAACTAATTGATAAAAAAAATATAATTTAATTAAAAATAATAAAAAAGGAGCTAATAAAAACAAATGGTAAATTATAAATAAAAAGAAAATATGGTTTTACAAAAGTATAAAAATAAAAATAGTAAATATGAAAATAAATATAATATAATAATAAATCATTATAATATTAAATAGTAATATATTAAAAAGTTATATATAATTATAAAAGTATAGTTACTATTCATCATACTTAGTTAACTATATGTATATATAATATATAATAGAAGTTGAAAATAAAAAAGGGTAAAATATAAAACTAATCAGAAGGTACATAGTGGCCGCGCGTCTAAGAACATCTCTAATACTACATCAAGTCCAAAATAAAGATCCTTAGCGTGTCACATCATTCCAAATCTTTATCTGTAAAACTTACATTTTTCCTTCAACGCTAAATCAATCCATACCCCACAAATTAATTATAATTAATCATCGATTAATTGCTAGTCCCCGCCACTCGACTAACGACTAGCGATTACTACAACACACAACGCTGCCTCCATATCATCACCTACTTTTTATTTTATTTTATTTAATCTATATCTATTTTTTTTTCATAATATGTTATTTTAATATTTTTTATAATTAAATGATATTAAATAAACATGAATAATAGAAAAAGAAAAATGTTTATTAGTTAAAATTGTTTTACTGTTGGATTATTTTTTTTATTTTATTAGTGAAAATTGTTTACTTTTCATGATATAAAATTATTATAATTTTTAATTGCATAATTTTAATGGTTGATTTTCTTTATTTTGAGTCATTGGTTTTTTGTTATTTTTAATAAGTTGCATTTCATTCTTTGGTCTTTTCCCAATTACAAAATAGCACAAAGTAATCAATTATTTAATTTTTATAAGGTAATCAAACAAAACATGAAATGATAATGATCTATTTCACTTCTTTGTCATTCTATTCTTTCATTGATTTTATTCTCTCATCTATTCAATTAATTAGCTCATACCAAACAAACCCTAAAACGTTTTACTATGCCTCACACTATTTATAACAAGATCTAAAAGAAGGTATTTACATCACATTTTTCTAACAGGGATGAATAATAGCAAGTGTGGAACAACAAGGATGACAATACATCAAAACTACTTTGACAAAAGAATAATGAATGTGAAGGGTGCGTCAAGACATTAACATAGAAGAGTGATGACCACTATTGTGAGGGGAATGAAAGCATGTGAACCGAATGAAGCTTAGGAAATGACAATATAGTTTATCTAAAATGCACTTCTAGTATCATGTGTTATTCGCCAATGGGGTGGTGGTCCATTGGTAAAGGCAAAGCCTTTAAAAACACTTAGGTGGGAAGGGGAAGGTCTTGGGTTCAAGTCCCACAGACGACAGGGGATTAAAGAAATTAGCCGTTCAAAAAAAAGTAGTCGTTTTAGGAATTGTAAAGTTGGATGGACTGAGTGGTTGAAGAAACCCTACTCTTTTTCATATAATTATTTATTTTCATTAAAGTTAATGTTTTGTTAACCGGGTGTATGGCTTTATTGAGATTGCTTTGTTGTCAGCACTACCAAAGTTTATGAATGCTCATGCGAGTATAATATGAAAGTCTGTATATATATATATATATATATATATATATATATATATATATATATATCCTAATGTAATTCCAGTTTAGTTTTGGTTAGTGGCAGAGGCATAGCATGGGATAGATTAGGATCAGTTAGTGTAATTTAGGACTTAGGAGTAGCCTCTTAAGGGGTTAGCATATTCCTATTAACTTATCCATTAAGAATCTCTATAAAATCATATACCATTAAGAGGTGCAAGTAAGAAGGTGTGAAATACACGTTAGTATAAGACTATTGTAATTTCAAAAATTAAGGAACCTAGAGGCGGAACGCCCTCTTGGTGGGGGTTGGGAATGCCTTGCGTAGGTCCCAATGACAGAGTCTGTGTTACATTAAAGATGCTTTTATTGGAAATGCATTATTTTTGCATGGATAGTGAGTAGTTACAAATGAAAATGATCTTCAAAGTTATTAGAAATAAGTAACAACAACAATAACCATACTCAATATAATCTCATCTATAGCAAAGTTATTGATAGGGTCTGGGGAGGGTACGATGTAGGCAAGCCTTACCTCTATCCTAGAGGATAGAGAGGCTGCTTCCAGTGAGACCCAGCTCCAAAACCAAAACTAAGACATAAGCTTCTGGAAAAACATACAACTAGTAAAAAAGGTAGTAATAAAAATAATCACATAAATAAATAAGTATTTGTTAGTACTACTACGACACCAGGAATTGGTGAAAACCTATAAAAAGCAATATTGCACCTCATAGAAATGACAAATTAAACTCAAAAGATAAGAACCTAAACCAAAACCAGACCAAACTCCTAAAAGTCCTTAACCTTAATCATACGTCTCCATGAGCTTCTGTCCTTAGCCATGTCCTCAAAGAGGTGCAAATCTAGAGAATCTTGCCTAATCCGCTCATCCCAAGTCATTTTCGGTCTGCCTCTACTCCTCCTTCCCTCTACAGTGAGTGTTTCAGCTATTCTAATCGTGTCTGTCGTCTGCCTCCTCCTGACATGCCCAAACCATCTCAATCTTCCCTCATTTATCTTGTCTAAAATACTACTTATTAGAAATAAGTAGTAAGTTGTTATTGCTCAGGGTAGCAACCTGGTTACTGAAAAGTTACAAATGAAAATGATCTTCAAAGTTATTAGAAATTAGAAATAAGTAGTAAGTTTTATTGCTCGGGGTAGCAACCAAGGTTACTGAAGGTCGACAGCATGTTACTACTTTTTTGGTAGCAAAATGTGCCTAAGTATCAACTGATAGGGCTGCAAACGAACCAAACGTTCGGCGAACAGTCGTGAACTGTTTGGCGGGAAGTTCGTTTGTATTCGTTCGTTTATTTAACCAACGAACACGGACAATAAATTTCGTTCTTTTGGTGAACAAACATGAACAGAGGTCGCGTTCGTTCATTTATGTTCGTGAACGTTCTGTAACGTGTTCGTTTGTGTTCGATAGTTCATTAGTGTTTTTAATTTTTATATTTTATTTAAATATTTCTAAACTTCGACAAATAAAATATTTAATAAGTGTTAGTGTATTATATATTCTTTCCATGAACGTTTGTTTGTGTTCGTATTTAAATATTTCTAAACTTTGACAAATAAAATATTTAATAAGTGTTAATGTATTATATATTCTTTTCATGACGTTTGTTTCTGTTCGTTTGTTTCTATTTGTGTTCATCAACGTTCGTTTTCGTTCATTCCAAAAATTAACAAAAGAACATGAACAAGCTCATTTTCTTAACAAACAAACACAAACATAAAATCTTGTTCGGTAAGTGTTCATGATCACATATATTTCTTAAGAAACGAACATGAACAAGGTCTTGTTCGTGTTCGTTCAGTTCATTTGCATCCCTATCAACTCAGCTGGGGTGGCATCTTGTACTCTAGTAGCAACTTTGAAGTTTGCCCAAACGAGTAACCAACATGCGTTGTACTTTGTCGAACCATTGGTGCTCCATCGTTGCGTTGTGTTGTGCCTATTAATGTTGTTTTGTAGTTCTTCTCAAGTGTAATAATATGTATATTCATTTGATGTTCACATTTGTAAAGTATCTTATAAGTTAAGTATTGCTTAACCTCAAACTAGAATATCATTCACCTGCTTGCAAGTTCCACCCATGTGGCTTCTCAAAGTTGTGTATAATGCATGGTCGTAAAGTCCTCCAAATTTTTTGCATCAAGCCAGTTTTTACATGTTCGACAATTCACATAAATCAAAATTTGCCCAAGTTTCTAGGTTACTCATCGTTGTTAGAACTTGCATAATCGTTGACAAAGATCCAACACCAACGAAATATGTACCCTAAACCTTTAGATTTTTAATGGCTTTATATTTTATTAACAAACTCATAAATCATGAAATAGTTGTCAAGATGAAAGTGAATAAAAGGAGAAGGTATATATGAAAGTTTCATGGTTCGAGAACAAGATAAGATTGTTTATAAGACTGTTGCAGTATGAGGGTTCTCAAACAATGTCATCAAATTATGAGCAAATCGGGGTGTGTAAAAGATTCAAGACTATAGCATGAAACAAATGTGAATAGAATTACATTAAAGGTCATCAAATTATCATCAACTTACGTACGAATGACATAAAACGAACTCAACCTACGGATTGTGGTCTAACTACGACAAGTATAAAACGAGCTAAAGGCTTAGCTCTAAAGCATTTTAATGATCCCCTTGTTTACACATGATGAGCCTTGCCCAGTTTGCCGCAAGGTTTATTTGGATAACTTTAGGGAGCTTGTTGTCCATTGCAAGTAGCATCCGTGTTTTAAATACAAACATGACTTGGTTAGGGATGTCCTATGTGATGTGCTTAAGCGGGTAGGAATCTTCGCAAAAAAGAAGCTCCTGTGAATTTCTTGACGGGTTCGCTTGAAAGGAGGTCCACTCTTCAGCCGGCGAATGTTCTTGTATTTGATTGGACAGGTGGGAAGCTGATCGACGTTGAAGTACTGATCAAAGATAAAAAGATTAAATGTTCATAGATACCCTAGAATAGTAGTGGCAAATAGAGTGTCGAACCACGAAGAGCTAGTGGTTGTTGTAAGATCTCAATCGATTGCAAGACATAATAAAAACTGGAAATTGGATTGTGTTTTGATTTGATAAATTTAGATTAAACTAAAGTTCTAAAGTCAGTAAAGTAAACAATGAGCACAACAACGTATCAAGTTTGATAGCACAATTAGTAATTTGAGTTTGTAAATCCAGTTGGAAGATTATATAGACATAACCTTGTGACATCATATGTGAATTGAGTGTTGAAAAACCTATACTTGTGCACTTAAGCTTACAACGATGGAACACCGATATAAATTAGGCTATCACAAAATGATCACCATCAAATATAAACATGTTAACAAGACCTTCAATCATATATCTTGACATTCAATGATTAAACACCAATTAACTCACAATACATGAAATGATTCAAGAAAACAATGTTTAAGTAAAATCAACACATGAAATAACACATAAAAACTTAGCAAATGTCATAGATCTCTAACAAACACCATGAATTCATGTCAACATTGATAAACAACTCAAATTGAACTAAATAGCATACAAACCCTAGCCCTTGGGTGTAATCACAAGGGTTTTAGTCACACATGATCATTCTTGTTGATGAAATGTTGCGATTTCGGTAGCAATTGGAGCAATCTTGATGTTAGAACACTTTGTGAATGAGTATACCTTCTTCTTTGATGTCTCCTAGCCTCCAATGATGAAGAATGAAAGAAAAATCCCGAAAAAAACCACTTTATTTTTTGTCTAAAACCGACCAAAACCGTTTTGTATCTGCACCCGGAGTGTGGAACGCCGGGTTTAGGAGTATGCAACGCCGAGCAGAAACCTAAACGCCCATGCTTCATTGTCAAACGTCGGTTCAGTGTTAAAGTGAACGTCGGGGTATTCCAAACAAACCTATATCACTTTCCTTGAGTTCCTTTGATGTGTGTAAACCTCCATGTGATAGGTTTATGATTCGGAATCATCACACAATCTTCCACCGCCACCCTACAAGTAAAAATGCATCAAAGTAACATGTCTCGATACAAATTCGATGCTAAAACATATAAATATTAACCATTTAAGCATATCAAATGCATTCACATCAGACGCACACTTGTGTGGATCTTATCGTGGCGCCCCCCTTGTTAGGTTCAGGGAAAACCATTTCGTGGTTGGCTATATTGTGTTGAATACAGAATCAGGGAAAGTCGCTAAACATGAAAAAGCTTGTGTTAAGGATCAACATGTCTTCATTCCCTTTGCCTTTAATACTTTCGGGTCCCTTGGCCCTAACGTTGTCGGTTTCTTAGACAGAGTGTAGAGGTCGTGCACAACAATTTCTCAACACCGAAGAACCGGAGCTTTATTTTCGCTAGAATTGAATTTGCTATTAAAAAGGGGTTGTGGAGCAAATTGTTGCCCGTTTACCTGCTATTGTTATGTAATTAACTTTTCTCGATGAAATATTTTTTTCAGTTTGTCTCAAAATTTAAAGCATATTGTTCAACACAACTGGGGATTGCTATAATGAGAGACCACTCATCTTAAAGCAACAAGTTGTAGTTTCAATTTTTGAAAGCGGATTATTTAGTAACCAAAACAAGTTAATCACTTTTTTTGAACCGCAAAGGTTGCTCTTATCTTATCTTACATCAATTATTAAAGTAACTCTCCTTGCTCAGGTTGAACCTAGGATCACCCCTGTAACAGACATATGTCTCTATCAAATATACTAGCCCTACATTAGTAGTTGATCACAGTTTTTGCATGGGTTATTTCTATATATAGATACATTGGAAATTGGTATGTCTATGATATTCTATATGCCAAGCAAGGGCAGCATAGCATAGATCTTGTAATATCTCATATGGAATATGGAATAACCAATGTAGTAAAATCTTTTACTTTAGATGTAAATTTGCCATAATATTAATTTAGTGATAGTCACAAAGAACTAAAGTTGCAACGGGTAATTCGAGGGTATTTTAGACATTTCACTACTGATAATTCGAGATGCATGCTTGTTAAAATATTTGTCCGTATCTAATCCGTTACAATCCTCGCTTACCCTCTCATGATTTTTGTGTGCCGGGGCCTTTAATAATGTGTATATAACCACATTCGGAAACATCTATCTACACTCGTCTTTGAATCATGGCAGAGCCAAACAATGAATACAGTTCATTGAACGCTCCGATGAAGGGTGGCAGAAAGCGGGCCGGCAGGTCAAGTGACTCGCCTAATGGGGCCCCTTGTGGAGCCTGTAAGTTATTGAGGAAGAGGTGTGTCAATGGGTGCATCTTTGCACCATATTTTGGCCCCGAACAAGGGACCGCACTGTTCGCAGCGGTCCACAAGATATTCGGGGCCAGCAACGTGTCAAAGCTCTTGGTGCAACTTCCTCTACACCACCGCTACAATGCTGTTCGGACCTTGACATATGAAGCTCAGGCTAGGTTGGCTGACCCTGTTTGCGGCTGTGTCTCTGTGGTCGCTAATTTGATTAAACAGGCACATACTTCCAATCTATATAGTGGTTTTTTTTCTATTATACATTTTCTCTTAAAACATACATTTAACATTTAATCTTATGATGTTTGTTACTATAGGTTGTAAATTTGCACATGGAACTAGCAAAGGCAAAGAAGCTAATAGCTGAGAAACGCATGGTGGCGCAGGGTCCACCACCGCAGCCAGAACAGTTGAACCACCATGAATTGCCGCCAAGTCACCACCTTGATTGGCCGCCAGTGTATCCAAATGGATCAATGGCGCAGAAGCTACTAGTCGAGCGAGTCCTGGCGGCCAACACACCCCAGGGTCCTCCACCGCAGCCAGAACAGTTGAACCACCTTGATTGGCAGCCAGTGTATCCAAATGGTTCAATGGCGCAGAAGCTACTAGTCGAGCGACTCCTGGCAGCCAACACACCCCGGGGTCCTCCACTGCAGACAGAACAGTTGAACCACCTTGAATTCCCGCCAAGTTGCCACCCTGATTGGCAGCCAGTGTATCCAAATGGTTCAATGGCGCAGAAGCTACTAGCCGAGCGACTCATGGCGGACCACACACCCCAGGGTCCACCACTGCAGCCAGAACAGTTGAACCACGTTGAATTGCCACCAGTTCACCACCCTGATTGGCAGCCAGTGTATCCAAATGGTTCAATCACGCAGAAGCTACTAGTCGAGCGACTCAAGGCGGACAACACACCCCAGGGTCCACCACTGCTGCCAGAACAGTTGAACCACATTGGATTGCCACCAGATCACCACCCTGATTGGCAGCCAGTGTATCCGAATGGTTCATCTGCTTCGAACGTGATCAACGTGAACCTGCTTGACTCCAACATGCATAATCTTGAAAATGACCATCAGTATGCTGCTTATTCACAGCCGAGTTTTGATCCCATGATGTACACGGGACCTTATTTCGAAAATGATGATGACGTTATGGAAGAAATAGACCCTTTTGCGTTTGCCGATCAGCTTTTTAAATTTTAATCTGGATGTTTCAAAGTTCCGTAATAGTTAAATAAGTTTGTACTTCTGGTATTACCATAAGTAACTGCAAACAAGAATGGTTATGAAATTATATTTTAATGGATTTCTAAATATGCAATTGTATGATTTCTTATTTTGTTTCTATTGTTTTAAAATGTGGTTACAAGACCAATACCCAACTCTTCTGCTAACTCATCCCATACCGGCAGGAGAATTAAAACAACTAGAAATATCGCCAGTGTCACCGCAGTTCTCCGCCATGTCCCGACCTCTGTCACGTCATTCAGGCAAGGTTTTTCCGGCGACCTCTGTAAAATGTAAGATGCGAATATCAAGAAACGTGATTCATACACGACAAACACTTGTCGTTTGACAATTTTACCCTTGATCATAAGAAACGACAACAAAATGTTTTAAGGTGTAAGGGTGAATTAGTAAAAAAAAAACGTTAACTTATTTGTCATGTACAAATCACCTCTCTATTTCAAGCTAAAAATAGTCACGGTTGTAGTTGGAAAGTGTTAAATGACATAAAAACAAGTAATCGTATCCGCTATCTGATATACTTTATACAAACTACTAGGTTAAAACCCCTTGTAATACACGGGTTGAATAAATGTAAATTCATATAATAAATAATAAAATAATATATCTTTAAAAAACCACGTGTATTACACGAGTCGATTAATTGTAATTTTATATATTGATTAAATAATAAAAAAAGTTATTCTTTAAGAACCCAGTGTATTATACAGGTTGAATAAATGTAATTTTATATACCAATAACAAAAAAGTTATATTTAAAAAGTCTGTGTATTACACGGGTAGGATTAATATTATTTTGTATATTAAATAATAAAAAAGTTTAATCTTTAAAAAACCCCGTGCAGGGTTGAACAAATCCAATTTTATATATCAAATAATATTGAAAGTTATACACAATTTGATTTATAAATTAAGTAATAAAATCGACATAATATTTTTCTAATTAATGAAAAGAAAAATAAATAATATATTAATACAAAGTTTGGTTTTCGTATTAATAATTTGGTTTATTTAAAAATATCTTAAATTAAAATTTAACTTTGAGGATAATATTTTATCAAAAAAGTATAAGGATTCTATTCTATATTCAAAAAAGAGAAACCAAAATTTTAAAATTCTTTGGTTTCAAAATAGAGAAACCAAAATTTTAAAATTCTTTGGTGATTAATGACCGATTTTTAATGATAACCTACATAATAAATATAAAAGAAAAATAATCTTCTTAACATGAAATCACATTTAGGGGTGAGTTTTAATTAATAGATTTAAGATAAAAAAAAATTGCAGACCTTTTCAACATTATTGACAACATTCACACTTGAAATCAAATTGTATTTGAAACAAAGAATAAATGCACTTCATTAAAAATTAATGTTTCAGTTTTATAAAATAAATTACTTGTATCACAAGGCAGGCAAAACCAAAATTATTTGAATATGTTGCTGTGATATAAAATGGAGTTAAAGTTTTCAATTCTTGAAATTATTATCATTTAAAGTAATATATTAAACCTTTATCTTTAATCAAAATTATCATGTTTATTTGAATTTGATAAATTAAATAGGGATAATGGAGAAAAGTTATTTTAGATGGCATAACAAAAAAAATAGATGAAACAAAAAAAAATTGATGGCTCCAATGAATGACACGTGCTTTTTCATAGGTTTTTTTTTATTATATAGCATTTAAAGTAATATATTAAACCTTTATCTTTAATCAAAATTATCATGTTTATTTGATTTTGATAAATTAAATAGGGATAACGGAGAAAAAATGTTTTAGATGGAAAAACAAAAATATAGATGGCTCCAATAAATGACACGTTTACTTTCGTAGGTTATTTTACTATATAGTATAGATTATATCCTGTAACATCCGGCCCAAAACACGTTGGTGATATTATGATATTTGAGACGGGACATTCCTTATGACACAGTATCTCTCATGTGGACAGAACACTCTCATGTGGACATAACATAACAATGTGAGATTTGCCTTGGGTGTTACTTATCTACTAGCTAGGTTTTTTTTATTGTTATTATTATTATTTGCAAAAATGTTGTTTTTTTGAAAAAGTATTTGTAAATTTTGGTGGCTTTTTTTGTAGTTAAGTGTATCAGCAGTTTCAAACCACGGATTCTCTCCTCGATCTCACAAAGTTATAAATTTTTTCTTTTTTACAATTAACGTATAGAATAGTTTTTCTTTATAATTTGTAACACTTAATATTTAAAAGATCTTCATGCACAACTTTGTTCAAAAAAAAAAACTTGTCATACATTTCGATCTAAATTTTAGAGTAAATTACACAGACTGCCCTTGTACCTTTTGTCCATAAGTTCGAGAAAATTGTGGGGTCCAAAAGCATAGCATAAGGACGGTCCGTGTAATTTAATAAAAAAATTATTAAAAACAGAGTTATATCCGGAATAAAGTCTCTTCAGCACATGTAACAGAAAAAATACTTTATTTGGATACAACTTTAATTTCAATAAAACTTACATCGAAATGCACACAAGAAAAATTGAACAATATTGCATATTTAGATTTTTATTAAATATTACAAACAAAAAAACTAAATTATATGTTAAATGAAAATGAAAAAAAGAAAAAGAAAAAACGGACTTTAAACTTATGAGATTCAAGGAAGGGAATCCATGGTTTAAAACCATGGTATACACAAAGAATACAAACAAACAAAAAACCACCGTTTTTACAAATGCTTTTTCAAAAAAGGAATCAATAAAACACCGTTTATACAAAGACTTTACTAACTCACGGGTATTTTTAAAGCTTCATTAATTATTATTTTTTTGGAGGTCCCATTTTCGTTTCACATTTAAAGCTAAAGCTTGGTCATCCAATCATGATATTTTTCTTCAAAGATAGCAGTTTTTTAAAGAGTAAAGTATACGAATGGTCCTTATGGTATACCAAATTTTTTGATTTGGTCCCTAACATTTCAAAAGTACACAAATGGTCTATCTAGTTTGCACTTTGTAACACATTTAGTCCCTAGCCAACAAATCTAAGCTTTTAGCATGTCCAAGTTAGGGACTAAATGCGTTGCAAAATGCAACCACAAGGACCATCTATGTACTTTTGAAAAAAGTTGGGGACTACAGGTGTTACAAAGTGCAAACCACAGGGTCCATCTGTGTATTTTGGAAAGCTAGAGACCGAATCTATATTTTGATAAACCACAAGGACCAATCGTGTACTTTTGGGGTGGTTGTAACCTTTGAGACCCGTACCTGGCATATCAGCACGTATAATCCCCAAGGAAGCGACAAAGGTCCACCGAGCTGCATTCCAGGAAATATACCAAAAAATATTAATACTTTTATTGTGTCTTTGTTATAACATTTTATTAGCTACAAATTCAAAAGATTATAAATTTAAAAAGGAGTAAAATACTATTTTGGTCCCTGAGGTTTGGCCAGTTTTGCGAGTTTCGTTCAAAGGTTGTTTTCTGCATCTGGATCCAAAAGGTTTGAAATCTTGCATTTTCATCTAGCTCATTAACTCCATCTATTTTTCTCCATTCAGTCAGGGGTATTTTTGTCTTTTTTTGTTAACTTGAAAGGAAATTCGGTCTTTTTCACTTTATGTAAAAAGACTGAATTGACTTTTAAGTTAACAAAAAAAGATGGAAATATCCCTAACTTAACGGGGAAAATTGGATGAAGTTAACAAGCCGGATGAAAATGGCAAGCTTTCAAACCTTTTGGATCCAGATGCGGAAAAACAAACCTTTGGACGAAACTCGCAAAACTGGCCAAACCTCAAGGACGAAATTGACATTTTACTCGTTTAAAACGTAACGTTAGGAGAAACTAAAGGTGGCATACCACTCCAAGCCCAAGTAACAAATATGTCGTTAAACCAAATCCAACAAGTGCATCCTTCCCAAAAGCACCCTGTGAGATGAATAATGGTAATTTAACGTAAGAAATGTATAGAAAAATGTACGTAACTATGCAGTCAGTAACAGAATTGGGTTTTCAAAAATAAACCTGAACCACTCTTCCACCGTCAAGGCATCCGATTGGGAGCATATTGAAAGCCGAAGTAGTCAGACCACACCTGCAAAGCCAATTTTTCCAAATAACAATAAAAACCTAAATTTTCGATAATTTGTCCCAAATTACATACAATGCTTAAGCCGTTTATGGATCCATTTACATATGAATGAGTTGAATTAAGACTTCAAGTTATGTTTTTCTTTCTTAACAAGTCAAACATGTAAACTCAAAATATTTAGCCAAAAAGGAAATGAATTGAACGGGTCAAAAATTGTGCGAGTGTGTTTAAATATAGATATAACACACCAATTACTTAAATTAATTTTTTCTCATCGAAAAACAGTGTTCCCAATAACTTAACCCAACCTAAATTGGATTTGTGCCAATAATGACAAAACAAAATTTAAATGCAAAGTGACCAAAATAACCTTGAGATAACTGAGCTTTTTGGATGGAGTTAGGGGGTTGGACGAAATTGACAAAAAATGGAAACCTCAAGGACACAGATGAGAAAAAAAAAGTATTTGGAGTAAAGTGGCATTCCTTGTTAAACCACAGGGACTAAAATGGCAATTTACTCAAAAAATATTAACATCTAAGAACAGTACATCACCAGCCAGCAATTACAAGTGGATGGATGGACACTGTGGCTCCATGCAGCGCACTACAAAGACAAAAAATAAACATCAAATAACAAATAAAAACCAACATACTAAACCCATTAAATAAAGGAGTGAGTAATTAACTAATTAGAAGTTCTTTTATTTAATTAAATCATCCCATATTGTGAAGCGGGAAGACGTACGTATAACCTAAAGTTGCTCTACTAATGAGCCCGAGAAGTAGAGAGCCCTGAAAAAGCATGCTAGGAACCTGCACCATATCAGCTGCAGCTTCTGGTTTTAATGAAAGCAGCAGCCCAACAGCAAACATTGAAAGCGATAGTGCGGCCCCTGCAAATGGGCCAGCTAGAGAGATGTCAACTTTCGTTTTTCTATCTGGAAGAATCGACTTAAACTGCACGATTAAAGATACATGTCAATTTTATTTCAAAGTAAATATAAGAGAGTAATATGCCATTTTCGTCCCTGTGGTTTGGCCAGTTTTGTGACTTTTGTCCAAAGGTTTGTTTGTCCGCATCTAGATCCAAAAAGTTTGAAATCTTGTCATTTTCATCCAGCTCCTTATCTCCATCATTTTTCTCCGTTAAGTTAGGGACATTTCTGTCATTTTTACTAACTTAAAGTGCAATTCAGTCTTTTTCACTTTATGTTAAAAGATTGAATACCCCTAAATAAAACCGAATTGCCCTTTAAGTTAACAAAAAAAAGACGGAAATACCCCGACTTAAGTGAGAAAAATGGATGGAGTTAAAGAGTCGGATGAAAATAGCAAGACTTCAAACCTTTTGGATCCAGATGCGAAAAACAAACCTTTGGACCAAAGTCACAAAACCGGCAAAACCTCAGGTACAAAATTGGTATTTTTCTCTAAATAAGAAAGAGTGTATGTTTCACATCAATAATTGAATGTAAGCACCTGAGTGATTGCCCCAAAGCTTCCGAGAGTGATATTGGGAATGAAAAAGGGAATGCTCAATTTTACGTTCTTCGGGAAGGCAGCAAGAAAATGCCCAACTTCCTGCAGGGGATGAACTCTGTAAGAAAAATTGAAAATATAAACTATAAAAATTATTATGGAAAAAAGAGAACATAATTTGCTAGATCAAATAGTTTTTTGGACAAAAGGTTTCAAGTACAATGTTTGGGATAAGAATAATATCATTATCCAACAAAAACTCATAATGTCAAATACATCAATTTTCATGTTCATTAAATGTATACCCTTCCCTTGTGTGAAGATTTAGATTATGAAACTTTAAAGTGTAAGGAAAAGAAGAAGGGTATGATAATTGTATTATAATTTGTATTTAATGAAATTACAAGTGTTACCCATATTCTATATTAGTTTTTTTGCTTGGGTAAATATGATATAATACAAATATTAAGGGGTATGTATTCCATAAATTGTCAAAACAATTCATTCCTACGAAGTGTAGTGTTGTTTCACATTTTGGAAAGAAAAACGCTAACTTTATAAGAAAAAACGATCCCGGTGGTTGAAAAGGCTAATTACTCTTAAATAGTTGAATACTTAAATATCTTCGCCAAATTATCAGTATACTGAACTTTTAAAATGGATTATCTTACATGAAATAACTGAACACCCAGAACTCCATAAGCCAGTGGTAAAGCGGGTTCTACAAATGGATAAAGCAGTTGCATATCTGGTGGTTCAATGGCATCAGGATCTGTAAAGTATTTAACTATCTCAGGAGGAAGACGATTGATCTGCTCAACATAAAGTTTCAATTAACAAAATGATGTCATATAAAGCATTAACCAAAACGGACCACTCATAAATTATGGGTCAGAATTGCGACCTCTAAATAACACAGAGTAAAATGCCATTTTCGTCCCTTAGGTTTGGCCAGTTTTGCAACTATCATCCAAAGGTTTATTTTTCCGCATCTAGATCCAAAAGGTCTAAAATCTTGTCATTTTTATCCAGCTAGTTAACTCTATTCATTTTTCTCCGTTAAGACAGGGGTATTTATATCTTTTTTGATAACTTAAAGGACAATTCAGTCTTTTTCACTTTATGTACAAGCATTTAGCGTAATGTACAAGCATTCAAAACCCTTTAAGTTTACAAAAAAGATGGAAATACCCCTGGCTTAACGGAGAAAAATGGATGTAGTTAACGAACCGGGTGAAAATGGCAAGCTTTTAAACCTTTTGGATCCAGCTGCGAAAAAACAAACCTTTGGATGAAAGTCGCAAAACTGGCCAAACCTCAAGGAACGAAAATGGCATTTTACTCAATACAATATTTGCGAAGCATAATGAAGAGCAAAATACCTGAGATGCAATTCCTAGCTCAACAGAAGAACCGATGGTGAGAACAAACAATAAGACAGCAATAACATACTGCCAAAGTGTTGTGGGCCCAGGTTCCGAAACCTCTTTCCTCAACATACCGAAGCTAACCCGTGGACCGCCACGTGGATCCGGATCTTCCGAGTTGGGTTCCTCTACCATGAATAGGTTATACTTATCTCCCATAATTTCAGCCAATTGACTCTGAAGTTTGGCAAAAACGTCTTCCCTATTTCCTCTAAGATTTCCAAGAAAAAGAATACCTTCGCCGAAATCTCCAAACGGCTCCTCCTTTGTTACCCAGAAAGTTGAGTAGCCGAATAGTTTGTCCTTTATGAGCTTTACGTCAACAGGGTCAACTTTTTCTGGTCCGAGAAGTTCCATAAGTTTAAAAGAGTCAACTTGAAAGTTATTATATGTTAACCCATCTGGAGAAAAGGTTGGCTGCTGCAAAGGCAAAAATAGTGCATTAGAATGATTTTTTGTATTATAGGGACCGCGGTAAAAAAATGTGTGATATTTGTTTCAAAATTCGAGTGACACCATGTATTTCCGGATGATGAAACAGATGATACAGTTGGTTATTGCAATATAACACAAATAGTACCCTTAGCCAGTTAGACGAGGGGTTAGTCACTCATGCATGTTACTTCCTTCATCCCATTTCGAACGCATCGTTAAACTCTTATGTTTATATATAAAGTTTTTGATGAAAAAAAATTATAAAACATTTTATAGATGATTATAATTCTTAATATGCAACATTTTCAAGAATTTCTTATAATAATAATAACGATTAATGACCATAATAAAATATAGAAATTACACGTTGTGTCATTTAGAATCAAATGAAACCTTAATAAATACCCAAATGTTAATAATACAAATTTAAGAAGTTCGGATAAATGGATAATGACTAAGCTAAACGTGCAACAATAGTTATCCAACAAAAATCCAAAATCACAAAGCCTTTGTTTCCCGAAATCAATTACCAACAAAACAAAACTAAGATGCCCCACTTCAACAAATCCAATTCTAAAAATAACAAGATTTGTAGAATTCCAAAGTTGACTTACGCTTTTAACATAAGCTTGGATCATGACATTATTTATATAATTACCATATATTTCTTGTTCCTAACTTATACATTATCTTCGGTTACATCCGAAGAGCAAGCAAAACATGAAGACCAATAAAAGAATATTTATGGTCCACCAGTAATCACAAACTTCTCTTCTAACAAACAGAACTTCCTAAAATATAACAATTTCCTATCTAAATCCAAACATGCTCTAAACAATCACCAAAGAATGCGAAAATGAACAATAGCATGAACAATGGCTTATATAACTCAAATCAACCGGAAAACAGAGTCACCGGAGAGCAAACAACCAGAAAACAAACTAACTTGAGCAAAAGGAAGAGAAGTCAACAAGCCGTACATAATTGCCAGAAGGGAAAACAGAGTGCCGGAAATGTAACAAACCAGTCTCGCTACCATATGAACTATATAATCCTCTCTATATCATATCAATAGAATCAATCAAATGTACAGGATGATATAGAGAGAGGAGTTCACAACTCACAATAAAGAAGTAACAAGACATCAACTACATAACAAACTAACAGGATACTAACTATATGAAACTCTTCTGGCTAACTAACTCTTAACAGAATAACAGAATACATATACACTAATACCATATTTGTTAATGACATATAGTGACAAGGTACCCTAATATGCTACATAGCGAATAGCGATAAATAGCGGGCACTATTTTATAAATAGCGATACACTAGAAAAAAAAGTTTTAAATTCTTTTTATATGTATATTATATCCAAATACCTTAATATACGCTACTTTACAAGTATATTCAACAAAAACCTAAAATCCAGCTATTTTATAGCCGTATTGAAATGCTATTGATATATAAACTAAAATCCCGCTATTTATGGCTACATACCCTGTGACAAGACCTTCCACCTATACGCTAAGCTATTCACTAACTAAGACTAATACAATTGTTTATATAACTCAATCGCCTAAAACCCTAAGCAAAATCAATTAATTAAAGCATAAATGCATAAACAAATCGGTACCAAACAAATATGAATCAGAAAAACTCACTCCAGAAGACAAAACACCAGGAGGCACCACCGGTTTATCCGAATCCACCTCAGTCTTATCCGAAACCGTCGCCAGATTCGACTCATTAGCCGTATCACCGTCCTCCCGGTCGCCACCACCGTCACTACCACCATCACTACCACTAGCATAACACTCAAATCCACCAATGAAACCCTTATTATCCACTAAACCTGCAATTCGCACCATATTTTTCGATAACACATCTCTACTACACAACACATAGCTGTTGTTATCATAATAACCATAATTTCTCCTGTCGTAATGTCGAAATCGCGTGAAATCGATACGATTAGGTTGTATACGAAACCCTAGGTTCAGTGTGCTCGTGAAACTACTGCTTGTTAGTGTAGTCATTGCGAAAATCGGTTTGATTTAATGAAGGTTTCTGATGCAATCATGCAGTATGAATAATCGCTTGCAAGCGCATGTGTTTGAACCGGAATGAGATGCGAATTTGGTGAAAATTTGAGCGATGAATGAAGTATCGGGGCTGGTTTTTTGGCCGGAGAAGAAGCACAAAGCAACTGGATAAATCTTTGGTTTGGTATCTTCGAAGCAAATATTTATCTGAAAGGATGGGCACAAATTTATTATATTTTAAGATTTTTGTGATATTTTCTTATTTTTATTTTAAAATATGTTTTAAGAAAATGTGTGTTGGATTGATTTTAATAAATATATACTAAGGTTATTCTCACGCGTGAACAAGCGGTTTCACAAATTAAAATAATACTAATTTCTTGAAATTTAAAATCCTTTATAAAGATAGATACATCGGAAGAAACAAATAAGAAAATAATTCAAATTTCAGTGAAAAATTCCTTTTAGACCACATTGTATGTCTTATCTGTAACATTTCCGTCTTTATCTAGTATAAGGAACTTGACACCAGCTCTATTTTTACTATTGATAATGTGACATATAGTTAACTATGTGAGAAAACGAGATATTAGAGATACAATCCAACCCTTGATAGAGATTGTCATTGACTTTTGTACAATCTTCCTTTTCATAAGTTTCAAATTTTTGTTCAACTTTAGTTTTAGAATGATTTAAGTCCATTTGCGACATCTTCTCGTAGCAATTCCTGTAATAGTTCCGAACGATAATTATTTTTTGACCTGATTTAAAATACAAAAAAAAAAAAATACTAACACATCTATTATAATTATTAGACTTAAATAAGTAACCATGATTGGAGGGGTATGGTTCCAAAAACCTTGCGCGTACGCAAGGCACCATACCCTCAACAACACAAGGATAACCTTGCACGCAATGTGCAATGGTGCGCCTTCCTTGGAACCAATAGGTCACACAATGAACCTTGCGCACTCAGTGCAACGGTAAATTGGACCAACACCAATATGTCACACAATGAACCTTGCGCACTCAGCGCAACGGTAAATTAGACCAACACCAATAAGTCACACAACGAGCCTTGTGTATTTGGTGCAACGGCAAGTTGGACTTACACGTGCAGGCTACTAGACCCTATGAGTCATAAATCCTAAAACCTTGCAAGGACAAGACAAACATGAGAGCACCTCATAGTCTTGTAGATAAAAGGATTTGTCCCTGTCACCCTGCGCTGGCGGGAAAACACTGACAGCCTCGCAGGAGGGATAAGCACTAAGAGGTGTTGGCCATACTCAAGGGTACGGAGTGGCAGAACTGTGACGAATGGTTGCTCGGCAGCTTGCGTCTGACAGTGTCAAATGAACAGTGACGCAGACACCAGACTGTACACCAACCATATCTGTGCTAGTGAATGTTCCACCTTCTCCATTTTCGGCTGGTAGCAGGTCTGACGACAGAGACGGCTGCCCTTACTGCCTTTACACGTGGCACCATTCAGCATCCGACAAAGCACACCTCCTGACAGAAGACATTAATTCTCCCGCAGGGAACATTTAATGTCTAACGCAGAGGGACAAACCGGATGTCTCTGAATGTTTTGACCGGGCCCAAGGCCCATCAACCCATCTCCGGAGCCCACTTACTTTCGGCTATAAAATACGTATCAGACCACAAGGTAAATGATCTACATCTACAACCACCTGCAATCACATTAACAAGCATTTGCGCTTATTACTTTCCATCACCCAATACTTATTCTCACGTCGAAGTGTGGTCACGGAGAAAACCACCCTTTTCCCCGTAACGAGACTAACGGCGCTGCTAGTTTTGCAGATCAGCCTGAGTAAGATCACCCTGAAGAGCAAGTGAAGGAACAACCCTTTATGCAGAAATCCCTTGGTTGTAACTTATATATCCTCGGATATCACTAGGTTCAACCGGTGTTTCTTCATTGGCACCATCCGCTATTTTATCTCTTTTCCTCATTAGCTCCTTCGTTCTTGTTTTTTCATAAACCTCACGTCCAAATGGCTGATTTCCCATCCAACACTCCACGAGATCCTCGAGCCGAATGTAAGAACCCGGTTCATGCCTCTCGAATCGACGGACTAGTGGAAGAAGATTCTTTCGAGAATGTCGGAGCCCGTAATGACTCCGGTCGTGTAATCGTTCTGATTACCCCTGGAGCTCAAGTGGAGACTCCTTTCGTGCTAATCACATCGGTCTTGCCCCCGGGTGAGACCCCGATGTCTTGGTACATCAAGTCTCAGACGGCTCTGAATGTCTTCTACGCGCAACTCTGTGCACAAACAAACCCTTATACTGCCCCAGCGTAGCCCGCTACTCCGGTGCATGTTTCACCTGCACCAAGAATATTGAGTTACGACTCGCCAATTGGGGCGAGCATACCATCTGAGCTCCGTACCCAAGAGACGGAGTACACTCAACCACCGCCTACACCTGAATCTCACTCTCTTAGGCGAGCATTTGTCCACTCGTGGTTGGGCCCGCGTCCCCTCGGGGAGCGATACACCCAGCATGAGGAGGAGGATAAAACTTATCGCGAGGGTGATAGCGTGTCATACCCCGGCTTTCCACAACCAATCCAAACACTGTTGGGCCCGGGTGGGGAATATCATGACGTAAGTTGATATCATCATAGTCAATTAAACACGGAACAGCGGAAGTCTTGGAGTTAAATTACTATTACAAACCAAATGTTCAAAGTACAAAAATAATATCCAGACGGCTTGTAATAGAAGATCCACAGGCGGATCGTAAAATATACAAAAGTGTATAACATACTTTAGGCAGATCTAGGATTTGCAAGATCCTCTTATCACTACCGAACAGCTTCCAGCCTATTTTCGTATTGTACCTGCAGGCTTCATGTTTTGAAAATACATCATCTTTCGCTGGTAAATACACCCAACTGACTCTTTTGAAAACATTTTAGAAATGTTTAAAGTGCACATTGGCACAAAATCTTTTATAACTAGGGAAAGTCAGCCTTGTAACCTTGTTAACAGATTCACTTGTTTGTCCATACATACAGGGCCCAGTACGGAGACCGAGACACGATTAACGTACTCACCACTTAAGAACTCACGAAGGAGTTATCCCCAACCTTGTGGGTAAAGTTTTTAGCATGAGCGCTTGCCGGGTGTATGCCTACACCCTGCGCTTAGGTCGTGGCCATTATCTAATGTAATGAGCCGAGGATATCCAAGACATGGTAGTTAACCCTCGATGTTTAAGTTATCAAACAAAACTGATTAAAACGGAATGTGCGGATTTACTAGCCACAATCCGGCATTCAATTGATCCCATTTCCGACCAAGCGGTAATATTTTACCGTAACCGAAGCCCGTACAGGGGAAATAAGTCGAGAGTATTTACCTGAGCTAGTCTTGGCTTAAATGCAAGATTTAATATCTTAGCCGTACACAAAATGAACTAAGTGCAGATAGCATTTACCGGAAGGCTCTAGTCTGGATTATGGCATAAGCTAACCAATGAAAATGCTAATGGTCTTATTTAAGTCATAGACTTAGACCGACTAGCATACAGGATCAAAACGGTATAATACACTAGATTAAGTGATGAGGATAGAATGTAGTTTAAACCCAACAAGTACTGTGACTTGTATAATATGGGTAAACCATAAACATTCTGTATTTTGAAACTTAAATGATAAGGTTAAACCCATTTCGGTTAATTTCTGTAAACTAGTTACATGTATTTAATCGTACGCATATCAGCGATATCGGGTAAACGGAAAGTCATGGAAAAGTTCTATATGCCATTATATTTTAAATAAGTTGTAATATCAATAAGATATCAACTTACATGCCCGTTAAGATTTTAAAATGAAACTATGCCTCATAAGGGCGTTTCGGTAATTATATACCGTATAAAAGGAACTTGAATATATTTTAATGTTATACTGATAAGTATTCTGGAAAAAAAAATATTTATTTTATGATAAGATATCAGTAGGAACATGACAATATGTGTAATTTATCATTTATGATCATACTATGCACTGAAAGGGCATTTTGGTCATTTTACACATAGTTTTATAAATTATTTGGGATTCTGAGTTTATATCGTATGCCTACTTGTAAAAATATTTAAAATGAGTTTTAAATCAGTAGGTAACAAGTCTTGGTTGGTAAACATGGTTTAATACCATACTATGCGCCGAAACGACGCTTATGTCGTAAAATGACGAATTGAGCGATGTTTAACGAAAATTGATGTTTAAAATTTGGTTTATATGGTTTAGATATGTTATTTAATATAACATATCAGTAAGTAAAAGATTTGATATGAAAAGATATGGTTAAAACCATTTTATACGCCACAAGCGCGTCATCGTCATTTATCGACATAATACAAGGACTTGTTCATAAACTCAGTTTATAATCTGATTTGACATCCCAAAAATCCTACTTATGATATTACATCAGTAGGTAATTCATTTTCAAGTGCATTATTTATTAAACCTTATTTTACATAAAAGGGCATTTTTGTCAAAATGGCATAATTATGGAACTTGTGCATAAACTAAGATTCTGATTATGATCTTGTAATATAACCTCAGTGGGTTATGCTACATTATATTACGATCATAATGCAACCTTATATCACTAGCTAACTAATCTAAATCGGGTCATATTGAAAGTCAAAGCAGAAGTCAAACTTTGCGACTTTCGGTTGCGAACCGACCCTAGAACTGAAATTGACGAGCCGAACATGTTCTTACATGTTCTAATAATTACTACCAACTTGTTTAAGTGTCAAAACATGTTTCATAACATATATAAGCTCATATTATAATCTTTCCGAATAATGGCATGTTTGACTTTTTAATATTCATACTTTGACCCGTCAATTGGTCTAGCAAACACGATCTTCAGGAGGTGCCCTTTATAGGGATTAACACTTACCTTATTACGATCACTTATCCATGTTCATTATGAACAATGGCTGGACCATAATGGTCTTAACCGAAAGTCAAGGCGTTTTCCGTTAAAACGCTTGACTTTTGGCTATAAAAGCCTATAAACGAAAATGCAAGAGAAAGGAACACTTACAAGTGATTCCTAGGAAGAAATAGGACTAAGTTGGATGCTCCTTTCAGTTAGGAACTTCCAGAGGAGGGAGATAAATTGAGAATGAGAAAGGTGCAAGTTCAAATGGTGAACCTTGGCACCTATGTATAGTTGGAGAGTTTGAAGGAGGTGATGCCAGGTGTTAAGGGTTGTTAGAGGGAGCTTACAAGTGTCCTAAAACGTGGCATAGCTATTTGGAAGTCTCTAGTTTCGATTCAAATGGTTTTTGGCAATTTGTGTGGAGGCAGGCAAATTTTCTGTAGACACAAGCCTCTCGCGCCCCATGGTCAGTTTCAAAGTTTCACATTTAGCCCCTCAACTTATAAAACATCCTAAAACACATTTTTAGCATATTTAACCCTCCGTAACCAATATTTGGCGTACCCGGAAGTATGCCCGGACATTGTTGAGCTCTCGGTTTGTTAAAAGGTCACTCAGAGGTATAAGTTAACATGTTGACGCTTTTAACCCCTCCATTATCCAACTTTTATATAATTACGGATTTAATCCCTCTCGTCCAAAAAATGGCACGCATGAGAGTTAGGACTTCGTAAAGGATCACTCAGAGGCTCAGTATAAGCATGTTGACTCCGATGTCACTCAGAGGCTGGACATGTTGACACAAATGGTCACTCAGAGGCCAAGTTTAAGCATATTGACACTAATGGTCACACAGAGGCTAAGTTTAAGCATGTTGACACTAATGGTCACTCAGAGGCTCGGTTTATGCATGTTGACATCAGAAGGGCACTCAGAGGCTTTATTTAAGCATGTTGACACCTTTAGTCTTATTAGTCCATAATGGACTTATTATAAAAGTAATGGCACGTGTCGCTATACTATTGGACACGATTTTTACGAGGTGTTACATAGCGCCAGTGTGTTTCACCGGCTGCCAAAGGGTCATGCTGCATATAGATATGCTCCACGGGGTGGTTACAGCCCGGAAGCGGAGCATAATTATAACTTGATCTACAGGCTGATTGAAGCAGCCAAACACTCCAAATTTATCAAGGAGATCGCGCTCGCACCGCTGGAGCGCGCAAAGCTTCCCTCTAATGTTGGGAAGTACAATGGGTTGACAGACCCAGATGACCCCTGCGTTTCTTTACAGCCGCAGGACTGATCGGAGGCTGGACGCTGCCTATATGGTGTCACAGGCACCAGGCGTCTATGGTTCGACAACTTGCCCACAGGGAAGCTCGTGTCATGGAACGATTTAAAAGACAAATTCCTGACGCACTTCAGCCAACAGCGGCGTTACGTCAGAGACTTTTCTGACGTAATGAACATCTGGCGACGTGATGATGAAAGTCTGGAGGACTTCATCACCCGCTATAATAAAGAGGTGCTGGAGATAGGGGATGTGCATGAAGATCTGATTCGTGCACAGTTCAAATATGCCGTACGCTGTGACGAGATGATCAAAGTCTTGTCAGGAACTACAGGCCTTCCCAAAAGCTGGGAGAAACTCATGGCAGCGGCAAAGGTCTACGCACAAACAGAGCGCAACCTCAATAATAGTAGACCTCCCCTACCTCATCACCGCCCCAAGACATGAGCAGAGGTTTTGGAAAATAGAATAAAGGGTGGAGGGACCACAACCAGAACCCTCCCCACTCACCGGTCGACGCACGTGCGACCATCAATAAACTCGCTACCCAGTGAGCAATAAAGCAAGATAATCGTGACCGCCAGTGGACCCCACTGACGAAGACACCAGCAGAGGTCCTCAGCACTAAAGACCATCAGTTCAAATAGCCGGTGCCGATGCCCAATAAGAAAGGTCAAGACCCCAACCTTTTCTGCGATTTTCACAAGGATACGGGGCACACAACTGATAACTACATCTCCTTGCGCATGGAGATCGAGAAAGCACTTAAGAGTGGGAAGCTCACCCACTTATTGCAAAATGTGCGCAAGGAGGTGCGCCAAATCACTCGAGGCGGCGAGGGCCCGAATAATAAAAAGATGAAGTCTGTTCATATGATCCAGGGTGGCCCGTCGCGCAAGCGCGACCACCAGAAGAGCTGCACGCCTCACTGGCGTGAACAACAGGTCATCTTCCCCGTAGTTCCTGGGGGCCACAAGAAGACCGACCGGTCGTGATAAATGGCATCTTCGGTCATTATCACACCGACTATATGTTCATAGACTCTAGGAGCTCTATGGACATTAACTATGAACAGTGCTTCCAGCTGCTAGACCAAGAGGACAAGGCGCGCCTAAAGCCAGTGGATTTCCCACTCACTGGTTTCTGCAACAAGGCCGTTTCTCCTCTAGGCCAATTTTTTTTCCGATGACTCTTTCCAACGGAAGACACTCCCGTACGGTCTCGGTGAATTTCATGGTCATGCCCGCAACCTCGCGCCATGAGGTATTACTGGGCCGGCGCGCTCAATGGGAGTTCAACATGATCCCTTCCACTCCCCACGCCGCTTGCGGTTTCCCCACAGATCCCGGGGTGACCATTATGTACGCCAGGAAGGAAATCATGTCCGTCGAAGAGGAACCACCGATGAAGCCAACGGTGAACCAGAAAAGTGGGTACTGAACAACAAGTATCTGTAGTAAACAGTCCATGGCGGACCTGCCATTACTCCCGCAATCAAGGCGCGGTTAAAGCAACTGTTGTTCCGCAATGTAGATATTTTTGTGTGGTCACCAGCGGATATGACTGGAGTGCCAAGGGAAATCACTGAGCATGCGTTGCACACATTCCCTTCAGTTTAGCCCATAGTTCAGAAGAAGCGTAGCTTTGGTCCTGAAAAGACCTGCGCCCTGAACGAGCAAATGTCAGAGCTTCTCCAAGCAGGAATCATCTGAGAGGTACGCTATCAAACATGGGTAGCCAACCCAGTCATGGTCCAAAAGTCCAACGGCAGTTGGCGCATGTGCGTCGATTTCAGGGATCTAAACAAGGCATGTCCTAAGGACTGCTACACCTTACCTGAAATTGACAAAAAGTGTCACACCCCGGATTTTCAACCCAAATCCATACACCGGTGGGCCCAGGTGGGGAGTATCATGACGTCAGTTGATAACATCATTGTCAATTAAACAAGGCACAACGGAAGTCTTGGAGTAAAATTACTATTACAAACTGAACTGTTCAAAGTACTAAATAATAACATACAGACGGCTTGTAACGAAAGATCCACAGGCGGATCGTAAAATGTACAAAAATGTATAACAGACTTTGGGCAGATCTAAGGATTTGCAAGATCCTCTTATATCTCTATCGAGCAGCTTCCTACCTATTTCGTATTGTACCTGCAACTTAGTCTTTTGAAAATACGTCAGCTTTCGCTGGTAAATACCCCCGACTGACTCATTTTGAAAACATTTGAAAATGATTTTAAGTGCTCAAAGCACAAAATCTTTTATAAGTTGGTAAAGTTGACCTTGCAACCTTGTTAACAGATTCACATGTTTGTCCATACATACATGGCCCAGTACAAAAATCAAGACATGATTAACGTACACACCACTTATGAACTCACGAAGGAGTTATCCCTAACAAGTGTGGGTAGTTATATTTGAGTGTCTGTCAGGTGTATGCCTACACCCCGCTCTAAGGTCGTGGCCATTATCTAATGTAATGAGCCGAGGATATCCAGGACACGGTAGTTAACTCCCGATGTTTAAGTTATCAAACAAAACTGATTAAAACAGAATATGCGGATTTACTAGCCATAATCCAGCATTCGATTGATCCCATTTCTGACCAAGCAGTAATAATTTACCGTATCCCAAGCCCGTATAGGGAAAATAAGTCAAGAGTATTTACCTGAGTTAGCCTTGTTTAAAATGCAAGATTATATCCCAGCCGTATTCAAAATAAGCTAAATGCAGATAGCATTAACCAGAAGGCTCTATTCTGGATTATGGCATAAGCTAACCAATTAAATACTAACGGTCTTATTTAAGTCATAGACTTAGACCGAGTAGTGTACAGGATCAAGACGTATAGCGCTTGATTAAATGATGACCGGATAGAATGTATTTTAAACTCGACAAGTACTTTGACTTGTACATTATGGGTAAACTATAAACATTCTGGATTTTGAGTTTAAAATGATAAGTTTAAACCCGTTTTGGTTGCATTCCGTAAACTAGTTACGTATAATCAACCGTATGCATAATAGAGATATCGGGTAACCAGATAAGTCATGGACAAGTTCTATATGCCATTATACTTTAATTAAGTTGTAATATCAGTAGGATATCAACTTATATGCCGTTAAGGTTTTAAAATGAAATTATGCCTCATAAGGGCATTTTGGTAATTTCATATTGTATAAAAGGAACTTTAATATAATTTAATGTTATAACTATAAGTATTTTGGAAAAATAACTTATCTATGATATAATATCAGTAGAATTCAATTATATGTGTAATTTATCTTTTATGACTAAACTATGCACCGAAGAGGCATTTTGGTCATTTTACACATAGTTTATAAATTATTTGGGATTCTGAATTTATAACATCTACCTACTATAAATATGTTTAAAATAAGTTTTAAAATCAGTAGGTAACAAGTCTTGGTCAATTAATATGGTTTAAAATCATACTATGCGCCGAAACAGCGCTTATGTCGTAAAATGACGTCTTATGCGATGTTTATGAAAACTGATGTTAGGGTCATATTAAAATGTTTTAGATACGTTATTTAATATAACATATTAGTAGGTAAAATATTTTCCTTGGAAAGATTTGATTAAAACCATTTTATGAGCCACAAGGGCTAAATCGTCATTTATCGACATAATTCAAGGATCTGCTTGTAAACTCAGTTTATAATCTGATTTACCATCCCAAATAATCCTACTTATAATATTACATCAGTAGTCAACTCATTTTCAAGTTCATTATCATTTAAAACCTTGTTTTATGCAAAAAGGGCATTTTAGTTAAAAATGGCATAATTGCGGAACTTTCGCATAAACTTGGATTCTGATTATGATCATGTAATATAACCTCAGAGGGTTATGCTAAATTATATCATGATCATAATGCAACTTTAGATCAGTAGCTAACTAATCTAAATCGGGTCAGAATCGAAAGTCAAAGCAGAAGTCAAACTTCACGACTTTCGGTTGCGAACCGACCCTAGAACTGAAATGGACTAGCCGAATATGTTCTTACATGTTCTAATAATTATTACCAACTTGTTTAAGTGTCAAAACAGGGTTTCATAACATATATAAGATCAATTTATGATTTTTCTGAAAAAATGGCATGTTTGACTTTTTAATATCGTAACTTTGACCCGTCAATTGGCCTAGCAAACGTGATCTTCAGGAGGTGCCCTTTATAGGGGTTAACACATACCTTATTACGATCACTTAGCCATGTTCGTTACGAACAATGGCTGGACCATAATGGTCTTAACCGAAAGTCAAAGCGTTTTCCGTAAAACGCTTGACTTTTGGCTATAAAAGCCTATAAACGAAAATGCCCAAGAAAGGAACACTTACAAAAGGTTCCTAGGATGCAATAAAACTTAGTTGGATGCTCCTTTCAGTTAGGAACTTCCAGAGGAGGGAGAACATTTATGATTAAGAAAGGTGCAAGTTCAAATGGTGGACTTGGACACCTATTTATAGTTGGAGAACTCAAAGGAGGTGATGCCAGGTGTTTAGGGGTGTAAGAGGGAGCTTACAAGTGTCCTGAAATGTGGCATAGCTGAGTGAAAGTCCATAGTTTCGAAAAAATGGTTTTTGGCAATATGTGTGGAGGCCAAGCAAACTTTCTGCAGACACAGGCCTCTCGCACCCCGCGAGCGCCCTATGGCAGATTTCAAATTTTGTCAGATTTAGCCCCTCAACTTATTAAACCCCTTTTTAACCTTCTAAAACACCTTTTTAGCATATTTAGCCCTCGGTAGCCAATATTTGGCGTACCCGGGATTATGCCCGGACATTGTCGAGCTCTGGGTTTGTTAAAAGGTCACTCAGAGGTATAAATTAACATGTTGACACTTTTAATCCCTCCAACGTCCAACTTTTATATAATCACGGATTTAATCCCTCTCGTCCAACAAATGAACATACGAGAGTTAGGACTTCGTAAAGGATCACTCAGAGGCTTGTTATAAGCATGTTGACTTCAATGTCACTCAGAGGCTGGGCATGTTGACACAACGGTCACTCAGAGGCCAAGTTTTACCATATTGACACTAATGGTCTCTCAGGGACTATGTTTCAAGCATGTTGACACTAATGGTCACTCAGAGGCTATATTATAAGCATGTTGACACTAATTGTCACTTAGAGGCTCGGTTTATGCATGTTGACATCAGAAATCACTCAGAGACTTAGTTTGAGCATGTTGACACTTTTAGTCCTTGTTAGTCTTTAATAGACTAAAAATAAAAATATAACACGTGTCACTATACTATTGGACACAATTTTACAGGGTGTTACAAAAAGGTGGACTCACTCACTTCATTTAGGTTGAAATGTTTCCTTGATTGCTTCAAAGGTTACCACCAAATACAAATGAAGAAAGAGGACGAAGATAAGACCATTTTCCGAACCGACAAAGGGATTTTTGTTACACAAAAATGCCATTCGGACTGCGCAACGACGAATCCACCTACCAACGTTTAATGGACCATGTCTTCAGGGACAATATTGGCAAAATCGTGGAAGTTTACATCGATGACTTCGTCATCATGAGCTCAGATGAGGAGAAGATGCTGGCAAACGTCCAAAATTCGTTTACATCCTTGCGCAAGGCAAACTTGAAGCTGAAACCCAGCAAGTGTTCTTTTGGAATGGAAGAAGGCAAATTTATGGGATTCATCGTCACGCACGATGGCTTCAAAGTGAATCCCGATAAAGTGGAAGCAATTCAGCGTATGTCGTCACCCTAAACTATCAAAGAAATGCAACAGTTGGCGGGGCGACTGGCTGCGCTGAACAGGTTCCTGGCCAACCATGTGATGAAATGCTTCCCATTTATCAGCACTTTGCGGAACTGTGTGAAGCAAAACAAGTTTTAGTGGACTCCGGATGCGGAGAAAGCCTTCACCCAAATGAAGGAGTGCTTAATTCAGCTGCCAACGCTCATAACACCGCAGAAGAATGAGCCACTGATACTTTACCTTTCCGCATTAGATAGCGCTTTAGAAGCAGTCCTGCTAGTAGAGCGCGCAGGAGTTTAAACTCCGGTCTATTATGTCAGCAAGATGCTCACTGACCCAGAGACACGATATCTCATGATGGAAAAGCTTGCTCTAGCTTTGGTCCACGCCTCCCGACGGTTGCGTCGGTATTTTTCTGGCCATGTGATAACAGTTCTCTCGAACTATCACTTGGGCCAAATTTTGTCGAAAGCAGACATCTCTGGCCATCTAGCAAAATGGGCGATTGAGCTTGGTGGACACAACATTGTGTATAAACCACGCCCACCAACAAAAGGCCAGATATTAGCCGATTTCATTGCGGAAGTACCACAAAATAAAGCGCAAGAGTGTGAAGCTGTACAGAACCCAGCGCCTGTTAGAGATGACCGCGCATGGATACTTCACACAGATCGCACATCCAACGATGATGGCGTAGGGGCAGACCTTCGCTTAATAAGCCCCGACAATCAAGAGTTCACTTACGCCATCAGATTGGACTTTAAAAGTACTAATAATGAAGCTGAGTATGAGGCGTTCCTTGCAGGCCTTCGGTTAGCAATCAAAATGGGCGCACAAAATTTGGAAACAAACATCGACTCACTTTTAGTCGTAGGTCAGGTCAACGGCCTATACGACGCAAAGGGCGAGACGATGGCATTGTATCTAGAACAGGCGCAAGCCTTAATAACCAAATTCCAACATTTCAAGATAACCTATGTCAACGAAATGAGAATACACATGCCAACGCACTCAGCAAATTAGCCGCTACAAGCTTCAAGCACCTCGTGCGTGAAGTGTGCATTGAGGTACTCAAAAACCCTTATGTTCCTTTGCGCCAAGTCAACATCATTGAAGCGGGAAATCCGTCCTGGATGTCCCCCAAAATAATGTTCTTGCAACATGCGATCCTATCCTAAAACAAAACGGAAGCAGTCCAGAACAAGGCACTCAATTACGAAATGGCAGACGGTATCCTATAACGGAAGTCATATCTGGGACCGCTCCTCCGCTGCGTTGATCCGCAAGATGCGTAGTACTTGATCCGTGAAATACATGAAGGGTTATGCGGAGTTCATGCCGGTCCGCGCAAGGTCGTAGCAAAGATCATGAACGCCGGTTACTATTGGTCTGGCATGCACCTAGATGCGGTCGAAACACTATGGAAGTGCGCATCATGCCTGCGCCATGCTCTGAAGACATTGCGCCCCAAGAATCCTATGATCCCTATCACGATAGCTTGGCCCTTCCAGGAATGGGCAATCGACATGGTGGGACCTTTGCCAGATGCCCCAGTCGCGGTGAAGTTCATAGTTGTCGCAGTCAATTACTTCATCAAATGGGTTGAAGCCAAACCCCTTGCATCCACCACAACAACTGTAGTTCGAAAATTCATCTAGGAGCACATCGTATGTCGTTTCGGGTTACCCCTATGCATAATCAGTGACAATGGCCCCAATTTTGCAGCTGAAGAACTACAACAATGGATGAAGGAAATGCATATCGAGCACGTTTTCACTTCGGTCGCGCATCTCCAAGGAAGCGGCCAGTGGAAAGCATTAACAAAAGTATCATCGAAGGGATCAAGACGAGATTGGGTGCGGCGCGAAGAGGCTGGGTAGATGAGTTGCCAAACATTCTTTGGGCTCATAGAACCATGCCAAAAACCAGCATGGGCGAAACTCCTTTCAGCCTTGTGTATGGGACGGAGGTAGTAATTCCGGCAGAGATAGGCCTCCCATCACCACGCCTGCTAGCTGCGCAAAACCAAAATAATGAAGACGAGCGCAGACTTGACTTGGACTTACTAGAAGAAAGGCGTGAAAACGCCGCAATCAACGAAGCAAAATATAAGTCTAAGCTCGAAAAGTACTACAACGCGCGAGTCCGCATATGTACCTTCTTACCTAGTGACTTTGTTCTACGCGACAACGAAGCGTCTAACGCTGAACGTCCTGGAAAACTCGCACCCAAATGGGAAGGTCCTTACGTTATCCATGAAGTCCTAGGTAAAGGCGCGTATACCCTTAAGCGCTTAGACGGTACAAACATCCCTAGGACATGGAATGCGCAGCAGCTAAGACGGTGCTACATGTAAATTAGCAAGTTCATTATCTTTTTTCTACTCTATATATGGCTCTTACGCCTCATTGTATAATAAAGACAAGAGTTACATGATTTATTTTATCTTAATGTTTCGTTACAAATGCGCGAAACCACTTTGGGTCTACGCTAAAACACCTTGGTATACAATGACTGTTGAACCCTAAGTCACTACCTATGGCATTCGCATGGGAGCTGATGTTCATACACGAGTTCATTACCAGTTTCATTCGCTATACCTACACAAAGTTGATCCTTTTTCACGCAAATATTGTAACAAGAAACAAACATTTCATTAAAGATAAAAATATTTACAAACCCGCGCAATGCGCGGCACAGTCAAAGATCCTACAAATATATTACATTAAGGATCCTACACTAGTCTTCATCAGCAGGGACCTCGGCTTCTTCTGGAAATATATCCTTCAAGCGATCCACGAAGTCGTCGTGGGTGAGAGCCTCGCTCACCAATTCCAAAGCCGGGATGTCAAGACGGTTGTACTCCTTCTGATCCCGGGAGAAAGCAGCTCCGGTATCAACACCATGAGTGGAAGTGCGGCTGGTATCCCAAGAGATGTCCATTGCATGAGTGACATGTTGCGCACACTCAGCATATCCCTGCGTGTAGTGACCACCAACTTGGCCACTGCGCCTTCTAACTCTGCGGAGTTCAGAATGGAGTTCGCGATCTGCAATTTAAAAGACAAGGTTAGAGCTAACACAAAATGCTCAAAACACAAATGGGGTACTTACATTAACAACTCCATGTTGTTGCATCCACAACATGTTGTTGGTTAACGACTCCACAACGACTCGGAGATGGTGCGGGTATCCTCAGAATCTTCCAATTTCTTCTCGCCCGCGTCCACCTTAGCCTCCGCCAATTGCAGCCTGTGCTGAAGCTCAGCCTTTTCCACCAAGGCTGCCTGAAGGTCTTTCTTGGCGCTCTCCAGAGCAGCACAAACTTCAACCTGATTGTTCACAACAAGGTTAGCATCATAAATTATTGATATCAAAGTTAAATAAGGACAAAGGCTAGTGGTTACCTCCTTCTGCTCATTGTGTGCGCGTTGCAAACCGGCCTCTGCAACTGCAGCAGCTGCTGCCTCCTTTTCATTCTTCTCACGCGCAACTTTTGTGCGTAACCAGGCCAAGTCATCCCTCAAGCCTTTTTTCTCCTTGTTATCTCTTTCACATGGCTCTTTCCACAACTTGCGCTCCTCCGCAAGTTTGGCATCAGAGGCTTCGGCCCTCCTCTTCCACCCCACCACGGCCCATTCCTCAACTCGCATGCGGTCGGCGTAGGCAGTCTCCTTTGCCTGCACCTCAGCTTCTCGCGCAGCCACTTGGGCTCGCTCCTAACCTAGGACCGCTTGGGCAGCCTTAAGATCTTTCTTTTGTTTCAGCAAGCCCCGCCATTCACGAACAATCTTATAAGTAATAGAGGCTGGCCTTGCAGCTGCCTGGAGGTACGTGTGGTACGTAGTTTCTTGTTCATGTTCAGCAAGAACACGTACCTCCGCTGGGGGGAGGCTCCCTTGAACCACTCACGGCGCGCCGGCCAGTGAGAGAAGTCTCCTCCTTTCTCTAACTTCCACACAGGGGTGTGGATCTCTTCGGCTTGAGCCGCGCAGTATGACCTGTAATAATAATCACCCGGGGTATCATCCTTGCGGATTGGAGACCCTTCGGCGGAAGGGCTTTTACTAGAACCCCCCGCTTCACCCCGGGTGTCGGCTCCTCCATATGCACCCCCTGTGGAGCATCCATCTGCTCACCCTCGACGGAAGCCGTTTCCACCATCTCCGTCCGTTCAACCAAAACCGTGCCACCCGTTAGCACGCGTTCTTCCGCCACCACCACGGGTTCTTCCAGCACCACCCGCGGTTCCTCCACAACAACTACGGGTGATTCCACCACCACCCGCGGTTCCTCCTCCACCTGCGCGAGTTCTTCAAGCACCATAGAACCCGCGTTAGTATCCACCTGCAAACCTTCCACCACCACATGATGTAACGCCTCGCGATTTCGTACTTTCCTTAATTAGAAAGTCTAATCGTATTTCTATTTACGGAAACTTGTATTCGTATTGTATTCGTATTTCTTTTCCAATCTTGTAATCCAAGAGTTTGATCGTAACAAAATTCATACTTGATACATGCTTGTCTTACATGCATTCAATCGTTAAATAAGTGCAAACTGATGCTTGTTATACGTGCAAAGACTCATACATTCACACTCAATACTCAAATCACACTTATATGCGTTATACATGCAAAAATGACAAGTTATAGCCTGAAATGAAAGATAAACAAAGTTCAAGGACTAAAGAGGGCATAATCCGGAGAAAGCGGTTTCTTGCCCATGGATTGGTCCATTTTGTGTTTGTTGCATTAAATGCACCCAACTAACAAACCCCTAACCCCATTTATAAATACCCACCTCCTCCACTCTCATTTCACACCTCAAACACTTCTTCTCTTCTCTCTAAAGCTCTAAAGCTCTCTCTATCTAAAGGTTCAAGGCTTTCAAAAGATAAATTGGTGTTTCTCCAACCCTCCAAACCCTTCGTGAAGTAACAAGTGAAAGCTTTCAAAACCATGAGTACACTTGACCCATTTCTTTTTTACACAATTTGGGTTGTAACATGTTAACTTACCAAAATACACGAATACACACACTACATGCTTTATACACTCGATCCAATCATACAAGCTTATTGTTATGCTTAGGTTCATGCTAGATTCATACATGCTTCTTGTCATTAACTTGGCTAGCCCCAACTTAACATATGTAGCGCTATAGGAGTAGCACACCGCCCGTCGGGGTAATGTTAAGCTTTAACCTGATTCATTCTTAATTCATACTTTAGTCTCGTTACTTCGTGTGACGAGGGACACATTCATTCTTGTGGACACTTAGGTTTGACAATTAGTATTGCATGCTAGGTTACCTTGTATACAAATGCCATGTGGATTTGAGTAAACTCTTTTATACTTATGCTATATACTTAAACTTGTGTACTCTCCAATACTTTTGTATTGAACTATACTTTTAACATGTTACAGGTTGATGATGATGCTTATGACAAATCTAGTAGGGACGACATAGAAACGCACCTAGAATGTTAGGCTTTCATGTTGTAATTTTGTTGAAGTTATTGTATTTTGATTTCTGTTATAATTGACAATTTGATATATGAAATGAACGAGTTTTGATTTAAATATTGTCGCAAATAGTGTTATGATGCATTGAGCAATCTATTTCGTCTCACTCCGATGTTTCCGCCATCGGTTGGGGTGTGACACATTGTAACACCCTGTAAAATCGTGTCCAATAGTATAGTGACACGTGTTGTATTTCAAATATAGTCTATTAAAGACCAATAAGGACTAAAGGCGTGCATGCTCAAACTGAGCCTCTGAGTGACATCGGAGTCAACATGCTTATATTAAGCCTCTGAGTGATCCTTTACGAAGTCCTAACTCTCATATGAGCCACTAGTTGGACGAGAGGGATTAATTATGAAAATCCGCTAATATTGGACAATGGAAGGGTTATGTAATACCACGTAAAATTCGTGTTTGGTAATATACCAACACATGTACATACCATAGGATCATACCTCAATAAGTTAGCCACTCAAACATATTCAAAAACATAAAATTTTCATAAGCTTAACAGTAACTTACGGTCTAAGACCGTAAGCTACGGTCTAAAGCTGTTGTTTTAATCTTAAGCTGACCGTAAGCTACGGTCTGGTGACCATAGCCTACAGCGAGACACTAAAGCTCTAGCTTTTCACCATTTTGACTTTCAGTAAATGACCCAAAGGCCCCTAGACTTTATTATTGTCATATTACTTGTTTAAACAAGTTGTTTCTAGACCCGAACGTCTCTCGATTGAGATGATATATTTTTATTTACCATCCTCGAGCATTCCGCTCTTTTACCAAACCTTTAACTTTGTTAATTTAGGTAAATTAGCCTTTAAAACCATAAGGATTCGTATCTTCACATTTAAGCTAGTAGACACTTTTAAGTCGTAAAGACACCTAGTGTGACACTTGTTAACGTTTGGTTATTCATACGTTTCTTCAATACATCTCGTGTTGAACGAAAAGAACTAGTTGTGTCATTATGTCATGGAATATAAGTCAAGGGACAATTTATGACATTTAATAAAACTATATTTGAGGTACTAAATGTGTTAAAAACCCCAAATCTTTGTGAGGAAGCCACCTAGCCTGCAAATTGCCACACTCCACCAGCTCTTGACACCTAATTGGACACATGTAATGATCCTACAACACACCTAACACATGACTCCATCTCCTTGCACTTCTTACACTATAAATAGCAACAAAAACTCACTCATTCTTTGCTCATTCACTTCTTCTTCTCTCTATTACACTCTTGGAAGTTCCTGACCATTTAGGAGCTTCCCTTTGATGTCTAAGTTTTCCTTGGATCACTTGTAAGTGTTCCATCTCTGCTCTTTTCTTTTTATAGGCTTTTAATAGCCAAAAGTCAAGCATTTTCGACAAATGCCTTGACTTTCAGTTAAGACCATTATGGTCCAGCCATTGTTTGAAATGAACATGGCTAAGTGATCATAAGCTATTAATCCCTTAAAAGGGCACCTCCTAAGGATCACGTTTACTAGGTCAATTAACTCGTCAAAGTTTATATTTTAAAAAGTCAAACATGTCAAATTTTATAAAAATTATAATCTGAGATTATATATGTTATAAACATGTTTTTGACACTTATTATTAGAAGATGTGGGAACATGTTCGATCCGTCAATTTCAGCCCTAGAGTCGGTTCGCAACCGAAAGTCGCGAAGCTTGACTTCTGCTTTGACTTTCGATTCTGACCCGACTTCTTCAAGATCGATTTGAGATCAGGATATCATCAGCTGAAGGTTAGGAGTGAAGATGTTCCTAAGACTGCCTTCAGGACCCGTTATGGTCACTTTGAATTTTAGTGATGCCATTTGGGCTCACGAATGCACCTGCAGCATTCATGGATCTCATGAATAGAGTCTGCAAACCATATTTGGATAAGTTTGTCATTGTCTTCATAGACGACATACTTATTTATTCTCGTAATCAAGCTGATCACGAGAAACATCTTCGGTGCATCTTAGAATTGCTAAGACAAGAGAAGCTTTATGCTAAATTCTCTAAGTGTGAGTTTTGGCTTAGAGAGGTCCAATTTCTTGGACATATGGTAAGTGAGTGTGGTATCCAAGTGGATCCCGCCAAAATAGAAGCCATAATGAATTGGGAAGTACCCAAGACCCCATCAGAGATTCGTAGTTTCCTAGGATTGGCTGGATACTATAGGAGGTTCATTGAAAACTTTTCCAGGATAGCCACCCCTTTAACTACCTTGACCCGTAAGAATGTTAAGTATAATTGGGGTCCAAAACAACAAGAATCTTTTAAGATTCTAAAACACAAGTTGAGCAATGCTCCTGTGTTATCTCTACCTAAGGGTATAGAGGACTTTCTAGTCTACTGTGATGCTTCGCACACTGGCATGGGCTGTGTGCTAACGCAAAAGGGCAAAGTAATTACCTATGCATCACGACAACTAAAGGTGCATGAAAGAAATTACACCACCCATGATTTGGAATTGGGTGCCGTTGTATTTGCACTAAAATTGTGGAGACATTACTTGTATGGCACCAAGTGTATTATATACACAGACCATAAAAGTCTCCAGCACATGTTCAATCAGAAGGAATTGAATATGTGACAACGTCGATGGATGGAAACGCTTAATGATTATGATTGCGAGATTCGCTACCATCCAGTCAAGGCAAATGTAGTTGTTGATGCCTTAAGTCGCAAGGAACGAGTTAAGCCTATAAGGATTAACGCCAAGAGCATTGAGCTCAAAAGTAGCTTAAATGAGAAGTTATTAGATGAACAAAAGCAAGCCTTATTAGAGGCCAATGCTCCTAATGAAGGACTAGGCGGAGCTATTAATTAGTTAGCGCCTGGAAAGGATGGAATCCTTCGATTTAATGATAGAATCTAGGTTCCAATGTTTGGAGGACTTAGAGATCTAATCCTTCAGGAAGCGCATAATACAAGATACTCAGTTCACCCAGGAGGTGACAAGATGTATCAAGACTTGAAAAATTATTGGTGGATGGGTTTGAAGAAATCCATAGCCACCTATGTATCTAAATGTCTGACGTGTTCGCAAGTTAAGGCCGAACATCAGAAACTGTCAGGACTACTATAACAATTGGAAATTCCCACATGGAAATGGGAAATTGTAACTATTGACTTGATTACCAAGTTACCCAAAACCAAAAGTGGAAATGACACTATTTGGGTCATAGTGGACAGACTGACCAAGTCAGCACATTTCTTGCCAATTAAAGAAACGTATAATTCAGACAGATTGGCTAAGTTATATGTGGACAAGACTGTGTCCCTACACGGTGTGCAAGTATCTATTGTATAATTCAGACAGATTGGCTAAGTTGTATGTCCCGACACATGTACATACCCTCGGATCATACCTCAATAAGTTAGCCACTCAAACATATTCAAAAACATAAAATTTTCATAAGCTTAATCGTAACTTACGGTCTTAGACCGTAAGCTATGGACTAAAGCTGATGTTTTAATCTTAAGCTGACCGTAAGCTACGGTCTGGCGACCGTAGTCTACGGCGAGACACTGAAGCTCTAGCTTTTCACCATTTTGACTTTCAGTAAATGACCCAAAGGCCCCTAGACTTTATTATTTTCATATTACTTGTTTAAACAAGTTGTTTCTAGACCCGAACGTCTCTCGATTGAGACAATTTATTTTTATTTACCATCCTCGAGCATTCCGCTCTTTTACCAAACCTTTAACTTTATTAATTTAGGTAAATTAGCCTTTAAAACCATAAGGATTAGTATCTTCATGTTTAAGCTAGTAGACACTTTTAAGTCGTAAAGACACCTAGTGTGACACTCGTGAACGTTTGGTTATTCCTACTTTTCTTTAATATATCTCGTGTTGAACGAAAAGAACCAGTTGTGTCATTATGTCATGGAATATAAGTCAAGGGACAAGTCATGACATTTAATAAAGAGTAAACTGCCATTTTGATCCCTGAGGTTTGGGCAGTTTTGCAACCGAAAGTCGCGAAGCTTGACTTCTGCTTTGACTTTCGATTCTGACCCGACTTAGATTAGTTAACTTTTGAATTATAGTCGCATTATGATCATAATGCAATGTAGCATAACCCTCTGAGGTTATATTACATGATCATAATCATAATCTGAGTTTATGCACAAGTTCCGTAAAATATCAAAATTTGACTAAAATTCCCTTTTTACATAAAACATGGTTTTAATCAACAATGAACTTGCAAATGAAGTACCTACTGATATGTTAATGTAATTAACATATTATGATATTAATATTCTGATCATAAACTGATTTTAGTATAATATCGTAAACTATACTTTTAAATGACCAAAATGCCCTTTCGGTGCATAGTTTGGTCTTAAACCATAAACCACACTTATGTGTGCTATCTTACTGATATTATATCACAAATTAAGTATTTTTCCAGAATGTTTATGATCATAACATTAGAATGCACGCAAGTTCCTTTTATACGACATATAATTACCAAAACGCCCTTGTGAGGCATAATTTTGTTTCAAAACCTTTTTGGGCTTGTAAGTTGATATCCTACTAATATTACAACTTATTTAAAGTATAATGGCATATAGAACTTGTCCATGACTTATCCGGTTACCCGTTATCGCTAGAATGCGTACGATTAAGTACATGTAATTATTTTACGGAAATTAACCGAAACGGGTTTAACCTTGTCATTAAGTCTCAAAATCCAGAATATTTATAGTTTACCCATATTATACAAGTCAAGGTACTTGTTGGGATTAAACTACATTCTATCCAATCATCGTTTAATCTAGCGTTATACGTTTTGATCAAGTACGCTAGTCGGTCTAAGTCGATGACTTAAATAAGACCGTTAGTATTTAATTGGTTAGTTTATGCCATAATCCAGACTAGAGACTTGCCGGTAAATGCTATCTGCACATATTACTTTTGTGTACGGCTGAGTTATAAAAATTAAAAGAAGACTAGCTCAGGTAAATACTCTCGACTTATTTCCCCTATACGGGCTTGGGATATGGTAAAGTATTACCGCTTGGTCGGAAATGGGATCAATCGAATGTCGGAAAATGGCTAGTAAATCCACATATTCCGTTTTAATCAGTTTTGTTTGATAACTTAAACATCGGGGGTTAACTACGGTGTCCTGGATATCCTCGGCTCATTACATTAGATAATTGCCATGACCTTAGCACGGGTGTAGGCATACACCCGGTAAGACGCTCAAAATGCATACCCGCAAGGTTGGGGGAAATGGCTCCTTCGTGAGTCCAAAGTGGTGTGTACGTGATGGGTGGTCTTTTGTACAACCCGCAAGTGTGATAAAATGACAAATATTCCATACTTTAAACGTTTAATTGTTACGATTTGATGTCTATGGTGCGTATGCCTTTGCAGGTACTGAAGAGCATAACGAGGGAACTTTAATGTGCTTTTTCGGGGAGTTGCAAGTGGCTAATTGAGGCTTTGGACTTGAGAGATTGAAGAAGGACAAAATGGGAAAATTCTGCTGACCACCGTTAGCTACGGTGGCCACCGTAGCTTACGGTGGAGTCCATCCTTAAAAGCCATCATAAGACAGTGGCTTGCCTCCGTAAGGAAAGCTTGCCCACCGTAAGCTACGGTGGGCACCGTAGCTTACGGAGGTGAACTAAGGGAAAGTTGTAACTGCTCCATTTAAGTCGAATTATGGAGCCTTTTCACATATCCAATCATTGGTGACGAACTGCAGAGCGAAAAGGGGCGAATTTGGGTGTTTTCATTGATTCTAGACAAGTTCTAAACATTATCTGGTGTTATCGATTCGTATGAACAAAACATTGGAAGTATGTTTGATTGCGAGAACATGAGAGGCTAGAATTCTTGGTGATCATCTTGTGTAGAAGGTTCGGTAAACAAATGTGTTTCAATTTATAACTTCTAGAATAATTGCTATGTTATGGTGGTTATGGTGTTGATTGATTTTTTGTAATTGTTGGTTGATATTTTGCTCATTGCTTATTCCGTGCGTTCTTGGTGTCGTTGAAAATCGAGGTATCACGGGAAGGTTTACGGGTTGGGTATTAATCAATTAGTCATCGGGTAACGACCTCGCATTGTAGTCCGAGTACTTTGTTCCCTTTTATCACAAATTGCTAATCAAACACGAGTCATGTCTATGTGACTCTTTCTAGTAAAATTGAAACACATGCGTTTTGAACCGGAAACCCAAGATGATCATTCCCTTATTAATCTGTTAGTAAGCCAATTTTTGAATTGTTAAGTAGTTAAAGTCTAAATCCATCAATCAAAATCTAAAAGTAAATTACTGCAAATTAGCTAATTAGTTATAATAGCATAACCTTTTGATAGCACTAGTTCCACAATTCCTTGTGTTCGATACTCACTTACCGCTAGCTAGTAGCAGTAATGGGATTAAATTTGCGTGAGAGGCATACGCCCGGTAAGACGCTCAAAATGCATACCCACAAGGTTGGGGGAAATGGCTCCTTCGTGAGTCCAAAGTGTTGTGTACGTTAATCATGTCTCGGTCTCTGTACTGGGCCCTGTATGTATGGACAAACATGTGAATCTGTTAACAAGGTTGCAAGGTCAATTTTCCCAAGTTATAAAAGATTTTGTGCTGATATGCACTTAAAACATATTTAAAATGTTTTCAAAATGAGTCAGTTTAGTGTATTTACCAGCGAAAGCTAACGTATCGTCCAAAGACTAAGCTTGCAGGTACAATATAAAAATAGGCTGAAAGTGCTCGGTAGAGATAAGAGGATCTTGCAAATCCTAGATCTGCCTAAAGTCTGTTTTACATTCTTTCTTGTACAATTAGCGATCCGCCTGTGGATCTTCTATTACGAACCGTCTGTATATTATTTTCGTACTTTGAACATTTGGTTTGTAATAGTAATTTAAATCCAAAGACTTCCACTGTGCTTTGTTTAATTGTGTTATCAACTGATGTCACAATACTCCCCACCCAGGCCCACCGGTATATGGATTTCAGGTTGGAAATCCGGGGTGTGACAGGTTGGTATCAGAGCCAACGTTTGAGAGAATTAAACACTAGCCTTTTGTGTTTAATCTCAAACTTACACATGCACATTCCTTAGACTTCCGAGTCTAGACATTGACCTAGGATTACTCATCTCATTATTGTTTTTTATTTGAGTGTTAATAAAGAAATGCCGCCAAGAGTAAGAGGACAAAGTGGATTAGGAAAAGGTCCAATGAGGGGAGGACCATCGGGGCACATCCCTTCACAACCTCACAACTCAGATTCCTACCAAGATTCAGGAGATTCGTCTCCTTGGCAACCAGTGAGACACTCTGCCTCTCATAGATACTCGCCCCCACATTCCCAAATTTTATATCATTCTTACCAATTTACTTTGTTGACACTCCTCTAACACCTCACCTGTGGTGGAACCAACACCAACAACTACGGTTCAACCACCACCATCGGGTTATAGTAACCCAATCCCCACATATCCAGATACGTCTAGATATGATCCTTTTAACCCGTCTACACCAATAGACTATAAAGCATGGTCGCAAGACCCCTATATGCAAGTTGTTATGCACAACGCACTTTACCCGTCTCCTTTACCACCTACTTATCCACCGACTGGGTATCCAACTTATGGGTACCAGTATCCGGTTATGCCACAACCACAACCACAACCTCCGCCGCCACTCGAGGCCATTAATGAGGCCTTAGAATGAACGAAAGAAATGCAGTAACAAGCGGAGAAAACAGAGAAGAAGACGAACAAGTTCTTCAAGAAACTCTCCAAGTTGGTCAAGAGAAAGAAGGACGAGTGAAGTCTCTTCTAATAATATGTAGTCCCTGCGAGGACATTGTTATTTTTAGTCCCTGTGTGGACATTCAATTTTAAGTAGTCCTTGCATGGACGATTTATTTCAATATTTCTAGTATTATAATTTCTATTTGAAATTAAATGAAGTATTGGAATTATATATATATATATATATATACATATATAATATGTATATATATGTATATATACATATATATGTGTATATATATATATGTATATGTATTCATCCTCTTGAAAACGAGCGCCTCGATTTTATTCGAAATTTATGTTCTGCTATATAATTCCAAAATACCTTAATAGATTTGATTATGCCAAGTGGCGTAGACCACATACTGGCCAAGAAATGATACTTAAGTACGAAGGGGTCTTTTATCAGGATAGTTAAGGGAAGTTATCCTTCTATCGAGAGGTGGGGACTAGGTCCAAACCTCCAAGGTCGTTAAGGTCGAAGGTGACCGGGACCATTAATCAATCATTAAGGTACTATTATGTTAACATTAAGAAATGTTAATACTCTTGGTAGTGTGACTTGAGGAACCACACTAGCCATCCATGGGACAGGCTGATATGCCATATACATCTGTTATGATGTAGGCCAAGGTGCCCAATTTATGTCCAATGGGACAGGCTGATATGCCATATACATCTGTTATGATGTAGGCCAAGGTGCCTAATTTATGTCCAATGTGGCAGGCTGATATGCCATATACATCTGTTATGTTGTAGGCCAAGGTGCCCAATTTATGTCCAATGGGACAGGCTGATATGACATATACATCTGTTATGATGTAGGCCAAGGTGCCCAATTTATGTCCAATGGGACAGGCTGATATGCCATGAATTACATCTGTTATGATGTAGACCAATGTGCCCAATTTATGTCCAATGGGACAGGCTGATATGCCATGAATTACATCTGTTATGATGTAGGCCAATGTGCCTAATCTATGGCCAAGGTGACAGGACAATGTGCCCAAATTATGTCCAAGGTGACAGGCTGATATGCCATATGTATTATGTCCTAAGTGACAGGCTGATATGCTAAATATTATGACCAAAGAGACCGGCCGACGTGCCAAATTATTATGTCCATTAGTAACAAGCCTACGAACTATATATAATTGTCTATATGACAATGACAGTTGTGACATTGCGACCCACTGTCTAATAATATATGGACTAAGTCCAAATTGTAATTTGCCTATGATGGTCCTATTAAGACCTAGGCCAAATATAGTTATGTTGAGCCTAAGAGTTGTGATGTTATTCACACTAGTATAGGCAATGGATTGTTATATCCAATGTTGAAAGCCAATATGGTTGATATACCAAGGCTAAGTGAAGCCTTATTGGTGTATAGAACCAAAGCTTGAAGATGGCTAACTCAAATGAGGCACAAAGTAGCCACCGGGATATTGACGCTAATAATAATGAAAACAGAGCCATTAATAATGACGATTTCCAAGCTCGCATAGATGCGGCTGTAGAATAGGCCATGGGAAATGCCTTAGAAAAGCTTAGAGAGACGAGTGCTACTCGCTCTAGACCATTATCAGTTACCCCATCCTCAGCTCAAAAGGAGAGCTCCGTTCACTCTTCGAATGAGTAGAGTGAACCAAAAAGAATAGATTTCGAGGATAAGTCCCGTTCTTTTAAAGACGGTTGTACCTATAAGTATTTTGTCTCCTGTAAGCCATGAGACTTTAACGGGGAGAAAGGAGCTGTAGAAGCCTTGAAGTGGCTTGACGAGATGGAAACAATAGTGGATATCAGCGGCTGTGCTGATAAGGATGTGGTTAAGTATGTATCACAGTCCTTTAAGGGCAATGCCCTAACATGGTGGAAATCCATGATCCAGTCTACAGGTACGGTACACCTGTATAATTTGGGATGGTCCAAGTTTGTGGACCTTGTTAAGGAAACATACTGCCCACCCCATGAGGTGGAGAAATTAGAGACATACTTTTTGTCTCTTTCAATGAAAAACTTAGATTGTCGGAAGTATGTTTCCGATTTCAATTCCCTATCTAGGTTAGTTTCCTATTTGATTACCCCAGAATCCAAACGGATTGCGCGTTTCATTAATGGGTTGGCGCCTGAAATAAAAGGTATGGTAAAGGCTGCTCAGCCTAGTACCTATAGGTCTGCTGTCGACCTATCTCTCTCCCTCACCCTTGATCTGGTGACGCAAAAGTCAGTCAAGCCCGAGATTGACGGGAAGAGGAAACAGGAGGACGACAACTCCCAAAGGTTCATAAAGAAAGGAAAAATTGGATTCAAGAAGAACCAGCAAACGTCTAATGACAAACCCCGATGCAAGAACAGCAACCGCAGGCACTGGGGGCAATGTAGTATAGATCCACAAACCAAACCCTGTGGTATCTGTAAGAAAAAAAGGGCACAAGACCCTAGAATGTAATGATCTTAAGAATACAGTTTGTTACGGCTGCAATGAAAAGGGGCACGTGAGGTTTAATTGCCCTAAGAACCCCAAAAATAATAATGCCAAACCTGGAGAGGCTAAAAAGGGGAATGCCCGTGCCTTCCAGATGAACGCCAGGGAGGGCGTTGATGACAATAACGTCATAACAGGTACTTTCCTCATTAACGATATTTACGCTAGAGTTCTTTTTGATTCGGGTGTAGATAGATCTTTTGTTGATCATAAGTTTAGTAAACTATTAAACCTACACATCAGAACTCTGGATAAAACTTATGAGATAGAACTTGCTGATGGAACGATAGAAACATCATCTTCCCTTCTTGATGGATGCTCTATATCCATTAAGAATCATTCCATACCTATCTCTCTTTTACTAATGAAATTGGCGGGGTTCGATGTTGTCTTAGGCATGGATTGGTTATCTCATAACCAAGCCCGCATTGCCTGCGATAAGAAGCTCATCGAGATTAAGACCCCATCTGGTGAAATGATTACCATCCCCGGAGACTCACACTATAGACTGCCAGATAAGGTGTCATTATTTAAGGCATCCAAGTGTTTGAGAAAAGGTTGTGTCATTTACATGGCACAAGTCACTATAAACGAGCCTAAGCCAAATATTGAAGATTTACAAGTTATCTCAAAGTATTCCGATGTATTCCCAGAAGAATTACCAGGTCTACCTCCAGACAGACATGTGGAGTTTAGAATTGATATCCTGCCAGGATCAGCACCTGTTGCCAAAGCTCCATATAAGCTAGCACCAACAGAAATGAAGGAATTAAGGACGCAACTAGACGTACTCTTGGAGAAAGGCTTTATTCGGCCTAGTTTCTCGCCTTGGGGAGCTCCTATCCTCTTTGTAAAGAAGAAAGACGTTTCAATGCGGATGTGCATTGACTACCGAGAGCAAAACAAGTTAACAATTAAGAACCGCTATACATTGCCCAGGATCGATGATTTATTCGACCAACTTCAAGGGGCTAGTTACTTCTTCAAGATCGATTTGAGATCAGGATATCATCAGCTGAAGGTTAGAAGTGAAGATGTTCCTAAGACTGCCTTTAGGACCCGTTATGGTCACTTTGAATTTTTAGTGATGCCATTTGGGCTCACGAATGCACCTGCAGCATTCATGGATCTCATGAATAGAGTCTGCAAACCATATTTGGATAAGTTTATCATTGTCTTCATTTACAACATACTTATTTATTCTCGTAATCAAGCTGATTACGAGAAACATCTTCGGTGAATCTTAGAATTGCTAAGACAAGAGAAGCTTTATGCTAAATTCTCTAAGTGTGAGTTTTGGCTTAGAGAGGTCCAATTTCTTGGACATATGGTAAGTGAGTGTGGTATCCAAGTGGATCCCGCCAAAATAGAAGCCATAATGAATTGGGAAGTACCCAAGACCCCATCAGAGATTCGAAGTTTCCTAGGATTGGCTGGATACTATAGGAGATTCATTGAAAACTTTTCGAGGATAGCCACTCTTTTAACTACCTTGACCCGTAAGAATGTTAAGTATAATTGGGGTCCAAAACAACTAGAATCTTTTAAGATTCTAAAACACAAGTTGAGCAATGCTCATGTGTTATCTCTACCTGAGGGTATAGAGGACTTTGTAGTCTACTGTGATGCTTCGCACACTGGCATGGGCTGAGTGCTAATGCAAAAGGGCAAAGTAATTACCTATGCATCACGATAACTAAAGGTGCATGAAAGAAATTACACCACCCATGATTTGGAATTGGGTGCCGTTGTATTTGCACTAAAATTGTGGAGACATTACTTGTATGGCACCAAGTGTATTATATACACAGACCATAAAAGTCTCCAGCACATGTTCAATCAGAAGGAATTGAACATGCGACAACGTCGATGGATGGAAACGCTTAATGATTATGATTGAGAGATTCGCTACCATCCAGACAAGGATAATGTAGTTGTTGATTCCTTAAGTTGCAAGGAACGAGTTAAGCCTATAAGGATTAACGCCAAGAGCATTGAGCTCAAAAATAGCTTAAATGAGAAGTTATTAGATGCGCAAAAGCAAGCCTTATTAGAGGCCAATGCTCCTAATGAAGGACTAGGCGAAGCTATTAATTAGTTAGCGCCTGGAAAGGACGGAATCCTTCGATTTAATGATAGAATCTAGGTTCCAATGTTTGGAGGACTTAGAGATCTAATCCTTCAGGAAGCACATAATACAAGATACTCAGTTCACCCAGGAGGTGACAAGATGTATCAAGACTTGAAGAAAAAATATTGGTGGATGGGTTTGAAGAAATCCATAGCCACCTATGTATCTAAATGTTTGACGTGTTCGCAAGTTAAGGCCGAACATCAGAAACTGTCACGACTACTACAACAATTGGAAATTCCCACATGGAAATGGGAAATTGTAACTATGGACTTGATTACCAAGTTACCCAAAACCAAAAGTGGAAATGACACTATTTGGGTCATAGTGGACAGACTGACCAAGTCAGCACATTTCTTGCCAATTAAAGAAATGTAAAATTCAGACAGATTGGCTAAGTTGTATGTGGACAAGACTGTGGCCCTACACGGTGTGCCAGTATCTATTGTATCTGACAGAGATACTAGATACACATCTCACTTTGGAAAAGTTTCCAACAATCTTTAGGCACACGATTAAATTTTAGTACGACTTACCATCCGCAGACTGATGGTAAAAGTGAGCGTACTATCCAGACACTGGAAGACATGCTTAGGGCATGTGTGATTGATTTAGGTGGAAGTTGGGATGACCACTTACCCCTAATAGAATTCTCTTACAATAAAAACTATCATACTAGCATCAAGGCTGCTCCTTTTGAGGCCTTATATGGGAGAAAGTGTCGGACGCCCGTGTGTGTTGGGCAGAAGTTGGGGAGCCCAACTATCAGGACCAGAGATTGTCCTGGAGACCACGGAAAAGATTGTGCAAATCCGTGATCGTCTCAAAGCTGCCAGGGATAGGCAGAAGAGTTATGCTGACAAGATGCATAAACCTCTTAAGTTCCAAATAGGGGACAAAGTCATGCTAAAGGTGTCACCCTGGAAAGGTGTGATGCGTTTTGGAAAGAAGGGCAAGTTGAGCCCAAGATATATTGGACCATTCGAGATAGTCGAATGTGTCGGCACTGTATCTTATAAGCTCAGGTTGCCAGAGGAGCTTAGTGGAATCCATGATGTATTCCACATATCTAACCTTAAGAAATGTCTAGCCGATGAGTCGCTAGCAATGTCGCACAAAGATGTGCAAATTGATGAAAACCTGAGGTTCGTTGAGAAACCAATTTCGATCGAGGATCGACAGGTTAAAAAGCTCCGAAGAAAAATGATACCTATAGTAAAGGTTAAGTGGGACGCTTTTAGAGGTCCCGGGTATACGTGGGAGGTTGAGTCCACTATGCGACAAAAGTACCACCATCTTTTTGAATAAAATCTCGAGGTCGAGATTTCTTTTAAGGGGGTGAGGAGGTAACACCTTGTAAAATCATGTCCAATAGTATAGTGACAAGTGTTGTATTTTAAATATAGTATATTAAAGACCAATAAGGACTAAAGGCGTCAACATGCTCAAACTGAGCCTCTGAGTGACATCGGAGTCAACATGCTTATAATAAGCCTCTGAGTGATCCTTTACGAAGTCCTAACTCTCATATGAGGCACTAGTTGGACGAGAGAGATTAATTATGAAAATCCTCTAATATTGGACAATGGAAGGTTATGTAATACCACGTAAAATTCGTGTTCGGTAATATGCCGACACATGTACATACCCTCGGATCATACCTCAATAAGTTAGCCACTCAAACATATTCAAAAAACATAAAATTTTCATAAGCTTAATCGTAACTTACGGTCTTAGACCATAAGCTACGGTCTAAAGCTGCTGTTTTAATCTTAAGCTGACCGTAAGCTACGGTCTGGCGACCGTAGCCTACGGCGAGACACTGAAGCTCTAGCTTTTCACCATTTTGACTTTCAGTAAATGACCCAAAGGCCCCTAGACTTTATTATTTTCATATTACTTGTTTAAACAAGTTGTTTCTAGACCCGAACGTCTCTCGATTGAGACGATATATTTTTGTTTACCATCCTCGAGCATTCCGCTCTTTTACCAAACCTTTAACTTTATTAATTTAGGTAAATTAGCCTTTAAAACCATAAGGATTCGTATCTTCACGTTTAAGCTAGTAGACACTTTTAAGTCGTAAAGACACCTAGTGTGACACTCGTTAACGTTTGGTTATTCATACTTTTCATCAATACATCTCGTGTTGAACGAAAAGAACTAGTTGTGTCATTATGTCATGGAATATAAGTCAAGGACAATTCATGACATTTAATAAAACTATATTTGAGGTACTAAATGTGTTAAAAACCCCAAATCTTTGTGAGGAAGCCACCTAGCCTGCAAATTGCCACACTCCACCAGCTCTTGACACCTAATTGGACACATGTAATGATCCTACAACACACCTAACACATGGCTCCATCTCCTTGCACTTCTTACACTATAAATAGCAACCTAAACTCACTCATTCTTTGCTCATTCACTTCTTCTCCTCTCTATTACACTCTTGGAAGTTTCTGAGCATTTAGGAGCTTCCCTTTGAGTTCTAAGTTTTCCTTGGATCACTTGTAAGTGTTCCATCTCTGCTCTTTTCTTTTTATAGGCTTTTAATAGCCAAAAGTCAAGCATTTTCGACAAATGCCTAGAGTCGGTTCGCAACCGAAAGTCGCGAAGCTTGACTTCTGCTTTGACTTTCGATTCTGACCCGACTTAGATTAGTTAACTTTTGAATTATAGTCGCATTATGATCATAATGCAATGTAGCATAACTCTCTGAGGTTATATTATATGATCATAATCATAATCTAAGTTTATGCACAAGTTCCGTAAAATATCAAAATTTAACAAAAATGTCATTTTTACATAAAACATGGTTTTAATCAACAATGAACTTGCAAATGAAGTACCTACTGATATGTTAATGTAATTAACATATTATGATGTTAATATTCTGATCATAAACTGATTTTAGTATAATATCGTAAACTATACTTTTAAATGACCAAAATGCCCTTTCGGTTTATAGTTTGGTCTTAAACCATAAACCACACTTATGTGTGCTATCTTACTGATATTATATCACAAATTAAGTATTTTTCCAGAATGTTTATGATCATAACATTAGAATGCACGCAAGTTCCTTTTATACGACATATAATTACCAAAACGCCCTTATGAGGCATAATTTTATTTCAAAACCTTTTTGGGCATGTAAGTTGATATCCTACTAATATTACAACTTATTTAAAGTATAATGGCATATAGAACTTGTCCATGACTTATCCGGTTACCCGTTATCGCTAGAATGGGTACGATTAAGTACATGTAATTATTTTACGAAAATTAACCGAAACGGGTTTAACCTTGTCATTAAGTCTCAAAATCCAGAATATTTATAGTTTACCCATATTATACAAGTCAAGGTACTTGTTGGGATTAAACTACATTCTATCCAATCATCGTTTAATCTAGCGTTATACGTTTTGATCAAGTACGCTAGTCGGTCTAAGTCGATGACTTAAATAAGACCGTTAGTATTTAATTGGTTAGTTTATGCCATAATCCAGACTAGAGACTTGCCGGTAAATGCTATCTACACTTATTACTTTTGTGTACGGCTGAGTTATAAAAATTAAAAGAAGATAGCTCAGGTAAATACTCTCGACTTATTTCCCCTATACGGGCTTGGGATATGGTAAAGTATTACCGCTTGGTCGGAAATGGGATCAATCGAATGTCGGAAACCGGCTAGTAAATCCGCATATTCCGTTTTAATCAGTTTTGTTTGACAACTTAAACATCGGGGGTTAACTACCGTGTCCTGGATATCCTCGGCTCATTACATTAGATAATGGCCATGACCTTAGCGCGGGTGTAGGCATACACCCAGTTAGCGCTCAAAATGCATACCCACAAGGTTGGGGGAAATGGCTCCTTCGTGAGTCCAAAGTGGTGTGTACGTTAATCATGTCTCAGTCTTTGTACTGGGCCTGTATGTATGGACAAACATGTGAATCTGTTAACAACATTACAAGGTCAATTTCCCAAGTTATAACAGATTTTGTGCTGATATGCACTTAAAACATATCTAAAATGTTTTCAAAATGAGTCAGTTGAGTGTATTTACCAGCGAAAGCTGACGTATCGTCTAAAGACTAAGCTTGCAGGTACAATATGAAAATAGGCTGGAAGTGCTCGGTAGAGATAAGAGGATCTTGCAAATCCTAGATCTGCCTAAAGTCTGTTTTATATTCTTTCTTGTACAATTAGCGATCCACTTGTGGATCTTCTATTACGAACCATCTGTATATTATTTTCGTACTTTGAACATTTGGTTTGTAATAGTAATTTAAATCCAAAGACTTCCGATGTGCTTTGTTTAATTGACTATGATGTTATAAACTGACGTCACAATACTCCCCACCTGGGCCCACCGTTGTATGGATTTCGGGCTGGAAATCAGGGGTGTGACACACATGAGGCCCTTCTCTCACCACTAAATGTTCTGCTGCCCCAGTAGCAGACTCCTCGCCTTCACCAACAGGCGGGGGCATTGAAGTATCCATGGGCGCGGCGCATGTGCTGGATTCCACAAAAACTGGCTCATCGCCCACTGCGCAATAACAAAAAGTTAGTTATGCATGATACAAAATGTGGAGGGAATAATGAAAGTTATCAAGTTACCTAGGGAGATCTTCGTGGTGAGTGTCTCCAGACTCCCCCTCTTCCCTATATGTTTCTGCGCAACCTTTTTTAGCAGGTTGCGCGGAGAAGTCCTCCTTTGGACGCCTTTTCCGCTTAAGAGGCACTTCCGTACTGGAATCAGCGTCCACCAGACTAGCAGGGTTGGCGGTAGGGATAACCACCGGCTTTGGCGCGAGCTTCTTCACACCTACAGGATCAAGACCCTCCCACGAGTCAGAGACTACTACATATGCTTTCCAACGGTCAGACACAATGCGCTTACCTTTGGGAGGGCTCATCGGGGGTTGAGTCACCTCCTTCCCAACCGATGCGTTCGACCCCGTGCGTCGTCTTTTCTTATGATATGGGCCAATGGCCAAGTCTTTCAAAGCGCCTGCATCATAGCGCAACAATACATAAGTCACCCGTAGAGTTATCAAAATTCAACAACGGAAACTTACCAGTTAAAGGCGTGGGGACATCCAGGTCCGCATGCCTGGGAAGTGCAAAATTGTCCAGGACCTGCGCATACCAGGTGGGCTCATCTGGGCGCAGGGGAGCCTCTCAATCCGCCCTTCCTTCCTCTGGAAGGCGGCCAAAAACAGTGGAGCCCCTGCAGAAAAAGAAAGGCATGTCAACCTACACACAAGTCAAAATCAAGAATCACAACAATGGAGCAAGAATACTTACTCTGATCCCCCTCCTTGTACACCAGTCTGTACCGGTGGTCGGGTTTCCAAACCAAACTCATCTCAGCCGCCACAAGTATCCTCTCCGGAAACTGAATCGCCAGAATCTCCTTCAAATCCATATACCAGGGGTCCGACACTGGTATAGGGAGGGTTTCCGACGGAATCTCCTCCGGCCCCCGGAACTGCATGTGGAAGGGAATCACACCGGACTTCACAAAAAAGAATGTTGCCTTCCAATCATGGACGGACTTGGGGGGATAGAGCAAAATTTTCCGTGCTTGTGCACGGTGCTGAAAAGAATAAAACCCCATTGAGCAATGGAGTTGGTAAAAATGCGAAAACGATCCACGGTAGGAACACATCCCGTCGACTGGCACAAAAACTCAAAATGTTTTATCCTCACCATCCCCATCGGATTCAACTGGGAGAGGTGGAAGCTGTAAAACTGCAAAATTTCAAGGAAAATTTTTGTGACAGGCAACGAAAGTTGCCCTCACCGAGAAAATCATAAAAAACGGTGATATAGCCGGCGGAGCATCGGCGACTGTATCACCTTCCGCCAGATTCAGGCCCCCCAGCTCTGGGCAAACCGGTAACCGACAACTATGCGATTAAAAGCAGGCCGGCTCATCTTGCATGCCGGCAGAGAGGTCGAAGCCTCAGCGGCAAAGGTAGTCTCCGGACCCCTATACGCCATAATCAGAGAAAGAAAGGAAGTTTGAAAAAAATTTTGAAGACAAGAAAACTCAAGAACACAAGAAAATTTAGAGAGAATTTGAAGAACAGGTTGAGTGAATGAAGACAAGGTTGTGTGACCTTTGAAATAATAGCGCACATAAGAATTCTTTTAGTCCAGCACCCCTCCTACTTTCAAGCATGCGCATAGGAGCAGCACTGGACTAGGGGGACTTGGAGGGGTATGGTCCCAAAAACCCTACGCCTACGCAAGGAACCATGCCCTCAACAACACAAGGATAACCTTGCACGCAATGTGCAATGGTGCGCCTTCCTTGGAACCAATAGGTCACACAATGAACCTTGCGCACTCAGCGCAACGGTAAATTGGACCGACACCAATAGGTCACACAATGAACCTTGCGCACTCAGTGCAACGGTAAATTAGACCAACACCAATAAGTCACACAACGAGCCTTAAGTACTTGGCGCAACGGCAAGCTGGACTTACACGCGCAGGCTACTAGACCCTGCGCAGAACGTACAACCCTCTAGTCATAAATCCTAAAGCCTTGCAAGGACAAGACAAAAATGAGAGCACCTCATAGTCTTGTAGATAAAAGGATTTGTCCCTGCCACCCTGCGCTGGCGGGAAAACACTGACAGCCTCGCAGGAGGGATAAGCACTAAGAGGTGTTGGCCATACTCAAGAGTACGGAGTGGCAGAACTGTGACGAATGGTTGCTCGGCAGGTTGCGTCTGACAGTGTCAAATGAATAGTGACGCAGACACCAGACTGTACACCAACCATATCTGTGCCAGTGACTGTTTCACCTTCCCCACTTTCGGCTGGTAGCAGGTCTGACGACAGAGACAACTGCCCTTACTGCCTTTACACGTGGCACCATTCAACATCCGACAAAGCACACCTCTTGACAGAAGACATTAATTCTCCTGCAGGCAACATTTAATGTCTGATGCAGAGAGACAAACCGGATGTCTCTGAACGTTTGGACCGGGCCCAAGGCACGTCAGTCCATCTTTTGAGCCCACTTACTTTCGGCTATAAAATAAGTATAAGACCACAAGGTAAATGATCTACATCTACCACCACCTGCAATCACATTTACAAGCATTTGCGCTTATTACTTTCCATCACCTAATACTTATTCTCACGTTGGAGTGTGGTCACAGAGAAAACCACCATTTTCCTTGTGACGAGACTAACGGCGCTGCTAGTTTTGCAGATCAGCCTGAGTGAGATCACCCTAAAGAGCTAGTGAAAGAACAACCCTTTATGCAGAAATCCCTTGGTTGTAACTTATATATCCTCGGATATCCCTGGGTTCAACCGATGTTTCTTCAATGATGAAAGTTTGTTACTTTTTTTATGGAACGGAGATAAGCAATGAATGTAAAATATTGCTGTTAAGAAAATCATCATCAACAGATGAGATCAGATATGAACCAACCTGGGTAATTGACTCGGTTGAAGAAGATTGTTTTATAGGTAACAACAAAAACTGAAAATAACAAAGAAAGTCAACACAAATACATAAAAAGTAAACAACTAGAACAAACATTTTCAATTTGTTCAGTTTTAAGATAGTTTAAAAAAACAAATACATTAGAAGGAAAAAAACAAATAATTCAAATTCCACTAAGAATTTCTCTGTAGACCACATTGATTGTTTTGTTATTTATATTATGTCTTTTAGTGTCTACTTATAGCTTTCCAAACTTACGATGTTCACCTGTATTTCGATAATTGACATTGATTTGGCAATTGTGCAACAATTATATATACAGTGATGGAAAAATAAACTCTAATATTTAATACAATATATAATTGACATGTTTATAATACTAAGAGTATTATGAAATGTAATAAAATAAAATAAAATACCATTTAAAATGCGAATGAAGTAGAAGATGTATTTTTATAAAAAGTATTAAGAATATTTCCTAGAACTTAGCATGCATTAATAATAAAATTAGTTATTTAAATAAGGAAACAATTTAAATAATTTTTTTTTAATTTTTGTTACTTATTTAGATAAGAAAACAATTTAAATATTTGGTTTAAAATAATGAATGGTACCAAAAGTTTTAAAAATTAACTTTTCAGTTTTTAAAATTAATTTGAAAGTTAAAACTGATATTTACCATATTTAGGTGAAATCAATTATTTGTATAACCTAAAATTAATTTGAAAGTTAAAACTGATATTTACTATATTTAGGTGAAATCAATTATTTATATAACCTAAAATATAAATTTGGCGATTAGTTGATTGATTGAAATCTATATTAATTTCGGTAGTTTTGTATAATTAACAAAATTTAAGATTTGGAAACACAAAGATTTAAATTTTTATTTGAAGAAATATAAAAACGATATGTTGTATTGTTTAAATAAATTACGACATCAAACTAAATAATGAATATGAGAATATATATATATATATATTATATAAATGTAAATGAGTGAAACTATATAAAAGTTATAGAAAAATAAAATTGACTTACCATGGAATTTCTCTTGTTGTCCAATACAAAACGTAAAACACCATGAACCATTTCGAAATTGTTGGTAAACCTATTATGAAAAAAAAAACAAATAACATAGTAAAAGTTTAATTAATTAAATCAAGTTTAAAAGAGAAAAACAAACTAACATGATTAAATTTTTGTTGTATACATAAATAACATAAATATTAATGTAAACAAGATATAATTAACTAAATTTGGAAAGTGGTTTATATGTTACTGATTTAAATCATGACATAAATTACGCATTATTTGAAATATTCATGCAAGAAATTTAGGAGATCAGATATTTAATGGTTTATATAACTTAAAATTTGAATTTTATTAAATTTTCCAAAGTGGTTTAAATGTTGTCAATTTAAATCTTTACAAAATTTAAGTATTAGTTTAAATTTAAAAAAAACGTTTAAATTACTGAAATAATTAATGTTATATTAGGAAATAGGTTCAAACATTATTAATTAAAATTTTCAAACTTAATTGTTCGCTTAATTTTCAAAGAAAAAAAACGTTTGGATTATAAAAATAGTTAAGGTTAAACTAGGAAGTAAGTTTACAGTTTATCAATTTCAATCTTTAAATATTTAATTGTTAGATTAAAGTTGTGAAAGAAAAACGTTTGTATTAATGTGAAAAAAAATATTAATACACTTTTAAAAACAAAATAAATTAATTAAAAAACTAAAAGCTAAAACCTTTTTATTTCATTTTATTTTAATTCCAGTTATAAACAAAGTTTAACTAATCTATTTCAAACAAAAACAAATACATTTCAATAAAAATCAAGAAACCTCTACTCAACCTCTAACCTAACTGATTAAGTTGCATAAATCATAGAAAACTTGATTAAACCAATCATCAAAATTCTTAAAGATTCAAAACTTCTAACATACACACACAATCAAATCAAACCATTTACAGCTCAGACTTAAACTTCAATTCTTTAAAAAAAGTTTGTGTCTTTTTAAAGATTTGAATCACAGAAACATAAGAACATATCCTAAAGTTTTTTAAAAAGTTACAATCAAATCCAAAAAAAGACGATTCACAAGTTTTTAAAAAAGTTACAACCAAATCCAAAAAAAGACGAGTGAATCAAAAGAAGAATAATAGGGTTAATTGAAAAAGATAAAAAAAAAGATTGAAGCTTTACCTTTCGGAGTTGAATCAAAGATCAGGCGAAACTCTCAAATGGAATTGAACTCTGAACTAAAAGGATCCGAATTGATGAGAATAAAAAAGAAGGATCAGAGGGATTTACCAACGTAATCTTGATGATGATGTTGTAATCGATTGATTAATGAAACAATCAACATACCTTTGATTTGGATTTCTCTGGTATTGTTCTGCAAAATCGATTTAGATAACATAACATAGATTGGCATTAGCATATCGATCAAAACAAATGCCGTTTAAAACCAAAAAGAGATACGATAATCTTAACATATTTACAAATCGAAGTGCTTACATTCGATGACGCAGATAGTTGTTGATGATCTTCAATAGAGTTCTTGAAATCATCTGCAACAATATTTGAGAGGAGAGATGTGAGATTTGAGATCTAAATGAGGTTATGGTAATAATTTAGGATATTATTAAGTGTAAATCAATTTTAGGAAACATATTAAAACCGGGTCGGGTCGATCTATTTTAGAGGATGGATCTCCAAATAAAAAAAAACTCTAGAAGATTAATGAGGGTGGAAAATTGGCGAGAAACAATTGAGGTTAAATCAGAGAGTGACATGTGTCATCCAATAATTTCTTTTATATAATATATAGATGTTGGTGTGTAGACTTGTCACGCTAGTGGGGACTTATGTGTTGTGATTGAATGAATAGTTTTTTATTAGTTAATCATTTGGGTTGTTTTATGTGTTTCCTCGAAGAATTAGTAATTTAGAATGTGATGGTAACATGTCAACATTTAGGTGTTGTTTGTTTTTGCAGAGGTAAAATGTTTGCAGTATATGGACCACATCTGCAAACATTTGTAGTAAAAGAGTTGGACCAAACCTCTGTAGTCTGTGAGAAAAAAAAACTCTTTGTTTTTTAACTTTTGCAAGCTGGTAAAAAAAAACTAAAATTCTAATAACAAACACCAAAATTCAGAAAAATAATATAAAAATTGTATAAATTAACACCAAAAATTCTGAAAACTATCCGTTATTATCATCTTATTCTCATAAATTATAACACCAGATCTACTAATTTAAAACTCGAATCACCCAACTCTGCTATCTAACCTCAACATATATTCATACAAAAAAAAAACAAAACAAAATCAAACACACTATACCTTATAAAACACTATTCCTATAAAACAAAGTATCGGTTATTTAAAATAAAGCACACATTATATCAGCACAAACATAAACAATTGGCAAAACAAGGAAACACAAATTAGGGGAATTACATAAACAAGTTTATCTACAATAACATGAGTACAATTAGTACCATATTCACCAGCATCGAACAGCAAATATATCATTTAACTATATGCCCAAACACATGAATCGAGGCATTACACTAATTAATCCAATAAATATGTGTAAATTTATAAAGAAAACTAAAAAGTTGGAACCTGAGATTTTATTTAACTATATGCCCAAACACATGAATCGACGCATTACATTAATTAATCCAATAAATATGTGTAAATTTATAAAGAAAACTAAAAAGTTGGAACCTGAGATTTTATTTAACTATATGCCCAAACACATGAATCGACGCATTACATTAATTAATCCAATAAATATGTGTACATTTATAAAGAAAACTAAAAAGTTGGAACCTGAGATTTTTTGATCGGGTCGAATATGAGAAGAAGAAAACGGATACCACAGAAGAGTTGAGGTGGTGAGATTTGATGATTTTCTAACATTTTCTTTCGCCGAAAGTGGGAAACGTGGTGGCAGTGGCGGATCTAGAAAACTTTCATAGGGGTAACGTTTTAAAAAAAGGGGTAACGAAATAAAAAAAAAGTCAAATTTTTCCAAAATTTACACTACCGCCGGAGCGCCAAGGGGTAGCGGAGGCTACTCCTAGTTATTAGGTACATCCGCCCCTACATAGTGGCGGTTTTATGGATACGAGTGAATGTGCAGAGTGGCGGAGATGGTGGTTTGCTGTTGAGGGAGAAGGGGTTAGGGCGACGGCTTGTTTTTTAGGGAGGAGAGGAGGTGGCGGCGATGTGTAGAGTGGTGGAGTGGTGGCAATGTGGAGGTGGCGACTGGGAGGAGGAGAATGGGTGGAGGAGAAGGTGCTAGTTTTTTGTGGGAGGAGCACTTGTGTTATGAAAACAAGGGAGGAAAAGAGTTCAGAAGAGGACAATCCACATCTGCACAAAAAAGAGGACGCGCAAACATTTTAATTGAAAGATATTCGAGAAAACAAACAGTCTTTAGACCCAAAGGTCTGCGCGTGGTCTGCGCGACGCAGACGTAAGAGGCCGGGAAGCTCTTCTTGGAAAAAAAAACAAACACCACCTTAGCAGTCAATATATGATTAGGTTCACGCTTTCACTCATGAAATTTTTTTTTACATGTTTCAGCAGGTGAGTAGTATGGTCTAAGTCATAAATATATGTTTTGAAGTTTTTAAACGGAACATCTTGATTACTAAGAAATTTGAGATAGTAATATACTGACAGTGAAATAAACATATGGGTAGGAGGAGTCGTTAATATCTTGTTCATACATAGTTTTTTTCAAATTAATATAAGTTAAATATTAGTAAAACATGCATCATGTAAACGTAATACATGTCAATACAACTAAAATGTATGTACGACGAAACATAATGAAAAAGCAAACATTAAAATGAACATGACAAAAGGGTAAAGATAAACCACTAGATATATGATGACATGAGAGTCTTGGCATACTTGTAGCTCATGATAGCAAACCAAAGGATAGTAGCAGTCTTCACCATTCTTAGTTGTATCTATAATTTTATTTCATAAATGTCTCCATAATCTAATACCACTAAAATCTGCTTGTACTCATCACGTACTTAATGATGCACCCTAATAGTAAGCATAATGAGAGGGAAAACCCATACTTTTGTCCAACTTCCACCTTTCAATCCATCATCCTCCACAAGACAATCGACCAGAAAGGAAACCCATAAGTAAAAAACACGTGAAGCTCGTTATGAACGATCACTAAATTTCCATCGTCGTCTTCTTTGGACTTCTGGTAATGTGTGATTCCACATCAAAACCCATTAAGACACTGTTCACTTCAAAACTTTGTCGTGTTACCATAAAATATAGAACTCCTTTGTTGAAAGTTTCGTTAGATCATTGAAGGCTATTAGTACATTATCTACGTTCATTTAAGATACCAATATATCGCCACAACTCTAGCCTTGTTGAATAGATGTAAAAGCATGTTTTGTTTAAGTCGCCGGAAAGGAAAATCGGGTCTTGACCCGGGTTGACTTTTTGACCATCAAGGAGTTCTCGGGTCTCGTGTTCAGGTATTCGATGTGAAGATTCGAGTCAGGTCATAGATTCGGGATCACGGTTCGTGAACAAACATTAACTAGATATTGGATCAAAGTGTGAAACTTAGGTTTTTTTTTGTCAAAATGTTAGTTTTTCGAAAACCCCCTATGGTTGTCTTTGTTTTAACGGTTGCAATTGAATCACTGGAATGGGTTAGTCAATTTTATTGTACACGCTTCTACTTTATATAACTAATATTTGATATTAATTAACAATAAATAATATTATTTTTTTTTAAATTAAAAATTGTACGCCAACGAATTCCAAACAGAAACTTGTGAGAATACTTGCATCACACGAAGAAGCTTTGCACGAAAGGGGAGCTATGGTCTTTGAAAAATGATATGATTGTTATGAAGTAACAGAAAATATTGTAGATTTGCACATCCCAATTACTATAATTTTTTTATTACGTGGATAAGTGGGCACAATGCATCATAGTAAGTTTTTTTTGTTGATAGTAAAGAAAGTCATTGCTTGCAGATAATTGACAGAAAAATGGAGAAACATAGTGGCCAGTTCCAAGTTTTGGTGGGTGGGGGTGTTTTATATTCTAATGGTTTTTTTTTTTTATAAATATTTTATTGGTATTTTGGCCATTTCTTACCTAGTTAATAGATGAATCTGACCATCATTCTTGGCAGGGTTCAATTGTGTTATGTTTATGCGTATGTTTGAACCATTATCATACTCATAGATATCAGATCTAAAAGTTTAGTAAGCTATAAAGACTATATTTTATTCGATGTAATACCAACAATTAAAATTATAAAATAAATGTTTTATTTCTTTTTATTAAGTTTTATATATATTTTTTCATTATTTTATTTAGATTTTAGTTTGGTTTAAAAGAATACTAGGTTACAACCCCGTGTATTACACGGGTTAAATAAATAGATTTTATATGCTAAATAATAAAACAATATATCTTTAAAAACCCATTTTATTGTACGGTTGAGTAAATGTAATTTTATATATTAAATAATAATAAGTTATATCTATAAGAGTCATATGTATTGTACGGTTGAATATATGTAATTTTATATACCAAATAATAAAAAGGCTATATATTTAAAACATGTGTATTACACGGGTTGAATAAATGTAGTATTATTTACCAAATAATAAAAAAATTATATATTTATAAACTTCCGTGTATTATACGGGTTGAATAAATATAATTTTATATACCAAATAATAAAAAATATTTACAAAACTAACGGATATACTCGGTACACCGATAGATACAACAATTGTAGAGATGATTATTGAAAAGGAGATACAGTGGTCAAACATGTTATTCAATAAGCAATTAGTAGCTATTTGAGTGATAAAATATAAATTATATTTAAAACCCATGATAAATCTGATTTTATATATAAGGTAATATTAAAAGTTATATACAATATGTTTGATTAGACTAAATAATAATTATCTATAATTAAGTAGAAGATATTAAACTAAATAATATTAAGTAGGAGAGTTATCTATAATTGATTAAAAGAAATTAAACTACATAATAATTATCTATAAGAGATTGACGGGAAAAGCAAAAGATACGTGACATAATATGATGACAAGTGTCCCCACAAATGGTTTCTTTGATAAACAAAATAATATGATTGAATAGTTGGGAGGTTGTATGATGATAAATCGGTTAAATGTATTATAATGTCATATGTTTTTAGTTATACATTATTTGAATTATTTAAAAAAAGACCTTTTTATTGTTGTTAGTAAAATCAATGATTTTATATTTGGATATTTGTTTGGTATTATTTGATGAAAAAGGCATATTATGCATATAATTATATTATTTGTTAAGTTATTGATGTCATCCAAATGTTTTTCGTTTTTATGTCTAACACCATATACCATGGTTAAAAAAATTAATTAGAGATAATTACATCATTGTAAAGAATAAGAGTAAATTTGTATATGACAAATAAAAAATGGGTGTCTGTCAAATATGTTCAAATATATTTGGTTGTGTGCTGGCATTTTATATTCGATATTTTAGCTTTTTTATTTTAATTTTTTCTTAAACATTTATTTAGGGCTTAACGAAGGTGTGATATCTGTTCCAGAAACACGAAGCACATGTATACGCAACTTTGCTATTCACACACTTATTCCAAGTTAGGCCATATGTACAAGTATAAATACAAGCCCACAGTTAATGTGAACTGTATAAGGAGTCTGGTATATTCATTCGTTCGTAACTATAATAATCATATAACAAGTTTTTAAACGTATATCCAAACACCTTGTAGACATTGATTATCGATAGACCCGAGCTCAGATTATGGAGGCGAGGGCCTATAGAGCGAAGACATAGTTCAGATAGACTGGTTATCTTGATTCTAAGAATCACGTCTCAGAGGCGCACCTGATGCGTGAGGCAACTGAGATATGATAAAAATGCATCATGATATTGAGGCAATGTTGATGATGCGTAACAATTCCTTAAGGATCTCATGACGGGGTGGTTTTGACTTGGGTATACTTGGTGAGCGGCCGATAGGGTAAACATGTCTTTTTTGCTTTATTGTTCTATGGTCCAAACTTTTACAAATAGTTCTTTGTTACATATGATTACAAAAACTGCATCATGGTATTAATATAGTTTTTTCTTGCATAAAACACTATAGACTATGGATTGTTTTGGACTCTTAGTCTTTGACCTGTCTTTTTTCTTGCATGAAATATGTTCCTTTATGTTCTTGAAACAAGTTTTTAGGAACAGTCAATTACGGCGGAACTATCAAACCGAACAAAAATTAAACGTAAAATGTTGAACTACGCATGCTCGTTGCGGAATGTTAAGTGGCTAAATTTGACTGATATGTAAAATAATATCGTGAGAAAAAAAGAATAACTTAGGTGGACCCGCGCTTCGCGGCATGGTAATAAGACGTTCCTTTCATTTCAAAGTTTATATCAACATTGTTAAATAATATAATTTAGTGTGAGACACCCGTGTAACACACAGGAACTTAAACTAGCAAATATAATATATTAAATCAATAAACACACAAGTAGAAGGCAATCCATGTTTTTGGTTCACCTTATATGGATCGCCATAATCATTGGGTTGTTCATGAGATGAGATTGAGCGAGTTAGGTCAATTTGTGTCCGAGTTTGAAAATATACGACCTAACTCGACTCGAAATACTATACTAAGTTTGAAAACTTGAGCTTGGACTTTAGTCGTTTATAACTCGAGCTTGCTCATGACACAATGAGATGGCTTGAAATCAAATAAGACGACGAGAAGAACTAGAGACAATTACAGGAGAGGAACATAAGCTAAGCCTTAGTTACCAAAGACAAATGATTCACAAGAGCTACAGCAGTTTAGTTCCCAATAAAGACCAACAATTCACAGAGCAAACATGTCTCATACGATTCACAATAGCTAATTTGAAATTGAATAAGTCTAAATAAACCACATACAATTAAAAAAGAAAAAAACATAAATTACCAATGACTTGAAAATCCTCACAAACAAAGTTCCAGTTCAGCTACGGATTGAAGATCCCAACGACATATACAGTGAGGCAAACTATTCAATTTCTGACAATTTAAAGATCCACGAAGAAGAACAATCAAACTGAGATGATTGTTAAATTCAGTAAAAAGAATTACCGTCAAGCAAAGTCATGCGACTATGTAACTTACTCTATTAAGTTATAACCGAGTCTAGCTATATTTTTTACATTTGCCAACGAGTCACCCAAGACGAAAACTTATACGAGTTAACTCGATTCATTTCAAAAACTAAACGAGGTTTCGAGCGAGATCCGAATCACCATCACCATCAACTATTTTGTACTAAAGCGGCTAATCATACACTTGATAAGATCGGATATGAACTGCCATACGCCTCTTACGTATTAAATTATAACACTACTACAGACGCCACTTCACGATCTCGTGAGCACACTACAAAATTCACAATCGAATCTCCACCTACAACGTGTTTTAGGGATATCAATCCATCTATTCATCCCAAAAGTCACTGAACAAACCGAAAATAACTTCAAGTTTGTGAAATTGATATGCAAAAGGTTAACGGTTGTGCTGGAGAATGTTGGAGTGGATTCGTTGGATGTTTAGTAAGAAGAAAGCAGGTTGATCCAACTGTCGCTAAAGCCGAGGGTTTTCAGTTGGCAAAACGGTTATCTGTTGTTGATTTAATCGCTATTGGTAAGTTATTATTTAGTATTCTTGTGAGTATTGATTATGTTCATTAGGTTTGTTTATGTTGTTGTTGATGTGTAGATTGTAATATTAATGTGTATATGTGGTTATGTATGTGTTGGTGATGTGGGTGAGGGTATGATGGTTTTGTTTAACTTGAAACGACATTCGTTAGATGATTGTGATTACTGATGTTATTGATTTTGTTCATAAGGTTTCTTTATGTTGACTGGATTGGATGATATATGTTGCTGATGTGTATATATGTGATTATGCATGTGTTAATGATGTGAGGGTATGATTGCTTTGTTGAACTTGAAACGACCTTCGTTAGGTGTTGGAGGAACGGTTGCAATTTTTATAAGGTTTGTTTATGTTGACTGTATAGGATGATATATATATTGCTGATGTGTGTGTGTGTTAGTGATGTGAGTGAGGGTATGATGGTCTTCTTGAACTTGAAACGACATTCGTTAGGTGTTGGAGATTGCGATTACTGATATTGATTTTGCTCATAAGGTTCCTTTATGTTGACTGTATTGGAGGATATATGTTGTTGATGTGTATATTGTTGTCTTAATGTGTATGTATATGTGATTATGTATGTGTTAATGATGTGAGTGAGGGTATGCTGGTTTTGCTAACCTTGAAACGGTATTCAGTAGGTGTTGGAGCAACGATTGCGATTGCTGATGTTATTAATTCGTTCATGAGGTTCGTTTGTGTTGACTGTGTTGGATGATGTATGTTGCTGATGTGTGTATTTATGTGTGTATGTGATTATATATGTGTTAGTGATGTGAGTGAGGGTATTATGGTTTTGTTTAACTTGAAACGACATTTGTAATGATTGCTATTTCTGATGTTGATTTTGTTCATAAGGTATTAAGGTTCCTTTATGTTGACTGTATTGGATGGTATACATATTGCTGATGTGTGTATATATATGTGTATGTGTGATTATATATGTGTTAGTGATGTGAGTGAGGGTATGATGGTTTCGTTGAACTTGAAACGACATTCGTTAGGTGTTGGAGCAACTATTGCCATTACTGGTGTTATTGATTTTGTTCATAAGGTTCCTTTAGGTATATATTGCTGATGTGTGTATTTTATTATGTATGTGTTAGTGATTGGAGTGAGGGTATAATGCTACAATTTAACTTGGTATGATATTTGTTAGGTGTTGGAGCAACGATTGGAGCGGGAGTTTATATTCTTGTTGGAACAGTTGCTAAAGAGCAAACAGGTCCTGCTATCACAATATCATTTCTCATTGCTGGAATAGCTGCTGGTCTTTCAGCGCTATGTTATGCAGAACTCGCTTGTCGTTGTCCGTCTGCTGGGAGTGCGTATCATTATTCGTACTTATGTGTTGGGGAAGGGTAAGGCTATATGTTTTAATCTTTCAGGGTCTTTAAAAGATCAATCTGTTCTTCACATTATTTATAGCCACAATAAGTTCATACGAAGTGCTATACGTTTTCTTTCTTAAACATGATATATGCTAATTCTTTTTCTTTTATTTTTGCAAATGGACATTCTATTGCCTTTTAATTCAGTGTTGCTTGGCTGATTGGTTGGTCGCTGATTCTGGAATATTCACTTGGTGGAGCAGCTGTGGCTCGTGGCATATCCCCAAATATGGTGCACTTCTTATGCTTTCTCTTTATGATATTGTATGTGTGTGTATATACATATATATGTGTAATCATGCTCAAATAAGAACTCAAAGATAAGTACGAATTGTTAGAAATAAATCATATTTTTAATCTGAACCATATCAGTCCACAGTCACCAAATTTGCAATTTTATGTTGATAAATTTTTTAAGCACGAAAGTTGGCAAATTCACAATTTTATATGTGCACATATATGTATCGAGGTCTCGTCCAGATGCACACATAAAAATGTAAATATGTGGAGTTTCTCCAATGAAGAATGCACCAAGATTCTATTAAACGCTTCAACAGAGATATCTAATTGTAACTTTGTGATTTCTTCTCCGACTTATATAATTCCAAATTTCTAATTTAAATTCATATTAGTTCTTACTAATATTTGACTAATTACATCATTACTATTTTGTGGGTGCGTGTGTGTGTGTGTGTATATATCTAATTCCAATATTCTATCATGAGGAACAGGCCTTGTTTTTTGGAGGTCAAGACGGGCTGCCTGCTATTTTAGGTCGTCCAACCGTTCTCGGAATTGTGGTTGATCCTTCTGCAGCAATTCTGGTCTTCATTATGACCGCACTACTGTGCACTGGAATCAAAGAGGTACTCTTTTGGCATCTTATATCTTCTTGAAAGTTAAATGTATCTAATTTTTTTCATATTGGCTTTTACATTAATTATATACTTGTTTTTCTAGAGTTCATTGGCACAAGGCGTAATTACAACAATAAATGTTGCAGCCTTGCTTTTCATCATAGTAGCGGGTGGATATGTAGGTTTCAAGACTCAATGGGCTGGATATAGTATTCCTGGCGGGTAATTTACTTATTTTTATTTCTGTAATTTAAAGTATATATAATTATAATACCTTAAGAGTTAAGAGAAAGGTCGGTGACCCCCTAAACTTTGTGATAATGTCAAAAGTAACCCTCTAACTTTATAAATGTCACTTTGACCCCTTCAAGTTTCTAAAGTTTTGAGTTTACCCTAAAACTACTTTCTTACGTTTTTTTGTACGTGTCGGTATAAATTCGAGTTCGTCAACGCCTTAACGTAATTTTTGTTTGGAAACGAGTCGGGTCAATTATAGAATCTTTTATTTTTATGTACATTTTGAGTTGGACTACATTTCGAGGTAATTTTGTTTGGAAACAAATCGGGTCAAATATAATATGTTTTTATTCGACGGTATAAATTTGAGTTACTACACGTTTCGACGTAAATTTAGTTCGAAAACGAGTCGGGTCGATTGTAGTCAATACTTTCACGCTGTGTACGACGCCAACACACTTGTTTATTTTATGTGCGTTTTGAGTTGGTCTACATTTCGACGTAAATTTTGTTTGGAAGCAAATCGGGTCAAATATAGCATATTTTCATTCAAGGGCATGAATTCGGATTACTCTACGTTTCAAAACGTAAATTTAGTTCGGAAACGAGTCGGGTTGATTGGAGTCTATAATTTATCACGTCGTGTACAGCGCCGCCGCAACGCGCAACACCTAAAATAACTACTTATTTACTAAATCACAAAAGCATTCCTTCAGGTATCTCCCTTTTGGAGTTAATGGCGTACTTGCTGGGTCTGCAACTTGCTTTTTCTCATATGTCGGTTTTGATGCAGTAACTAGCACTGCGGAAGAGGTAACTATTGTGTGTCATTCAACTTTAATAATAATATGTTAATATTAATTTCTTTCAGTAATTACAGGTGGTGAATCCTCAAAGAGATTTACCTATCGGTATCGGAGTATCATTGCTTACATGTTGTGTGTTATATATGCTTGTGGCTGCCGTTGTGATCGGCTTGGTTCCATATTCTGCGTTGGACCCAGACACCCCTATCGCATCGGCTTTTGCTAGTTATGGGATGAATTGGGCAGTGTAAGCATGCACTTCTGTTTGATTTATCAAAACTGCATGATATCTTACTTTATTTAAACTGTTTTTACATCATTACCCAATTGCAGATATATTGTAACAATCGGAGCTGTTACAGCTCTTTGTGCTGCATTAATCGGTGGAATTCTTCCACAGGTCTGTATCGGTTGTTTCTTTTGGTAAATATATACATACACACATATTCTATTTTGTGTTTTGCTTAATTTCTGGTTTTTAAACCATCATTTATAGGGCTAATGTGATAACCAACTATTGTCTGATTTTTGTTTTGTGTAACTATCTTTGTTTTCACCCATAAGAAAGTTAACGGACTTTCAGGAGATATGAAAAAAAAAACTCTCCAATTTTCAAACATATTGATTCAACCTGACCCAGTTACTTGTTCAAATATGACGTGGCAGTCAACTGTCTGGTACCTTTGACCATGTTGACTTTTTCCTGACTTGGAGCCTGAAAATCCATTAACTTAGAAGATTACCCTAATGAATACTTTTGTCAAAGTTTGAAACTTTAGTGTGTTACCCAAAACAGGAATGAGACCACTCTTTATGCAATTGGTGATATAAAAAAAACAGTCGATTATAAGCAACATTCTGGACTTTTTTTTTCATATAGTTGTATTTATTGCCTTTTTCAGCCGCGAATCCTTATGGCAATGGCTAGGGATGGTTTACTGCCATCTTTCTTTTCGGATATAAATAAAACAACCCATGTCCCCATCAAGAGTACAATTGCAACCGGAGTCTTTATTGCATCGCTGGCGTTTTCTATGAATGTTGACCAATTAGCAGGCATGGTTAGTTAAAACTGTTTCTTGACAGTACTACAAATAATCGAAGTAACACGGTAATTGCTAGACATTATATCACTAATCTTGCAGGTTAGTGTGGGTACACTGTTGGCATTTACCACAGTAGCAGTTTCAATCTTAATACTCCGATATATTCCTCCGGATATCACCATCGTCCAATCACCAAACACAGAATCAACTGATTTGGCCTCGTCAGAATTCAATAACGATATTACTGATATTTGTACTGAAGATTGTGGGGCCCGTTATCATACTCAAAAAGGTGTAGCCAATGTATGCTTCAATTCTCATATTGTCTTTCCTTTTACTATTTTAGGTATTGCTTAAAAACATATCACAAAATTCTTTTCTTCCTCTTATCTTTACGTTTATATTCTTATTATATTATTATATGTGTGATAATTTCTTTCTATTTTATTGCTAAGATGTACATGAAGCAAGAAGACGACAGATGGCTGCTTGGAGCATAGTAGTTGTTTGTGTAGGCGTGCTTGTGCTTGCATTTGCTGCTTCAGTTAAAAACATACCCATGTATGTATGTCAATAACTAGCATATGTATGTTCAGTGGTGAAGCTTGAGATTTCCGACTGGGGGGTCGGAAGTCATCGAACCTAAAATTTTACCATAAAAATTATAAAACCGGGGGGTCGAAAACGTATATACCTAAAAAATTCTATATGAAAACTACATGCAGCACAATACTGAGCGAAAAGTTCGGGGGTCGGGCGCCCCCCGGCCCCCCACTAAGCTACGCCCTTGTGTATGTTATAAATTAGTTTTTTATTATTCTTTTCCCAACATATATAACTGACTTGAATATCTTCAGTGTTCCTAGCTTCATATTGTGTGGGCTAGGAGGAGCTGCTATATTATCAGGTTTGACTGTGTTGACCTGCATAGATCAGGATGATGCTAGGCTCACCTTTGGAGAAACAGGAGGTATATCTTTAATCTTCTAATGTCAAACTTTTTGTATATGTGGTATGTGATGACGGCCTTGCACGTAAAATCGGTTAAAAATGAGGTTCATCGCAAAAATCAATAATTAACTGTTAGTTTCTCTTGTATGCCTAGTTTGATGTTCACCTTATATGCTTCTAAGTTTTAATCCCGTCTCAAATGGGGAGCCTGTTCAGTTATGGATATCTAATATTCATAGCATTATAAATTACTTTGTTTTTCAGGTTTCGTCTGCCCATTTGTGCCGTTCTTGCCTGTTGCATGTATCCTCGTGAATACCTATCTTCTTATTAATCTCGGGTAAGTGGGCCCTACATAAGGAGTCATGCTTTTCTTAAACACTAGCAAACATTTTGTATCATACTATAACTGGAACTTTTTTAAACATGCAGAGTCGGTACATGGATCCGTGTGTCAGTGTGGCTGGTAATTGGTGTATTAGTCTACTTATTCTATGGAAGGAAACATAGCTTACTAGTAGATACTGTGTACATGCCAATAGTGGTTGAAAAAGAACCCGAAATTCATGAAATTATTTCTTAGCATTCTTTGTACAACTTGCAATGTGCTCGTGTTCATTGAATACTGTTCTAAGCTATGTTGGTATTTATTGTTGTAATTTGTGTGTTAGCTAGAAATCCTCTTCATCAAATGGTGGAGGAAAAAGTCATGGTTCTCGTGAACTAGATCGCTCATATTGTGCATGGGCATGTGGTTCGCCAAAACTTGGTAGCTTTGATCCCCATTCCTTGATTCCAGTTATTACAAAGTTTTGATAAAGATCAAGGAACAACCCATTCATTGTGTTACCCTGGACTTGATAATAAACATATATAAGATCACTTTTGAGAATGTATGTTATGATTTTTTTATTGCAAGCGGTTGAGAATGTATGGTTTGATCACTTCTAAACCTTGTCATTAGCCAATTTCGGTTGTGGCGAAGTAGGGTTTGCTCTACACATCGAATAAGGTCAAAGAAACATGTTTCCATCCTCTTCATATGGTTATGTTTCCAAGTTCTTGTTGCAAAATCCATGTTAGAACCCCTATAATATATTGCTATTTGCTTCCCAACCTTGGTTTTGTGGCCGTATCTCCAAGGTCATCGTCTATCATGAGTAATTGAACTTTAAACCTTAAACCAGTGTATGAATAATGGCTTGAATCGTTTAGGGGACTTGATCCCAACACTCTTTCTGTGAGTAATACATTTTATAATGACCTCAACTAGATATTGCTACTTAGGGGCAGAGTTTTGCTATAAAGGGTTCAAGTACCCTCACATGTAAATGCTCTAATGTAACCAAGGTTGATCAAGGTTTATCTCATTGGTAGGGAAAACTTACTTACCCCCCCCCCCCCCTCCCAAGTAGTTGAGCTAATGCTCTAATGTAACCAATGTACATTAATGGAAGCATCCGCGACCTTAGATGGCCAAAAATCAATCAGTTTTTACGGATTGGTTGTTAGGCCTTGGGGTATACCTTTGGGAGATGGTGTTTATGAGCCAGGTGGCCTTGTGGGATGATGGGACACACTGTGCCACCCTCCCAATCTCCCACACCTTCAGCAAGCCTAGGGGCGTTTTGATTGTCCCAACCCTTCTCCTATCTCTCTCTCTCTCTCTTCTTTTACTCAATGGTAATTAGTTTAACATCTTAATATAATATAAAAAAGTGTGGGCCATAGATGAGTATAACATAGGTGATAGGTTTTACGAGAGGCCAGAATGGGAGGAGATTTTGATGTGACGCTTGGCAATCTGGGAGCTGGGATGAGTATAACGTGAGGCCTTGTAGCATACGATGTTGCCCGATTAAGTAAAAGGTGACCATGCCACAAAATCATGAGGTTTCCATGATTTTTTTTTTAAATATGCAACTATGATGCCTTTGAGGGTTTAGGAATAATCTATTGGAACAATTAGAAAGTGAAACTAAGTTTCAATGAGTAAGGAAGTTACGGTTTGAATGGATGTGGTTTGGAACAAAGACGAGGGAAATTAAATTTGTCGTAAGCATTTTGCCATTATAGTTAAAACAATATTAATTTGTGAAAATCAGTTGATACAAACATGTTTTTTAACCAACAAATTGGGGTTTTACACAAGTGATTTACAAAACGGATAGAAACCTAATTTGATGCCTCAAGTTTTATGACCTCGGGAGGAAAATAGATCGTCGTAGATAGTTTATAACCTACCCTAGATGATCATGGGGAAAGTTTTCATGCCAGAGCTTTAAAAGAGAATCTAGTAATGGGATGATCTCATTGGTAAGGAAAGCTTACATACCTCCTAAGTAGTTGAGCTAGAGAGTATATCGGATGATAGGTAGTTGAATAAGAGTATAGTGGAAGAATCCACGACCTTAGTAGATGACCAAAACTTGACAGATTTTTATGGATGGTGGGATTGGTAGTTAGCATAGGTTGTTTACCCAGTCAAGTAAGAAGTGACCATGCCACAATATTTTGAGGTTTCCCATGACTTTTTAAGACATTCAACCATGATGCCTTAAGGAATAAGGAGTAATCTATTGGAAACATTATAAAGTGAAAGTAAGTTGCAATGAATAAGGGAGTTATGGTTTGAATAGACTTAGTTTGAAACAAAGACAAGGGAAATTCAAATTGTCGTAAATCTTGTCATTCTAGTTAAAAGAGTATTAACTTGTAAATACGGGTCGCTAAAAACATATTATTTTATGAACAAAGGATTTTACATAAGTGATTTACAATATCAATATAAATCCAAGTTGATGCCTACAGTTTTATGACCTCGGGAGGAAAATGAGTTGACGTTGATAGTTATAACCTATAATGGACGATCATCGAGAAGGTTTTCATACCAGAGCTCTAAATGAGAATCCGGTAATGGTATAATGTCTTAACTTGCATAAGTCCTTGTCTAAAATCAGAGATTTAGAGTGTGATATGGGTATTCCAAGTCTAAGCTCGGAAGGGACAAGAGTTAACAAGTGGGAGCACATTTATAAAAATTATCAATAACATGAGCTTCAAGAGGTGTAAGTTTGGACCTCGAGCTCTAGAAGGGTATAAATCTTCTAGCCAAAGCTCCAAAGAGGAGTTTGACCCTTACTTATACAAGGGTTATGTATGGGCCCAATGTAATCAGTAATTTTGTGTGATATATTTTTAGGAGTATTTAATGGTGTTAATGACGAGAGGTTGAATAATGAACCAAATTACCCATAATTCTTTCAAAAATGTCAAACCTAATTCTCACACTCCTTGGCACGAACTTTGTAACCCCTTTATCTACTACCACTAGAACAACCATGCCCAGTATATTTTGCCTATAGTCGAACTATTGGTGGGGTCTGGGGAGAGAGGGATGTAGGCAATTCTTACCTCTATACCAATGGGATAGAGTGGTTGCTTCTAGTGAGACCCACAACTCCAAAACTATATCTAGACATAACAGTCATATAAACACATATAGGCATATGACACTTCATAAAGACACACATGCAAACGATAAAACGCATAAGACGTTAAAAAATTCATGGGTGCAGAAGTCGTTAGATGCTCCCAGTCGGTTGACTGGGGAGTTGCGAGTACTTGGCCTAAGCGGAGAGTACTTAGACATGTTAAATTATAAAAAAAAATAGTTTCTAGAATTATGTATGTGTCAAATATCATAAATTTACTAATATTTATAACAAAATTCATTAGTACCAATATAAATAAAAATACATGATCAAATGGTAAACTATTTCAAATTTTGATACTCATTTCTTGAAAAATAATATCCATTCTTTGATACGATAGATATACGAAGTGTGTTTTATTTTTTTAAGCCAAACTCGCCCCAAGTTGACCAACTAGATCACATTTTGGCCGAGGTTGACTGCGTTTGATCGATTCCTGTCACACCCCGGCTTTTCCACAGCCAATTTAAACACCGGTGGGCCCGGGTGGAGAATATCGTGACGTAAGTTGATAACATCATAGACAATTAAACACAGCACAACGGAAGTCTTGGATTTAAATTACTATTACAAACCAAATGTTTAAAATATCAAAATAATTCGTTATAGAAGATCCACAGGCGGATCATAAATTGTACAAAAGAAAGAATGTAAAACAGAATTTGGGCATATCTAGGATTTGCAAGATCCTCTTATCACTACCGAGCACTTCCAGCCTATTTTCGTATTGTACCTGCAAGCCTAGTCTTTTGAAAATACGTCAATTTTCGCTGGTAAAGACACCCAACTGACTCATTTTGAAAACATTTAAAAATATGTTTTAAGTGCGTATCAGCACAAAATCTTTTATAACTTGGGAAAGTTGACTTTGCAACCTTGTTAACAGATTCAAATGTTTGTCCATACATACAGGGCCCAGTGCTAAAACCGATACATGATTAACTACACACCACTTACGAACTCACGAAGGAGTTATCCCCAACAACGTGGGTAGTTGCATTTGAGCGTTTGTCGGGTGTATGCCTACACCCCGCGCTAAGGTCGTGGCCATTATCTAATGTAATAAGCCGAGGATATCCAGGACACGGTAGTTAACCCCCGATGTTTAAGTTATCAAACAAAACTGATTAAAATAGAATATGTGGATTTACTAGCCATAATCTGGCATTTGATTGATCCCATTTCCGATCAAGCGGTAATAGTTTACCGTAACCTAAGCCCGTATAGGGGAAATAAATCGAGAGTATTTACCTAAGCTAGTCTTCGTTTAAGCGCAAGATTTATTAACTCAGCCGTACACAAAAGCACTAAGTGCATATAGCATTTACCGGAATGTCTCTAGTCTGGATTACGGCATAAGCTAACCAATTAAATACTAACGGTCTTTCTTAAGTCATAGACTTAGACCGACTAGCGTACATGATCAAAACGTATAACGCTAGATTAAACGATGATTGGATAGAATGTATTTTAATCCCAACAAGTACTTTGACTTGTGTAATATGGATAAACTATAAACATTCTGGATTTTGAGACTTAAATGACAAGGTTAGACCCGTTTCAGTTAATTTTCGTAAACTAGTTACATATGCTTAACCGTAGGCATATCGGCGATATCGGGTAACCGGATAAGTCATGGGCAAGTTCTATATGCCATTATACTTTAAATAAGTTGTAATATCAGTATGATATCAACTTTTATGCCCGTTACGGTTTTAAAGTGAAATCATGCCTTATAAAAGGAACTTGAATATAATTTAATGTTATAACCATAAGTATTCTGGAAAGATAACTTACTTATGATATAATATCAGTAGGATATTAATCATATGTGTAATTTATCTTTTATGACCAAATTATGCACCGAAGGGGCATTTTGGTCATTTTATACATAGTTTATAAATCATTTGGGATTCTGAGTTTGTATTATGTACCTACTGTAAAAATATTTAAAATAAGTTTTAAAATCAGTAGGTAACAAGTCTTGGTTAGTAAATATGGTTTAAAACCATACTATGCGCCGAAACGGCGCTTTTGTCGTAAAATGACGATTTATGCGATGATTAATGAAAACTGATGTTAAGGTCAGGTTAACATGTCTTAGATATATTATTTAATATAACATATCAATAGATAAAATATTTACTGTAACACCCTGTAAAATCGTGTCCAATAGTATAGTGACACGTGTTATATTTTAATTTTTAGTCTATTAAAGACTAACAGGGACTAAAAGCGTCAACATGCTCAAACTAAGTCTCTGAGTGATTTCTGATGTCAACATGCATAAACCGAGCTTCTGAGTGACCATTAATGTCAACATGCTTAAAATATAGCCTCTGAGTGACCATTAGTGTCAACATGCTAAAACTTGGCCTCTGAGTAACCGTTGTGTCAACATGCCCAGCCTCTGAGTGACATCGGAGTCAACATGCTTATAACGAGCCCTCTGAGTGATCTTTTACGAGGTCCTAACTCTCGTATGTTCCATTTGTTGGACGAGAGGGATTAAATCCGACGAGAGGGATTAAATCCGTAATTATGTGAAAAGTTGGATAATGGAGGGACTAAAAGAGTCAACATGTTAATTTATACCTTTGAGTGACCTTTTAACGAACCAAGAGCTCGACAATGTCCGGGCATAATCCCAGGTACGCCAAATATTGGCTACGGAGGGCTAAATATGCAAAAAAGGTGTTTTAGGAGGTTCTAGGAGGCTTTATAAGTTAAGGGGCTAAAAATGTCAACTTTTGAAACCTGACATGGGGCGCTCGCAAGGCGTGAGAGGCATGGCCCTGACCTTTCGCGGGGCGCGAGAGGCCTGTGTCTGCAGAAAGTTTGCTTGGCCTCCACACATAAGTGCCAAAAACCATTTTCTCGAAACTATGGCTTCCCAAACAGCTATGCCACGTTTTGGGACACTTGTAAGCTCCCTTTTACACCCCTAAACACCTGGCATCACCTCCTTCAAGCTCTCAAACTATATATAGGTGTCAAGTTCACCATTTGAACTTGCACCTTTCTCAATTTCAACTCTTCTCCCTCCTCCGGAAGTTCCTAATCCAACTTAGTTTTCTTGGATTCTAGGAACCTCTTGTAAATGTTACTTGCTATTGTATTTTTGTTTATAGGCTTTTATAGCCAAAAGTCAAGCGTTTTACGGAAAACGCTTTAACTTTCGGTTAAGACCATTATGGTCCAGCCATTGTTTGTAACGAACATGGCAAAGTGATCGTAATAAGGTAGATGTTAGTCCCTATAAAGGGCAACTCCTGAAGATCACGTTTTCTAGACCAATTGACGGGTCAAAGTTAACTTATTAAAAAGTTTAACAGGCCATTTTTCGGAAAAATCATGAATTGATCTTATATATGCTAACAAGAGGCGAAAACCTCTTAAGTTCAAAGTAGGGGACAAAGTCATGCTGAAGGTATCACCCTGGAAAGGTGTGATGCGCTTCGGAAAGAAGGGCAAGTTAAGCCCAAGATATATCAGACCATTCGAGATAGTTGAATGTGTCGGCACTGTAGCTTATAGGTTCATTGAGAAACCAATTTCGATCAAGGATCGACAGGTTAAGAAGCTCCGAAGAAAATTTTTACCTATAGTAAAGGTTAAATGGGACGCCTTTAGAGGTCCCGAGTATACATGGGAGGTTGAGTCCACTATGCGACAAAAGTACCCCCATCTTTTTCTATAAAATCTCAAGGTCGAGATTTCTTTTGTGGGGGTGAGGATGTAACACCCTGTAAAATTGTGTCCAATAGTATAGTGACACGTGTTATATTATAATTTTTAGTCTGTTAAAGACTTTTGGTTAAGACCATTATGGTCCAGCCATTGTTCGTAATGAACATGGCTAAGTGATCGTAATAAGGTAGGTGTTAGTCCCTATAAAGGGCACTTCCTGAAGATCACGTTTGCTAGACCAATTGACGGGCCAAAGTTAACTTATTAAAAAGTCAAACAAGCCATTTTTTTGGAAAAATCATGAATTGATCTTATATATGTTATGAAACCTGTTTTGACACTTAAACAAGTTGGTAATAATTATTTGAACATATAAGAACATGTTCGGCTCGTCAATTTCAGATCTAGGGTCGGTTCGCAACCGAAAGTCACGAAGTTTGACTTCTGCTTTGACTTTCGATTCTGACCCGATTTAGATAAGTTAGATACTGATCTAAAGTTGCATTATGATCGTAATATAATGTAACATAACCCTCTGAGGTTAAATTACATGATCATAATCAGAATCTAAGTTTATGCGCAAGTTCCGTAATTATGCCATTTTTTTACTAAAATGCCCTTTTTGCATAAATCAAGGTTAAATGATAATGAGCTTGAAAATAAGTTTCCTACTGATGTAACATTATAAGTAGGGATATTTGGGATGTTAAATCAGATTATAAACTGAGTTTACAAGCAGATCCTTGAATTTTGTCGATAAATGACGATATAGCCCTTTTGGCTCATAAAATGGTTTTAATCAAATCTTTTCAAGGTAAATCTTTTACCTACTGATATATTATATTAAATAACATATCTAAGACATTTTAATCTGACCTTAACATTGGTTTTTATTAAACATCGCATAAAACGTCATTTTACGACAAAAGTGCCGCTTCGGCGCATAGTATGGTTTTAAACCATATTATTTGACCAAGACTTGTTACCTACTGATTTTAAAACTTATTTTAAATATATTTACAGTAGGTACATGTTATAAACTCAGAATCCCAAATAATTAATAAACTATGTGTAAAATGACCAAAATGCCCCTTCGGTGCATAGTTTGGTCATAAAAGATAAATTGCACATATAATTGATATCCTACTGATATTATATCATAAATAAGTTATTTTTTCAAAATACTTATAGTTATAACATTAAATTATATTCAATTTCCTTTTTTACAATATGAAATTACCAAAATGCCCTTATGAGGCATAATTTCATTTTAAAACCTTAACGGGCATATAAGTTGATATCCTACTGATATTACAACCTAATTAAAATATAATGGCATATAGAACTTGTCCATGACTTATCCGGTTACCCGATATCGCTAATATGCGCACGGTTAAGTATATGTAACTATTTTGCGAAAATTAACCGTAACGGGTCTAACCATGTCATTTAAGTTTCAAAATATAGAATATTTATAGTTTACCCATATTATGCAAGTCAAAGTACTTGTCGGGTTTAAACTACATTCTATCCGATCATCGTTTAATCAAGCGCAATACGTCTTGATCTTGTACACTATTCGGTCTAAGTCTATGACTTAAATAAGACCGTTAGTATTTAATTAGTTAGCTTATGCCATAATCCAGACTAGAGCCTTCCGGTAAATGCTATCTGCACCTAATTCATTTTGGATACGGCTGAGATAATAATCTTGCATTTTAAAAACAAGACTAGCTCAGGTAAATACTCTTGACTCATTTTCCTATACGGGCTTGGGACACGTTAAATTATTACCGCTTGGTCGTAAATGGGCTCAATCGAATGCCGGATTGCGGCTAGTAAATCCACGTATTCCGTTTTAATCAGTTTTGTTTGATAACTTAAACATCGGGGGTTAAATTACCGTGTCCTGGATATCCTCGGGTCATTACATTAGATAATGGCCACGACCTTAGTGTGGGGTGTAGGCATACACCTGACAGACGCTCAACTGCAAATTACCAAGACGTTGGGGATTACTCCTCTGTGAGTTCTAAGGTGTGTATTTAATCATGTCTCGGTCTCTGTACTGGGCCCTGTATGTATGGACAAACATGTAAATCTGTTAACAAGGTTACAAAGTAACTTTCCCAAGTTATAAAGGATTTGTGCCCTGTGCACTTAAATCTAATTTTTTTTAAATGTTTTAAAAATGAGTCAGTCGGGTGTATTTACCAGCGAAAGCTGACGTATTTTCAAAAAGATTAAGCTTGCAGGTACAATACGAAATAGGCCGGAAGCTACTCGGTAGTGAAATAAGAGGATCTTGCAAATCCTTAGATCTGCCCTAAAGTCTGTTTTATATTCTTTCCTTGTAAATTTTATGATCCGCATGTGGATCTTCTAAAACAAGCTTGTATATTATTTTGTATTTCGAACATTGGTTTGTAATAGTAATTTTACTCCAAGACTTCCGCTGTGCCGTGTTTAATTGACTATGATGTTATCAACTGACGTCACGATACTCCCCACCCGGGCCCACCGGTGTATGAAAATGGGTTGGAAATCCGGGGTGTGACATTTACTTTGAAAAGATGTGAGTAAAACCATTTTATAAGTCATAAGGGCCTTATCGTCATTTATCGACATACTACAAGGACTTGTTCATAAACTCAACTTATAATATGGTTTGATATCCCAAATAATCCTACTTATAATATTACATCAGTAGGAAACTCATTTTCAAGTTCATTATCATTTAAAACTTCTTTTTATGCAAAAAGGGCATTTTAGTCAACATGGCATTGTGCATAAACTTAAATTCTGATTATGATCATGTAATATAACCTTAGGGGGTTATGCTACATTATATTACGATCATAATGCAACTTTAGATCAGTAGCTAACTAATCTAAATTGGGTCAGAATTGAAAGTAAAAGCTGAAGTCAAACTTCGCGACTTTCGGTTGCCAACCAACCCTAGAACTAAAATTGACGAGCCGAACATGTCTTTACATGCTCTAATATTTATTACCAACTTGTTTAAGTGTCAAAACAAGTTTCATAACATATACAAGATCAATTTATGATTTTTCTGAAAAACGGCATGTTTGACTTTTAATAATTATTACACATGCACATTCCTTAGACTTCCGAGTCTAGACATTGACCTAGGATTACTCATCTCATTATTAAGTTATTATTATTGTTTTTTATTTGAGTTTTAATAAAGAATGCCGCCAAGAGTGAGAGGACAAAGTGGATGAGGAAAAGGTCCAATGAGGGGAGGACCATCAGGACACATCCCTTCACATCCACATCACCTGAACCTCTATGAGGACTCGGGAGATTCATGGCCATTTGCCCAACATTCGCCTACCCACACTCAAAATCTTACCACTCGTACCATTCGCACCACTATCACCACTCCCATCACTCTCATCATTCTTACCATGATGAGTTTAATCCAAACCAATATTTAAATACACCTCCAGCCGATCAAAATCAGTTGGATCAACCAAACCCCATGGACGAGGACTCCGACCCGGAGATGCCACCGTCAGGATCGTATACGCATCCCATTGAAATCTCAAGCGATTCGAACTCCTATGTCGGATCGCCTTACCAAGGTCCTAATGAATGGGACCAATATTGGGGCCAATTTACCTTCGCCAACACTCCTTCTCATCATTCCCAAACACCTCCTATACAAGAAGACGTACACATGGAACCGGTGGACCAACCTCAACCACCACCCAAACCACCAAGGAGGAAGCGTGGAGCACGTATGTCGGTACGTGCAGGTCAAAGGTCGGGATCGTTGCCACCTTTACCCAACTCCTACTCCACAATTCAAGAGGACCCACAAATGGGTGGACCCTCTAACACCTCTCCTGTGGTGGAGCCAACACCAACACCTGCAGTTCAACCACCACCATCGGGTTATAGTAACCCTATCCCAACATATCCAGATACTATGGATATGATCCTTTTAACCCTTCTACACCAATTAATTACCAAGCATGGTCGCATGACCCTTATATGCAAGCGATCATGCATAACGCACTTTACCCGTCTCCTTTCCCACCTGCTTATCCACCTACTTGATATCCGATTTATGGGTATCAATACCCTAGTGTACCACAACCTCAACCTTCGCCGCCACTCGAGGCCATTAATGAGGCCTTGAAACGGATGAAAGAAATGCAGCAGCAAGCGAAGAAAACGGAGAAGAAGACAAACAAGTTCTTCAAGAAACTCTCCAAGTTGTTCAATGGAAAGAAGGATGAGTGAAGTCTCTTCTAATTATATGTAGTCCCTGAGAGGAAATTGTTATTTCTTTAGTCCCTGTGTGGACATTTTTATTCCTTTAAGTCCTTGCATGGACAGTTTATTTCATTATTTCTAGTATTGTAATTTCTATCTGAAATTTAATGAAGTATTTTTGGAATTATATATATGTATTCATCCTCTTTAAACAAGCGTCTCGATTTTAATCGAAATTTATGCTTTGCGATATAGTTCCAAAAAGATCTTAATGGTTTTGATTAGCCAAGTGGCACAAACCACATATTTGGCCAATTTATAAATGATAGTTAAGGATAAAAGGGCCTTCTATCAGGATAGTTAAGGGAAGTTATCCTTCTATCCAGAGGTGGTGGACTTAAGTTCAAGCCTCCAAGTCATTAAGGTCAATGCGACCGGGACTATTAATCAACCATTAAGGTTCTTATGTTAACATTAAGGAATGTTCATACTCCTGGCAGTGTGACTTAAGGAACCACACTAGCTTTCAAGGTAATGGACTATGTCCTAACCTTATATAGCCTACGGGATCAAATTTGATCCCGGCTAATATGATCAGTGTGATGATTAAACATCCATTAGTGATGTATTGCCCGGGGGCTATGAATAAACATCCATTAGTGATGTTGATGTTCTAAAAGTAGTTAATTAAATTAAAACAAATTATCCTAATTCTAGACTCAAATACCGGCAAGTGAACCGATCAATTGTAGAATAGTATTAAGTAAGTCCGGATTATCGAACCCACAGGACCCTCTAATTGCTATACTACTTTAGACTCAATTACACACTAGGTATATTTAAAAAGGGGGGTGTTACTAATAATTCTAAATTGTCAATTTAAATAAAACTACTAAAGAGAATTGACCAAACTATGAACTTCTAGAGACTTATTAGAACTTTTAACAAGAGATGATAAACTAGTTACCTAGGTTGAATTTTTAGAATACTATTCCCTCAATTTAACAATAATTAGTCTGGTTGAATATTTTACCGGGATTTTAACATATCAAAGTTTAGGTTTATTAAAAAGGACTCCGACCCTTCTCAGGAACACACCTACAATAACCTAGCCTTTTTATTCGTTCACCAGTTTTAAAGATTCTTTTTCAATTATCTTTTCAATATAGTAAAGTGCCTAATCATTAATTACTTCTCAATAATTAACCTAGACCAACTTAAATTTTCTAGTTTAGATTTACTGATTTAATTATGACAAGGAAATTAGACTCGAGAATTTCTCAAAACCCCAACCTAACAATTTACCAAATAAATTCAGCCAACTAATTGCAATTTCTCAATTAACAAATTAGGTATAATGACAAAGTTAATTTAATGGTTAATCTAATTGTTTCCTACGTTTTATTGGCCAATTTTACCGACAACTTCACGAATTTCTAAGAACACGAAAAGTAACATAAACCTATTACATGAAAGACATTCACTAAAGTTTATGTAAAACAACTAAACAATCATCAAGCAACCAAGATCATGCAAATCCCTAAACTAGATTATTAAAGTTGCAAACTTTACCAATTTAAATATTCAAACCATAAACTAAATTAAAGTAAATCAAAGTTTCATAATTCCATAATCCAAAACCTAGGTAATCAAAAGAAAATCTAGCCTAACAACATGTTTAAAAACTGAATAAAACCAAGTTGATAACAAGAAAGCATGACTGACCAAAAACAAGAAATCAAAGACGAGAATGGTATGATAAACCGTGCAAAGCTCCTGCCTCTAACTTCCGTGATCAGCAACACCGTTCCTGCAGCTTATATCTGCCTTGTGTTGCTTCAAACCTCCAGAAAATAGCTCCAAAGTTGCTCTAGATCGTCCACAATTTCCCCAAGATGTGTTTTACTATGATCATGAGTCTAATATAACCAAAACTAATCCCAAAACAACTCTAATTTCGAAACTTCCTGGATAGAGTCGTCTCTCGTGCGCCGCGAGAGAGTTTGGGGAGTCCGGTCACGCCCCGCGACCGGATGTTTCATTCGGAAGATAATTACCCTCTCTCGCGGGCCGAGAGAGAGGATGCTTGTACGGTCGCGCCCCGCGACCGGGTGGAATTCGTTGATTTTGCGTTTCGTTTTCCGTTTTCGATCCATTCACGTCCCGGCTCGGTTCTTTTCACCATTTTCGCTCGTTTTCCCCATCCTTCCAACCGTTTTTGTAACATCTATCAAAAACGGATTTACCAAACCCGCTCCGTTTATCAACCGAACAGTCAGTCAAAATTTTCGTTGCGAATTAAATGTTCAAAACATTTTTAAACGATCCGTAATCAATTATTATACGCGAATATATATTTAGTTTTTGAAAAACTGTCAAAAATCGCAAAATAAAAATGAAATACATCTGCCGGGTTTCGAACCCGGGTCTGTACCGAATCAGATGCAACTTATCTCTCAACACCCAAACCACTGCGCCGCGGACTTTGTTTGTTATTTAATGAAATCATTTAATTGATAAAGTGACTTTACGAATTCAAAACCGGCGCCCAAACGTTTCAGTCGTCGGAATCCCGGAAATCTCGCGAGTTTTAACACCAATTTACGTTATAACGTAAACCTTTAATCACATATCGGTTATAACCGATGTTTAAAGTCCGCGACCAAATTCAAAACCGCCGGAAAACTTAAACCGATGAATACAGTCCAAAATCAGACCAAATACATTTCGTTTTTCCTTATAAATTGACCCACAACCGATGACAAACACTTTCGCTCAAAAATTACACCTTTTCTCGGCGTAATTCCACTCGCCGGAACTTTCCTGTTTTTCGCCGGAAAACCGAACTTTAATCCCTGAGCTTCACTGAATCCCCTAAACCTTTAACGAAGTCACCCTTACCTTTTCCAAGCTTTCCGGAGACTAGCTGCTATACGGAACACGTCGCCGGAGGTGAATTCAATCGCCGGAGTTTCTGCCGGAAAACAGAAAGTTCAGTCGGTATCTTTCTCCGCCCAGTTTCTTTTCCTTTTCACTTTTATCTTACCGTAATAAACTGTAAAACACTAACAAACTGATAAAAAACTTGAACTAGTCGATTTCCGATTTCTGGTTCAAACTTGACGAGGAAGACGACGTTTTCTATATCATATAAGTATATTATAAATCAGGATTTTACTCGGGTTAGACACACAGTCCAGCGGTGGACTGTGTGCACATAAAACGCTAACGTCTCAAGTTCGAATCCCGGCTCGTACACGCTGCCTTAATAAAAATCAAGTTTTTATTTAACTGAACCGGATCGCCACAGATATATGTTAAATATATTGTTAACCGGAATAATAACCAAGTTAGACACACAGTCCAGCGGTGGACTGTGTGTTTGTTTATATCGCTGGTCACGAGTTCGAGTCCGGTCTTCAGCACCGACTCGGACGATTATCTATTCTTTTTAAATAAGGCAGAAAAATGAAGTAACTAAATTGTATTTAAGTATAATAAAAATCGAATGTTATAACATGTTGAACACACAGTCCAGCGGTGGACTGTGTGTTAGTTTAAACCACAGGTCCCGAGTTCGAGACCTGTGGAGTGCAAAACCGGTCCGCTTAAACTGTTTTTAGAATAAAATGATTTTCTGTTAATTCTAATTAATGTATATATGAAATTAAAATCGAATATATAACGGGTTAGACACGTAGCTCAGTTGGTAGAGCTGCGTGCACGTGTACGGGAGGTCTCGGGTTCGAGCCTCACCGAGCGCACAACAATATGCCTCAAAACCGGTCAACGACCAGTCAAAGTCAACAAGTCAAAGTCAACTGTAGCAGAAAAAAATAAAATATTTTTATTATTTTTATTTAATTATTTTAATTAAAAATCAATTATAAATACTTAAAAATAACATTTTTAAGATTAGAAAATAGCCTTAAACTCACAAAAATGCACCCAACAATCCTACTAAAATAGTTTAATAAAATCCGTTTACTTACCAAACCATAATGCGATTTATCTAGGTTAAATCTCACTCGTGGTTAAAACCACTTCGCGTGCATTCAACGTCATCAACCGAACGCACCCACTGTGAGTGAATCTTACAATTCCCCCTTTTAAATTACACGTTTTGGGGTGTGTCATGTGTTATGAATTAATTAATTTATTTATTTAAAACTTGTGCCATACCACATCATGACTTGAACTTAGATTGACTTATTGTGGTGATTTATTTATATTCCGTTGGTCAAATTACATGAAACTCATACATTAAGCCCATCAGTTCCTCGTGGGAAACGAGTAGAACATCGCGTGCTTCAATTCAAATTCATTATTGTTCATGTGTGTTTTCATTGAGTTTATATTGTTTGTAGTTGTGTTATTCATATTATCATGTTTATGCAATTCATTCATCAGGCCCCTCAGTTCCTCGTGAGAGACGAGTTGAGCATCGCGTGCCTTTAATTGTTTCCATTATTATTCATGAGTGTTTCATTTAACATCTTATGATTGTTGATCAAGTTACATCTAATTTTACTCATGTTTGGTTGTGCACATATTTCATAATCAATTTAAATAAATTGTTCAAATGTTTTCCATAGGATTCACTCGCCAACATTATGTTGATCCAAAAACCTTTTTACACATGATACAGGTGAACAGGTTGAAGCAAGGATAACATAGGATATGCCTTAGAAGAGAACAAAGAAGTTTAGATTGTAGTTAGATCATGTTGTAGCAATCATTGTAAATTTCCATTTAAATTGTATTAATGAATATGAAACGTTTAATAAATATCATGAGCTTTGATGATAACCCAATCATGCCCCGATCACCTTATCCGCTGCGGGTCGGGGTGTGACAGATTGGTATCAGAGCCATGACTATAGGGATATAGGATAGGTTATTAGACCCTTAGAGCCTATACTATAGTCTGCCTAAATTTTAAATTGATTAGGTGGTTACACAAAAACTTGTGATATTTATTTGTTTCATATTTGTTTACATTTCAGTCAAACATACATGCTCATATACATGTTCATTATACATATATACATATTCATTATACATATATCGATGTTCATGTATTCAATTTATTTTCATATTCTCATTATCCAAAGATTTTATGCAATTTTCAAATCTCATCAAAGTAAGTTCTGCGACGGGCATGTAGTAACTGGAAGGGTACGAGTACCGGTAGTCGGAACGTCCTGTCTAGGCTGGCATTCGTATAAATCCAATATAACGGACCAGTTTGCCTACCTGGGGACCAACGATGAGAGTACGAAGGACCTATTAGGCCAAAGCATGCCACACCAAACGTCGTTCGAACTAACCCTACTTTGAGGTGTCATCGTGTCTACACCTGGACACATTCCGAACATCACACGTTGTATACATATTTCTCGATTTTCCCGGGTTTTTGTGTACGCAACCAGGCAGAAACCGTGCGAACCATATGAAAAACCGGTATTCATGGGGGCCCACATGATTACATAAGGTAAAGTATGGCGGCATGACGGGCCTAACAGCGAGCAAAGCCCAAGACATCCTATGGATGTAGTATTTTTGTATAATTATTTTATAAATGATCATTCTTGAATGCGACCCATGATCCCAAAAGCATCCAACTCATACTCTTGTCATGTATTCATTGTAGATGTCTTCTAACCTCACCCGTAGGAAGACGAGAGCAAGAAAAGCCCGCGATCGCATGGCTGCCTTAATCGCTCAACAAATGGCTGCCGTAATACCCAACATTGTAATCCAAGTTCAACAAGCACTTACCAATAATCCTGTCAATCAAGCAAACCAGAACATTTTCAACTCTTCCCCAAACACCACTAAATGCACCTACAAGCATTTCAAATCATGCGACCCTCCGAAATATAAAGGAACTGAAGGTGTCACCGCACTCCTCCATTGGTTTGAAGAAATGGAGAATACTTTTCTAAATTGCGATTGCCCTGATGATCGCAAAGTGCGTTATGCTACCGGTCGACTATATGGGATAGCACTTACTTGGTGGAACACAGAGAAGGCTAAACGAGGTGTGGAAGATGCTATGTCCTTAACTTGGAACGAATTGAAGGAAATCATGACCAGACGATTTTGCCCAAGGAGCGAAATCAAGAAGCTTGAAGATGAATTTTATTCATTGAAGCAAATGGAAGGAGACCACACCACCTACAACAAAAGATTCCTCGAATTACATCAAATGGTTCCCAACATGTTTACTCCTCTCTACCGTTTGATCGAGCACTACATTCGTGGTCTTCCGTCAAAGATTCAAGACCCTGTGATAAGTACCAAGCCTGCAACTTTGGAAGCAGCAATGGAGCTAGCAACAGAGCTCACCGAGAACCGAATTCGAAACAAAGACTTCAAGGAGGAAAAGAAGAAGGATAAAGAATCGACTGAAACCTCCGACTCCACCCAAACCGAATCCCCTTCTCAACCCAACCCTAAGAGAAAAAGAGTCGGGCGACTTTTCGCTGCTACTCAACGAAATCAACCCGATTTTCACGCTATACCCATCCGAGCTGTCCCAATCACCCAAGTGGCACCCAACTCAGCTTACCCAAATAAGAAACCATATCTCGGACCTCACCCTCGATGCAACAACTGTTTTTATCACCATCCCCTTACTTTACCTTGCCGGCTATGTACAACTTGTGGACGTTATGGTCATTTGAGCAATGTTTGTCGCACCTTTCAAGACCAAACCTTTTCCCCTACTCAAAACATGGCCCAAACTCATCACCAACCCCAACACCCCATGTTCCCATATGCTCGAGCTTGCTTCAATTGTGGCGACCCTACCCACCTTAGAAACACATGCCCTCAATTGGTTAATATTATCAACACTCAAGCCCAATCAAACCCAGTTAACCAAGTAAACCAAGAAAACCCAACCACTATGCCACCAGCAAGAGGAAGAGTCTTCAATATCAACGCCAACCCTGTCGAAGATAATGACGGCCCTGATGAAGATACTCAGCTAGTCCTCTTCGCCGAAGATCCAGATTCAACTTCTATTGTTTAGTCTTATGTTTTTCTTTATCACATGTGTAGACTGTTAGAGAAATTATTGGATATTATATATTATATCTTGTTTTCGGTATATGCTTTTGCCGAGGCCGTGGCTCCCCATCCATCGAGGTTGAGTTGGATCCCCATTTTATTATGTGGTTGATCTTGGCGTGCCCGCACGATCGGCTCCGTTTGTTAGAGCCTTGATCGGTTACGTAATTTTACATTTCAATACATGCAATACGCTCGGCTCCGTTTGATTGAGCCTTGAGTGCACAGATTTATTCACATTTCCAGTTCATGCAATACGCTCGGCTCCGTTTGATTGAGCCTTGAGTGCACAGATTTATTCACATTTCCAGTTCATGCAATACGCTCGGCTCCGTTTGATTGAGCCTTGAGTGCAAAGATTTATTCACATTTCCAGTTCATGCAATACGTTCGGCTCCGTTTGATTGAGCCTTGAGCGCACAGACAATTTCATTATCAGTATCATGTGGTTGTGGTGTTTGTAGTAGAGTCGCATCGAACTAACCATAACTTGCGGATAAAGTCAATGAAAATTTGACAAGGATATGGTGGATACGCCGATGGTACTTCCTATATATAAGTATTCTTGTCAAATAATCGGAGGCATTATCAGGCGGTTATGAGAGGTTCCATGCATAGGCTGTTTGTGTGGTTAAGTTATTCATATTCAGTACATTCAATATGTTCGGCTCCGTTTGATTGAGCCTTGAGCACACAATTTCAATTTCAGTACATTCAATATGTTCGGCTCCGTTTGATTGAGCCTTGAGCACACAATTTCATTTTCAGTACATGCAAAACGATCGGCTCCGTTCGATTGAGCCTTGATCGCACAGATATATTTCATTTCAGTAATTTATGTTTGTTGTATTGATTGTAGAGTTATAGGACTAATCATAATTCACTGTTAAAACCAATGAAAATTTGACAAGAATATGGTGGATACGCCGCTGGTACTTCCTATATATAAGTATTCTTGTCAAAGGATCAGAGGCATTAACGGATGGTTATGAGAAGTTCTATGTAGGATTTATTAGTTTCTTGGTAACCAATCATAACTTGTGGATAAAACTAATGAAAATTTGGCAAGAATATGGTGGATACGCCGCTGGTACTTCCTATATATAAGTATTCTTGCCAAAGGATCAGAGGCATTATCAGGCGGTTATGAGAAGTTCCATGTAGGATTTAGTATTGCCTTGGTTGGAATTTGTGTTACATTTATATCATCATGTTATTTAAAGAGATTGGATTGTGTTCCATTTCTACATAAATTAACCTCTCCATCATAACAAACGAGAGAGGAACTTCCATCATTCAAACATATATGTTATCAGAATGTGGATTCAAATATTTGCTGTTGTGTTTATTCATGTTCAAATATTCGCTGATGTGTTCATTCATGTTCGAATATTTGCTGTTATGTTTATTCATGTTCAAATATTTGTTGATGTGTTCATTCATGTTTGGATATTAGCTATTGTGCTTACTTATGTTCAAATATCAGCTGTTGTGTTTTTATTTATATTCCATGTAGATTGTAGTGTTAGAAGTTTTGCCTTAGGATATAACCATATTTTTCCCTAACGTATCTAAACTCTTATGCATGATATCATTTTAGCAAATCATTTCTGCTTATCAATACTTATACAGTAGGCAACAAAAAGCGATTCCTGAATAGGGTACTTAACCCTTACAAGGAACGTTACCGCCTCGAACAAAAACTTAAGTCTTTATTTTGCTAAGCATACAACTGTCAAACAAAACATCATCACCCTTTTAGTCAAAATATATCATTATTTAAATTTCGGGACGAAATTTCCAAAAAGCAGGGGATACTGTAACATCCGTCAAAAACGGATTTACCAAACCCGCTCCGTTTATCAACCGAACAGTCAGTCAAAATTTTCGTTGCGAATTAAATGTTCAAAACATTTTTAAACGATCCGTAATCAATTATTATACGCGAATATATATTTAGTTTTTGAAAAACTGTCAAAAATCGCAAAATAAAAATGAAATACATCTGCCGGGTTTCGAACCCGGGTCTGTACCGAATCAGATGCAACTTATCTCTCAACACCCAAACCACTGCGCCGCGGACTTTGTTTGTTATTTAATGAAATCATTTAATTGATAAAGTGACTTTACGAATTCAAAACCGGCGCCCAAACGTTTCAGTCGTCGGAATCCCGGAAATCTCGCGAGTTTTAACACCAATTTACGTTATAACGTAAACCTTTAATCACATATCGGTTATAACCGATGTTTAAAGTCCGCGACCAAATTCAAAACCGCCGGAAAACTTAAACCGATGAATACAGTCCAAAATCAGACCAAATACATTTCGTTTTTCCTTATAAATTGACCCACAACCGATGACAAACACTTTCGCTCAAAAATTACACCTTTTCTCGGCGTAATTCCACTCGCCGGAACTTTCCTGTTTTTCGCCGGAAAACCGAACTTTAATCCCTGAGCTTCACTGAATCCCCTAAACCTTTAACGAAGTCACCCTTACCTTTTCCAAGCTTTCCGGAGACTAGCTGCTATACGGAACACGTCGCCGGAGGTGAATTCAATCGCCGGAGTTTCTGCCGGAAAACAGAAAGTTCAGTCGGTATCTTTCTCCGCCCAGTTTCTTTTCCTTTTCACTTTTATCTTACCGTAATAAACTGTAAAACACTAACAAACTGATAAAAAACTTGAACTAGTCGATTTCCGATTTCTGGTTCAAACTTGACGAGGAAGACGACGTTTTCTATATCATATAAGTATATTATAAATCAGGATTTTACTCGGGTTAGACACACAGTCCAGCGGTGGACTGTGTGCACATAAAACGCTAACGTCTCAAGTTCGAATCCCGGCTCGTACACGCTGCCTTAATAAAAATCAAGTTTTTATTTAACTGAACCGGATCGCCACAGATATATGTTAAATATATTGTTAACCGGAATAATAACCAAGTTAGACACACAGTCCAGCGGTGGACTGTGTGTTTGTTTATATCGCTGGTCACGAGTTCGAGTCCGGTCTTCAGCACCGACTCGGACGATTATCTATTCTTTTTAAATAAGGCAGAAAAATGAAGTAACTAAATTGTATTTAAGTATAATAAAAATCGAATGTTATAACATGTTGAACACACAGTCCAGCGGTGGACTGTGTGTTAGTTTAAACCACAGGTCCCGAGTTCGAGACCTGTGGAGTGCAAAACCGGTCCGCTTAAACTGTTTTTAGAATAAAATGATTTTCTGTTAATTCTAATTAATGTATATATGAAATTAAAATCGAATATATAACGGGTTAGACACGTAGCTCAGTTGGTAGAGCTGCGTGCACGCGTACGGGAGGTCTCGGGTTCGAGCCTCACCGAGCGCACAACAATATGCCTCAAAACCGGTCAACGACCAGTCAAAGTCAACAAGTCAAAGTCAACTGTAGCAGAAAAAAATAAAATATTTTTATTATTTTTATTTAATTATTTTAATTAAAAATCAATTATAAATACTTAAAAATAACATTTTTAAGATTAGAAAATAGCCTTAAACTCACAAAAATGCACCCAACAATCCTACTAAAATAGTTTAATAAAATCCGTTTACTTACCAAACCATAATGCGATTTATCTAGGTTAAATCTCACTCGTGGTTAAAACCACTTCGCGTGCATTCAACGTCATCAACCGAACGCACCCACTGTGAGTGAATCTTACAATTCCCCCTTTTAAATTACACGTTTTGGGGTGTGTCATGTGTTATGAATTAATTAATTTATTTATTTAAAACTTGTGCCATACCACATCATGACTTGAACTTAGATTGACTTATTGTGGTGATTTATTTATATTCCGTTGGTCAAATTACATGAAACTCATACATTAAGCCCATCAGTTCCTCGTGGGAAACGAGTAGAACATCGCGTGCTTCAATTCAAATTCATTATTGTTCATGTGTGTTTTCATTGAGTTTATATTGTTTGTAGTTGTGTTATTCATATTATCATGTTTATGCAATTCATTCATCAGGCCCCTCAGTTCCTCGTGAGAGACGAGTTGAGCATCGCGTGCCTTTAATTGTTTCCATTATTATTCATGAGTGTTTCATTTAACATCTTATGATTGTTGATCAAGTTACATCTAATTTTACTCATGTTTGGTTGTGCACATATTTCATAATCAATTTAAATAAATTGTTCAAATGTTTTCCATAGGATTCACTCGCCAACATTATGTTGATCCAAAAACCTTTTTACACATGATACAGGTGAACAGGTTGAAGCAAGGATAACATAGGATATGCCTTAGAAGAGAACAAAGAAGTTTAGATTGTAGTTAGATCATGTTGTAGCAATCATTGTAAATTTCCATTTAAATTGTATTAATGAATATGAAACGTTTAATAAATGTCATGAGCTTTGATGATAACCCAATCATGCCCCGATCACCTTATCCGCTGCGGGTCGGGGTGTGACAGTTTTCATGAACCAAGACCTAAGAAACGTGTTTTGATAAGTAGATAAATTCTTGACAAATCGAAACGAAAACGCGCTAGAACTGTACAAACTCTAGAAGATAAATAGATGTATTATTCAATACATCAAATATCCCCACACTTGCTCTTTTTTCGCCCTCGAAAAAGAAATCTGCATAAACGGAATCATAACTCAACAATTATCGTTTTCAAAAATTACTATTACTTTCATTAGGGACAAAATTCATGCTAATCGCGATTGCAAGTATTGGATCCACTTAAACTCAAAATTCGGCTCAAACCTCTTATTATGTGAATTTAATTTGAGTGCGGTCAATCCACCTAGGGTCTCACACTAAAGTCCACAGTATCCCTAATCCCACCTCAAGCTTATGAAACACAAGGAACAAATTGTCTAACCCCTTCCTAACCGTTTTATACCAAAATACAAAGAAATTAGAATCAAGCACATCTCTTTTTCTCTTTATTTCCATTTTTTTCATTTGAGCATTTTGATTTTCTTTTACATATCTAACCTAGAGGCTGTCTCAACCAGAGTAACCATCCCCAAGAGCGACAACATGGGCTTCGATACTTAAAATTTCAACTAATCCTAGAGGGATTCTCGATCAGAGTCACCATCCCCAAGGGAGATTCCATAGGCCTCAGTTTACTTTTCAATCAAGCTCACTTTCTATTTTTTTTACCTGATTAAAAATTCTAAATATTTTGGCTTATAACGGTATTTCTTATACTATTTTTGGTGGTTTCAGTTTGCATTTCTCCTAGATGAGTACCCACTGGTAGACCGACTATTAAGGTGTATTAAGCTCAAAGAAAATAAGAACCGAATCGAGCCTACTTGCGCATCCCAAATTAGACATAAACTCACCCCTTTTTATTCTCATATTATTATTATTTGAACCCGAATAAAAGTTAAATTTTGTTCATCATTTTCCGTTTAATTTTCATGCAAACTTCCTTTTCAAAAGACATTTTCTAATTTTTTTAAAGCAAATAAATACTACTACTCTACTATTACTCTACTATCCCATCCCCACACTTAAAGTTTGGCATTGTCCCCAATGCGAGGACCAGACAATTACGACTCAAAATAACTAAAACCGAGAAAACCAAATAAGAAGAAAAAATAAAATACAGAAAAGGAAGCGACTTAGCTGGTAGTGCAAGCCTGTCGACGTGCCAGGCAAACCACTTGTGCCCTCCAAACCGAACGCTCTTAATGTGCAACTCTTAACGCTCTCGTGCGAACGGAACAACATATACATCAACCTAGCATCATACACTTACAAAACATGATAAAATAAAGCCAAATAAAACCATAGTTTTGCAATATTGTTCATCACACATGCCCAACCAAACCAACCAACCCAAAAATAAATTGTCTTAAAACATACAAAGCATAATGACTGAAAAACAGCAGGAAAGAAAAATATAAAGGTAAAGATCTTCAGCTGCTTCAATCGTCCTCTTTGGATTCTTTGGACGCCTCGAGCACTTGGTAAGGCTGCACATCCTCCATCCCTGCGAACTGACTGGAACCTGCCAGACCGCCTGGCTGTTGGAAGTAAGAGGGGACCACCATGTTTAGATTCTGCATCATATAGCGCACGCCATCCTCCAACCTCCTCTGACTGGTCTCGTGCATCCTCCTACTTTCTAACATAGTTTGGCGCACCCCGCCAAACTGCTGGTCCACATAACCTCTCAAATCTCCAAACCCAGTCTCCATCCGGTCATAAAGTGAGTCTAAGGTCAGTGGGTCCGGACGAGGTTCCCGAAGCGGGTACTGCCGTCCTGGCAGTTCCTGGCGGGTGACTAGCCGCTGGTATCGAGTAGGTATGGCGGCCTGCATAGAAGATGCAGCTTCGGAACCAGGAGGTGGTTGCACTTGAGGCCCTTGGCGGGCTGGTATCCAACTGATCGGCTCTTGGGTGGTAATGATTCCTGCAGCCTAGAGATCTCGTATGCTCATGACACAGGGGCCGGGGCCTTCTCTCATCCTGTCCTGGGGGTATCTGTCAAACACCCCTAGGCTCTCAGCCAAGCATGTAACCAAAGGCCCGCAATAAACCCTTGCCCCCGGCCCCCCTCCACAATCTCTTCATTGACCAAGCAAATATTGTGGCCAGGTTTGCCGGTCGTCCTTCAACCATGCACATCAAACAAAATAAACTCACTTGGTTAACTTTATTATCCCCTTGTCCTCTCCCGACCAACGTAGCAGCAAGAATCTTGTGAATGAAGCGGTGAATGGGATCAGTGATATCGCTTGCCACCATGTTGTTCGAGTACGGGGCAGAAGAGATGGTGCCCCAAAACCTGGTGAGTTCATCCGTCTGTACACTGTGGGGGTGCCTTCTTTTGAAGACACCCTGCAAGCTTGTGACGAAATCTGGGGACTGAACCTCCTCATCTGAATATATTTGCGTCACCACCGCAAACTGTGGAATGGTCATTTCAAATACTTGCCTCCCCAAGGCAAAAGACACCGCGTCATTTTCGTCAAACTTTCCTTGTTGGTACTTGAAAGTGGAATGGAACTCATAAGTAATTTCCTTGTACTGCCTTGCCCCACAATCTAATACCCTTCTGAATTTATCCCCCCCAGTAGCTGCTCGATCCGACCTCGTTGTCCCAAATTATCGATCAACTCCCAATCAATCCTTCTATAAGGTAGTAACTCACATGTAACCAAGTTTGAGAGCCTTTCCCATTTGTGGGAGTCTAAATCGAACTGCAAGAGAGGGCTGTCCACGATTCGCGTGCTCTGTCCATGGGGGATACCTTCTCCCCAATACCTGATCCTGTGCCTTCCGAAACAAGCGGGTTGTTGTGGCACGTCTGTAGGATCACCTCTCTGCCGAGGTACTGGTCCCCTTCTCTTTCTACCGGCCCTGCTTGAGCTACCTTCTCCTGACATCTACATAAGCACAAGTAAGACAAGTATGACCTTAGACAGAAAGCAACCACATCAAATAAACGACCGTATAGCATTTCATTCGTGGTCGTGGTTTGCTACCGGAAAACAATTTACTTTATGATTAAGATACCTTTGAAGCGAGTGTAGCATTATAGTTTGATAAAAACCTAATCTCGCCCGAATGGAAATTGAGTACGGGGGAGATTTAATTTTATTTGCATGATTAATCGAATGTTACTAACCCCATGAAAAATATCCAAACCAAACACCACCCCCCTCCCGGCACTTTAATTGTCCTCGATTAACCGATGTGCCGAGAGACAAGCGCGCATTGAGCGTTAAATCATGGCAAAACTAACGGGTGACTAGCTTCTTTTTTTTCTAAATTGTCAGATTTATGTTTAGAACGGAGTTAGCCAACCCTCATCCCCACACTCAATGTTGGATTGTACCAAAACCGCAAAAAGTTCCCCTTGCATGTACCTAATCTATCCACACTTTCTAACCAATATTATTATCAAAACTCATGTGCAACCCATTTGACCCCAACCCGCTCTCTACCGACCCGATAACAAGTGCAGTAGCAAACATCAAAGTAACCACAATAAACAACTATAGCATAAAGAAATGAAGCATAAAAGTTGCGAAAAAAACGTACCATGTTGTAGATCTGTAAGATAAGTGCAAAAAATTGAAACTTTAAAGCCCCAGGTGGAATGCAAGTGGGAGAGTGAAAACCGGTGGAAATCACGTCAAAATGAGTGAGGAATGATGTAGGGAAGAAAATGTGGGTGATTTGGGCGAATTTGGGTTGAAAATAGCAGATTGATGGTGGAAATATGTTGAAAACCGTAAGGAAGGTTGAGAAAAGTAGGGAAATGTGTATGAAAGTGGAGCTAGGGTTGTTTAAAATGCACAAATAAACAAACAAAATACAAAGCATGAATTAAATAAAAACATAAAATGCAACTAACTACCAAACTCTACAAACTCTACACTCGAGCCGAAACCCGAGAATCTACGCGGTTTGAGGCGGAACTTCGAGAGGAGTCTCCTCCGTCTCGGTAGGATCTAGCGGTCCTACTAAATAGTGTTTCAAACGATGCCCGTTGACCTTCCATGTCCCTCAGTCAGCTTCGTCTTTCAGCTCGATAGTTTTGTATGGGAAAACCTCATTTACCACGTACGGGCCGGCCCATTTGGATTTCAGCTTGCCCGCAAAGAGTTTCAATCGGGAATTATATAGAAGCACTTTGTCACCGATTTGAAACTCCTTTACATTCTTCAACTGTCGATCGTGCATCGCCTTAGTTTTCTCTTTCAGACTCCATAACCGCTCATATGCCGCATCCTGAAGTGCCTCTAACTCGTGAATTTGAAAGAATCATCGCTTAGCTGCTTCGATGAGGTCCAGTTTTACAGTCTTCAACGCCCACAGTGCCCTATGCTCTAATTCGACCTGAAGATGGTAGGCTTTCCCATATACGATCATGAAAGGCGTGGTGCCTAATCGTGTCTTGTAGGCAGTTCGAAACGCCCACAAAGCATCGTCCAGTTTGTCGGACCAGTCCTTTCGACTCTTTCCTACCGTCTTCTCTAGGATCCGTTTTACCCCCTATTTGCGTTCTCCACCTGACCGCTAGTCTGCGGGTGATAGGCGGTGGAGAGGCGGTGAGTGACACCGTAGCGTGCCAATGCCTTTTCCATGACGGCATTGCAGAAGTGCGTGCCACGGTCACTGATGATGGCTCGTGGGGTACCAAAACGGGTGAACAGTTTCTTTAAGAATCTCACCACCACTTGGGCATCATTAGTGGGTGAAGCTTGAGCTTCAACCCACTTAGAAACATAATCAATAGCCACGAGGATGTACCGGTTCCGCTAGAGACGGGAAACAGTCCCATGAAGTCAATCCCCCAAACATCAAAGACTTCAAGAATCTGGATGGGATGTTGGGGCATCTCGTCCTTGGATGAGATGTTGCCGGTACGCTGGCAACGATCACACATCTTCACAAACTCTAGAGCGTCCTTCACAACTGATGGCCAATAAAAACCACAATCAAAAACCTTCTATGCGGTGACGTGCGGACCATGGTGACCTCCTGTCAGTCCCTCATGCACGTGCCTTAATATCTCTGCCCCCTCATCTCGACTCACACAGCGCCTCAGAATTCGGTTCTCCCCCTACCGAAACAGAAATGGGTCGTCCCAGATATAACGCCTGACGTCGCGGAAGAATTTCTTCTTCTGTTGCGTAGTCATCCCCTTCAGTACCACTCCATTCGCAAGATAATTCGCGAAGTCGGAAAACCACGGCATCCCCTCCTTCTCAGCTGTCATAAACTCTACCGACTCGTGGGGAAATCTATCACCGATCTCTTCTTCCCTGATTTCTTCTCTACTGGGATCCTCTTATCGGGATAGATGGTCAGCAGCTACATTCTCCGCTCCTTTCTTATCTCTAATCTCAATGTCGAACTCAGAGAGCAGGAGAATCCATAGAATGAGACGAGGCTTCGCGTCCTTCTTTTGGAAAACGAAACGCAGAGCCGCGTGGTCCGTAAAGACGATGGTCTTAGACAGGACGAGGTAAGAGCGGAATTTATCAAACGCGAACACTACTGCTAAAAGCTCCTTCTCTATAGTGGTGTAGTTCTCCTGTGCGTCATTGAGGGTTTTACTAGCATAGTAAATCGGATGGAAATGTTTGTCCCGACGCTGACCCAAAATGGCGCCCACCGCATAATCGCTCGCATCACACATGAGCTCGATAGGCAAGCTCCAGTCTGGTGAGACGAGGATCGGAGCACTCACTAGTTTCTCCTTAAGGATCGTGAAAGCTTTTAAGCAGTCGTCATCGAAGATGAAAGGTACATCTTTCTCGAGAAGTCGAGTCATGGGGCGGGTGATCTTTGAAAAATTTCGAATAAACCGTCGGTAGAAGCCCGCATGACCGAGAAAGCTGCGGATGGATTTGACGCTAGTCGATGGAGGAAGTCTGCTGATAGTATCGATTTTCGCCCGATCGACCTCTATCCCTGCTCGTGAAATTTTGTGCCCTAACACGATGCCCTCTGTCACCATAAAGTGACATTTCTCTCAATTTAGCATCAATCGCGTCTCGACACACCGTTTCATCATCGCGTCTAAGTGAGTGAGACATTGATCGAAGGTGTTTCCATAGACAGAGAAGTTGTAGATGAAAACCTCCATGGAGGTTTCGATCATGTCCTGAAAGATGGCTACCATGCAGCGCTGGAAAGTAGCCGGAGCGTTACATAACCCGAACGGCATGCGGCGATACGCATAAGTCCCATACAGGCATATGAAGGTTGTCTTTTCTTGATCCTCGGGAGCAATCGGGATCTAAAAGTAACCTGAGAAGCCGTCAAGAAAGCAATAGAATTGTTGTCCTGCGAGACGCTCCAGCATCTGATCGAGGAACGGGAGTGGGAAGTGATCCTTGCGGGTGGCGTCGTTTAATTTTCTATAATCTATGCACACCTTCCAGCCCGTGACGGTTCGCAATGGGATAAGCTAATTCTTTTCGTTCATAACCACTGTCATTCCCCCCTTCTTGGGAACGACCTAAGTGGGGCTTACCCATGCAGAATCGGAGATGGGATAAATGAGACCAGCCTCCATCAGCTTTAGCACCTCTCTCTTTAAAATTTTTTGCATATTCGGGTTCAGACGGCGCTGTGGCTGCACTACGGGCTTAAAGACGTCCTCCATGAGGATCCTATGAGTACAGAAGGTAGGGATAATTCCCTTGATATCGGACAATTTCCATGCGATGGCCTCCTTATTTGACTTCAGGACCTCGATTAAACGCTCCTTCTCCTCCGTTGACAATTTCGAAGAAATGATCACAGGTAAGCTCGAATTGTCACCTATGAACGTGTATTCTAAATGAGACGGGAGGACCTTAAGCTCTACGACTGCTGATGTCGACAAAGGTGTACTCTCAGTAGCGACACTCACCTCACAGGCATCTAGAGTCTCGGGAATCTCGAAGACATCGTCCCTTATATCCTCACTATCACTCTCTTCAGATACTACATCCTCACTCACTAGGTCGGCTCCACTGATGTATTCGATACACTGATCAACGCACGACATGAAAGAGTTAAGAAAATATACGGAGTGACAAGGGCCACTATCGCTGTCGCCACCCATTGGTTGTTGCATCGACCTTGCGATCTCGAATGTGACTTTCTCGTCTCCGACTCGAAGGGTGATTTTTCCATCATGAACGTCTATGAGTGCTTTCGCGGTGCACAAGAATGGGCGACCTAATATGATGGGTACCTTCTCGTCAGCCTCTATATCGAGGATGACGAAGTCTACGGGAAAAACAAATCTATCAACTTTAACCAATAGGTTTTCTACGATTCCTCTCGGGTATTTGACCGACCTATTAGCTAAAGACAGAGACATGCGTGTAGGGGTGAGCTCCCTTAAACCTAACCGCTCGTACAGCAAGAAAGGCATCAAATTTATGCTCGCCCCAAGATCGGCTAAAGCATGGGCCGGAGAGATGGATCCACTGAATAAGCATGGTATAGTGAAAATACCCGGATCAGTAAGCTTCTCGGGTAACTTGTTCAAAACGACGGCAGAAAATCCCCCGGTCAGCGGGACATTCGAGAGCTCCCCCAGCTTATCTTTACGTTTCAGAAGGTCCTTCAGAAACTTAGCATATTTAGGCATATGCTGGAGGGCCTCGATGAACGGGAGATTTATCTTTAATTGAGTAAACATGTCGAGGAAATTCCCGTATTCCTTGGCATATTTCTGCTGTTTCAGACGGGCTGGGTAGGGTAGGCGTGAAGTGTCTACAAGCGGTGATGGCCTAACCTCTACCGGTCTTCTCTCTCCCCTACTCTCGGCTGAAGGTCCACTGGCTGGTGCGGTACTTGCTGGGTCTCGCCTGGTGTGCACCTTGGGTGGAGCCTCCATCTCGATTTCTTCATCTACCTCGTCCTCTCGCTCCTCTACCTCTACCTCTACACCCTCTCTACCTACCTCCTTCAGAGTCTTATCACTGCGAGTAGTGATCGCTTTTGCGTGTTGGTTCGCGGGGTTGGGTTGGGTATTACCCGCGAACTGGCCGTGTGTGGCTGCCCTTGCAGCTGCTTAGTGATACTACCGACCGACCTCTGCAGATCTAAGAGTGCGGACTGTTGATTTTTCAGAAGCAGATCATGTTCCGTGAGAGTTTTCTGAGTAGCCTGATCTTTGACAACCAATTGGGATAACAACTCTTCGATCCTATCTAGACTACCTCCTGATCCTCCACTCCTAGTCTGACCCTCCTGATTTGAACCCCTCCACTAAACTGACTGGTGGAACCTGACCCTCCACTATTGTAATGGCCCCGCCCCCTGTTCTGATAAGAGCCTGATTGGAAGCCAGGGGGGTTACCGGAAGATCGATAATTATTAGTGTTATTATTACGCCAATTTTGATTATAATTGGAAGTATTATTATTGAAAGGGTTCGTAGGACAGCGGTTTTGACCGGTGGTAAACTCAACCTGCTCAACGGTGAGCGTGGGACACTCTAACGTGTCGTGACCCCCTCTACAAACTATAACATCTGTCTACCTTTTTCTACAACTCCTGTATCTCCTTCGTAACCTCTCTCTTGAAGCTATCTAGAGCAGCAGCTACCGTCGTTTCCAAGCTAACTTGGTGTAGACCCCGGGTAACCTGAGGTGTACGTGAAACAGGAATTGAATTCCTGGCGGCAGCGCTATAATCGACATCAGATTGGGAAAAGCTCTCGAAAAGGTCATTGCACTCAGCTACTGATTTCTTTCCCATCAGATGGCCACCAGCAGAGGTGTCGAATCGAGAACGGGTCTCAAGGGTGAGACCGTTGTAGAATTTCTCTACAAGTGCCCAGTCTGATAGGCCATGCTGGGAGCAACGGGATACTAAAGTTTGGAACCGCTCCCAAGCTAGATGGTAGGGCTCGTCAGGCTCCATTCGGAACGAATGGATCTGATCGCGAAGGCGAGATGCTTTGGCGGGTGGAAAGTATTTCTTAAGGAAAGCATCCCGTAAAGAGGCCCAAGTAGAAAAGGTGCCGGTGGTTGGGAATCAAGCCGGATGGCCGCCCGACCCCCGAGAGAAAACGGAAAGACTTGGAGAAAACGGGCATCATGACCCGCACCCTCCATATTGAACGTATGAAATAGACGGGTAAGGCGGTTGATATGTGCGGGCGCATCCTCCTTATCACGACCATGGAATTGACAAGAATTAGTGATGGCGGTCATGATGTAGGAAGGGATTTGCCAAGCTCGGTCATTGTTCATGGGGGGTAAGGTAATGGGTGAGTTTACACCGGTGAAACCGGTGGTGGCTTGTTGGTAAACAGTCTGGTTGTTATTATCGGCCATGTGGAAGTTGGGTGGTGGCTATGGTGGATTTATGTTTCTATGGACTACACGGGGTGATGGAGAATCGGGTGGTAAATGTTTAGGTGTAAAATCGAAACCGGGTGGTACGAATGAATGATAGAACTTGAAAAAGTTGAAGAAGAAGCACTTACCTTTGGTGCGGGGGAAAATGGCGTGTCCGTAGGCGGCTTAGGCGGAGGTCCTTGCGAGCGCGTATGGGGCATCCACTAAACCGGAAACACGATAAACAAGGGAAGTTAGCACAAATGATTCAATTGCAATAAGAAAAAAGAAATATTAAACAATTAATTAGACTCCTACGACACAAATGAATGTGAAATAAACCATGTGTATAATAAAAGCCTAAATCAAGTAATCAACGCAATTGCCAATGAGAGAGTCCCCAGCAACAGCGCCAAAAACTTGATGTTCTAAAAGTAGTTAATTAAATTAATACAAATTATCCAAATTCTAGACTCAAATTATACTTTAGACTCCCAAATTAAACTAAACTACTAACCGACAAGTGAACCGATCAATTGTAGAATAGTATTAAGTAAGTCCGGATTATCGAACCCACAGGACCCTCTAATTGCTAAGACTACTACTTTAGACTCAATTACACACTAGGTATATTTAAAAAGGGGGTGTTACTAATAATTCTAAATTATCAATTTAAATAAAACTACTAAAGAGAATTGACCAAACTATGAACTTCTAGAGACTTGTTAGAACTTTTAACAAGAGATGATAAACTAGTTACCTAGGTTGAATTTTTAGAATACTATTCCCTCAATTTAACAATAATTAGTCTGGTTGAATATTTTACCGGGATCTTAACATATCAAAGTTTAGGTTTATTAAAAAGGACTCCCGACCCTTCTCAGGAACACACCTACAATAACCTAGCCTTTTTATTCGTTCACCAGCTTTAAAGATTCTTTTTCAATTATCTTTTCAATATAGTAAAGTGCCTAATCATTAATTACTTCTCAATAATTAACCTAGACCAACTTAAATTTTCTAGTTTAGATTTACTGATTTAATTATGACAAGGAAATTAGACTCGGGAATTTCTCAAAACCCCAACCTAACAATTTACCAAATTAATTCAGCCAACTAATTGCAATTTCTCAATTAACAAATTAGGTATAATGACAAAGTTAATTTAATGGTTAATCTAATTGTTTCCTCGGTTTTATTGGCCAATTTTACCGACAACTTCACGAACTCCTAAGAACACGAAAAGTAACATAAACCTATTACATGAAAGACATTCACCAAAGTTTATGTAAAACAACTAAACAATTATCAAACAACTAAGATCATGCAAATCCCTAAACTAGATTATTAAAGTTGCAAACTTTACCAATTTAAATATTCAAACCATAAACTAAATTAAAATAAATCAAAGTTTCATAATTCCATAATCCAAAACCTAGGCAACCAAAAGAAAATCTAGCCTAACAACATGTTTAAAAACTGAATAAAACCAAGTTAATAACAAGAAAGCATGATTGACCAAAAACAAGAAATCAAAGACGAGAATGGTATGATAAACCGTGCAAAGCTCCTGCCTTTAACTTCCGTGATCACCAACAGGTTATACTGCCTTGTGTTGCTTCAAACCTCCAGAAAATAGCTCCAAAGTTGCTCTAGATCGTCCACAATTGCCCCAAGATGTGTTTTACTATGATCATGAGTCTAATATAACCCAAACTAATCCCAAAACAACTCTGATTTTGAAACTTTCTGGATAGAGTCCTCTCTCGCCGGCCGCGAGAGAGTTTGGGGAGTCCGGTCGTGCCCCGCGACCGGGTGTTACATCCGAAAGATAATTACCCTCTCTCGCGGGCCGCGAGAGAGGATGCTTGTACCGGTCGCGCCCTGCGACCGGGTGGAATTCGTTGATTTTGCGTTTCGTTTTCCGTTTTCGATCCATTCACGTCCCGGCTCGGTTCTTTTCACCATTTTCGCTCGTTTTCCCCATCCTTCCAACCGTTTTCACGAACCAAGACCTGCAAAACGTGTTTGGATTAAAAGTAGATAAATTCTTGACAAATCGAAATGAAAACGCGCTAGAACTGTACAAACTCTAGAAGATAAATAGATGTATTTTTCAATACATCAGATGTACTGCCCTTGGGGCTATGATTAAACATCCATTAGTGATGTATTGCCCTTGGGGCTATGATTAAACATCCATTAGTGTTGTATTGCCCTTGGGGCTATGATTAAACATCCATTAGTGGTGTATTGCCCTTGGGGCTATGACTAAACATCCATTAGTGATGTATTCCCTTAGGGCTATGATTAGATGTCCATTAGTGACAGGCCTATGTGCCATATTTCATGTCCATTAGTGACAGGCCTATGTGCCATAAAATTTATGTCCTCCGTGACAAGATAAGAGCTAAATGTAATTGTCGAATACGACAATGACAGTTGTGACATTACGATCCACTGTCTAGTAATATATGGACTATGTCCAAATTTTTTTTTGCCTTTGATGGTCCTATTAAGACCTAGGCCAAAAATAGATATTATAAGCCTAAGAGTTGTGATGTTATTCATACTAGCTCGATTAGGCAATGGATTGTCATATCCAATAATTAAAGCCAACATGGTTGTTATACCATGGCTAAGAAAGAATTTTATTTGGTATTTAGAACCAAAGCTTTGAAGATATGGCTAACTCGGATGAGGCACATAGTAGCCACAGGGATATTGATTCTAACAAAGCCGAAAACAGAGATATTAATAATGATAATTTTCAAGCTCGCATTGATGCGGCTGTTAAAAAGGCCATGGGAAAGGCCATAGAAAAGCTTAAAGAGTCGAGTGCTACTCGCTCTAGACCATTATCGATTACCCCATCTTCAGCTCATAAGGAGAGCTCAGATCACTCTTCGAATGCAAAGAGTGAACCAAAGAAAATAGATTTTGCTGATAGGTGTCACACCCCGACCCGCAGCAGAAAAGGTGATCGGGGCATGATTGGGTTATCATCAAAGCTCATGACATTTATTATGCGTTTCATATTCATTATTACAAATTAAATGGAGAATTACAATAAATGTTACAACATGTTCTAACTAACAATCTAAACTTCTTTTGTTCTCTTCTAAGGCATATCCTATGTTTTCCTTGCTTCAACCTGTACACCTGTATCATGTGTAAAAGGGTTTTTGGATCAACATAATGTTGGCGAGTGAATCCTATGGAAAACATTTGAACAAATTTATTTAAATTGATTATGAAATATGTGCACAACCAAACATGAGTAAAATTAGATGTAAACTTAATCAACAATCATAAGATATTAAGTGAGACACACATGAACAATAATGGAACATTTAGAGGCACGCGATGCTCAACTCGTCTCTCACGAGGAACTGAGGGGCCTAATGAATGAATTGCATAACCATGATGATATGAATGACACAACTACAAACAATATAAACTCAATGATATACACATAAACAATAATGAATTTGATTTGTGGCACGCGTTGTTCAACTCGTCTTCCACGAGGAACTGATGGGCTTAATGAATGAGTTTCATATGATTTGGCATAAGGGAATAAGTAAAACACAACAATATACACAATCTAAGTTTTAGGTCATGATGTGGTATGGCACAAGTTTAAATAAATAGATTAATTATTTTCATAACACATGACACACCCCAAAACTTGTAATTTAAAAGGGGAAGTTGTAAGATTCACTCACAGTGGGTGCGTTCGGTTGATAATGTTGAATGCACGCGAAAGTGGTTTTAATCACGAGTGAGTTTAACCTAGATAAATCGCATTATGGTTTGGTAAGTAAACGATTTTATTAATCTATTTTAGTAGGATTGTTGGGTGTATTTTTGTGAGTTTGAGGCTATTTTCTAACCTTAAAAATGTTATTTTTAAGTATTTTTAATTGATTTTTAATTAAAATAATTAAATAAAATAATAAAAAATTTTGATTTTTTTCTGACCGTTGACCTGACCGTTGACCGTTGACCTGACCGTTGACCAGTTCGAATCGGAACACAAGTGCGCTGAGTGAGGCTCGAACCCGAGACCTCCCGTACGCGTGCACGCAGCTCTACCAACTGAGCTACGTGTCTAACCCGTTATATATCTGATTTTAATTATATATATATTAATTAGTTTAAACCGAAAATCATTTTATTTTAAAAACAGTTTAAATCAATTCGGACGTGCACTCCACAGGTCTCGAACCCGGGACCTGTGGCTTAAACTAACACACAGTCCACCGCTGGACTGTGTGTTTAACATGTTATATAACTCGATTTTTATTATACTTAAATACAAATTAGTTATTTCCTTTTCTGCCTTATTTAAAAAGAATAGATAATTGTCCGAGTCGGTGCAGAAGACCGGACTCGAACTCGTGACCTGTGATATAAACAAACATACAGTCCACCGCTGGACTGTGTGTCTGACTTGGTTATTATTCCGGTTATTAATATACTTAACATATACCAGTGGCGACTCCGGTTCAGTTTAACAAAAAAAATGATTTTTATTAAGGCAGCGTGTGTGAAACCGGATTCGAACTCGAGACGTTAGTGTTTATTGTGCACACAGTCCACCGCTGGACTGTGTGTCTAACCCGAGTAATATCCTGATTTTAATTATACATATACACTACCGAAACATCGTCTTCCTCATCAAGATATAACCAGAATTCGGAAATCGACTGGTTCAAAGTCTTAATCGTTTTCTTTAGTGTTTTAGGTTAATTATAGATGATATATGAGTGAAAAGATAAAGATATTAGGCGAAGAGGTATACCGACTAGACCCTCTGTTTTCCGGCAGAACTCCGGCGACAGCAATAAGCTCCGACGTCAGGTGTCTTGCAGCAGCGAGTCTCCGGAAAGCTTGGAAAAGGTAAGGGTGACTTCGGTATAAACTTAGGAGGTTCAGTAAGGCTCGGCAATGGGGAAACCGGTTTTCCGGCGACGAACAGTTTAATTCCGGCGAGTGGAATTACGCCGAGAAAAGGTGTGGTTTTAAGCGAAAAAGTTTGCAGTGGGTTGTGGGTGAATTTATAGGGTAAATCGTTGATGTATTTGGCCCGATTTCCAACTGGATTCATTGATTTAAATTTCTCCGGCGGTTATAATTTTTGGTCGCGGACTCAGACGTCGGTTATAACCGATGTCTTGTTAATGGTTTACGTTATAACGTAAATTGTCGTTAAAAGCTCGCGAGTTTACCGGGATTCCGACGACTGAACTATTGGGCGCCGGTTTTGAATTTGTAACGTTACTTTATGAATTAAATGATTCTAATATTCACCAAACAATACAAGTGGCGCAGTGGTTTGTGTGTGTGTGCTAAGTCTGTTTGATGAGCCGGTACAGACCCGGGTTCGAAACCCGGCAGAGTACTTTTATTTTTATTTTGCGATTTTCAACAGTTTTTCAAAAACTAAATATATATTCCCGTATAATAATCGATTACGTATCGTTTAAAAATATTTTGGGCATTTAATTCGCAACGAAATTTTTGACTGACTGTTCGGTTGATAAACGGAGCGGGTTTGGTAAATCCGTTTTTGACGGATGTTACAATAGGTCCCGTTCTTTTAAAGACGGATGTACCTATAAGTATTGTGTCTCCTGCAAGCCCCGAGACTTTAATGGGGAGAACGGAGTTGTGGTGGCCTTAAAGTGGCTGGATGAGATGGAGACGACCGTAGATATCAGCGGCTGTGCTGATAAGGATGTGGTCAAATATGTATCACAGTCCTTTAAGGGCAATGCCCTAATCTGGTGGAAAGCTGTGATCCAATCTACGAGTAAAGTCCACCTGTACAACTTGGGATGGTCCAACTTTGTAGACCTTGTCAAGGAAACTTACTGCCCACCTCATGAGGTGGAGAAATTAGAGACAGACTTTTTGTCTCTTTCAATGAAGAACCTAGATTGTCGGAAGTACGTTTTTGACTTTAACTCCCTATCTAGGTTTGTAACACCCTGTAAAATCGTGTCCAATAGTATAGTGACACATGTTATATTTTTATATAGTCTATTAAACCAATAAGGACTAAAGGCGTCAACATGCTCAAGTTGAGCCTCTTAGTGACGAACCGATGTCAACATGCATAAATAATAGCCTCTGAGTGACTGATATATCAACATGCTTTAAACTTGGTCTCTGAGTGACTGATATGTCAACATGCCCAGCCTCTGAGTGACATCGGAATCAACATGCTTGTTATAAGCCTCTGAGTGATCCTTTGTGAAGTCCTAACTCTCATACGTACCATTTGTTGGACGAGAGGGTTCAATTTTGTAAATTTTGAAAGTTGGAAAATGGAGGGATTAAAAGTGTCAACATGTTAATTTATACCTCTGAGTGACCTTTTAACGAACCGAGAGCTCGACAATGTCCGGGAATAATCCCGGGTATGCCAAGTTTTAGCTACGGAGGACTAAAAGTGCCAAAAAGGTGTTTAAAATGGTTTTTATAAGCTTTATATAGTTCAGGGGTCAAAGTGTCAAATTTTGAAACTGAATTAGGGGCGGCCGCGGGCCGCGAGAGACCCGGCCTGTGTCTCTCGCACCCCGCGAGACAGGCTCTGCTGCAGAAAGTTTGTTTGGTCTCCAAACCAAACTCCAAAACCATTTAAATTCGAAACCATGGACTTGTAATCAGCTATGCCATGTTTTGGGACACTTGTAAGCTTCTTCTTACACCCCTAAACACCTGGCTTCACCTCCTTTGAGCTCTCCAACTATAAGTAGGTGCTTAAGTTCACCATTTCAACTTGCACCTTCCTTATTCACTCTTCGACCTCCTCTGGAAGATCCTAACTAAAAGGAGCAATCCAACATAGTTCTTTTGCATCTAGGAATCACTGGTAAGTGTTCCTTCTTTGTGCATTTTCGTTTATAGGCTTTTATAGCCAAAAGTCAAGCGTTTTACGGCAAACGCCTTGACTTTCGGTTAAGACCATTATGTTCCAGCCATTGTTCAAAATGAACATGGCTAAGTGATCGTAATAAGGTAGGTGTTAGTCCCTATAAAGGGCACCTCCTGAAGATCACGTTTGCTAGACCAATTGACCGGTCAAAGTTATGTTAAAGTTAAATAGGCCATTTTTCGGAAAAATCTAAATTGATCTTATATATGTTATGAAACCTGTTTTGACACTTAAACAAGTTGGTAATAATTATTAGAACATGTATAAACATGTTCGGCTCGTCAATTTCAGTTCTAGGGTCGGTTCGCAACCGAAAGTCGCAAAGTTTGACTTCTGCTTTGACTTTCGATTCTGACCCGATTTAGATTAGTTACCTACTGGTCTAAAGTTGCATTATGATCATAATATAATGTAGCATAACCCTCTGAGGTTATATTACATGATCATAATCAGAATCCAAGTTTATGCGCAAGTTCCATAATTATGCCATCTTTGACCAAAATGCCCTTTTTTACATAAAACAAGGTTTTAAATGGTAATGAACTTGAAAATGAGTTTCTACTGATGTAATATTATAAGTAGGATTATATGGGATGTTAAACTAAGTTATAAACTGAGTTTTCAAACAAGTCCTCAAACTATGTCGATAAATGACGGTTTTACCCCCTGAGGCTTATCAAATAATTTTAATCAAATATTTTCAAGGTAAATCATTTATCTACTGATATGTTATATTAAATAACATATTTTAAACATTTTAATCTGATCCAAATGTCAATTATCGTAAACATCATTTACAAACGTCATTTTACGACATAAGCGTCGTTTCGGCGCATAATATGGTTTTAAACCATATTATTGACCAAACCTTGATACCTACTGATTTTAAAACTTATTTTAAACATATTTACAGTAGGTACATGTTCTAAACTCAGAATCCCAAATAATTTATAAACTATGTGTAAAATGACCAAAATGCCCCTTTGGTGCATAATTTGGTCATAAAAGATAATTTACACATATAATTGATATCCTACTGATATTACATCATAAATAAGATATTTTTACAGAATAATCATGATTATAAACTTAAAATATGTTCAAGTTCCTTTTATACGGTATATAATTACCGAAATGCCCTTATGAGGCATAGTTTCGTTTTAAAACCATAACAGGCATGCAAGTTGATATCCTACTGATATCTTAACTTATTTAAAGTATAATGGTATATAGAACTTGTCCATGACTTATCCGGTTACCCGATATCGCTATTATGCGCACAGTTACGTATATGTAACTATTTTACGGAATTTAATCGTAACGGGTTTAACCTTGTCATTTTAGTCTCAAAATCCAGAATGTTTATAGTTTACCCATATTATACAAGTCAAGTACTTGTCGGGATTAAACTACATTCTATCCAATCATCGTTTAGTCAAACGTTATACATAATGATCATGCACACTATTCGGTTTTTATAAGACCGCTAGTATTTAATTGGCTAACTTATGCCATAATCCAGACTAGAGCCTTGTCGGTAAATGTTATCTGCACTTGGTACTTTTGTATACGGCTGAATTATTTAAAAATAAAAGAAGAAGACAAGCTCAGGTAAATACTCTCGACTTATTTTCCCTATACGGGCTTGGGATACGGTAAATTATTATTGCATGGTCCATTGCAAGGTCAACTTTCCCAAGTTAATAAAAGATTTTGGTGTCATTTGCACTTAGAATCATTTTTTAATGTTTCCAAAATGAGTCAGTTGGGTGTATTTACCAGCGTAAGCTGACGTATCTTCCAAAGGCTAATCTGCAGGTATAATACGAAATAGGCCGAAAACTGCTCGGTAGAGAATAAGAGGATATTACAAATCCTTAGATCTGCCTAAAGTCTGTTTTGTGTTCTTTCTTGTACATTTTATGATCCGCCTGTGGATCTTCTATTACGGGCCTGTATATTATTTTAGATTTCGAATATTTCGGTTTGTAATAGTAATTTTACTCCAAGACTCCGCTGTGCTATGTTTAATTGACAATGATGTTATCAACTTACGTCACGATACTCTCCACCCGGGCCCACCAGTGTTTGGATTTCGAGTTGGAAATCCGGGGTGTGACAAGGTTAGTTTCCTATCTGATCACCCCTGAAACCAAACACATTGCGCGTTTTGTCAATGGGTTAGCACCTGAAATTAAGGGTATGGTAAAGGCTGCTCAGCCTAGTACCTATAGGTCCGCTGTTGACCTATCTCTCTCCCTCACCCTTGATCTAGTGAGGCAAAGGTCAGTTAAGTCTGAAACTGATGGGAAAAGGAAGAGAGAAAATGGCAACTCCCATAGGTTTAATAAGAAGAATAAAAGGAGATTCGGGTTCAAAAGGAACCAAGACAAGTCAGTTGTGACGCCAACATGCAAGACTTGCAAAGCACTGGAGACAGTGTAATTATGTTCCACAAGCAGGGGCATCTGTAAGAGAAAGGGGCATAAGACCCTAGAATGCAAGGATCTTAAGGATGCCATTTGCTACGTCTGCAATGAAAAAGGGCATATTAAGACTAACTGCCCTAAGAATCTTAAGAGTAATAATGCGAAGCCTGGAGAGGCCAAGAAGGGGAATGCTCGTGCCTTTCAGATAACTGCAAGAGAGGTTGTTAATGACAACAATGTCATAACAGGTACATTCCTCATTAACAATATTTACGCTAGAGTTCTTTTCGATTCGGGTGCAGATAAATCATTTGTTGATCATAAGTTTAGTAAACTATTAAACTTACCCATAAGAACTCTAGATAAAACTTATGAAATAGAACTTGCTGATGGAAGTTTAGAAATAACATCTTCTATTCATGATGGAGGTTTCATATCCATTAAGAATCATTCCATTCTTATCTCTCTTTTGCCAATGAAATTGGCGGTGTTCGATATAGTTTTAGGCATGGATTGGTTATCTCGTAACCAAGCCCGCATTGCCTGCGATAAGAAACTCATCGAAATTAAAACCCCATCTGGTGAAATAATCACCATCCCTGGAGACTCACACTACGGATTGCCAGACAAGGTGTCGTTATTTAAAGCATCCAAGTGTTTGAGGAAAGGTTGTGTCATTTACATGGCACAAGTTACTATTAATGAGCCTAAGCCAAACATGGAAGACCTATCGGTTATCTCTGAGTATTCCGATGTTTTCCTCGAGGAACTACCAGGTCTACCTCCAGACAGCCAAGTCGAATTTAGAATTGATATCCTGCCAGTATCAGCACCTGTTGCCAAAGCTCCATATAGGCTAGCACCAACAGAAATGAAGGAGTTGAGGAAACAATTAGATGAACTCTTAAAGAAAGGCTTTATACAGCCTAGCTCCTCACCTTGGGGAGCTCCTATCCTCTTTGTTAAGAAAAAAGACGGTTCAATGCGGATGTGCATTGATTACCGTGAGCTAAACAAGATAACGATCAAGAACCATTATCAGTTGCCCAAGATCGACGATTTATTCGACCAACTTTAAGGGGCGAGTTATTTCTCCAAGATTGATTTAAGATCTGGATATCATCAGGTGAAGGTTAGTGGTGAGGATGTTCCTAAGACAGCCTTCAGGACCCAATATGGTCATTTTGAATTCTTGGTGATGCCTTTTGGGCTCACAAATGCACCTTCAGCATTCATGGATCTCATGAATAGAGTCTGCAAACCATATTTGGATAAGTTTGTCATTGTCTTCATAGACGACATACTTATCTATTATCGTAATCAAGTTGATCACGAGAAACATCTTCGTGCATCTTAGAACTGTTAAGGCAAGAGAAGCTTCATGTTAAATTCTCTAAGTGTGAGTTTTGGCTTAGAGAAGTCCAATTTCTTGGACATATGGTATGTTAGCGTGGTATCCAAGTGGATCCCGCCAAAATTGAGGCTATAATGAATTGGGAAGTGCCCAAAACCCCATCGGAGATTCGTAGTTTTCTAGGATTGGCTGGTTACTATAGGAGGTTCATTGAGAACTTTTCGAGGATAGCCACTCCTTTAACTACCTTAACCTGTAAGAATATTAAATTTAATTGGGGTTCGAAACAACAAGAATCCTTTGAGATTCTTAAACACAAGTTGAGCAATGCTCATGTGTTATCTCTACTTGAGGGTATTGAAGAATTTGTAGTCTATTGTGATGCATCGCACACTGGCATGGGCTGTGTGCTAATGCAAAAAGGCAAGGTAATTGCTTATGCATCACGACAGTTAAAGATGCACGTAAGGAATTACGCCACCCACGATTTGGAATTGGGTGCCGTTGTATTTGCACTAAAACTGTGGAGACATTACTTATATGGCACATGTGTATTATATACACAGACCATAAAAGTCTCCAGCATTTGTTCAATCAGAAGGAATTGAACATGCGACAACGCCGATGGATGGAAACGCTTAATGATTATGATTGCGAGATTCGCTACCATCCAGGCAAGGCAAATGTAGTTGCTGATGCCTTAAGTCGCAAGGAACAGGTTAAGCCTATAAGGGTTAACGCCAAGAGCATTGAGCTCAGAAATAGCTTAAATGAAAAGCTATTAGATGCGCAAAAGCAAGCTTTATTAGAGGCTAATACTCCTAATGAAGGATTAGGCGGATCGGTTAATCAGTTAAAGCCTGGAAAGGATGGAATCCTTAGATTTAATGATAAAATTTGGGTTCCAGTCTTTGGAGGACTTAGAGATCTAATCCTCCAAGAAGCGCATAGTTCGAAATACTCAGTTCACCCGGGAGGTGACAAGATGTATCAAGATCTAAAGAAGAATTATTGGTGGATGGGTTTGAAGAAATCCATAGCCACTTATGTAGGCAAGTGTCTGACGTGTTCGCAAGTTAAAGCCGAACATCAAAAAACGTCAGGACTTCTACAACAACTTGAAATTCCCACGTGGAAATGGGAAATGGTAACTATGGACTTGATTACCAAGTTACCTAAAACCAAAAGTGGAAATGACACTGTTTGGGTCAGTGTGGATAGGCTGACTAAGTCAACACATTTCTTGCCAATAAAGGAAACGTATAATTCTGACAAATTGGCTAAGTTGTATGTGGACAAGATTGTGTCCTTACACGGTGTGCCGGTATCTATTGTATCTGATAGAGATACTAGATATACCTCTCATTTTTTGAAAAGTTTCCAACAATCTTTGGGCACACGATTAAACTTTAGTACGACTTACCATCCGCAGACTGATGGTCAAAGCGAGCGTACTATCCAGACATTGGAAGACATGCTTAGGGCATGTGTAATTGATTTAGGTAGAAGTTGGGATGACCACTTACCCCTGATACAATTCTCCTATAATAATAGTTATCATACGAGCATCAAGGCTGCTCCTTTTGAGGCCTTGTATGGGAGAAAGTGCCGAACACTCGTGTGCTGGGCAGAAGTTGGGGAAGCCCAACTATCAGGACCGGAGATTGTCTTGGAGACCACGGAAAAGATTGTACAAATCCGTGATCGTCTCAAAGCTGCCCGAGATAGGCAGAAGAGCTATGCTGACAAGAGGCGAAAACCTCTTAAGTTCCATGTAGGGGACAAAGTATTGCTGAAGGTATCACCCTGGAAAGGTGTGATGCGCTTCGGAAAGAAGGGCAAGTTAAGCCCAAGATATATCGGACCATTCGAGATAGTTGAATGTGTCGGCACTGTAGCTTATAAGCTCAGACTGCCAGAGGAGCTTAGTGGAATCCATGATGTATTCCACATATCTAACCTTAAGAAATGTCTAGCCGATGAATCGCTAGCAATGTCACATAAAGATGTGCAAATAGATGAAAACATGAGGTTCATTAAGAAACCAAAATCTATCGAGGATCGACAGGTTAAGAAGCTCCGAAGAAAAATTATACATATAGTAAAGGTTAAATGGGACGCCTTTAGAGGTCCCGAGTATACATGGGAGGTTGAGTCCACTATGCGACAAAAGTACCCCCATCTTTTTGTATAAAATCTCGAGGTCGAGATTTCTTTTGTGGGGGTGAGGATGTAACACCCTGTAAAATCGTGTCCAATTGTATAGTGACACGTGTTATATTTTAATTTTTAGTCTGTTAAAGACTTTCGGTTAAGACCATTATGGTCCAGCCATTGTTCGTAATGAACATGGCTAAGTGATCGTAATAAGGTAGGTGTTAGTCCCTATAAAGGGCACTTCCTGAAGATCACGTTTGCTAGACCAATTGACGGGCCAAAGTTAACTTATTAAAAAGTCAAACAAGCCATTTTTTTGGAAAAATCATGAATTGATCTTATATATGTTATGGAACCTGTTTTGACACTTAAACAAGTTGGTAATAATTATTTGAACATATAAGAACATGTTCGGCTCGTCAATTTCAGATCTAGGGTCGGTTCGCAACCGAAAGTCACGAAGTTTGACTTCTGCTTTGACTTTCGATTCTGACCCGATTTAGATAAGTTAGATACTGATCTAAAGTTGCATTATGATCGTAATATAATGTAACATAACCCTCTGAGGTTAAATTACATGATCATAATCAGAATCTAAGTTTATGCACAAGTTCCGTAATTATGCCATTTTTTTACTAAAATGCCCTTTTTGCATAAATCAAGGTTAAATGATAATGAGCTTGAAAATAAGTTTCCTAATGATGTAACATTATAAGTAGGGATATTTGGGATGTTAAATCAGATTATAAACTAAGTTTACAAGCAGATTCTTGAATTTTGTCGATAAATGACGATATAGCCCTTTGGGCTCATAAAATGGTTTTAATCAAATCTTTTCAAGGTAAATCTTTTACCTACTGATATATTATATTAAATAACATATCTAAGACATTTTAATCTGACCTTAACATTGGTTTTTATTAAACATCGCATAAAACATCATTTTACGACAAAAGTGCCGCTTCGGCGCATAGTATGGTTTTAAACCATATTATTTGACCAAGACTTGTTACCTACTGATTTTAAAATTTATTTTAAATATATTTACAGTAGGTACATGTTGTAAACTCAGAATCCCAAATAATTAATAAACTATGTGTAAAATGACTAAAATGCCCCTTCGGTGCATAGTTTGGTCATAAAAGATAAATTGCACATATAATTGATATCCTACTGATATTATATCATAAATAAGTCATTTTTTCAAAATACTTATAGTTATAACGTTAAATTATATTCAAGTTCCTTTTTTACAATATGAAATTACCAAAATGCCCTTATGAGGCATAATTTCATTTTAAAACCTTAACGGGCATATAAGTTGATATCCTACTGATATTACAACCTAATTAAAGTATAATGGCATATAGAACTTGTCCATGACTTATCCGGTTACCCGATATCGCTAATATGCGCACGGTTAAGTATATGTAACTATTTTGCGGAAATTAACCGTAACGGGTCTAACCATGTCATTTAAGTTTCAAAATATAGAATATTTATAGTTTACCCATATTATGCAAGTCAAAGTACTTGTCGGGTTTAAACTACATTCTATCCGATCATCGTTTAATCAAGCGCAATACGTCTTGATCCTGTACACTATTCGGTCTAAGTCTATGACTTAATTAAGTATTTTATTAGTTAGCTTATGCCATAATCCAGACTAGAGCCTTCCGGTAAATGCTATCTGCACCTAATTCATTTTGGATACGGCTGAGATATTAATCTTGCATTTTAAAAACAAGACTAGCCCAGGTAAATACTCTTAACCCATTTTCCCTATACGGGCTTGGGACACGGTAAATTATTACCGCTTGGTCGAAATGGGATCAATCAAATGCCAGATTGTGGCTAGTAAATCCGCGTATTCCGTTTTAGTCAGTTTTGTTTGATAACTTAAACATCAGGGGTTAAATTACCGTGTCCTGGATATCCTCGGCTCATTACATTAGATAATGGCCACGACCTTAGCGTGGGGTGTAGGCATACACCTGACAGACGCTCAAATGCAAATTACCCAAGACGTTGGGGATAACTCCTCTATGAGTTCTAAGTGGTGTGTATTTAATCATGTCTCGGTCTCTGTATTGGGCCTTGTATGTATGGACAAACATGTAAATCTGTTAACAAGGTTACAAAGTAACTTTCCCAAGTTATAAAGGATTTGTGCCCTGTGCACTTAAATCTAATTTTTTTAAATGTTTTAAAAATGAGTCAGTCGGGTGTATTTACCAGCGAAAGCTGACGTATTTTCAAAAAGATTAAGCTTGCGGGTACAATACGAAATAGGCCGGAAGCTGCTCGGTAGTGAAATAAGAGGATCTTGCAAATCCTTAGATCTGCCCTAAAGTCTGTTTTATATTCTTTCCTTGTAAATTTTATGATCCGCATGTGGATCTTCTAAAACAAGCTTGTATATTATTTTGTATTTTGAACATTGGTTTGTAATAATAATTTTACTCCAAGACTTCCGCTGTGCCGTGTTTAATTGACTATGATGTTATCAACTGACGTCACGATACTCCCCACCCGGGCCCACCGGTGTATGAAAATGGGTTGGAAATCCGGGGTGTGACATTTACTTTGAAAAGATGTGATTAAAAACATTTTATAAGTCATAAGGGCCTTATCGTCATTTATCGACATAATACAAGGACTTGTTCATAAACTCAACTTATAATCTGGTTTGATATCCCAAATAATCCTACTTATAATATTACATCAGTAGGAAACTCATTTTCAAGTTCATTATCATTTAAAACTTCTTTTTATGCAAAAAGGGCATTTTAGTCAACATGGCATAATTACGGAACTTGTGCATAAACTCAAATTCTGATTATGATCATGTAATATAACCTTAGGGGGTTATGCTACATTATATTACGATCATAATGCAACTTTAGATCAGTAGCTAACTAATCTAAATCGGGTCAGAATCGAAAGTAAAAGCAGAAGTCAAACTTCGCGACTTTCGGTTGCGAACCGACCCTAGAACTAAAATTGACGAGCCGAACATGTCTTTACATGTTCTAATAATTATTACCAACTTGTTTAAGTGTCAAAATAGGTTTCATAACATATATAAGCTCAATTTATAACATTTCCGAAAAATGGCATGTTTGACTTTTTAATATAATAACTTTGACCCGTCAATTGGTCTAGCAAACGTGATCTTCAGGAGGTGCCCTTTATAGGGACTAACACCTACCTTATTACGATCACTTAGCCATGTTCGTTATGAACAATGGCTGGACCATAATGGTCTTAACCGAAATTCATTGGCTATTAAAGCCTATAAACGAAAATGCAAGAGGAAGGAACACTTATAAGTGGTTCCTAGGATGCAATAGAACTAAGTTGGATACTCCTTTCAGTTAGGAACTTCTAGAGGAGGGAGATTGAGTTGTGAATGAGAAAGGTGCAAGTTCAAATGGTGAACCTTGGCACCTATTATAGTTGGAGAGCTTAAAGGAGGTGATGCCAGGTGCTAAGGGGTGTAAGAGAAAGCTTACAAGTGTCTTAAAACGTGGCATGGCTGTTTGGGAATCCATAGTTTCGAATTCATTAGTTTTTGGCAATTTGTGTGGAGGCTAAGCAAATTTTCTGCAGACACAGGCCTCTCACGTCCCGCGAGAGGCACAGACCTTGCCTCTCGCGTCCCATGGCCAGTTTCAAAGTTTGACACTTTTAGCCCCTTAACTTATAAAACCTTCTAAAACACCTTTAGCATGTTTAGCCCTCCGTAACCAATATTTGGCGTACCTGGGAGTATACCCGGACATTGATGAGCTCTCGGTTCGTTAAAAGTTCACTCAGAGGTATAAATTAACATGTTGACACTTTTAACCCCTCCATCATCCAACTTTCACATATTTACGGAGTTAGTTCCTCTCATCCAACAGACAGGACATATGAGAGTTAGGACTTCGTAAAAGATCACTCAGAGGCTCACTATAAGCATGTTGATTTCGATGTCACTTAGAGGTTGGGTATGTTGACATATCAGTCACTCAGAGGCCAAGTTTAAGCATGTTGACATATCAGTCACTCAGAGGCTAATGATTAAGAATGTTGACATATCAGTCACTCAGAGGCTAATGATTAAGCATGTTGACATATCAGTCACTCAGAGGCTTTGTTGACATCAGCATGTTGACACCTTTAGTCCCTATTAGTCTTTAATAGACTAAATTAAAAATACAACAAGTGTCACTGTACTATTAGACACGATTTTTACGAGGTGTACAATTCCGATTAATTAGGCGAAGTTGAAGAAATTGTCTCGGTAACCTACGTTGTAACGATTACTTGACAAGTAATCGGCCTTCTAGACTTTGCTTTACAACATCGAAAAAAAACCAAGGTCCTAAGTTAAGAATCTAATATAAGAATCAGGCTTTTCTCTTAAAAGTCCTTAACCTTGATTCTATGTCTACACAAACTCCTATCCTTAACTATAATAACCCATTTAACGAGTCAAATCGATTGACTGATTGTTAACTTGTAAATATGTTACAATCAACTTATATATGAGTTGTAAAAAATGCCTTAACTAATATCTAACAACTTTCAATTTTGTCAATTAAAAAACTAAATAAAAACGATTTCTTATAAATCTTATTATTATATTATATTATATTATATTATATTATATATACTACAATTACCAATTTGGGTAAATAGTGATTTGGGTTTTCTCTCTCCTTTTGGTCTTTTTTATCCTTTTGTTTTTTTATATTTATACCCCTCAACTTTTAGCATTAACACTCACAATCCCTTAATTTTCTAATGACTTAGTAATCGAGTATTATGTGTTAATTTTTATGTACATGTAGGTATAAATTCAAGTTGATTTACGTTTTTCGACGAAAAATTTCCTGAAAATGAGTCGGGTCAAATATGATATAATATTATGCTTATTATTATGTATGTTTCGGTTGTTTTACGTTTTGACGTATTTTTTTTCGCAAATGAGCTGAGTCATATAGAATACGTTTTCGTGCTTATTATTATGTACGTTTTCAGTTGGCTTATATTTTAACGTAATATTTATTTGAACGGCACGGCAACGCTTGAGGCAATTTACTAGTTAAAAATTAAAATCCAAAGGTAAACATCTTAGGGCTGTAAACGAACCTAAGCGAACAGTTCGTGAACTGTTCGCGGGAAGTTCGTTTATGTTCGTTTGTTTGATTAATGAACGAACATGAACAAGATATTTCGTTTGGTTAGTTAGATGAACGAACACGAACAAATGTCTCGTTCGTTCAATTGCATTCGTGAACGTTTGGTAATGTGTTCGTCAACATTCGTTCGTGTCTGTTTGTTTATGTTGCTCATTAAAGATTTCTTTCATAAGTTATTTATTTTATCTAAACTTTTTATATTATTTAATTCTTATTTATCTCCTTACCCAAACATATAAAATAGGAAACTATGAATCCACCTTATTTATACATCGTTCCACTTTCCTTCTCATTATTCACATTGAAAAACACTATCGACCTTCGTTCAACGATTATGCTTTCAAGGTCTAGCGCCGCTCCCTCTCACCATCCACCTCTAGCCACCGCCGCCTTCGCTGATTTTATCTATGTTCGTAAACCGTTGGTGAACACGTTTCTTTTCTTAATGAAAGAACATGAACAAAAAATCTCGTTCGGTAAGTGTTCATGAACCATTTATGAACACACTATATCCTTAACGAACAAACACGAACAAGGCCTTATTCGTGTTCGTTCGGTTTGTTTACAACCATCTTTATAACCTGTTAAAACTCAGTAACTGAAATAAAAAAAGTGAAAACCTAAGGACTGTTCCTGCCATTTCTTATAATAAGTAAAATTAAAAATCATATCATACCCTTTTAACAAAAACAATATTTACGTTCTTCTACAAGCTCTTCACCGCCGCAAAGGCTCTTAAACCGCCGCTAAACCTCGCCGCCGCCACCGTCAACCACCGTGTTCTCACCAGCAACATGGAGCGATCTCAGAAATCTCACCGGTCTCGTCAATCCGGCCCTCCGCCAAGAAGAAATCCGCTACTGATAAGAAGAAACGCGATATCACCGAAGAGAAGAAGCAAAACCCTAAGGTTTCATAAAATTTCATCAGTTTATTCGTTGTTTCATTATCTGTTATTGACTATGTTGAAATTTGGCACTAGTGTTAACAGATTTTATAAAAAAGTTATGTGTTGTATTGCTGTTGGTGAATTAATTAATTAATATTAATTTCGAAGTTGAAAGTAGCTCGTGTTACTCTTTTCAAGTTCGATTTTTGCTCTGTTTTTGAAATGGAATGTCAACACGTAGCAAATGTGATTGTAGCTATAGTCAACTAGTTGTTGTCTGTTATTGTTTAAGATGAAATTTGGTCCCAATGTTTGCAGATTTTCTAAAAGCTCTGTGTTGTACCGTTGTTGGTGAATTTGTAACAATTGTAAAGTTGAAAGTAGTTAGTCTTACGCTTTTCAAGTTTGATTGTAGTTATAGTTAAATATTAATGTTATCAGTTTAAGAGCAGTGATAATATTTGATGTGAAATGCAGGCATTCGCTTTCAATTCAACGGTGAAAGCTAAACGTCTACAGTCGCGAGCTACCGAGAAAGAACAACGCCGGTTACACATCCCGACCATTGATCGTACCACTGGGGAACCTGCTCCTTATGTTATAGTTGTGCATGGCCCTCCTCAGGTTCTCATCAAACTTAATTTATGACCAACTGAACGTAATTAAATATATTGAATTTCGAGTGTGATAACCATAGTTATATAATATGCATGTTAGGTTGGGAAATCTCTACTTATAAAGTCTCTTATTAAGCACTACACCAAGCATAACATATCAGAAGTAAAAGGTCCAATTACTATCGTATCAGGTACGCGTTTTAGAAATTTAATATATTTAGTTTTTCTTCACAACAAAGTTTGAGACACAAGTACGCAACTTCTTTGTTTCACAACAGGCAAGCAAAGGCGACTTCAATTTGTTGAGTGCCCAAACGATATTAATGGGATGATTGATGCCGCTAAATATGCTGATCTTGCACTGCTGCTTATTGATGGAAGCTATGGTTTTGAAATGGTGAGTTTTTGTGTTTTAGAATATACTAAATTTTGTAATCCTTTGAAATGGGTAGCTTTAATTTGATGTCAAATTCATTTTGCAGGAGACGTTTGAGTTCCTTAACATCATGCAAGTTCATGGATTTCCGAAGGTTATGGGCGTTCTTACACATCTTGATAAGTTTAAGGATGTTAAGAAACTTAAAAAGACAAAGCAGAGGCTTAAGCATCGGTTCTGGACTGAGATTTATGATGGAGCCAAATTATTTTATTTATCTGGTCTAATTCATGGAAAGTAAGTGTCTCAATGCCTGTTTATATGTTTTTTTAAATTTAATTAAACTTTAGATGGCGATTTAGATTCTTTTACATTTTAACCCGTAATTCAAAACAATTTAGCTATAAAAAGAACATGTCAAAGGGGATGAAGTGGTCGATAGTTGCTTTATTTTAGTTTAGTTTTAAGAATAGAACTTGAATCTTTCTAAATCATTTTACCAAAAATTATTGAAGTTGTATAATTCTTGCAATCATATTTTAACACACCAGTTATTCACAAGATATTTATAAAATTTGGACAAATAGTATCTTGGGACCTGTCTCAACCCCTACAAGTCAACCCCTTTTTTTGTTGACCCATTATAAACCTGTCTCGTTAGGGGTCTGCATGGTTCGGTTCGGTTTTGGGCCTCAATCATAACCATAACCGAAATGTTCTGTTAATGGGTTCTCTTAAGTCTTAACCGATCAGTTTAGACTTTAAATGTTCAGATTCTTTAGCAATGTGGGATTGAGAAACAAGTATGTGGTGTATGTATATGATATATATGTGTGTTCTGTATAATTGTATGCATGTTGACCATCAAGTATGTATGCGTGTGTCATAACAACTAAAAACTCGAACTTGTTGGACTTAATCGTTATAACAAACGGGTCAGTGATATAAGTCTCTTAGTTTTCTTAACCATAACCAAAACCGACCCACTATTTTCCTGTGAATTACTTATTGCTTAACCAAACTGTCGGTTAATTGCTCGATTCGATTAATTCGTATCAGTTAAGTTGGTTAGTTTGGTTGACTCGGTTATTTTGCTTACCCCTATGTTTGATCCACCCACCCACTTGCTATGAGTTGATAGACACTTATGTAACATTATTTTCATACGTAAACAGGTACGTCAAACGTGAGATTCATAATCTTGCAAGGTTCATTTCTGTTATGAAGTTTCATCCTCTTTCTTGGAGAACATCTCATCCATACATACTAGTAGATCGTTTTGAAGACATCACGCCTCAAGATAAAATCTCCACAAATAAAAAGTGCGATAGAAATGTGACATTATACGGTTATTTGCGTGGCTGCAACATGAAGAAAGGAACTAAAGTGCATATCGCTGGTGTAGGAGATCATAATGTAGTGGGCCTAACGAGCCTAGCTGACCCGTGCCCGTTACCTTCAGCAGCAAAAAAGAAGGGTTTACGTGACAAAGAGAAGCTGTTTTATGCACCTATGTCGGGAATAGGGGATTTATTATACGATAAATATGCTGTTTACATAGACATTAATGATCATTTAGTGCAATATTCTAAAGTTGATGATGATGATACTTCACGAAAAGGTTCTTACCTTTACGTTTTTACCTTAGTATTTTATGAAATAGAGTAAAATGTCATTTTCATCCCTGAGGTTTGGCCAGTTTTGCGATATTTGTCAAAGGTTTGTTTTTCTGTATCTGGATAAAAAAAGATTTGAAATCTTGCGATTTTCATCCAGCTTGTTAACTCCATTTATTTTTCTCCGTTAAGTAAGGGATATTTCCGTCTTTTTTATTAACTTAAAGGGCAATTTGGTCTTTTCAACGTATGCAGTCTTTTTACATAAAGTGAAAAAGACTGAATTGCCCTTTAAGTTAAGAAAAAAGACGAAATACCCTTGAATTAACGAAGAAAAATGGATGGAGTAACGAGCTAGATGAAACTGACAGGATTTCAAACCTTTTGAATCCAGATGCGGAAAAACCAACCTTTGGACGAAAGTCGCAAAACTGGCCAAACCTCAGGGACGTAAATGACATTTTACTCTATATTAAACAAATAAGGTGTTTTGTATTGTGTACTGATGTTGTATTGTTTGCAGGAACCGAGAAGGATGTAGGCGTGGATCTTGTGAAATCGCTTCATAACACAAAGTATACCGTTGATGAGAAGTTAAACAGAAGTTCTATAAACTTATTCAGTCAACAAAGTTATAATTCAAAAGAAATTACGAACGGTGATGATGAAGATCATGATAAGTTAATAGAACCTGTGGAGAAATTCGATACTGTTGATTCCGACGATGAAAGTGATGACTCAGCAGAACCTGGAAGCCCTAAATCAAATAATCGTAACAAGACACTTGCGGAAAATAAGATTGAAGAAGAACGTGAGGTTCATGAGGGAAGGATTAGGAGAAAAGCAGTTTTCGGGAATGAAAGCGAGCTCGATGATCAAGAGGTATTGCTTGTGGTCTTTGTTTGAATAAAGTAGTGATATTTCCTCGCGCTACGCGGTGGGAACTCGGTTGGTATTATTAGACTATGGGCCCACGGGCTCAGTTAGGTTTCTAGGGTTCCTCGTAATCCCTATATACTGTAACCTACTCATTCAATAATAATCAATTAAGCCTTTTACCATTCTTACATGGTATCAGAGCCAGCCTAGACTCTATACCCTCTCCGCTGCATCAAACACAAATAACAAAACCCTAGCCGTCACCACTTGAGAAAAACCCTAGACAGGGTGGCGTGCTGCCGCTGCCGCCTTGTCCGATCTCTGTTCGTTTTCCGTTTCTTTTCAGTTTCGTATTCAAATGTCTTTGGTTCTAGTTTCACCGGCTTTCTTACGGTCTCTTACCACATAGATGATGCTATGGCTCATCTTGTTGATTTCACATCTCCGTCAAGCCGCCTCTTGCCGCCGTGCATTAGACAATGGGCCCACGGGCTCAGTTAGGTTTCTAGTCCTCGAGGAACCCTAGAAACCTAACTGAGCCCATGGGCCCATAGTCTAATAGGTATCTGTTTGTTTTTTTTATGATATTGGTACTTGGTATAACAACCTAAATTCTAAAAATAAAGTCGTGATATGCTCCAAAGGATATCAAAACGTGTTATACATCCATCAAAAACCATAAAAACGAATACAGGTATCGGTTGCGATTATAGCAGTAACGTTATCAATGTTGTTCGGTTTGTCAGGGTATATATAACAGAATGTCGAGAACAAAAAATTTTTACCAAACACAAATTATCAGAGAAAAATCAGATTAGATGAAAATTAAATGGGTTTAAATGTATATTTTTTAGAGTAAAAGGTTAAACTTAAAGATAATAACAATGATAATAATAAGAACAATAATAAAATTTAATTAATATAAATGGTTGATGATAGTGTCTTGTTAATTATAATTAGAAAAAAATTAAAAAGTTTAAATTTAAAAAATAAGGAGAATAAAATATAATATAATCCCTTTTCAAAATGTTATATAGTATAGTATAGTATAGTATGATATGATATGATATGATATGATATGATATGATATGATATGATATGATATGATATGATATGATATGATATAATATAATATAATAGGGATGAGCTCGGTACCGATACCGGTACCGGGGCGGTACCGAAAGTACCGGTACTGAAAATCACCAAATATGGATACCGGTACTGATAATGTTTGGTACGGTACCGGTATTTATATGTAAAATTCGGTAAAATACCGGTATCATACCGAACCAAAAATACCGGTACCGAAAATGCCAAAAAGTGGGTACCGAATCGGTACCTGTACCAAATACCAAACACTCATAATGTGTCAGTTCTGTATGTTTTGGATTTCCAGATCTTTTTTCTCATGAAAATTGTACGTATTTGCAGGCCAGTGATGACGACGATGATGAGGAAACAGAGAATGATAACTCAAATTATGAATCATTGTCATCTGATGAAGAGGAAGAAGAAGATGATGATATAGAAGGTACACTTCAAATCTTTACTTATTTAAAGGTGTTCATAACTTCGTATTACTGCAATATAAAGCACAAGTTCTTATAAAATTTGGGTGATTTTTAACTGTAGAGAATATGGGAAATGCTTCAAAATGGAAAGAATCATTGGTTGAAAGGACGATATCAAGGAAAACCACTAATCTTATGCAACTTGTGTACGGGAAGTCCGAAATAAAACCAGATGATTCTTCTCATGAAGACATCGATGCTGATGTAAGCGATGACGACGACGAGTTTTTCAAGCCCAAAAGTGAAGGAAATAAGGTTTAGCCTACTCCTATACTGTTTTATCTATCAGATTTGGTTCTAATTAGGGGTGCTAAACAATTTGTGTTTGCGGGTTGGCGTGTTTAACCCGATTCGAAATTTTTAGAGGAACCCGAAAATCGTGTCATACATAGGAACCCGTACACTACCCGAATATTCGCGGGTTGACCCGAACATGACCTGTTCAAGCTGATTTTTTTCGCAAATTAATATATAGAAAATTAAAATATTACTACTAAAAACACAAATGTATATAATACTATATTACTATTACATTTTAGTTGTAAAATCTTATGTGAATTTCTTTTTATAAGTTATAATTATGGCATTAAAATACACACCCAGTTTAACTTATGACATGAAACATATTTTAAAAGATAAAATAATAAATGGGTTAAACGGGTCAACCCGTCAACCCGTCCGGGTTGACATGAACTCAACTAAACTGCTTCGCGGGCTCAACCTGAAACTGACCCGGACCCATTTAGACCAAACCCAAACCTGCAAATTTTCAGTTAGGTTCTTGTCGTATCTTTGGGTCGTGTCAGAAATTCACACCCCTATTTCTAATATATTCTTTGTTTTGATATGTTTTGACCTTCGATTTTATCGTCCACGTTACAGAAATCAACTAAAGGGTTGGAGGGAGATGAAGTAAATACTGATGATAGTTCAAAGTTCACCAACTATGCTAGCTTAAAGGACTGGAAAGACGGAGAAATAATCGAAAGTATTCGTGACCGTTTCGTAACCGGTGATTGGTCAAAGGCTGCTCAACGAGGAAAAGCTGCTGATAACGACGACGATGATGATGATGATGATGACGATGGTCCTGTTTTCGGTGACTTTGAAGACTTGGAAACCGGTGAGAAACATGAAGGAGAGAAAACAGCGGATGCTAACAAGGAGACTGACGCTGTTGTTGAAGAACGGAGGCTTAAAAAGCTTGCACTTCGTGCAAAATTCGACGCTCAATATCCTTAAAACGATTCCATATTTCCATCATTGCATTTATGGTAGCAAACTGATTTTAGTCATTTTTAGTTCTGATTATTTTATTAGTTAGGGTTCATTATAATCAGTTTCATACTAGCTGCAATATAACTGATTTTCAAAAGGCTTAATTAAAGCTTACTTTTTTCAGTAGAGATGAGCTTGGTTACCGTACCGGTACTGAAAGTACCAATCCCGAAAATTGGGTACCGGTACAGAAAATGGTTGGTACGGGACTGGTACGCTGCAGTATTTGAAGGTAAACATCGGTAAAATACTGGTGGTACTGTTCCGAACCGGTGCCGGGCCGAAAATACTGATCCCGAAAATGCCAAAAAGTGGGTACCGAATTAGTTCCATTAATGATTTGGTATGGTAAATTTGGTACCGGTTTAGCTTCGGCTTTAAACTTGTACCTACTTATTTACAGGTGTCTTATCTAGTCACTTTATTTGCATGTTTTTAATAATCTGAATTTGCCATACGCCGATTATCTGATTATTACCACTTGAAACAGTAGTCACTTGCTGACTATTTTCAACTGCGTGTTTGTTACAACCAGTTGTTCGGTTTAGATAATTCGGTATCAACTAAGCACTTATAGAACACACAACGGTGTTGTGTTTTATTCATGAAACAAATTGCTTTATTATAGAATATGATGCTTTTGTATCCTTAATTGCTTTATACATTCGACGGGTCTGAATCACCTGACGAGGATGATGACAAGAACCGCAAAGGCAAGGATAAAGGTCAAGCTAACGAAGGTGGTTTTCTCGAGAAGGTAAATTATTAATTATTAAATAATTACGTTTACACATTATTTTCTATTTTAATATTATTCATACTCATAGTTTTGGGTATTGCAGTTGAAGGAGGAAGCTGAACTTCAGAGGCAGAGAAATCTAGCGGAACTCAACGATCTAGACGAAGCCACACGGTTAGAGATTGAGGGTTACCGCACAGGAACATACCTCAGATTGGAGATCCATAATGTTCCTTATGAAATGGTTGAACATTTTGATCCCTTTCATCCGATTCTTGTCGGTGGAATCGGCCTCACGGAGGAAAACGTTGGATACATGCAGGTTAGTAGGAGTTTTATCATATGTCAAGTAAAATGCCATTTTTGTCCCTCAGGTTTTGTCAGTTTGCGACTTTCATCCGGAGGTTTTTTTTCCGCATCTGGATCCAAAAGGTTTGAAATCTTGCCGTTTCAATCGGGCTCGTTAACCAACATTTTTCCCCGTTAAGTCAGGGGCATTTCCATTAAGTCAGGGACGAAAATGCCATTTTACTTATATTTGTTTCTTGTAAATAATCGTTTTGATGTAATTTGTTATTTCTCGTTTCACTTATTTACATTACGAAATTCAATTTTTTCAGACGAGGTTTAAGCGACATCGATGGCATAAAAAGGTTCTAAAGAATAAAGATCCTATAATTGTTTCTATTGGTTGGAGACGATACCAAACTCTACCGGTTTACGCAATTGAAGATGTGAATGGACGTCACCGCATGCTTAAATATACTCCCGAACACATGCATTGTCTTGCCATGTTTTGGGGCCCGCTTGCACCCCCAAACACTGGCGTTGTGGCTGTTCAAAACTTGTCCAACAATCAGGCATCATTTAGGATCACAGCAACGGCAGTAGTACTGGAGTTCAATCACGCTGCAAAAATCGTTAAGAAAATAAAGCTAGTTGGCGAACCTTGCAAGATCTACAAAAAAACTGCGCTTATTAAAAAAATGTTCACTTCCGATCTTGAAGTAGCCCGGTTCGAGGGTGCATCTATCCGTACGGTTAGCGGAATCCGTGGGCAGGTCAAGAAGGTAAGTTTTTATTTCTCAGTAAAATGCCATTTTTGTCCCTGCGGTTTGGTCAGTTTTGCAACTTTTGTCCGAAGGTTTGTTATTCCGCATATGGATCCAAAAGGTTCGAAATCTTGCCATTTTCATCCGGCTCGTTAACTCCATCTGATTTTCTCAGTTAAGTCATCAGATTTTTCGTCTTTTTTGTTAAGTCACTTTATGTACAAGCATCTAGCATAATGTACAAGTATTCAAAATAGCCTTACTAATTAAAAAAGACGAAAATACCTCCGACTTAACGGAGAAAAAATAGATGGAGGTAACAAGCTGAATGAAAATGGCAAGATTTCGAACCTTTTGGATCGATATGCGGAATAACAAACCTTTGGACAAAAGTTGCAAAACTGGACAAACCTTGGTGACGACACGATTAATCATCTTGGTATATGATTTTACTCAACGAGTGTTGTATTTTGTACAGGCTGGAAAGATAGAGCTCAGTAATAAGCCGAAAAAGATGGGAGGACAACCCGAAGAAGGAATCGCTAGATGCACTTTCGAGGATAAAATTTTAATGAGCGATATTGTTTTCCTGCGTGCGTGGGCTCAAGTTGATGTACCGTGTTTCTACAATCCGTTGACTACTGCGTTACAACCACGAGGTGACACGTGGCGTGGTGTCAGAACAGTAGCGGAGTTGAGGCGCAGTTATAATATTCCTATTCCCGACAACAAAGATTCCCACTATAAGGTAATCAATGATAGAGTAAAGTACACGGGTAGTCCTATGGTTTACCAAAATTTTGGATTTGATCCTCAGCTTTCCAAAAGTACACAAATGGCCCCTATGGTTTGCAGTTTGTAATGTATTTAGTCCCTAGCTTTTTCCAAAAGTGCATGGATAGTCCTTGTGGCTTGCACTTTAGTAAACTAAATGCGTTACAAAGTGCAAGCCACAGAGACCATTCATGCACTTTTAAAAAGCTAGGGACCATATCCAAAATTTGGGTAAACCACAGGGACCATCCGTGTAGTTTACTCTCATTGATATCTATATAATCTACATTTGTCTGTTCATCACACAGTATGTATGCATAGATGTTACATAAGCTCGTAAACTTAAAAACTCGTTTTATGCTATTATTCCTCTGGCAGCCGATTGAAAGGCCATTAAAGAAGTTCAACCCGATTGTTGTTCCGAAATCATTGCAAAGTGCGCTTCCGTTCCGGTCAAAGCCGAAGGAAACAAAGTCGTCAAACAGGGACAAAAGAGCTGTTGTCCCTGAACCGCATGAACGAGATGTTCATAAACTTGTCCAACATTTACAACTGATTAGACACAACAAGGTATGCGTTTTGCTCGTCGTTGTCAAATGGTCAATGCTATACTTTGAGCCCTAAACAATTAAAATTTAAATATGTTTATTGAGTGGGTTTTTGGATGATTTGCAGTTGAAGCAGCAGAAGTTAAAGAAGCAGGAGCAGAAAAAGAAGCATGATGCAGAGAAAGCGAAGGAAGAATTGATTACGAAAAAACGTCAGAGAGAAGAAAGACGAGACAGATATCGTACACAAGACAAGCTACAGAAGAAGATGCGCAGAGAGTGAGTCGCGTATTATTTTTGTCGCGTTTTTTTACGGTTTACAACGTTTGGATAAAATCAAATGAGGTTGTATTTTTATGGTTTATGCCAAGTTTTGATTTTCTTAAGCTATATATGAAGTTTAATTGATGATACCTTCCTGTATTACCTGATTTTGTGTAGTCAAATTATCAAACACTACCCATATATTTATGCATATTAAAAGCCCTTAATCTTGACATACTTAAATTCAAGTTACCTAAATTATCGCCGTTCTTTTGAAAAGTAAATTCAAGTTATATCTCTTTATTTGAGTTTGTTGATATCAAACCATGATGTTCTAACAATATCCATTTGCTATTTTTAGTCGATTATCATGTGCCACTTATAAAGATAATGCAATGGTAACATTTGTTCTATTTCTATCATGCTAATGGTCAACTTAATGATTTGACCTCCCATGCTTGAATCAAATCATAAAATAAAGGATGCGTTCGGTTAGGTAAACTTTGATTAAACTGGATTTGTAATTCCTAACTTGTTTTGGTTCACAACTGAATCAGAACATAAATATTTTTCGTTGTAGAATGGATGGAATATGAATGAATTTTTTACAAATTCAACCAAAGGAATTGGAATCTTCCACTCTTTCATCGTGCCACATGTCACCACAACAAAAGAAATTTAAAATGTCTTATAGATTAAACTAAAGAAATTGGAATTTTCCACTCTTTAGCCACACCACAATTGTCAACGCCACCCCTTCATTGCGGCCAACACCACATTCCAACTTTTTTTAATAATTTACACAATAGACGCTCAGCGAAATGTGTCAAGTGTTAAAAAATTATAAAATAAAGTCTTTTTATTTAAGTGTTAATAAATTATTATTTAATTTTTTTAGAAATACATACATTTTAAACAGATTTAGGTCGAGTGGATTTTCATTTAAAATAAATAAAACAACCACTAGTAAGTATACTGATTTACTGATTTTCTACAAAACTTACATAAATTAAACTTCACCAATAAATTTTGATAGTATTAAATGAGAAAGTCACAACAAAATGTTGAATAAAAATATTGTATGTTACTACACTTTTTCCTTGCATTTTGTAATTGCAATGTGTTCTATGTTATACATGTAACGTTTCTGATAATGGTGTTTTAGCTGCTGATATTTTAAAAGTAAGATAAAGTTTAGAGACTATTAGGTTATAGTTTAATTGCTACAAGAGGACTTTTTTTCAGATTTATTGATTTTCCTTCTAAATTGGTGCATAGACGTTATTGCCTAGTGGAGATGGATATGATCGAGTGGTTTCGCTAGTTCCCAAATTTATTGGGTTTCATTCTGAATTGGTGTATAAGCATTATTGCTCAGTGGAGATGAATATGATCGGGTGGTTCCGCTAGTGACACAATGATACTCCAGTAATAAGAGGTGAGCAGAAAATTGAAATAACCGAGAAAACCAAACCGAAACAAAAACCAATGGTTCGGTTTTTGGATTTTTAATAACCGAAAACTTCGGTTTGGTTTATGGATAACCATTTTCAATAACCGAAAAAACCTGAGCCGAACTGATATGTTATAATAGTAGGCCTAGTCAATATATTTTTGTGTTTAAGTCTAAGTGTTTAACTCATGCTAGTATAAATTAATAATTTTATTTTTGGACGTTAAGTATTTAATATACAAAATAAATGATATTCAAGTATTATAAAAGAAAAAAGATTAAAACGTTAGGTTTTTGTGAACAATATTACTTAAAAATATTAAATTTGATAACTTAAATATAAATACATAAAAAAGTTCTTAAATTTTGAATTATTCAACATTTTAAAAATCGGAAAACCAAACCGAACCAGTGTAAAAACCGTAATCGAAAAAACCAAAACTGAACAATTTTAAAAAACCGAATAACCGACATTTTAGTTTCGATTTTGATTTTGCCTAAAAACCAAACCGGCATCCAAATTTCCCAATATGCAACCTTTCTAAAATTCGAAACTTATCACTTCAAACAAGTCATTCTTATTCTTATCATTTCCCCCCAAATGGCCGAGGATCACCACCGCCAAAACCAACCTACCGACCCTCAAAACCCTAGGGTTCCTGAAATCGGAGGGGGTTTCAAACCAAATTACCCGAACCCGCCGGACGCAACGAATCCGGACCCCGCAACCCTAAGGGAGCAGTGGAAGTACGCCACCAGACAGTACGGCAAATGGTACGGCCACTCTTGGGGCACCGCCATACTCGCCGGAGTTTCCTTCTTCGCTCTCGGATGGCTTATTAAAGGCGGTAACCCTATCCCTTCTTTTCACCAAAACGACGACGCTTCTACAGATGTTAACGAAAAGAGATGAATTTGTTTTGTTTGTTACTCAAAACCCTAAGGTTCCTGGTTGTATGATTTTGTATTTGATATTGTTCTTTTTGAGTAATCTTTTGTTCTTTTTTGGGTTTGAAGGGGTGATAATAAGTATTTGTCTTTTTGCAACTATTAATGTTTGCTTGTGTAGACTCTGGCGTGAGAATAAATATTTACGGACCACATTAATGGTTACGCTTTGGCGTGACAATTATATTGGTCGTATAATTGTCATGTTAGTCATTTTTGTGACTACGTGAGATCGTGCTTTCATTTCATTTAATCATAGTTGTTAACGGCGAGCGGTAAGACACCTACGTGCTACATAGCGAATAACGATAAATAGCGAGCGACTGTTTTATAAATAACGATACATTAGCACTTTTTTAAAAAAGTTGCCAAAATAGTCCGTTTAGGTTACTTTTGCCACTTCCGTCAATAAATGAAACCTGTTGTATCTGGGTTCTAAGGTTTTATTTTTGTTGTCATTTTCAACTGATTGGCTAGGTTAGAATTTTCTGTTAACTTCTCTCATTTTGTTGTTTTCCTCATTTAAATGAAGGGTATAATCGTCATTATATGCCATAATGTATTTAATTTAAATGAGGAACGACAAAAAGATGGAAAAAGTTAACAGAAAATTCTAACCCAGTATGTCAATTGGATGAAAATGGCGACAAAAATGAACCCTCAGAGTCACAAATACAAAAGCTTTCATTTTTGGACTGTAGTGGCAAAAATATATAAATAAATCGTCGCTATTATCGCGATCTATCGCTACAACCCTAATAGCGAGCCTAGACCTATACGCTACGTAGCGCGCTATAGCGACCGCTACGCTCGCTATTTACAGCTATGCATTCAACCCATAAGAACACCCCCTTACGTGGGTAGTACATCCCCTTAGGCCTCTCATACAGCACGACTAGCGTCACCCATAAATCCATAATCGCACTGTAACACGGCCTGTATGAGGACTGGTGTCCGGATATCACATTAATGGGGCATAGATATCTGCTGCCATCGTCCACAAGTCTGAACATAGTTGGATATAATGGCCGGATGACCTTATAGAGGTCTACAAGTCGGAACATTGTCGGATGTATTGCCCGAATGACCTTATAGAGGTCCACAAGTCTGAACATAGTTGAGATATAATGGCCAGATCCCGGAAGTAGTGATCTGGATGTGACAATGATGCACCGATGCATATTTATATACTATAAATGGAATCAGATACAAGTCTAGCTAATCTATAGAATAATTTCAATAGTTCTGTTATGAAACTAGGGCTTTGTGGTTCTAGTTTTAGCAAACACTTGATTAAGAACATTCAACATCTCAAACATTACATAAATAACGGAAAGATAAGGAAAAACTATCCGTTCTGACATGTTTTGTGTAAGCAGAAAAAAAAAACCCTCAGAAATACAAACAACATTTCTTCATCTTGGATAGAAACACCAAACAGCCAACCATCCTTAATCCGTTTGCATTGATCCGGCATGGTACTTCTCTAAATCTGCATCCAGATCTTCAGCAGATACCTTCGGAGCACCACGTTCTCCCCCTCTGCCTCTGCCTCTTCCCCTGCCCCTGCCGCCTCTCCCACCTCCACCACCACCGCCGCCACCACCACCACTTCCTTGCCCCCTCTGACCACCACCTCCTTGCGGCCTCATTGTTTGACCACCACCTCTAAGTCTCCCCATAACCCCACCTCTGTATTAATGAAAGGATGAAAATTACCATCAGTTTTCAGTGTGTTTGGAAAGTGGTTCTGATTATGATTATTTTATTATTCAAGCGTCGAATAATCAAATCTGAATAGTCAATTTCACACGTGTGACAACAAAACTGATTATTGAGAGGTTAACTATAAATAGCTGAGGTACAACTTACGAGACATTATGTCTCTTACACCCAATGAACTGATTCGTTACGTCCGCTTAGCAATCAAATGTCGAAAGGTGGTTCATTTACTTCCTAACTATTAATGGTTCTCATTTAAAAAATCTTTTTCTTTCCAATCATACTTCTTCTCATTGTCAATACTTTGCAAAAAAATCACTGAACTTCTAATGATAATTTTTGAGTAAAATGCAATTTTCTTGCTTGAGGTTTGGCCAGTTTTACGACTTCCATCCAAAGGTTTGTTTTTCCGCATTTGGATCCAAAAGGTTTGAAATCATGCCATTTTCATCTTGCTCGTTACTACATCCATTTTTCTTCGTTAAGTCAGAAGTACTTTCATCAATACCCTGACTTGACGGAGAAACATGGATGGAGTTAAGTTAACAAACTAGATAAAAATGACAAGATTTCAAACCTTTTGGATCCCGATGCGGAAAAACTGACAAAACCTCACGGACGGAAATGGCATTTTACTCTAGTTTTTTTAGATTTATTCACTAGTAATTTATAAAAGAATATTATCATAGTTAGCTAGTTACTAGATACCTTTTCTTGAATTTATAATTAAACAAAATATGAGATTTTTTTGTTAGTTACTTAATAGAATCAGAATTGTCACACACTTCAAACCTGCTGATTCTCATTATCATAAGTTTCTAAACATAAATACCTAAAAACATAAACAATAAGCGCAGCAAGAATACCTTCTTGGTCCACCGTTTTGGTTTCCACCAGCATTATTTGGACCGTCATCATTTCCCATGTTTGTTCCTACCAAGTCGATCTTCATGGGCTTTCCATCTAATTGGACATTATCGTATCTCTTGATAGCCAGTTCTGCATCTCTACGCCTTGAAAACACTACTTCTGCCGTTCCCTGTGAAAGATATTTTCTGATAATTATTAATAATAATTACTTGAAAAACGGGCTCATTCCTAAACTCGACTCGGTACCTTTGATCTGCCACTTCTATCGTAGTGTATTGTTGCCCGTTTCAGGTCACCAACCTCTGCAAAAAGCTCCTGCAAAAATTTTGAATCTGTTTTAGTTTATTTAGACTGAAACCCCTATACTTGCATGTATTTATGCTTCAAAAAGTAGTATGCATGTTTTATCGTGTTGGGTTAGATCATTGAACTTGAACAAAACCAAGATAATAATTCGTGTAAAAGACTCATATACACTTGTAATCATGTGTTAAACAGGTTGACTTGTTTAATTCAACGGCTTAATGAGGTGAACACAAACACAGCATGTTTATTAATGGGTTGGATCTGACAGCCAAAAAGCTGATTATTTTCGTGTCGTGTCGTTACCCCTAGTGCATACAAAAACATATGAGGATTTATACACACAAAGCCAAAAGATAGAATCTTTCTAGACTCTAGTCATGACACATTAACGAAAACTAAGAATCCTACATCAATCTTAAAAAATTACCTTGATATCTTCATTGGAAACACCATAATCCAAGTTTGAAATGAGAAGTTTGGTGCCAGTCTCTATTCCTGTAACCTGGTTTGATCTTGCAGGGTGTGCAGCAGCATGACCTTCATACATGTCATGTCCCCATGTTGTATCTGGTGCTTCAACCTGGAACAATAAACATCACATTCATCAACATATTCAACTTATAAGTTAAAATTACTAACTCATGCAAACATCACACTATAGCAACTTAACAACAAATCCCATAAGCATAATTAACTAGTCATAATTTAACCTATCTGGCTATTTCTAACCATCATTATGTACTTGTATCTGGTGCTTAAACCTATACAACGAAGATTACATAAATCAACCTATTCAACTTATAAGTTAAAGTTGTTGACTCATGCGCAAATCCCGCTAAAGCAACCTAACAACAAATCCTATAAGCATCAACAGAAGTCCAATTAACTACTCAAAAGTAGACCCTCTGTTGTCAAGGCTCACCTGCCGCGCACCTAGGCCCAGTGCAGCCTTCCAGCTTCACTTCAAAAGCCCCACTTTCAGGCCCTCAGGCACATTTTTGAAGCCAAATTCCGATCAAAATCAGTCTGAACAGGTCGGAAACAATTATACAACCCTAAACAAGCCTGGAATCAACCTAGAATAACCTAAACTAACCCTAATAAAGCTTAAAACAAGTCTAAACCATATACTATACACCAAAAGCCCACGCTTTTTAAGCACCTTGCACTGAGGCCCAAGATTCACCGTTTACGCCATGCGCCTTCGAAAACTATGATTATTCCTATACCTAACAATCATTATGTTATATCTACTGCTTCAAACTGTAACAATAAACATCACACAAACCAACTTATTCAACTTATAACTTCAAATTACTAACTCATGCACACATCATATATAGTCAACTAAACCTATTTCTGCTTACGTCGTCAATTCAATGAGATCTAGTTCCTGTAACCTCTAATTACCTTTCCAAACACAAAACACCTGCAATTCAACAAACGAATCACACTTTTGGATCAAACTTGCATACCTTTTGTGCTCCGTATGGTGTCGACCGTTTGGAAGCACGATTGGGCAAACGGCGAGAGGGTCCAGGACCGGAATTACGAGGCCTAGATCTAGGGTTTTCAGACGCTCGTGATTTCTTGTTCATCTTTATCATATCGTCGAGAGACATATCCAAATTAGACATGATTTGCTAACGGATATGAAACCCTAGAAAATGAAGATGAATATTGTGAGCAGACGAGGTTTGAGTTTGGGTGGCAGGGTTCTGCTTCGCTAGAGAGGCATCACTTTACATCAGCAGCAATTGAGTAGACAAATCGTACATGATTTTATACGTTACTACCTCCAAGTTATTTAACTTCAACTTTTACCACTTGTAGATATACATGGATGACAATCTCCCCCTCTTATACCCAATTTTAAAATCTTAGTCTCATACTTGGTCCGGAGGGTTGTCCTTTCTTATCTGAAACTCGACCTGAATTCAAAACCACCCGGACCTAAATTAAAGACTAACCAAAAAACCTGAACCAGAATAACCCAAACTTGGCCAACCTGAACCTTAAAAGGGCCAGGTTATTGGATCACTTTTTCCCAACCAAAAACCTGGAACCCAAATAAAAACCCAGACATTAATTGTCTTTTTTATAGATGGGTTTGATTTGGAGTGTTTTGTATTTATAATATTAAGTTTTGAGACTTTTGAATATTATCTTACAATATTGTTAAATTATGTTTAAATTGTGATGATTATTTTAACAACATGATATATTATGAAAAAAAACATTATTTTTTTCCTTTTACATCTAAACCCGAAAATCGAACAACCCGACCTAAACCCGAATGACCCATACCCGAACAATCTGAATTTTATATGGGTCGGTTATCGGGTCATTTTTTTTCGAGCAAAAAAATGTGACAACTTGCATTTCCAAAGTAATATCGTTAACTTTTCTCAGTTAAATATTTAGGATTTATTGAATGTCATACGTACAAGTTATTAACACACGAACACACGAAATTGATATAAACTAGTGGGACTAGTCTTGTATCTTACACCAAAGTTAATTTGTTTAACTTTGTGCACAAATTGCAAGTAATTGAAACTTGAGGGACTTGTTGTGTAGCAAGATAACTTGAATTTTATAACTTTCTTTGTAAGTTTCAAGAGTTTGAAACTTAAGGGACTAAAAGTGCCCTTGTTGAAATTCAAGGGTTTAGTGTGACAATTATTAAACTTGTGTAATTATAATAACTTAATCCCTACAATAAAACCTTAATCTACAAAACAAGCGTCTGCCTCCTCTCTTCTCTCTTGGTCGACGAACTGCAAGCAAGAAGCCTCAAGCTTTTCGGTTTTCAAGTCCCTAACAACTCACATTACTCCTAACTCGGTAATCCTTAAAATATAGTTTTTGATTATTGTATAATTCTTCTTATATTGGCTGCATTTTCTGGGTTTGTTCATGATTCTTGATTATCTTTGATGATAACTTGTAGTTTTGGTGCTAGAAATCATGTTAGTCGATGATTAGATTGCTTATGTGTTCGGTTAAGTCGCTAGGGTTTTGATTATGGTTTGGATCTTGTGGTTGTGATGAACTAATTGTTATTGTTATATGATTTAATTTAGGATGATAATCTGCTGTGATTAAAGATTTTAGGTCGTTGGGTGCATTAGATAATCGTTTGTGAGGTTTGGGTGATAAAACAAAATCTGTCCAGAACATTACAGCCGACTTTAATCGGCTGTAACCGGGTCAAAAGTTAACAAAAAGTGTTGTTTCTTGAGTCCATGATGTACTTCCAGGAAATACCTTTCGAACCCCACCAGAATTGCATTTTTTGACGAAAAATGAATGTTTTATGAATTTTTCCGTATCGAAGGTTGAGGCTGCGTTTTCTGGCAGGATTTTCAGTCCATTACGAATGTCATAACTCAATGTAGGAATTGAGTTATGATCTCAAATTTTTACTGTAGGTAGTTCCAGGAGGTCACAAAAATCACCAACTGGAATTACGTCAATCGGATAATCGACGATTTTTAAATGAATTTTTCAGTAAGCTGCAGTCAGAAAGTGACGAATCTGATTGCTGCTTAGTAAATGATTTTTATTAACTTTTTTGTTAGGAGTTAGACTCTAAAATTTTAACACAAGTCCAACCCTTCTGAGGGGTACACCATATAAAAATATCATAATTTTTGCAGCATCGTAAGTATGTAAAACGAGCTTTCCAAAACAGTCTATTTTCAGTGATTTTACCTATGCATGGCTTTAAGTTGTTAAGTGATGAATTTGCTACTTTTAGTGTTCGCACGTGCTTGATAATTGTAATTGATGAATGGCATGTCATAGTGTACATTATGAATCTATGCTTGAAAGCTACTCGGTATTACGTTGTGACAACTTGTTTGCATGATAATTGTTAGATGCGTGTAAGGCTTGCGTGAATTACATAAACGGCCCCTAATGTTCTTGGTAACTATCTTAGGACGTGGTTGATCATCTTCGATACTATTAGCACTTTATTTCTTACCGAGCAAAACAAATGTGAGTTTACACCTTTACTAAAAGCATGTATTCCCGGTGGTTGGGAACCTCACTCTCCCGTGTATGGGATTGCCTTAGTATTCCTGGTATGGGATACTGTTAACTTCACTTTCCCTGGTTAGGGGATTGCCTAGTATTCCTTGGGATGGAATACTGTTAAATGCTATTTATATTTCATGTCTTTAGCGGACTAAACGAACTCTATCTGAAAGTCCCCACACATTATACCGATTAATCGTCGGGGCCTGGCGAACGGGATATTAGTTGATAGCACTATTAGGTTCGACAAACCTCACACCGTACCTGGGAGGACGGGCGTGAACTTTTATGCCTTGGCAACTGGTCAATGATGATAGACATTGACCTGAGGCACAAATAACTTAAACAGTCAAAGTTTCGGTACCACACAGTTTAGTAGCTTAAAGATGGGGTAGCTCCCCGTGACATGTTTTACGAATTAAGTAATTTAACAACCTAAGTTCTTTCTGAAAACAATAATGAAAAAACCGTGAACTCGCCAATTTTATGTTGACATACTATTACATGCTTTGCAGGTCGTTAGGTACAGTTATGGGCGGGCGTTGCAATCGGCTATAGTGTGTGGTTTGTTAACGCTTTATGTTTCGATCATTTATTAAACTTGTGGTTTTAAGTTTCGATGGGTTTTGCTTTATTTTTTTTCCGCTGCAACATAAACTGTGTTTTGAACATTTAAATTTTATCGCTAATCATGATGATAGTGATGCTTTTATAATTTGGAATGGTTGGTTCAACATGATTAGTAGCTAGATACTGGTCAGTCGGACGCCTCGTGGTAAAACTCCTCATGTGGATTTTGAGGGTGTGACAAAGAACTCGACCCGAAACCCAAAAAATTAACCCCACGAACACCCCTACCTGTTTATTATGCGTTGTGTATCGGTCGGACATTTACCCGTCGTGTATCGCGTCCATTATGTGTAGGGTATGAATCGGGTATTTACTCGTCGTGTATCAGGCAAACTCGTTAGCATTTTAAAAAATACCCCTTTAGATTTTCATGTATATTTATTTTTTATTTTCCTTTATAATTTTATGTTTTTAAAATCTATATGAAAATTAACTATGTATTTCATCATCACAACTATTTATAGTATATAAATCTCAAAAACAATTTTATATATTGTATCATATAATATAAATAATGTCAATAATTAAAATAAATATCTATTTTTTGAAATAATGAAGGCACTAAATGAAACATTATTAAGCAATAGTTATAGGAATATAAAGAAAAAAGTTAAAAGCTTTTGGGTATGGGCAACGGGTGTATAGTTTAGGGTAATTAGTCTAGGTATTTTCTAATTTCATACCTGTCTCATATCGTAATTTTTCCCCCAATCTCATACTCGTCAAGCATCACTTAAATCTGTTCCGGAGGCTTTGGGTTTTAGGTATACCCATTGGACTAAAGTTTATTTTTATTTATTTGTCATCTCTACTTTTAGTTGCATCTTTGTCGTTAAACTGTTTTTATATCTAACCATCCAGATTTTTTCTTTCTACGAATTTCTTAATGGATGGAAGCTGATTTGGGAGGCACTTCCTTCCTATACTCGTCGGATTCTTCTTTGAGTTGTGTGAGGGTTCTAGTTTCGTCACTTAACTCATCTAATTGTTGGATTTGGGGTTGATGGTAAGCCAGACTTGGGTTTTGGTAATGTAATGGATCAAAGTTAGGCTGGTCTTGTGGGAGACAAAATTCATGTTATAAATGTTGTGTCGGAAAGTGTGAAAATCAAGAAATAAGCTTGATTTTGTAAAAATTATGAATATAGCAGAAAGGGTTGGTGTTAAATTGGGGTTGATTATGTGAGAATTAGGATTGATCTTTACCTTGAATCGGTTTTCTTAGCATTGTGAGGTTCCAAATTCCATTGAAGAGAAAACAATAATGTGATAATAATTTTGAAATACCATGATAAAGATTGGTGTGAAAATTACGAAGTTTTGAATGGTATATATAGGGGGATGATTTTTAGTAGTTATTTTTTTGGCGTGGTGCGGAGATACGTGAGGCGGTGTTCCCACTGGTCATGCATCATATCGTCGCCTCCCTTCATGCCTACTTCCACATGCATTTTGTCTCCCCTTAGGAATATATTGTCAAAATCGTTTCAACAAAGACAGGTGGGGTACGGTGTTGGCTTGAGATGTCTAACAACGGTTCACTGCTTAAAAGAGTAGGTGGACTGTTTAGTAGCCTCTTAACGATTCCATTAAGAAATATTGCCTCTGAATCAAGGGTTGGTCGGAGGAGGACGACCGCTCAAGGCCCAAACTCCTTCGAGGCCCGAAAGTTTTTTTTCTTTTGAAAAAAGAAAATATATGTACTAAGTGTGTGTGTGTGTGTATATATATATTTATATGTGTGTAGGATTCGGTTCAATTAAGAACCACCATAAGTTGTGAGAATCATGGGAACTCTTACTTCCCGCGCAAGTTGGGCCATCAATTTTTGCACAACGTAGACGAAAATGTTATAAACACATATGTAAAAAAATTATCGAGTCGATAGTTATGCCCGATGTAAATTTTATTTACGTCTGATGTACATTTTCTGTATGGCGATGTAAATTTTTGCATGTGACATTTTTCTTTTTAATTTTTTTTGCTGGAACAAGTGATTTTTGTAAACATTTTTTAGAGAAAAAAATTGAAAAAACTTTTGTAAGGCCTAGTTCTCATTGTTCTTATAAATTAAGGCTCTCATTTTACCATTTTCCTTATGTATATATATATATGTGTGTTTTGTTTCAACTTTGTATACCAAATAGATGTTCCATCTACTAGCATTCATTCCCCATGAAAAGAATTTGGATGGATGGAGGAATCATCTCAAGTTTGATTCTTTTTTTTAGAACATTTACAATAAGAAACATTAAAAACACCTAAAAATGTGTCTAGTCGGCGTCACATTATAAAAACACCAATTCTTAAAAAACACTCCAAACTCACCCAATAAAAGCCCAACAAAAAATACACCACGATTACATATTGATAACACCAAATTTACACCATCAAGTTTGGATGGATGGAGGAATCGTCTCAAGTTTTGTTAAAATTGGTTTCCATTCGCCGTTCAAAAAATGAAAACCTATTTTAACCAAAACAACTCATCGTGACAAACTTGCTAAAATATCACTTGTTTTTTTTGTTTTTTTTTTGTGTACGAATATCGTTTATGTTTATAATGAAAAGAAAAAAAGTTATGTCATAATTACAATGAAATGTCCACCCACCAAACGAATATAATACTAGTTGTGTAAGGTCTCGCTTTTTCGTACTTTCCTTAGTTAAAAAGTGTAATTGTATTTCTATTTATGGAAACTTGTATTCGTATCGCATTCGTATTTCATTCCCAATCTTATAATCTGAGACTTTGATCGTAATAAAATTCATACCTGATACATACTTGTCTTACATGTATTTAATTGTTAAATATGTGTTTACATACAAAGCGATACTTGTTATACGTGCAAATACTCATACATTCATACTTGATACCTAAAACATACTTACATAAACATTATACACTTGAAAACATGCGAAAATATCAAGTTTTACCATGAAATGAAAGATAAACTAAGTTCAAGGACTAAAAATATCATAATCCGGAGAAAGTGGTTTCTTGCCCATGGATTGGTCCATTTTGTGTTTGTTGCATTAAATGCACCCAACTAACAACCCCTAAACCCCATCTATAAATGCCCACCTCCTTCCACTCTCATTCACACCTCAAACACTTCTCTCTCTCTCCCTCTAAAGCTCTCTCTCAATCAAGAAAGTTCAAGACTTTCAAGATAACTCGGTGTTCCTCCAACTCCCCAAACTCTTCACGGAATACTCAAGTGGAAGCTTGCAAAAGCGTGAGTACACTTGACCCATTTCCCTTTTTACACAATATGGGTTGTAACATGTTAACTTACAAAATACATGAAGACACATACTACATGCTTTATACACTCGATCCATCATACATGCTTATTGTTATGCTTAGGTTCATCCTAATTCATACATGCTTCTTGTCATTAACTTGGCTAGCCCCAACTTAACATATATAGCGCTATAGGAGTAGCACATCGCCCGTCGGGGTAATGTTAAGCTTAAGCTGGTACTTATTCTTATTCATACTTTAGTCTCGTTACTTCGTGTGATAAGGGACACTTAATACTTGTGGACACTTGGGTTTGACAATTAGTATTGCATGCTAGCTACCTTGTATACAATTATTGTCACACCCCGAAATTTCTAACTAAACACCGGTGGGCCCGTGTGGGGAACATTGTGATGTAAGTTGATATCATCATAGTCAATTAAACATAGCACAACGGAAGTCTTGGATTTAAATTACTATTACAAACCGAAGTGTTGGAAGTACAAAAATAGTATACAGACGGCTTGTAACGAAGTATCCACTGGTGGATCGCAAATCGTACAAAAATGTATAACAGACTTTGGGCAGATTTAGGATTTCGCAAGATCCTCTTATTACTACCGAGCACTTCCAGCCTATTTTCGTATTGTACCTACAAACTTAGTCTTTTTGAAAATACGTCAGCTTTCGCTGGTAAATACACCCAACTGACTCATTTTGAAAACATTTCAAAAATGTTTTAAGTGCACATTGGCACAAAATCTTTTATAACTTGGGAAAGTTGGCCTTACAACCTTGTTAATGATTCACATGTTTGTCCATACATACAGGGCCCAGTATAGAGACCGAGACATGATTAACGTACACACCACTTTGGACTCACGAATGAGCCATTTCCCCAACCTTGTGGGTATGCATATTGAGCGTCTTACCGGTGTATACCTACACCCGCGCTAAGGTTGTGGCCATTATCTAATGTAATGAGCCGAGGATATCCAGGACACGGTAGTTAACCCCCGATGTTTAAGTTATCAAACAAAACTAATTAAAACATAATATGCGGATTTACTAGCAACAAACGGGCATTCGATTGATCCCATTTCGGACCAAGCGGTAATAATTTACCGTAACCCAAGCCCATATAGGGGAAATAAGTCGAGAGTATTTACCTGAGCTAGTCTTCTTTTAATTTAATAACTCAGCCGTACAAAAAGTACTAAGTGCAGATAGCATTTACCGGCAAGTCTCTAGTCTGGATTATGGCATAAGCTAACCAATTAAATACTATCGGTCTTTATTTAAGTCATAGACTTAGACCGAGTAGTGTACATGATCAACACGTATAACGCTTGATTAAACGATGATTGGATATAATGTAGTTTAAACCCGACAAGTACCTTGACTTGCATAATATGGGTAAACTATAAACATTCTGGATTTTGAGACTTAAATGATAAGGTTAGACCCGTTTCGGTTAATTTCCGTAAAATAATTACATATACTTAACCGTACGCATCTTTAGCGATAACGGGTAACCGGATAAGTCATGGACAAGTTCTATATGTCATTATACTTTAAATAAGTTGTAATATCAGTAGGATATCAACTTACATGCCCGAAAAGGTTTTGAAACGAAATTATGCCTCATAAGGGCGTTTTGGTAATTATATGTCGTATAAAAGGAACTTGCGTGTATTCTGATGTTATGATCATAAACATTCTGGAAAAAAATACTTGATTTCTAATATAATATCAGTAAGATAGCACACATAAGTGTGGTTTATGGTTTAAGACCAAACTATGCACCAAAAGGGCATTTTGGTCATTTAAAAGTATAGTTTACGATATTGTACTAAAATCAGTTTTTGATCAGAATATTAACATCATAATATGTTAATTACATTAACATATCATTAGGTACTTCATTTGCAAGTTCATTGTTGATTAAAACCATGTTTTATGTAAAAAGGGCATTTTAGTCAAATTTTGACATTTTATGGAACTTGTGCATAAACTCAGATTACGATTATGATCATGTAATATAACCTCAGAGGGTTATGCTGCATTGCATTACGATCATAATGTGACCTTAATTCAGAAGTTAACTAATCTAAGTCGGGTCAGAATTGAAAGTCAAAGCAGAAGTCAAGTTTCGCGACTTTCGGTTGCGAACCGACTATAGGACTGAAATTGACGGATCGAACATGTTCTAATAATTATTTCCCATTTGTTTAAGTGTCAAAAACATGTTTATAATCATACATAAACTGAGATTATGATTTTTATGAAATCTGGCCCGTTTGACTTTTTAAAACAATAACTTTGACCCGTCAACTGGCCTAGTAAACGTGATCTTTAGGAGGTGCCCCTTTAAGGGGTTAATACTCTCCTAATTATGATCACTTAGCCATGTTTATTTCGAACAATGACTGGACCATAATGGTCTTAACCGAAAGTCAAGGCATTTGTCGAAAATGCTTGACTTTTGGCTATTAAAAACCTATAAAAAGAAAAGAGCAGAGATGGAGCACTTACAAGTGATCCAAGGAAAACTTAGAACTCAAAGGGAAGCTCCCAAATGGTCAGGAACTTCCAAGAGTGTAATAGAGAGGAGAAGAAGTGAATGAGCAAAGAATGAGTGAGTTTAGGTTGCTATTTATAGTGTAAGAGGTGTAAAGAGATGTAGCCATGTGTTAGGTGTGTTGTAGGTTCTTTACAAGTGTCCAATTAGGTGTCAAGAGTTGGTGGAGTGTGGCAATTTGCAGGCTAGGTGGCTTCCTCACAAGGATTTGGGATTTTTGACACATTAGCCCCTCAAAGTAGTTTTATGGATTGTCCCTTGACTTTTATCCAATGACATAATTGATACAACTAGTTCTTTTCGATCAACATGAGATGTATTGAAGAAGGGTACGAATAACCGAACGTTAACGGGTGTCACACTAGGTGTTTTTATGACTTAAAAGTGTTTACTAGCTTAAACGTGAAGATATGAATACTTATGGTTTCATAGGTTAAATTTACCAAACTAGTAAAGTTAAAGGTTTGGTAAAAGAGCGGAATGCTCGAGGATGGTAAATAAAAATATATCGTCTCAACCGAGAGACCTGCGGGTCTAAAGGTGGCTTAGTAACATAAGAAATATGAGAATAACGAAGTCTAGGGGTCTCTGGGTAATTTTATGAACGTTAAAATGGTGAAAATCAAAGGCTTTAGAAGCCCGCCGTAGGCTACGGTCACTAGACCGTAGCTTACGGTCAATATAAAATAAAAACAGCAAGTCCAAACCGTAGGCTACGGTTCTCAACTGTAGGTTACGGTTAGTTTTATAAGTTTTTTTAGATTTTTGAACATGTTTGAGTGGCTAGCTCATTGAGGTATGATCCGAGGGTATGTACATGTGTTGGTATATTACTAAACACGAATTCTACGAGGTATTACATAATCCCTCATCGTCCAACATTGACGTATTCTTAGAATTAATTCTTCTCGTCCAACTAGTGGCTCATATGAGAGTTAGAATTTCGCGAAGGATCACTCAGAGGCTCAGTATAAACATGTTGACCTCGATGTCACTCAGAGGCTGGGCATGTTGACACCAATGGTCACTCAGAGGCTTGGTTTATGCATGTTGACATCAGAAGGTCACTCAGATGTTCAGTTTGAGCATGTTGACACCTTTAGTCCTTATTAGTCCATAACGGACATAAAAAAAATAATGACACGTGTCACTATACTATTGGAAATGATTTTATGAGGTGTTACATCCTCACCCCCTTAAAAGAAATCTCGACCTCGAGATTTTATTCAAAAAGATGGGGGTACTTTTGTCGCATAATGGACCTAACCTCCCATGTATACTTGGGGCTTCAAAGGGCATCCCACTTAACCTCTAAAATAGGTTTAAATTTCCTTCGGAGCTTCTTAACCTGTCGATCCTCGATCGAAATTGGTTTCTCAACGAACCACAGGTTTTCATCAATTTGCACATCTTTGTGCGACATTGCTAGCGACTCATCGGCTAGACATTTCTTAAGGTTAGATATGTGGAATACATCATGGATTCCACTAAGCTCCTTTGGCAACCTGAGCTTATAAGCTACAGTGTCGACACATTCGACTATCTCGAATGGTCGCCCTTCTTTCCAAAACGCATCACACCTTTCCAGGGTGACACTTTTAGCATGACTTTGTCCCATAATTGGAACTTAAGAGGTTTACGCCTCTTGTCAGCATAACTCTTCTGCCTATCCCTGGCAGCTTTGAGACAATCACGGATTTGCACAATCTTTTTCGTGGTCTCAGGACAATCTATGGTCCTGATAGTTGGGCCTCCCCAACTTCTGCCCAACACACGGGCGTTCGGCACTTTCTCCCATATAAGGCCTCAAAAGGAGCAGCCTTGATGCTAGTATAATAACTATTATTGTAGGAGAATTTTATTAGGGGTAAGTGGTCATCCCAACTTCCACCTAAATCAATCACACATGCTCTAAGCATGTCTTCCAAAGTTTGGATAGTACGCTCACTTTGTCCATCCGTTTGTGGGTGGTAAGCCGTACTAAAGTTCAATCTTGTGCCTAAAGATTGTTGGAAACTTTTCCAAAAATGAGATGTATATCTAGTATCTCTATCAGATACAATAGATCTAGCACACCATGTAGGGACACAAATCTTGTCCACATACAACTTAGCCAACTTGTCAGAGCTATAAGTCTCTTTAATTGGAAAGAAATGTGCTGACTTAGTCAGTCTATCTTAAATTTACTCAAATCGTGTCGTTACCACGTTTGGTCTTAGGTAACTTGGTAATCAAGTCCATAGTTATCATTTCCTATTTCCAAGTGGGAATCTCAAGTTGTTGTAGAAGTCCTAACGGTTTCTAATGTTCAGCCTTAACTTGCGAACACGTCAGACACTTAGTTACATAAGTGGCTATGGATTTCTTCAAACCCATCCACCAATAATTCTTTTTCAAATCTTGATACATCTTGTCACCACCCGGGTGAACTGAGTATCTTGAATTATGCGCTTTTTGGAGGATTAGATCCGTAAGTCCTCCAAAGATCGGAACCTAGATTCTGCCACTAAATCTGAGGATTCCATCTTTTCCAGGCATTAACTGATCAACAGTTCCGCCTAATCCTTTATTAGGAATATTGGCCTCTAACAGGGTTTGCTTTTACGCATCTAATAGCTTCTCATTCAAGCTATTTCTGAGCTCGATGCTCTTGGCGTTAATCCTTATAGGCTTAATCCTTTCCTTGCGACTTAAGGCGTCAGCAACGACATTTGCCTTGTCGGGATGATAGCGAATTTCGCAATCATAATCATTAAGTGTTTCCATCCAATGACGCTGCGCATGTTCAATTCCTTCTGATTGAACAGATGTTGGAGACTCTTATGGTCAGTGTATATAATACACTTTGTGCTATATAAGTAATGTCTCCACAATTTTAGTGCAAATACAACGACACCCAATTCCAGATCATGGGTAATTCCTTTCATGCACCTTTAATTGTCGTGATGCATAAGCAATCAATTTGCCTTTTTACATTAGCACAAAGCCCATGCCAGTGTGCGAGGCATCACAATAAACGACAAAATCCTTGATACCCTTAGGTAGAGATAACACAGGAGCACTGCTCAACTTGAGTTTCAGAATCTCAAAAGATTCTTGTTGTTTTGGACCCTAGTCAAACTTGACATTCTTACAGGTCAAGGTAGTTAAAGGGGTGGCTATCCTCGAAAAGTTCTCAATGAACCTCCTATAATAACCTGCCAATCCTAAGAAACTACGAATTTCTGACTGAGTCTTGGGAACTTCCCAATTCATTATGGCTTCTATCTTGGTGGGATCCACTTCGATACCACGCTCACTTACAACATGTCCAAGAAATTGAACTTCCCTAAGCCAAAACTCGCACTTAGAGAACTTAGCTTAAAGCTTCTCTTGTCTTATCAATTCTAAGATGCACCGAAGATGTTTCTCGTGATCAGCTTATCTAAGTATGGTTTGCAGACCCTATTCATGAGAATCATGAATGCTGCAGGTGCATTTGTGAGCCCAAAAGGCATCACCAAAAACTCATAGTGACCATAACTGGTCCTGTCACACCCCAACCGATGGCGGAAACATCGGGATGAGACGAACAAATTGCTCAAAACTTCATAACGCTATGTGACAATATAGATTAAATTTAAATTTCATTCAAGACTAAATTGTCATACAAAAATTCCAAATAGTAGTCAACAATTGTTTCAAAACGACATAACATCAAAATAGATAAATTAATCTAGGCGTGTATCTAAGTCCACCTAAATCTTGTTTCATCTTGTAACATCACCTCATCAATCAACCTGCAACATGTATTAAAATATATCAACAAAAAGTTGGCGAGCATACAAGTTTTGTTACATAGCATAATATAGAAAAAATTTGTTTAAAGTCTCATATCCAACATGAACCATAATATGCAAGTTTACTAGCATGCCGAAACGGTGTACTATATGTTCAAACCCAAGAATCCAACGCGTTAAAATAGCCTATCCCAATAGAGTAGCGGGAGGTTAACATGTTTAACTTAACAATACCCCAAGTTTCGTGGGCGGTGCATTAATCCTATAGCGCTATAATTGTTAAGGTAGGCTAGTAAAGTTAATGAAGCATATATCGACACAAATAGTTTACATTAGCATAACAAGTCTAAACAAGCATCACATAGTCTCATGTTAAGCATGGATAGAGATTAAAATAGTTTAAGTGTCGTGCGATTTTGTATAGAGTACATGTTGCACCCAAAGTGTAAAAAGGAAAAAGGGATCGAGTATGCTCACGGTTTTGCAAGCTTTCCCACTTGAAATCCCGCGAACATTGTTGGTTGATGGATTAGTTTCGAGCACCTTGTCCTTCTACACGAAGAAACATAGGCATGTGAGTATTGGGAATTAACGGAAGGTTATGGATTCGGAATTAAAATAAAATGAAATTAGTATTATGAAAGTAATCATCTTGTACTTATAACACTTGTTCTTGACATTATAGAACCTCAAGGGTTTGGTATGTTTTTATGTAACATCCGTTAAAAACCGGGTTATCCAAACCCGCTTCATTGTTAATCGAATCCACAGTTAAAATTTTTCGTTGTATATTTATCGCCCAAATTAATTCTAAATGATACATAATTAATAAATATATTAGAATTTAAAAACTAGAATTTAAAATTTCTAAGAAATACTGAATAAAAAAATAAATGGGATAGCCGGGTTTCGAACCCGGGTCTCATCTATAACCAAACACAACACACACCACTACACTACACACACTCTTGTGAATAAATCTGAAATCAATTAAGTTTTATATTGAAACAAACGCCAACCTGTAATATTACAGAACCAGTAACTGTCGAAAACACAATCCAAGCAATCAAGCTCAATTAACGTTTTTCCTTATGATAAAACGTGTGTAACTGATGATAAACGTCAGTTATAACCGAAAACCTTAAAGCCACTCATTCAAATCGTCAAAATCATAACCGAAATGTAATTAAAATCAAGTTATACTTTACATCGATGTATTCACCATTTGAGCTCGCGAGTCTATCAAACTTACTCTCTCAAACTCGCTCTGAAAACCTCGCCGCAAGTCGCCGGAATCCTCTGCAAGTTAACCGGAAGTTATCGCCGGAAAACCGAAGAATCTATCCCACTGTTGCTTTACTTTATAAACAGGACATCTAGAGCTCATACCAAAATCACCCACACTCACCTTAAACTCCCTGTAGAGTCTCTGTCGCAAGAAATACATCGCCGGAATTCTCTGCAAGTCGCCGGAAAACCGAATCCATTTCATCCCTTCTGCCTTACTCTAAAATAAGACCTCTAGAGCTCAGACAGAAAGCACCACACTCACCTCAAACTCTCTGTAGATCCTTTGTCACAAGTTACACTTCGCCGGAATAATCTGCTATCGTCGGAAGTCAACCGGAATTTACTGTCGGAGTTAAACCGAAAGGTCTAAACACCTCGCCCAATCGGTATAAACATTTAACTTTCTTCAATACTGTTTATATGCATTTGTTTAAAACTGGGAATCGAAAATTGTGGGCTAACAGTCGGGATTGGGAGTTCTGGGTTGTTTTAACGAAGAAGATGAAGTATAGGTTGTGTTTATATTTAATATAAATCGGGTTAGACACACAGTCCAGCGGTGGACTGTGTGCATTTGAAACATAGAGATACCGAGTTCGAGTCTGTCCTTGTTCCGATTCGTCACAATATTCAAACCTTTTTATAAAACCCAAATACGGAACCTTTCAGTTAGTACATAAGATTAATAAAAACAAGTATTTTAACCAGGTTAAACACACAGTCCAACGGTGGACTGTGTGCAAAGTTAAACCACAGGTCACGGGTTCGAAACTCACCATGCGCACCGGTTCGGCTAGTTTGAAAACCTTTTTAATTAAATAAAATTCTGAATAAGCTAAGTAGTATATAAATATAATTAAAAACAGAAATATTTCGGGTTAGACACGTAGCTCAGTTGGTAGAGCTGCGTGCACGTATACGAGAGGTCCCGAGTTCGAACCTCACTCAGCGCATATAATAAACACGGTCCGGTCAACGGTCCGGTCAACGGTCAACGCTCGGTCAACGGTCAAAGTCAAAAAGTCAACATTTTTATATTTTTATTTATTTATTTATTTAATTTAAAAAATCAATTAAAAATACTTAAAAATAATATTTTTAAAGTTAGAAAGTGTCCTTAAACTCACAAAAATAAATCTAGAAATCCTATTAAGGTTATGAATTAAAATTATTAATCTCAAATAAAATCCTTTTATTTACCGAACCACTATGTTATTATTTAGGTTAGTTCCTCTCGTGGTTAAATCCAAATTCGTGCGCACATCAATCCAAGAAACACAACCACTGTGAGTGAATTCTTACAAATTCCCCTTTTTATTCATGTTTTGGGGTGTATCATGTGTCGCTTAAATTAATTCGCTTATTCAAACTCGTGCTATACCATTATATGATCTAAACTTAGAATGTAAATATTGTTTGTTGTGATGTATTACATATTGTCAAGTTGTATGCAAATTATTTATTAGGCCCATCAGTTCCTCGTGTGAGACGAGTTGAACAACGCGTGCCTCAAAACTCATTCATTAGGCCCATCAGTTCCTCGTGGGAGACGAGTTGAACAACGCGTGCCTCAAAACAATCAATTGTTGTATGTGTGTGAAATATTTAATATTATGTGTTTTGTGAATAAATTTACATCTACATTTACTCATATGTGGTTATGCACTTTATTTTATAATCAATACAATAAACACGTTTAAATGTTTTCATAGGATTCACTCGCCAACTTGTTGTTGACCCAAAAACAATTTTTACACATGATACAGGTGGACAGGATGAAGCAAGGAACACATAGGAAATTGCCTTAAAAGAAAAATAATAAAGTCTAGAAAGATGTATAGAACATGTTGTACTTGTATGATTTGATTGTATGATCTCCTTTAAATTGTAATAATAAATATGAAACATTATAATAAATGTCATGAGCTTTGATGAAAACCCAATCATGCCCCGATCACCTTTTTCCGCTGCGGGTCGGGGTGTGACATTTTATGTATTCAAAGATCTATTAGAATCGTAACAAGTGTATGGTCTTTAGATGATGTAACCTACTATTTTGACAATTGACCACTTGTTCTTCATCAAGAGTTCGGTTTCTTTGATAATATATAAGTATTATATAGTGCACATTAAGTCATATAGGTCAAGCATGAGGTAGGAGGTTGAACCATCCATTTAGGAACCTCTTTGTAGTTTACATAAGTCAAGTAGGAGGTGGGAGGATTTACCATCCACTTAAGACCTCTTTGGATTCACCACTACACATGTGTCTTAGACACAAGGAGGGTCATGAACTTACAAGTAAGGAATGAAATGAAACAACTAAGCTATGAAAATCATCAAGTAGTGTGTGGATTCAATGATGGATAGCCCAAGCTAATCCAAATATCACACATTCATCAAGCTTAACTTGAACACTACTTGTGGGTGTAAACCCTAGTCGAAAACAGAAAGTTTGTGAGGTTTTATCTTCTAGTTTGACGTGTCCCAACCTTGTTTTTAAGCCTAACCAACCATAAGTGAGGTTGTAAGCATTCGGACATATGTTTGAGATGAGTTAGACTCAAGTTTGAACAAGTTTAACAAAGTTTGAAGAAGTAAAATGAAAAAAGTCCACTTTGGAGCCTTTTTCGTGACATTCCAGGGCCTGATTTTCCATGGAAAACCATTGGAGATGTGCACAATGTCAAACCAAGCAAGTGGGAAAAAGAATGGATGAAAAAAGTTAAGAAATGAGTGAGATATGCTCACTTTTGTAAGAGATAGAAATTCTGCCCGAATCTTGGATTCACAGCTAATTAAAGGAAGTTTTGAGAGTGTTTTGGTGATTAGAAAAGTGTAAAAAGGCTTGGATTATGCTTGGGTTTTATAGGGAAGGATTAGGGTTGGGTTTGGTGAAGTATTAAATGTTAAAACATGTTTAAAACTCAAAATAAACCCAAAACCCACTCAAATTCGAGAGCTGAATGGTTCTGGTCGCGCTGATCAGGCCATTTAACGAGTGTATAAGGGTTTTAAGTGTTGGGTTTTGTTCAATGTGATGACCATGGTGGAGTGGCTGTGCGCGTGTTTGTTGAGGCTGGTGACCCGGGTTCGAGTCCCGCGGTCATCAGTTTTATTTATTTATTTTTTTTCTTTTCCTCCCTTTTATACCTATACTTTCAGCAATTACCCAAACGGTCCCTGTACTACAGTTTCACTAATTGCACTTTTAGTCCCTCACATTTAACTAACTAAGTTAAATGAAATACTTGGGTTTAATAACTAAATAACTTTAAAAAAAAACTTAACTAAGTTAATGAATAATTAAACTTTTTAAAGTAAAAAAAATCTTATTCTTTTTAAAAATTTAATGAATAAACAATCATTTATAAAAAATAAATAAATAAAGAATGAGTAAATAATGATTAAATATATATTTAAATGAATAGATAAATAACTAAATAGACGCGAAAATACGGAGCGTTACAGGTTCTGAAGGCAGTCTTAGGTACATCCTCGTTCCTAACCTTCAGCTAATGATATCCTGATCTTAAATCAATCTTAGAGAATAACTAGCCTCTTAAGGTTGATCGAATAAATCATCGATCCTGGGCAGAGGATATCGATTCTTGATCGTTAACTTGCTCAACTCACGGTAATCAATGCACATCCGCATTGAACCGTCTTTCTTCTTAACGAAGAGAGTTGGAGCTCCCCAAGGCGAGGAACTAGGCTGTATAGAGCCTTTCTCTAAAAGTTCATCTAATTGCGTCCTCAACTCCTTCATTTCTGTCGGAGCTAGCCGATACGGAGCTCTAGCAACAGGTGCTGCTCAGGTAGGATGTCAATCCTAAACTCCACTTGTCTATCTGGAGGTAGACCTGGTAATTCTTTGGGAAAAACATCGGAATATTCTGAGATAACTGAAACGTCTTCAATATTTGGCTTCGGCTCATTAATAGTTACTTGTGCCATGTAAATGACACAACCTTTCCCCAGACACTTGGATGCCTTAAGTAACAACACTTTGTCTGGCAATCCATAGTGTGAATCTCCAAAGATGGTGGCCATTTCACCAGATGGGGTTTCAATTTCGATGAGTTTGGCAGAAAAGAAATAGGAATAGAATGACTCTTAATGGATATAAAACATCCATCAAGAATAGAAGACATTGTTTCTAAGGTTCCGTCAGCAAGTTCTACTTCATAAATTTTATCTAGAGTTCTTATGGGTACATTTATTAGTTTACTAAACTTATGGTCAACAAAAGATTTATCTGCACCCGAATCAAATAGAACTCTAGCGTAAGTATCATTAATGAGAAAGGTACCTGTTATGACGTTGTTGTCATTAACAGCTTCTCTAGCACTTATCTTGGAAAGCGCGTGCATTCCCTTTCTTAGCCTCTTCCAAGCTTTGTATTATCATTTATGGGGTTCTTAGGGCAGTTAAATTTCATATGTCCCCTTTCATTACAGCCGTAACAGACGACATTCTTAAGGTCATTGCATTCTAGGGTCTTGTGCCCCGTTTTCTTACAGATACCACAGGGTTTAGTCTGTGGATTAACACTACATTGTCCCCAATGTCTGTAGTTATAGTTCTTGCACAGAGGTTTGTCATTAGACGTGTGCTGGTTCTTCTTGAACCCAAAATTTCCTTTCTTTTTGAACTTCTGGGAGTTATCATCCTCCCGTTTCCTTTTCCCATCAGTCTCAGACTTGATTGACTTTTGCCTCACCAAATCTAAGGTGAGGGAGAGTGATAGGTCCACAGCGGACCTATAGGTACTAAGCTGAGTAGCCTTTACCATGCCCTTTATCTCAGGCGCTAACCCATTAATAAAATGGGCAATGCGTTTGGTTTCAGGGGTGATCAGATAGGAAACTAACCTAGATAGGGAATTGAAATCGGAAACATACTTCCGACAATCTAGGTTTTTCATGGTAAGAGATAAGAAATTTGTCTCTATTTTCTCCACCTCATGGGGTGGGCAATAAGTTTCCTTTATAAGATCAACAAACTTGGACCATCCCAAGTTGTACAGGTGTACCTTACCTATTGATTGAATCATAGCCTTCCACCATGTTAGGGTATCACCCTTAAAGGATTGTGATACATATTTTACCACATCCTTGTCAGCACAGCCGCTGATGTCCACAATCGTCTCCATTTCGTTTAGCCATTTCAATGCTTCTATTGCTCCTTTCTCCCCATTAAAGTCTCGAGGCTTGCAGGAGACGAAATATTTATAGGTACATCCGTCTTTTAAAGAACGGGACCTATCAGCAAATTTTAATTTCTTTGGGTCACTCTTCGCATTTGAAGAGTGAATGGAGCTCTCCTTACGAGCTGAGGATGGGGTAATCGATAAGGGTCTAGAGCGAGTAGCACTCGACTCCCTAAGCTTTTCAATGGCCTTTTCCATGGCCTTTCCAACAGCTGCATCAATGCGAGCTTGGAAATCATCATTATTAATGGCTATGTTTCTGCGTTGTTAGAGTTAACATCTCGGTGGCTACCTTGCGCCTTGTCCGAGTTAGCCATTCTTTGAAGCTTTGGTTCTGAACACCAAATTTAAAACTTCTCTTAGCCATGGTATTAACAACCATATTGGCTTTAAACATTGGATATAGCAATCCATCGCCTAATCAAGCTAGTGTGAATATCATCACAACTCTTAGGCTTAAAATATCTATATTTGGCCTAGGTCTTAATAAGACCATCAAAGGAAAATTACAATCTGGACGTAGTCTATATATTATTGAACAGTGGATCGTAATGTCACAACTGTCATTGTCATTCAGACAATTATATAGCTCATAGGCTTGTTATTAATGGTCATAATAATTGGGCACATTGACCGGTCACATTGGACATAATATATATATATATATGGCATATCAGCCTGTCACTTAGGACATAAATTGGGCACCTTGGCCTGTCACATTGGACATAAATTGGACACATTGGCCTACATCATAACAGATGTAATTCATGGCATATCAGCCTGTCACATTGGACGTAAATTGGGCACCTTGGTCTACATCATAACAGTTGTAATTCATGGCATATCAGCCTGGCACATTGGCCTATCACCTTGGACATAAATTGGGCACATTGGCCTGTCACTAATGGACACATAAATTGGACACATTGGCCTGTCACTAATGGACATAAAATATGGCACCTTGGCCTGGCACATTGGCCTGTCACCTTGGACATAACATATGACACATTTGCCTGTCACATTGGACATATAATATGGCACCTTGGCCTGTCACATTGGACATTTCATATGGCACCTTGGCCTGGCACATTGGCCTGTAATTTGTCATCACTTTGATGACATTAGCCGGGATCAAATTGATCACATAGGCTATATAAGGTTAGAACATAGTCCATTACTTTGAAGGCTAATGTGATTCCTCAAGTCACACTACCAAGAGTATGAACATTACTTGAATGTTAACATAAGAGTACCTTAATGATTGAATAATGGTCCCGGTCACCTTCGACCTTAACAACCATGGAGGTTTGGACCTAGTCCTCACCTCTAAATAGAAGGGTAACTTCCCTTAACTATCCTGATAGAAGACCTCTTTGTACTTAACTATCATTTCTTGGCCAATATGTGGTCTACGCCACTTGGCATAATCAAATCTCTTAAGGTCTTTTGGAATTATATAGCAGAGCATAAATTTCGAATAAAATCAAGGCGCTCGTTTTCAAGAGGATGAATACATATATATATAATTCCAAAATACTTCATTAAATTTCAAATAGAAATTACAATACTTGAAATAAATAAATGAAACTGATTGTCCATATAAGGACTAAAAGAAATAACTTGTCCACGCAGGTATTTAAGAAATAACAATGTCTACGCAGGGACTACATAAAATATAAGAGACTTCTCTCGTCCTTCTTTCCCTTAACCAACTTGGAGAGTTTCTTGAAGAATTTGTTTGTCTTCTTCTCCGTTTTTCTCCGCTTGTTATTGCATTTCTTTCATTCGTTCTAAGGCCTCAAGTGGCGACGGAGGTTGTGGTTGTGGCATAACAGAATACTGGTACCCATAACTTGGATATCCAGTAGAAGGATAAACAGGTGGGAAAGGAGACGGGTAAAGTGCGCTATGTATAATCGTTTGCATATAAGGGTCATGTGATAGTGCCTGGTAATTTACCGGCATAGATAGGTTAAAAGGGATCATGCCCAGATATATCCGAATATGTAGGAATAGGGTTATTAAAACCTGATGGTGGTGGTTGAACCACTAGTGGTCGTGTCGGTTCCATCACATGTGAAGCATTGGAGGGTCCTCCCTCATTAGCCCTTTACCTCTTCCTCGCACTCTTGGCGGCATTTTCATGTTAAAATCAATTTAAAAAAACAATACTATTAACTTAATAATGAGATGAGTAATCTTAGGTTAAAGCCTAGACTCGGAAGTCTAAGGAATGTGCTTGTAAGTTTGAGATTAAACATAGGTCATAATCTTCTTGTGTTTAATTCTCTCAAACGTTAGCTCTGATACCAACCTGTCACACCCCGAAATTTCCAACCAAACACCGATGGGCCCGGGTGGGGAATATTGTAACGTAAGTTGATATCATCATAGTCAATTAAACATAGCACATCAGAAGTCTTGGAGTTAAATTACTATTACAAACCGAAGTGTTCGAAGTACAAAAATAGTATACAGACGGCTTTTAACGAAGGATCCACTGGCAGATCGCAAATTGTACAAAAATGTATAACAGACTTTGGGCAGATCTAGGATTCGCAAGATCCTCTTATCACTACCGAGCACTTCCAGCCTATTTTCGTATTATACCTGCAAACTTAGTCTTTTTGAAAATACGTCAGCTTTCGCTGGTAAATACACCCAACTGACTCATCTTGAAAACATTTCAAAAATGTTTTAAGTGCACATTGGCACAAAATCTTTTATAACTTGGGAAAGTTGGCCTTGCAACCTTGTTAACAGATTCACATGTTTGTCCATACATACAGGGCCCAGTACAGAGACCGAGACATGATTAACGTACACACCACTTTGGACTCACGAATGAGCCATTTCCCCAACCTTGTGGGTATGCATATTGAGAGTCTTACCGATGTATGCCTACACTCGTGCTAAGGCCATGGCCATTATCTAATGTAATGAGCCGAGGATATCCAGGACACGGTAGTTAACCCCCGATGTTTAAGTTATCAAACAAAACTGATTAAAACAAAATATGTGGATTTACAAGCCACAAACGGGCATTCGATTGATCCCATTTCGGACCAAGCGGTAATAATTTACCGTAACCCAAGCCCATATAGGGGAAATAAGTCGAGAGTATTTACCTGAGCTAGTCTTCTTTTAATGTAATAACTCAGCCGTACACAAAAGTACTAAGTGCAGATAGCATTTACCGGCAAGTCTCTAGTCTGGATTATGGCATAAGCTAACCAATTAAATACTATCGGTCTTTATTTAAGTCATAGACTTAGACCGAGTAGTGTACATGATCAACACGTATAACGCTTGATTAAATGATGATTGGATAGAATGTAGTTTAAACCCGACAAGTACCTTGACTTGCATAATATGGGTAAACTATAAACATTCTGGATTTTGAGACTTAAATGATAAGGTTAGACCCGTTTCGGTTAATTTCCGTAAAATAATTACATATACTTAACCGTACGCATCTTTAGCGATAACGGGTAACCGGATAAGTCATGGACAAGTCTATATGTCATTATACTTTAAATAAGTTGTAATATCAGTAGGATATCAACTTACATGCCCGAAAAGGTTTTGAAACGAAATTATGCCTCATAAGGGCGTTTTGGTAATCATATGTCGTATAAAAGGAACTTGCGTGTATTCTGATGTTATGATCATAAACATTCTGGAAAAAATACTTGATTTCTGATATAATATCAGTAAGATAGCACACATAAGTGTGGTTTATGGTTTAATACCAAACTATGCACCGAAAGGGCATTTTGGTCATTTAAAAGTATAGTTTACGATATTATACTAAAATCAGTTTATGATCAGTATATTAACATCATAATATGTTAATTACATTAACATATCATTAGGTACTTCATTTGCAAGTTCATTGTTGATTAAAACCATGTTTTATGTAAAAAGGGCATTTTAGTCAAATTTTGACATTTTATGGAACTTGTGCATAAACTCAGATTACGATTATGATCATGTAATATAACCTCATAGGGTTTGCATTGCATTACGATCATAATGTGACCTTAATTCAGAAGTTAATTAATCTAAGTCGGGTCAGAATTGAAAGTCAAAGCAGAAGTCAAGTTTCGCGACTTTCGGTTGCGAACCGACTATAGGACTGAAATTGACGGATCGAACATGTTCTAATAATTATTTCCCATTTGTTTAAGTGTCAAAAACATGTTTATAATCATACATAAACTGAGATTATGATTTTTATGAAATCTGGCCCGTTTGACTTTTTAAAACAATAACTTTGACCCGTCAACTGGCCTAGTAAACGTGATCTTTAGGAGGTGCCCCTTTAAGGGGTTAATACTATCCTAATTACGATCACTTAGCCATGTTTATTTCGAACAATGGCTGGACCATAATGGTCTTAACCGAAAGTCAAAGCATTTGTTGAAAATGCTTGACTTTTGGCTATTAAAAACCTATAAAAAGAAAAGAGCAGAGATGGAGCACTTACAAGTGATCCAAGGGAAACTTAGAACTCAAAGGGAAGCTCCCAAATGGTCAGGAACTTCCAAGAGTGTAATAGAGAGGAGAAGAAGTGAATGAGCAAAGAATAAGTGAGTTTAGGTTGCTATTTATAGTGTAAGAGGTGTAAGGAGATGTAGCCATGTGTTAGGTGTGTTGTAGAATCTTTACAAGTGTCCAATTAGGTGTCAAGAGCTGGTGAAGTGTGGCAATTTGCAATCTAGGTGGCTTCCTCACAAAGATTTAGGATTTTTGACACATTTAGTCCCTCAAAGTAGTTTTATGGATTGTCCCTTAACTTTTATCCAATGACATAATTGATACAATTAGTTCTTTTCGATCAACATGAGATGTATTGAAGAAGGGTACGAATAACCGAACGTTAACGGGTGTCACACTAGGTGTATTTACGACTTAAAAGTGTTTACTAGCTTAAACGTGAAGATATGAATACTTATGGTTTCATAGGTTAAATTTACCAAACTAGTAAAGTTAAAGGTTTGGTAAAAGAGCGGAATGCTCGAGGATGGTAAATAAAAATATATCGTCTCAACCTTTGGGTCTAAATGTGGCTTAGTAACATAAGAAATATGAGAATAACGAAGTCTAGGGGTCTCTGGGTAATTTTATGAAAGTTAAAATGGTGAAAATCAAAGGCTTTAGAAGCCCACCGTAGGCTACGGTCACTAGACCGTAGCGTACGGTCAATATAAAATCAAAACAGCAAGTCCAAACCGTAGGCTACGGTTCTCAACTGTAGGTTACGGTTAGTTTTATAAGTTTTTTGAGATTTTTGAACATGTTTGAGTGGCTAGCTCATTGAGGTACGATCCGAGGGTATGTACATGTGTTGGTATATTACCGAACACGAATTCTACGAGATATTACATAATCCCTCATCGTCCAACATTGACGTATTCTTAGAATTAATTCTTCTCGTCCAACTAGTGGCTCATATGAGAGTTAGAATTTCGCAAAGGATCACTCAGAGGCTCAGTTAAACATGTTGACCTCGATGTCACTCAGAGGCTGGGCATGTTGACACAAATGGTCACTCAGAGGCCAAGTTTAAGCATGTTGACACCAATGGTCACTCAGAGGCTTGGTTTATGCATGTTGACATCAGAAGGTCACTCAGAGGTTTAGTTTGAGCATGTTGACACTTTTAGTTCTTATTAGTCCATAATGGACATAAAAAAAATAATGACACGTGTCACTATACTATTGGACACGATTTTACGAGGTGTTACAATTACCATGTGGATTTGAGTAAACTCTTTATTACTTATGCTATATACTTAAACTTGTGTACCCGCCAATACCTTTGTATTGAACTACACTTTTAACATGTTACAGGTTGATGTTGATGCTATGACGAATCTAGTAGGGACGACATAGAAACGCACCTAGAATGTTAGGCTTTTATGTTGTAATTTTGTTGAAAATGTTGTATTTCGATTTATGTTGTGTTTGACAATTGATCTATGATATGAAATGAGTTTTGATTTAAATATTTTCGCAAATAGTGTTATGATGCATTGAGCAATCTATTTCGTCTCACTCCGATGTTTCCGCCATCGGTTGGGGTGTGGCAAGTTGTGATATCTTTTGGGTCCGAAGCCAATTATACAAAAACAAACCTATATTAATGCAAACGTTGATAACACTGGCCCTCGATTAAGAGCCCACCAAGTTATTCATAACTCATTTAGAGGTGTGCAAACCGGTTTGTAAAAAAAAGTATGGGCCCAATGAACTGGTTTTCAACCTGACCTGTTCCAAAAAAAAATAATAAATAAATAACTCGGTCTGGGCCCCAACACAACCCGACGGTTTGGCATACATTCAAGATTTTTGTGTTGAGAGCTGGTTCCAACCAGAACAGATTTGGGCCCAATTAAAAAAACTAGTGTTATGCTTCAACCCTGTTTAAACTCAATCCAAATTAGTATGAATGGGTTAGGTTTTTCAACCCTAACCTGAACCGGCCTGAGCCAAACCAATTTGATTCCAAGTAAAAAGAAAATTGGCCGATTTACAACGTAAACAGGTTTAGGCCCCAATTGGTTTTGATGTTTTGTAGACCTTTATTTAGGGATGAGCATTTGGTATCAGGTACCGGTATCGAATTTTCTATATTGAATCGGTACCCACTTTTTGGTGTTTTCAATATTGATATTTTACCAAATTTTGCCTTCAAATACAGGTACAGTACCGAACATTTACAGTACCCAAATGGGTCAAATAGGTTTGTAAATGTTATGGGCTGGGTCTAACCTCTAACCAACAAAATCCAACTTTCAGCCCACACTCAACACACGTATAACAACAAACAAACCCTAACACCCCCACCCACAAACCCTAGCTACACGCATTATCCCCTCTAACCGTCGCCGGAGCAGGAGCAATTACACACTTCGCCGGAGCAGCAAACCATGGGTCGCGTCCGCACCAAAACCGTGAAGAAATCCTCTCGTCAAGTAATCGAACGCTACTACTCAAAAATGACACTCGATTTCCACACAAACAAGAAGATCTTAGAAGAAGTCGCAATCATTCCGTCGAAACGGCTCCGGAACAAGATCGCCGGATTCTCAACGCATTTGATGAAGCGGATCCAGAAAGGTCCGGTGAGAGGGATCTCGTTGAAGCTGCAGGAGGAGGAGAGAGAGAGGCGTATGGACTTTGTTCCGGATGAATCTGCGATTAAGGTGGATAGGATTGAGGTTGATAAGGAGACGATTGAGTTGTTGGCTTCGCTTGGGATGAGTGAGATGCCGGGGATTGTGCTTAAGGAGGATACGCCGGTGGTTACCGGTGGGATTCCTGGTGGTTATGGTGGTGATCGTGGTGGCAGGAGGTACTGAGAGGTTAATGGTAATGTTTTTGGTTCTGAATTAGGGTTGTTATGTTAAAGGTTTTTTGAGTTTTATGTTTTATTGTTATGGATTAAAGTTTAAATCTTTGAGAATTTTATTATCATTTGCAATGATTATGTTATTTGAGATTTGAAATCTTTAGGGTTTTGATTATGGATATGTTTTGGTTTAATTATGGTATTTGTGCTCGTTATCAATCGGTATCGAAAATCTCAAAGAATGTGTACCGGTACCTCTATCGAATATACTTGATACATTTCCGGTATCTCACTGGTACTGACAAACGTCAGAAGGCGGTACCAAAAATGTTTCGGTTCGGTGCTGATATCAGGTACTGTTTGCCCATACCTGTTGAGAATTATGTTATTTGCAATGGTAATGTGTTTTGAGATTTTGTTTGTGGATTTGGAAATTAAGATTTTTTGAATTGGAATATGTGATGTTATGGATTAAAGATTTGACTTTTAGAAGTATGTTTTGTTCATTTTCAGCTAAAGTAGGTTAAATAAGTTATAAATTTTGTGTGATATGATGTATTATGTTTTGGATTTTCTGATTGGATTTATTTTGGTTTTCGTGATTTGATTGAATTTGTTTTGGTTTTTGTGATTTGTTTGTGGCTTTGGAAGTAAAGGTTTAGTTTCTGCTAAATTTTTGTGATTTGATTGAAAATGTTATGGTTTCTGTGGTTTGCTGTTATGGATTAAAGTTTGATGTTGGGAGTTATGGTAATGTGTTTTGACATTTTGTTATGTGGTTAGAGTTGGGGCTTTGATTGTTGCTTTGAGAATTTAGATTTGTTAATTAGGTAAAATAACATGTCTGCAAATTATAAGGTTTTATGATTTGTTTGTCTGTAAATAGCCTTCGAGGGATTACAAAAATGTGATATTTTGTTCGATGACTTTTGGGTAACATGTTATGTGCTTATCAACTTGTGCCTAAACCTATCTAGGTTGTACATGATGCTCTTTTCTTTAACAAGTTTTAGTGTAAAACCAGTAAGTAACATGTTTGAATCATTAAAAGTCTGTATAATGCTTAATTGTTCAGAGACTCAGATAAGAGGTCTTAATCATTTAGAATCAATATAATGTTTAACAATTCAGAGGCAAATGTTTGAATCACTCACACGTGTTTATAAAAGAAATAGTCTGAATCATTAAGAATCTCATTAAGATCTAAACAATCAGCCTCTAAGAGTTAGTAAAGCCTCTAAGAGTTGGTAAGTACTATTTTAAAATAGTTGATTAATTTTGTATGAATATTTGGCACCTCACGTATGTGAAGCTCAATTTTTTTCTTTTTGGCTTTTGTGATCGCCTTTCTCCCTTTATAAAGAAAGAGGGGGTTTGCTTTTTTTTTTCTTTAAGACCAAGTGCCATGCTTTTTAACATTTTAACCTACAAAACATGCAATGGTAGTTATATGATGTACCAAAGTTTTTATTGCATGTTTTTTTTATTTTGGTTTGGTACGAGTAGTGTTGTAAAAGTCATTAGACGCTAGTTGGCTCGTGAGGTATCGATTAGCGATTAAACAGATTGAAATTTTTTATATGTAAGTTTATACACACACATAAGGTTCAAACATAAACATTATAGCTTAAACATAACATATCAACTACTAATTAAAAGAATCCATGAGCCGATTTGGTCCGACTTGGACCTACTACTGATTATTGGTTCTAACTAGGCGATATTTAATGGTGAGCCACCGATTCTGAATAATCCAGATTCTTACAACATTGAGTATGAGCAACTTTATATATCATTATTCGTTAAGATATAAAAAAGATGGTCCATGGGACTAGGTGTTATTAAAAATATCGATTACTTGTCGTGAAACGCCTACAAAATGCTCAAAATAAAGTTGTAATTTTACATCTTTGTTGTCCTGACGTTTCTTCTCCTTCTTGGCTCCCCCTTGCCAATGAACTCTCAAGCCACTTGACGACAGTTTCAAGCGACGTTATCTTCATGACATATTCAATCTTTATTATGTTTGACGTTTTATGATCGAACTTCTACGAACTTTGATTTCAATCTTTCACTATGGGTTGACCGTGGATAAGGTAACGAGAAGTAGCACTTTGTTTTAGATTCCAGGTCTATGGTAGATGTGGAGGGGGGTTTGAACAACTTTCATTAGTTAAATATAAAGGTACAATACGTTTTATGAAGTTTAACTTAAAAACAAACATATATTAACTCTTTTAAGGATCATCCATGTTGGCGTCATTAAACAATGATAACTAGAGTTTAGTTTCTCATAATTAGTGATCCAATTTATAAATGATGTATATCACAACTTCTTGCATGTTCTGTCCAATGATGCAAACAGCATTAGTGGTTTAAATTTTCTAGCCTTTTTCCTCATGCACAATTCTTTTTTTTCTTGTTATTTTACAAATAATAGGGCTTTCTTTACCCAAATTGGATACACGATAAATCATGTTGATTTAGAAGTTAGGCTTAAATCAAAACATCTTTGAAACCATGGGTGGATGGTTTCAACTTAGTGGTTTGGGACTAGAACTGTCTTCATTTTATGGCAGTCACAACCCATCAAATATATCATATTTAGACCATGTGTAATGATCACGTGAAATATGAGAATAAAGTGTTGCTACGTATATGTCATATAGGCAGTGGTTCCACCCTACACTCACTAAGGTGTGTAATAGTCATGTGAGTGAGCCATTGCGACAATTCTGCAATTATTAATTATTCATTATTATTAATTATTTGTATACATATGCTTATTAATAAACAATATCGCATTCGGTTTGTGCTTCGGTTACAATATCGGGTTTGGATTGTGCCCAAACCACTTATGTGAATGAATAATTTTTTTTTTAAAACCAACTATGCTTTTGTTAAATTTAAAATGTCCGGTAAAAAGGAAACAGGACTACGTATTTCTTATTCTTTTAACCAACGTATATCCTTTATTTTTATTCTTTTAACGGCTAATTTTTCGCTTAAATATACACATCCCAAGTATTGAACATTGGTCTTCCCATAAGAGATAATTCCTCTTGACCACTAGGTTATAAGCTAAGTGGCACGTGCATACTTTATTTAAGAAAAATCATATTAAATGTTCAATGAACTTGATGAATAAAAAAAAGAAATGGACAAGTGAAGCTCATAGACTAGTTTAATAATATAAATCGGTTGAAAAAATCTCTCTGAAAGCTCCGACGCCCGTGACTGCAACCAAGTTTATGTTCACTGTGCCCCGTTCAAGAACCAAAGGCGCAGTGATCCATGAGTGTGGTGCCAACGTTGTTGAGCCTGTCTCATGCTCATCCACATAGCCATACCAACAAATGAATCAACCCTCTCACCTTCATAGAGTCGTTTACGAGCTGAGCCGAACCGAGCAGACCTTTGCTCGTGTTTGGCTCGTTTACAAACCGAACCGAGCAGAGCGGCTCCTTTAAAACCGAGTCTCAAATCAACCGAGCATTTTCTGAGCAGTAAGTATTCCGAGCGAGTGTCGAGCGAAGTTCAAGCGATTTGGATAACCGTGTCGCCCGATTTAAATTTGCTGAGAGAGATAGCGTCAATGTTGGGTATCAAGTTTTTATGTCTTAAAAACAAGCACATTTCATGGCATAATATTTTTCTTATGAATAACAATCTCGTGTCCGACGAGGCGATGATCATATTACACAAACAATTAGGGCTGCAAACGAACCGAATGAACATGAACAAGACGTTGTTCGTGTTCGTTTGTTAAGAAATACACGTGTTCACGAACTGTTCATGAACGCTTAACGAACGAGATTTTATGTTCGTGTTCGTTTATTAATGAAATGAATTTGTTCGTGTTCGTTTGTGTTTGTTTGTTAATTTTAGGCAAGAATGAAAACGAACGTTGATAAACACAAATTGAAACAAAAGAACACAAACAAGCATTAATGAACAAAGTATATAATATAATGACACTTTTATTTTTGTGTGTTTGTTCGTTTGTTAATTAAATATTTTATTTTTCGGAATTTTGAGGCATTTAAATAAAATATAAAAACTTAAAACACTAATAAACTATCTAACACAATCGAATATAAACGAACATGTTACCGAACATTCACGAACATAAACGAACGAACGCGACCGCTGTTCATATTCGTTCATTTAACTAAACAAACTTAACTAAACAAACGAAATTTCTTGTTCATGTTTGTTTGTTTAATACAAACGAACACAAACGAACTTCCTGCCGAACAGTTCAAGAACTATTCGCCAAATATTTGGTTCGTTTGCAGCCCTACAAACAATGACGTTGAGAGTCGAAGGCGATCAACTTAAGGTAACGACATGAAACATTGAGACGATGAGCAGACTGTTGTTTATCGGTTCAGGGTTTAACTTTTAGATTTGATATAAATTTTTATTGGCATGACTGGGCTAGTACGTATAGATATAGTTGTAAATTTGTATATAATGGACCAAAATCTAAGAGTGGTATGAATAAAACTAAAATTTTTTTTATACTTAAGTATATATGTATGTGTGTGTATATATGATAATTGTGTATGTATATGTGTATGTGTATATACATGTTTATATATGTATGTGTGTGTGTATATATGATAATTGTGTATGTATATGTGTATATACATGTTTATATATGTTTGTGTATATGTAAATATATACAAATTAAAAATAATAATTCGAGCCGAACCAAACCGAACGAACCTTTGCTCATGTTTGGCTCGTTTACATAACGAACTAAACTGAACAGAACGGCTCATTTACAATCGAGTGTCAAATCAAACGAACATTTTATGATCGAGTAGTTTGAACGAACCCCACACCTCCATCAAGTCTATAAATAACCAAATGAATTATTTCGCAATTACTATTACAATATATATAACAACTAGTGTTAGACTCCCGCACGTTGCAGTTCGCTAAGCTGTTAGAAAACTAATGCGCAAAACGAATGCGCGCATGCGAATTTAACGTTCCGTTCTCAAAACCCGTACGTCATTACAATACATATAATTCGTTAGATATTTAAGTTATGTATCAAATATCTAATTCAACAAACATATATGGTCCATTCAATCATAGCTTTTAAGTTGCAACATAATCTGTAGTGAAAACCATTTTACAGTGTACTTTTTGTATTGTAATTTTGTTTTTATATCTATAGCCTTATTTATTCATTCTTTTATACAAAAGATAAAAGAGATAGGCATGTGCAATTAAGTGTGTCCTAAGCATTGAGAATGGTTGGTTTCCAGTATTCACTTTCTCTCACCTCTGTACATTCTCTTTCTTAGTTTCTTTACACCAGTCCTCAACTTTAACACAAACACCACCACGCATCCACATACACATACTTCCTCTCACCGTTTTCACTAATCTCAACAGATCGTCTTCCCGGCGCCCCGGCGCGGCGGCCGTACTCGGATGTGGGTTCTGTCCGACCACAAAAGACCCACTCTTAAAACCATTCATTCATGTATACATTTTCAGCTAAGATAAAGAGAGGGATGTGTGGTCTGCCGGCCACCTCACGACGACGCCGACAACACAACTCAACCATCTGTAAACACCACCCGCCTTTCCTTCCCCTATTATTTGTACTTTCCGATTCCGGTAACGACATAGCCAACCCTAACGTCCTCGCCGCCGTGCTCTGATTGCGATTGTCGTTGTCACCGTGTGAGGAGGGTTGTGTCGGAAATCGGCAGACCACTCCCTCTCTTTTTCTAGATCTATGATGAGTAATTGTATAAATTAATATTTTGATAAGAGAATGGATATATATTATAGGGCATTGAGTATGAGGTGTAAAGAAAAATTACAGATGTCAACAAAGCATGAACTACAAATAGCTACAGTAGCTTCAAGACACAACCAACATATTCCAATTTAATATATATTAATTGTTGTAGGTCTTAGCTACAGTACAAAAAATGGCTAAAATCTGAAGCTTATTTACAGCATTGCCATTATTATTTTTACCAACTTCCAATGGAGAAAGGACTAGAGAATCGTACTACCCAAAGCTTGCCACATGGTTGTTTTTCTCTTGAAACGATTTTTGCTTTATGGAAGTATGCATATGTAGTAAAAAATGTTGGATGGTGATTTAAGCGATGCTATCTAATTTTTAGATATATTTTAAGAACTTTTTTACTTGTTTATTTAAGCTTTAAATTTATAAAAACATAATATGTAACTATAACCTTCTACAACACATTAGGGCAAGTATACTCATCGTTGGCGTAGTATAATGATGGTAAGATATCGAGGTCGTCCAAGGACACAAGAACTTTTAATAACGGAATATCGTCGACGTCTAATTTAATTAAAAAAATTGAGAAAAGGTTTTTTATAAGTAAACATAAAGAAATAAACTAAGTAATAAAAGAAATAAATAGACAATATAGGATCACTTGGCTCCGACTCATTATTTATGTATCCTTTGATAATTTCTACGCTTTGGGCTTTTTTAAAAGATTATCTTAGTTAAAGTGTATGTCCCTCTTTTGGAGGCAACGCTACCCTCAGCCGTATTGGCCTGAGTAGCGGGGATACAGTCCCGTAAGGTCGGAATATTGAAGTATAATTAAGCAAGTTATAAATGCAAAATGTGTCATGTCCCTCTTTTGCTGTACTATCCCATATATGCAAATCTGGAAGTTGACCACGGCCCGTGCCTAAGGGGACACGGCCCCGTGTCCCTTATCTACTTCTGATTCATTCTTTTTTATCTTGGGGTGAATCTCAGAGGGTTAGTATAGTGTGTTGTCTTCCATTTATCTGTACTTATGCTGGATTTTGTCGGTAATTTATTTCTTTTGTAAATTTAAGCTTTTTAATCCTGAAAATCAAAAATAAACAAAGAAACACACTTTTTCCAACGTTAGTACTAAAAAAACATTGATTTTATAGCTTATTTGATACAATTTATATTTTGTATTTGACGTATATCAAATGGTTATATGAAATTTTATAATTATGTAAATTTAGATAATTTCAAACGTATACACACAAGGATTTTTATGCATATACCAACATATCTTAATTAAAAAATTAGAACTTCTATTTGATCAAAACTTAATTTATTTAAAAAAAATAGATAAAGTTAGTAAAATAGTTTGGTAATCATCGTAGTTTCAAAACATTTTACATGAAATATTACATTTTCTATGTATAAATTGCTTACATTACCATTAGACGCTCACGGTTTTAGGTCTCCTCGTAACATGGTGGTTACTTTTTGTGCCGTACGGATATTCAACCCGTCTCACGGTTTTACGTCTCCTCGTAACATGGTGGTTACTTTTTGTGCTGTACGGATATTCAACCCGTCTCACGGTTTTACGTCTCCTCGTAACATGGTGGTTACTTTTTGTGCCGTACGTATATTCAACCCATCACAAAGGGCAGGTTTACACCCTCTAGTTAAGAGATAAACTTTGAAATTTTAAAAATACAGTTTCCCTCTTTTTGAAATCTGCTTTTGACCAATAATGATTAAATCTACAATAATGATTAAATCTACAATAAGAGTTTTGGTAGCATATCAAATCTACAATAAAAGATAAAATAGTTTAATCTTCTCACAGTCTACAAGTGATGTAGATGCAAAGCATATTTTAAGGTAGATAAATCAGTGAACAAAAGCCACTTTCCCGGATCAAACAAAACTCACGTTACTGAGTACAACTGCTAACTATCATATAATGTCAATCAGATCAAAATGAACATCAAATACTAGGATTCAAGGTGGGTCATGAAAACTAAAACTAAAACAAAAGCAAAGCACCCCAAAAGCATAACATACCAAAATTTTAGTTAATTATATAGTTTAGGCCTTGGCAACAATAAAACACACAAGAAATTTTAATTGAACCGAGTGAAAAACTTCCAAAGGATACTCAAATTAAAGTTTTTCCTTCACTCGGGAATCATCTGCTCGTTATCAGCGTCCCCTTCTGTTTCAATAGTGGGTTTTGACGGTTGGCTAGCTCCGGGGGCTTGTCTCTTTTTTATTCCACTTACAATATCGTCGATTCTTAGAAGCATACAAGCAGCCTCAATGGCGGTCTTGAAGGTCTGAGCCTTCACGTTATATGCATCCCAAATCTACCAAACCATAAAACCAAAACGATCAAAATATTTTTTCAAATATTGGGTAACCGGTCACCACGGGTTCAGGTCGAAACAGAAAGAGTTAACCCACAATTTTTTTTATTATTTTTTATTGAGTAAATAATTACTGTAGTTAACGTGTTAATTATGATTACAAAAACAAGATTTCGACTAGAACTGTAAATCTTTCAAAAAGCCTTAATTAATGTGTTAACTTTAAGAAACTTCAAACATGTTCTTCCACTTTCAACTAAATTATGATCGATTCATTCATAGGTAAATGAGTTGACATCGCCACTTTAAAACCAAAAGTAAAACAACTAAATAATGAGAAAAAAAATATCATAATAAATAACGGCGCAATCAAGGAGAGGGAATTTGCACCTTTAGTTCTTTCATATCAGTAATTTCACCAGAATTCCCATCTATTCCTGTCCATGCATTCTCTCCATTTGCATGCTGTAATGATATAATATGTTAAATTGTAACCACAAATCTCTATGAAGGCACACATATATATATAAGAATATGATGTAAAATTGCAATCACAAATTACGCATCATTTTTAAAATACGCATGTAAAGCACGCATGGGTTACACTCAAATTATGCATAGGTTGGTTTAACCCTAATTAGGCATGTTACAAGCATAATTCCGCACGTTGTTTTCTCACTTTGCACATTAAAATCCATTTGCATTTAAAACTCACTATATATATATATAGGGTAAGGAGCCACTATCAACCAATTAATTTTTTTTTTTACTTTTTCAACTTTTTTTCTTAATTGGTTATTATTGTAAAAACAATAATTAAAAAAAACCCCAAAACATATGTAGATTGATGATATACATATAGGTAGCATGCGAATGTACACATATATGTGTAGTTTACGATGTGTGTATATGTAACCCATCAATCTACATATAATTTCAGTTTTTCTTTTATTTGGGTCAAGATTAGTAACATATAAATAAAAGTACGAAAAAAAAAAAGTTTGCATGGTTGACAGTTGTTTTCTCGGTTCGCAAATCTCACTTTGGTTCTCATTTGATCCTAATCCTATATATACACGTTACACACACTGTTCTCTCTATATATACACACACAGTTCTCTACTGAAAACAAGTAACTTGCCTTTCCCTGAAGTGCGGTCATGGTTCGAATAACATTGACACCACAGTTTTGTGCCAATGTTCTTGGTATAAGCCTCAAATGCCACAGCTGCAGCTTCATACGGCCACTGTTTCAAAAATATAAAAAATTAACATCAACAATATTCACAACTTATATTTATCGAGGAAAAGAATGATATGTTCTAGAAGAAGTTTACAAATTACAAAAAGAAACCTTTTCAATGCCTTCAATTGACGAGCTCTTCTGCTTCAGTGTAGCGGAAACGGTCAACTCAGTTGCACCACCACCAGGTACAAGTTTTGGATGCTTTAGAATATTCCTAGCCACTGACATAGCATCCTATCAATAATAAAAAAAGGTTACATCAAAAGTTTATTTTTAAGGCATAAAACCTTTTATACCATTTTATTCAAAATATCTAGTCTAATACTGAGATAATATTTCAGTCGGCCAATGTGTATGTCTTTTAAATTGTTTCTTCACAACCTAGTATTAGGAGTGTGCATGGTTCTGTTTGGTTTTAAGGCAAAACAAAAATGTTCGGTTTTCGGTTATGGTTTAATCGGTTTTAGCAACAGTTCTGTTTTTCGGTTTTTGGAACAAAATTAAGTAAGATCCAAAAATAAAGATAGAATCCAAGTTTTAAGAATCTTTCTTAGATGTTACATTTATTTATGTTAATCTATTAAACCTTTTTTAATTTAATTGTTCACATAAACATAAGTACCTAACCTTCTTATCAAAGTTTATATTAAGACATTCTCTTTTATAATACCTTGAAAATCATTTAATTTTTATGTTAAATTTTGTCATTGCTTGTAGGCAATGGATAGATCAATTCAAAGATAAATAAACATGTTAATGTTGTAATTATAAATACTTCACACTCAAGAATAAATTTTATAATCTCTAAACTAATATATATAAACATTAGAAAAAATGATTTTTTGTGTTGTTCGGTTCGCTTTTTTCGGTTTTCATAAAATGCAAAACCGAAACCAAACTGTAAATTTTGGATCGGATTTTTTCAGCTTTTTTTTGTGTGGTTTGTTTTTTCGATTCAGTTAAATCGGGTTTTGCAGTTTCGGTTCGGTTTTTTCGGCTTTCTAATCACCCCTACCTAGTATTATAGAAATAATCTAGTCTGTGTAAACATATTTGCGACCAAATATTTATAAAAAAAACGTAAACTCTTTAAGAGAATGAATGCTTCCAATAAATCCACCCAACTCTACGACAACCCGCCGAATTCAGATTTACCTGCAAGTTCCGCTCAACTTCATTCAAAAGATCCTTACTGGCACCTCTGAGAAGAACCGTACACGCTTTCGGATCTTTACAATCCACAATATATGCAAAAAACTCATCACCGATTTTCTTAACCTCAAAAAGTCCAGCACCAGTTCCAACATCGGATTCTTGAAGTTCATCGGGCCTATTCACAATAACCGCTCCACACGCCTTAGCAATCCGATTATTATCTGTTTTCCTTAACCTCCTAATTGCACTAACTCCCGCTTTACTAAAATAATGACATGCCAAATCACTAAGCCCTTTCTCGGTGATCACTAAATCGGGTTTGAATTTGAGTATTTGCGCACACAGGTTTTCGATGTATTCTTCTTCCATTTTTAACAGTACGGCCCAATCTTCTTCTCGGACTAATTCGGCGTTTGTTTGATTCTCGCCCTTTTTGTATTCAAGAGGGCAATCGAGTAAGATGATACGTGGGTTTACGATTTTTCGTTTCATTTTTCCAGGGACGACGACGTCTTTGTTGAACATAACGCCTTTGAGGACTTTGGAATCTTCTAACTGGCCACCAGGGACTTTTTCGACTTTTATGTATTTTTTGATATCCACTTCTCGTAAGCCCTGGCCTAGATCGACACCGACTGTTGTCGTTGCCTCAAGTGCTAGATCCTAAAAGATGACAGATTATGGTCAGTAACACAAAAAAATTGAATGTGTAAATGTGTGGTCTACAAAAATAAACTAGAGGTGGAAAGATCGACGGGTTGTGTAAAAGAAAAAAATTTAAAAAATAATAATTAATAAGATACTCACTGCAATTAAATCTCCAAATTGACTGGTAAACTTTGTGCCAATACAACTCTTCACCAATCCCAGCATCATCGAACCTGTAACGCAAAATTTCGAGAAAAAAAAAGCAGCAGCAGAGAAGCAAATTCGGTTATTAATCTTCTGTGACATAATATGTATGGAGTATAAAAAAACAGCAATGGGGGAGCTTACGATCGTTCACATCAATAGACATGGAGATTTTGTCCAACACAGCAAGAGCATCTTCAAGAGCCTTGTTGTAAGCTGCAAATGTATAATTCTTTACTTGTATCTTGTAACTCATACGAGGTTACAAAAATCGTTTAGACGTCAAGAAAAAGATACCTCGGCAAATAACTGTGGGGTGATACTTCTTGTCTATGAAAGCTTCCGCAACATGAAGCATCTCACCAGCTAGATTTTTAATTTAACAATAAAAGAGGGTAAATATAAAAAAGTGTAAAACAAAGTTGTTTGATGTTAAAAGTTTGAGAGAAAAAAAATGATTTTGTATACCAAGAACAATGACTGATGTAGTTCCATCACCAACTTCCTCATCCTGGGTGCGGCTTAGTTCAATCATCGACTGAAAAATTATTATTATTATTATATAAAGACATGATTTAGAAAACACAGTAATTAAAGAACGTAAACGAGTGAATGACAAATGAAAATGATATGATAATTACAAATTTATAAATACCTTTGCAGCTGGGTGAGCGATATCCAACTCCCGCAAAATGGCGTTCCCGTCATTAGTGACCACAATTCCTATAAAAATATATCACCAAAAGTTTGAACCTTGTGTTAGAATGCTATGGATACACACACACAAAAGCCCATCATGTTGAAATACAATAATAATTATAATAATAATGATAATAATAATAATAATAATAATAATAATAATAATAATAAATAAATAAGCACCTCCCGCAGCATCAAGCAACATCTTTAGCATTGACCTTGGACCCAATGTGGTGCGAATAATATCAGCCACTGCCTATAAACAAGAAAGAAAATACATTCATGATCACCCAAAGTATAGAAAGTCATAGGGTGTTCGAAACCGGATATCCGAAAATTCGGACGATAACTTCGGATAGTTCATTCCACTATCCGAATCCGAATCCGAAATTTCGGATACAGACTCGGATAGTAAAACGGATATCCGAAAATATAGAAAATCAAACAATATCTCCACTTTCAAGATAAAAATCCAAAAAATCAGACATTATCTTCACTTTCAAGATAAAAATCCAGAAAACCAAACTTTATTTCCATGCTCAATATAAAAATCTAAATTCAAGAACATTCTAAATTATCATTGACAGAAGCTACCTACATCCAAAGCAAGAACAGAGCAAGAACTTGCACAACAATCCATGAGTATCTAGGATTTAAGGGTGTTTCATTGGACATCACAAAAAAGAGCGGTAGAATGGACCATAGTCAAATAGTTGAAACCTCGAACTGTTAAAAAGCCCAAGTTAGGTTGCATAGTTTCTTGAGTGACTCTTAAAATTGAAGAACATGTGGAGCAGATTGACGAAGAACAGAATAAAGGGGTGGAAAAGATTAGATGAAGTAGAGGTTGAAGGTGTCAATCCAGCGAGGAGAAGAGCTGGAAAAGATAAATGAAAAAGGGCTAGGGTTTTCACTTGTTAGTATATATATTCATTATCTAATAAATGAAAAATAATATTATTTAATATTTTAGATACAGATATCCGAAATATCCAAAAATTTTCAATATCGCTATCCGAATCCGATATTTCGGATATCCGAATTTTCGGATAATTCGGATTCGGCATTTCGGATAGTTCGGATTCGGATTCGGATTCGGATTTTTTTGAACACCCCTCAATAAGATGTATAACTTCACATTTTCTTTACATAGATGAACTAAAAAATAGTCTAAAGAAGCAACAGGCTTTAAGAAATCTGACAACAAGTAAATTTGTATGCACCTTAGAAGCTTGGATATTTCCATGATGCACCTTACTTCCAGATTCACGAGTGAGCGAATCCTCTGCACAGTTCAAATAGTACACACATGAGATCTCATTTCAAATGAAGTTTATAATCTGTTTCCCCTTGATTCCCACCATAGCCTTATAAGCTCACCCGTCCTAAATCACTCTTACAGCTTTAAAAGTCTTTATGTCCTTGAGTGATGTGTTCATATTTAAAGACATGTAAGTTGAGATTAATTACAAAATATGAAGACAAAAGTGTAGTATAACAAACTCATGAAAGCAAGTGTAGTATGTGATATATGGCCATGGGGGACACACAAAGCTCACTGTTGAAACTTGTACTCCTTCAAATCCACAACATTACAGTATTTCATATAGTAATAAAATTTTGTTCCCGATAACAGTCCTTTTAAAAACAATATCGCTCAAGCATTTGCCTCATTTGAACTTACAAATTAAAAACAACAATACCACCAAATAATATAAAACAAGATTATAATACAGCTTTGCAGTAACAAAGTTAAAATCAACATTCAACCCTGGAAAGAAATAATAAACCGTGTAGCGACACACAAACTTGTTTCACAATAAAAAAGTAAAAATAAGCGTTTTAACTTTCACAGAAAAGTTTCGTGGCTTTTCAACAATGATACTTACAGATTTCAAAATGTACTATGTGCTTAATGAATAATGACAACAGTAAATAAATGACATCAATTACACATTTAATTTAAAAAACCATAAAAACTCAACTTACAGATTTAACTTTCACAGAATAATCTAGTGGCTTTTCAATCAGTGAGACTTACAGATTTCAAAATCTACCAGATGCTTACATGAATAATGACAACAGTAAATAAATGACATCAATTAAACATTTAAAAAACTGCAAAAACTCAACTTAAAAATGTCAATGCATATATACACTTTCTAGACCAAAATTCAAAGTACCATTAAAACACACATTAAACCATGTGATTCAAATCTCTGAGAACATACACACACAATATTTACCAGCATATGCATAATATTTCACCACTAAACTTTCACAAGCTCAAAATCCAGTTGAAAAACCGTCACCAAACCACAAAAAGCAAATTTAAAGAGTTGAGCCCGTTTTCGAGTTCTAAACATGCTAAACCTAATGGATTCATAACTTCTTTAAAATGTGAGACTAGTGTCAAAAGTAGATTAGATTCAGCTAACAAAAACACAGCAGTTATGAAGAAAAACCGTAGCAAATCAAGAGATCACAACATATCATGTTCGATATATGAAATATGTGTGTGTGAGTGCGAGAATAGCGGACTTACTGAGAACGAGAACCGGTGACTGCATAGCTGTAGATGTGAGTGTAAGAAGAACAGTAGGGATCGGTGGTCGGAGATGACGGAGTTGAGTCTAGGGTTTCTGTGTTTGATTTCTTTTGAAATGAAGAAAATACGAGAAGGAGCGGTTTACAGTACTTGCAGCGGCGATATTTTTGGATTGTGGCCCAAGATAATGCAACCATGGGCTTAATTATATGGGCCATTCGTTTTTTTTTTTTTTTTGCAAAAATTATGAATTTTATAATCCGTTCATGGGTGGATCCAGATAATTCGTTTTTCTTTTCTTTTGAACAGCATAGGCCTAGACATTTGGGATCAACCTAACAAATGGATCAACCTTTCGTCCAAAGAAACAGAATGTGGTGACCCAGCCCACCCTCCGAGAGGAAACCCACGACTAGAGGTGCACAAAACCGGCTTTTTTAATACACGGGTACGGGTATGATCGGGTTTTGAGTTTTCAGGTATTGCCAATATCCGGGCATCGACCATGAAATTCATACCCTATGTACCGGGGTTCTGGTCAGGTTCGGGTTTCTTTATCCGGGTATTAGAATACCCTATTTACTGGTTCGGGTTGGGCTCGAGCATGAAAAAAAACTCAAGCGAGTTTTAAAAAAACCCGAATGGGTATAAAAAAACCTGAAATTGCATACATTCCTAACAATTGGTATCATGTATTCCTAAAATCCAGTGCGGGTATTCCTAAAACCCGGGTACGGGTATTGAAAAAAAACGGGTATACATAAAACCCGGTTTTGGGTTCTCAACTAGAATACCGTACCTAGTCCATACCAATATGGTGGGGTCGGGTTTGGGTTGTCAATACATGGTTTCTATAATGCCCGCATCCGGGTTTTTTGTGCATCTCTACCCACGACGGGGAAAACCCCCTAACTCAACTTGAAACAGAATTTGTTTCAAGCGAGACTCTAACCCGTTACTTCCCATTTGAAAAGTCATGGGACTAACACTCAACTAGAAGGTCAGGTGGCTTTAAGTGGTTTAGTTAATAACCAATATATGCCCAACTAATTAACTCGTATGTGCACTTATATGTTCAATGTCTGGTTTTAAACCACTTAAGCCGAAAATCAAGCGGGATTGTTATTATTTAAAACTGAACCGAATTACATATTTAATTTTTCAATTCGACTTAAAACCAAAATCGAATTGTATTTTCACTTCCAAATCCGACTTCCCCACAATTTTTTTGTTTACTTCAAACACTCCATCAGCCGTAAGTTTTTGATATCTAATCGTTGATTTCAACTTTTTATGTTTAAGTGAAATGAATTTGATAAAAACAAGTTTTGTTGAAATCTGACATCGTTTTCGGAATGTTTCAGACTGTAACAAGAGACTATGAAACTCAGATTGATCATTTTTATCAAATTTTAAATATTGTCAATGAAATTTGAGTCTGATTTCACAATGAATTTGATAAAATCATGCACTTCATTTAAAAGAACCAGAATGACATCATGATTGGAATGAAAAAGCTGTACTGTGTTAATCAATGGTCATATTTCTAACACAGATTTCATTGACAATATTTAGTTTTCTATTACCATTTCATCTCCAAATTGTACTGTTGTCTGTTTATGCGCAAAGTAGTTACAGTATATTTAGTAGTTGAACATATAATTAGTATCTAAGGTTCTTTTAAGCAAACAGTATCACTTCTAGTAACAAGATTATAATGCTTAGACAATTTGTCTCCGGTAAAGGAAAATCTGCAGGTCGTAATAACAACTTTTCACCATGATGGTGGAGCAAAACGGTCACAACAAACAATTGATATGGAAGCAGGGAAGATGGTGATGAATCGTGATTCATCGAAACGTTCAAATGATGAGTCACCGCTTAGATACTAATACGGAACACATTATTCTCCCAAAATGTTAACTTAGTTGAGATGAATCAGCTTCATAGATTCAAATGAATCTTGATCAGGGCTGGCTCAACAGGAAGTGAATTAAAGCAATCGCTTTAAGCCTCCATTTCTCTAGAACCCCAATTAAAAAAAACAAACCATATTATATGTAGATGATTTTGGCTTTAAGATTGTTGACGTTAAGATTCATGATATATAATTATGTATACACAAAGATGATATATGAATTATAGAATCTAAAGCAGTTCTTTTTCTTTTATTTTTTACAAAAAGGCCATTAATGTTATCTGCTTCGAGCCTACAATATTTTAAGCCACCCGTGATCTTGATTACATATTTTGTAGTTTTTTATGTGCATTGTATGTTTCTTTATTTTTTTGAAATTAAGATCTTGACAAGCCCCTCAAAATCAAAGGTTGTAGTGGATAAACATCAATTAAGCCTGAAACATGGTCCAAACAAATATCCTAACAATCATCGCATTCAAAAAGGGTAGCAGCTTATTACCCGTTTACCTTCTATTTCGATGTAATCTCTTATCAAGTTTAATATAATATTAGTTTAATATAATATTAAGAACAAAAATTGAGATCTCAAAAAAAGAAACATATATAAACAATTGAGCAAACAATGTAGTACACATCAAACACAGGTTCAAAGGATTTCATAACTTCAGAAATTTAACAATTTTCATTTAGAAAAAGAGAGATTCTTCTTCTTTCTTCACACCTAGTTCCTAACATCAACATAGCATCATATTACAATCCTACTAAATCATCTCTAAAAACACCATAAATTTGATATACCCTACATCACCATGGGAATGTGGATAAACAAACTAAGCTTTCTTTTGAGATTTGGTTGATTTAGCTGGAGATTTGGGTTCCTTTGCAGCTTTGTCGTGAGACTTCTTTGGCAAAAGTACCGGATTGATGTTTGGAAGCACACCACCATGAGCGATTGTCACACCTGAAAGAAGCTTTCCGAGCTCATCATCGTTTCTCACAGCCAACAAAACATGTCTCGGGATGATTCTGTTCTTCTTGTTGTCTCTAGCAGCATTTCCAGCCAACTCCAAAACCTAATCCAAATTTCACACAGATTCAACTCAAATTCAACATCATATGCTGCACACCATCATGCAATTGATATAAAACACAATTGTCATTAGATATTATAACCTAAATGCAAATGATCAATTACTAAATTCATTCAATCGGTATCTCAATCGTCAACATAAATTTACATTCCAAAACCTAATCCCAATTCCAAAATCACACACAATTTCAATATCATATTCATAAACATATTTTTCATGAGATTTTACAATTTACAAGCTAATTGCAAAGAATCAACCGATCAATTACTAAACATGTTTAATCATCCTTTCAATTTCTAACCTAAATTTAGATTCATAACATCAATGAGACTAAAATCCAGATATCAGAAACTACTCGCAAACGATCAATTGCTAAACTCATTCACACAATATTTCAATTGTTAACCTAAATTTAGATTCGTAACATCAACGAGACTAAGATCCAGATATCCAAAACTACTCGCAAACAATCAATTGCTAAACTCATTCGATCAATATTTCGTAACATAAATGAGAAAAAACTCCAATATTACAACCTAATTAACATCAATGAAACTAAATTTTAAACAAAACTCAGATCTTAGAATCTAATTGCAAAGGATCAATAACTAAACTCATTCAATCATCATTCCAATCGTTAACCTAAATTAATAATCCTAACATCAACGAGGCTAAATTCAGTTATTACAAGCAATTTGCAAAACATCAATTACAAATTCCAAATTACAAAATTCATTTAATCATCATCCATTCTTAACCTAAATTCAGATTCGAAACATTTTACATTCGTAACATCAATAACAGTACAATTAAACGATGAATTACTACATTTCCTGAAAAAACAAACAATATACATGTAGTTGATGAAATTATGAACGAAATCAGATAGCAAATTACCTCAGCAGCAAGGTATTCAAGCACAGCAGCGAGATAAACCGGAGCACCAGTACCGACTCGCTTAGCGTAGCGTCCAACCTTGAGGTACCGGCCGATCCTACCAACAGGAAACTGCAAACCGGCTTTAACGGACCGTGTGACCGGTTTCTTCTTCGGACCGCCTGCTTTCCTTCCGGCAGCACCTTTTTTCAACTTTCCACCGGCCTCCATGACAACTTTTGTGGAGAAAATGGATTGAATGGTGGTTTTCCGACGAGAGAGACAGAGAGCGTGGAAATAGGGGAGGAGTGAGGGGTTTTTTATACGGTTTTCTTTCGTTTCATGATTATCTTGTGGTTTTCTGGTGTGGGGGTTTATGGCCGTTGGATTGGGGTGATCGTGGGGATGTTTTGGTGATTCGTGTGAGTGGGAGTTGGCCAATTAGAGTGTGACATCTGGAAGGGTCACTTTTTTAGAGTAAGTTATTATTTTGGCCCTTGGACTCCATTAGGTTTTACGATCTTGGTAACTTTAAGCATTGTTGTTAAATGTGGTTTATTGGCTTACATGTAATATTACTATTTTTATAAAATTTCCAAAATTCGGTACAGTTTTAGAAGAAGAAAAAAATCTTAAGACCTCATGGTGTTCGTGTTTCCAGGCGACTTGAGCCTTCCCCCACGTCGGCATGTCATCTCATGTCATGGCGTGGAAAGAAAGGCTGGGAGATTTCTGCGGGGGTGGAAGGAAGGGGAGTGGTAAAGTGGTGGTATGCGATTGGTGAGTGGTGTGTAGGTTGTTTAGATTTTATTTATTTATTTATTAAAATGCCACCTTTCAAGCCTCTTCCACCCTTACTATTTTTTTTACCATGTCCTCTGCTGACGTAGCTGTCACGTGATGCTTGATGCTTGATCCCCTCCACGTTGTAACCACGTCAACAAAGAGGGATCTCCCCTTCCATTCCAAAAAAGCGCGAAGCGGGAGGGACGTGGAAGAGTGGCGTGGAACAACAAGTGGCAAACATTTATTTATTTAATGTATATTAAAAAAGAACAAATTAATAAAATTTACACTCAACCAATCACCCTTCCTCCTCTCCCCATGAAGAATCTCACGCCACCTCCACGCCAATACAAGGGGCAGTATGCTCGACATTATGGATGTCCCACGCCCAAACCGTTAAATATTATGCAAAACTGTGTAATCAAGTAACGTGATTATTATAAAACATTATTTATCATTTATGTTACTTAATTTTAAGATCGATGACATGCCTTGTTCATTCGACTACGTTCGTGAACGTTCGGTTACGTTTGTTTGTTTACATTCGTTCGTATTCGTCTGACTATATTAAAAAAATAATAGATAATAAACTTTTTATCTAAACATATTGAAAACTTGAAACCCTTTTATTTTTTAAGTTAGCTAAAATTTAGACCTTCTAAGACGTTTTTTAGGATAATTATGTCTAAGTTAGTTAAACTTTAAATAATGATCTCCAAGTTAGTTAAACTTGATTCATCTTTTGGTGGTTGTAGTAAACTTCTTGTGTTTTGATTTCTCATCTAATGGTTGTATATTTAACTACTCGTATTCAATGTTTAAGGTTAACAATGTTTTACTTTTTATTCTCAAGTTAAATGTTCGTTTATGTTCGAAAACACCGTTCTCGAACAACTGGATTTCCTTAACTAACGAACACGAAAATAAACTTATGTTTGGTATGCATTCGTGAACAGTTCACGAACATATTAATTTACTTAACGAATGAACACGAATATGGCCTTGTTTGTGTTCGTTTGGTTCGTTTTTACAGCCCTAACCATAAATCCAAATAAAACCACTTGCTTAACAAAGTTAAGTCGCTAGATTAAACCTTGATGATCCAGCATTCATATTCCGATGAAGCACCCCCCCATACCCTAACTTTCACCCAACCCAATCAACTCCTTCAAACCAAACCTAATATTATTTTCATACTCACCCTCCTTCACCTCCTCATTCACTGACTCACCCGCTCGAAATAATTCCCATAAACATACTCCAGATAAGGATTCTTATTTCGGATTCGACTATCATTATGGATCAGGCATTCATTCCGGATTTGTTTCTCAATTTCGGATCATCTCGCATCTCGGATATCCTGCAATCTGGATCATTTTCTATTTCGGATTTCATCTACATTCCGGGTTGATTTCTTATCTTGGTTTAAGGAAGTATTTCGAATTCATCCAAGTTACTGTTGCTTTGTCTCTGATAGCATTCCGGATTACTGTTTCGGATTCTCATCTCGGACTCATTACAGACTTATTTTGGACCATTGTTCATAATCATAATTTAAAATTAACTTTAATTTTACTTGGTAAATTTTAATAAAAAAATGATGAACAGTTACATGACAGCTCAGGATCTGACAAATGCCACCCTGGCAGCTTTGCAATCGCAGACGCTGGCTCTTCATCAAGAGCTAGATCAAGTCATTGGCACTTCTACAAAGGTGCCCGTCTGCTATATGGTGACGAATATTATGAATGGAAGTTCAGGTTTGAGCAATACTGCAAGGCTAAAGACTCGAGGGTTTGGAGATGTATCATGAATGGTCTTCGAACCATAGTCTATAACACTGCTGAAGATCCGGACACAAAGATTCCCAAACCTAGTCATTTGTGGACTCTGGAAGACGTGAAGATAATCGAAGAGGATGAGAAAGCCTCGGCTGTTCTAACAATGGCACTCGGACCCGACATCTCCATTGCTATTAGAAATTGCAAGACGGCTAAGGAGGTATGAGGCGAACTACAAAATCTCTATGAGGGAAACACTGATATGAAAGTAAGTCGGGTTAATTAGCTGAATCAACAGTTCAGCTCATTTAACCACATATATGGAGAAACCATTGAGAATCAAATTCGAAGATATGTGACGCTTGTCTCTCAGATGATTTCAGCTGAAATCTCTCTCACGAACAATACTATGAATAGACAGTTGTTGAACTCTTTGCCCAAGAGCTGGGATGCTGATGTGTAACATCTTGTAAAATCGTGTCCAATAGTATAGTGACACATTTCGTATTTTAATATAGTCTATTAAAGACCAATAAGGACTAAAGGCGTCAACATGCTCAAACTAAGCCTCTGAGTGACGGTCCGATATCAACATGCATAAATAATAGCCTCTGAGTGACTGATATGTCAACATGCTAAAAACATGGCCTCTGAATGACTGATATGTCAACATGCCCAGCCTCTGAGTGACATTGGAGTCAACATGCTTATAATAAGCCTCTGAGTGATTCTTTACGTAGTCCTAACTCTCATATGAGCCACTAGTTGGACGACGGGGTTTATTTCTAAAAATCCGCTAATGTTGGACAATGGAGGGATTATGTAACACCTTGTGAAATTTGTGTTCGGTAATAACCGACACGTGTACATACCCTTGGATCATGTCTCAATGAGCTAGTCACCCAAACATGTTCAAAAATCTCAAAATTTCACAAAACTAACCGTAACCTACGGTTGATAACCGTAGCCTACGGTTTGAAGCTGCTGGATGAGGTTTCTTCTGACCGTAAGCTATGGTCTAGTGACCGTAGCCTACGGCGAGACTTGAGAGCCTCTATATTTCAGTATTTTAACTTTCAGCAAATTACCCAAAGGCCCCTAGACTTTGTCATTTTCGTATTATTTGTTTACTAAGCCACCTCTTGACCCGAAAGTCTCTCGGTTGAGACGATTTATATTTTTATTTACCATCCTAGGGCATTTCGCTCTTTTACTAAACCTCTAACTTTACTAGTTTGGTAAATTTAACATATGAAACCACAAGTATCGCATCTTGCACGTTTAAGCTAGTAAACACTTTTAAGTCGTAAAGACACCTAGTGTGACACCCGTTGACGTTTGGTTATTCATACTTTTATTCAATACATCTCGTATTAAACATAAAGAACTAGTTGTGTCATTATGTCATGAAATATAAGTCAAGGGACAATTCATGACATTTAATAAAACTATATTTGAGGGACTAAATGTGTTAAAAACCCCAAATCTTTGTGAGGAAGCCACCTAGCCTGCAAATTGCCACACTTCACCAGCTCTTGACACCTAATTGGACACATGTAATGATCCTACAACACACCTAACACATGGTTCCATCTCCTTGCACTTCTTACACTATAAATATCAACCTAAACTCACTCATTATTTGCTCATTCACTTCTTCTCCTCTCTATTACACTCTTGGAAGTTCCTGACCATTTAGGAGCTTCCCTTTGAGTTCTAAGTTTCCCTTGGATCACTTGTAAGTGCTCCATCTCTGCTCTTTTCTATTTATAGGCTTTTAATAGCCAAAAGTCAAGCATTTTCGACAAATGCCTTGACTTTCGGTTAAGACCATTATGGTCCAGCCATTGTTCGAAATGAACATGGCTAAGTGATCGTAATTAGGAAGGTATTAGCCCCTTAAAGGGGCACCTCCTTAAGATCACGTTTACTAGGCCAATTGACGGGTCAAAGTTTATGTTTCAAAAAGTCAAACGGGTCAGATTTCATAAATATTATAATCTGAGTTTATATATGTTATAAACATGTTTTTGACACTTAAACAAGTTGGTAATAATTATTAGAACATGTGGGAACATGTTCGATCCGTCAATTTCAGTCCTAAAGTCGGTTCGCAACCGAAAGTCGCGAAGTTTGACTTCTGCTTTGACTTTCGATTCTGACCCGACTTAGATTAGTTAACTTCTGAATTATGGTCGCATTATGATCGTAATGCAATGTAGCATAACCCTCTAAGGTTATATTACATGATCATAATCATAATCTGAGTTTATGCACAAGTTCCGTAAATTGTAAAAATTTGACTAAAATGCCTTTTTTTACAGAAAACATGGTTTTAATCAACAATGAACTTACAAATGAAGTACCTACTGATATGTTAATGTAGTTAACATATTATGATGTTAATATTCTGATCATAAACTGATTTTAGTATAATATCGTAAACTATACTTTTAAATGACCAAAATGCCCTTTCGGTGCATAGTTTGGTCTTAAACCATAAACCACACTTATGTGTGCTATCTTACTGATATTATATCACAAATTAAGTATTTTTCCAGAATGTTTATGATCATAACATCAGAATACACGCAAGTTCCTTTTACACGACATATAATTACCAAAACGCCCTTATGAGGCATAATTTCATTTCAAAACCTTTTCAGGCATGTAAGTTGATATCCTACTGATATTACAACTTATTTAAAGTATAATGACATTTAGAACTTGTTCATGACTCATCCGGGTACCCGATATCACTTATATGCATATGGTTAAGTATATGTAACTAGTTTACGAAAATTAACCGAAACGGGTTTAACCTTATCATTTTAATCTCAAATTCCAGAATGTTAATTGTTTACCCACATTATACAAGTCTTAAGTACTTGTTGGGTTTAAACTACATTCTATCCGGTCATCGCTTAATCTAGAGTATCGTACCGTTTTTGATCCATTACGCTAGTCGGTCTAAGTCTATGACTTAAATTAAGACCGATAGCATTTTAATTGGTTAGATTATGCCATAATCCAGACTAGAGCCTTCCGGTAAATGCTATCTGCAATTAAGTACTTTTTTATACAGCTGAGTTATTGAAATTAAAAGAAGACTAGCTCAGGTAAATACTATCGACTTATTTTCCCTATACGGGCTTGGGATATGGTAAATTATTACCGCTTGGTCCAAAATAGGGTCAATCAAATGCCCGCTTGTGGCTAGTAAACCCGCGTATTTCATTTTAATCAGTTTTGTTTGATAACTTAAACATCGGGGGTTAAATTACCGTGTCCTGGATATCCTGGGCTCAATACATTAGTTATTGGCCACGACCTTAGCACGGGGTGTAGGCATACACCTTTTGATGCTCATATGCAATGTTCCCAAGATGTTGGGGATGACTCCTTCGTGAGTCCTGAGTGGTGTGTATTTAATCATGTCTCGGTTTCTGTACTGGGCCCTGTATGTATTGACAAACATGTGAATCTGATACAAGGTTGCAAGGTCAACTTTCCCAAGTTAATAAAAGATTTTGTTCCGTTTTGCACTTAAAACCATTTTAAAGTTTTCAAAATGAGTCAGTTGGGTGTATTTACCAGCGTAAGCTGACGTATCGTCCGAAGGCTAAACTGCAGGTACAATACGAAATAGGCCGGAAGCTGCTCGGTAGTGAATAAGAGGATCTTGCAAATCCTTAGATCTGCCCTAAAGTCTGTTATACATTTTTGTAAATTTTACGATCCGCCTGTGGTTCATCTATTACGAGCCTGTATATTATTTTTGAATATTCGGTTTGTAATAGTAATTTTATTTCAAGACATCCGCTGTGCTGTGTTTAATTGACTATGATGATATCAACTTACGTCACAATATTCCCCACCCGGGTCCACCGGTGTATGGATGGAAATTCCGGGTGTGACATGATGTGGGCATGATCAATAAGACGAAAAATCTGAACGGTGTCACCCTCACGGAAATGATTGCAACAATCAAGTCTTGTGAGATACACAATAAACAGAGGGCCATCAATCATCAAAGCAGTCTGATGGCAGCTGGTATTACAGGGCGGAACGCGACACTAATGTCTCATAATCTTGTCTACAGCCCTCTGCAAGGAAGCTCACGCACACCGGGTAGCTCTAACTTGGTATATAGTCCTCTCACCTCTGCACAGAAGACTCAATATGTTTATGGTCTCCAATCTCAGACTCCTACGATGATCTCTGTGGCACAGGTTCAGACACAATATCATGCCCAGTATCCTAACATGGTTTATAGTCCTGCCATTCCTGCTATAGCTCAACAAGGCGACATTCCTCGATCTGCTGTTCCCGCACCAGCTCCTGCTCCAGCTGTGTAAAATTCTGCTTTTCTCACAAAAGAGAATGAGTAGAAATTGGCCATAGCTGCTTCAATGATTAATAGTTTATATGCTTTCTTAGCAGGTGACTTAACCCCTCCATCTGTTCTCCCAACTGAAGTAGATCAGATCATGGAGGAGGATTTGTAGGAGATTGATGTGTCCTGGAATCTTGCGATGGCTGCTTTCCGTGTCAAAAATTTCAGAAGAAGTATGGGAGGCAACCATTGTCGAATCTGAAGACTGGGCTAACAAAGATAAGCTCAGGTGTTATAGATGTCATGAGCCAGGACACTTCGCACGGGAATATAAGAAGACGCCATCTGGATATGTCTCATCCAGAGTGGCAGATATTCAGAACAGTGACAGACAGCTCGTGCCTGTCTCTCCTTCAAAGTCTCCTTCAAGTCCCTTGAGCAGCTCTAGCGGGAAATCAACGGACTTGGTGGCACGACAGCATGAAGGGTTCAATTGGGCAGATGCTGCATCTCAGATAGAGACTCTGAATCTTTCCAAGAACAGCAATCATTGTATGATGGCGCAGACAGCTGAGACACCTGATCTTTCAAAAAAGGTAAATCAAATTCTTTGTTCAGATAGTTGTCGTTTTAAATTATCACAAATGCGCGCCCATAATTCGACTCTTGTAGCCGAATATCAACAAGCTGCATCGCAGAACATCAGCTTTAAACATAAGAACAAGCTTCTTATGGAAAAGGTCGAAGCACAGAAACAAGACATAGCTCAGCTAAAGCTTGATTTGAACCAACAACAATGTTGGGTATACGACTATAAGCTAAAATTAGCTGAAAAGGACATAGAACTTCAAGCAGTTTTAGCCAAGCTAAATTCCTTGACAAGAAAGTTTCAAGAAAACGAAATAAATATTAAAAAATTTGAAACTTCCAGCAAACTGGTCAAGGACTTGTGTGATCTGCAACTTGAATATCAGAAAAACTATACAAAAGGCCTTGGGTATAATAGGGCTCCTCCACCATATAATCATAACTACACACGAATGCCTGATTCTGAGGCAGAACTAGAAAATGAAGAAAATATGATGTATGGTAAACCCTTAGATTATTTTTCAAAACCGTGGAAGCCCTACTACCCAAAGTTTTCTAAGCCAACTGAACTCAAGAAGAACACTGGTTTTTTCACTTCCACACCATTTTCGCAAGAATCTGGTGGCACCCCCTCTTGTAGTTCAGATGGTTTGGAGAAAATGACGCCTAAAGAAGAGGCAGCGACACCACTTAAAGAACCAAAACAAGAAATTCCTCCTGAAACTATCATTGTGAACGCTACTAATTCTTCTACTTCATGTGCAGAAGAAATATTAGTTGAGGATATTACAGATGGTGATAAAGAAGAATGTCTGAATTCTAATTCGAACAATTCAGCTGCTGATTATGATTTTTAAAACCTGCTTTTGACATTTTGAATCTTTTTCTTGCTGAACAATCTAAATTCTCGGATAATGTTGGTTGTGTTGATAACTTAGACGTTTTTAATTCTGGCTTTTCATCTAATGCTGATATTATGAATTCTGATAATGCATGTGAACACTCTTGTGATGAAAACATAACTTCTGCTACAGGTACAGCATCGACAGATGATTCTGTTTCCTTAGTTTCCACTGAAGAGAGTGAAATTTCTTCTAACGAAGCCCCGTTTGTTGATGTTATTCCTAGGGTCGAAAATGAGGAACTTAATCAACCAACTGACTCTGTGATGAGTGACGCTGGCAAAGTACCAGAAGAATCGGGCGAATCAGACTCTTCCTCTGTTGATTCAGATAAAACCTTTGAAACTGAATCTGAAACGGAATCTTAAACTTTTCAATATATAGAGATTCCTTTTGCTACTAACGATCAAAGCTCATCTTCTGACAGTTCAGAAAAGGATGTCTCTGCTGGATCACTTGTCTCCTCTGAAGAATCCATAAGCAAAATGATTTGAAATCTAATAAAAAGAAATGGAGAACACGTAGATCCAAAAAGATGAGATATATGTGGCGCAACCACCGGGTTTCACTGATCCTGACAAGCCAGACTATGCATACAAATTGGACAAAGCTTTGTATGGGCTGCATCAAGCGCCTCGTGTGTGGTACGCAACCCTAGCAGAGCATCTGCTTGCTCATGGATATACCCGGGGAACCATTGATCAAACTTTCTTCATCAAACGTGTTGACAAGGACATCATTCTTGTTCAAATTTACGTCGATAACATTATTTTTGGTTCTACGAACGATGGGTTGTGTCACGAATTTGAAGAGGTCATGAAGAAGAAATTCGAGATGAGTTCATTGGGGGAGATGACTATGTTTTTAGGTCTTCAAGTTCGTCAGAGCTCACAAGGAATTTTGATTCATCAAGGAAAATATGTCAATGACGTTCTTGCCAAATTGCTTATAGATTCAAAGACTATGGCTTCGCCTATCGCTGAACGGGCCCTGTTGAATGAAGACGCAGAAGGAACGCCTGTCAATCCAACCATGTACTGGTCTATGATTGGTTCACTCATGTATCTCACGGCAAGTCGGCCAGACATCATGTTTGTCGTTCGCCAGTATGCTCGATATCAGGCTACTCCTAAACTCTCTCATTTACATGCTGTTAAAAGAATTTTAGGTAGCTCAAAGGGGCACCGTCACTGGGGCTCTAGTATCCTAAAAATTCTGAATTTTAACTGTATGTTTTCTCTGACAGTAATATTGGAGGTACAGACAAGGACATGCGATCAACTTCAGCTGGATGCCAATTCTTGGGAAATAGATTAATCTCTTGGCAATGCAAGAAGCAGCAGACGGTCTCGCTTTCTACAGCGGAAGCAGAATATGTCGCAGCATCAACTTGCTGCTCCCAGGTTTTATGGATGCAACACCAGCTTGCGGATTACGGTTTCACTTATCTAAACACGACAATTTATTGTGATAATGATGCTGCTATCCAAATTGACAAAAACCATGTTTTTCACTCCAAAACCAAGCACATAACCATCAAAGCTCATTTTATTCGTGATTGCTATAAAAAGGGTCTCGTCAAATTTAAGCAAATCCACACCGATACAAATGTTGCGGATTCGTTCACGAAACCCGTTGGCAACACGCGTTTTCAAGTGCTTGTGGATCTTCTCAAAATGATCCGGTTTTCTAACTGAGCATCCTCTGTCTTTTCTGTTTATTTTATTTTTGTTTATCTCGTAAATTTGTTCATATATATGCACAAATTTAGGGGGAGGAAAATCACAAAAATACAAAAACATTCAAAAAATTAGAAAAACACAAAAACATTAAAAATTTAGAAAATGGAAAAAATAGTTTCAAACAGTTTTGCAATGATTGGGAAATGACATATTTTCTCGTGATAAAGGTTTTGGCTAACACATGTAAGGTGTTGTAGCGGGAACGACTTGGATCGAAAGCGATATGTTGATAGGCTTAGAGCTCAACCGGATAGTATAAGCTAAATGATATAAACATAAAGAACTATATATCTAGTGGGTCACACACCATCGGCATATGATTTTATGGTCTTAAATCTTGCGTTGATAGCTGGCCAATATTTAAGGTGTTAGGTGTTTATACTGTTGAGTCATCCAGGATATCTTGGCTATCCTTCTGTTGCATCCAGATTATATGCAGACCTAGACACAGGCCGGATATCTTACAAGTTCCAAATTTGGACAAAAACCTTAATTGCTCCGAAAAGCAAAATTCGCACCAAAAGGTGTATGTCTCATCCTCGTTGGACACAAAACATTGAAAAATATGACTGCACGATGGTGCATACCTGTGATCAATGGTCTAACATTGTAAAGCTAGGATGATTCCAGTACAAGTTACCAAAACATCGTAAACCATTGTGCCTACCTTGATCGCGAGGGTATGTCATGGAGTGGGACACACAGGTTTTATAGTATAACATTACCTTAAGCATATCATAAAGCAAAAAATGGAGTGGGACACACAGGTTTTATAGTATAACATTACCTTAAGCATATCATAAAGTATAAGGTTGAGCTCTAGGTTTAAATAGACAAATATATTGGCAACCGCTTAGACCAATCTGACCAAGCTCACACTGAAAAGTGTTCCTTAGTCTGCCTAAAAACGATTTAATCCCATAGCAAGACTATGTATATGTTGTATTGATTTTGTTTAAATGCTTTGCTTGTTTTTGTATATTTGGTAAAGTCTGCTAGGTTGCTCGGTTAGTTTAAACTGTTGATTTTTTAGTTAGATGGTTTATGTCAAGGGGTATTGGACTGGCCTACTGAGTTTTGGAATTGGGCTAATCCAATAGAATTTCTGAAAATCTTGAAATTGAACAGTCTTGGGCCCACTATGTTACTGTTCCGGGTTGGGCCTTTTGACCAATTCGGATAGGCCCATGGACTGAATTGGACCCTCCTCCTCTGACTATTTCGGACTGGTTAATGTCCGGATTGGACCCAAATAACTTTGACCAAGCCCATTCCGGATTGTATCCTAATTGGATCTCGGATGATTGGATCCGGATTGACTTGGGCCTAAATTATCAGGCCCAAGCCCATTCCAGAATAGTATATCACTGTATCATTGTTACATTTCAGATCATTCACTAAAAATTTCTTCCGAAATACTCTGATTATCATCCGGATTAACTTTCTTCACATTCATCCGAATTACATCCAAATTAGGTATAAAGTGCTTCTAAATCGTAAAAATTAAATGTTAATCTTCAAATCTTCATGTAATTAAGCATCTCGGATGGCTTCTCGGTTAAAGGTTCAAATAATGTGCATTATGGACTCCATCTCGAATGAGAATTCAACCGAAATGGATGAACTCGGATTCTATTTCGAATGGCATTCATCTAGGATGATAAGGGGTTCATCCGGATTCCTGTTTGAACCCTTTTGAATCCGGATCTCAGTGTATGAACTTTCTAGATTGTTTTTTGAACTTTCTGGATTGAGTATTGAACCTTAAAGCTGAACCTTTAAGATGAACTTTCAATTGAACCTTGAACCTGTCAAATTCATTGATGACCTTTTTCCTGACCTGTCAATCAGTTTTGAGCTAATGAGTTTTGACCCCTTAGTTTGAAGTTAACCAGTTAACTTATGTTAACTTGGATATCTGGTTTGATTAGTAAATGTTTTGCTGAGTATGATTTAATCAGTTGTTCTTCTGATAGAAATGGCTGCAGAGGCTTTTGATGCTGTTTTGTTGGTTGAAGAGCACTTTCACAACCAGGCGGGTTATCTTTCAGATCCACCAGCAGAGTTGTTCCAAGAGTTCAAGTCGATGATGGTGGGTCTGAATGATTGCAGGATCATATATGCACTCCGAGCAAATCCGATTATCTATCGTGATCTAGTGCACATGTTTTGGAAGCGGGCGAGATTTCACTTGGGGTGCTGACGAGAAACCTTACATTAGTTCATCTATTCAGGGGAAGGAGATTGCTGTGAACGAAGATTGTATTCGAGAGGTGTTGAAGTTTACCGATGCAGCCAGTGATCCGACATTATATGCTAAGGAGAAGGTGATGCCGGTATTGACAGAGATGAGTTATGAGGGAACTTATCCACCATTGTTGAAGAAGATGTTCCCGGCGTACTGGAGATTATTAGTTCACATTTTTATGCAGTGTGTATCGGGGAACAAGGGTGGATTGGATCACCCGAACCAGACGTAGACTTCAGCGGTAGTATCTTTGGTGATAGATTGGAAATATAACTTTTTGGTTATATTTTCGAGAGTATGAAGAAGATTCTTGAGCAATCGAAGAAGAAGTTGTTTTTGCTATATCCTCGATTTGTAAAGTTGATTCTGGATGCACGTTATTCTGATTTGGCCAAAGATGCTTCTGATGCAAACTTACTGAATATGAAGCCTATGGGTCTGACTATTTTTGGCACGATGAAGAAGAACAGATAGACGTCGAAGACAGTTTTTGTTGGAAGCATTCCATTGAAGAAGTTTGGGAAGTTTTGAGAGGTAATTGGTCAGGATATCCCAGCACCTAAGCCAGTGAACGCTATGGTGGCTGAAGAACATGATATACCGGTGGTGGAAAAAGAGATTGAGATTGAAGATTTAGTTTCTGAGGCAGATACTGATGATGAAGAAGCTCTGTTGGAATCTATTACAGAATCTGATGTTCATCCGATTCCAGAGCTACAAGAGCTTACTACTGAGAACTTAGCAGCTCTTACTGCACATCTAAAGGAGATTCAGGAGCAGCAAGGGAATCCTACTCTCATGTTGCCTCATTCTGATATCCCAGTTGTTGAAGCTGAAACAACTGAAGATGTTGAAGAAGAAGTACCGTTATTGAAAAGGTGACGGATAGAAGCGACCAAAGAACCCATTCATACAGAAGCCCAGATACAAACCGAAGCTCATATTGATGATACTACTGAAGGTCCGATTACTGTTACATCCTCGGTAACTGTATCTTTGACCGATACTTATTTTTGTTGAGCCTGTTACTACTGAAGAACCGACAGTTCCTTTCATTGTTACTCAATCTACTATCGTGTCCATTCCAGCTGATTTGGTGTTAGAGATGATGGATTTTGGTGGTGGTAGTGGTAGTTCTGCAGGTGCTGGAGGCTCAGGGGCATGTGGTAGTGGTTCTGGTGGTGGTCAGGATGAAGATATGGAGTATTTGAGGCAATCTGAAAAGAGAGCATTTGAATTTAGTGGGGTTGATAGTGATGAGGAACACGTTGATGTACTTGATCTAAAGAAGAGGGTGGTAGTACTCGAGCAGGAGGTTATTCTTAAGGATGCACAGATAGTTCTTTACAGACTCGATTAGATGTGCGTAATCAGACGATAGACCAACTTCAGGGTGATGTTTCGTTGTTGATGACTATGGTTTTCGATCTGAAGGCAAAGTTGGAAAATAAATTTGGGCGTGAGTTTTCTGATCCGACTGATGATCCTATGAATGTTGAACATCGTCATCAAGCTGCTGAAAAGAGAGAAGCTAACAGAATAGCTGTTGAACAGCTCACTGCTGACCGTCAGGCTGGATTAGATGATTATTTGAGCGATCCAAAGAGGAAGTTTAATGCGAGTCAGAAAAGACAAACTGCTCCAAAGAAGAAACATATGGTTTTGATGAAGAATGTTGATGTAAATCCGTCGGACGAGAACTTTCAGTTAAAGGATCCTACTAATCAGTCTGAGAGATTTGTCATGGAGCTTGGATCGAGTTATTACAGTAAGGTTGGGAATAAGTCACGTGTACTGAGCTGGACTTATGATCATGTTAAGAGGATGTGGCTGATTGCTCGACAGGATGGTACACAGAATATTACTCCAAGGAGTCCCAGTTTGAGACCTGGACGAAAGTTGCATTGACTGATCTTCTAAGGGATCCGTATACAGATACTGATAAGACTGAGCGTGGTCCAGGGTGGAGATTTTTTAAGAAGCGGGAACAGGAGGTGAAGAATGGATTCAGAACGATGAAGACAGCTGAACGTATCTTCGGGCAGTTAAAGGTGTTCGAGATGCGAGGACTGGTAGAAAGTTTAAATCTGTGATGTGGCCTCCGACTGATAAGGAACTGGTTATACCAGTCGCTCCAACATTTCCCAGAGGCATTTTGAAGAATTTTAACTTTTGGATGTATGATCCAAAGGTCGGGAGTGTGGCGATCATGACGAAGGAGAAAGCTTTTCGCATGAATGATGTGGTTGATTTAGTGAGCTTTCATGATGAAGACCAGCATGTTCTAGCAGCGAATCAAATTAAACTGCAGAGTTGTATGAGACATGTGCTAAAGATTGGACGATGGCAGTTGCTGTGATCATAGCTGGAAGAATGGGAGTTGATGCGCTACCAAAGGATTAATCGCCTAATGTTGTAAACCTAGGGGAGATTGTTGGGCCCATAGCTAAAAGGTTTACACATTAGTGTTGCATTTTGGGCTAAAGGTGAAGATATGGGCTTCCTAGAGCCTTATGGGCCTAGGGTTGTAACTAGTGGGTTTTGAGATCATTATAAATAGATGTATTTAGGTTAGGGTTTAGGTTGCTTGTCAGTTTATCATTCAGATATCTTGTATCAGACACCATTCAGTGTATGCAAGTTGGTTTATCAAAGGTTGTTCTTGTTCTGTTCATCTAATCTCTATTTCCGCAATCGATTAGTGGTGTGATACCGTGTACAGATCCGATTTCGGGACTTACAAAATCTAACCGCTCCAACCACTCTAAAACCTTCCGCTTATATTTGCTCTTCACTTATCACAGGAGCTTCACAATCTGCAGAAACAATAAACAACATGATCAACTTCAATTCAAGAAAACCTATTACGACTAACTCGAATGCAGATCTAACTATTTATTTGTTTTGTAGATTACCTGAGAGCTAACTTCCAGCTCAACATCCTCATGAGCGTTCATAGATGATGATGTAGATATCATTGCAGTTTTGCTTAAATTGATCACACACAACAAAACATATTTCATAAATATATAACTAATTAATAATGGGACAAAATAAACTTTAGGAATGATTACCAGATTGTCATTGTACTGTTTACTTGCAATCTCTTACTCTACTTTCTTTCTAGCTGCCTTTGCCACATAAGGAGCTTTCTACAAACTACAAGATACCTAATGCATTAAAGATCAACAACACATCATAGTTCTACAACCTACAATCACATTAATCAAAACAACATTACCTTGGAACAGTGAATGGTGCACGCGAACAGAGTCTATGTCCTATCTCTTTGCCTTAACTGACCGCCTTGCTGCAATCTCATCACCAAAAGAAAAAATAATAATAGAATGATATTAATCAAAATAACATTACCTTGGAACAATGAATGTAATGGCTCACCTTTTGAACATTATCATCTTCAAATCACAACAATAACCTCATCAGTAGCAACATAAAACTGTAAAGGATAAAAAAGGAAAACTTAAATCATTATCACACATTGAAATAAGATTTAGGTGACACGTAACATCTATAGACAAACTGGTACCAAACAACAACCTTAAAAAAGAAATTCAGATGCAACATTTTCTAATTTATCGACAATGGAACACTGTCTTGTATCTTTAAACTTATAAAAAAGTAAAAAATATACTATAACAAGAAAGATTAATATGATTAAAATTTAAATTATTAAAAAAGTAAAAATTACATATGAAAAAGAAAACTAATTAGACACTTAAACTCTAATAGCAAGAATCAAGAAACTTTAACTTCAACTCCATCGAGCATTGAACCTCTCGATGTATGTCCTTGATCTTTGTCATGAACTCCAGGTCTCTATCTCCACACTTTATATTACTCGCAACACACAAGTCACGAACAAAAGTCGTCGGCATCGCCCTCAGGTCTCTCGAAACCTGGTCTCTTGTCAGCAGACCAAGTTGCAGTCCATTAAAACACCTCTTCAACTCCTGAAGAATAGACCAATCAGCATAAACTTGATCTTCGGTTTGTTTAATAAAGCGTTGCTTTAAATTGTTAGATTGTGCAGAAGTATATGATGTCATTTTAATGTATTTATAAGAACTGTTGCAAAAAATTAACAGTTGCTCTTTTATTTCACTGAATGAATCAGTGTATGATGAAAAAACAATTGAATTGACAATGGTATTATATAGTGAAATATCTAACAGCCTAAAGGTAGATTTAAATGCATGCATTAAATAAAATTTATATTTAAAAACCATGTACATTTAATGATTTAAAAGGGAAATACATGTACATTTAATATAAAAATATACATTTATATTCAAAAACCCTGTACATTTAATGCAAAACCTTTCATAAATGAGTTTTCATGGAAAACAAGTAAAATTAAATATCTAGAAACCCAAAGTACAAAATTTAAACTTTCAAAAATAGGTTATCATAATTAGGAATCATCTCTTCCTTTAACATATCAAACATAGTAAACACTATAAAAGGCTAATGATTAGTTTAGTTGAAAACATGATCTATTCACTTTTAAAAAACTGTTCATCCAAAAACAAACCATCCAAAAACATTCACACTCTTTCTAAATGGAAAACAGAACCTTCTACCACTAGGCAGATACTAACGTTGTTAAAATGGAATTTTCAAGATGGCCACTCCAATAACAGAGAACAGATGAAAAACTCAACCAAAAATTTGCTATAGTGAGTGACAATTACTACAAGCAAACCTGGAGTATCATTGCACTGCTAGATGAAGTTGTACATTCCACTCCATCAGAGTTCAAAGATAAAGCAGAAGAATTTATCACACAGCTGCTGAAACAGGATCAGAAGACTTGTGATATGCTAGCTGATCTGCAAATTAAAAGAAAAAATGAAATTGCATGAAAGAAGGCGAGAGTCATAGATATCCTAGGAAGTGTTAATTATAGCGTGTAATGTTTAATATTTTTCAAATTTAAAATTTTGTTATTCACCATTTAATATCAAATGAAGAAAATTCGGACTTTGTTTTTGTAGAGTTACAATCTTTTTATTAGTGATCAATTGGCGAAATGACAACTTTACCCTTTAATTCCTAACATAACTTGTCGAATGAATAAAATACCCTTTAATTATCAGTGATCAATTAGCAAACAAAGTATGACATACGCAAATAACCTATTGATTTCAAATATCCCATTTATCAAATATCTCACAAATTAAATTATGTAAATTCAGTTAAACACAAATAAAACTATAAATTCAGTATAGAATAAATCAAACTATATAAATTCAGTATTACACAAATCAAACTATAAAAATTCAGCATGACACATAATAAATTATATAAACTCACGATAATACATATCAAATTATACACTTCAAATTATGTAAATTCAGTATCGCACAAATTACACTATATAAATTCGACATAACACATATCACACTATATAAATTCGGTATAACACAAACCAAATTATATAATTGTAGATACTTAAGAGTGGATTTCGGTCATAGTAGGCTTATAATTTTCCACTAACTTTTTAATAATAAATTGAATCTGAAACAATTTTTCATATCAATGTACAATGTTAGTGTTGTAGGCCTATAATTTCTTGCCCTTCCAAGCAAACCTAAGAAATAATCAAAATTATTATTTAAAGTTAATAAACAGCTTAATGTCACCCATATTTTAAGATGCATTATTCTTACCTTCATTTGTACTCCTCCCTTTAGGTGTAGATTAGAACTGATGCAAAACAACGGACCTGAATGGAGTTGAAGACCTGATAAAAGAAGAAGAAATAAATCACCGTAACGTGTAGGTAAGTTGAAATATTTAAAAAGAAAAGAATGTATAGATGTAAAAAAAAGTAAATGATAATAATGCCTTTTTGTAAGTCATATTTGTAGGCCGATCATGATGTTGGTCGACCGATGCAACTTGTTCACCAAACACTACAACTCATCAAATCATCAATCGATTAAATTCATATTCATCGAAGTTATTAATCAAATATTTTAAAAAAAATAAAAGAAAACAATTAAACTTTTCACGAACCTCATCGGAGCTCCCAATGTAAGAATCATCCACAGTTTTCATATACGACCTCGCTGCCCGTCTTAATGCAATATGCATTAAGAACAAAAGGTTAAAACATATGACAGTTGTACACACATATAGTTTAAATTTCAAGATCGATTAACCACCTGTAATGCTTCAAAAGATGAAGTTTGTGGTAGAATTAAACAAAAATGACCTCAGCTGTCCTTCCGCTTCTTTTAGCTCCTCTTTCTTAAATCTCAAATCCTTGTCTAAAATTCAGCATAACATAAATCACACTATATAAATTCAGGATAACACAAACCAAATTATATAATTGTAGATACTAAGAGTGGATTTCAATCATAGTAGCCCTATAATTTTCCACTAACCTTTTAAAAAAAATTGGATCTGAAACAATTTTTCTTATCAATGTACAATGTTAGTGTTGTAGGCCTATAATTTCTTGTCCTTTCAAGTAAACCTAAAAAATAAGCAAAATAATCAAAATTTAGCAACCATTAATATGTTCTTTAAAAGTATTTATTACATTAAAACACAAATACATAATAAGTCTCTTATCAAATAACTAACTTAAATCGAATATAAGAATGGCTAATTTTATGCACCTGAAGTTGCGCCGTCTAGAATAACCAAGAACCATGATTTCATACTTGCCTGTTGTCATGAGAAAGCAGAGTCAATCAGATCCTCAATCTTTCTAACATGGTTATTGCATCAAATTTGCATTCAAAGATATGATCAAACATTAGCAAAATATCCATGAATAATCAAACTAACGAAAACCATATGAAAAAAACTAAGTGAACCATATGTAATTATTTTGCTGTATAATTCACATATACCTTTCTATTAACATCTTTGACAATTCTTCAAACTTCGTGACAAATAACACATCCTAATTTTATTAACTAAAAGTAAAATTATTTTTTAATACATGAGACCCAGTCCCATTGTTTCAGAAGCATCAAGAACTGTTCAAATGCTAATCAATCTTTTCTCCTACTGCTGCCACAATTGTTGTTCCAGCAATTTTATACTATATTAATTAGAACATCAAGTAATTAAATGACAAAACTAATATAAATAAAAGCATTAATAGTAGACAAAAGAATTGGAAGACATATGAAATCTGCAAGTGGCCCAATTTCAACTAAATTTATTAACAAAAACCACCAAAGACTCATCCAACCTTACCGAATCCAACTGTGGCCTTTTGTGTACTAACTGTTTCTCCAACATAATCCAACTCTGGCAATTTGTGAACAAACATAAGCGTCTTTGCCTAACCACCTACATTATATAACATCCACAAATATTAACTTTTTATTTCATAAAAAAGAATACAAAATGCAAAATATGCATGTATAACCAATGATAAACTTTGCTAATTTTATCATACCTATTGCTTTCACGATACAAGCTAATCTAATGTAATAATCCAAAGATTAGCATATCTATAAATTTGCAACCTGAATAAAAAATCATCAACAAATTTTAGTAGAATGCAAATCATGAAGATATGTTTTTTTTCCAAATCTTCACTATTTTGAATATACCTTTGTGCTCTGGAAACACACATACCGGAACATTTAAAGGATTACGACAATGGCGATTACGTTCGAATCTTAAACCTGCAGAAAAGTGTGCCTATATTCAAAATGTGGAAGAAGAATGAGAACTTATGAGATATTACGGTATATGCTAACTGCAAAATCACCACAAAACACACAAAAAAAACCCTAGATATACCTTGGGAGGTGGCGGCGATGGCGGGGTTAGGCTTTCTTCAAAGCTAAGCAAGAAAGTGAGATTTGACAACAATTGTTCATTGATTTGGTAAGATAGGTTTATATTTAAGAAAGAGAGAGTGAGATATGTTTGAAATTTGAAATGATACAGAATATTAATTGACCTCCCGCTTAATAACCCACATTTGAATTTTAAAATTCCAATGAAAAGGTTAATTTAATTTATGTATTTATAGAAATAAAATGATTTTTTAAGCAAATGAAAGTGATATTAGTGATGTACTAATGACACAAGATTGACATTGTTGGATAACCTACATGGCTGCCACGTAAGCATTGTAATATAATATTCATTTCTTCTTTTATTGATAAGGGAGATGGATAGTTTTTTTTTTATTTTGTTAACACTCTACAATGATTTTTTTTGAACGACGAATTTTTTTAATCCCTATCATCTGTGAAACTTATAATCAAGATCTTTCTTTCTCAAACTTAGGTATTTAAAGACTTGGAATTTGTAAATAGGCCACCAACCCTTTCGTACTCTACATGGATGTTTTAAACCAGACTTGAAGTCTCTCAAATATCACCTTAAATAAATCATGGGTATCTCTAGGGATTGTTTGTTTAGAATTCATTAACTTCTATTTATTTATAAACTAGTTAAAACCCCATGTATTATACGGGTTGTATAAATTTTAATTTATATACTAAGTAATAAAATAGTTAAGATATGTTTTAAGAAATTAATGAACTTTGATGTACTATTTACTTATTATAACAGTTTATTTTTTTATCAGTAAGTTCGAAATTTGTGTATTGCATGTGTCATAACATTTTACTTTTGGGTAAGAAAATAACAGAGAATAACATGTGTCCTCAAGAATTTTTATAATTAAAAGTTATATATTTGAAAAATACATGTATTGGACGGGTCGAATAAACCCATGTAATACACATGTTGAATAAAGTATAATGCAATTGGTAACGTATAATTCATAAATGCCAAATATATTGCTAATCATGATATGAAACGTCAAGTTAGATAAGAACGCCTAACTCTAGTTTTATATATGTTATTATAGGTTGTTAGAGTATTAAAATAAATTATTTTTGTTATATGTTATTATATATACATATATATATATATTATTACTTACGTCTACCTAAATATTAATAAAAGACTTCAATTAATGCCACATGACAATTTTACCTTCAATCTTACAATTTTAAGTTAAATTTATTTTAATAAAATATTTTTGTTATCCTTATTATTATTATTATTATTATAAATTATCTCACTTTTGATTTTAATATTATCTTTCTATACTAATAAATGAAAATCTGTTTTGCACATGCGTCACTTTCTAGTGCTTTCTCACCTTATTTTTTGTTTATCTCTCATGTTAAATAATAATAATTTTAAAGAAATAACTAGATAAGAGTAAAAATGTGTTTTTCTATAAACAATTTTAAACAAAAAATTAGAGAAGGGTTTGCATTTGTTTTTTTATATAGTTATAAAGTTATATCCCGTGTATTTGATAAGAATAAATATTAACATATGACATTATATTTTATTCAATGTGTGCAATACACAAGATATATCTTTTTAATTATTTATTATATAAAATTATATTTACACAATACATGGGTTCTAACCTAGTTTTACTTATAACTTAATTTAAAAGAAAAGATCATTTATGCTTATTTTATTAATGTAATACGTTGGGCATCTTATTTATTTTAATTTAATTAATATATAATTAAGACTATCTAAAATATAAATAAGTAACAAAAGAGTACAAAAATATTACATTGACGTGATCTGTTAATTGTTGTTTATTAACTTCAACTTTAATCAAGTTAATAGTAATAAGGATAAACATTGTATATGAATAATATATTATATTATTAGATATATAATATATTAAAAGTAATATTATTATAAGGAGATAGATTTGAAGTTTAAATAATTTATCTACATTATAATAAATGGGATAACTCTATTTAGATGGGAAAATAAATTGAAGATCTCTTTATTTAATGATACGTGTCACCATAAGGTTTATTTAATTATATTAATAGTAAAACCCGTGTGCAAAACACGGGTGATTTTTAGAAAATTTGCATATCATGTTTTATTAAACAACGAGTCACTATACATTTTTAAGGTTTAATTAGAAATAGATTACAAAGAAAGGGAACATCTTTTAAATAACAAATAAGGGAACATCTTTTAAAAACAAATAAATAACAATTGAGCACACATTATTCTATTATCCATGATTGTAAATCTTGAAACATATCTTGATGCAACATCCTTTATTGTTGCGGTATAACGTTCCATAAATCTTCCATCTTCATTTCTTAAAATACAATCTTCACCACATGATCATACACAAGGAATATGATGAACCTTATATACGTTAAACAACATTTAAGGAATATATAGTGTTCCATAAATCTTTCAAATTAATCACCAACTATTAGACTTTAAATATGTTGTGAAGGTTAACTAAAGTAGGTAACTTAGTAACCATGGTTAGATTATTTAAATGAGACACAAAGTAAATTTAAAAAATGTCATCATTCTTTATATAAATTTTACATCTTTTGACAACAATAACATATATACATAAATAAATGGATAATTCAACGTAAGTATATATTCTAAAAAAGAAATATGAATATATATAAATTGTGTTGATTATACCTGTAAATGCACCAAAATTCTCATAGTCTTTATCAGTGGTACTAAAATCCGAGTGGCTCTGTGGAATTTAAGATCAAGATACAAAATTCAGAAAAAAAAAAGTAAATTAATTAAAAAAAGTCATAAGTTAAACATCAAGTATTGAAAAGGTTACCGGAAATGAGGGAGGAGTTGAATTATAGTTGATGAGTTGATGGATATCATAATGTGTCATCATCAAACGACATCATTTGGGTTTGAATTCAAATAAAGCATCCTCTAAGTAACCTGATGAGTGATCCGAATCCAAAAGTGGTTGATCGTCGAATGGCAGACTGTTGTTTATCTCCATACCTCCATCAGACGTATTAAAACCACCGCCATGGAACACCGCCTATGTAGCTCCGCCTTAAACCACAACCATCAAACGAACATGGAACACTGTCTCTGTAGCTTCGCCTCAAATTACAGCCCTAGAACCTTATACAAAACATAACACATATACAAACAATCACAAAAAGCATCTTTACCAAAAAGCTCGTAAGCAAATAATCACAATCTGATCCATTTATAGCCATCAATAATATCCATCACAATTCAGAACATAATGCATTAGAACATATATATACACACCTGAACTTCAACTGAATTTGAATATATCAACATGTTCGGTATCATCTGCAAATTCTTTGTCGAGTATGCTCACAAGTAGAATCTTTTCTGCAACATAAGGTATATTAGATCTTATCCAATAAAGATCAAGAAACAGATCAAATAGAATGTTTTTGTCTGTCATGGAAACGTATATATTACTGCTAAGGAGTGGATCTATACACCATAAAACGGATAATAAGTTGAAATAAATTTTTAAACTCATTAAAATAAGTAAAACTAAACTGTGACTAGAAAGATTAAGATGTTTAAAATTTAAAGTATTAAAACAGTACAATCACATATGAAAATGAAAACTACTCAAACATTTAAAATCTAATAGCTAGAATTAAGAAATTTTAACTCTAACTTCATCGAGCACTGAACTTCTCGGTGTATATCCTTGATCTTTGTCATGAACTCCAAGTCTCTATCACCGTATTCTATATTACTCGCAACACACAAGTCACGAACGGAAGTCGTCGGCATCGCCCTCAAGTTTCTGGAAAGCTGGTCTCTTGTGAGCAGACCAAGTTGCAATCCATCAAAACACCTCTTCAACTCCTGAAGAGTAGCCTTATTTGCATAGACTTGCTCTTCAATTTGTTTAATAAATCGCTGCTTCAAATCATCGGATTGTACAAAATTTGATGCCATTGTTATATTATTTGACTCATAAACTAAATGAATCAGTGTATCATGCAAAACCTTTGAATTGGTAATGGTATTATATACTGAAATAAAAATTAAATATCTAACAACCCAAAGGTCCAATTTAAATGCAAGCATTAAATAAAAATTTATATTTAAAATCAATGTACATTTAATGATTTAGGAGGGAAATACATGTACATTTACATTTTAAATTTGTGTGCATTTAATGTCACACCTTTTAAAAATGAGTTTTCATGGAAAAGCAAGTAAAATTATATATCTAAAAACCCAAAGGCCAAAATTTAAACCTTCAAAAATAGGTTATCATAATTAGGAATCGTCTCTTCATTTACCATATCACACATTTTAAACACTATAAAAGGCTCATGATTAGTTTAATTGAAAACATCAATAATTCACTTTAAAAAACTGTTCATCAAAAAACAAACCATCAAAAAACACCAATAAATATCCTAAATGGCAAAGTTTCTACCACTAGGCAGATACTAACGCTGTTAAAATGGAATTTGCAAGACGGTCACTCCAATAACAGAGAACAGATGAAGAACTCAACCAAAAATTTGCTATCGTGAGTGACAATTACTACAAGCAAACCTGGAGTATCATTGCACTGCTAGATGAAGTTGTCCATTCTACTCCATTAGAGTTCAAAGATAAGATAGAAGAATTTTATCACACTACTACTAAAACAGGATCAAGACTTGTGATATGTTAGCTGATCTGCAAATTAAAAAAAAATGAAATTGTATGGAAGAAGACGAGAGTCATAGAAATCCTAGGAAGTGTTAATTGTAGCGTGTAATGTTTAATGTTTTTCAAAATCTAAGTTTTGTAATACTATTTAATACCGAATGAAAAAAAAATTGGACTTTGTTTTTTGGAGAGTTGTAATCATTATCAGTGATCAATTGGAGAAATGACAACTTTACCCTTTAATTCCTAATATAACTCAACGTATTAATAAAATAAAGTCTAATAACTTTCTCCTAACAACACAGTTAAACAGATACATAAATCAACAAAGTAATTAAGCAACAACAATGTATCAAAACATATATGAGCTTGATGAATAACAGAAAAGGATGTATGAATTTACCTGAAAATGGCCAAACGATAGACTATGCCAGCAATGAATACTTGACAATCTCATGACTTTCTTGCTAACTATATCATCTTCCAAGCTCCATCACAACAAAGAAACCGTTAAGCAAAGCAATTATAATTTGTACCAATGCAATCATCTGATATGACACAATGATAATTAATCATAAAAGACATGAGAGAAAATAGAGAGATGAATTCTATTTTTTACCTGGAAGGCATTTATCATGAAAAGTAGGTAATTTGTCTTCTCTACAATACTCGGGCTTCTTCCATGTGCATTAAATAATCAATAATACTGAAGTACTGAACTATCACAAAATACTGAAATATGATATTGAATCGATTACAAAGTACTAAAATATGATACGAAACCGATCACAAAACACTGGAATATGATACTGAACTAATCACAAAACTTAATGATATATGATACCTAACTGATCATAAGATATATTGAATATGAAACAAACTGATCACAAAATGCTGAAATATGATACCGAATCAATCACAAAACAATGAAAACATATAACAAACCGATCACAAACTACTGAAATATGATACTAAACCACTCACAAAACACTGAGCATATAACAAAAAGATCACACGACATATAACTATAGCTCATTATTCAAAGTAAATATGCATCATCTACTTGCACCAGCAAATGTGATCATCATCCGAAGCCGACTTATCATCATCCGAAGCCGCTTCACTCACCGTAGTCGCAACCGCTACAAACAGATATCCATTTTCTTAAACCAAATCCAGCCTTATGTGGAAAGGCTGAACGGAGTTAAAGCACCGATTGTCCTTCATTCCTTGCTTTCGGCTGACATTCAAAATTAAAAAATAAAATGATTGACACATGCTAAATAACATCATAAACTGAGGAAACAGGAAGAAAGCATTATCATACCTAAATCACATCAAATTCAACCATTATTCAATCAAATGGAATCAATTTCATGGAGAGCCAAGACTCAGAGCCAAAGAAACCCTACGAACATGAACTTAAACAAAAAGGTTCAATTTCATAACCTAATTAAAATATTTTAAATTAACAGGATACATCACCATCATCTGACTACATAGCAGCCTCTCCACTATAAAAGTCATCATCAACCGACTCAACATCCTTAGCGTCATGCATATCATCTTCCGAATCCATAATCAACACGAACTTATGCTTCTTCTACAACACAACAACAAAAAAACAACTAATTGAAACCTTAATTTAGATAACCGAAAATATACCAGAAACATCAAATTCCAATTCAACCATTCTTCAATAACATCATAAACTGAGGAAACAGGAAGAAGCATTATCATACCTAAATCACATCAAATTCAACCATTCTTCAATCAAATAGAATCAATTTCATGGAAAGCCAAGACTGAGCGCCAAAAAAAACCTATGAACATGAAAAAAATCATGTCTAATTCAACATAATCTTAAACAAAAATTTTTAATTTCATAACCTAATTAAAATATTTTAAATTAACAAGATGCATCACCATCATTTAACTCCATTCTTCAAACGATTCGAGATCTCAGAACTCAAAGAAGCCATTGATTGATTCTTCTTCCTGGATCATCCTTATGCTATAAATCAGGTTCCAAAAGTAACATACATCAATAAAATCAACTTCAAATTAACATCAACGAGTTGCTTGTAATTTCACGGTAAAAGATCTCCTTATTGTTGGAGAACGTGTTGAAGCTGAGATTGAGCAGCCGGTTGATCTCCGCTATGTGAGGCAAAGGTCTGTCTGTCCGCCATTGATGGATGATGAGATTGAGCAGGATAAAGTTGATCTTCGCTTTGCAAAGCAGATCTAGAATCTTTGAGAAGGAGATAGAGAAGAGGAAAGGGAAAGAGAGCGGTAGGTTTGAATTTTGAAATGAGATTGTGTTTTTGTTGGGAGTGAGAGTGAAGCGCAGGTGATATTGATTCACTGCAAAGCATTTATTGAGCCCCCTTTCTCTATTTGAAAATTTAAACAATTAAAATGGTATTATAACTTTTTAAATTAAATAATTAAATGATATTTATAATGTAATAATGGAGCAAGCAAAACTGAGTTAGTATAGCTCATTGGTCATCAAGTAAGCGTTTCTTATATCAGCGGACTCTTTCCTTTTATTGATAGGGGAGAGAGTATAAAAGATGCAGTTGAAAACCGAAAAAAAGCTATAAAAACAAATAAAACTCTTATTATATCATGTATAAAACTGTTAGTTAACAACTAAATATAACCCATATAACCGAAATAAGATTACATTGACTTACATCTAGTGGTTAAATAATAATTTTAAACTTAAGATAATATAAACTTTATTGGTTTTTATCTTTAGTTGATTTTATTTTATTTTGTTAATTTGTTTATTTTTAATAATAAATAGTAAATCCTGTTGGCAATATTATTTAATATACATGAAAATCGAAAATTCTTGACGTTGAACATATTTCATGAATTTAGTGATCATTTATGTATTTAGATTTTTATTTTGTTAAATTGGGGTTTATTCTTTTTATCTTTAACATGACTCGTATGGAAATACAAGATTTTAGACAATCACGTGCAAATCGGTTCAGATAGTATAGGAGTTTGGTTGACTACAATAGATTACTCGTCAATCTACCATATAATATTAAGATTATACGGTATACAATGTGGGATATCAAAGAGCGGCGTTATGTGATATGTGGTTGTCACGTCAGCGTATATCAGAAAAGTACGTGGTGCAAAAATGGAGAAGTGGGAGCTGCGTGGTTAGCGGCGTTTTTATATATAAAAAGCAATAAAAATAAACATCAACCAATTAAAGCACACCCAAAATCTACTCACCAATCAAGAGTTCCACCTCACCACCCAAATGCCCCCCACGCCGGTGGAAAAATCCCTGCCCTCACCACCATGCCACAACAAGGGGTGGTGTTCCCGGGGTGAAAGAGCCACCACACAACTTTTCCACGCCCACACCGTGTGGTCTTTAACTTATCGTTTGTCTCCAAACCAATCAATCATTTTCTTTTGAGTTAACTGTCATTTTCGTCCCTATAGTTTGTCCAATTATGCCAATTCAGACCAAATTCTAAATGTGTACCATTTTAGTTCCTGACATTCTTGAAATATGCCAGTTGTCCAAAAAAAACATGAGTTAACTGTCATTTTCGTCTCTATGGTTTGTCAAATTATTCGATCAAACTTTAGTTTTTGGATGGAACTGACAAGTTTCAAAAATATCAGGGACGAAAATGGTACATATTTAAAATTTGGTCTGAACTGCCATAATTAGACAAGCCATAGGACGAAAATAGATGTTAACTTTTTTTTTCTCCTCAAATTGCTTTTCCAGTTAGAAATTACACTTGGAGCTTTTCTGGTTGCTTGTTGCTTCGAAATGGTTGACTTTCTAATTCCTTCTTTTATGGTTGCTACCGATTCAAAAATGGTTCTCTTATTTTTAACTAAGATACGTAGAGCCACAAGCTGGCTTGAGTTGTAACAAGCCGAGTTCAACATCAAATTTCAACTCAGCGGAGAGACATCAAACCAAGCCGAGTTGGCTCATATAATTTCGAGCTAACCTGAATCGGTTTGTTATCATCCCCTTCTGCCTCCAACCAAGAACCCACATGACCACGAAATCAATAAAGACAAGAAATAGTACTATAAAAGTTTCAAAGTGCACAAAACTTCTTTCCTTCCACAGTGGTAATGTCGAACGGAAAAAAAATATATGCATCAATGGAGTTCGTTTTCTTCAAACTCGTGTTTGTTTTCGTCATCATCATCATATAGCTATGATAAGCTTACACTGCACATGAATGTGCAGCTTAGACCAAAATATAGAATTTGCAAAAAATTATATGAAAGCATCTTTAGTTATATATGGAATTATGGACCAAACATCCTCCTCTTTATCTCCTCAAGCTCTCCACAATGTAGTCCGCATACAGGTCCCTTCAAGTTACACAACATAGTCAAACTCACAAACTGTTTGGAAAATTAGTTGAAAAAAGAGTAAATTACTTTTTGAGTACTTATATTTTAGTGGTTTTAACCATTTGAGTCCAAAATCAAAATGTTTAGCGACCTGAGTCCCTAGATGATTTTTTTATATCCATTTGAGTCCTTTCAAGTCCAAATTTTAACCTTTTGAGTCCAACTTTTTTAACAAAATTGGACTCAAAACGTTACTAAATGAGCAGTTAGGGACTCAGAGTGTTAAACTTTTTATTTTGACTTAAGTGGTTAAAACCACTAAAACACAGGGACTCAAAAAGTAATTTACTCAAATAATAATTTTTCACTAGATAAATAATTATTTTTATATAAGATATATAATTAATAATGGGTAGGTTTGCTTTGTCGACAATTGGAGCTTCGCAACGAGCTAAGACGTGTCCAAAACAAAGCTAAGGTGGTTACTGTTTACTAATAGATTAAAAAGAAGCAAATTTTTATAACCGGACAAGTTATGAACCGGCCGCCTTACCGGTTCACTAGTCGAACCGGTTTCAAAAACCTATGACGTCACAATCATTTAAAAACTAAAAATATATACAACTAATTTAAAACAAAGATGGAACTACTTTATCTTTTGGTGTGGGTTTGCTTAATATATTTGAAGTCTCAAATAAACATAATATGAAGCCTAAAAAATAAAATAAAAATTTGAAATCCGGTCCGCCGGTTCAACCATAGGTTGATCAAATAAACTCAATCAAAGTTTGTAAATTAGTCATTGCAAATTGGCATTTTCCAAAAATGAGGAAAATGTTTTGCACCTGTTTTAGGACATCCATTTAATAAAGTGTTTGTATTTATTATGGGATGACTGCAATATTTGTTTTAACTATTTGTGATCTCATTTTATGAATCCGTTTTATATAGCATGAGAAGAATAATCGTAGTAGTGAGTGAATAATGTAGAAAAAAAATGATAAATAAGGAGCAAATAAAGTATTTTGAGACTGTACTTACATGGAATGTTTGACCACCTCAATAGCCTCAGCAGCTGGCAAGAATTCATTGACAGCAACCTCCTTGTTCTCATTCTTCTTGTCTAATTAGTGTCAACATAAACAAGATTTCAGTCTATTAACAGTGTCATCAATCGAAAGGTATACAAATTCAATAGACTGGCAGGGAAAACAGATTCACGTTCAAATGGGTCATATTTAGTACATGTGAGAATTTAAAAGCTGAGTTTTGAAAGATTACAGTCTTCAAAGAAGCGGCGGATCTCCGCCAAGCGATGTGGCGGGAGCTCCTTGATGTCATTGTAGTGTCTATACTCAGGATCATCAGCACATACTGCAATTATCTTATCATCTTTTTCTCCCTGATTTATCAACCATGTCAGTATAATGTAACGGTGAACAAAGAGGGTGATTTCATATTTTCATGTATAGCCCTGAAAATTTGCATAATATCATATTTACCCAAACAAAAAACTAGTATAAAATGTACCCATTTATAAAAACTATTAATCAGCATTTGCCCGTTTCATTAATACAATTGAAGAATTATACCCCGCTCAATGCGGCGGTATCAATACAGTACTGGCACTCGGTGTAGTCGTCAAAGAAGGAAAAAAGTAACTTTATTGAAGTTTGAGGGCTGCATGAGAACTTTATTAAAGTTCAAGGGGCGTAAATGAAAATGTAAACTAAAAGACAAAAATGTTTTGTAAAAAAAGAATACCGCCAAGTGGCAGCGCGTGATTGATCAACCTTATGAATAGTGTAATTTTGTGAGTGTGGCCACCTTTGCCGATTAATATATTAATATATATTAAGTCTAATATCATATCCTAATTCCTAATGCAAGTTTTAAGGGAAGTGTATACAGTATACATGTCATAAATTTATACATGAGTAATACTTGATATTATGATTTTTTTATGGGTAAATATGAGTTAAATCAGAGAATTGTAGTGTATTAGAAATTGTGATTAGGGTGTGATTTGTAGACAGTTTAACTTGATACCTGATCAATCATTGGCATGACACCAATTGCTTTTGCACGAAGAAAACAACCTGGCAGGATTGGTTCCTATAATGCAAGTGTTTTCAAAACACCACAAGAAGTCAACAATATTTCCATTAAATATAAGAATTTTACAAGTTTCAAACCGTTAGTGATAAATGAATTACTAAAAAGTGGCATACCTGCATGATAACCAAGACATCAAGTGGATCATTATCCTCACAAAGAGTACGGGTACAAAGCCATAGTTGTGGGGGTACACGACAGATGAATATAAGACACGATCCACCTGATAACAGCACGTATAAGATTAATGCTTGAAGCAATAGAATCTTAGCTCATTACACCAAATATCATACTCATAGATTACCTTAATCAGTCCTGTTTTTTTGTCAAGCTCATATTTTACCTTGCTTCCCTTGCTAATTTCAATCACCTGCAAAAAACAAACAGAATTTATGATAAATCCTTTGTATGAACACACACACAATCCTATATGCAAGTTTGGTGATTTCGGTAAATTTGACTTTGGTTTATACTGATTCCACATGCTTACACAGTTGAATATTTTTGGTGCTCCTGGTCCTGCATTGGACAAATACAAAAGTCAGACATTTAAATGTTATTAAACTACTACACAGAATGTTTTTAGTTTAGAGTAAAGTACACGGATGGTCCCTGTGGTTTACCAAAATTTTGGATTTGGTCCCTAGCTTTCCAAAAGTATACGGATGGTCCTTGTGGTTTGCACATTATAACGCATTTAGTCCCCAAGACAAATCTAAAGGTTTTAGCATGTCCAAGTTAGGGACTAAATGCTTTACAAGGTGCAAACCACAGGGACCTTCCATGTACCTTTGGAAAAAGCTAGGGACCAAACGTGTTACAAAGGCAAACCACAGGGACCATCTGTGTACTTTTGAAAAGCTAGGGACCAAACGTGTTACAAAGGCAAACCACAGGGACCATCTGTGTACTTTTGAAAAGCTAGGGACCAAATCCAAAATTTTGGTAAATCACAGGGACCGTCCATGTACTTTACTCTTTAGTTTATGAATTAAAAACAAGAATTATTGACAAAAATTAAGAAATACCTATTTCAAGATCATGCCAAGGATGAGAAGCAGCTGACCTTCTCCTTATGGATGAAAGTATTCTTTCGTTAAGAGGAGGATGTGAATGATGATGGGAGTTGGCAGGTTTGTTTGGTGTCTCATTTGATGGTGATGGTGTCACAATTGGCGGTGTCACTGTTGATGGTGTCATAATTGGTGATGTCTCAAGTGGTAGTATCTCAATTGGTGGTGTCATTGTTGCGACCTATATGTAACCATACTTGAATTTAATAAAGAAACAAAAATGCTTATAACCCTGTTAAATGTCAGAATGATAAAATAAAAAACTAAACACCGAAAAAAGACGATTAATACACAATGTATACAAAGCCAAGAAAACACTCATTTGGTGCCAATTATTCTTGTAGATCAAGTTGCACATGCACCACGTAATACATATACACAAATTACAAAATAGTATATACACAAACTGTTTCATGTAAAACAATCATAATGACAGTGACCTGATAGTTCCAGAACTGTCTGGAATTATGAAATTACTCATAAGTGTGTTTGATACATTCTTGAACTAAATGAACATAATCATAGGTCTTGAACCACCACATCTTTCACCATTTTCATAATCTGTTTAATAACTAGTAAAAATTCCTAAAAAGTTCCAGATCTCATGAATCTATCAATAAAAACCAGAAAATAAAACCTAAAACAATACTAAAACAAATCAATTATCTACCAAAATTTAAAAACTCAATGCATCAAGCACGAACCATTCATGAAGCATACGCCTCTGTGTATTCTCACAAGTATATAGCCTCAAAAACTACTTAATGAAAGACAACAAAGTGAAACTTATGTTACATTTTGCACAAATCAGTCAAGAGCGTGTTTCTTCTGCAAGACTTGGCTAATCGAGAACTATGGTGATGTAAAATCTCTCTCTCTCTCTCTGTCTCTCTCTCTCTCTCTCTCTCTCATACACACAAATAAACTACATCAACACTAACATTTCAAATCATAAACCGAGCAAATAAGAACCAGAAAAAAACACTTCAAAGCGTATAATACGAATTACAAGTAACGTGCAAGTAATAATCAAACAACAGCAACCATATGTGAGTTAGAGAATCACAAACCTGAATTGATCTGAAAACAATATGTGTAGAAATCGATAGCTAAAGTGATGTAACTCTCTCTCTCTCTCTCTCTCTCTCTCTCTCTCTCTCTCTCAAACACACACACAACAAACTACGAAACACTAACATTTCACATCATAAACACTGCAAAATTCATCAGAACCAGAACAAAACAATTTAAATAAATTACATGAGCAAAATTCCCTAACATTTCACACACACACAAATAAACTGCAGATACACAACATTTCACATCATAAACCGAGCAAAATTCATCAGAACCAGAACAAAACAATTCAAATAAACAACACGAGCAAAATTCACTAACATTTCACACACACACACACATACACACACAAATTAACTACAGAAACACTAACATTTCACTTCATATGCCGAGCAAAATTCATCCTAACCAGAACAAAACAATTCAAACCGTATAATACGAATTACGAAGTAATGTGTACGTGTTAATCAAACAACAGCCACAAATCTACAAGTTCGAACTTCAAAAATACTACGCGAGTAAGAGAATAACAAACCTGAATCGATCTCTAAACCTGATGCAGAGAAATCAAACTACAAATCCTGATATTTAACCACAGCGAAATCAGAAAGCGTAAGTTCCAAGCAAAACACGTAGATACACACACACACATATATCTAATTTAGAGAGAGAAACACACATACCTGTTAGAGAGAGAAAGTAGTGGACACAAAGCGGAAGCTTCACGCAGTTGTGGTTCCCGCTATCTTCAGCTTTCGCCGTTTAAAGCAAACAGAAAGAAAGTTTATGCGTTACGCGTTTCGCGTTTCGAATACCGGACCTTTTTCTTTGGTCACTTAGCAGATAATTGTACAGGTTTTGATGGGTGATGTACAAGTGATGATGCGTTGGCGGTGTGGATTTAGTTGTTTATGGTCTGGTAAAAAAGGTTTTCCGGTTTAAAAAGGAGAACATGCCATATGGAATTATGGAATCAAAAAAGATATTTTGTTTTAGGAGATGAGAATGTCATACGTGCAACGTGTGTAAGTTACGCTGGACTTCGGTGGTGGGCCTGGTGTGGGCCACCACTACTACCGG